>OV050031.1:219094193-220344193 GCA_920105625.2 Clusia tigrina
GGTGAAAAATAAAGAGAGAATAATATGTAAAGAGAAAAAAGATAAAGAAAGAGAAAGAAAGAAAATCCTTTCTATTTCTTTCTCTTTTTTCTTTCTTTCTCTTTCTGAAAGAGAAAGATATTGCAAGGAATAGAAATAAATAGAACGGAGAATGCTAGAGGAAGCGAAAAATAGAGAGAGATGGAGAAAGATAGAGATTGATAGAAAGATATAGAACGAGATAAGAAGAAACATACAAGATAAAAAGTGATTTAAAGAGATCGAAATAGGTAGAAAGTGATAGAAAGAGGTAGAAACAGATAAGAATAAATAGAAAGTGAAAAAAAGAGATGAAAAAATGGAGAAGGCTAGAAAATGATAGAAAGCTCAGAACAAGAAATTGACAAGATAAAAAAACTATATAAAGTGAAACAATAGCAATAGATAAAAAGTGATAGAAAGTGATAGAAAAATATAGAAAAAGATACAAAAAGATACAAAAAGATAGAAAAATATAGAAAAAGATAGAGAGGAATACAGAAAAGGACAGAGAAATGAACCAAAAGTGTCAAATACCGAGAGAGATTCTAAAAAAATTGTTTTAATTTTTTTTCCAACTTTACCTCAAATGTCGTAGGAAGATTTTTCTTGTCTAAGAAGTTTGCAACGGTTTTTCTTTGGACACGTCAATCATTTTAAGGGGAAGAGCGTCTGTGTCAACACTGCGAATAGCGAACCAAGTGATAAGCTTCCAAGTTCTTCTTCTGTAGCACCTCTTCTCTAAACTTTAGAACAGACTTTGGCAGTTTGACTTGTTGTGCTCCGCTGTGCTGGCAAGTGAAATTTCCAATTTGGTCGCACACCTGCCAGAAAAAGTTTTTCGAGATTTCCAACTTTTGTTTTGGATACGCAAAAGAAACTTTTTCTTCAATTAGAATTTTAACTATGGAAATGCCACTTTCACCCACGGCTATTGTTTGATTTTGGCTTATTAAATTGTTGCGGGTGCTTGGATGTGCCACTTGCCCATCACTCAGCGCACTTTCCGCATTTGCCTAAACTAATTAAATACTTGGACATATTTTCCTTGTCTGGCAGTTAGTGTCGAAAAGTATGCGGAGGAAGCATGCATACCAATTCAGTGTCTCATGTGCCAGGCAGTCAGACAGGCAGCCAGCTGTGCGGCATGATCTTTTATCTGCTTCCTATTACACTCGAATTTGCAGCGCTCACGAGTTTTCCCCAATTAGAGGCCAGTTTCACATGTTAATTGACAAGGGTACCTCATTATGAGTCTATTAGAACTAAGTTTCTGTTTCCTTGAATTTCCAGGCAACACAAGTCTGGTAATTTCTCTTCTCTTCTGGGGTGTTGTGTGTTTACAGAAATAATAACAAATAATTATGCCCAATTTTTCACACTACACTCACAGAACAACAACAGCAAATACACAGCTCAGGCCCAACGCCAACCCAACCCTCTGCCCACATGTGTTCGTTCATCGCTACTGCCACTTCTAACACAGCTGCCTCGCAGTTTGTTGTGCGGCATTTCTTTTCTTTGCGGCACTTGGCGTGTTTCGCAATCTGCTCTGCTGCTGGGTATCCACTCACATACTCACTCCACCCTTTTCCCTCCTCTCCTTTGTGGGGGTCTGTTTAGATATCTCATTGTTTTCTTAAGATGACAGATTTTATTACGACTTTCAAAGCCAAAATCATGCGAGGCATGCCGGGCCACATTTCAGTGTGTGTCTTTTGTTCAACGATCTCCTCTTTTGAGGTATTAAATGTCAATTACAGTTGCGCAAAACTTGAAGAGTGTCTTCTCCAATTTCGTGCGTTTAATATTATGAAAGTGGGAAATCACTTCAACACCGCAGCAATCCCAGTGAGCAGAAACCCAGCTTCGTTTTTAGGCCATTAAATACGCCTACCCAATAAAATCAATCAATATTTGCCTAGATATTGACCACAAATATTGTGAGTATTTAGATTTTGATGAGTTGGAATTATGCCACTCCCTTTTGGCATTAGAAAAACATCAACTGGTGTTGTGGTGGTATCTTTTGAGGTGTTCATATTATGGGAAAAGAATTTTCAAGCTTAAAACTGTGTTCGGAGCATCTGTTGACCATTTAAAGAGAATTTATTGTACTATGAGGAAGGGGACATAGCAGTGCGGAATTTTAGCCTTCGTCGGAAATTTTGTTATATAAACTTGGGATAGGAATCTCTCATTTTACCCTACGTCGCCCAATTTTACCCTACATCGTCTAATTTGAGCCTTCTTCGCCTAATTTTATCCATTGTCGTCAAATTTTAGCCTTCTTGGTCTGATTTTAACCTTCTTCGTCTAATTTTAGCCTTCTTGGTCTGATTTTAACCTTCTTCGTCCAGTTTTAGCCTACTTCGTCTCATTTTAGCCCTCTTCGTCTCATTTTAGCCTACTTCGTCGTCTAATTTTAACATCTTCGTTGTCTAATTGGAACCTTGTTCGACTCATTTTAGCCTTCTTCGTCTAATTTTAGGCTTCTTGGTCTAATTTTAGCCTTCTTGGTCTGATTTTAACCTTCTTCGTCTAATTTGAGCCTTCTTTTTTTCTAATTTCAGCCTGCTTCATCTAATTTTACCATACGTAGTCTAATTTGGCCCTTCGTCGTCTTATTTTAGCCTACTTCGTCGTCTAATTTAAGCCTTCGTCGGAATTGTTCTTATTTAAACTTGAAAAAGGAACCTCTCATTTTACCCGACGTCTTCTAATTTTAGCCTTCCTTATCTATTTTTAGCTTTCTTCACCTAATTTTACCCCACGTCGTCTAATTTGAGCCTTCTTCGCCTAATTTTTCCATTGTCGTCAAATTTTAGTCTTCTTGGTCCAATTTTAGCCTTCTTGGTCTGATTTTAACCTTCTTCGTCTAATTTTAGCCTCCTTGGTCTGATTTTAACCTTCTTCGTCCAATTTTAGCCTACTTCGTCTCATTTTAGCCCTCTTCGTCTCATTTTAGCCTACTTCGTCGTCTAATTTTAGCATCGTCGTCGTCTAATTGGAACCTTGTTCGACTCATTTTAGCCTTCTTCGTCTAATTTTAGGCTTCTTGGTCTAATTTTAGCCTTCTTCGTCTAATTTTAGCCTTCTTCGTCTAATTTTAGCCTTCTTCGTTCAATTTTAGCCTTTTTCTTCTAATTTTAGCCTTCGTCGTAAGGGATTAAAGGGAGACTATCATTAATAGTTTACATCAGAAGTGGCTCCAAAGCAAAGAAGTTCGGTAGGTCCATAACAACAGCAACAATCCCCTTTTGCTCGTTGAAGTGGGGATTCTTTTTGCAAACATGAAACGAATCACGTCAAAGCAAACACTGGTTGCATACTGAAGACCCATAAATCTCACAGTGCACACACAGCCAATGATTCAACATTTTCCCAGACGCACACACACATGCACACAGAGACAAATATAGCAAGTCCGATATACTCTAATATATAGCTTGCTTAGTTTCTCTGAAGCCACACATATGTTTTGGTTGTTGGTGTGTATATACGCCCCGCAGGAATGGAAATCATCCTGAGAGTACTCCCGTTAGTGTCAAAGGGGAGTTCTTGTTGCTCCCTGCAGTATGCATTTTAAACTCCTTTTTACATAGACATGTCATTGGGAGAGAAGTGCAGAGCGAAAAGTGGAAAAGCGTTTCTCCTGCTTCCTTTGAATAGGTTTAAGTAGCCACATAACAGCAGTGGTGATCCTTTCTATCCTCTGTCTGGCCTAATGACATATTGTTAAGGGAAAATCTTGGAATCCGACCTTAGATATCTATTGTGCCCCATTCATCATGGAGTCAGAGTATTTCTCTCAGTTTCCTCGATCAATTTTAGTATTGAACCTATTTTTTCTGAGACTTATTCCTTCATCCGGTATTAGATGATTACCCAAATGCTTCTTTCCTTAGTACACAAGTGCTGGGCATGATTTCAGTACATAATTCCCGGTCTCATCTTCCCTACAAAACCCGCAAATATGCTGGGCATAATTCCATCATTCACTTCATGGTCTCATCTTCCCTAAGAAGCTTGCAAACTCCCTTAGAGTAGATTCCCAGTTTTGTTATGTGATAATTCAACCTACAGTGCCATGTTAAAATTCCTGGAATGATTCTTTGAATATTCTTAAGCCATTTCATCTTTCATTCTCTTTCAATCTTTTCGTTTCAGTCTTTGAAACGTTTAAGTTTACAGGTCCCTATAAACTTGTGATAGCCCCGTCCCAGTATAATATTTGTCTTCTATTTCCTGAATAAATGAGGAGAAGTTCTTGCCTTTTTCTAAACCACAAAATGGTTCCGAGCCTACAAGTGCAGAAGCTGCTTCCTTCCGTGACAGATTGTCTGCCATTTCAGAAATTCCCCCGTGATCTGGTACCCGTAAGTTCCATACCTAATTGTTTTGGCCAAGGATGCTCAGCTTATCAAGACACTCCATTAGAAGTTTTGATGTCACCTATTGAGAGTTAAGTCAGTGCCTTAATTGCTGCCAGGCTCTCAGTTAAGATGGCTATTCTTTTGTCTTGATAGTTACGTTCAAGGTTGGAGTAATCGTCTATAGGCAATTTAGTCAGTTTAGTTTAGTCAGTCTTTAGGCAATTTAGTCAGTTTAGTTTAGTCAGTCTTGAGTCAATTTAGTCAGTCTTTAGGCAGTTGTTTAGTCAGTCTTTAGGCAATTTAGTCAGTTTAGTTTACTCAGTCATTAGGCAATTTAGTTTAGTCAATCTATACGCAATTTAGTCAGTTTACTTTAAACAGTCTTTAGGCAATTTAGTCAGTCTTGCGGCAATTTAGTCAGTCTTTAGGCAATTTAGTCAGTCTTGAGGCAATTTAGTTAGTTTAGTTTAGTCAGTCTTTAGGCAATTTAGTTTAGTCAATCTATACGCAATTTAGTCAGTTTAGTTTAGTCAGTCTTTAGGCAATTTAGTCAGTCTGGAGGCAATTTAGTCAGTCTTTAGGCAATTTAGTCAGTTTAGTTTAGTCAGTCTTTAGGCAATTTAGTCAGTTTAGTTTAGTCAGTCTTGAGGCAATTTAGTCAGTCTTGAGGCTATTTAGTCAGTCTTTAGGCAATTTAGTCAGTTTAGTTTAGTCAGCCTTTAGGCAATTTAGTCAGTTTAGTTTAGTCAGTCATTAGGCAATTTAGTTTAGTAAGTCATTAGGCAATTTAGTTTAGTCAATCTATACGCAATTTAGTCAGTTTAGTTTAGTCAGTCTTTAGGCAATTTAGTCAGTCTTGAGGCAATTTAGTCAGTCTTGAGGCAATTTAGTCAGTCTTTAGGCAGTTGTTTAGTCAGTCTTTAGGCAATTTAGTCAGTTTAGTTTAGTCAGTCATTAGGCAATTTAGTTTAGTCAATCTATACGCAATTTAGTCAGTTTAGTTTAGTCAGTCTTTAGGCAATTTAGTCAGTCTTGAGGCAATTTAGTCAGTCTTTAGGCAATTTAGTCAGTTTAGTTTAGTCAGTCTTTAGGCAATTTAATCAGTCTTGAGGCAATTTAGTCAGTCTTTAGGCAATTTAGTCAGTTTAGTTTAGTCAGTCTTTAGGCAATTTAGTCAGTTTAGTTTAGTCAGTCTTGAGGCAATTTAGTCAGTTTAGTTTAGTCAGTCATTAGGGAATTTAGTTTAGTAAGTCATTAGGCAATTTAGTTTAGTCAGTCTATACGCAATTTAGTCAGTGTAGTTTAGTCAGTCTATACGCAATTTAGTCAGTGTAGTTTAGTCAGTCTTTAGGCAACTTAGTCAGTTTAGTTTAGTCAATCTATAGCGCAACTGTTTAGTCAGTCTGCTAACTTTCCCAAATCTTCTTCTACGGCCTTGGTTTCTTGGTGTAGTATGTTATACGATTCCCGCCTGCCACTCTGCTTTGGGACATTTTAAAGACAACAAGAAAAATCTAATCTCGAAATGGAGTGAATATGATGAGTATTGCGTGCCAGTTTTTGCCACTAAAGCAATTAATTTTCGTTTTTTAGATCTCTGAAAATAGTTTGCGTCATTTTTTATTTGTTTATTTGTTTCGTAAACTTTTGCTTGGTCAAAGTCATGGACGTAATTAATTTTATTTATTTATTGTATTTATGAGAGGCCAAATTTTTCGCTTAAAAGCTCATTTTGCGAGAATTTAGCACACAATTAGCTGAAAGTGTCATGGAAAGAAATACAAAAATAAATTCAATTTGAAGAAGATTTGTTGAGAAAGCATTTACGAGTTATAAGCACCCGCAGATGACTGAACAGTTCGCGCAAACTGAGCGAATTTTCATTGGCAGCCAAAGTTATCGTGTCTCGTACCCCATTCCCTCCTTTCTACACCTTATCTAAATCTCTCTGTCAGTCTCTCTCTCCCTCACTCTCCCCCTCTCTCTCTCTCTCTGTGCTATTTTGTGTGTGTTTTATTTTCATATTTGCATAATAATATCTTTAATAATCGTTCATGTGTCATTTCGTTAGCCACAAATCTAGATTGTTGGAATGAGTTGCTGCAAATCAATGTCAGCGACACATCATCGAACGCTTCGTCGCCATCGCCGACGACGCTAACAACGCAACAGCAATTGGAAGAGTTGCAGAGTGCACAAGACTGCAAGCAGCATTTATCGTTGCCGCAGAATGAACAACAGCAACAACCACAACAGCACCACCAGCAAAACATGATACTGAATGCGGTGCCATTGATAACCATACAAAGCAATAAGAATATTATGTTGCAGCAACTGCAACAACAACAACAGCTACAACAACAGCAGCAGCAACAAAGCACTGGCAACAACAACAACAACCATAAAATGTTACTAAACGCTGAATTGTTGGCCAGCCACCACAATAACAACATCAACAACAATCGCAACAAGGTGACCACCATTAAACTCCTGAATGGCACCACAGGCACTCCGATCACCACCACCGCAACCATACGCGTTGTTGATGGCAAAGTGCAACAGCGGGGTCAGACAACCGCCGCCTCAAAGGCAGCTGTTATGCAGCATCATGGCAATAAGCGCCACCTCTCGAACGGCACGGCCGGCGCACAGATCGAAACGAAACGCTTGAAGAGCACAAATGTGGCGGGCACGGCAACGGTAGAGCTGCAGACGGCCCCCCAATTGCTGCAGCAGTTGATGGCACCACTCCAGCACCAGCAAGTGCTGACGATCAATATCAAAGAGCAACAGCAGCAGCAGCAGCGACAGCGCAAGACGGCCGCACAACAGCGCTGGGGCAACGACATCAAATCGAATGCCCAGCTCCAGCATCAGCTGCAGCAACAGCAGCACCACCTCCAGCAGCAGCAGCAGCAGTCGAACTCCGTGCTGAAGAATCTGCTGATCAGCGGCTGCGATGTAAGTGCGGGTTACTGCATAGTGCCGATGCGGCCCAAGAAACAGCTGGCAAAGGCATAATATGCGGGGAGCGTGTGACCTTCCTGGCGATGTCCTTTGTAGACGCGTCGCATGCGTTGAGAAAGTCACCCAGCAACTACATACACGAGCTGTTAATTTGACAATTTAATTGTCATTGTGGCAGAGTGACAAAGGTCAATTGAGGAGTTGTGAAATCGAACTAGTAGGTGACAATTGTGAAGATTGAAATGACAATTGTGAGTTTCAAGTGACAATTTTTAGTTTAAAGTGACAATTGTGAAGATTGAAATGACAATTGTGAGGTTGAAATGACAATTTTGAATTTGAAATGACAATTGTGAGATTAAAGTGACAATTGTGAGATGGAAATTTCAGATGTGAGATAGACAATTGTAACCATTAATCAACAATTGTGAGGTTGAAATGACAATTGTGGTTTTGAAATGACAATTGTGAAAATTAAAATGACAACTGTGAAATTTGAATGACAATTGTGAGTTTGAAGTGACAATTATGAGATTGAAAAGACAATTGTTCGATTAACAATTGCATCGATGAAATCACAATTGTGGGTTTGAAATGACAATTGTGAGATTAGAATGACAATTGTGAAATCTGAATTACAATTGAGAGTTTGAAGTAAAAATTATGTGATTGAAAAGATGATTGTGAGATTGACATTGCATTGATGCAATCACAACTAAGAGATTAAAATGACCATTTAGAGATTCAACATTGTTTTGTTGAGGTTGAAATGATAATTGTAAGGTTAAAATGACAATTGTGTGATTAGAATGGTAAATGTGAGTTTAAAATGACAATTATGAGATTGAAATGTAAATTGTTAGTTTGAAATGATAATTGTAACTTTAAAATTACAATTGTGATATGGCAATTGTTGGATTGAAATTAAAATTATCACATTGACAATTGTGAACTTGTTAAAATGACAATAGTATTGTCAAAGTTACAATTGCATTAACAAAATGACAATTGTGTAAACAAATTAATAATTGCAATGTCAAAATGACAATTGCATTAACCAACCAACAATTAGATTGTCAAAATCACAATTGTGTATAAACTTAAATTTTTTTCATACACTTTCATTATCAAAATGACAGTTGCAATCACAAAATGACAATATCATTAACAAACCAACCATTGTATTGTCAAAATCCCAATTGTATTAACTACTAAAAGTTTGCATTGTCAAAATCACAGTTGTACCCAAAATTGATAATTTCATTGTCAAAATATGAATTACATCACCAAAATAACAATTGAATTGTCAAAAAAACAATTCCATTGTCACAAAAACAATTTCACTGTCGCAATCAAAATTGTATTAAAATGACAATTGCATTGTTAAAGTCACAGTTTCATTGTCAAAATCACAATTGCAATAAAATGACAATTGCAATGTAAAAATCACAATTGTATTGTAAAAATCACAATTGTATTAAAAAATGAGAATTACATTAACAAAATGACAATATCATAAACAAACCAATAATTTCATTGTTAAAATAACAATTATATTGTCTAAATGGCAATTACATTGTCAAAATAACAATTGAGGTTGCAAAATTTCACATCTATTCTAAAAATAACAGTTATATTGTCAAAATTAATGTATTGGCATTAAAATAATTCCATTGTCAAAGTAACAATTCAATTGTCAAAATGACAATTCAATTGTCAAACTGACAATTCCATTGTCAAACTGACAATTCAATTGTCAAAAGGACAATTCCATTGTCAAAAGGACAATTCCATTGTCAAAATAACAATTCTCAAACATAAATATGCTCGTGTTTTTCTACTCCTTTCTCAACGCATCGGCACAAAATTGCCCCCTCGTAACAACCTGCCTCTTATATTTTATAATTTTACAATACGATTGTGGAGTTTGATTAGCTCTACAACAAAGTTTACAATGAAATTACTGCTATGCTGACATCTCGCTGTCATGTCGCCTGCAAGCACAGACTTGCGAATGGTGAAATCCACCAACAAACGGACAAAAACAAATGAAAGCAACACTTTTACATTTTGTAAATGGATCGATTTTATTATTATAATTTACTTTTCATTACTTTAGCGTAATTACAGTTAGTGAAAATTACAATTAGTTAAACTTAGTTTAGCTTTAACCATAAAGTGTAAGTAGTGGACTATTATAAATTACCCATAACTGAGGACTTTAAAACGAATCCATTTTTTTATTGTATATTTTTATTTTTTTATTTTTTTTTTTTTTGTTTATTTTTTATTGACCCAAAAAAATTGTTAAATTTGTTATACGAATTGTAAATATAAGAATTGTGGACAAAGGAACACAGAGAGAAAACAAAATAAATTGACTAATGAAAATTAAGTTTTACATTTAAATTTGTAGGCATACATTTAAAACTTTTACTTTTTTTTGGTTTTTTAATTTAACAACTGTTGTTGTAAACGGCAGTTGGTTGTTTTCAAACACAAATTCATTCATTTAAAACATCACAATTGAAAATTGTTTATACAAGCATGTAAGCAAATGTGGCGACTTTAATTTTTTACTGTGATAGAGTTTTCCTTTTGTTTTTAATGTTTTTGTTATACGAGTTTATAAACAAAAAGAAGAAGAAATGAGATTATTAAAAAAAAAAATGATTTAAAAATTATAATTTGAAAAGAAAATTTAATAATTAAATTGTAGATTTATGTGTTAAACGAAGAAGAAAAACATTTGTGGTAAATGTTGTTAAATTTCTCAATACGACTGCTATATATGTATATATATTATATATATAAATAGAAAAAAAGGAAATATCCAGCAGAAGCGAACGAAAGGGAAAAGGATGTTGTTGTCATAAGGAGCGGCAGTGAAGTGCAGGGCCAACCCAAGCGAAGCGAAGTTGTAGAAGAAACATATTTTAAGCCCTACCAGAGTAAAGAGCCGTCAGACTGGGGGAATGGGGGAATGGGGGACAAGTGGTCCTCCTTGGCAGTGGTGTCATGTCATTTAATTGAACGTTGACTGATCCTACTTAGTTATACATTGTTAACCATTTCTGAGTGGTCACACCAGGAAGAGTTTCGAAAGTGGTTTTGTTATATGTCCAAAAAAAACAACAGACTAATATAACGACTTAGAGCGATAATACCTGGAACCACTTTGAGTACTGTAGCATACACTTTGAGTACTGTAGCATACACTTTGAGTACTGTAGCATACACTTTGAGTACTGTAGCATACACTTTGAGTAATGTAGCATACACTCACCAGTTAACAGCCTTGGGGGAGCATTAACCTAACCTCTTCCAGCAAGATCAGATGGTTAGAGTTGTAGAGAGAACTTTGTTATTTTGCCACAGATTTATGTGGCAATAAAGGGAGGGAGAGAACAACTATTCCGATGCTTCTTAGTTCTCAGAGTAGTCTAAATTGGTCCTTTTTGTATTCAATGTAAAAATCTAATGTTCCCCTTTCAATAATATACTGGGGAGAAAACAGTGCCCAATGTTTGAAGACAGAGGGAGAAAGAGACTACTCTAACTATTCCGTTGCTTACTTCTCAGAGCACCACCCTAGTTTGGTACGTTTGGAACTGTTGAAGATATTTGTTCTAATGTTCTCCCTTCAATAATATACTGGGGCGAAAAATAGTGTCAAATGTGGAGAGAGAAAGAGGAAAAGAGACACTACTCTCACTATTGTGTTGCTTAGTTCTCAGAAAACCAGCCTAGTTTGATCCTTTTTGGAGTATTCAAGATTTTAGTTCTAATTTTCCCCCTTCAATAATATACTGGGGAGAAAACAGTGACCAATGTTTAAAGAGACAGGGAGAGAGAGACTACTCTAACTATTCGGATGCTTCTTAGTACTCTTAGTAGCCTAAATTGGTACTTTTTAGAGTATTCAAGGTATTAGATCTAGTGCCCCCCCCCCCCCCCCCTTCAATAATATTCTAGAGAGAAAAACAGTGACAACTGTGGGTATGTAGACAGAGAGAGAGAGAGAGACAGAGAGTAACTATTTCGTTGCTATTACGTTTCAGAGTAGACTGAACTGGTCCGTTTTGGAGTGTTGAAGATAGTAGTTTTAATGTTCCCCCTTCAATAATGTACTGTGGAGAAAAGCAGTGACCAATGTGTAGAAATAGAAGTGGGTTAGGCTGGAGAACCGCCAAAGAACTCCTGAGGTCTCCAAGCACTCAGGTATTGATACCCATTGTACTACTAATTTGTCACCAGCCTCTTAGTAACTGAACTAGTGTCTACTTCCACCACCACCATATCTACCCGGGATCCATTTTAATACCACCATCACCATGTCTACCTGGGATCCATTTTCATAGCACCATCTCCTTATCTATCAGGGATCCATTTTCATATCACTATCTTCTTATCTATCAGGGATGTTCATCTCCCTCTCTGATCATCTGCCTCTCTCCATCTCCCACTCTCTCTCCTTCTCTCTCTCACACTATATTTCACTCATACTATCTCTCTCACACTCTATCTTTCTCTCACTCTATGTCTCTCTCACCCTCTATCTCCCTCTCACACTATCTCATACTCACACTACTCTCTCTTACTCTCTTCATCTCCCTCTCTCACACACTCTCTCTCTCTCTTACTCTCTCTCTCTCTTACTCTCTCTCTTACTCTATCTCTCTCTCTTACTCTCTCTCTCTCTCTTACTCTCTCTCTCTCTCTCTCTTACTCTCTCTCTCTTACTCTCTCTCTCTTACTCTCTCTCTCTTACTCTCTCTCTCTCTTACTCTCTCTCTCTTACTCTCTCTCTCTCTTACTCTCTCTCTCTCTCTTACTCTCTATCTCTCTCTCTTACTCTCTCTCTCTCTCTCTCTCTCTCTTACTCTCTCTCTTACTCTCTCTCTCTCTCTCTCTTACTCTCTCTCTTACTCTCTCTCTCTCTTACTCTCTCTTACTCTCTCTTACTCTCTCTCTCTCTCTCTACCACCCTCCCTCCCCCTTTACACTCGAATTTGTAGTTTTACTGGAAAAACACCAACTCACTACTCAACTGAATGACGTGGACCACTGAGTCTCTCCCCTCCTCCCCATGACGACCGATGGTAGGGCCTCTGAAATTCACTGATATCGACAGTTACTCTTACTAATTTCTTTCCCTTCATACTCAATCGAATATTTGACGCCCTCATTTGTGTTTTTGTGTATGTTTCGAATTTTTGTATACTTTTGTTATTGTTTTTGTACAAATTCAAAAAGAAAACAAAAAGAAAAACGAAGAAAAAGGAAAGCAAAAATTGTTTAAATTATGAAAAGTTACAAAATTCGAGCGCTGATGGTACAAAACGAACAAGAAAATAATTAAATTTTATAAAATAGTCAAAACGTAAAATATAAATTTAATTAACAAAATACATTTAAACAAACACGCTACGAGTTTAGTGAAATTATTTGTTAGAAAAAATAGAAAAAATAGAAAAAATGTAGAAGACGACATCGTCGCGTCTTTTCTTCTCTCTCTTTTGGCAAACATTTCAAAACGAAATAAAACGAAAGAAAAAGAAATATAAAATAATTAATCAAATAGAAGAAATTAGAAAAAGTTGATGAACAGCCGCTGTTGTTGTAGTGAGAGGAGAGGAAGGAAGCGAACAACGCAAAAAGAGAAATTGAAAGAAAATTATTTAATAAATAAATACATAAATAAAATTGTAGACAAATGAACAAATGCAGAAGCTTTAAATTAAAAACAAAACTACACCGTGCGTTAATAAATAAAATTGAAGTTAATTAAAACGTGGAAAAATATATAGAAACTACATAAAACAAAATATAATTATACATTTAAGTTTGACATTATTTTTAGTTTATTATTTTTTTTATAATTGCATATAATTTATTTTTTTTTTTTTTTTTTTGTTACATGGAATGAAAATTATATACTCCTTAATTTTAAACCGCAGCTCTGATAATTACTTGAACATAATTTTTTTTTCCTCTAATTACGTTTAAGCATTTTTTTTCTGTGGCACGCAATTAATACTTTAGTTTTAATTTTAGTTTAAAAATGATATTTATAAAGAAAAAAAAATAATCTTAAAAAAGAACTACACTTGAAATATAAAATATACATGAAAAAATATTTCTGAAAAAAAACTGCTCATTGGCAAAGTTTTGTTTTATTTTCCTTTATTTTTAATTATTTTTACAAATTTTTTTTATGAAAGTTTTCTCAACGAATTTGTTAAAATTTTTAATGTTTATGTTTATGGAAATGCGTTTATTTCGAGAGTTTAAAAATATTTTTTTTTTCGTGAGTTTTTAAAGTTTCAGGTTGTAAATCATGGGTTTACAATGCTTGTTTCATGGGTTTTATATGCAGTCAATACACTCGTGAGTGTTTTTGGGGTACCTCTCTGAGGCCCCTAAAAATATGCCCCACACTTTGCACCAGAATTCGTGGAACATTTGATCCAGTTCAGTTAATGGGATGGTGCAAAAGTGCAGCATAGTTTTAGGAGTTGCTAAAAATTAATAGAAATTTTCTTTAATGCAGAGCTTTGATTTATATACTGATCTATATTGATACTGATCTTTCAGGTATAGTGATACTGATCGTTCATATATACTGATGCTGATCTATCATATTGACTTTTCATGCTGAGCTGTCATATTGATCTTTCATGCTAAGCTTTCATATTGACCTTTCAAGCTGATCTTTCATATTGATCTTTCGAATCCGATCTTTCATATTGACCTTTCATACTGATCTTTCATACTGACCTTTCATATTAGCCTTTCATACCGATCTTTCATGCTGACCTTTCATACCGGCCTCTCATACTGATCTTTCATGATGACCTTTCATATTGATCTTTCATTCTGATCTTCATGCTGACCTTTCATACTGATCTTCCATTCTTCATATCATCCTTCAATTTGACCTTTCATATTGATCTTTCATGCTGATCTTTCATATTGCCCTTTCATATTAATCTTTCATTCTGAACTTTCATACTCATCTTCATACAAATCTTTCATATTGACCTATCATATTGATCCTTTATTCTGACCTTCATGCTGATCTTTCGTTCTGATGTTCATGCCTACCTTTCATACTGATCTTTCAGTTTAGTCTTTCATACTGATCTTTGATTTATAGTAAACTTTCAGCTGATCTTTCATACTTATCCTTCATGCTGATCTCTCATATTGATCTTTCATTCTGATCTTCATATAAATCTTTCATTGACCTTTCATATTGATCTTTTATTCTGACCTTCATGCTGATCTTTCATTCTGATGTTCATGCCTACTTTTCATACTGATCTTTTAGTTTAATATTTCATACTGATCTTTGATTTATAGTATAGCTCATCTTTCATTCTGATCCTTCATGCTGATCTCTCATATTGACGTTTCATATTGATCTTTCATACTGATCTTTCATATTGTCCTCATCTTCAATGCTGACCTTTCATACTGATCTTTTATTCTGACATTCATGCTGATCTTTCATTCTGATATTCATGCCCACCTTTCATACTGGTCTTTCCCATATTTTGCTCGTATTTCCCTGGTCTGTTTTTAGACACGAAAGTTCGCTGTCTCATCTTAGAAATCCTTGGTCAAACCATCTTTAATATTCTGTCATAAAAATATTGTGTGATTGTCTACTTTAATTCTTGCTTAAGCTACATTAAAATCTTGTAAATACATTTCTATCCATCACTTGACAGAAGTAGTCTACAACTTTAACCCACTATAAAAGACCTCAGCCTACCCTGGGTTAATTGTTCGTACACCGAACTCCTTGGAGCCGCCGTCAAGTTTTCCATTGCGGGACGAACTAAGTTCTAAACTACTTACAGCTTTAGGGTCCACCATTATATTCGACACCATAGCTCCTTTTGTATATTTGGAATCAAAACATTGCTCGAAGAAAGGTTATACAAATATCTTTTGGGAGCTTTGTTTATCATCAGCCACCCTGTATATAATAAAGAAATATTTTCCTTAGAGTATAATTCACAGCCAAGCTGAATTGGTGGCACTTCCTTTGAACATTGGGTCATTTTATACGTTCACTCAACAATATATGGAATCAAGAATAGCTCAAAAAGGAGTTACTCAAGTGTCTTTTCGTAGGTCTGTTCCTCAGCAGACACCCAGTATATAATAAAGAAAAATTTCAAGAGGTTTATTGCAAATAGAGCTAAATTCATGTCAATTCATTGGGTAATTTTATACGCTCACTTCACAATGACACTAGTGACTTGACGGATTGAGTGCTTTCGCACGATCATTTCACAATGACACTCGTGACTTGACGGATTGGGTGCTTTCACACGACAACTTCACAGTGATTCTCGTGACTTGACGGATTGGGTGCTTTCACACGATCACTTCACCATGACACTTCTGACGACGGATTGAGTGCTTTCACACGATCACTTCACAATGGAACTCGTGACTTGACGGATTGGGTGCTTTGACACGATCCCTTCACAGTGGCACTCGTGACTTAACGGATTGAGTGCTTTCACACTCGGGACTTGATGGATTGGGTGCTTTCACACGATCACTTCACAATGACACTCATGACTTGATGGATTGGGTGCTTTCACACGACAACTTCACAGTGATTCTCGTGACTTGACGGATTGGGTGCTTTGACACGATCCCTTCACAGTGGCACTCGTGACTTAACGGATTGAGTGCTTTCACACGATCACTTCACAATGGAACTCGTGACTTGACGGATTGGGTGCTTTGACACGATCACTTCACAGTGGCACTCGTGACTTAACGGATTGAGTGCTTTCACACTCGTGACTTGATGGATTGGGTGCTTTCACACGACAACTTCACAGTGATTCTCGTGACTTGACGGATTGGGTGCTTTCACACGATCACTTCACAATGACACTCATGACTTGATGGATTGGGTGCTTTCACACGATCACTTCACAATGACACTCATGACTTGATGGATTGGGTGCTTTCATACGATCATTCACAATGGCACTCGTGACTTGACGGATTGGGTGCTTTCACACGATCATTCACAATGGCACTCGTGACTTGACAGATTGGGTGCTTTCACACGATTACTTCACAATGACACTCATGACTTGATGGATTGGGTGCTTTCAAACGATCATTCACAATGGCACTCGTGACTTGACAGATTACTTTAATAAAAACTTTAAAAATAGTTGCTTCATTTAAATATTTAAATATATAAATTAAAATTGCTTTCTTCAATAACATTTTTATAAAAATAAATCTTCCTTCAACAAAACACCCTTCAACGAAAACTTAAAAAATCCTTAATAAAAAGTTTGAAAATACTTCCTTCAATACTTTAAAAATACTTGCTCTGAAAATTATGGCAACTTGTCATCGTATCAAGCTGTGCGCAGTTTTATTGTGCCACGCTGCTCCTTTAAGTTTCTTCGACTTTACGTATGTCCTTGTAGGCACCTTCTCAATTCCTAACTGACCTATATTAACATCATTTTCCATTTGTTTGCACGCTTTATATGCCACTTCCTAATTAATGGCTTCATAGCGTACCTACATTTGTCATGTTTATGTTCGTTTCCTTATTACGTGGCCACATCCTTGCTCATATGGCCACCAACCCCTTGCGCACAAAATGGCGTGAGCGTGGCATGTTTCCCTGTCGTACATGCTTATAAAATTTAATATTCGTATACGCACTATTTCAGCCTTTTTACCACAGAATTCTCCACGCTTCTCAGCACACTAAATTGTTTTACACATACAACAAATAAATATATATTTACTATATGTAAAAAGAACAACACCAACAACAGAATTTGAAAAGTATTGAATTGACACAATTTACACGTACACACGTGCGAATGCCACACGCACGCTCTCACGTACGCATTCACGGACGCACGCACGCACGCACACATGTGCTCTGTCAGTTAATTGACGGTTCATTTATAGCTCTGTTCTGGAGAGCGGTGCGTGTTCTAGCTCAGTCACAGTCAACAGCCCCGCGCGAGGGCATTCTAATTTTACAGTCAACATCCTTTGTGTGACTCGAAGTCCTTTTTAACTCGCTCTAAGCTCTTTTTACTCCGCTCTAAGTGATTATTTCACCGCCGTAATACCTTCGCTACTCACTCTTAAGGCTTTCTTACACAGCTCGAAATCATTCTTACTCCGCTCTAAATATTGCCCGATTTAAGTCCTTCTTATCCCGCTCTAAGTCCTTCTTCACCCTCTCTAAGACCTTCTTACACCAATCTAAATCAGTCTTACCCCGATTTAAGTCCTTCCCTCTCTAAGACCTTCTTACACCAATCTAAATCAGTCGTACTACAATCTAAATCCTTCTTACCCCATTCTAAGTCCTTCTTACCCGGCTTTAAGGCCTTCTTACCCTGCTCTAAGACCTTTACCGCAGTAAATCATTCTTACCCCGCTCTAAATCCTTCTTACCCCATTCTAAGCCCTTCTTACCCCGCTCTAAATCCTTCTTACCCCATTCTAAGCCCTTCTTACCCCGCTCTAAGTCCTTCTTTCCCCGCTGTAAATCCTTCTTACCCCATTCTAAGTCCTTCCTACCTCGCTCTAAGACCTTCTTACCCCATTCTAAGTCCTTCCTACCTCGCTCTAAGACCTTCTTACTCCGCTCTAAATCGTTCTTACCTCGCTCTAAGTCCTTCTTACCTGACTCTAAGAACTTGTTACACCAATCTTAATCATTCTTACCCCGCTCTAAATCATTCTTACCTCGCTCTAAGTCCTTCTTACCTAGCTCCTTTTTACGCCGCCTTTGACCTTCATACCACACTCTAAGTCCTTCTTGCGCCGCTGTAAGTCGTTTTTATCCCGCTCTAAGACTTTGTTACACCAATCTTAATCCTTCCTACCCCGCTCTAAAAACTTCTTACCCTGCTCTAAGACTCTACTCCGCTCCAATTTCTTCTTACCCCGCTCTAAGTCATTCTTACCCCGCTGTAAGACATTCTTACTCTGCTCTAACTCCTTCTTACACAGCTCGAAATCATTCTTACCCAGTTTTAAGTCTTTGTTACCCCGCTCTAAGACCTTCTTACACTAATCTAAATCATTATTTCCCTTTTCTAAGTCCTTTTTACCTCGCTCTAAGTACTTCTTATCGCGTTCTAAGTCCTTCTTACACCTCTGTAAGACCCTCTTACACCAATCTAAATCATTCTCACCTGACTGTAAATCATCAGTACCCCATTCTAAGTCTTTCTTACCCCACTGTAATACATTTTCACCCCACTGTAAATCATTCTTACCCTCTTTAAATCCTTCTTACCCCGCTCTAAGTTCTTCTTAGACTCACTTCAAATTCTTTGATTTTCACTTATTATTCTACGGAATCTTCTTTTGACACTTTCGCTCCGCTTTCCCAATTCTAGTTGTTGTAGATCATGTTTCTAGTTGTTGTTGTAGTGTTTTTACGACCCATTGATTTTACACACACATTTATTTATTTAACTTTTTTCGTAAATAAATTTTGTTGTCCTTTTTTTTATTCACAAATTGTCTGTAAACCTTTTCCCCAGCACCTCTTTTTTAGATATTTAATTTTGTTCCTTTGTGTTTTAGTTTCAACTCAATTCATATGAGTTTTTGTGTTCTTTTATACATGACCAACCCCTTGCCTCCCTTCGCCACCCCACCGGGTTTAGTTTATATCTAAAAATACGCCACACCATGGCCATTCGTCGTGCAGTACAGTGCGTCCTTCCAGCATATTTTTCGTCCTTTTTGGTATAACAGCTTTATTGATTTTGCACCTAATTTTCGTCCGTTCTGCTGCTGCGTTCTGTGTTGCCTTTTCGGCCTTGCGCCTTTACCACACACACACGCGCGCGTTTCTTACTCATACGACCCGTTGGCACGTAGGCCGTGCTGCTCTGAGGGCTTTCTGCTTTGTTACCCATACGCTGAGTAGCGCCGCTCTGTGTGTTGTGGCGTGTTGTGGTATGGTATGGTGTGGCATGGAACTCTGCTCCTTTTTCGGCGCTCTGTTGCCTGATTCCTCACGTCTTAACTTGTTGTGGCAGCTACGCGTACATCTTTAGCGCTGCGGCTGTCTGTCTGTCTCTCTGCCTGCCTGTCTTCATAATTGTCAGCTGCTTTCAGAGGGTGGGTGTGGATGTGGATGGCTGTGTCAGCTTCCGTTTTATGCGTTACACGCTTTCCTCATTTTTATTTTATATTTATTTAACTTTTTCCTTTCAACTTTTTATTTATTTTTTTTCTGTTGGGTTTGAGTTGTTCTTCTTCTTGGGTAGGCAGGCAGGGCTTTTAATTTAGTTTGTGCTGCTATGCCATATTCTGTTTCCTTTATCCTTCTCATATTGCAGCGCGGCCAAATTGCGTTGAAAGTTTCTGTGGCGTGATAAACTTTTCCAAGCAAATGTTGTGCTCGTAAGTCCCTTTTGGCTTCCTTCACCTCTGCTGGCCCACATATTTCTGAGTTATGATGATGTGCCGCTTGGCCCAAATTGACTTTCCATTATGTGGACTGCATGTGGCAATTGGAATTTACATAAAAATGAAATTCTGTCAGGTAAAAAAGAAATCTGGCCTTTTTGTGTAGTCGTCTTTTAGGCGCACTTACAAATTATTGCCTTGAAACTGTCACAAAGGCCGATGTCGATTATTTTTTTACTGCTTCTTGGCACAAGTTTAAAACTGCCTTGCTTCATCAGTTCAACTGATCCACTATTTTACTGTGCAATTCAAAGTGATTTTTATTGCCACATATTTTCACGTTTGAAGGCGAAGTTATCAAATGGCTGCCTTACATCAACTCAGCTCCAGTCCTACGCACCTCACCTCTTCACCCCTCACGTCCTACCCAGCTCATCTCTTCACCACTCACCTTCTTTTCTTCCCTCCACCCCTCAACTCACCTCACCGCACTTCCTTCCCGTCCCTCCGTTTGATTTCGTTAATGCGTGCCACAGTTGGAACTGCTTCGGCTTTTGATTTTATGTCCACCTCCCTTAATGGATCGCTGGTAATTTGTTTATAAATTGCCTTCAATTTTCGTTTTGTAATTTAAACCAAATTAATGATAATAATTTTTTTCCTTTTAAGACTTATTTTGAAGTTTATTCATGTATTTTTTATTTTGTGACTTTTTTCGTATTCGTCCTTAAATGGAACATGAAAATTTATATCGAAAACGTTCTACCTCCAAATTGAAAATAAAACACATATTAATATGAAAACTACCTCCTCGCAAAGACAGTTCTAAATGAAACACAAATACAAATAAACAATTATTTACGAAAATAGTCAAGCGATAGATATTGCATACTCTTAGGCGCATTTTAATATATATATATAAATATACCCACACTATGATAAGGTAACTGTAATCGCAGATTAGCTCCATTTGTGTTTATAATAAAGAGGAATATTTGTGTTTTCACATGTGTGCATAGTTTTTAATTGGAACATTGGAAAGTATTTTATAGTGGGTGGTCGTGAACACGCCTAAAATTATGCATAATTAGTCCAATTATTTATATTCGTATCCATAATAAAATCAATTTGTAAGTAAGGAGTCCTTTGAACGGCAGAGTGCACCCAGTAGCGAATGGCATCTTTGCTGTCTCGATTACGAAAAGTGCATAAAGAAAAAAACGACAACAGAAACAGAATCCAGTACATTTACAACAGAAAGTGCAACATTTATTGACAAAAACTGAGCATTTGACAACAGAAACAGAATCCATTTCCAATCGAAAGTGCTAAATTTAACGACATAAAATGAGCAACTCACGACAGAAACAGAATCCAGTACATTTCCAACAGAAAGTGCAAAATTTAACGACCGAAAATGAGCGTTTAGCGACAGAAACAGAAACCAGTGGATTTCCAACAGAAACTGCAAAATTTAACTACAGAAATTGAGCATTTGGCGACAGAAACAGACTCCAGTACATTTCCAACAAAAACTATAAAATTTAAATGAGAAAATAAGCATTTGGCGACAGAAACAGAATCCAGTACATTTCCCCACAGAAACTGCAAAATTTAACGACAGAAAATGCGCGTTTAGCGACAGAAACAGCATTCAGTACATTTCCAACAGAAACTGCAACATTTAACGACAGAAATTGAGCATTTGGCGACAGAAACAGAATCCAGTACATTTCCCCACAGAAACTGACAAATTTAATGGCCGAAATTGAGCATTTTGCGACAGAAACAGAATCCAGTACATTTCCCCACAGAAACTGTAAAATTTAATGACAGACAATTAGGCGACAGAACAGAAACAACTCATTGGATTCTGTTTCGGTTGTCGTTTTTGTTTTATGTCTCTCTGCACCTTAAGAGTTCTTACCCGATTGTATATAATACCCAATTTTTACGTCAATAAACGGATGCCTTGTTAAAAGGATATTATTTATAAAGCTGAGGCGAATTTTTGTTAAACTTCTGTTTTGTTTAATCAGTCCTTCCATTCTCTGAGTTATCAAACCAATCAAGGAGTTCAGTGCCAGTGAAAGCTTAGGTGAGAGGGGATGAAAAGGGAATATAGAAATTTGTTATACGAGTACATATATAATATATATCGTCCATCAGGTTGTTTCTGTAGATATACTCGTAATATATATCGTCCATCCCCTCCCTTCTGTACATATAATTTATATCGTCCATCGCCTTCTTTCTGTATTCAGTGCCAACTCAAGCTAAGCTGGGAGGGGATGAAAAGGGGAACATAGAAATTTTGTAGATGCATCTGATATATTTGAGATCCATCGCCTTCTTTCTGTATTACCCAGAATCAATGAAGTAACCCCAATGGCAGACCATCACCTTTCTAACGCATTGCTCAAAATCTAGTAGAAAATACCTCATGTATCGCCTTTCATTACTCGAGAATCAGTTAACATAAGCAGAAGAGTACCTTACCCAAAATCGTTGGAGTAATGCACTTATGGCAGTTAAAATAAGTAGAGGAGACCCTGGGCACTTTAGTACCTTACCCAAAAACGATGAGTAATGCCTTTATGACAGTTAGCACAGGCAGAGGAGTCCATGGCCATTTTAGTGCCTGACCCAAAGCCGTTGAAGTAATGCCCTAATGGCTGTATATCAACATATATACTACAATCGCTTAGGAAACACTCCCAGGACTTTACATCCACGGTTTAATACAATACCTAAAAATGTGTGGCTAATACAGCTCCGTAGACTAGCGCTTGTTTTTTAGAGTACTCGGAATCCCTTAAGTAATGTATGCAATTGCAGTCCAGCTTCTCCTTTCTATAGAGCTTTGAAAAGCATTCAGTTTTTGTATTCTTTTCCTTGTTCAATTACGGACTGTGTGCGAAACTATTTCTAGTAACAGTCCTTGCACCATGCCGAATAAGTGACATAAGTTCATGATGTGCACGGCCAGTTATTGAATCCAATTTGTTGACAAATTCAGAATGCTTGGTGTGAAATTCATTAATGAATGTACACCTTACTCTTCTGTCATATTTTCTTGTAATACTAATCCTGACGGTAATGCCTGATATCGATTTCAGTTGAAATACCAAAAGTTATGATAATACACATTGCGCTTAGATATTACTTTCTTGCAATAGTAATACCGACGGTAATGCTTCACATACAATTCAGTTGAAACACACAAAGTACACATTACACTTCTGCCGCAGTCTCTTGTAATAATAATGCCGACGGTAATGGCTGATTCAGTTGAAATACCACGTAATGAACATACACATTACTCTAAAGAATTTTTTTCGTGCAGTAGTAATGCCGACGTCAATACCTCATTTAGATTTAGTATATCAGGAAGTACTATCACCTCGTCCCGTAGGGACCTATTTTGCTAAGTCAATGCCTCATATCGAATTCAATTGGAAGGCACTAAGTAATGAGCATACACATGACTCTTCTGTATTAATTTCTGGTATTAGTAATGCCAAAAGTAATCGCTTGGTGTGGAACTTAGTTCTAACACTTACAAAGTAATGAATGTACACTATACTCTTAAATATTAATTTCTTGCAATAGTAATGCCGACGGTAATACCTGATGTGAAAAATTACACAGAGTAATGAGAGTACACGTTCCTCTTCTGTATTAATTTCTTGTAATTTAATGCAAACGGTAATGCCTGATGTCGATATCAGTTGAAACCACAAAAACTAATGATCGTGTATTGTATTACTTTTTTGCAATAGTAATGCCAACGGTAATGCTTCACGTCCAATTTCTTTGAAACACACAAAGTGTAGTTCTCACTACACATTACTCTCCCTTATTAATTCCATGCACTAGTAATGCCAACGGTAATGTCTGGTGTGGAATTCAGTTGAAACATACAAAGTAATGCAGTTACACATTACTTTTAGATATTACTATCATAATGTTATCTAGAAATGCAGACGGTAATAACTAACATCGAATTTAGTTGAAACACACAAACCAATGACAGTATACATTACTCATATTACTTTCCTGCAATAGTAATGCCGTTGGTAATGCTTCATGTTAAATTCAGATGAAACACACAAAATAATTAGAGTAAAAATTACTCTTCTGTATTAATTTCTTCTACTTGTACTGCCAACGGTAACGCCTGATTTTGAAGTCAGTTGAAACACACAGTAATGAGTATACACATTACTCTTAGATATTACTATCTTGCAATAGTAATGCCGTCGGTAATGCTTCACGTCAAATTTAGTTGAAACAAATTAATGAACGTACACATTACTCTTATATATTACTTTTTTGCAATAGTAATGTCAACGGTAATGCCTAATGCCTGATCCACCATTCAATTAAAACACACAAAGTAATTTAGCTGGTTTATTCAGCAATCTATTGAAGAATCCCTTCCTCTGGTACCACTGTTTGACACCATTGCCCTCAAATGGAAAATTCCAAGTGTAGTTCCAACTTGTAACCTGTTCGAGGATTACCATCCCTCTACATCACCTTATTTGACTCTTTAAATAAATTGTTATGTTAGCTTGAAAGTAGCACTGAAAATTCACTGCTGGGATGCAACTCGGGAGACTTCATTCATTTCGTTCCCTCCAAAAAATATTTTGAAAAATTATCCTTTCAATCTCAGTAATTTCAATATACAATTAATCCTTCAATATCCTTTCTCTTGAATATAATATGTCCTTTAATAATTTTTCAATAATTTTCTCTTTAATTTTCACTGTGGAGCTAATTCTTTATGCTAGTAAATCATAAGTAAATATAGGAAAATTGATAAGCAATCTTAATTAAAAGTAATCGTAGCATAATTATAGGCAAATACCCCCCATAAGTTAAGCATCATCAGAGCAAAATATTTATTTCAACGATAATCATTTAGGACAGTTAAATTATGTAAGCTAAATAAGACTGCGAGCATAAAACTCTTAAAAAGAACATTAATAATTAAAATAATAATTATAATTATGTTTAATGAAAATAGCATTCAAAGTAATTGAATGAATTAATTATAATTAACACAAATAACATTAAAAATAATTGAATGAAACGTCAACTGCAAACACCATAAATATACATACTAAATAATCATAATAAGTTACTAACAATCCAATTACAATTTAATATTAATTACCTTAATTAATTGAATTACAATTAAATGTAATTATCGTACATTTTAAGTAAGCAAATATATGCTAAGTGTATATCAGTAGATCAAGAAAGGTGTAAAAAGTAACGCTGGATGCGTACGAGAGAGCAGAGCCAGTATGTACGTCCGTGTCTGTAGCACAGTGAAGGCAAGAACAGCAATGTAGTCTATTTTTAGGCGCATTGCAGCAAATTTAATGTATTTATGACTACATAATTTACAAAATATTCTTGATATAAATAAAATAAAATCACATCAAACTTTATGCAATGTGGCTTTAATAAACAAACTATCATTAATTTAGTAATAATAAATATCGTAATCCTAATTGTCAAATTTATTGGTTAATTATAAACGTAGTGAATGATAAGAAGGACTAAGATAGGATGGAATAAGACAAGAAGGAAGTAAGATAAGAAAGAATAAGACAAGAAGGAAGTAAGATAAGCAGGAAGTAAGAAGAGACGACATAGATTATATTATAGTAAGCTTGAACAAAATTAACTAAAGTACATTATACACCACGAATACCTCAATGCCACAAAGTATGCTATAACACACCCAACTAAAATTATTAGGTTGCATAGCATACGAACACGCATGCATACATACATACTAAGGAATGTAGTAAATGTCGTGTGAACATTTTTACCCTCTACCTCTCGATGTCGCATAATAGAATTAATTACAAGTAAATAAATTAAAGAGAAAGAAAATCATAATTATTTATAGCAAAAGTGCATGTTGTGTAAGAGTTTTTATAGCATAAATTTTTGAAGAAAATTATATAAATTATACATACATAAATTGCAACTTACTTACATAAATAAAACAACAACAAATACCTCAGAGCCAGACAAAGTTACAAAGATTCTCACTTTGAAAGAAAAAATTAATTGAAAAACAAACTGACAAACGAAACAAAATACAAACAAACTAAGCAAATAAAGAAACACACAAATAATGAAACAAAGAAAGAAACATACAAACAAATAAAGAGAGAAACATACAAATAAATAAACAAACTTATCAGAGAAAAAAACAAAGAAAGAAATAAACAAACAAACCAAATAAAGAAAGAAAGAAACATACAAACAAACCAAATAAACAAACAAATAAACAAAGAAATAAACAAACTGAACAAAGAAAGAAACAAAATACAAACACACCAAACAAACAAATAAAGAAACAAACAAACAAAGAAACATACAAACTAAAAGAAAAACAAACAAACTAAATAAAGAAAGAAACAAACAAACTTAGCATAGAAAAAAACAAAGAAATAAACAAAGAAACAAACAATCTAAACAAACAAAGAAACAACATATAAAGAAACCAAACAAACATACAAAGAAAGAAACAAACAAACAAAGAAACAAATAAAGAAACAAACAAATAAACCAAATAAACAAAGAAACAAACAAAGAAACAAAGAAAGAAATAAACGAACAAACCAAATAAAGAAAGAAAGAAACAAAATACAAACAAACCAAACAAACATACAAAGAAAAATTATATTAAAATGTTTAGTAAATTTTTACGAGAGCATTTTTATCGCATATAAATATAAAATAAAGCATAAATAATTAAATATATTTATATACCAAACTAGCAAATTGTCACACGAAAAAAACATACAAAAAAAAGCTAAAACATATCCGCCACAACAACAACAACAACAACAATAAAAATGCACCTTAAGCGAAGTGTCAGAAATAGCGACATAACATTTTCAAAGATTTGAGGAACCTGACTCACTGAATAGCGGATAAAAATTGAACCTTCAACTTACTTCAACAATGCTTCCAGAGATTTGAGGGAGTTTCAGAACCAGACTCATTGAATAACGAACAAAAACTGAACCTTCAACTTACTTATATATCAATTCCAGAGATTCGGTAGAGTTGAGGATCCTGACTCGAGGAACAACGGACAAAAATTGAATCTTCAACTTACTTCAACAATATTTCCAGAGATTTGAGAGAGTTTCAGAACCAGACTCATTGAATAACGAACAAAAACTGAACCTTCAACTTACTTATATATCAATTCCAGAGATTCGGTAGAGTTGAGGATCCTGACTCGAAGAACAACGGACAAAAATTGAACCTTCTACTTACTCTCGTATAATGTCCAGAGATTTGAGAGAGTTTCAGAACCAGACTCATTGAATAACGAACAAAAACTGAACCTTCAACTTACTTATATATCAATTCCAGAGATTCGGTACAGTTGAGGATCCTGACTCGAGGAACAACAGACAAAAATTGAACCTTCTACTTACTCTCGTATAATGTCCAGAGATTTGAGAGAGTTTCAGAACCAGACTCATTGAATAACGAACAAAAACTGAACCTTCAACTTACTTATATATCAATTCCAGAGATTCGGTAGAGTTGAGGATCCTGACTCGAAGAACAACGGACAAAAATTGAACCTTCTACTTACTCTCGTATAATGTCCAGCGATTTGAGGGGGTTTTGGAACCTAACTCACTGAAATAACGAACACACCTTCAACTTACATTCACATAATTTCCAGAGATTTGTTGGAAATTGAGGAATCTGACTAACTGAATAGCAGGCAAAAATTGAAACCTTAACTTACTGACATATGATATCTAGAGATTTGAGGCAGTTGAGGAGCCTGACTCACTCAAATAACGAACAAAAATTGAATCTTGAACTTAGTTCAACAACATTTCCAGAGATTTGAGGGAGTTTCAGAACCTGCCTCACTGAGTGACGAACAAAAATTGAACTTTCAACGTACTTCAACAACATTTCCAGAGGGTTGAGAGAATTGAGGGGCCTGACTCGCTAAATAGCGGACAAAAATTTAACCTTCAACTTACTCTCGTATAATGTTCAGAGATTTGAGAGAGTTCCGGAACTGAATAGCGGACAAAAATTTAATCTTCAACTTAGTTCAACAACATTCCCAGAGATTTGAGGGAGTTGAAAAGCCTGACTCATTGAAGAGCGGACAAAAACTTAACCTGCAACTTACTCTCGTATAATGTTCAGAGATTTGAGAGAGTTCCGGAACTTGACTCACTGAAAATAATGACTAAAATAGAACCTTCAACTTACTTCAATAACTTTTCCAGTGATTTGAGAGAGCCTGCCTCTCATTCTGCCTCTCAGCCTTCCTCTCAGCTATCCTCTCAGCCTGCCTCTCAGCCTGCTTGTAAGCGGGAATAGAATTTTAATAAAACATACCAAATGGCGTTAAAAAATGTCCCTCATTTGATATGAAATGAAGTTGTACGTTCAACACAACCAAACACAAACCACCCTGCTATACACACCTAACCAACCACCCACCCAGCCACTCACACACCCTTCGCCAACCAACCACCCACACACCCTTCGCCAACCAACCACTCACACACCCTTCGCCAGTACTTCATCAAAAGTCCTGAACTGTGTGTGTGTCCTAACATGATTAATAGTGCGCTGAGCTGCCAGTTCACTATGTTTGGTAGGCTGCCTTAAGCAAATGTGGCATTGGCGCGCCCTCTGACTTTTTGGAGAAGTCCTGCCGCAATTCCTTTTTATTTAGTTTCCGTTTTTCTGTGATAAATCTTATCACAGGTTACCCTAGCGTAAAATTGTGTTGACTTGTTTTTATTATTATAATTTTTTGTTTTTCTATTTATTTGTTTTGTCCGTTGTTCGTAGCAACAGGTCCTTTTACGTCCTGATTTACCATGCTCATGCATGCTTGTGAATGACTGCACAGAATTGATGAGTGAAGACAAATTAGTGTCGTCCCGGCGAGTGTATAATTTTGGGTGCCCGTGCAAGTTGCTGGTCATAATCTTAGCACATGAACAACTTTGTTCGCCGAGCAGCGGCTGATTAACAGCAATCCCGGGGGCGGGGTTGGCCTCTAATTTGTCATGTTGTCAACACCAACACCATAAGTTTGCTATATAGCCGAATAGTGTTGAAGAGAGCATAGATCCTTGCTTGTAGTAGTTACGTGTAATTTGTGCTTATCATGTTTGTTTGCTTTTGTACTCGTTTTGTTTATGTTATTTTTATGGGGTGATTTGACAGTTTTCAACCTAATTTAGGGGAAGTGAGTCCTGTGCAATTTGGCTTCATTCCTCGAAATATTGGTCTGAGTTTGCAGGAGTATTTTTTCAACAATTTTCCGCCTGAATTTGTTAGACAATTGGCCTTAAACTGGGCCATAGACATAGGGAGAGGAGAAGGCTCAATTGAGTGGCCTCCGGGGGAATCAGATAATGCAAGATGAGCAAAGAAATTCATAGCTTCAGAACCCAAGACAGCACTAATATTTGTTTCAGACTGCAGAGTGTGGTGAACAATTGATATAATAGTGGTGTTAGAGGGACTATGTTAGACCCTTAAGGTTGTGCCACTATTCCTAACAATACATTGATAGCAAAAATTGATATTACAGAGTAATTGGAGGTATACTCGTATGTGAGGGAAATGTTGATATTACAGGGTAATTGGAGGTATATGTGAAGAAAATGTTTATATTACAGAGTAATTGGAGGTATATGTGAAGAAAATGTTTATATTACAGAGTAATTGGAGCTATATGTGAGGGAAATGTTGATATTACAGGGTAATGTCTTTGTCAGAATGGTTGCAATGTAAAGCAATTGGAGGTATATGTGAAGGAACCAGTTAAGGCGTGAAAAGTATTGTTACAAAGTATTGTATTTGGGACAAAGTCGGTAGCAGGATCTTTTCCAAAAAATTGGACCTTAGCATCTCGCTTAGACTCCCTGACTATTACAGTGTCTTTCAGACAGAAGTAATGTCAATTTACCAGGTACTGATTTGAATTCTAAGAAATGTGGTTTTTGGTGTCAGCATTAAACTCTTCTCGGTTAGCCAAGCTGCCATTAGATATCTTGCGGGTGTCACGACATTCTCAAGACTCGTACAGGAATATCAGTCAGCTCTAAACGAGCTCTCCATTGTTCACCTAGACTGGGTACTTGGTCACAGGGACATCGACAGAAATTTCAAAGCAGATGAGCTAGCTATAGAAGACTAACTACTCTCCGAAGTACACCCTTTTCTAGACACAGGCATATCTCTCTCCACAGCCAAGCTGGCGAACAAACGCAGGTATTTCGAGGAGGCCAACAATCTGTGGATGGAGGAACCTTCTTGTCCGTATCTCAGCGATTATAACACTGAGCAGTGATTCTGCAGATACGGCACAAAAAGTAGTTATATTCCTTCTATTGCTGACTTGCCAGGGTTACTTTAAAATATCCTTTTACGTACTGTGACTACGCATGCAATCACTACGAAGCTCAGTCTACGGAGCTGGGAATTTTTCTGATTCTCCCTGAAAGTTTCTGAACATAAGCAGATATACAAGATGACTCCTTTTCAGAGACTTCATTGCTTATTTTAAGATCTGAACTTTGAATTTCCGAATATCATCAGGAATGACATTTATCATAAGCCTCGTTGTGAGCTCAAAGGACTGGAACTGACACAGAATCTTAGGGTGCATCATTAAATGAATCGGTTTTATAGAAAATATATCTAAATATATATGACTATAGTTTTTATTTGCATTTTGAGATGATACAAAATAATACAAATACACACTCACTCATTCACACATACACTCCCTCACTCATAATCACACATACACACACATACATACAAAATTCTTTACTTTATTATAGCGCAAATATTACGGTTAAGCCTACACCTAATTTAAGCCTTAGATGAGTATTACGATATGTACGAATAATATTTATTGGAACTTATTTTAAGCTAAGCTAAAGTACTTTGTACTTGGACTTGTACTTGTTCTTGTACTTGTACTTATACTTGTTCTTGTACTTGTACTTATACTTGTTCTTGTACTTGTACTTGCACTTGTACTTGTGCTTGTTTTTGTACTTGAACTTGTACTTGAAATTGTACTTGTACTTGTTCTTGTACTTGTACTTGTATTTGTAATTGTTCTTGTACTTACACTTGCACTTGAACTTGTATTTGTACTTGTTCTTGTACTTGAACTTGTACTTGTACTTGTACTTGAACTTGAACTTGTACTTGTACTTGTTCCTGTACTTGTACTTGTATTTGTACTTGTTCTTGTACTTACACTTGCACTTGGACTTGTATTTGTACTTGTCTTGTACTTGAATTTGTACTTGTACTTGTACTTGAACTTGTACTTGTACTTGTACTTGTACTTGTACTTGAACTTGTACTTGTACTTGTACCTGTTCTTGTACTTGTTCTTGTATTTGTACTTGTTCTTGTACTTACACTTGTACTTGCACTTGTACTTGTACTTGTACTTGCACTTGTATTTGTTCTTGTACTTGTACTTGCACTAGTACTTGTACTTGAAACTCTCGATCAGTAGCCAGTCTAAGCATGTGAATTACTACCCAGCTAGTCGTGTATTTTATGGAGTAAAAAGGAGGAAGTAATTCGCGAGAATATGCATTAAAAAATAAATATATATATAAATAAATAAATAAAAATATTATACAACTTATTTAACTTATGATAAATATTTTAATAAATTTTTGAAAACTTTAGTAAAAGGAAATCCAGAAGAACAACAATAATTACGCTACAGATACAGAAAAAAAAGAAATCATGTGTTTTATTTCCATTGTGTGTGTGAAGGGAAATGGTGAAAATGGTTCTGGAAATTAAATGTCATTAGGATGTGAACTGAAGATCCTTTGTGGATGCTCCTATTTAGTTAAAATATCGGGATATTCTCCTATAAAGATCTTCTGTCATATGAGGATAATCTCATCTAAAGATCTTCTGTCATATGAGGATATTCTCATATAAAGCTTTTCTATCATATGAGGATAATCCTATTTACATGTATTCTATCATATGAGGATAGTCTTATCTAAATATCTTCTGTCATTTGAGGATAGTCTTATGTAAATATCTTTTGTCAGTTTTGTTTCTCGCAGGAGTTTTATGTATTTTGAAGATTTTTGATTAACTTGAGGAATTTTCCTTATACCCAATATTCTCGTATATTCTCCCGCAACTGTGATTAGGTGTCCGCAAACTGTGATTAGGTGTCCTGGAGTTTGATCACTTTCTCCACAGAACTTACAGGTTTGCTTCTGATCCAGCATATTCGTATCATATATAGGTAATTCAATATGCCAATGATAATTCTGAGCTGTTCGTGAAACATGCTAACAGTCTGTTCAACCAAAGGAACTTGGAATGTATACTATATATTTATTAAATTGTTGTTTATATTGAAGTATATGTTGAGAGGTACGACGCAATTAATCAGTACACTGTGAAGTCGCCTTACATTGGCTGACCGAATAGGCAACGCATAGAACTATTAGGGTCTTAGCCACACCAGATGAGTGTCCATTTACGACTTGCGGAGATTTGAGTACAAATCATTGAATAGGGGCCGTTTCTTGCTAGCCGTAAAAGTAGACCGATTCCCAGGGTTTAAACCGCTTTTAGTCCCCCAAACCATGGAGCCCCTAAGTGATTTACGCGTGCTCTAGCAATCGATGGTCATTGGAGATCCTCCAAGATGCTTCCTTAGAGTCTGTTTCTCCGCATTTTCTGCACCCATCATTGCTTGTGAGCCCCATTCTTTTCGCTTGTATTGCCGTTAGGCAATGGCTTGTCTGTATACCTATCGTCAGTCTGCAATCGTTTCGTGAAAGTGCCAGTATAGACGGGGTATACTGCTTGTCACACGACTTCAGGTCCTTTACAACTTCCTTCAGCTCCCTTACAAACTACCTTCAGCTCTCCTACAACTAGCTTCAGCTCTCCTACAACTAGCTTCAGCTCTCGCATAACTACCTTCAGCTCCCCTACAAGTACCTTCAGCTCTCCTACAACTAGCTTCAGCTCTCGCACAACTACCTTCAGCTCTCCTACAAGTACCTTCAGCTCTCCTACAAGTACCTTCAGCTCTCCTACAACTAGCTTCAGCTCTCGCACAACTACCTTCAGCTCTCCTACAAGTACCTTCAGCTCTCCTACAACTAGCTTCAGCTCTCGCACAACTACCTTCAGCTCTCGCACAACTACCTTCAGCTCTCCTACAAGTACCTTCAGCTCTCCTACAACTAGCTTCAGCTCTCGCACAACTACCTTCAGCTCTCCTACAAGTACCTTCAGCTCTCCTACAAGTACCTTCAGCTCTCCTACAACTAGCTTCAGCTCTCCTACAACTAGCTTCAGCTCTCCTACAACTAGCTTCAGCTCTCGCACAACTACCTTCAGCTCTCCTACAAGTACCTTTAGCTCTCCTACAACTAGCTTCAGCTCTCGCATAACTACCTTCAGCTCTCCTACAAGTACCTTCAGCTCTCCTACAACTAGCTTCAGCTCTCGCACAACTACCTTCAGCTCTCCTACAAGTACCTTCAGCTCTCCTACAACTGGCTTCAGCTCTCGCATAACTACCTTCAGCTCTCCTACAAGTACCTTCAGCTCTCCTACAACTAGCTTCAGCTCTCGCACAACTACCTTCAGCTCTCGCACAACTACCTTCAGCTCTCCTACAAGTACCTTCAGCTCTCCTACAACTAGCTTCAGCTCTCGCACAACTACCTTCAGCTCTCCTACAAGTACCTTCAGCTCTCCTACAACTAGCTTCAGCTCTCGCATAACTACCTTCAGCTCTCCTACAAGTACCTTCAGCTCTCCTACAACTAGCTTCGGCTCTCGCACAACTACCTTCAGCTCTCCTACAAGTACCTTCAGCTCTCCTACAAGTACCTTCAGCTGCCTTACAACTCTTACAAGTAACTTCAGCTCTTTCTAGGTTAGTCTGCTTGGCCTCATTAGTTAGCCAATCGTCCTTGTACATGTGTCCGGCTTTGACCAGACATCGTATTTCCCTCCATAAAATTTTCAGGGATTTTTTCTTGTTTATGTGGCATCAACCCCTTCCATATTTTTCTTCTGAACCATACATCTTTTGGCTCCATATTACTTCTATTGAGCAAGAATCCGTACTCAATTGAATTATTTTTATTAGGCCATACCTCTCACACTCTCTTCATACCTCTTAGCATACCCATAGTTACGAGTATAAAGGAAAGGTTGACTAGGATTAAGGCTTTACTTGTCTATGCTTCAGGCATCCTTTGGGCTGACCCTGATGCCGACTTTGCTTACCTTGCTTCCACATTAAATTTTGCTGTATATTTTCTTTTCGAACCTTCGCTTGTTAAATTTTTGTAGCCAGCCCGACGGAGGAAGGATCCTGCACAACGGTTGCTGGCTGTGTACGTAAGCGTTTTACAATATTAAATAAATTGTCAATAGCATGTCTCGTTACATTAAGCGGCAGAAATCTGGGTAAAGCAGCTTAAGTGTCCTTTTACATTTTCCCGTTCAAGTATTGCAAAAAGCGAAATGCTGTCAGAGAATTGTGTGCGGTACAAGTATATCTGTTCCATTGTTAGCCAAACATATGTACATACAGAGATACACATATTTGTGTGTGTGTGTGTGTGTGATTGTGTGAGGATATATATGTGTGCGTGTGTGTTTCACTGTGTCAGTTGTGTTTCTTTGCATGTGTTTGCCAGTGTAAACACCCGTCAATTTGCAAATAAAAAGTCCTGCTGACATATGCAACAAATTATTGTTGGCTGCTTATTATACTGCGCATTATTATTGTGGCACATCCTTGTTCCGCTCTCATTCCCTTGAAGCCTTTGTGACTGTTTCTTTATTTTTGCTGAAATTAATTTTAATTTAAATTTGTACTAATTGAATGCGTGTTTGCGAAGATATTTTAAATTTGCAACTTGTACAACAGGGCCAGGCTCAGGCTCAGATAGTACGTTATTACAAGGACGAAATGAAATTCCGCTCAATCAATGCTATAAAAAAAGATTTACACCAAACACACACATACACACAGTCACATACACTCACATACACCCACACAATACCGGAGAAACAGTGCGTGAAATAAATCCACTGAATTGAAATTCCTGCAAATTTGTGTTGATTTTTGTGGGAGGGGGCATGCTGGCAAATTGTGTGTCATTATCCACGCAATGATGTAAATAACAAGTTTGACATATATAAATACAATCGTATATACGTGTGTGTGTGTCTTTGTTCGTGCCTTTGTATGTGTAAATTTGTTGTTTTGCAGCGTTTTCAAAAGTTGTCAATAAATTTACAATTGGATTTTCGCACGAAAAGGTCCTTTGTTCTTGTCGCTTGTTTAGAAGACCGTGTTAATCTACACAAAGAAGGATGGTAGTTAAGGCTTCTTACACTCCTTAGTATCCTGCGAGTTGAAAAGCCAGAGAAAATGACGTGGTTAGCACTGATTGGTATGCTAGGAAAATTACTTCTGTTATTAAGGTAGTTCAATCACCGGATTAGTATGTTCAGTATCATACAGCATCCATGAAAGCATCACTGAACATATTTTTCGGTAGTTCAACCACCGGATTAGTATGTTAAAAATCAATATAACCTTCATGAATGCACTCACTGAACATTTTTTACGGTAGTTCAATCACTGGATTAGTATGTTCAGTATCATACAGCAATCATGAATGCATTCACTTTCGCAGTTCCCATAAGATTATTGCCTACTTTCAGGCCTCACAGAATTTACGAAATGGCCCTCCTGAGAATTTATACCAACTCTCAATACTCGAATTCGTACCACTGGATTGTGTAGTAATCAAACAATCGCTGGGTTAAATTAAAATAATTAACTTTATTAAATTTGTTGCCATTTACACTTAACCTTAGGCTTCAAGTTTACTTTAATACAATTTTGCACTTTATTTACTTATTCATTTAATCACTGTAACTGCTACTATCACGATGTACACACTGCTACGATCACTGTTCTACTGTCTCGATTTCAATTGTGTGTCGGCTTATATATAGCTCTCATGTGCTGCACCAGAACATGCCAGAATATTCACATTACTTCAAAAGAAGTTTCAAGAAGATTCCAGAACATGCCTCCATGCAATGAAAAAGACGAATAGAATATACCCCATTTATGTTTCAGTATGTTGTTAAGTAAAGGTTCACTTGGCTATCACAAAATTAGGGCAGAATTCACTTAGTTAGAATTTATTGGTTGAGCCATGTCTGTCCTTCCTTTAATGTAGGACAAACAAATATGGACTGGATTTTTCCATCCTTTCATGTATGACAAAGAAATATGGACTGGTTCTTTCATTCCCTAGGAAATCCAAACATGACATCAATGAGGTCAGTGGGATCTGGCGGTGAATACGACCACGAGTACATACAAATCATTCTTTCATTGTTTACAAGTATCTTAAATTGAATTATTTATTCTCAACAGAAAGGTGATTAATAAATAATTAGCATGGCTATCTTCCATAGTTTACAGGTTCTAATTTCATTCCTGAATCTGTTTTGTCACTGCAGCAGTCAACACGCAACTGCACTCGAAACTTTTGACTGCAATTGACCTTCATTCTAGAATGTTCTGACCCTTTGTGGATATGCCAGAAGGAGACATCAAATTTTGTTTGGCTCAAGGTCACAACGAATAAAAAGGACTCATAGTACAGTATCCGATATCTCCGATATGTGTACACGATTTCCCAAGGAAGTGTTCAATAGTAATTAACGAATTCGTACTCATATTTGAAGTGAATTTTTCATTGTGGGTGATGTAATGATCCACTTCATATTTTAAACTGATCGTTGATGACGTTGACATGAAGGTTTAGAGTGACATTTCAAGCTGATCATTCGATAACGTCTGTTGGTGACTATAAACCTAATCGAAGAGTCAACATGCGAGTATTAACATCTGTTCACCACCTCACTTATGCTTTACAATGTAGCTAAGCGATGATTGTGATGCAAATATTCCCTTTTACGTTTTCGTTCTCACCTCATGGTTCGAGCATCCTGCATGATCACTTGCAACTGAATGTAGCAAAGCAATGATTGTGATACAAAATATTTCCTTATAAACTGTTCACCTTCTGCACTCGTTACACAGAGCTACCTTTTACGTCTTCATTTTCAGAGCAATTGAATTGAGTTGTGAAATGATAAAGCAAATCTTTCTAAGTTGACGATTCACCCACCCCATTGTTTGGGACATTTGAAGGGTTTCCTGCATGACTGACACTACACTCGCATATAATAGTTACATGAAGCATAAAGTCTCTGCGATGTGTGAATGTTCATTATATGGATCCTTCTATGTATTGAAACTTTGGTAGGTATAAAGTAGTATTGCTCCTTTGCTACAACAATGGATATGAATATGTATAGGTATATGTATATTTATATGTATATTTATATGCATTACTCCTTTGCTACAACAATGTGAGAGCTCAGTTTAGAGATTGACCTTGAACGGTTCCAAGCAGCATAGTTGCTGATTCTCATTCCACACATTCCACATTCTCATCGCTTATTTGACTCAAGTTCTTGTTTCACTAAAAATTAAGACCTGAACACTCATGACGTTTGACTTAGAACTTTGGCTTTCCTCAATCAGCTGTTACGACCAAATATATGAAGCTCAGTGTTTACGAGTATGCATGACTTTAAGTAAACTTTCTTGACATGCCAACATATTAAAACTACATTCGCTACAGAAGGTCCACGAAAGCTCAAAAACAGCTGATTAATTTGCTCAATAAATCGAGTCATCAGTCAGTCGCTTATCAAAAACAAAAGTTTAAGTTAACGCAAAGTTTAAGTTAAAAGTCATATGTGTTTAGGGCCTTTTGGCTATCATGTTTTTTGCAAGAGCTTTACATTTACTATGAAAGCTCAAAAAGCTCTATTTAAAGAGTGGGAGATATGTTTTATTTGATATTATTAGCATGGAAAAAGAGCTTTCTTCAGTTAGACTTGAATCAAGCTCTTTCAAAGCGGCTGATCAGGCCAGTCTACTGTAATACGCATTGTGTACCTAGTTTATGTCTGAAGTACAAAGCATTTTCTCTTCACTTGTCCTGCCTTTGCCAGAATGAGGAGGCGCATGTTAGTGTCAGATATGTATATTGGAAATGACCTACGTACGTTCCTTATCCCTGGACAGATTTGCTGAGATTCATAAAAGAATCAAAGAAGTTTGAAAATGTGTAACTTCCCTTTCACAATCCACTTATCTCGAGGCCTCCCTAATATTTCCAGGCTTAGAAGACAATGGGAATCATTACCAGAGTACTTGGAGACCTCCTTCTTCGGCGACTTTCCGGCCTACCTCATTTCTATTATATTCTATCTCTTAGTTTATGACTGTCATTTATGACTCGTAGTATACCAGATTCATATAGTTCAAGTTATCGTTTAAAATTCTGTTCGGGGATTTATGACGTCTGACTGACTTCTTCTTTTCCACATTTTAACACTTTAGCTCCAGAATAAACATTGTTATTCTTAAAATGGAATCGTTTAAAGCAGAATGGACATTTTTGTATTTGTATTCTTGCTTTGTGTGAGCGAGAATGAAGGTGTAGAGTGGCATGAAGCAGAAACGGCAACAGAAACAGAATCCAGTGCATTTGCAACAGAAACAGAATCCAGTGCATTTGCAACAGAAACAGAATCCAGTATATTTGCAACATAATCAGAATCCAGTGCATTTGCAACAGAAACAGAATCCAGTATATTTACAACAGAAACAGAATCCAGTATATTTGCAACATAAACAGAATCCAGTGCATTTGCAACATAAACAGAATCCAGTATATTTGCAACAGAAACAGAATCCAGTGCATTTGCAACAGAAACAGAATCCAGTGCATTTGCAACAGAAACAGAATCCAGTGCATTTGCAACAGAAACAGAATCCAGTATATTTACAACAGAAACAGAATCCAGTATATTTGCAACATAAACAGAATCCAGTGCATTTGCAACATAAACAGAATCCAGTATATTTGCAACAGAAACAGAATCCAGTGCATTTGCAACAGAAACAGAATCCAGTGCATTTGCAACAGAAACAGAATCCAGTGCATTTGCAACAGAAACAGAATCCAGTATATTTACAACAGAAACAGAATCCAGTATATTTGCAACATAAACAGAATCCAGTGCATTAGCAACAGAAACCACAAAATTTATTAACAGAAAATGAGCGTTGAAACAGACACAACTCATCGTTCATTTTCTGTCGTTAAATTTTGTAGTTTCTGTAACATATTCACTGGATTCTATTTCTATTGCCATTTCTGCTTAATGTCACTATGCACCCTTAGGTTGAATGGCTGTCCCTAGACTCAGTTAGACCTGTTCAAGACCCATTGTCTACTATGCACCCTTAAAAAGCAACAGTATTTATGACTCCTAATTAATAACTGAACAGTTGAGGACTCTCTGAGAATTAAGACGAGAAAGATATGCAGTAGGAGGACATGTCGAAAGTTTTACGCAAATGTATGTTGATTATTCATGTTTATTCACGAATATTCATTTGTTGATTCAAGGTTACCACAGATCTTCGGTCACAACACTAAAGATATTGCTTCATCATCACTGTTGGCTCAACGCTTCTAGTTGAACCATGTCCTCATCACTACCTTCATTTCTGGTACTCACTCTGAACGCTGTAGCGCACTTCAACTGTGGCCAGACTCGCTCATATTTTTCTGTATTATCTTCGCTTATTGTACATTTATACGTATACTATATGCTATACTATATATTGTTTTTGCTTTCGACAATCCACTTTAAGTGTATAAAAAGTGGATTATATGCCCGGAGCGTGGATAATCTGATTTTGGCGTGAATTCTGTTTTGTTTTCTGGGTTCTTCGAGAAGTTTTTATTGATTTCCCAATTTCATTATTCGCTTTAATTTAATACTAACTTAAATTTAAAGCGTCTGAAAATGCGCGCTTTATTGCGAAATCCTTTCCAATCCCTAAAAACATAACTCAGCGGAGTCCCAGCGTAACGCTGAATATATTTGGTTATGCGTTCGCCTGGTGTAACACAATTCCCCGGCGTTCGGAGCGCAGAATTCTACTCCACTACTCCGGCAACAGCGCCACTAATGAGCAAACAACACCAAAGGCAACCAAGTATAAAATTGCAGCATTTGTACAGCTGTGTTCGTGACTCTATTTGTGTGTGTGTGTGTGTGAGTGGGATTTTGTGTGCGTATGTGTGTGTGCGTGAGTTTCTTTTATTACAATGTGGGTTAACGAAAATGAAAGTAAAAGTTTCGTACACAAGTGGAAAAATGAAATTTATCACAATCAAAAATAATATGAAAAAACCCTAGATAAGAAAGATCACGCCTAAAAGTATGCTACGCACTCATACACAGGCGGATAATAATATTTTTCGCAGCACACTTTTTGGCGTTTTTAATAAGTTTATTTCTTCACTAGTCACGGTGACGAAATTTTTATTAAGTTGCCCAACTTTCTCACGCATATGCTGCAGGATAACAGCAAAAAAAGCATCAAAATAAAGAAGTAAACACAGCAGGACGAAAAGTTTTGCCACACAGCAGCGAAGTTAGTTAAATTGCGAAAACAAAAATAAATAAATAAATAAAACACAGCGAGAGAGAGATATGTCAACGTCTTGACAAATATATTAAAACGTACTCAGCAGTGGAACTTTTTCCCCTGCAAGTGGGTGAAAGTAAACAGCTTTGCAGAAGAAAGATTTCTTCCTTTGTGTTGTTAACTTTTCTTGTCGTACTCTCCTGTGTGCCAGAGTGTGTCCTACTTCACGTAGTTCGGCACGTGCGTGTCGCCGACTTGCCACACTTTTTATGCCATGCACACAAAAATCCGATTTTTCTATGTTTGCAGTCATCAGCGACACGAGAATCCTTTCTCAGCGTTACTTTAAACTTCTCAAAATGCGCGTAGTTACGCAGTCATTTAAAATGTTGGCAGCTACTCTGGTAGAGTGGCTTAAATAAATATTTTATTAGTGACGCACTTCATGTGTGGATTAGGTACGTTACGAGCAGCAACGCCTAAAAGTAGACTAAGCTATTAATACACAATATAAGTGTTGTGTAAGATGCCAACCAGAGCAACACAAGACGTGAATGCCAGTGGGGTTTGATAATAAGCTATGAAAAGCAGAGATGGATTTAGATCCTAGAGTCTACAGAAATTGCCTCATGTTTCGGTTGAGGTCTTTGACACACCCACAAAAATTGGTAGAGAAATCATCAAGTAAGGCGTCAGCGAGGTTTCATATCAGCTAAGGACTCATTTGTGTAAGGAAATTCAAACAGCAAATTGTTTTTCTGCATACGAAGATTCCTTCACTCCACTTTCCCCAGGGAGATTTCATATTCTTATTTAAGAGTTGAGAGATTCATCATTAATGTTTCATACCGAGTTTTAGCTCCGCAACTGAGCCATTTAGTGGGGTAGGCCGGAGAACCGCAGAAGAAGAAGTTCCCCAAGCTCTCAGGGATGGATGCCCATTGTGCTATGAAACTTACTAGCACCGGAAATGGGCCACCTCTGAAGATAGCTTTGCATTTTAGGGGGAGTCTCCCTCCTCCTGTTGAGGTTATACCAAGAATCAGCATGACCTGAGTTTTCCCAACGAGGTTTCATATCCTTAATTAAGATTTGAGAGATTCAGTAATACTTCATAAGGAGTACTCTCTCCGGGAAAATGTGGCACTTCTATACATAGGTTTGTCATGTTAGTAGGGAATCTCCCTCCAACTGTTGATATCATCAATATATATCAAGAATCCTTTTTTTATGTGGAAAATATACATAACAATACCATCGCTTACCGGCTACTTGAAACCGTCGTTCCCTTGCATCCCTTCGAACTGTACAAAGAAATACAAGTATATCAAAACCCACTTCTTTCCACGTGATTGCGCCGAGGCAATAATGAAACACTCCACTCAGCTCCACTTTGGTGTACTTATTGTTCGTGTTTTATCCTGCGTATCATTGCATCATTCGCTTATCTTCGAAATTGAAATCACATTATTATGAGTTGGCAGTTTAGAGTTAAGAGCACTTCCATCACTGTGATGACATTTACTTGGCGTGGTGAGATGCCATATTTAATAACGGATTTTCTTCCATATTCTCCTCCATATTCTTTTCCATTATCTCTTCCATATTTTCTTCCATATTCTCTTCCATATTCTTTTCCATTCACAATGTTCCAACTGGGAGTCTGCAGACTGGCTTCTACCTTCTTATCCTTACATTATATGCACGAACTTCCACAACAAACGTATAGGTTTGGGGATCCCGATGAGTGCGTTCATAAGTAATGCACGTGCAATCACTCGTTGTGGCCACCAGCTGACATCTCATAGCCACTCTTACCTAAGTCCTAGCTCCACTTCCAAGTGGTTACCCCTGGAAATATGAGCAACCAAGCTCGAGATGGTGTATCAAACCACTGTGTGGGGTCAGAGCCAACGGAGGGGGGCGACATGGTCCTTCGAAAAGAGGGTTGAGCGAAGGCCGACCATTTTCCTTATAAAAAAACAGCTGCTATGAGATCCACCATTTTTTTTTTAGTAGAAGGTCAAGGTGAAACTAGGACCTTCGAGCCAACAATGATGATGAAGGGTGCATTATTTTGCTCTTTAGAGTCACTCCATTGACAGTATTTATTCTAAGCTCAAGAACAGAGTAAGTGGCTTTATCAATTAGGAGTATTTTAAGGCTCTCCTTTCCAATAGTAAGATTGCTCCACATAATTCGTTGTGTATAGAGTTGTTGGGTATTAAGCACCTGGTTTCATAAACATCTCTTAAACCGCTCATACAAAAGAGCATAGAATTTGCGTGTATTTCGAAATGCTTCGTAATAAAAATGCTATATAAATTCCTGGAATATTGCGAATAGTTTCCAGAAAGTTCGGGAAAGCTAGTCAGGAACATTGAGCCTTTCGGTCCGTGAAGAAGTTTTTATAAATACATTCTAAGCATCAATCACTCACCACTTAAAACCTGATCTTTCAAGATAATTCTTGGCCAAAAGTCAGTAGAAATTTTCCGAAAATTCATGCGAAGGATCTATCACTCATCACTTGAAGCATGCGAAGGATCAATCACTCACCACTTGAAACATGCGAAGGATCAATCACTCATCACTTGAAACATAATCCTTCAAGATTATTCCCAGCAAAAATTCAGTAGTAATTTGTTCCCCAAAAGCACTGCATCTCCTGGAAATAGTTCAATTTCCTACTAAAACTTTGACAGGAATAATCTGAGGTATACTAACTGGCCCGCTGGTCATCGGGTTATACTGAAGACTCTCTTGAAAGACGTAAGAAACTCTTATCTCTACGCTTTTATACGCTTCTATTTTGTCCTTTTACACCGTGATCAAAACACTTTGAAATTAGTTTTAGTCTCTGAAGAAACAATAACTCACTACTTGAAACAATAACTCACTACTTGAAACATAGTCGTTAAGATCCTGAAGAAAATTCAATAGGAATTTGTTTGCCATCAGCATTGTGTCTTCGTGAAGAAGTTCTATTTCCCAGTTAAGCCTTGACATGACTAATCTGGGGTTTACTCACTGGGGCACTGGTCATATAATGAATACCATATTTAAGGACTTAAGAAACTCCTCTCTCAGTATTCGCTTCCATTTGTTCCATCTACACCATAACAAAAATACCTGGAAATGATTTTTGCTCTCTGAAAAATTTATATAATATCCATCAGAGAGGAGATTCTATATTCTCGGAACATTTCTGAGGTGAATCTTTTGTGCTAACTACTTCAATATATCATCGAACGCTACTCAGAACTCTCAGTAGCAGAACCGATGGAACTTTACCAGCTTAAATGTAATATAATCCTTAAGTGTAATTATATATAGTAATGTAAATCTAATATAATAATTAGATCTAATTATACTATCACTAACTCCATACTAGTTTTATTTACTAGCGAGTTTTTCCAAGGACTTCTGGAAACTTCAACTTTCCTAAACCATTTCTTTTTGATTTTAGTTTGAATTGTTCGCATTAGGCAACAGCGAGATTTTCTTCCGATTTTCCAAACTCCGTCTTTGCTAATGGTCTTCTATAAACCTCTTTTTGGTTACTTATTAACTGATCTTTTTATGGGTGACTGTGGGGAAGACAGGTTCGCTAATTGGTCAGTAAAGATTTGAAATGTATACAAGATACATTCCAAAGTAAAGAGGACTTTTAAAAGTACATATTTCCAGTGAGGCCACATATGGCAATTTAACTGTCACAACTGATAGTTCATCAGCCGATAAAACTCTGGCTTCAATCGATTTAAAGTGGGGTATTTCGCGTATTTCTGTTAATTTAATAGATGTGATATCTATCGATACTAGGAGATGGAACTCTGCCACTCACCTGTCATCCACATCAACCGATGCAGCCTTCGATGTTCCCGATAATGAGAACAATTTAGATCAACAAGAACTCCTCTCAGGTGTGGTTTCCTGGTAATAGGTACGAGCCAACCAGCATCCAGGTCTCTGGGAACGAAAGACTGACAGAACTAGTAGCAAAATGTGAGAAAACACAAGAACAATATCGCTCAGTCAGGAATGATAATGAGAATTAATGACAATGATTACAGAGGGTGTGAAAATGTAGCTTGGAAACATAAAAATATCAATGACAATGACAATAGAAGGCGTGAATATCAATGACAATGTGAATATCAATGACAATGATAACAGAACACGTGAAAATGTACCTTGGAAACACAAGGATATCAAAGGACGTGAAAATGTATGTTGGAAACATAAGAATATTAATGAGAAAGATAACAATGGGTGTGAGAATGTACCTTGGAAACATAAGAATATCAATGAGAATGATAACAGTGGGCGTGATAATGTACCTTGGAAACATAAAAATATCAATGACAATGACAACAGAGGGCGTGATAATGTACCTTGGAAACATAAAAATATCAATGACAATGACAACAGAAGGCGTGAATAAGAATATCAATGACAATGACAACAGAACACGTGAAAATGTACCTTGGAAACATAAGAATATTAATGAGAAAGATGATAAAGGGCGTGAAATTGTACTTGGAAGCATAATGAAATCAATGACAATGATAACAGAGGAGCTGAATAAGAATACCAATAGCAATGATAACAGAGGGCGTGGAAACCTACCTTACTTGAAGTATATATTGAGCTATTTACGGTCCACATAACTGAGTTTTTCCTTTGAGTGTTGCTTCCACGTCCCTAAATCCAGAAGTACATCTCTATAGCCCCGCTCAAGAAGTTGAGAGGTACATATTAAATAAATAAGGATCAAATATGGACCATCAAAGTGGGTGAAACTTTGAATCACAAAATCAGCGCCACTAATCCACGACTTTATTGTACTGGGTTGGCATCACCTACACTCTAATGAGCCACTACTACAATTACAAAGTATTCTCCTAAAAATAGGCTCTGAAAATTGTTAACTATTCCACTTATTACTGTATTAAAGCTAATTAATAACTTAAAAAGTAAAGCTCCTAAAAATAGGCACTGAAAATTGTTAAACATTCCACTGAACCACTTGATTATGGGTATTTGCAGCGTATCATTAATTATTTTAAATCAGCATTCGGGTCTCATAATTAAAGTATGATTTTCTATTGTAGTTCGTATTTCAAAATGATTGCCTTACCATTACGCTCTGCCTAGTGCCTAAAAGCACGCTTTAATTATTTACAGTTGAGCTTTTTGCTGAACCTACCAATGTGAAAAACGACAATTTGCCGCTCCAATGCCTGCGCGCCTCATTTGAGCGCATTTGAGCCGCTTCCAGCACCATCAGCGGGAAATATGCTGACTTCAGCGAAAGTTTTCTTTTGCTGCAACAACAATTGTCACGGTTCAGTGGGGCAAGTGGGGCGTAAGTACGCAGTGCCAAATGGACCAGTGGAGCTGTAATTAATTTTTAACTTTTTTATTGTTTCATTTCCTTTTCACATGATGAGTGTTTGGAACTTTTGGAGGAATCGACAGCTGAGCAGGGCTCTTCAATGTTCAATTGGCTTGTTTTCGATTTCACAGAGTCCCCGCGGTGAGGCTCCTGTTGCCAGGAAGCGAGCGTTTTATGTGTTCACACAAATGGCCACCAGTGTGTGGGCAACAAGAAATTCGCATCAATATTTTATTAAAGATTATTGTCGGGCCATATTACGGCATTGGGCTGGTACGACCACGAGTGAGTGGTCGGAGTGGCCACTAAATGCCCCGCGCAGTCTATCACCCAATAAAGTTTTGGCAATTGCCTTGAATGGCATTTTTGCATTGTTCGCTGCAAATACCGCACAAGTGCGGTGGAGTGAATGAATGCTGCGAAATACTTTGCTGGCATTTATCGCGAATTTACTTCGTACTTGGTAATATTGATGCCTGCCCCTCCAGCTGCATACATCTCGGCTCGCTGCCAACACAATTTTTATTGTTGTGTTGCTGTTCCTTTATTATCCTTGTATTCCTGCCCATGCCTGCGCTCCTCGCTGCTTTGTGTGCCATTTATTTCCATGGCATGCTTTTACTTTTTCGCTTTTGTATTTTGCTTTCGCTGTGTTTCACTTTCCCTGATGAGTGGAGTGGTGGATTGGCACGGTTTGGGTTCGTTTTGAGGGGTGCTGCTAGGGTTGCCTGGCTGCGTCTTGCGGTTCCTTTTTCCCGGCACGTGTATACAAAAAAATTATGCTGAATGCGCTCAAATTGCAAAAAAGAGACGCAACGCCGAGAACAAAGGCAGCAAGCGTTGAAGAATTTGTGGTGTGGCAAGTGTGGCAAGGAGCGGAAATTGCTCCACTTCTAAGCGTTATTTTACCAGCATTTAATAGGGTGTCTATTTAAGATTGCGAAGCTTCTGGAAATATTAGAAAATTGAAACCACATTATTTAAGCACCAAAAAGTATGCAATCATAAAATGTACATAGTTTTAATCACATAAAACTATGCTGACATTTAATAATAATCTACTTCATCTTTAATAAAGATCTTTTTAAGACTCTGCTTAGTTGCCGTGCCATATTGTGGGGTAAATATAATGTTCAAAGCGCCCAAAAGTGTGCTTTCCTAAAATAAATATATGAAAAATTAACCCCTTTGGCGTATTTTAAAACACAGAACAATTTTCAAATGTATTTATCACCACCGCTTAAAAGTATGCCTTTCCCTATATATATATATATATATATATATATATATATATATATATATATATATATATATATATATATATATATATATATATATTTGCTCTCGCCAGCCGCCACAACATGCTCACAAGCCCAATCACAAGTGCATTCACTGTCTCCGGGTCATCATGTCTGGTCTGTGTGTGCACATGATGAAAATTAATACGTACGTAAATGGTTTTGCCGGGAACCCCATTGTAGAATATCGACTTTCACTTTCATTTTTGGCCACTGCTGCACGTGTATTTGCTGCTGCTCGTCATCAGAGCGGAAGTTGTCGCGGCTTCACTCTGCCGCTGCGGCTCCGGGTCACTGACCCAGGCAAGTTCAAGCAACTTTCGAAAGCTTTTTCGGTACAGCTGTGAGGAGGACGCCACCCATATACTGTGTATGCCAGTCCCAGTTGCCAGCGTTCATTTGAGTCTATTATTACATAAACGCGACTGAGTTTCGAGGCAAGTGTGGAAAGAGTATTTGGCCAGACTGTAATTGAGATAGCTGACAAGAGTATGCGGTGGCTAGGAGATAAGTGGTGGTTAGAACTGGCTGCTCCAGCAAATTTACTCAGTATGAGTAACGCTAAGAATAGTGATTATTATTTTCGTCCATACTCAAATATGACGAGGACAATTGTACATCAGCAAATCAGTGGATACTGACAAATCGAAACAGTTGACTTAAGGCACCACTTTGGGTTGGCTCTGTCTGCGAAATGAGATGAGTGGAAAGAAGCAAATTAAGTGGTTAGCTGTAAGCATAGTTCTATAGATTCGTCGCTATGGGGAAGTTGGGTGAGGGACCGAAGAAAAGTATCCTTTTTCTGATATACTCATACCTCAAATTCCAGTGAAAAGTATACAAAAAATTGTAATATATTCATAAATTCAATTAAGCTGAGTTTTGTCAGCGACCATTGGCTTCTTTATGTATTGAAACGAACGCTTACATAATTTAACATACAGTATTGTAGCCCCTAAAAGTAGGCTCGTCTGTTTTTAGTTGGTATAAGAACAAGTGCTAGAAAATTAAATACCACAACTCCTTAAAAACGGAACATACTTTTAGGGTGGAGCATATTTATAGTGAGTTAGACGTCGTTGGTTGGTTTCATAACTACAATAATGGAATTTTTACTATAAACAACAATAGGTAGGTGGGTCGCGCGTTCTCCAATATGGCACGCTTAGGCCTTGATTGACCCCTTGTGATACCTCATGAGACACTGATCAAAAAGCATCAAGAACAATATTTACCATAACTTTCTGTGTATTTTCTCTCTACTTCTTCTCTGTCGTAATAGATGGTCATCAAAATTATTAATATCAGACCCGAGACTACTGAATTGGATGATGTGATATCATATGCCTGGTGATTCAGGACTTACTAAGATCAGACATCGAGAGCACTCAATTGGATGACGTGGTATCTATCACACACCATGTGATTCAGGAGTATGTTTCTTTCCGATAGATACGACCTGCAAATGGACCCATATTTTCATAAATGAAAATATATATCAAAACACATTTGTAGAAGGCATATGAAAATACATGAAGAAAAGGCTGAGTATATAATGCTGTGGTTTCAGAATAGTTTTTAGACACGCAGAGAATGATAACACAAATGCTGAGAATGATAACACAAATGTTGATAATGATAACACAGATGCTGAGAATTAAAAAACAGATGCTGAGAATGATAGCACAGATGCTGAGAATGATAACACAGATGCTGATAATGATAACACAGATGCTGTGAATGATAACACAAATGTTGAGAATGGTAACACAGATGCTGAGAATAGTAACACAAATGCCGAGAATGATAACTCATCTTCTAAAAACTATTGTTATGTCTCAAACAAGGAAACTAAACCCGAAGAATCAAGTTATTTTTGGGTTGTTTACTGATTTGGGGCTTGAGGGAAACAACACCATGAATAAAGGAATAAAGGAAGAGAGAAAAAGCGTTCCTCATGACGATTTTATTTCTCATGTCCTCCTCATTACTGATCATTGACAAATATTATAAGAAGCATCATCAGTGGAGCCCATTTTACTAATGCAGTTAGTTCAGCTAGTGACAATATTGAAGAGCAATTCCTGCTTCTAAGAAAGAGAATTGACACACAAGAGTTGTCAAACTGCTCTTTAGAGAATATTTGGAGTTCTTTGCGTGGCAAGAATAACATTAAAACGGACTCCGAAACCAGTAGAAGCAAAAACTTGATGAGATTATTGGTGTTTTCCACTATAATTTTCACACCGAACACTTTAAAGGTCCTTTTTAGATTCTTGCCATACACTGAAACACAATAATACTCAAAAAAATCACTCAAGAAGGAGTTGAATATTCTTCTCTTTCGGAGAGCTTTTTAAGATTCTTGCACTCAATAAAAGTAACAAAAAAATCACTCAAGAGTGAGTTGAACATTCTTCTCTTTCGGAGAGCGTTTTAAGTTACTTGCCACTCAATAAAAGTAACACAAAAATCACTCAAGAGTGAGTTGAACAATCTTATCTGCCGTCATTTTAAGTTTCTTGCCACTCAATAAAAGAAACAAAAAAAAAATCACTCAAGGTTGAGTTGAACATTCTTCTCTTTCGGAGAGCTTTTTAAGATTATTGCACTCAATAAAAGTAACAAAAAAATCACTCAAGAGTGAGTTGAACATTCTTATCTGTCGTCGTTTTAAGTTTCTTGCCACTCAATAAAAGAAACAAAAAAAAATCACTCAAGAGTGAGTTGAACATTCTTCTCTTTCGGAGAGCGTTTTAAGTTACTTGCCCCTCAATAAAAGTAGCAAAAACTCACTCAAGAGCGACTGGAACATTCTTGTCTTTAGGAGAGCATTTTAAGATTCTTGCCACTCAATAAAAGTAACAAAAAAATCACTCAAGAGTGAGTTGAACAATCTTATCTGCCGTCATTTTAAGTTTCTTGCCACTCAATAAAAGAAACAAAAAAAAAATCACTCAAGGTTGAGTTGAACATTCTTCTCTTTCGGAGAGCTTTTTAAGATTCTTGCACTCAATAAAAGTAACACAAAAATCACTCAAGAGTGAGTTGAACAATCTTATCTGCCGTCATTTTAAGTTTCTTGCCACTCAATAAAAGAAACAAAAAAAAATCACTCAAGGTTGAGTTGAACATTCTTCTCTTTCGGAGAGCTTTTAAAGATTCTTGCACTCAATAAAAGTAACAAAAAAATCACTCAAGAGTGAGTTGAACATTCTTATCTGCCGTCGTTTTAAGTTTCTTGCCACTCAATAAAAGAAACAAAAAAAAATCACTCAAGAGTGAGTTGAACATTCTTCTCTTTCGGAGAGCGTTTTAAGTTACTTGCCAGTCAATAAAAGTAGCAAAAACTCACTCAAGAGCGACTGGAACATTCTTGTCTTTAGGAGAGCATTTTAAGATTCTTGCACTCAATAAAAGTAACAAAAAAATCACTCAAGAGTGAGTTGAACATTCTTATCTGCCGTCGTTTAAAGTTTCTTGCCACTCAATAAAAGTAACAAAAAAATCACTCAAGAGTGAGTTGAACATTCTTATCTGCCGTCGTTTTAAGTTTCTTGCCACTCAATAAAAGTAACACAAAAATCCCTCAAGAGTGAGTTGAACCATAGAGTAAAGATATAAGAGTCACATTCTCGAAGAACAAACTTTTTGTATGGTGGCTTTGCTAATAGCGCCAATTACTCAATAGCTCTCATTTTCATATCGCAGCGCCACTCTGGTTACTACCCCCAACCGATCTCCTCTATGTCGAAAAATGAGTGACATTTTAGATATTGACTCTTATTTCTTGACTCTATGGTTGAACATTCTTGTGAGCACTCAACAGTGAGTGGAACATTCTTGTCTGTCGTGGTTTCAAAGTTTCTTGCCACTCAATAAAATAAACAAAAAAAAAATCACTCAAGAGTGAATTGAACATTCTTGTCTTTCGGAGAGCGTTTTAAGTTTCTTGCTACTCAATACAAATGTAAAAAATTCACTCAAGGGCCACTTAAACATTCTTGACAGTTTATACTCAATATTCCGAATGATAAAGAGATTACTGCAAACAATTTTTTCTGGATCTGTATCAGACCCATTCTCGCTGTCTTTTTTATTGCTATTTTTTTATCTCCACGCTCTGCATCACCAAAATAGCTTCCACTGTCGCAAGGAGGCTTCTTTAGTGTGCCAGTATAGAAATAATCGAAACTTGGCTAAAGCAGCACTACAACTCTACGTAGAGGACTAGCTCCATCTGGTACCACTAAGGACCAATAGATCTCTGTGTGGTTGATGACCAGTCAGATTAACCTCACCTAACCTAGCTAAAGCATTTTCCGGGTTTTGCTGGTTTTTTCTTTAGGAGTGAAGCTAGAAAACAAACTGGATTTGAGAAGACAATAATAGCCTCTCTCGTATAGCCGTCTTCTATGTAATCAAACGTCAATGTGACAGTCAGCTGTTATTATTTCCCTTTGACGTTCAGGGTGAGAAATTTTCAGGAGGCTGCCACCTTGTACGATAGATTCATGTCTAAGACCAAAGCTTTGTAAATAATGTTTTCTACTGGGACTCTCGTTGCCTCTCTGGGGTTTGTAACTAGCTCTTACCGAGGAGTTGTGTTTAGCTATTAAATGTATGTTGACACACACACTGAATGTACCACGGGGACCCACGGGATCGAAGCAAAGGTGGTTTCAGTTGGGTTAGAGTCCTTCGGCATGATGTTTTCACTTAAGCAAACAAAAAAAAAAACACACACACATACAAGTACAAAACAGGACAATTCTTAACTTAGGTGAGCTTCCTTTTGCTCTCGGCCTAGCCTATGAGTAATTTAATCGAATATTTATCTTTGAAGTCCTCCGAGTACACGAACGCTTTTATGTCCTTGCTTAGGGTTTGATACATATCCCCGGGTTCCCCTCGCACCTGTTCTATTCTCCACATTCCTGTTTATGAGTATTTGTAATGAGCTCCTGTAATGCCATGGAGATCGATATATTCCCCTATAGTCTGCTTCCAGTATTTCTACACCGTAGGAGTATTTACTCTTTATTGCTTCACACACATTTCCATAACAATTATGCGCAGTCGTTGCCGCTGCCACTGCCACTGCCCCCGCCGCTGTCACTGCCACTTCCCCTGCCACTGCCTCTGACCCTCCCTCATTTTCTCCTCTCGACTACTTTTCGCTTGCAAAGCCCACATTAAAATATGATTTATTGTTGCTGCTCCCGTGACTGTTGAGTGAGGCGTGTCGTTTCGGCTCCTTCTCCTCTTGCTGGCTCCTCTTTTTCGGCTTTTTAACAATTTTTTTGATTGCTTTTCTAAATTTAAATGCAGCATTTTCCAGTTTAAATGCTTTCTTAACCAAATTTGTGCTGAGATGTTGTGCATGTCTTTGGCTCGTCTTCTGCTACTGGCGTTGGCTTTGACTGACGCTGGCTCCTGGCGCTGCCTCTGGTTCTGCAGTTCGGTTCGTTTGTTGCTCTTGGCATTGGGATTATTATTATTATGATTATTGTCAAGGGTTTACGGGCTCCATTCAGCACTGCGTATTGAATGGGATTCCATTTCTCTCGTTTTTTATGCTTTTATGCGCCTAAATACATATGGAAGCGTATAATTTGCTTGGCTTTCCTTTGCCGCCGGTTTTTTATTGCTCTTAAGCATTGTAAATTGTTTGGTATGTGATCAGAGGATATGCGAATTAGAGCATTGTAATTTATGAAATTCTATAACGCATAAATTCGTATGCAAACAGGGACGTAGTCGGAGACGTTCTGTGGAGGGAGTCCTTTAGACTACAGTGAGAAAAAATTGTTTTTTTATTAGAAATAAACGCATTTCAATTTATTTTTTAATATAGATTTAGTTTAATTTTATGCTGTGAAAGGTCATGTAAATTGTTATAGTATTATATTTTATTTATGTAAGTAGGAAGGATTACAAGAGTCCTTGAACAAGTGTGTATTTAGACTAACGATTTTCTGGAGCTTAGCAGTTTGGGTTTTTGGTACCACACTTTTAATTTATGGCAGAGATTTTCTCGTATAAAGACGTTAAAAGTCACTCTCACGGTCGCCGCTCATTCTTTCTAGTTGTAAATTGTATGAGAGTGAATTAGAGTCACATAACTTGCCAAAGATAAGACCTGCGAACGATTGCCTGGACCCTATCAGCAGTTTAGTCTTTTGATACCAAACGTTCAACTTATGGCAAATATTGCCTCTTATAAAGACACTCACTCGGTTAGTTCTCATTCACTATAATTGTAGATTATATGAGAGTGAGTGAGAGTGAATGAGAGTGAATGAGACATGATCACTCAGCTTCCCAAATATGAATCATATGAGCTGAACCCTTCAGCAGTTTAGTCTCTTGGTACCTTACGTTTAACCCTAGTCAAGACTGTCCGGTATAAAGACTTTCCAAGTCACTCACATGGTCACCTCTCATTTACTCTAATTGTAGATTCTATGAAATCGAGTGAGAGTGATTGTAGGACCATAGGAATGTGGGATCACTTAGCTTGCCAAAGATGAACCCTGTGAGCGATTGTCTGAAATCTATCAGCACTTTAGTCTCTTGGTGCCAAACTTTTAACTTAAGGCAAAGATTTTCTTGTATAAAGACGTCCAAAGTCACTCACACAGGAGGCTCTCACTCACTCTAATTGTAGATTCTATGAGAGTGAGTGAGAGTGAATGAGAGACGATCACTTACTTTACCAAATATGAGTCCTGTGACCGATTATCAGCAATTTAGTCTCGTGGTCCTATACTTTTAACTTAAGGCAAATATTGCCTCGTATACGGACTTACCGAGTAACTCAGACAATCACTTTTCATTCACTCTAATTGTAGATTCTATGAGAGAGAATGAGAGTAAATGAGAGACGATCACATAGCTTGCCAAAGATGTGTCTGATACCTATCCTTAATTTAGTCCCTTGATACCAAACTTTCAAGGTTCAACTAGGACATTCGAGCCAACAACGATGATAAAGACTTTTCAAGTCACTCATATGGTTGGCTCCAATTCACTGTAGTTGTTAATTGAATAAGAGTTAGTGAGAGTGAGTGAGAGACGATCTCATAGCTTGCCAAAGATGAGTCCTGTGATTGCCTGATACCTATCCTCAATTTAGTCTCTTGGTATCTCGTATAAAGACTCATATTTATTAGGCTATCATTCACTCAAATTATGAATTCAATGAGAGTTAATGAGAGTTAGTGAGAGTGAGTGAGAGACGATCCCATAGCTTACCACAGATAAGACCTGAGAGCGAATTTAACAATCTTTGCTGGAATAATTTTATGGAGATTCCTCAACATTATTTTAAGTACTCATTACATACTATATTGGAGATAGGAATTTTCTCAAATGTGTTTATAGCGATTTTCTTGATATTTTACTCTTGGAATAATTTATTATTATTTATTTATTAACTTATAGTTATAAACTATAAGCTAATAAAAGGAAGTTAGATTAGCGAGGCTTTTAGCTTTCGAATAATTTAATTTAATCATATTATAAGTAAAGTCAACGTCGAATCAATTGGTTATATTCCAGTTAGTACGAGAGTAATGATAGAATTCTAGTAAGATTTTTATTTATAGAATTCTAGTAAGATTATTCCACCAAGTAAGGGGGCAAAGGAATGACAACGGAGCTGCACACACTCATATTCAGTTAATTTGGCAACTAGTTTAGCTAAAATAACAAAGAACTCCACAATGTTAATAACTTATATATATGTTTTAATAGAGAAAATTGATGAAGTGCACAATCAGAGTTGTCACTTTACTATCATATAATATTTTTAATATTAATAATAATATTTTATTTTAGATTTACGAACAAAGCTGAACAGCTCTAGAAAAAGAATTAATATTTAAGTGCCATAAAACTTGAAAAATATAATGAAAATAATCTTCTTAGACTCAGAATGCCACATAAGTTAAAGTTTTATATAAAAAATATTATATATTAAATAATTATATCAAAATATTTAAATAATTTTATATATAAAAAATTTTAATTATGAAAATTATATGATAATTATTATTAATTAATTAATTTAATTTGATTATAATTATAAAATTATAACAATTATTACATAATTTTGTGTTTATTTTATTGTTTTAAATTATATGAATAATAAAATGAATAAAATAAAAAAAAAATTAACAAAATGAATAATAAAATTAAATTATAATTATAAAATTATAAAAATTATTTTGTTATTTTATGTTTATTAATTTAATTCAATTATATGATAATTATTATAAATTAATTTAAATTATAATTACAAAATTATAAAAATTATGATGTTGTTTTGTGTTATTTAATTTAGTTATAATTTAAATTATATGATAATTATTAGAAAATAAATTAAATTATCATTATAAAATAATTACAAAATTATAAAAATTATTATGTGATGTTATTTATTTATTTAATTTAATATAATTAATTTAAATGATAATTATTATTAATTAAATTAAATTATAATTATAAAATAATTATTAAATTACAAAAAATATTATATAATTTTGTGTTTTTTATTTTTATTTATAATACTCCACACATTTAAATTATATGATAATTATTATAAAGTAAATTATATTATAATTATAAAATAATTATAAAATTATAAAAATTATCATGTAATTTTGTGTTTATTAATTTAATAATAATTATCCACCCACTGAAATTATATGATAATTTATTAAACTAAATTATACATAATTATAAAATAATTATAACATTATAAAAATTAAATTATTATTATAAAATAATTATAAAATTATAAAAATTATCAATTAAATTTGTATTTATTAATTTAATAATAATTATCCACCCATTTAAATTATATGATAATAATTTAAATTAAATTATAATTATTAAATTATAAAGATTATTATGTAATTTTGTATTTATTAATTTAGTTATAACAATCGATCCATTTACAACTTATAAAAGTAAGCTTATAATTTGAGTATTAATGTAAAAAATATAATTGTGAAAAATTTGCAATAAAAGAGCAAAAACAAATGTTGAAAAAAAATATATTTTTAAACGTAAAAATAAAATTCTCTCACATAATTTGCTCACTTTCGAAAATTAAATAAAATAAAACAAATGCCATAATTCGAACTTCGAAGGAATATTGAATTGTTACAAACGGAATACTAACTGAATGTTGTTTGGACAGTTTAATATTCCACTTAAAATTGAGTTAAATTGAGTTAAAATTGAGTTAAACTAGAGTTAAATTGAGTCAAATTGAGTTAAAATTGAGTTAAATTGAGTTAAAATTGAGTTAAAATTGAGTTAAATTGAGTTAAATTGAGTTAAATTGAGTTAAAATTGAGTTAAAATTGAGTTTAACTTGAGTTATGAAAAGATTGCAGTAAATGAAAGATACGTAAAATATAATAAAAAATTATAAAAGGAGCAAATTTGTAACGGGACAACTTCATAAAACTTTGATTGTGGTTGCCATTTGCTCGGTTCTGAATAGAAACATCCGGGAATTTTCTTTTATTGTTCCATTAAAAAATAATAAAGGAAGAATAACGCCTCGTTCCCCCTTTACAAAGAAAAATGACTCATTCAGAATTAGACTGACAGAGCTGAACGGTGTATACCGGAGGGGACTGCAATATACTTTAAAAGGTGTTCTGGAAGGATTCCTTACAAATTACTATAAACAAATTCATTTGTAGTTTAAGTCATGTTCAATTCGCCAGCGTAGTTACTCACCTGTCCAAGTCGCCAAGTTCGTATTTATTACAGTTTGGCAGCACGCATGCGGTTATTGGCAGTGCTGCCAAACTTTAATAAAAACGAACTTGGACATTCCTTTCACAGGTGACTGACTAACTATGCTGGCGAATTGAACCTGACTAAGCTACAAATGAAGATTGGTATTTTTATATGAGCAACTCATATTCTATGCACAAACCATCAGACCTGGGACTTGGCTTCCCACTCGGAGTGTGGACTAAATCCCAGAAATGAACCGTGGCTTACTACCTACGATTTGTTGTTGGGGTGGCATATAAATTTAAAAATAAGCGACTGGCGAACTGACTTTTCTTTGGCCAACCACTTCCAGAACACCTTTTAATGCCATTTACTCAAACATAGTGCAACATAAACTAATCCGATTTTCTTGTCCTTTTCTTTTCCCCCTCTTTCTCCTTTAGGATGTGAAGAATATTGCCAAACCGGAACCCATGCTAACCGATGACGATTCTATGGATCAGGCGGTCTCACCAATGCCCCTGTGCTACTCCCCCACTGATCTAACCAAACCGTTGCATTGCCACACCTCCACGGCTTCCGTTTTGCGCAACTATCGCCACAATCCTCTCATTGGCGGTCCCGGTTTGTTGCCCTCGCCGGCCTTTGTGCTGCACAGCGATGACTCCAATCCGCCCGGGCTGACCGCTTGCGATGGTGATGCCACAGACGACAGTGGCATCGAGGACACCGTCATTACGGAGCAGGTGGCATCACTGAAGCAGCTACCAACATTCGTCAAAAAGGAAGTCATCATCCCATATTATGAGGGCGCCGCAACCTCTGCCAATGCCAGTGGTGTATTGATGAAAGGTCTGGCAGGCAATGCTAAGGATATGTTGCTGATGAAGGCAGCCCATGATGGCAGTTTGGTAGAGAGTGTACAGGCGGACCATGTAGTCGATAGCACCAGCAATGACAGCAGCAGCAGCGGGGCCGAGATGCGTAACAACCAGAGCCAGCGTAAGGCTTCAATATCGTTCATGGACAGCAGCAATCCGCTGTTGACGCCCTTCCTCATGGATCTGTGCAATGACGATTACAACATGAACACCGAGCAGTTTCTGGAGGAGACCGACATCGACAATGTGCTGAGCGAGTGGACCCACGAGTTGGTCTAAGAATTCACGGACAAGAAATGGCTAAAAAAGGCCAATCACCGCAAATACAATTTTTAGTTTCAATTCAAAATATTTTAATTAAATTTTTTATTCAATTTTTTATGCAATTTTTATTTCAATTTTTTATTCAATTTTTTATTCAATTTTTATATCAATTTTTTATTCAATTTTTATATAAATTTTTTTTCTTTGCAAACAAAACTTGACAATTTTCAAAACAGAATAATAAATTTTTTTTTATTATGTATTTTTTTTTTAATTTACACCACACACACACAGTTCCACACACACAATCACACACCCACACAGACGTAAATACAAATCAAACATACGTAATGATAAGTTTTATTTGTAATACTTGGAATAGCCCGTAAGCGATCCACACTCGTCGAAATCAGCATTTATTTATCTTTGCATTTAAAGAGAACGCGAAGGACTCGTCTAGAGCGAGAGAGCAATATATTACGAAAGCGAAGGAGAAAGGAAACGGAAAAAAATTTGTTTAATTTAAAGTTTTTATTTTTTTATACTTTGATTGATGTATTTAATTTAATGTAAATAAGTGCTGATGTTTTTGTAAAAATCCTATGGAAGGTTGCAAGGAGTTTCGTGTGAGAGTGCGGAGATACTCGTACAAGAGCAAGGATAATCACCCCCTTTTAAACAGGACTGGATCAATATGAACAGAATCAGCGGGGATGAATCAATTCAGATTGAAATTGGAGTGTGACGAATATCAATTCAATATCGAGCTAGAGATGTGAGGAGAGAAATGGTTGCGAGAAGAAAGGGAGAAGAGAGGGAGAAGATAGGGATAAGATAGGGAGAAGATAGGTCGAAAAGAGGGAGAAAGGAGGGAGAAGATAAGGAGAAGATAGGGAGAAGAGAGCGATAAGAGAGGGAGAAGAGAGGTAGAAGAGTTGGAGAAGAGAGGAAGAAGATAGGGAGAGATAGGGAGGAAAGAGGGATAAGATAGGGAGAAGATAGGGATAAAAGAGGGAGAAAAGAGGGAGAAAAGAGGGAGAAGAGAGCGAGAAGAGAGCGAGAAGAAAGGGAGAAGAGAGGTAGAAGAGAGGAAGAAGAGAGGAAGAAGAGAGGAAGAAGATAGGGAGAGATAGGGAGGAGAGAGGGAGAAAAGAGGGAGAAAAGAGGGAGAAAAGAGGGAGAAAAGAGGGAGAAGAGAGCGAGAAGAGTGCGAGAAGAGAGGGAGAAGAGAGGTAAAAGAGAGGGAGAAGAGAGGGAGAAGAGAGGAAGAAGATAGGGAGAGATAGGGAGGAGATAGGGAGAAGTAAGGGAAAAGAGAGGGGGAAGAGAGAGAAGAGAGTGAGAAAAGATAGAGAAGAGAGTGAAGAGAGAGAGAGAGAGATGTGTTAAGAGAAGGAGATGTACGGAAAAAAGGTGTGAGAAGAGAATGGAGATGTGAAGAGATAAAGAGATGGGAGGAGAGACTCTTTATTTCACTGAAACAGTACAACAGAAACAACATGTGAAGAGAGAAATTTATGTGAGAAGAGAAGGAGCTGTATGGAGATAAAGACATATGAGTACAAAGAGAGATGTAAAGAGAGAAAGCACAGTGAACAAAGAGGGAGGTGTGGGGAGAGAAAGAAATGTGAGGAGCGAAAGAGTTCTGACAAGCAAAAGAGATATGTGAAGATAAAGACATGTGATCAGGGAAAGATATGTAAAGAGAGAAAGAACAGTGAACAGAGAAAGAGGTTTGAAGAGAAAAAAAAATGTGAGGAGGGAAAGAATTCTGAGAAGCAAAGGCATGTGATCAGGAAAAGAGATGTAAAGAGAGACAGAAATGTGAAGAGATAAAGAGACATGGGGTGGGAAAGAAATGTGAAGAGGGCAAGTGATGTGAGGAAAGAAAAAGTTGCGAGAAGAGAACGTGATTTGAAGAAAAAAAGAGATATGATTAGAGAAAGAAATTTGACTCGAGAAAGTATTCTGAGATGAGAAGGCGCTGTTTGGTAATAAAAAGATGTAAAAAGATAAGGAGATGTGTAGATAGAAAGAGCTGTGAGAAGAGATGGAAATGTATGGCGATAAAGAGGTGTGCGAAGAAAAAGTAATGTAAGAGGAGAAAGTGGTGTGAGGAGTTATAGAGAAAAAAGAAATTTAAAGAGACAAAGAAATGTGCAGAGTTAAGCAGAATGAAGCAGAGTGCAGCAGAGTGAAGCAGATGTGAGAAGAGAAGGATATGTGTCGATATAAACATATGTGGGGAAAGAAAGTGATGCGAGGCGGGAAAAAGATGTGAGGATATAAAGATATGTCAGGAGAGAATATGATGCAAGGAGAGAAAGAGGTATGAGAATATAAGCAGATGTGCGGAGAGAAAGAGATATGACGATATAAACATATTTGAGGAGAGAAAGAGATATGACAATATGAACATATTTGAGGAGAGAAAGAAATGTGAGGAGGGATAGAAATGAGAGTCAAGAAAGAAATATGAGGAGAGAAGGAAAGAGGAAATGTGAAGAAAGAAAAAAATGTGAGTAAGAAAAAAGATGTGTAGATAAGAAGAGAATGAAATATGAGGGGAAAAAAGATATATGAGGAAAGAAAGCGATATGAGGAGATAAAGTGATGTGAGGAGAGAAAGAGTTGTGAGAAAAGAAGGAGGTGTGTAGATATAAAAAAATTTGTGGATATAAATAGATGGTAAAGGAGAGATGTCAGAAGAGAAAAATAAGTAAATACAGGAAGACATGTGCGAAGGCGGTTAAGGGGGGGGGTGTGAAGAGGGATATGAAGAGGGATGTGAGGAGGGATATGAGGAAGAAAGATATATGAATATAGAAAGAGATGTGTGAAGATAAAGATATGTGATTAGAGATGTGAGGGGTAAAAGAAATGTTAGAGTAATAGAAGTAAGGAAAGAAAAAATGTAAGTACAGAAATGTGAGGAGAGATGTGAAGGGGGAAAGAAATATGAAGAAATAAAGAGATGTGTGGAGATAAAGAAATATGTCTACAGGAAGTGAGTAGAGAAAGACATGTGAGTAGAGATGTGAAGAAAGAAAGTATTGAGAGAGAAAGTATTGAGAGAGAAAGTATTGAGAGAGACAATATTGAGAGAGAAAGTATAGAGTTAAAGTATTGAGAGAGAAAGTATTGAGAGAGAAAGTATTGAGAGAGAAAGTATTGAGAGAGAAAGTATTGAGAGAGAAAGTATAGCGACAGCTTTGCCATGTAACCATGTAAGACATTGAAATTACGGAAAAAACATTTTTGTGTCCCCGAACATTCATTACTTGAACTATTTAGCAACAGGGTTTGATGTGATGAGAGAGAAAAAGTTTATATGTAATGAGAGATTTAAGCATATTGATAACTATCTAGAGTCTAGATTATGGACATATAATATGACAAGTCTCTAAAAATATAAGTTCATCACTATCAGGCTTGGACAATCACTATCGGTAAATTCACCACTCTCAGGGTGTAAAATCTCTAGTTAAATTCACCACTATCAGGATTGTACAATCACTATCGGTAAATTCACCACTCTCAGGGTGTAGAATCTGATCTGCCGAATAGCATTACTGTCTCTTCTGGTTGTTTCTCTCTCTGACCTTGGTGAAACTCCTCCCAAAGGACACTTAATACAATCTTGTGCCACTCTTTGAACGTGATTGTATCTCCACACTCCTCATACGAGAGTTCCAACATTTCTCATAGCAGCAAAAAATAAACAAAAATTAATTATTTTTAAACAATTGAAAGAAAAACAAAAAAGAAAAAAATTGTAAATCAAAAAACAAAGAAAAAAATTATTAATAATAATAATAAAAGCAAATATTGTGTTAGTTATAAGACAGAGTAAAGTTTTACTGCCTAGAACAGAAGAAATAATTTTATTAGATTTAAAGCTAAAATTAACAACAAAACAAAAAGCAAAAACAAAAAATAGACACGCCCCCCAAGTAGAGAAAAGTTAAATGTGTGAAGCAAACCTCCAATGCGGAAAAAGTTGTTGTGACCCTCTTAAAATATACACGAAATTTTTAAATATACATTAAAGTTTATTGGTGAAGGTTTCCGAAAAAAAAATAATTATACTAAAATAAACAAATAAGAATAAGAATTAGTAACAAATTCTTTTTTACGCAATTTGCCGTTCATTTTGCAAAATGTTGAGAGAAAGAAAATTGGATTTTTGAATTAGTCACGCGGTGGTCCACAGCATTTTTTACGTGTGGTCACCTTAAAGTATAAATTGATTTGCACAACTGCAGCAACAACAACAATCATGAATCAGACACATATTCTAAATTAATTATTAAACTATATGAAAATGCAATACATTATGTTTAGATGGCAATAATTTACTCCCACTCCTTTTTAGTTGCAACTGGAACTGTTGACTCAGTTGCGGGATTATGGCCACGTTATGATCCCCTTCCTTCACAGAACCCTTGCTACGATCTATATTCATTATTTCCAATCTCCGAACAAATGTTTAAATACACATTTCTTCTGTTTGTTTATAATTCTCTTTCTTGTTAATTTCCGCTTTACACACACACTCACATATTTATGTAACGTTAATGAATTGTTTTATGTTTGTATTGCTTTGGTAAATAATATTCAAACTTATGATATTCTAAATAAACTTTGATTGATTATAATAAAGTAAATGTTTTATTTGGAGAAGAATTAGACAATAATTTGTGTAAGTATATAAAATTGAAGACCTCAGAAATCGGTGGTCGATTCACACAAGACACTAAGTTCCCCTTTTTGGACACACTGGTAAAATGGTACAGTCAGCATTATCCTTTTTCTTTGATGACGCTACAACCGATGATCGGTCTTGGCCGCCTCAATAAAGTTTCGCCAGTCACCTTTGCTATGCGTCAGTTGACAAGGCCAAGCTCAGACAGGTGCCGCAGCACTTGGTCTTTCCAACGGAGATTAGGTCGTCCTCTTCTGCGCATTCCACCACCTTGTGTGGAAGAAAACACCCTCTCAGCCGGAGCGTGCTCAGCCATTTGCTCAACATGACCAACCCTCTCAGCCGGAGCGTGCTCAGCCATTCGCTCAACATGACCAAAACAGCGGAGCCGCTGGATTTCTATGCGCTTGACTATGTCAGTGACGGCGTACAGCTCATACAGCTCCTACAACTTATCATTCCATCTTCAATGCACGTCATCTACGCTTACTGAACCATAGATCTTGCGAAAGTATATTTCTAATGCTTCCAACAGCCCCTCAATGGTGATCATTGTCCACGTCTCAAAACGGGAAGTATGAGGCACTTATACTCGTATAGCGTTATTCTGCTTCTGAATTGCCTAATGACCCCATAATAGCATCTGTCGACTAGAGTTATTATTCGATTGATCTTGAGGCTGACATTAAATTATTGTGTAAGAGATTTAAAGCACCGCGACCTTTCGATCTATTGTGCCCCCATAAGAGGCTCAAAGTACATCTTTGAGTCCTATCCTCTGGATAAACGTGACGACAAGTTTTGGCTTCAGAGGTTTCACATCACTGGCAGAGCCTTGGAAGAATCCCAAGTATTTCCTGCGGGTGTGCATGAGAGCCGGACATTGTGTCAGCACATGCAAAGACGTCTCCTCTTGGTCCACACAGAATCTGCAGGAGCCTTCTGAGGTGACCGCCATCCTCACCATATGTGAGTTCAGTGTACAGTGTCCTGTGAGTAGGCCTGTCATCATCCTAAGGTTATTCTTAGAGAGATTGATGAGTGATTCGAATCTTTTTAGCTGGTATGTCCCTAGCAGATTCTTTGATACCCATAGGCCTGGTGTGTTAATCCAGTGTTTGTGCCTATGGTGTCCCTCATCGATCCTAAGCTGGTGAAACAGCTTGCCCTTGCCTACACCACAGAAGGGTTTTGAACTAATAAAGGGTGCTGCAATGTCGGCAATCTCGTTCCCTTCTATGCCACTACATCCTGGAACCCATAAAATAGTAGCTCTATAGAGTGAGCCAAGAGCATTCAGTTTTTTAATGCACTCCCATACCAGTTTCGAATTTACCTGATAAGAGGTAAGTACCCTAATGGCCGCTTGGCTATCCGATAAGATGACAATTTTCTTGCGCTCGTAATCTTTTCAATGTTGAAATGTGCACATCTCTCAATGGCGTGGATTTCCGCCTGGAAGATGCTAGTATATTAGCCTAGGGATTTAAAGTATTTGTATCTAGGTCCAAACATCCCCGCGCCGGAACCCTCTTCTGTTAGAGACTCGTCGGCATACCAGGTGCTCGTGGACTAATCTAGCCTGTATGTTTCGCTGAGACCTCTCCATGCGTTTTTGTAGCTCCACTCTGTTTTAAACAACTGAGTGAAGCTGTAGAGCGTGTTTGTAAAATCTTTCGGTATACAGATGTCTGGAATGGTCTTTGATAATGTGTCGAGGCTAACATTATGTTTGGTGTTATTGCTGGATACTTGAACTCGAAATCCTTGACGACTTCGAATGTCTAATTGTCAACAGAAGCATTTTCTCCAAGACATAGTCAATCTTTGCTTGATGACACAAGGTACTTCGTTTTGCCTGCTTGGTCGCTACATTCACTGGACGAGACTCATTTTCCAGGCAGGAGAATCCTGCACTGACTACTCAATCAATGATGTCAGTATCATCAGCTTATTCTAAACAGCATGACACTCTTGTAAAAGATGGTGCCAGAGATGTCGATGTTTGCAGCGTGAATTATTTTTTCCAGCATGAGATGGAAAACGTCGCACGATAAAGAGTCACCTTACCTAAAACCTCGTTTGGTATCGAACGGTGCAGAGAGGCATGTTCCTTAAAAGGTGTGAATGTGACGATATTGAGATGCTTGAAGGCAGGAACTAAGTCCGAAGATTTTTCGAGAAAATTAGACAGTCAGCATTAGGTTTGTTTATATTGAAACCTAAATGATTGCATACTTTTAGGATGCCTCTATTAAGTTCAGTTACTACGAGAGAGGTGTATATAAGTCAAGACCCAAGCTATTCGGAAAAAGCTTACTCTAGGAACCTCTTTCGAAGTGTAGATAATATTCGATAAATGTAGATCAGATTCGAGAATGTTCCAGAAATTTCTTTTATAGTGTAGGGAATATTGTAGAATTTTCTACTTCAACCATTCGGAAGGTATATAAGCCACCACACAATTAAAATAAGGGACAGTTGAAAAGTAACCGTAATAGTATGTACAGCGGGTATTTTAATCGAAACATCAACATTTGTAATTGTGATTGAGAAGAAATAAAGTGATTAATGAATTATTAAATAAAATGCAAATTGTAATAAAGTAAACTTTAAGCCTAATATTAAATTTGTAAATTACATTAATTAAATAAAGTTAACTATTTTAATTTCACCAGCGATTGTTTGATTACTACACAATCCAGTGGTACGAATCCAAGTGTTGAGAGTTAGAATAAATTGTCAGGAGGGCAATTTCGTTACAATATAAATTCTCAGGAGGGCAATTTCGTAACAATATGAACGAAGTCTAGACAGCTAGCATTAGGTTTGTTTATATAAAAGATATCTATTATTCTATGCTCAAAACATCTAAAATCTAGCAAGGCACACATCAACTAGAAACAGTTTTGTTTGAGGGCGCTTTGTTTCTGGATGATGGCTTTGTAACGCTCACTGAGAATACTCTATATATATTATTCATGTTCAACATTATTATAGAAGGTGTGGCAAAAGACTCGCAAAGGGCTGGGAAAGACAATCGGCAGTACCCTTTTTATATATATTACTTAATTACTGTCTTTTCAACCAGCCAGAATCGGCGATAATTCATATTAAAGGAGTGGAATTATCTCTTTCCCACATTTCGATTATTTGTTTACATGTCTGCGACGACAATGTAATATCAGCTCAGAATTGCGGGGTACTTCGTTAAGAAAGGACGTTTAACGGAATAAGTTCCGTATATGTGAAGCGGATGATGCCGTGTTTTTATGGACACACCTGAAAGGTCTGAAAATTTGGAACGCTGCCAAAACAGTTAAGAAGTCGGAATACATCGTTAAGCGGTACGATGAAGCAAAAAATGTCGATGAACTTCCGAATCGCGGGAAATCAAGAGCAACGTCCAGTTGACTGGATAAGGTGTTTCGAGCAAAATCTGCGGCTTAGGGAAGCTAAGGAGGAAGTTTTCAAGAATTAACTTTGGTCTCAAAGCAATCAGGCAGCGCTTACACGAGGCAATGGTCAAATTTTGCTCTAACACCTCGAAGCCTCATAAGAACCGAAGGAACTGGGCAAGTGAAAATAGCGACTGGTCGAATATGGTGTTTGCTGATGAATCGACATTTGGGCACGTGTTCCGCTGAAGCATGACTGGTTAACCAGCAATAAACAATTAATTCAACGCACTTTCAAACACTGTTAAAGTATATGTCTCCCTTCCCTTCTCTTCACCCAAAATTTGAATGGTGATTCATGGTGAAATTATACAAACGTGGTTTTCTGAAATCAGCCAAGAAGATGTTTGGAGCCAATCATGAAAATTTAGTTCAACAAGAAGACAATGACCCAAAGCATCGGAGTCTCTGCGGAGTCGTCTCTGCTGAGTCATCTCGAGTGTCAGGATCATAATGGCATTATCACAGTGCAATTTATGTTCTGATTCTTTCTTTGTCAAGAAACTAACAGTAATGTATCTAAGTTTACAGACTACGTATACATCTCCTCAGTAGATAGATAGATATATTTAAGGGTGTTATACACCGCGACCTGAAAGATCTTTTGTGATACCCCTATTTATTTGAAAGATGAGATAGTCTCATCCATAAATCTTCTGTCAGGTTAATTTTCGACAGGAATTCATATATTTTGGAGGAATCAAGATGAGGGATCTTGCTCATATCTAAGATATATTCTCCAAAACACCTGAGACTATTATGTGCCAATGTTCCGCAGTCTGTGATCAGGTGCAGTGACGTTTCGTCCACAGAATCGACAGATGGCATCTGAAGATATACCCAACTTGTTCAAATGTTGAGAATAGTTGAGTCTACAATGTCCGCTTAAAATGCCTGTGATGATTCTTAATTTACTCCGAGGCATATTTATTAGCTCCTTAGCTCTTTTAGGATTAAAATCTCCCAGAAGAGCTTTGGACTGTCTTAGTCCCGGAAGAGTTTTGCAGGTTTGGCTTCTTTTTGCATCTGTACACTTCTTCAGCAGACCTCCAATGGTATTGGATGATAGTCCACAGAAGGGTTCAGGGCCGTTGAAGTGAGAGGCCGCAGCCTTCCTAGCTAAGCTATCAGCCTTTTCATTTCCCTATCTCCTCAGCCACTGCATCGAATATTTAGTGTTCTCACAGCACGCCATAACACTAAATCAGATCTAAGGTATACATCCTTTTGAGGTGTCTTGTAGAGGGAGCTCTAATAAGCTCCTCGGTAAGCAGTTCGGGTGATTTTCCAATTTATGAGCGCAGGTTTTGCAGGTGTACACTTATGCATTTTCGTGGTCCCGATGGATATTTCTGTTCCTGAAGTGCTATGGAGCAGCAGTGATCATTCTCTGAATTTTCGATTGGAGGCGGTGGAATTTCTCCCATAATTGAATCCCATATGTCCATATAGGCGTAATGATACTGGTACCTTGTATTCCAAGGCAAGGTTGGAATATTTATTTAGTCACCAGTTCAAATTATGATTCTTCAATTTGATCTGAGCACACTTTGGGTACTTTATTTCAGAGCATTGTAGAATGTTTTGACCACTGATGCGAATAGGGGAGCATGTGTCATTCCTTAAAGCAAAGTGGTCACATTTTGCTTCGTTGATCTTCATCCTCAATTTGTTAAATCAATGTTCAATAGGCAGTATCATAGGCACTTACTGCCTATTGAACAGTGATTTAACAAATTGAGGATGAAGATCAACGAAGCAAAATGTGACCACTTTGCATTAAGGAATGACACATGCTCCCCTATTCGCATCAGTGGTCAAAACATTTTACAATGCTCTGAAATAAAGTACCCAAAGTGTGATAATGATCATCGTGTGAGGTCGAGATGGCAGCTGCTTGTACTCAGTATGGCGATATTATCAGCAAAGTTGAATATATCGTTGTGATTGAAGTTGTCATGTCAGGTACAAAGAACAAGTACAGCGGTGGTCCAAGCACTACCTTGAGGTACTCCTGCTTTGATGTCCAAGTAGTCAGAAGTAGTACCACCTTAGCTTTACCATGAATTTCCTGCTTTTAATGTGGGTTTCAAATAGTTTGTGGACTCTCTTGGAAGAATTCCTTCAATCTTATTTATGAGCCCTTTCTGCCACACCTTATCAAAGGTCTAAGAATGCAGCAGAACAGTATCACTTTTGTTCGAATGTTGAGCTTATAACTCTTACTATGCAATAAACTTGCTTACTGTGACTAAGTGAGTTACAGCTATTTTAGGTCATCCTTTTCTAATTGTTGTTGTTATCTGAGATCCTTTCCAAGTGCTTTTTAGGATTTAAGGCTGTAATGATATACCTCCTTCCTTGAGGTTTTCAGGCGTTCACTGTTTTCACTACTCCGTATTTCAGGAGGTTCAAACGATATAACGAGAGATTTGGACAGAAGAGACTTAGCTAATCTGCGAAGTCATCGTCGCTTTTAGCCAATGTGCCATTATCTTTGCGAAGTGGTGACTTCTGTTGTATAGGCACTTTGAACTTCCTAGCAGCAGGTCACAACGAGTGCTCAGTGTCGCCATGAGGACCCAAGTTTTCAAAATAGTCTGCAACTGTTGTTTGGTGTTTCTGCTTCAATGTGTTTTTTTAGTTTGCAGGTGCAACATGCGAGTCCGTGCTTCAATTTTGGCGACCGACCTTTTTTCCACTTTCTTCTAAGACGTCGCTTCTCTTTTACCAGTTTCACCACATCACTAGGACAGTAGTACAGGCTTTTTGAGTTACGGGTGTGGTGGATAAATGTGCGGCTTCCTTTAAAACATTTACAGGGTGCTTCCTTGATGTCATGATCATCTTTTAGTTAATATAAGTAGATATATATAAATTGTTTGTGTTGAAGTCAGTCAGTGCAGTTCGTTGTCAGATGAGTAGAGTTGGAATTAGAGGACGCTGATGAGGTTTCCAGATGAATGAAGGTTGCCGAGTGGTCAGACGAAAGATCAAACGAAGCCTCAGCGATAATTTTTTTTTCCTTTTTTATGTTTCTAAACACACCGAAGTCTATGAGATCTTGTCTTTTGTTGATATCAGACGGCCAGTAGATTGGCTCCCTGGTTAATATAACCTCTAAACCATGGATCGCCAAACTATTTTGATCATCGACCCCTACATAATTTTTCGAAATCTCCATCGACCGCCCTAAAAGTAGTTTTCTGTTAATTAAAGCAAACTTTGTATTTTTTAAAGAAAATCGCAAAATCCCCTGGCTCAGATCGACCCCCGCTTTTGTAAAATAGGCCCCTGGGGGTCTATATAGACCACTTTGGCGACCTCTGCTCTAGACAAAAGCTATTTAGAGCAACAAAATTTTAGTATGAACATTTTTTTATAGTTTTACTAAGGGTAAAAAATCGAGAAGAATATCGTACATTGCACAAAGAATTGTGTCAATTCGGCTCTCTGTCTTTCTTTCGCTGATTTTCATATAGGTCACAAAATATTGCCTGAGATAAGATTTGTGGGATAAGTGATAAGCGTTTCCTGATACTTCAATTAAAGACTATATATTCAAATATTTTAATACAACCTTATTCATTTTAATATAGCTACAGCGATATTTGAGTACCTGAGAAGTTCTAGTTTCGGCCACTTATCAATCAGCCTATAACTGAAATCCAACGCACAAAAAACCTCGACAAAATTGAACTGAAGGAACAGTAAAGAATTTCTGCAATTATGCTACACTACGAACTAAATTTCAGCAAAACTTTTCCACTTCAGTCCGCTCACGTAAAGTTCACATAAGTTCTCAGTAAGTCCGTAAGTTTCTCTTCCGGTGCGCTCCACTTGCACAGGGGATACTTAACGTCGCAGTACACACTCGAAGCCAGTTTGCCGGCATCGATGGCCTCACGCAGCGTCGAGTGCGGCAATGCCTGCATGAGCCAGGCCGTGTTTGTGAGGCCGTCGACGATTTTCTGGGTGCCCGTCGCACTGCCACTACGCACGTTCATGCTGGATTTGTATACCAATGAGCAAATGGACTTTTGCATGCATGCGGCGAGGTCGATGTCGTTCTCCAGAAATGTTTCCTCAACGGTAGCGAATAGTTTCGGTAGAGTCGTTTCTGCCAGAAAAGAAAACACATGCAAAAAAACGAAAAGAAAAAACCAAAAAGCCAATTATGAAAATGTCAACTGGGCCAGGAGGCTGTGTGAGCCCATCACCACTGACCTACACGCTCGCCCGTAGCGTTGTTATACACCAGCTTGAACTGTTCGAATATGTTCGCCACTTGACGCTCCACAGCGATGTCGTAGCGCCTGCTGGCCTCATGCCCCGGTATCGGCGCTTCCATCAACGCCGCAGCATCTGCGTCCTCCGCTTCTCTGCCTTGGCCGCCAATGGTGCGCATCAGCAGAGCTAAAAGCAAGCCTCCGCCCGCAAGGATGCCCGTGGTGATCACCGCCGCGGAATTCACATTCAGCAGAGCCTGCCGCGAAAACCACCAATAATTTGTGGAATGATAGAGGATGTGGTCATGCCTTAATTAGCCCACTTACCGGTTCATTGCCGTACTGGTCTATGCGCCTCTTGAACGGCACTCGCAAAAACGGCAGCTGGAAATCCAGTCCCAAAGCCACATGCTTCCCAATGGGATCGAAGCTGAGCAGACCGGCGCGCACGCCACGATGCCCAAAGCCAGCCGCCACACTGCCACTACGCTCCACGCTGGCGTTGCTATACGCACGGGTATTGCCGGTGGCAAGGATAAAGCCCACTAAGCTCAGAAAATGCAAGAGTCGTGACAGTTCCATGCTGGCGCGTAGATTGTCGGGTGCGATGTGTGTGCGCTGCAGTGCTGTTGTTACACTTTTAAGTTGGAATTTAGACTGGCAGCACGGAAGAGGCCGCCAGCCATAAGTCGCCGAGGTTTCCGCCTTGCCTGCGACAATTTCGCATGGTCTGATAAGCAGCCACTTACGGGCATTAATTTGGCCCATGTCGTCGGAGTTTTGTAGTGACAAATTGCTGAGTGTGCGTTGCAGCACTCACGCATTTTGAAATAACTGCAAAATAATTTCATGTTCACGTAAGGCAGCAAGTGCTTCATGTTCGCCCTCTCAAACTGCGTAGAGTAGAGGGAGGAGCAAAATACCGATTGAGCTGAAGCCAGGCTTGCGTTGCATATGCAGACATGCCTCCGATGCCGACGAACTGCAGGAAGCGTTCATAAAGTCATAAAAAACTATTAGTTAATGTGCGGTAATTCCGACTTCGTTATATAACCACTCAGTCAAACGTGGCACAACTGAAGCGGAGACACCTAAAGACCGATGCAATATTCAAGGTCTTCCGGCGTATTTGCGTACGCTCTAGTAGCAGTAGTCGGCGCAAGCAGCGCGTGTGCGAGCTTGGAGTGAACGAAGCGGTTTTGAAATCCATTGGCTTGGAACCCTTCGACGCGGGGCTTACTTAAACACCCATAAAATCACTATCTATTGAGCGTAATTACTTAGTTATTTCCTAGACATCGTATCTTAATGATGGACTGCTTGATTTTGACATCCCTATTGGTGCAGTTATCTGCAGTTCAAACAATGGGAAGCGTAGCTCCCTCACCTCTTATCCTTATGTATGGCCTAAGTGTGTCTTCTGGCCCAGAGTTTCTGCCGTTGACACCCCTTAAACATTCGTTCATGCCCACACACTTTAGTCCCACTCCCGGTGTGTTTATAGTACAAAGCTTAAATCCATCAAGGCTGGGCACCTTGGGTCGTCGACTTCAGATCTAAAGGTCCCAGAAGGTTTGCTAGTTAAGGTCTTCAGGTCCCAGTATACCTTTACTAGGAATCGTATGCACCCTTTAAGGAGATATTCACTACGTCGAGCAATATCAAAACCGATAGAAAAAGGGAAGCTTTCACGATGCTGCTACCTGGCTTAGTTAGTTAGGAACATCCCAGGTAATAAGAAGGTCGTCGAACTGATTAATCAGATATTTACTTCGAAGATATCAACATCAATATATAGTACATAGGTTAGGTTGGGATTTCATGGCAGCCAGTCTACAAACCAACTCACTCAGACCACTATGAGTTATATCTAGTACATACTTCACTGAGTACGGAGCAGATGGTTAAGTGGATCATAGTTGATCTAAAATTCTTAAATGATAATTGATTGAGGCAGGAAAGAGAAGCTGCTTGCAATCAAACAAAAAAAGATAAACCTAACATACTTTGTCAAGGATCAATTATGATTTAAGAATTTTAGATCAACTATGATCCACTTAACCAAACAGAATCGAACGAGCCACTTGGAGCCACTTATAATCCGAAAGAATCCAACAATATACTTGGCTATGCCAGTGGACTTATTGCCAGATTTTCAGCAAATTTGAACTGTCCAATCGGCCATTGAAGAAGTCCAGTCTGCAAGAAGATGCACAAAGTAAACAGGACTTCTTAAAAATAGGTATTTCCAGTGACACCATCTATGGGCAATTTAACTGTCAACCAATCCCCGTATTCGCCTTATTTGGACCGTGCGACTTTTATCTTTTGGGAAAAATACATTTGCCGTTGAAAGGATATGGTATTGTGGACCTACAAGCCATCATCAAAGGAGGCTTCTACCGACATCCTGAAAAACATCCCAGCAGACGATTTAAAACATTGATGAAAGATTCAGGCTTCACAAGCCTGATTAGTTATTTCCAAATATTAATTATATTGCCTCAGTCCACGGTACTCTTCAGGTTCTCACTTAGAAAGATCTCAGAGATTTATTGGCAGATATTAACAAAGAACATATTGTTCTATAATTTCTCTTTTGGATACTCGTAGCTTTTCGATAGGCCATATATAAGAACAAGTTCCGATTCATCAACTGACATGTTATGCAGTCTTCATCCAGCGAAGTCGTCGTCAATGAACAAATTTTCTTCTCAATGGTCGAGGAAGATTTTGAACATTTGAGGGATTATATTTCAGAGCTGGACTGCTAGCTTGGTGAAAGTTTTGATATGCTGGTTCACTAAAATCCAACATGATACATATCTTTAGGGACACTCTCAGAAGTACTCCACCAAATGATTTCTTCGACTTCTGTACAGATCTTTACAATGAGCCTTTAAGTGCTTTCCCGAAGAAGACTACCCTATCACTTTAACCTATGTCCAGATGACCCGTCATACCACTTTAATACTTGTATATTCTCGGATATAATCAAAGGCTTTCTTAGCCACATCATAGGATACTTAGATATGAACAACTACTCAAAAAAAGGAGCAATAAGCCCCCTAATAGCCCCTTAATCATTCTGTGTACCACCAAAAGACTGCATCCAATAATTGCTGAGGAAATAGGTAGAACGGAAATTTATATACCGAGCAATGGACTAGTAATTTAGGACAACGGCAGCCTAAACGATTTTTGGTCCCAGACAGAGAAGTATCTAAAGGTCTCCTCATGCTAAACAGAGACGACCTCCAAGCCCACACCGGATACCCGACGGGCCATTGCACACTCGGGAATCATCTCAAAAAGTTGGGAGTTTCTGCCGCGGATATCTGCAGATATGCTGTTAGCTACACGCCTGTATTCCTGTATGATTAGTAGCTTTACAGACCTGAGTGATACACCCATGTTTTCGATTGGATGTTATTGTGTGGTGCCTCTTTTCGCCTGTTCGTCTGCCTCACAATTGCCAACAATACCCCTGCGACCGGGAATCCATCGGAGGTGAATCCTGGTTCACCCCGAGACGGTATTTAGAGCAGCCCGGCACAAGGTTAGAAGAGCTGTACACCCCAGAAGGTGTCTTTATAGCTGTCTTTATAGTTGTCTTGAAGTTGCCATAGCTGTCTTGAAGTTGTAAACTGTGTGTATAGTTGCCCCAGAATTGTCTTTATAGAATATATAGAATGCTGGCGGGAATGCTGACGTTCTATGTAAACAGTCGTAGAGCCGCTATCAGAATGATCATGACCTCTGCCTGGAAAACACTACAGTGGTCCGGTAGGCGGAAAGAGAGATTAATCCCCAGATAGTTCCAGTACACACCATAGCCCACTTTGTCACTTCAGTGAATACTTCTATTGCGTTGAGCATGGTGAAGTGGCCTTCAAACCAGTCCAAATCTTTACCAGGAAAATGTATGGATAACTAGTGTTCAAAGCAAGGTGGATGGGCTGAATGGTTAATGTCTTCCGGGGAGAGAGGATCATGCAAGAGAATGTTGGATTGCCACAAGTGGCTCCTGGACCATTTGCTGATACCTTTCAGCTGTATGGCAGCGGGTTTCGTAGACTGCTTGATTAAGAGATGCGTTGGGATGCAGGTGAGGAGTGTGAATAGCGGTTTAGTGGGACGAAAAGCCCCAGTGACTGTGTCGAGGCGACTTTCCTCACTTTGTCGAGAGGTTTCTGGTTTGTCAGGCGTAGAGAACACAGAGAAAAGAAACTTAAACGTCCAACGATAAAGCAGCGAAATAAAGCAGACGGCCGTTGTACACGAATCCACTCAAAAGCGTGGTGAATCCACGCAGAATCGTGGTGAATCCACTAAAAACCGTGGTGTGTCCGCTACGGACGCTGGCAGCGAAAAAGACTTTCCTTTCTCTGTGTTCTCTGGTCAGTCGTTTAACCGCTGGTATAGAGAAGAATCGGCTCCACCACCGCCTCATATAGCCAGGAAATTATGACGGATTTTAGCCCCTCAGTATAAAAGTTTAAAAATTAAACAACAACAAATAAAATGTTTATAATTTTTTATTTCCAGTACAAAAGTAGAAAAGATTTACAATAATAAATAGAATAAAAACTAATTAAATAAATATATAAAGCAAGCTCCCACGTGTCTTCAACTGTTGAAGTATTTGAGATAGTTTAATGCTAATTTCAGCCACTTATTTTCCGAGTATGGCCACTTGCAGCGCCTGTACACCTGGTCACATTGGTGCGAGTTCGCCTGCTTCCCCGTCTCGATGGCCTCTTGCAGAGCGGTGCCGTTCAAGTAGCTGCCCAGTAGATCCAGGCTGTGAAAGAGAAGAGCAACGGTTAGTTTGGAAGACTATTGAAGTCAAGGCCAGAAGGGCACGCACTTAGCCACACCATCCACAATCTTCGTGAGGCTGTCGGCCTTGCCCAGGCGCATGTCCCAAGCAGCCGTCTGCACATAGCTGCATATGTACTTCTGCACACAGACGGCCATGTCGATGTCATGCTCCTGCAGTTTCGCCTCCAGAGCACCGACAATGTCATCCATTTTGCCGACTGCGGCTATTTCAAGAGATACGCAGCATTAGAAAAAATGGCAAACGCACATTTGGCACACCCCAAACTCACCACCGCTCTGCGTAAGTGGCTGTGGCGCATGCGCCGCCAACCAATCGAAAGTGTTGCCAGCGTCTGCGCCGCGTCCGGTCTTCTTGTAGGCGTCGCTATATAGCCGACTGCTGCTGAGCGCTCTAATAATACCCACGATAGCCGCTCCCACCCCCACAAAGGCGCCCGTCGCCAATAAGGAGCCCTTATTCAAATTCACCAGATTGCGGAAGGTGGTCCTGGCCAGATCCATGCTCCGCTCGACTGGAATTTTCACAAACGGCACAATGAATTCCATGTCGACGATGACATCGTTGCCCTCCGCGTGAAAGAGAAATCCACGCGCATTCCGCTCACTCGCGTTCGAGGCGCGACTGCGTCCTGCACCACCGCCATCCAGCCCCGACGGCGAGGACGCCTTGCTGTAGCGCGGCTCAAAGTCACGAAAACGAAACAAATTGGTGCTCATGTTGGCATGGTAATTACCGGTAACGCTTTCACTGACACTCGCGTAGTTGTGGGTCTTGAGCAACAGCACTCCCGCCACCATACAAAATAACTCCGCTGTGTGGTAGTTCGCGGGCTGCACAAACATGTTTCAACTGTGGTGGCGCTGTGACTCCGGTTGTGCTGCCACTGTTGAGAACGGTCGACTTGCATCTGAGCTCGGGCAAATGGGTGCACACATCGTTTATACGAAACGCGGGCAATTTGGGGATTAGTGCGCGTTGTGGCATGAGCGCGAATTTCATGCTCCAAGCAATTCGCGCTCCAACACGCAAAGTTGCGGCTACAGCGCAACAACAACTTATTGAAGCTTTGACACGAATTGGCAGGAAGTGATTCTATTTGTTTGGCGAGCACTCGGAGCTGCTTCAGGCAGAGTCTACGTACAACGAAGTGGCTTCAGTTGTCGCATGATGAGTGCTCGAGCTTGCGGCTTGATTGCTCTTTTGATTTCATACGTTGTTGCGCGCCCTAATGAGGAATATTATTTCCGAACCACTCAACGCTAATCAACTCTTCCGTGGTGTGTTTTCGGTACTGTTAAAGTTTGATTAATGTGGCATAACTCATCTGAAGACCCCTTCTTGTAACGTTGGTTAGAGCCAAATAATTGACAGGATGAAGATTAGTTTATAATTGGAAGAGTAGTTAATTAACTAATTTCATCATTACTCAAGCATTACTCCCAGGATAGTTTTCTGCTCCACTACAAAGGTTGAGAGTCTGAAATTTGAACCTAATTATTAGTACTAGATGACTTAAATTGGAAATCTACCACACTTCTTTCATACTCACCACTTTTTCATATTCACAATAGTAAACTAAATAATGTCAGCATTACTCAAGGCCCCTCCTCCCAGGATAGTTCTCTAATTCGCTGCGAAATTTCAACTTAATAGCACTGGATGCCTAAAATGGTAAATCCACCACACTTCTTTCATATTCACCACACTTTCATATTCACAATAGTAAACTAAATAATGTCAGCATTACTCAAGGCCCCTCCTCCCAGGATAGTTCTCTGCTTCGCCAGTAAATTTCAACTTAATAGTACTGGGAGACCAAAATTAGAGATCCAACACACTCATATTCACCACACAAATTGGATGAAGATATGTTTCCAATTGGATCTGTTAAGAATAGTTAAATAAGTAATGTCAGCTTTACTCAAGACCCCATTCTCACAAGATAGTTTTCTGCATAGCTTTAAAATGTTGAGACGGGAAAATTTCAAATTAATAAATAGTACTGAATGACTTAAATTTGAAATTCACCACACTTATTTTATATTCACCACGTTTCTTTCATATTCGACACACTTATTTCACACCCCCACTCTTATTTCATATTCTCCACATTATTTCATATTCACCACAATTATTTCATATTCACCACACTTTCATATGCACCATACAATATGAACGAATATCATTTTCTAATTGAGACTGTTAAGAATGGTTTTTTAAATGTCAGCATTACTCATGGCCCATCCTCCAAGGATTGTTTTCTGCTTCGCTAGAAAATTTCAACTTAATAGTACTGGAAGTCCAAAATGGGAAATCCACCACACTTCTTTCATATTCACCAAACAATATCGATATTTTAAGTCTCAACTCCGTGCATAAACGATGTTATTTGCATTAACCAACCATCTTCTCATTTATATGAAAGCAGTTTCGAAAGCGGACTGCGACTATAAAAATGCGACAGAGTTCAGTTGTGAATTGGAAGCAATAGCGTTAAGTTTTATTTAGATATAGGTTTAGATTGTCATATATATGTATAAATTCTTATAGGGACCCACATACAACTGACGAACGCATCGAGTATACTCACAGTTCCGCTACAACAGAAATTCAAGACACTGTGGTGAGTTTGTTGCGCTTTCCTAATAGGTGAGAATATTTTAATATACCAACTCATCAGTGACTGTTCGGCAGAATCAAGAAGAAGCTAAGCGAACAGCTTCCTGGAATTGTTTTGTAAAAACCTATCTATGAAGAGTACATTGAATTAAGAAATCGTTATCCTGGTGTATCAGGGGGCCCCATGGTATCTATATATCTATAACTTAGTACAGAAATACCCACCTTTATTGTTAGGCTTGCATTCTAATTTGGATTATTTTTCTATTACGACTGTCTTGATTCTAAGTTAAACTTCAACTACATTCGGTGACACTCTGAATGCTCTGTTGAACTTGCCAGCACTGGAACTTATTGTTAATCGGGAGCCGATGAAAACGATATGTCGATTATATTCTGCTAGATATTGACACGACGACAAGAACTTGGGACTTAGAGAGATGTTTAAGAGACTGTCAGAGCAATACCGGTTGTTTCTGGCAGCGAAGGTTAACTCATACCTAGAGTTTCTTTTGGAAGAAAGTACAAAGTCAACTTCTTGACAAGGAAACAATGGAGAGATCCGGAATTACTACGAGGGGGCCTGGCGACAACTTTCCTCACTGAGGACGCCAAAACTGAAAAGGGAATTGGGGCTGGCTGGCATCTGAATGAACATGTCAGATTCTCCTCGGCTATGAGAAGTATGGGAATGATATTTCAATCGGAAGTGTTCGCTATAATGAAGGTAGTGGCCTGGGTAATTGAGAAGAAATGGCGTGGTAGACATATTAGAGTCTGTAGTGACAGCCAGGCTGCACTGAAGACCATAGAAAATCGTTAACCACTTCAAAAATTGTCCAAGAATGTAAGTCAAGATATAAATCCATCGCAAGATGGAATTTACTTGAACTTATTTGGATTCCGGGGCAATGTGGTGTTCGGGGGAATGAGTTAACTGATGAATTGGCAAACTGTGGATCCGCGGGTACTCCAATGGAAACAGAGCATATTATCGCTAAGAGTTTAGCGGGGACTATTCATTGGATCCAGAGCCATGTGAATAGTATTCACACGTACCGATGGTGCAATTCTGTTGCCTGCAAAACACCAAGTACTTTCCCGAGGGCCCGAACGAGAGAGTTGCAGATTTCCATTTAACATTACGAAGGAAAGATCTTCGAGCGTTGCTTGGGCTAATCAAGGGACATGATCCATGGAGCCATCATATACGGACCGTAGGCTTACTAGAGACTAAGCTGCGTATCCTGTCTGGAGGAAGAACAGGACGGCACAGAGCATTTTCTTTCCGCTGCTTCTGCCTTTGCCAGAATGAGGAGGCGCATATTATCAAGGTCAGATGTATGGGGAATGGAGAATGTATATTCATTAACCCTGGACAGACTTCTGAGATTCATAAAAGGGTCAAAGAAGTTTGAAATCAATTTTTCCAATCCTCAGTCTCCAGAGCCAAATATTCCCAGGCTTATAGTACAACACCAATAATGCCTGAGTGCTTGGGGACTTCCTCTTTCGATAGTTCTCCGGCCTACCCCATTTCTATTCTATTCTATTGTATAAGTTAAATTTCTGTGCAACACACACATAGCCATTATCCTTTCAAGTACGAGTATCACCGATGTTTCCATGAGGCTTCCAAACCAAAACCAAGTATTTTATCAGTTTTATATGTAAGTGAAGATATCGCCAGTAAGTTAAGTAGGCTTCCTATAGTAAGGCAACACCATATTTTCACAGTTTGAACTGAGCAGTAGGAGTATATGTCCAGGACCTACGGATGATTACTTACAAAATTATCCAATCAGGTCTGCACAAGTGTTCGCTAAGTCCACAGTAGAAGGTAAAGAAGGTAAATGCTAGATGGCTAGGAGAACTGAGATGGAACACTGCAAGACAAATCTGGCCTAAAATCGCACCAAGCAGGTCTATGGGACTAAACAAACCATTTATCGGAATCCCACAGATCCAGAACAAATAATAGAATAATAGAAATAGACATACAGAAAGAAGTCACCCAGGAAAGTGATCCTAATTTTGAAGAGCACTCGTACGTAGACAGATAGATTTATAGATATGTGGTGGGCTGGAATAAACCATCAGTCACAGGGACCATTGTACTATACCCTGGATAGTTCCGGCAGAAAGAGTAGAGATAGGAAAGGTTTCAGGAGGCGGAATGGGAAGAAAAAGTTGAAAGGTCACTCTTCTTTGAACTTCCTAGTTTGATTTATGAATCTAAGAATATCAGGAAAAGGAACAGTATGAACAGTATGCATACTCAATACAGCACCACCCAAGAGCCTTCATCTTATTCTATCGAAAGCTGGGCAACTACAGAGGAAGTGTTCAGTAGTGTCTTCCCTCTCTAGACAGGATTAACAAGACGGATCGTTGATGATCTTTTGGTTTAGTTACAATTGTAATATTGATGTTTCTGCTGACTCTTATGGCCAGTTCGAGAGGTTTGTGGGTTATTGAAACCCAAACGCCGAGACTTGCATTCTCTTATTAGGATGTCAGCAGAAGTAGCGGACATGAGGAAGTAAGTGTGGACTACCTTTTATGCATATGACCAGGGCTGGCAAAGAGCCGATTCCACTATATGAGAAAGAACGTCTTCAGCCACTTTTGCAGCTGGAGAAGATTTCAGTACAAAGTATACTTTTCTTTGCCAGAGCCAGTAAATGGTTCGCTGATGCGGGAAGTTGAAGAGGGCAGAGATTCTCATTGTACAACAATGGACCTAAGGCTTAAGTGATATCTTGGCCACATTAGCCAACCAACCAACCAAGTCAACAGTTTTTCTATACCATATGGAATCAGGGACTCTTCGGAGACTCCAGGCCTATGAATAGGGATCGTCTGATAATTTTCCCTCGGGACTCAATTCAAGCAGTTAGTGGAACCTCCAGGCAAGAGGGGACTCCTGGTACTCGCGTCGAATTACTTCATAGTACTCGCAATCTTTGCAGACAAATACCTCATTAGCATCTTTTATTTTACAATTATGAATGTCAATTTCGGATCTAATCTTTGCTACATGACTGAAATTTTTCCGGCTTTTGCATAAACGCCACGCCATGATTTTCCGCTTGTGCAATCGGGATTCGCTAAGCCAGAAATCATGAGGCGTGTGAATGAGGCACGTGATTTGCATAAGATTCGCCGTCGCGTTGCTGCGCATTGTTGAGCGGCTGCTGTCGTTACTTAAAGTGGCGCCCATTATAAAAGTTGCTGTTGTTGTTGTTGTTGTTGTTGTTTTTGTTATTTCTTTGCTGTGTAAATATGAGTTACTGCCATTTACACACAATTGACACAATTGGGATTTGAATGGATACGAATTGGATGCTGAGTCGAGACGCGCTATTAACACGGACACAAGTAGTTGGGCACCTGAGGTGGCGGCTTTCCTCTGCGGTCGACCATACACAATAAAGGTGCCGGGATTTCGCCCAAAGCCCGAAGACGCTTCTTTCTGCAGAGTACCGGAAAACAGAGAAATTAATTTGCAGTTGCTAAAAGTACCTAAAATTGTGTGACTTACTTTTCTGAGGCGGCATCACCGCCTTTAGCATCTTTTGCCTGAGCACTGGTCAAGTATTTCATCGAATTTTTAAGTTGGACTTTGGCTTCGTCCACCTGCCTTCCAGCCGGGGCAAGTGGTGGCTTTCGCTTACTAACTGGACAGACGAATTCCTTCGCCTTACCCTTGCCTTTGCCATCCTTGCCTTTACCAGCATCGTCCGCACCGGCCTTTTGATTGAACGTATATCGGTCGCCAGTGGCACAATTGAAGAACTTTGTGTAGCGGCTGGGCCGCGGGAATACCGGCGGCACTCTCCAATCCGCCTCCAAATACTGTGTGCCATGGTTGACCAGATTCGGCTTGTGCAGGCGTTCGGGCCTGATAACACCCGCCGGCGGTGTCACGCCAAAATCGAATTCCATGTCAGAGTCCGTGCTGTCGGAGAGCACCAGGTTCTCGGAGCAATTGGGCAATTGTCGCTTCTCGCACTCCTTGTTCAGATGGTATGTGAGGTGCTTCTTGTCAATGAAACTGCGACAGAAGCAGTCCGCCACCGGCTTGTGACAAGTGCACTTGCTGAAGCCCATGTCCTTGAGGCAACGTTTCAGTTTGCGCATCTCGGTCAGCAACGGGTTTTTGGTGATTTTGAACTGGATGGGCTTCATATCGAGGTACGGATCGGCACAATGCTTGAGTGCTTCGGGGTCCTTCAATGGCCGCATTGTTATAATATATTCATCATTTTTCTTGCACACATGTAATGTGGGCTTCTGCTCCAATGTCTCCTCTTCCTCCTTACCGGCACATTTGTCCTGCTTGCGATAACCGTACTGCGACACTCGTATCGTATCGGCGGGATAATCTTTGAGGAAATACTTCATGATCTCTTTAATGGGTTTGCGTATGGCGCCCGGTTTCCAACCGCGACAAACTGCGTCGTCGGCGCTCCACAACCAACCCATATTACGCGGCACATTCCTGCGTCCTTTCGGACCACCCAAGCACTTCTCATGACCAGTATTGTTGCCAGTGTTCATGGTTTTGCAATATTCGTAACTGTGGGGAGAGAAGATATTTTATGGCAATTTGGAGAGGCTAATGATGATTTGCGATGATAGTATCTCCTAGTATCTCAACTCGAAAGAATGGAAATGATTGAGTTGTTCAATTCTAGTCAAGTATAGATTAATATCCTAATAGACCACTCGGTTGCAAGTAGGAATTATTATAATTGAGTATTCGCAAGCTCACATCTAAAACCGTGCTTGTTTCTGTTTTCCATTCAGTCCCCCATTGACCTGATCGGTATTACTATCGTTATAATTGTTAAGTTGAGAATTCAAAGACATCACAAAGTTTCAAGCAGAGCACTTAGAAGTTAGTAAGCTCCCATTGAAAGACGTGTGTTCTATTTCCTGATTCAGCTAAATCTATCCATCGATATCATCGTGGAGTCAAAATCTGCCCAACGACTTCATCATAGTCAGAATGTGCCCATCGACTTCATGGAAACTCCCAGACAGAAATGATCATTTCGTCGGTCCTAAGTTTATTCGATTATACTATCGGTGGTATCGGTATCAGTGGTAGCGGGTACAGTCCAGAAGAATTTGACTCCATGGTAGAGTCACTGTACTGTACCGCTACCGAATTCTACCAGCGATAGTATAATCGAATGAACTTACGCCCTACCAAGGGGGATCATTTCTGTTTGGGAGTTTCTGGGCACGCCCAACATTTTCAGGATCAATGATGGAATTTAGTTTAAGAGAGATCGTTTCATTCATGTGCTTCGACTCGGGTGTTTCCAATACATGAAACGGTTTCTTAAACCAAATTTCATTATTCTTGAATCCCTAAAGATATGGATATGGATATTGGATATGAAGATATGGCCTCCAAATTGGAGGAATGTTAATCCATGCAGTTTTTAATATACCCCCAACATTATGGCTCCCCAAACCCAGAAAACATGGTAAATTAGAAAGCTTCCTTAACAAAACTGGCTACTAATACTGCCGCCGGGATGCATGGGTGAAAAGGTCGCCCTCCTACTTACAGCTTTGGTCTGCACTTTGTTGCCTTTTGCTCTGCCATCACCTTGCCGCATACATCGCCAACATTGTCACACGCTCCCTCCTCCCGCCTTCCTTTGCGCTGCTTCCGTTTGCGGTTTCTTATTTTTGGTTGCCGAAACGAGCCCTCCCCACTCTTCGAAGTGGTCTGCGACTGCCCCGGCTTGTTTCTGGCCGACCCCACCTTGCGAGCCTTCGCGGACTTTGCTTGTTTGTCGCCGTGCAAAGCCTTCTCGCACTTCGGATTTTTTTCGAAATTCCTACGTTTCACAGTTTTGATCTCATACAACTCCTTTAGTTCCGAGAAGACACGCGCCAAATGCGGACGTGCATCATTGCTGCTGGTGCGGCACACGTTGTACATGTCGGACGACTTTACCTCGCACTCGGCACACTCTTCTCCCATCTTGGCTCTGTTCGGATCGGGCGTGAATATGTCTTGGCATAGATTGCGCACTCGGCAATAGGGGCACACCTTGCCATTCTTGCACGTGCAGCGGCACTGCTCCTGTTCGCACTGCTCCTTGTTTGCCTTACAAAAGTCGGCGGCCTGTTCGGTATTGCTGGAGCATTTCTCCATGTACTCTTTCAGGATCTCCTCAGCCGTTAGTGCCTCATTATATGGCTTCTCTTCGACATGTGGTACTGGCTTGTAGCCGCATCTTGTGCAAGCTGCCAACTTGGGCAACCATTCCATATTTTGTTTGCAGACGGGACAACGTCTAAGAACGACAAAGTAAGAGGCTCAAAGAAAGTTTTAATGGCAGCGGATTGAACTTATCATACCTGGGTCTCTGGTAGTGTGTTTGCGGCGCGTATGGTACGGGTTCCTGCGGACATACTTGTATGAGCTTGTGTCCGCCCAGTGTGTCCTCTTCGGAGTGTTTGTCTGCGTAGCAAATTCCACCACATGTGGAGGATTCTGAAAGAGGACAAAATTGTCATGCAAGTGGTGATGGTGGTGGAGGGGAAGCTACTGTCATACGTGAGCTGTCTCCGCCGCTGTCCGATGAGTATTTGGCCTCGTGCGGACACTCCTGATAGTGTGTCTTGGCGCAACAGGTACGCGGCTGGTCTCTGGTGCCGCAGCTGGCAAGCGAGTTCAAGACTTCCTTGTATTGATTTGACTTATTCTGCGTTAGAGATCGGATATATTTAGTTTATTTTCTACTTAATAATGTTTTATTCAGATCACCCTCAGTTCACAGCAGTCGACATTGCCGCAAGTGTTCAGAATATCTGCATTCTGCACCAACCGTCCATTCAAGGAGCGGTAGCGAGATAGATCCAAAGCAGTCGGCACTGCCCTATCATTGTTGCCATCGAGAGAAATATCCGAGCACTCATGCACAGCATTGCCACAACAAGACTTCCGTTTAGCATCACCCAACAAGAACAGCACGTCGTGAGGATCAATGATTTTGTCCAATTGGTTGCGTATCTCATCACAGCACTGCGGATAGCCCCGTTCACTATAAATGAATAGCAAACGGGAAATAATTAACAAGGACAACTCGACTCTAATCTGAAGCTTGTATTCCATGACAACATTGAAAATTCTAGATAACTATAAATTTAATCATGGCTAAGGAATTTCAGGAACCCTTTGATATCAATGTTCTAAAAATTATTCGGAGGTTCAAACTAATCTCTGAAGTTTTGTTGAGGCATCACAAGCAAAATCATGGCTAAGGAATTTCAGGAACCATTCGATATCCATCTTCTGAAAATTAGTCGGAGGTTCAAAGTAATCCCTGAAGTTTTGTGGGTTGACATCATTTCCATATTCTAAAAATTAACTCGGGTATCACAGTATGTTGGGATTAGTCGTAACCGAAACATCAGCTAAAGACTTTCTGGAAAGTTTCGATTTCCATCTCCTGAAAATTAGCTGAGAATATATCGACCCCAGAAAATCATAACAGAAATTGTAGAAATACATCTTTTGGGTCGATTCGATGTCCATTTTCCGAGAAGTAACTAATTGTTTAAAGCAAAGACTGATTACAGAATTATGCTTTATACGCCAACTTTATAACTAAAGAATTTCTGGATAATCTCGATATCCATATTCTGTAAGATAGCTGTAGGTCCAGAATTTCTCTAGATACCTCAACAACGAAAGTTTTTAGCTCGGTTCCTTGTTCATCTTCCTAGGAATAGCTGAAGGTTCAAAGCGAAGTCAGACTCCACGATTCCTCTATATATGCCGAATAATATGGTAATCCCGATTTCCATATTCTGTAACTAAGCTGAAGGGTCTGGATGAGGTTTTTGGGTGGATTCGATATCCATCTTCGAAGAATTAGCTGCAGACTCAAAGCAAAGACTGATTGCAAACTTTTTCTGGATTCGTCATGACCATTATTATAGATATGATCTTTGAGTTTAGAATGATTACGGACGAAAATGGATCGAATCAACATTACAATGAAAAAAAACTCGACCTACAAGAGAAGTACTGACAAAGAATCTTGCAGATTGTATATAAAGCAATGAAAGATTCACGATTTTTACAAGTTTGGATACTATTTGGACCAATTATTAATATTTTTTCAAGGATCCAAAAAATTTCAAATTAGGATCCCTGGAAATTTATAAAATTCGAATAGTCAAGATCCAATAATTCAGCAACTGGGCAACTAATAATGGTACAATTGATTGGAGTTGTGTCTATTGCTAGACGAAAATCAGCCCTAGTATAAAGAGATCTAGCGAAATACCATATACTCGTAAAACACTATAGGTACATATTTCTTGGACAGACAAACAATTGCTGGGTATTCCCCATAAAGTATTTGGATATCAACAAGGTCCACAAGGTAGCCTAGGGACCCAAAGGCCGAACCAAGTCATCTGTCATTGCATAAATTGTCACGTGAAAAATACATCTTTAGAAAACTTTTATAGACCCGCTTTATCGATCATGGAGGGGCGATCTAACCAACCGACCGACATCCATAAAAGCAGAGCTTCAGAGACCCCAACTGTACTTACACTTCAAAGCATTTGCATTGCAAACGCAACAGAATTTCCAAAGTTCCCACAGTCTCCTCGCCACTCTTTAGCTCGCATTCTTGAATATGGTCCACTACACCCATAACACTGTTGATCTTCTGCAGCACAGAAGTCGGCCACGCCATTTCACCAGCAGCTGAAATTAGAAATAAGGCATAGTCACAACTCCTACCATCATAGCTCAGCCCAGAGTTCTACACACCAATCGGTTCATCATTGTACGAAACCGTCATTCGCAGTGGAGTCTCGGCCAAATCTTCGCGCAACATATCCGGATTAACCTCGAACTCTATGCTGCGTCCAGCGCGAAAATCCTGCACATTGATACGACTAGAAGTGAGCTTGATTTGAATAGCATTCATGATGATATCGACGGTCAACAGTTGAGTGTCCTCGATTTCCATTTGCGGTATGTCGAGTCGGACGACGACCACGTCGAAAATAAAGCCCGCCGCGTCCATGGTGACTGGTAAGTTGGATACGTAGTAGCCAAAGATGAGTTGATATATACACTATGTTCGTTTAATAGCGCGTCAATGCTATTCTTTTGACCTGTTATTTTGCACCAATTCAGAAATTTAAAAGATCACAAAAAAAATTTGCTCGGTTTGTCCTCAACGCATTCACGAAATTTGAAAAAGTTTCTTTTGAAATTTATGCAATTTTTAAAAATTTTAATAGAAAATTTTCCGATTTCAATGAAATAAATTTAAAAGCTGGGTCCAAACGATTTTTTGTGGATCGCAAGCAAGTGTGGGGTGATCAAAACAAATGTTTTCTTTTCTTTGCTAGAACAAAGTTGGGTATTTAAAGTACTTTGCAAGGCAAACAAATCATCCATACAAAGTTTCTGGGAAAATTATCAATATCGGCGGAAGATTCTTCTTTGAAACCTGGTATGGATTTCGGCTGCGTTTTCTGTAATCGGAAGATTTTGACAGGAAGGTGCACGAATGAGTACCATAAAATAGAATGCTTGAGGGAATGTCTTGAATCTGCAACATCATTCAGAATACATCTTGGACCTAGGTTAGGTTGGGTTTTCGTAGCAGCCAGTCTACAGACCAATTTACATCGACCACAGTGGGTCCATTGCGATACCACCACGTAACACTGCACCTCTACCTCACTCGTGAAACCATTTTGAAGCCCTAATAAAGCCCAGGATTTCTTGGACCTTATCGCCGGATACTTCCGTAAGAGAACTAAAGATGTATTTGCCTAAGGAGCCACATCTGCTTCTAGCTAGAGCCGGGCACCTACAGAAGAGATATTCCGCAGTCTCCTCCTCATCCCTACAGCTTCTGCAGTTTCCATGAGAGAATACTCCTAGCCTGAGAGAATGACATCCGAATAGTCAATGACCAGTTATACAAGCCACAACCTTAGAGATATCTTCTCTCCACAGGGCAAGCAAGTCTCTAGATATCTTCTCTCGACAATCCAAGCAAATCTCTAGATTTTTTCCTATCAAGTTCCGGCCATATTAGCCTAGTCGTTAAGCAAGTTCCTACGTCTGTCCAAGACCTATTGGTCTCATGGACGATGCTATCCTTCAACATAAGTTTGCAGGTGGCAATTAGGATGCCAACCTCGCATCTGTCCCTACCACAGAGGAAGGTTGGTACCCCTTTTATATAGTTCATCATCCCAATATTCAATATCCCTATGTCCCGGAACCCATAGGTGTACCCTAAAAACGGTGCTGACATCATTTGGGCTGCCAAGCAGTAACCAACGCATGTTCTTTCAGTTGATTAACTTCAGGAACTGGAGAGATATTGTGATTCACCATGACTTCAACTGTAAAGTTTGCTACAACTCGAGCCGTGTGTGAAAGTTACCGAGATAGGAGAACGGAAGAGAGACGCCTTTTCCGACGGAAGAACCGCGAGCAGGCATTAGCACGAGGCGAGATGTACCGGGACAGAAATGATGCTCTTAAACTCTCTCAACACAATAGGCGTCTGAGCCAAGGTTTTAAGCTTGGAGCATATACCTAAAGAGATGAAAATGGGAATCTGGTTAAGGAGAGGCAGTGCAAATTAAGATTATGGAGGGAACATTTCTCTAAATTACTTGCAGGCGACGATGTCACCCATACCGCCTCTGGAGAATTTAACCCGATACCCCCAATTGAAGATGACGGAGTGGTTATTCCACCACCTCCGAGTTGATATTTAGCGACTAAATAACAACAAAGCAGTTGGTGCCGATGGACTGCCTGCTGAGTAGTTCAAGGCCGGCAGCGATGAGCTGATAGGTTGCATGCATCAACTCATCAGTATAACATGACTAGAAGAAAGCTTGCCCAATGATTGGAATCTCGGTGTCCTTTGTCCTGTATTTAAGAAAGGTGACCTAATGATATGCGCCAACTACCGGGGAATCAGTCTTATTGCCATCTCATATAAGGTGCTGTCGAGTGTATTGTGTAATAGATTAAATTTCTATGCCAACCCAATGATTGGACCTTATCAAGACGGTCTTAGACCTGGAAATTCCTCTATGGACCAGATCTGAACGCTACGCCAAATCTTGGGGAAAAAAACTCATGAGAAACAGATCAACACCCATCATCTTTTTGTCGACAATAAACCTGCGTTCGATAACAGTTTGCCTATATGCCATCATGTCTGATATCGTTATACCCTCAAAGCTAATGCGGCTTTATATAATGACATTGAGCAGTATGTCCAGCGCTGTCAAGGTAGGAAGTGACCCCTCCGAACCGTTCAATACCGTGAGAGGTTTCAAACAAGGTGATCCACTATTGTGCGACCTCTTCGATTTCGTCATTGAAGAGGTACTGCGGAAGGCCGGTGTACATCGGAATGGCACTATTTTCTACAAAAGTGTTCAGCTCCTCGCATATGCTAATGGCATCGACAGCATTGGACGTTGCAATGAAAAAGAATCAGCGAAAATGGGTATGATGGTGAACGAGGGCAAGACAAAGTATATGTTGTCCACCGGCGGGAAGACTCGGCGTTTAGGATCCAATGTTACAGCGGACAACTGTACTTTAGAAGTTGTCAAGCTACTCATATAAATTGACACCGCCATTAAGGCCAAAAACGACGTTAGCCTGGAGCTTAACCGAAGAATCAAGCTGATAAGTTCGGCCGTAACCCGATAGCGGGTTATCTTCACAGATTCTTTTGATTTGATTAGACCACATAAGTAAGTAAGGTAAAGTGACGTAAGAGAAGTTTACTTTGAGCAACTGTCGCAATTTCAATGCAAATCCCAAATATGTATACGAGTATGTTTATGTGTATGTACAATGTACATACACATAAACATATACACATAAACATATACATATACATGTACATTGTACATGTATATGTATATGTACCTGGCTTTGTATATGTTTACGTATATATGAAAGAGAAGTTTACTTTGAGCAACTGTCGAATGGCAATGAAAATGTGTGCTGCCAAGCTTTTTTTCTTGTGTACAATTTACTGACGATTTGGCAGCACTCCGTTGTGGTCATACAATCATATTTAAAGATTCAATTACAAAATAAAATTACTAATAACTAATAAAAAAGGAAGTAGCAGAAGCAACACCTACCAGCATGAGCAAAGAACCCAATATAAAGCCTGATATCAGGTCTTGTAGAGTGAAGGCCTGAAGCAATTTGCAACTGGGAATTATCGTTAATTAAGTGTTCCCACTAATATCCACACCTGTATAGGCATAACATACGACATATCATATATTTAATATACATTTATATCATTTCTGGATATTTTAACAACAATCACATTCACAGAGAATTTATAATTGCAATGTTCTAATTGAGAATCTAACATCAAGCGCCTGAGTAATCTTAAAAACTTTATTTATGAATAAGTACTTCTCGAATGACGCAATAGAATACAGCGCCAGCTTGTCCAAACACAGTGTGTCTTTAGTTAGAATATATGCATACGTGTGGGTATAGGAAGAGTTATTAGAGAGCCTTTGCAGTATAGACTCCAATTCGCCATCATGTACACATAATTGGAATGAACTTTTTCGCCTCACTGTAGTGGCGATACGGATACATGTTAGTGACGGGGTGTGACAGGTCTATTCCGGCAATGTTTATATTTACAACAATTTCTGTTCAGGCCTCTGCTGCAGCTGACACCTAGTTAGGTGAGGTTAATGCGAGAATAGATCATCCTTTATATGAAGTGAGAATATATCCTCCTTTATTTGAAGTGAGAATAGATCCTCCTTTATTTGAAGTGGGAATAGATCCTCATTTATTTGAGACATTTTGTGAGAAGAGATTCTCCTTTATTTGAAAGACATTTTGTGAGAAGAGATCCAATTTTATTTAATGTGAGCATAGAACCTCCTTTGTTGTGATAATAGATCCTTCTTTATTTGAAATAAATTTTTTGCGAAGAGAGATTTATTTTATGTGAAATATATCATTTATTTGATGTGATAATAGATCCTCCTTTATTTGATGTGACACTATATCCTCCTTTAAGTGATGTGAGAAGAGATTCTCCTTTATTTGAAGTGAGAATAGATCGTCCTTCATTTGAAATAAATATTGTGAGAAGAGATTATCGTATATTTTATGTGAAATATATTTTTTATTTGATGTGAGAATAGATCCTCCTTTATTTGAAAGACATTTTGTGAGAAGAGATCCAATTTTATTTAATGTGAGCATAGAACCTCCTTTGTTTGATGTGAGAATAGATCCTCCTTTATTTGAAAGACATTTTTTGCGAAGAGAGATTTATTTGATGAGAATAGATCCTCCTTTATTTAAAGTGATAATAAGTCATCCTTTATTTGATGTTAGAATATTTCCTCCTTTCTCTTGATAAGTTGTCAGCTATTACAAAGGACTTGATAGTAAATTGTTCTAGGTAATCAGCAGACAATAATTTGAGAGGCAGAATATACCAAAAGAAGAAGCCCCTCAACTATTAAAGAGTCTGCCGGTATATTTTGCTCATACATGAATAGTAAAATAAATGGTTTCATATAATTAATCTGGAAACAATGTTGAAGTTTCCCGGGTTATTTTCAGTTCATAAATTAATTCAATACTCGACATTCTCATAGAAATTCAACCATGTGAGTCATGGAGGTACAACATTCATTTGTGTTGCTTGGAGATAAAAATAAATGACTACGTGCCAAAGGTTAAATTGGTATCAATAAAATTTTTATTAAATAACATTCTTTTTGGGAAACTTTAACACTTAAACCAAATGTGAATTCAAAATGGTTGAGTAGAAATATACATCTATGTTCCATGTTCTTGTAAATATTATTTTTGTAGACAAATGATTTTAAAACGCACGTTGTACAATTTGGTTTCTTATTGCAAATTTGTGTAAATAATTTTTTAACAAATTTATATATAATTTATTGAAATTTTCGTTTGTTTGTTTGTTTGTTTACCCAGCGACTTAATTTTGTCTTTTATATTATAAAAACGAACTAAATTCATGTTGCCCCTAATCATCATGAGTAACAACTACTACTGCAGTAATACGAAAAAAGTCTCGAAAATAAATAATTTTGTGGGCAGTTCGAGCGTTTGGCACTCTGTTTATGCGTGTTTTACTTCTTGGCGTTGATGATTTCCACAAATTCGGGCTTCAAGGAAGCGCCACCCACCAAAAAGCCATCAATATCGGGTTGTTTAGCGAGCTCCTTGCAGTTGCCGGCAGTCACCGAGCCGCCGTACTGAATGCGTAACGAGTCGGATACTTCTTTTGATATGTTCTTGGTGATCCAACAGCGCAAGAAGGCGTGCACCTCCTGAGCCTGAAATGGTGGGTGTATTAGTAAAAACACTAGTTAAATTGTATTAGAAATAACAATATTCTGTAAATACTAAAAGTAGGCTAGCTACATAAACACTGGCCACACCCTGTAAACATTTTGTATGCCTTTATTTGGTTAAGCAATCTTCATCGTACCTGCTCTGGTGTAGCGGTTTTACCAGTGCCAATAGCCCAGACGGGCTCATAAGCCACCACAACATTGCTCCAGTCCTTGATATGTTTGGCTAAGTTGCACATTTGCCTTGCAACCACATCATTAGTTTTGCCCCCTTCACGCTCCTCAAGTGTTTCACCAATGCACGCAATGACTTTCAGACCTTCGGCCAGGGCGTGGGCACATTTCTCACCAATGAGTTCGTCAGTTTCCTTAAATATCTGACGACGCTCGGAATGTCCCAAAATAACCCAAGTTGCGCCGACATCTTTGAGCATAGCTGGCGAAATTTCACCGGTGAATGCACCCTTTGCTTCTTTGTACGAATTTTGACCGGCTACTTCAATTTTCTTGTCCAATTGGCAGCGTACATAATCGATGTAAACTGAGGGGCAACCAATGATTACTTCGGTATTAGTATCCAAGGCCGCACCGTTGAGGCATTTGCAGATATCATCGATGGTGGCCTTATTGCCATTCATCTTCCAGTTACCGCCAACACAGAATTTGCGACTCATATTGCCTCTGCACTTGGAACTTGACGAATATTGACTTTTTGCCTGCAAAAGATTTACAATAAAGAAACATTTTTAATTTTCTTGCTGAACTATCAATTATTTAATGAATTTTGAATTTACTTGAGAGGTAGAAAGTAGGCGCACAACTGATTTTTGCTCCTACTTCTCGCAGAGTAAGTAACCTTAAAGTGACCTTAACATTAAAACTGTTCCTAGGGATTTTATAAATGCCCTCTTATTTCGTAGTGTTGTAAAAAGTCGAAAAAAATTATGTAATTAAACAAATTTTATACGTTTTTTCTTGACGTTTACACAAGTAATTAAATAGTTACCAAATACTTTTTTTACATAAAAAATATATAAGTTTTCTACCCAATAGTAGTTCTACACGGAAGGCATTCTCTCCCATCACATACGCTGAAAACACTTTGCCGAACAGTGGCAGTGAAAGTTAAACTGTCGGCATGTCTCTGTCTCACTCTCTCTGATTACAATCGCATTAGCTGCATTTTTATTTGCTATATATTAGAATGCATACAATGAACTTACGTTTACAACAGTGAATAGCGCCCGTGGGAACAGTACGTAACACTGTTCGGTGAGATATTCTGGCAACAGTTCGAAAAAAGTAAAATGCGAACCAGAATGCAATTTACGCGAATCGTAAATTTTGAACTTATTTACAACGGGAATAAAATGTTTTGCTTTCGAATACATATTTAACAGTTGAGGAAGCATACGTATTTATTAAAAGAAACTCACAAATGTTATATATACAGTTATATATGCTACGCTTCACTTTTAAAAGTTTTCTAATGTGAAAATATTGAATTTTACGGCAACTTCACAAATACTTTGGTTACTTTATATTTCGAATTATTTCAGTATAGTAACAACGGACTCCTAACAACTTGTAGAAGTGTTCAAATAATTCAGTTTACTGATGCACAGTACAACGACTGCTCTTGAGGCAGCATGCAGGGATCATACAAATTGCAACTCGTAGGGCTCTGCTGCAGATAACGGCCGCTGGAGGGCAGGGTGAGTGCTGAAAATTGAATGTAAATTGGGGGCCTCCCAACAATTCATCGATTCCAAATGTTCACTGTTTAGCTTAATTCAATAAGGATTTGTATCGGGATATCATCAGGTTTGCTTGGGAATTATAATAAATAATTCCTATTGTTCCGCGGGGATCAAAGGCCCACAAAATATTGGTTGCTTGGTAATCATCAGTGTTGGCTCGACGCACGGTCCTAGTTGAACCTTGACCTCCCACACTTGTTTGGTAATATTAAGTTAATTATATTATTAAAGTTAATATATAGTTATTAACGTTAAGTTATTAAAGCTAATTATAGAGTTTTGTATATTAGTTTTTTAATCCATGATCAAATGTTTCTTGCAGACTGTTTGAAGCCAGACTCATAACCGATCCATAATTTTATGAATATTATTATTATTATTATTATTATTATTATTATTATTATTACGCCTTGCACCATAATTAATTATGCCTGCAAGGGATTGGGGGAATGAGTACCAGCCACTAAGACCTTCGACTCGAAGAAATAAAGATTTAAAATAAGCATGGTCTGAAACATGCCCGATGAAGAATTTGAACCCACGACTCCCCGAGTATATAATTTATTTATAAGGGTCTCTTAGCTGACTGACTGATGAACTGTTTTTTAATTATTTAGTAAACCACCAATATATGATTTAAGTTGTATAACCAATGCCTCAGAAATTAGTTTCACATCGTTTCCTTTGAAGCTTCTGAAGTGATAAGATACTGCTATAACATTGTTAATACAAGCACTATAAAATAAGGGTTTCAAGGCTGTCGATGATTATAACTGTCATGGACCGAATGATACCAGTCATGGACTGAATGATACCAGTCATGGACCGAATGATAACAGTCATGGACCGAATGATGCCAGTCATGGACCGAATGATACCAGTCATGGACCGAATAATAGCAGTCATGGAAAAAAATAAGAATAATTGACAACAATCGAATAAAAACAATCCAGTCAAAAATTCTCTCGGGAGATCAAGAATAATCGAATGAATGAATAATTAACAACAATACCAATAACAACAATACCAATACTGGATTGTTTTTATTCATCCGGTCGAGAGTACTCGATTACACGAGTGAATTTTTCGCTTGATTTTTTTCTCGATTACTACTCTACTCATGTGAATTTTAACAATTCATAAAAACATTCCAGTTATTCGACTGTTGTTATTTATTCATTCATTCGATGGTTCTCGATCACTTCATTACTCGTGTGAATTTTAACAGCAATTGATAAAAAGAATCCAGCTATTAGATTTTTTTAGATTCCATTATTCGTGTAAATTTTATCAATAATCGAATAAAAACTATGCAGTTATTCGATTCAATTGTTGTCATTCACTCGATAGTTCTCGATTCCTCCATTACTCGTCTAATTTTTAACATTTGAATAAAAGCAAACCGATTTTTTATTGTTGTTCATTATTCATTCTTTCGATACTTCTCGATTACTTAATTACTCGAGTGAATTTTTCACTCGTATGCTTCATTAGTCTTTCGTTCGTTTCGAATGAACAGAAAACAATTCGATTTCCAAGATAAAAAAACTTTTTTTAATGAAAAAATCATTCGATTATTCAAACGACTCGATTACTCCTTATTCTATAGTTCAAATCACTCGATTGCCCCATCACTAATTAGACCACCCCTATGAGCTGAGTCAAATTTAATGAAACACGTCCATATTCGTCGGATGTCTTCAAAGAAGGATATCTTAAACATAGATTAGGAGAAGGAAGTCTGCCATCGAAGTGTATGCCCGAGAATGTCTTCATAGAAGACTAAACGGTAAGCACCGTATAAAAGTTAGGGCCATTTGAAGTTTTATCAGTGTTTCATTTGGGAGTTAATGGTAGCATAGCTTTGACCGATATCTCAAAATGACAAGAGTACTTTATTGTCACTATATTTCAAGGTATTATGACGCTCCAGTAAAAAGTTACAGCATTTGAATGTAGCAAACTTTGATAGGTGTAGGACGCACCATATAAAATGACATTATGTTAGATACCCAGGCTGGTTCTTAAGGCACCGTACTACCATACGTCTACGAATGGCTGAAGAATATTATAAAATCCTAAATGAACTAGGCAAAGGCAACAATGTCGCATTTTGTTGGATGCCTGGACATGAATGGCACACTGGGAATGAACGGTCTGCCTCGCAAAACGGGGACAGCTCTGCAAAAGGATACTAAACTTGGCCCTGAACCTTTCTGCGGTATGGCTACAGGCCACTCTGCAGACTTACTTAGGAAATGGGAAGAAACTCAGGTAGCTATGCAATGGCAGCATGCTTCTGACCAAAGAAGGGCAAAGATATTTCTTACCTCAACCAGAAGTAACTGTAACCATGAACCGCGAGAATCTTAGGACTATAGTGGGATATCTGAGAGGACACTGATACCTAACAAGATAGACCTGCCAGACATATCTAACTGCAGATTCTACGTACGCAACTCTGAAACATCAGACCACATCCTATGTGAGTGTCCAAGGTTCAAAAATGAGAGATCAACATTTCTGGGGGAGTTCTTCACAGACCCTCCTATAATTTGGAGCCTTCAACCTTCCAAACTGCTTCAGTTTATAAAGAGTCGGAAGTTAAGGTGTATTATAGGGATCAGCAGAATAGGTCCTTCTGGGCCCCAGTACGACTACTCCCTGATATTAAAAACAATAGTTTGGGAGAAGAGTGGCTTATCTATACTAATCTATGTCTTAAGTACAAAAGTAGTCGATTGGATGATATTTAGTCGAGTTGGAAAACGAAGTCGTTCAGAGCTGTTCAAATATGTTAGGTAATATCTGATCAATCCTTTCTATAACATTATTTTGCTTAAAATATTAAAATATTGTTTGTTTCTAGATTTTTTATGAATAATTTGTTTATTTTAAACAATACCCTTGGGGAAATCTGTTTCCTTGTATATAGCATCCTTCCTTATACGAGGGGTACTATTTATATTTCGGGAATAGCAATGGCTTTATTGTTTTTCAAAATATTCCCCTTGATGATCAATACACTTTTACATTTCTCTTGAGACACCTCCAAAACATGGTTTTTGAACACTTCAACTGCTTTTTCGGCGCTCGTAAATCGTTGATCACGTAGTTTACCTTTGATGTTCGGGAACAAGAAAAAGTCATTGGGCGCCAAATCGGGGCTGTACGGAGGATGAGTCATCAATTCGCGGTTTTGACTGCTCAAAAATTAACCTGTTTGACGAGATGAGTGAGAGCTCGCATTGTCATGATTGAGACTGATTCGACTTTGGCGGTTGGTTTTACGAATTTCTCCGAAGACTTCCGGCAAACAAATGGCCGTGCGCCACTCAGAATTGACCGTCCTACGTTGCTCAAGCGGAACAGTGGCCACATGACCCATTCGGCCGAAGAAACAGGCGACCATTTGCTTCGATGTGCTTCTTCCACGAACAACTTTTGTTGGATTTAGTTCGTCTTGGAATACCCACACGGTCGATTGTTGTTTTGTTTCCGGCTCAGACGCATATATGCATGATTCGTCACCTATCACGATTTGATACACGTCTTTTGAAGCACCACGGTCGAATTTTTTAATCATTTCCTTACACCAATTGACACGAGCCTTTTTTTGAGCGATATACTGTGGTTTTGATGGTGCTTTATCGCCATACAAAGAATTGACATATTCTTGTTGAGATAATCCGCGTCGAAAGTTGTGAAAAATAATCCAACGAAAACCTTCTCTTGAAATTTCCATTTTTTGCCCAAATTGATTTTCTTAACTCACTGTGAGCAAAACAAATAGCACTTGTCCATCAACACGTTGTGAGTACGTTTATGCTAAAAAATGTCAAACTTTATTATGGTGTTGCCAGATTTTAGCTATTGACATTAGTGTTGCCAATTCCCGAAATATAAATAGTACCCCTCGTATATAGTAGTATATCGTTTCTATTTAGGCGTATGATTTTCGAAATCTATATATACGAGTATAAAAATGGAAGTTTGTATGTCTGTATGTCTGTCCTTAATAGAATCGTAAACTATGCATTTGATCATGTGATAATATTCAGCAATTTGTTGTGCATGAGCCCACGAAGGTTTCTCAGTTGGTACCGGTCCCATTGGACAAAGGGCATGGTACCTCCCATACAAATCACAAATTAAAAAGCCATTATTTCTGCTCCGGTTAACAGTATTTGAACAATATTTGGTATATAGGTTTAGTGTACATATTCTAAGTGCTGCTGCAAACATGGGCGGGATTGGACAAAGGTGAGTGGTACCTCCCATATAAATCACAAATTAAAAATCGTTTATATCTGCTCTATGTGGCTTGCTCACGCGTCGGAAAACCTTCTGATTTAATCGTTTCCGCACCAGATGGAAAAACAAGAAATATTGTGTATCCCTAAATATAAAATTGTAACGAAACAAACGCTGCAATGTCACAATTTTTTCAAAATGAACAAAATCAATAAAATGTATCAATCTGAATTGAATATTTGTATAATGTCTTTCCTTCAAATTTATTTATTTAAACTACTCATCCGATTTCAAAAATTCTTTGACCAGCTGAATGCTACACCCCCCCTACAATTCAGGGGTAGCGAAGCGCACCGGGTACAGCTAGTATTACTATATAAATTTAACTCCGATCAACAATCCAGTTATTGAAAAGTTAATAAAGAAATCAAATACTCTCAGTAGTAGCATATAAGTATGTAGTGTACTCATAGGAGTCGATACGACCGACTGTCAACATTACTTGTTATTATTATGGTATGAGTGTTGGTATACCTTTTACATAACTCCACGACTAATTACTTTACTGTGACTCAGCGATTCCCAAACTGTGGGATAGGCCCCAAACATTTACTACAAAAATATGGTTGAGTTTTTTTATTTTTATTATTATTTATGCTTTTTTTCTGCTCTTTTACTCGTATCACTTCTACTTTTAAGTTTTAAAATTTATAGTGTATTAACTCATGGGAAAGTGTGTTTCAGGCACTGCGGAATATACCGCACTTTGTAGCGTGAAAATGTTCACAATTCATTGTGACAGAAGAGCAACAATCGCTGAAGGTCACGTATCTCAAGGTCAGTGGGAAAAACTTCACGCCAAATTGAAATCTGATGATATATTGAAGTCTCACAATCCGAAATGCATATGCTGCCAAGATGTGTGCCCATGTACGAAGACATTTTGCTGGCTCCAACTAGTCTCGCTATTGTGATGGTCCCCCACACTTACGATGCTCATGAAGATGAACTGTTCAACTGCACAGACAGCAGACCAGATTGGCATAAAGACAAAAGGAACACAACATTGTAAACACATTATGAACACGCTGAATCGAGGCGTCGAGTTACATGCACATGGAGATGGAGCACAATTGCAGTCGAATTGCAATTAGTGAATTAATCATTTTATGGGAGATGGACAAGGGAGAGGGGCAAAGGAGCTGCACCAGTGCACATGTCTCCTGCAGTCAGCGCGACACTCATGCAGCGTCTGCATGTGCAACAGGCCCGGAAGGAGTCCAGTCAGCTCAGTGCTTGCCTGGCTGGTGTCATGTAACGTCGGAGCGAACGTTGCGTCGCATTGTGTCTCTCCAAAGTGTTGGGCCCCGTTCCCGCTCTGCACTTGACTGCGTTTTTCGGCGCGCTATTCGCGAGACTGTGACATTCATGCTGGTTTTTTTGCTCTATTTTGGAACATGTTAAACGCTCAACTGAAATTCTATAATATAATTTTTTGCTCCTACTCGGAGAGTACTCATGTGGATTATACGACAAAATGCGCCTTTGTTATTGTTTTATTTATATTTTCGTTGTTGCTGTTGTAAATTTTGTTGTATTTTGCTTTTGTTAAGCCTTTTTAATTGATATGCCCGCGTAGTTTTGTTCCAACGCTCAAGCGCTGAAGATGTGGTGCCGCGGGTCCAACATTTCGCGTACAGCTGCCAAACGCAAAACATATTTTCCCAATTTGAATTTGAATTTGTGCGATAATTAATGATATGAGCAACAACAATTTTTGATCAGTGTTTCAACGCGCCTCTCTACGCCCGCCGCCACTGTTCGCCTTCCCAGATACTTTTCGTTCGCTCTTTTTGGATACTAACGCGCTTCGATAATCTTCTCATCGGAGACATGTGCTGCTGGTGTTTGCGCGTCTATTGGACTGTTCTGCATAATTTATTAGCGAGATTCATAAACAATGTGGCCAATTGGATGTACAATTCCGACTGTTGTTGTTGTTACTATTGCTGCTGTTGTTGTAATCGTCAGACACATAAACACACGAAGCGCGCTTCTGAGATACTCAATCCAGCCGAGTGTCCAGAGAGCGGTGAATTAAGTTCATTAACAAATGTACAACACGATTATGTCATTGTGGGTGAGTTGAGCGTTGGATCAGCAGAGTATATTTGGAGAGATGTTTATTATTTGTTCGATTATTTGTAATCGAGCACCGGGGGCGGTAACAAAGTACTGGAAATGTTGAGGAAGTGAAGCAATTTATGTGATCACTATTTGTATGTGATTTTGAATATAGGTCAGTGTCCGGGAATCTAACTCTGAACATGAGAGACCATTTAGAGATTTCGTTAGAGACATTTTAAAGATGTTTCAGAGAAATAAACAACAGAATACTAAATAAACCTAAGAGGACAAAGATTACACTTACCTCACATAGACCAAAAAAGTCCTCAATATTACCAGATTATTAAAGGAACCTAAGAGAACAAAGATCATACATACCTCCCATAGAAAAAAAGATTCCTCAATAATACCAGAATATGATACGAACTTAAGAGCACTAAGACCACACATACCTCCCATAGAAAAAGGATTCATCAACCAGAATACTATAGGAATCTAAGAGGATAAAGATCATATTTAGCTCCCACATAAAAATAATGCCTTAATAAAACCAGAATACTATACGAACATAAGAGGACAAAGACCATACATACCTCCCATAGAAAAAAGCAATTCCTCAATGGTACCAGAATACTATAGGAACCTAAGAGCACTAAGGCCACACTTACCTCCCATAAAAAAAGGATTCCTCACCGGAATACTAAAGGAACCTAAGAGGACAAAGATCACACCTAGCTCCCATATACAAAATAATGCCTCAATAGTACCAGAATACTAAGAGAACCAGAACCCTATAGGAATATAAGAGTACCAGAATACTATAGGAACCTGAGAGGACAAAGATCACACCTCCCATATAAAAAAACTCGGGAGGCCCCATTTAAAATTACCCCAGCTATTTAGTACTATCATGAACTCGAATATTATTTTCAATACTATGTGATATTTTTAAAATTGTTATAAAATAGATCCCCCTGAGACGCTCTGATCATTTATTGATCCTGAACGTTTCTGAGGTGTGGCTACAGGCCACTCTGTAGGTTTACTTAGGAAATGGGAAGAAACTCTTATATGTAGCTACTCAATGGCAGCATGCTTCTGCCCAAAGACAGGCAAAGAGATTTCTTACCCCAACTAGAAGTAACTGCAAAAGGAAACTAACCTTGAACTGTGAGAGTCTTAGGACTCTAGTGGGCTATCTGACAGGACACTGTTGCTTAAGGTATAACCTCAACAATATAGGCCTGTCAGACATATCTAACTGCAGATTCTACGAACACAACTCTGAAACATCGGAACACATCCTATGCGAGTGTCCAAGGTTCAACAGTGAGAGTTCAAGATTTCTGGGGGAGTTCTTCACAGACCCTCCTACAATTTGGAAAGTTTTGGAAACCTTCCAAAGTGCGTCAATTTATAAAGAGGCTAAAGTTAAAGCGTATTATAGGGATCAGCAGAATAGGTCTTTCTGGGCCGCGGTACTAGTACTCCCTCATATTAAATATAAAATAGATCCCCCAGCTGGGCAAAACACTTCACAGAAAAGACGGTCATGCCCTCTATTGACGTATCTGCATAACTCCAGATTCATCATTATTGGCTGACAACCATTGTTGATCCTTGTCGAGTTATTAATCTTCGCCTTCCTTGCCGAGTTATTTGGTCTTTCCCTTCTGCGCATAAAATAAAGATGCCTCCAAGGGATTCTAGGGATTTAGTACTAGCAACTAAGGCTTTCGATTCGAAGAGAACAAGATATAGAAATTTGCAGTTTGCGGCCATGCCCTGGGCAGGAATTCACAGGATCTCTAACCCAATGGATACGAGACTTACCATCAAAACACTGGACCCGGGGACTACAAACTTTTTATATAATCTCTAAGCAAATGATAAACAAGAAACTTTATTCTAGTATAAAACCGTGTATTCAATGTGCGCCATTGGTAGGAATTTAATGGACCCACAACTGTGAGATTAGCTTACCATCAAAACCGGGAGCCGGAAACTCCAGATTATATAAGAGATATTTAAACACAGTTTCACAAGGTGCTTAGATAGATAGATTGATATATTTAAGGGTGTTATACACTGCGACCTGAAAGATATATTGTGATGTCCCCATCATATTGTAAAACACCCATTTGAAAGATGAGGATAGTCTCATCTATAAATCTTCTGCCAGGTTAATTTTCGACAGGAATTCATAGATTTAGGAGGGATCAAGATGAGGGATCTAGCTCATATCTAAGATATATTCTCCAAAACACCTGAGTCTATTGTGTGCCAATGGTCCGTAGTCTGTGATCAGGAGCAGTGACGTTTCGTCACTTTCTCCACAGAATGGACAGATGGCATCTGAAGATATACCCGACTTGTTCAAATGGTGGTTGAGTCTACAATGTCCGCTTAAAATGCCTGTGATGATTCTTAATTTACTCCGAGGCATATTTATTAGCTCCTTCGCTCTTTTAGGACTAAAATCTCCCAGAAGAGCTTTAGACTATCTTAATCCCGGAAGAGTTTTCCAGGTTTGACTTCTTTTTGCATCTGTACACTTCTTCAGCAGACCTCCAATGGTATTGGATGATAGTCCCCAAGGTACTTAATTGAAGTATAAAGCTGGGTATTCAATGTGGGCACTGGGCCGGAATTGAAAGGACCCACAACTGTGAGACTAGCGGGCTTACCATCTAAGCACGGGATCCGGTGATGCTTTATATAATCTCAGCAAATGACAAACAAGTCACTTGATTGGAGTATAAAGCTGGGTATTCAATGTGGGCCCTGGGTAGGTATTCAAAGGACCCAAAACTGTAAGACCAGGCTTACCATCAAAACACGGGGCCAAACTGGGTATTCAATGTGGGCGTAATATAGCTACTGTCACTCCCACCTGCTCTTCAATGTGAAGCAAAATTTTCCACAAAGTATCAAGTGGCGGTTTTGTAGACCCAATGTAGTTTTCGTTTCATTAGTTCTACAACTTCATGGCTTTATATACACAAGTATTTCGGGGTAGTCTCAGAAATAGGTGCTCTGAGGTTATAGTCTACTTCGTACCTCGGTTCCTCTAGACTGCACCTTTCTTTATTGTTTTAGTTTATATATTTCTGGAAGTTATTGTTTCTATATGGACAGATGTGTAGTCCATATATTGATGGTTCCTCAACTACCCGCAATACATAAATAACGTCTTTTGATTCCACTTATAGACGACATCGATGCGAATTACCTGGAGATCCAACCGAGAAAAATCGAAACGGAATGCTACTATCGTACAGTGGATCGTGCAACCGCTGAAGACATACTCACCTGCAGAGACGATGGCTCTTGCCTGGTACGACCTTACAAAGAAACGGTGGGTTCACTTACAGGATCTCTATTTACCCTCCTTAATGCATATTTTTCCGCCCACAGGATATCTCCATAAAATATATCGTAAGCATCTCTGCGCGGCAACAATTCTTTCATCTATTCATACGCCAAATCTATGGCAAGGATCTGTACGGCATTGGCCAGCAGAAGCCCAACGAGAAGCTCTTCCACACGCCCAGCGATATCATCGATTTCTACACTTACAACGCCTTGCAATGTACAAATAAAACTACGAGCTTAAGCTTAGTACTAAGACCGATTATAGTTTAGAGTCTAGAACTAAGACCGATTATAGTTTAGAGTCTAGAACTAAGACCAATTATAGTTTGGCTTTTAGTACTAAGCTTTAGTTTAGTACTAAAACCTATTATAGTTTGGTATTTATAACTAAGACCGATTGTAGTTTGTCTCTTAGAACTAAGACCGATTGAAGCTTAGAGTTTAGTACTAAACCCAATTATAGCTTAGCGTTTAGAACTAAGACCGATTATAGTTTAGCTTTTAGTACCAAGCTTTATTTTTAGTACTAAAACCGATTATAGTTTGGTATTTTTAACTAAGACCGATTGTAGTTTAGAGTTTAGTACTGAGCTTTAGTTTAGTACTAAAACCGATTATAGTTTGGTATTTAGAGCTAAGACCGATTGTAGTTTGTATCTTAGAACTAAGACTGATTGAGGCTTAGAGTTTAGTACTAAAACCGATTATAGTTTAGCGTTTCGAACTCTACTTAGATATTTATTTCGTTTTATAAATACGTCTGTACAAATATATATTAAAATAAGCACATTTAGTGAATTGGAGCAGTGGCTTTAAGTGGCCACCACGGCTTTAAAGACACAGTGATTGTTCTGCATAAGCGTGGGCCAGAGAAAGGCTTTGATCAGATCGGAGCGTCGGTCCGCTTGAGGATGGCGCTCATGCTTCTCGGGACGAAGAAAACCTAGAATTATAACAAGAAAAAAGCGAAATATAGTTTCATAATCAATCAATCAAACAACTCGCATTTAGGAGTTATTGTGTTGGCTGCTTGCCTAAATTGAAATCGTTGTCGAGATAGTACGGTGACTTCTGATTGACCATCTTCCAGGCTAAGCGCACACAATCGCTCACATAGTGCGTCAGCGGAGGGCATGATTCCAAGCAAGAATATTCGTGCAGAGTGGAGAGCACCTGCAATGAGACGTATAATGTGTATTCTCATAGTGAGATGGCGTGGAAGGATTGTTGCCATACCTGATTAAACACGGAACGTTCAATTTCTCCCAGAGGAAATGTGTCCAGCGTGTCGTGCAAATGATTTCTCACAGCTCTATCGAGTGATAGCGTGATTTCGTTTGTCACATCCAAGGGGCAATTCAGAGTGCGACGCACCTCCAGCACCTTGCGTTCCCGCATGCCATGGCACAAGCGAAAGGAGAGCTAACAACAACAACAACAAGAAATAGATAATCATAATAAAATGAAACGATTAATCAGAGTAATTGCAAATAATTATATGTGATTATGCATGAAAACAGATTTCTTGATCTGATCTAAAATTTAACAACATTTTAAAAATGTTTTAAACGATCTTTCACTAGCAATAGAAAAATCAATAAGAGCAACAGCAGCAGTACAAGCAGCACCAGTACCAGCGCACCAGTACCACCAGCAACAGCATCAGTACTTGCACCAGCAATAGCACCTGTATCCGTACTCGCACCATCACCATCACCATAACCATCCATCATCCAACATCATCCACCATCGTCGGCTCTCGTAATTATCGCCACCGCAACTGCAGTGTCAACGGCATCCCACCAGATCAGATCTCGCATCACAATGAATATCGAAAGTAAACTCGTCGAAACGTCTCTCGATATGCAAATCCCACAGATTGAGCGGCACGACCGACCCCCCAACGTAATTTCTAACTGCCTGCACTTGGCTGCTGCCTTAATTGCCTTTGGCGTAAGAAGCACTTTCTCATAATTTCCATTTTATATCATAACTTTTAATCATATTTTTTACGCTGCGCCTCCTATGATTGGACGTCGGTCTGGCGTCTGTCCCGGTCTGGTTTTTATTATAATTTGTTTTCGCGTTGACCAAGTTTGTGACCAACGTGGCTTGGGGCTGGTTTTTAGCAAGCAAATTGATATTTAGCAATAACAATTCAGGAGTGTCGTGCGGCAGCGTTTTCGCTCCATCTTTCTATCGACCGTAAAAGTGGGTTTGTCTCTGGGACACTCTTAATCAATTGCTTCGCGATACAAAACTGAGAGTTGTTCGTTCGTTCGTTGGAGTGTTAGAAATTGAAAGTAGAATCTCATAAATATTATTTAAAACTGGATTAAAGTGGACCATCAAATTGTGTGTGAGTAGTGAGTATTGGGTAAGGTGAGCAAGGATGAAGGTGAGCAAGGATTAAGGTGAGGAAGAATGAAGATGAGCAAGGATGAAGGTGAGGAGGGATGAAGGTGAGGAAGGATGAAGGTGAGCAAGGATGAAGGTGAGCAAGGATGAAGGTGTCCTTTAGGATGCCCGACCACTGCAGTGTTTTTCAGGCAGCGGTCGCGGCTATAGCGGCAGCACTGTCTTGGCTAAGGAAAAAGAAGGTATCTGGACTTGATATTTGCATTCTGTCCGACAGCCAAGCAGCTTTTCGCTCCCTGGATTCAGTTATTATCACCTCAAAAGCCGTCAAGATCTGCCGCAAATCTTTAGACGAGATAGCTAAGCAGACCCGTCTGCACCTGTGCTGGATTCCCGGTCACAGAGATATTCCAGGGAACTGCAAGGCGGATGAACTTGCCAGTGAGGGTACTACCATACCGATTGAACCAGATAGGTCGAACTTCGGTATTCCTATTGCCACATGTAAGCTCTTAGTAAATACAATATCCGTAGGCACAGAGGGCAGGCGCTGGTCTGAATTTTCAGGATGTAAAATAGCTAGACAAACCTGGCCAGAGATAAATGTCAAGTGCTCTAAGGACCTACTGGCTCTAAATAGACAAAGCATAGGTTCTGTGATTAGCGTCCTAACGGGACACTGGACTCTAGGCACACACGGGTGTAGGTTGGGGATCGCCTCTAACAACTTCTGCAGGAGTTGCATGGACGAGGAGGAGGAAGAGTCCATTGCTCACCTCTTATGCACGTGTCCAGCGCTGTCCAGAAGGAGACGCACTTTCCTAGGCGACTACTTTCTGGACTCCTTGGGAGATATCTCAAAAAAAAAAGATTAGCTCCATCTACTGCTTCATTAAAAGCTCCAAATGGCTGGACCTTTGAAAGGGATGGGACCTGTTGTCTCATGCGGTATCACAAATGGTCAATGTTGGCCTACGTGCGTCCTTTTCGGGTGGCCGCCTTACCTACCTACCTAAGGATGAAGGTGAGCACGGATGAAGGTGAGCAAGGGTGAACGTGATGAAGAATGAAGATGAGCAAGGATGAAGGTGAGCAAGGATGAAGGAATTTCTCAGCTGGCCTCATAGTTTCCTTTATTAATTTGCATGATATTTCTAACAATCGAATTTGGAATAGAACTAATTCAGGCCTGGCTTTTTGAGGACCTCCTTATCAACCCGCTATGACAGAGTTACTTAGAGGATTATTATGCAAAATTTCCTAGAGGATTATTTTGTGGTTTTTTAAAACTATTTTCAGTTTTTATTCTATTAAAATCTCGAGAAAAATCATCTGAAAATAAAAAAAGCTGACCTAGTCTTGCAATCGTTAGCTCGGTGGAAAGGAAACAGATTTCTTGAAGAATACGATATTCCTATATTCACGGACGGATCTAAGGTAGATTGTGTGGTAGATGCGGGCGTCCACTCGCCACAGGTGGCCATAAATCAATCCACATGATTACCTAACAATGCAAGGGTAATTCAAGCGGAAGTTCTGGCCATTAGAGAGACATGTCGACTAATAGTACGGCACATCACAAGAAGTAGATGTAAGGTTGCTATTTTTACCGACAGTCAGGCGGAAATAAAGGCTCTTCAATCCACCACTACAAAGTCGAAACTGGTCAAGGAGTGCATAGAGGTGTTGACCGAGCTAAGCCATCATGCTGACATTATCCTCATCTGGAGTCCCAGCCATAGGAACATTGAGGGAAATGAGAAAGCCGATGAGTTGGCTCAATCAGGAGCGCCTCTTGGCGAATTCCTGGGGGTACCAGTGCCAATCCCCATGGGGGTCGAGACGAGGGACGCGTACCTGTAACAGAGAACACAGAGCAAAGAAACTTAAACATCAAACGGCAAAGCAGCGAAATAAAGCAGACGGACGTTGTACACGAATCCACTGAAAATCGTGGTGATCCACTCAGAATCATGGTGAATCCACTCAAAATCGTGGTGTGTCTGCTACGGACGCTGGCAGCGAAAAAGACTTTCCTTTCTATGTGTTCTTTGCCTGTAATTTGTTCGTCTGCCAAATAGGAGGTGGAGGTTACTAACATCCTGTAAAATTTCACGCGCAGCATGGCCCTCCTACAATGCGGGCAGAACTCGCGATTTAATTAACAGGGATCGCATAGAGACAAGGCAAGGTTCACGGCAGTTTACTCTGGTGCGTGGGTATTCATACAGAGAGGCTGCGTATCCCCTTTAACAACACTGTAGAAGCAGCGGGAACTTAACCCAGCAAGAAACACTATTCCATTATCTTGCCCGAATGCCCGACTTCGACAAGGAGCAAGGTATAGGTTTCTGGGAGTGTTCTTTCTTGACAACTTATCAGACTGCTCGGAGGTCATTCTCCGAAGAAATTACTATGTTACTTAACCTCTACGGAGTGGGCATCTACCATAATTCTGATACTCGGAGAGGAAGTGGTATCAAACCGGCACTACAACACAAATTGTGTTACGTATCTAGCAGATGCGTATCAACCATCGAGACCAACCAGCATTGCAATCGTTGTGTCCTAGATTGTAATCCCAGCCAACGCATGGTCTGAGTGTGCTTCTTTATTTCTCATCTCCTCTTGGAGTCAAGTAATAATTAATTCCTAAGGTTCCGCGGGGGCGCAAAGGGTCACTAATTTAAGTAACTGGAATTTATTGCCTTGAACACATGCAGACATCTTTTCAGTTATGGATTAATGTTTAATGTCGGTTCGGTTCCATGGTCTGGAAATGCTTGTTTCAAAAATATTTTCTCATCGACTCGAAGGCCTTAGTTGCCCATTCCGGTTCCATTGTCTGGAACTGCTTCTCTCTAAAACATTTTCTCTTCGAGACGAAGAGTTGCTAGGACCCATTCTCCCAACGCTGGCACTCATAATTGATCATGATTTCAGGAAAATAAAAGAAATAAATACATTTTTAGATCTTGTCCGAGAGAGTGCAACCAGATAGGTCAAACCTCGGGACTTCTATTGCCACTTGTAAGCTCTTAATAAACACAATATCCTTAGGAACAGCGGGTAGGCGCTGGTTTAAAGGTACAGGTTGCAAAATAGCTAGACAAAACTGGCCGGATATAAATGTGAAGCGCTCAAAAGATTTATTATCTCTAAATAGACTAAGTATAGGTTCCCTATTTGGTGTCATAACGGGACACTGGTGTCCTAACGGTACTCATGATAGAAGGCTAGGGATTTCCTCTAACGACTTCTGCAAGAGTTGCATGGACGAAGAGGAGCAAGAGTTGCATGGACGAAGAGGAGAAAGAGTTGCATGGACGAAGAGGAGCAAGAGTTGCATGAACGAAGAGGAGCAAGAGTTGCATGGACGAAGAGGAGAAAGAGTTGCATGGACGAAGAGGAGCAAGAGTTGCATGGACGAAGAGGAGCAAGAGTTGCATGGACGAGTAGCAGCAAGCGAGCATTAAACATCTGTTATGAACGTGTCCACCACTATCTAGAAGGAGAACTTTCCTGGGTGACCACTTTCTGGACTCTTTGGGAGATATTCCAAATAAGAAGATAAACTCCATCAAGTGCTTCATTAACCTTCCTGATATAAAAATCAAGACTAGCTAAACAATTTCTGTATTTTGTCCATATAAGTCCGATCTATAGTTATAGCCATATTACAGAAAGTCAAGTTGCTAATCTCCTATTTTATTTTTGGACCTATAATTTTAGGATATTAGGCAAACAAATGGGGACTGGTCAGAAAAAACTCATTTTTGGACTCATCCATTTGGCAGGTGAGGCGGAAAAATTGGTGCCTGGTCAAAACAAATTAGTTGTGGACCCCTCAATTTGAGAAATATACCAAAAAATTGGTACCTGGTTCAATAAATTTTATTGCTGGACCCATCAATTTAGCAAATGTAACAAACAAATTGGTACCTGCTCAGAACAGTTCAAATATATTTTCAAAGATTGGCCATGATAATTTATTGGCCAAATACTCGTTGGCAGTCTGTATTGCTGGGCCCTAAATTCCAAGGCGTATAATTGGCAACAACAACAACAACAACAAAACTTAACGCAGTTCTCCTAACATAGTCACAAGCCATGCTTTGCGTGGTTAAGAGTAAGCCTAAGAAAGCAGCACCCACTCCCTCCGCATGGGCATTCATCAGATCAGTTGGAGCGTACTTACCACAATAATCGAGAAAAGAATTTTCGCTTTCAAGTTGTGTACGTGCTTCAGCTGCGGCAAACTGTCCAATGCCTCCAAGGTATCTGCTCTATTTTCCATGTACAAGTTGCGATACTGCGTCACCATTTCGCTGTGGGGGAGAAGAGGCAGAGGGAAGTTCACATTAAAATTCAACTCGGTCTGTGACAAGAAATCAAAAATAATGTTAATGTATCAATTGAGAGGCGAAAGGGAAGGGATGTTAAAAACCGTTTTGGAGCACTTGATTTGGACACACGGCGAAAGCGCTTAAGAGGTTCAGTCATGAAGCTTGTCTGTCAGTACTGAAGAGCTTGAGTGGATTTGAAGAAATGCTTCAAGTCCGCACTTGACAAGACTTCACATCTCAACTGTGGAGAAAGGCAATTGAAATGTTTGCGAATTGATGTTTGATTTGAGGGAAGACGTGGGTGGGAGCTCACACTCTCTCTCTCTCTCTCTCTCTTTTGTTTCTATTTGTTTCTCTCTGTCCCTCTCTCTCCCTCTCTCTTTCTTTTTGTCTCTCTCTACCTCTCTCCCTCTATCTGTATCTTTCCTCTCCTCTCTTTCTCCCTCTCTCTCTCTATTTGTTTCTCTCTTCATCTCTCTCTCACGCTTTCTCGGTTGAGAGAGGGTTGACTATCTTAGTTTGTGGTTCGATCTTGCCTCCCTCTCTCTATTTGTCTCTCTCCCTATCTCTTTCTATCTGCCTCTCTCTCCCCTCTCTCTCTCTCTCTCTCTCTAATTGTCTCTCTCTACCCCTCTCTCTCGCTCTCCTGTCTATATTTGTCCATATTGGCCTCTCTCTCTGTCCCTCTCTCTCTCTCTCTCTGTCGCTCTCTCGGGTCAGAGAGGGTTGACTCTTAGTTTGTGGATCTCGCCTCTCTCTATTTGTCTCTCTCTTTTTGTCTTTCTCTCTATATCCCTCTCTCTCTTTCTATCTCTTTCTATCTCTCTCTCTCTCCACTCTATCTGTCTCTTTCTCCCTCTATCTCTCTCAATTTGTCTCTCCCTCTATCTCTCTCTCTTTCGCTCTCTCGGTTGAGAGAGGTTTGACTCTCTTAGTTTGTGTTTAGATATTGCCTCTCTCTCAGTCTCTCTCTCTCTATTTGTCTTTCTCTCTCTCTCCCTTTCTTTCTTTATATTTGTTTCTTTCTCTCCCTATCTTTCTTTAGATTTATCTCTCTCTCTCCCTTTCTTTCTTTATATTTGTCTCTCTCTCTATTTGTCTTTCTCTCTCGACTTCTCTCTCTTTCTCTCTATCTCTTTCCTTCCCCATCTCTCCCTCCCTGTCTCTCCCTCCCCATCTCTCCCTCTGTCTCTATTTGTCTCTATCTTCCTCTCTCTCTTCCTCAATTTTCCTCTCTCTCCTTCTATCTCCCTCTCTTTCCCTCTCTGTATTTGTCTTTCTCTCTCTCTCTCTCTCTCTTGCTATCTGTCTCTTTCCCCCTCTTTCTCTATCTGTCCCTCTTTCCCCCTCTCTTTCTATCTGTCTCTCTTTCCCCCTCTCCTCTCTCTCCCTCTCTCTCCCACCCTATCTCTCTCCCTCTCTCTCCCACCCTATCTCTCTCCCTCTCTCTCTCTCTGTCGGTTGCCTCTCTTAGTTTGTGGTTAGAGCTTACCTGATGTCCTCATTAGTCGAATCGTCCGAGTGGTAACCATCGCTGGAATTGCTGCCAACCACTCCTGTGGGACTGGCCGGCACACTCTCGGGTCCCATCAAATGCAGCACCACTTCGCAACCTCTCGAGAAGTTCATGAGCAGGCCGGCAGCGGGTCGCTTCTCAATGTTCGCCTGCATGTCCAGGCGTTTCACTTGTCCCACCGACGTCAGCATTTCCTTGTCATTCTCCACACGTTGGCATAAGTTCTCGACCAGGCTGGCCAACTGCTTCAGAGCCGGCTTATCCAATATGGTCAGTAGTGTTTTGTTGTCGATCAGACGCTGTTGTATGTCGCCGTAACTGATGGCCAGCAGACGCTGATGTGAGGAGTGGGCGGGATCTTGATTCACCGTCACCATGCTCAGCTCCTCCAATTTGTGTATGGCCATTTTGTAAGTGTCGATGTGACGTTGCAGTTCAGTCTTCAAAGCTATGTGCAGTGATATCAATTGACCCGACGAATCTGTGGTCAGACCGTGTATGCCCAGTCCTTGGACGGCATTGTCGAAGGATTTACGACGCTCTCGCACGATTTGACGCATATGCGGTTCGTATTGCGACAGCGCCTGAGCAAGTTTGGAGCAACGTTGACGCAGACCGGACTCGTGAGGATTGGCAAAGAGCCGCACCAGCTGCCAGACAACAGCTTCGATGGGCACATCGGGTTTCGGGCACGGTTTAACTGTAATGAGTCTAAGGCAAAAGTTGCGCGATGCAAAGGAAAATTCTGTTCAATTTGAGGCGTTTACAAACCTGGTGAAAAATGATTCCAGCAAGTAAGCGCTGTGGGGCAAATGTTCCAGCAGCAGATCTATGGGCAGCTCTGAGATGACCGAGCGCAGCACTGAGGGTCCCAAACGGCCTACCACGCCAGCGGCTTCGCGATATTGTCGCCCCTCGGAGAGCAGCATCAAGCGGCGTAGCACCTGCCGTGGACTGGTCAGGAATTCGCGGCCATCGCGCGACGGACCCCGTATTCGCTCGCGGCTGTCGGCCATTGACAGCGACTCTTCGTGATTCCTTAGCAAAATTCGTTTCCTGCGTGAGCGTTGAGGAATGAAGCGTATCAGTGAGGATGGTCACAGTCAGGCAGGGTTATGTGGATGGATGGTTGTTAATGTGTGATGATGTTCAAATGGAATGTTAACTGAAATTCGATAAATACAGCTGCGGAAGCTTACAACATTTCAGCACCAGGAACCGGAACGGAGACCATCAAGATTGGGACGTAAATTCGTTCGCAGAAACTGTAAAAGAAGGCAAAATTGAATGCATTAAAGTAGGAGTAGGAAATAATTACAGTAAAACTAAATGAAAAGGGTGTGCGGGGAATTTGTGAATCAAATCCACACTTTCACCGGTTTGCAGCGGCTTCAAGTACTCCCACAATTTATCATACCCAGCGGGCTCGTAACTTGTCAGGCCGCACTAATGAGGCTTATGACACTTGCCACAAACGTGTGCCAAAACTCATATCTCCACCTACGAGTGCGTCTACTGTGGCCTCAGGTGCAAGTTGGGAAGTCAAAGAATCGTGGGAGCATTTACGCCAGACAATGAGCACAACAGCTATTAAAGCAAACAACAACAACAACAACGCGAGGAGGAAACAATCACAACAGAAATATTCACTTTCTTCGCTAATACGCTGCAAAAATCTGCATTTAAAATAGTTTCCAACTGAAGTGGGTGCAAAGATAAGCGCGTCAGTTGTGGAACAATGGTAAATGCATGAATGCAAAGCCTGCTGGAAACTACAAACTATGTAATGAAATCACAATACCTCAGGGCACATACCAAGGAGGGAGCAGTCCATCATCAGGAGGTAGGAGGAGGAAGTGTGCTGCAATAAGAAATGTTAATTAACTATGATAAAGCGTGATATGTGATATATTCGTAGGTATGCCCAAGAGAAGCTGGGTATTCTTGGAGAAGTTGGCATAACGTGAGTTGGTAGCATATTCAAGGTCTGCTTTAACAGCTCAAGGGGTTGACTTCAGTTAACTTGGACAGATAGAGAGGTATCTTTGGTTTCCCCATATGATCTCATTTAAGTTCATCGAAATATATCGGACGGTGGGTGTATTAGATGCTTCTCGGCTCTGGAAAGAGTGACAACGGTATTTCAATAGGCAGTATTTGCTATACTGACAATAGCGGACTGGGTAATCGAGGAAAAATGTCGTGGTAATCAGATTATAGTCTGTAGTGGCAGTCAGGCGGCACTGAAGACCCTAGAAATAGCATTAACCAATTCAAATTGTGCAAGAATGTAAGTCAAGACGGAATTGACTTGAACTTATTTGGGTTCCGGGACACGGTGGTGTACGGGGGATCGAAGTAGCTGAGGAACTGGCATACTGTGAATCAGAGCCAGATCGCAAAGAAAGATGGTGTAGTTTAGTTGCCTGCAACAGAACAAAGTACTTTCTCGAGAGCCCGAACAAGAGATTTGCAGATTTCCATCTAATATTACGAAGGAGAGATCTTCGATCATTGGTTGAGCTAATCACGGGTCATGAGCCATGGGGCCATCATATACCGACTATAGGCATCATCGAGAGTCCGAACTGCGTCTCCTGTCTGGAGGAAGAACAGGATGGCACAGAGTGTTTTATCTACGCTTGTCCTGCCTTTGCCAGAATGACGAGGCGCATATTAGGGTCAGATGTATGGGGAATGGACAATGCACATTCATTATCCCTGGACAGACTTCTGAGATTCATAAATGAATCAGAGAAGTTTGAAAGGGTGGAACTTCCCTTTCACAATCCTCAATATCCAGAGCCAAATATTTCCAGGCTTATGGTACAATGAGCATTAATGCCTGATTGCTTGGAGAACTCTTTATTGTGGGTCTCTCTGACCTACCTCGTTTATAGATATCTAAGCTAGTTTCAAGTGAGTGATAAGTCTCTTTCTTTATGCTAGTTTCAAATGAGTGATAAGTGTCTCTCTTTAAGCTGATTGCAAATGAGTGATAAGTGTGTCTCTTTGAGCTAGTTTCAAATGAGTGATAAGTGTCTCTCTTTGAGCTAGTTTCAAATGAGTAATAATCTCTTTCTTCAAGCTAGTTTCAAATGAATTATAAGACTCTCTCTTTGAGCTAGTTTCAAATGAGACCTAGGACTCTCTCTTTGAGCTAGTTTCAATTGAGTGATAAGTGTTTCTCTGTAAGCCAGTTTCAAATGAGTGATAAGCCTCTTTCTTTAAGCTAGTTTTAAATTAGTAATCAGTCTCTCTCTTTACGCTGGTTTCAATTGAGTGATAAGTACCTCTCTTTGAACTAGTTTCAAATGAGTGATAAATCTCTCTGTTCAAGATAGTTTCAAAGTAGTGATAAGTCTCCCTCTTTAAGCTAGTTTCAAATGAGTGATGGGTTTTTCTCTTTAAGCTAGTTTCATGTGAGTAATAACTGTCTCTCTTCAAGGTAGTTTCAGATGAGTGACACGACTCTATGTTTAAGCTAGTTTCAAATGAGTGCTAGGACTCTCTCCTTAAGCTAGTTTCAATTGAGTGATAAGTGTCTCTCTTTGAGCTAGTTTCAAATTAGTGATAAGTGTCTCTCTTTAAGCTAGTTTCAAATGAGTTATAACTCTCTCTTTGAGCTAGTTTCAAATGAGTAATAATCTCTTTCTTCAAGCTAGTTTCAAATGAGTTACAAGTATCTCTCTTTGAGCTAGTTTCAAATGAGTGATAAGACTCTATCTTTAAGTTGGTTTTAAATGAGTAATAAGAGTCTCTCCTTAAGCTAGTTTCAAATGACTGATAAGTCTCTTTGACCTAGTTTCAATTGAGTGATAACTCCCTCTGTTTAAGCTAGTTTCAAACGAGTGATAAGCTTCTCTCTTTAAGCTATTTTAAAATAAGTGATAAGTGTCTCTCTTTGAGCTAGTTTCAAATGAGTGACTAGCTTAAACATAGCTAGTTTCAAATGAGTGCTATGACTCTCTCCTTAAGCTAGTTTCAATTGAGTGATAAGTGTCTCTCTTTGAGCTAGTTTCAAATGAGTGATAAGTGTCTCTCTTTGAGCTAGTTTCAAATGAGTGATAAGTGTCTCTCTTTAAGCTAGTTTCATGTGAGTAGTAACTCTCTCTTCAAGCTAGTTTCAAATGAGTGATAATACACGTCAAAGTAAAGCAAATCTGATCATTAATAATGCTATGACAACTGGTACCAGAGTTGTCATTCATCACAATTTATCATCCATAGACAAAACAATCTCCCAAACAAACAAACCGTTTATCTCACCATTGACATAGGTTTAGACCACAATTTTCTGTATAGGAAAACCTGCTTTGGTTTGAGACCCACAACAAATCCTCTTCACATACTCGCGTACATCTTTAAATTTTAATGGTTCCATTATCTCAATCCCAGGTGCTACTCTTCCCTCGGACCACCAAACAGCTCCATTATCTATGAACATACTCGAGTACGGTTAGAAATATTACGTTAACAACATAACAAACTTTAAATACTAAATTAATATTGGTAAATGAAATACGCAGCGGCAGTAACAAAGAGCAGCAACGGTGATCTCCAACCGGGTCACAATTCGGACAAAAGAAGTTCTCAAGAAAAGCACCGAAAGTCAACAAGGCGCAAATAGCCACCGGTCGGCCAGCAGAATAAATTGACCCACCCCGCCGTAAGATCAGACGGCGAACATTAACTTTAAATGCGAACAACGAAACCCAACAACAACAACAACCAAACATACGACATAAAATGCAAACACACACACCCATACACACAGGTGCACAAGCCCATCATGCAACAGCTTTGGAAGCCACAGAAGTGGAGGCCAATAAAACAGAGCGCGCACCTTTCGGACAGGTTCGTTTCGTTCTTGAAGTGAATTTTGTTTTACAAGCCAAGCTTCCAATCTGAGCAGCCGTCATAAAGCGGCGAGTTCCGGTGGAAAATACACCGGCGTCATAATTATGTATAAGAGTGTATGTGAGTGTGCATATGTATGTGTGAATGTGTATATGTATCCATGTGTGTGTGTGGCGAAATAATTCCAAAATACAGTTTTGTTTGGAAATAATGTTGCGAGCCATTTGAACACACTTGTTTTAATGTGATGTCAGTTACGATTGTGCGCCTACTAGTAATAAATGGGAGTGGCCCCCAATTGGCAGTGCGGGCATAAATGCAATGCCACAGGTGGTGTCGGCGGCTGCAATTGCTGATGGGAAAATTTCGCGGTGGTTCTGACTGAAAAATGTTGCAAAACCCATTTTACGGCGGCTCACACGAATATCGCCTTCAGACACGAGTTTTGTTAGATACGAGGGTGTCTCTGGCTTAAGCTGGAGATTAAGTAAATTACGAGTATTTTATATATATATATTTATATATATTTTTGGTCGATTGCTAAATGTGAATGGCATTTTTATTGCTGAGTTGGCCAAATTCTTTTAAATTAATTCGGAGTTTTAACAATTTTTTTAATATATTAATACTTCAGATCATTATTATACCTCATTAATTATGTCTGCAAATAGAGGGGGGGTATATAGGTATTAGAAACTAAGCTCTCTACTCGAAGAGAAAAAGATTTGGAAATAAGCATTTTTGAGACTATGCCAAATATAAAATGATGTGCTATGGTGCCTCACAGCTGAATGCCGTAGGTTAGATTCGGTTTTCTTGGCAGTCAGTCTATAGACCAACCCACTCAGACCACAATGAGTCCATTGCAATACCACCGCGTAACACTGCACCTCTACCTCACTCATGAAACCATTTCAAAGCCCTCAACAAGTGCAGGATTTGTTTGTCCTTCGCGCCGAACACTTCCGTAAGAGAGCTGAAAGCGTATTTGCCTAAAGAGCCCGAACTGCTTCTAGCTCGAGCCGAGTACCTACAGAAGAGACGTTTCACAGTCCCCTCCTCCTCTTCATCCGAACAGTTTCTGCAGTATTCAAGAGAGAATACTCCCAGTCTGAGAGCATGTCTGCCGGACAGCCAATGACCGGTTATACAAGCCCCAATCTTAGAGATATCTTCTCTCGACAACCCAAGCAAGTCTCTAGATTTTCTCTTTTCAAGCTCCGTCCACATTAGTCTAGTCTTTAAGCAAGTGCCTTCTCTGCCCAACACCTATTGGTCTCACGCACGACGCCATCCTTCAACGTTAGTTTACAGATTGCAATTGGTATTCGAACCTCGCATCTGTCTGTACATAGAAGAAGGCTCATGCCCCTTCTGGCTAGCTCATCAGCCCTACAGTTCCCTGCTGAATGTTGTAAGTCCATATTGGCATTACAACGACTTTATATAAAATTAGTTTGGGTTGGGGTCTTATTTTGAGCTTCACTTGAGATTTTCTGGCTTCTATCTTATGTGTTTACCAAATGAGACCTTCCGGTCAAGATGAATGCCACAAATCCTCCGGTCTAAGGGAGGATGGTTTGTCCGTTTATTTATAGAGAGGGTCAGGGTCCAACCACACTTGGATTCTTTGACCTTAATTCTACAGGTTGCTAGCCAGATTTCCTCAGAATTTTAGGCGTTTTTGAAGTGGACTTATAGTTGTTAAGAGCCGTGAGTTAGAGCATAAATAACAATAACAACACCAGAGGTGACTGCCTACTAGAATTCATACTCAATAGTAAACTAGAAATCTTTAATGTGGGCAACCACCCAACCACCCAAGAACTAGGGAAGGGGTATTAGATATAACAGTGGGAACTCTTACTTGAAGGGCTTAGTCCAAAACTGGATTGTGCCTGATGAGCCTTCAAACTATGATCACCGAATTATTCAGTTCGATATTAGGGTCCACCAGTCATTAACACAGAACTACCACCAGGAAAACAAACTGGGAGTCCTTTTCTAGGAACATTATGCACAATATCAATCAGGTAAATGAGTAGGTCCATAAGGAACTCACTCGAACTTGTAGTAGCGGTTGAGAACTAAACAAAATTATAATAAACGCCCTATGAACAAAGTCAAATCCATCAGGATTCATCTTGGTGGACTGATAAGGCTGCAAATCTCAGGGTAAATATACGTAGATTATTTAACCGGGCTAAACGCTTGGGGAAATGGGTGGAATATACGGTGGCAATGACTAAATTAATGGAAATTATAAGTGCCAAACGTATAAGCTTCAGGAAATACTGTGAGGGTATCACTGACACTCTGGAAGCTAGACGGCTGCACAAAGCTGTAGCAAAAGGACACATCATCTCATCGTTCACTCTTAGGATGGTGAAAATGAGGATGAAAAAGCTATACTTCTTCTGAAAACTCAATTCCAAGATTCCTTTGTATACAATGAAGATGGGAGTGGTGCTGGCGCAGTACACAGACTCAGAAATGAGGTCTGGGCTACCGCAAAATCCATATGTACTGGTGACCGGCTAAAATGGGCCATCAATAGCTTCAAACCATTCAAGTCCCCAGGGCAAAAGTGGATCGATCTCATCTTCCAACCATTATTAAAAATCATTAGGAGCAGTCTGGCACTGGGGTATATACCAGGCCTATGGAGGTGGGCTAATATTGTTTTTATCCCGAAGTCTGGGAGGAAGAATCCACTTCATCCCAAATACTTCAGGCCAATCTCCCTAACCTCTTTAATCCTGAAAACAGCTTTAAAGGTCCGTGATAACTACATCAGAGCACGGATTCTTGGGCATGCACCCCTTCATCCGAACCAGCATGCATATAGTGCCGGCAGATCTACTGAAACTACTCTGCATCACCTGACAGAAACACTCCAGCAAGCTCTCGAGGATAATATGGTGGCGCTAGGGGCTTTCTTGGAAAGGAGGCAATTGGATAGAGTAAAGCTGAAAACCAGAACAGCCGAAGTATTAGCGGATGTCCCCAGGGTGGAGTACTATCTCTCATAATGATCAGCTATGAAGCGGTTCCCTGGGCTAAGAAAGCAAGACAACTAACCTTTGCGCAAGCATTAGCTAAGGTACAAAAGCTTGCTGGCGTCTGTATAACTGGGGCTTTGAGAGCTTGTCCTAGAGCCGCCCTGGTCGTCATATTGGAACTTACACCCCTGCATATATTTGTGGAAACACAACAAAAGAGGCCTCTATATATAATGACGAAGACCGTAAATGGTCGTGGAAGTCTCATCGGGCGTCAGATGGTCGAAACACTTCACAAACACTCGGTACAGCTTCATTAAGATGTCTTAAAAAGAGTGGAGCTAAAAAACGCATGGAAAGGTCTCAGCAAAACCTACAGGTTAGATCAGTCCGCTATCACCTGGTATACCAACGGGTCTCTCTCCGAAGAGTGTTCTGGCGCGGGGGTATTTGGCCCAAAACACAAATACTATGAATCAATAGGAAGTATACTAACATCTTCCAGGCCGAAATCCACGCTATTGAGAGATGTGCACAATTCAATATTGAGAAAGGATATGAGCATTGTAATTTTCGACATTGTCCAGTCCGTTGGATAATAAGCAATGCGAAGGATAAATATGCATTGAATAACGGCTGAATGGGGGGTAGTTGTTTTATCATTCTACCTGTTATTTGGTCATGTCCCGGAGCTTTTCTTAAGGTTTAAGTCTTTGTAGACTACTTGAAAAACGTTTTTCTTTTTTATTACGATGCATATTCGATTTTGCTCCGTAAACAATGTCTGAAATTGGCAGTTCGTTGTTGTCTGGTTTAGGATAAATACTCCTTTAAGATGGTGTGCGAATAGGATACCTTTTTCAATCTCACTCCGTGCCCAGTTCTCATCTCTTAATCATAGAGGCGGATCTGTGACGACGGGGCGCTTTAAATTTGTCGCTGCTCGCCACAAGGAACAGTCATGGATAATGTTGGGGATAGGTTTTCAACTGTACTGCTGTAATTCTTTCACTTTTGTCGCTGTGAGGAATAGTCAGTGGGTAATGTTGGGGAGGAGTTTTCAAGGTACTACTGTAATTCTTTCACTTTTGTTGATTTGAGGATCGGTGGAAGGTTTCTGGAGCAGCATGCCAGTTGTTTTTTAAAGGTTTGATCTGGATAGTTTCCATTGTATTGCATCGATATATTTAAAATAGAATATTGGAATTGGAATCATTATGCTTTGGTCTCTCTTTGATGGAGTGGCTACTTTAGCCCCTACTAGTATCAACTGATTAAATGTAATATAATATAATTTTATTATTAACAACAAAAAGAACAGTTCTTTAGGCAGATATTCCTAATTTTTCTCCACTCTGCTATAGTTCAGTATACAAGATATGAAAGAGTACTAGAGGCACCTCTTGAATCTTCACAGTACTCTTTATCACGTACGAGTATAAAGCATGTAAATGCACCCATCATTCTTTCTATCATTCTTGGAAGAAAACTGTTTGTTCACCTGCCATGTTGCAGTCACGTCCGGCTCTGTAGCACTTATCTCTAAGCAAACGTTTGTTTCTATGATGAAATTGGTGGTGATATAAATTCATACCAGAATGTTGAAGATCTTTGTTCTGCTTGTGTGTTCTTTCGAAGGGTCCAATTATTGTCTCTCCTCTCTCTATGCTGCACCTGTTCTGACTACCCTGGCACACAATCATTTAAACACGAAATAAAAGCAATGTTAAATGTCGCTTGTTGATGTTTTGTTTACATCCGCCGGCCAAAGTGTGTGATAATGAAATCAAATATGCTGAGACAGGTAAAATTGTACTCAACTGCTCAGCATTTCGTTATGTTCCCAGGCATTTGTCTGTTGTGAAGTGGGAAAAACTGGCAAACAATCCGCTACAAAAAATATGAATGGTAATGATAATAAAAGTGCGACAAAAGACAATCAACGGAAAGGTGAAAGGTATCTCAAAGTCGTCAACGCAAGCACACGAGATGCACTCGCAGAGATAGAGTTTGTTGTTGTTGTTGTTGTTTTCTTTATTTAGTGGTAATGAAAATTACATGTTGTTATGTAGAATATACATTTTTCTTATTATTTTTAGAGTTATTATGAATTTTGGGTGCAAGCACCTCACACACACACACACACACACACACACACCAGAGATGTTAAGTAACTGCGGAAATAGGAAAGAATTCTTGAGAAAGTTATAATTAAATTATAAAATAAAAATGAATTTAAAAAGCATCTTAACGTTTATGCAAAAGTGATGTAAGTGCCGCTTGTCTGGCCTGAACTGTGCGCTGGAGCATTGTACGCTCGAGCGCCAAGGCGGGAATGTCTGTCTGCATTAATCTGTATCAGACATGGAAATTATTCTTAATGCCGGTGTTACATGAGAGTACACTGGAAAAAATAATCAGTCAGCTTCTCCTATGTGGGAGCGAGGGAAGTTATGTGCAAAATAGATAATAGTGTCAAATACATAATTGGGTACTTTCAATTACTTGACCAGTCAAATTCCAATACTCAGGAATCCTAAGTTCTAATTATTCCCTTTAGCTTCACGGTAAAGGAATTGATCACCATTTTGATTCATTGAAGTATTGAAAAAGTTTTAATTACATTTTTAAATACTTTTTTATATATACATATTTCTTTTGTCTATTCAAACATTTAATTACATTTTTAAATACTCAAACATATATAATTAATCTTTTTCAAATCAAACTTTTAATTACATTTTTTAAGTATTTAATTATTGGTATGATTATTTTTTTCAATTCAAACTTTTAATTACATTTTTAAATACATAATTATTGGATAAATTTAATTCCATTACCAGTCAAATTCCATTACTCAAGCTCTAATTATTCCCTTTAGCTTCACAGTAAAGGAAGGAATCGATAAACTTCTTGACTTATACCAATAATTAAAAAAAAATTTTAATTGCATTTTTAAGTACTTAATTATATATTTATTTTTTTCAGTTCAAATTTTTAAAGACTTAAGTATATATTTGTAAGTTTTTTCAAACAAACTTTTATTTAAATTTTTATCTATATATGCTATATACTGTAATTTTTTCAATTCCTTGGTACTTGGAAATATAATCATGTTCACATTTTCGAATATCAAATTTATAATTTGATTTCAATTGTTAAGTAAGGAATTCATTATGTAATCAACATTTTACAATTCCAATGAAATAAAGTTTAATTTGTAATTGAAGCTTTAAAAATCTGTGAATTGTAATTCAAATTTAATAATCCTCTGAAATGTGTTTTGGAATTGATTTCAATTCTTTCAATATCCAATTATAATTCAATATATAATCATATCAATATATACCGTATTCAATACAAGTACATATCACATAATCTATCTTAATCAATTACTTGACGAGATATGGTAATTTGTAATTGAAATTGAGAAAAAGTCCGAAATGCCGCTTTGAATCGATATTAAAACTTAACTCATAAATTCGATATGTAATTAAAATAGAGAATCCCAGTATTGGATATTTGGATTTGTAATTGAAATTTCAAGAAATTGTTATTTTATGATTTGAAGTTCGAAAATCCTTTGAAAAGTAATTGGAATTCATTTCTGTTCTTTAGCAAGGAATTCGTTATGTAATCACAATTTTTCCATTACAATCCCATAGGCCATTTGTAAATAAAATTTGGTTATCCAATTTGTTTGTAATATTATTTTAATTAATTTGAATTTATTGGTAAGAATTTGGTTCCGTTATCCACTTTTTTCAATTCCATTACATAAAGAAGGAATTATAAGTTTTAATTAAAATTTTCGAATACTTTTGTAATGTGATAAATTCCCTTTGATATTAATTGGAAATCCAATTCAAGCAATTTTTCATTCCATATGAAGGAATTTTAAGGAGTTTGTACAAAGGAATTGTAATTGATATTTCATATTCATAATTACATATTATTTTGTTCTCAATTCATTGGTTAAATTGTATTTGGCGAGTGAATGATAATGAATTTCATAGGTAATCCATTTTTTTCAATCCATTACATAGGGAAGTAAGTTATAATTAACATTGTCGAAATCTTTAGTAATATAATTGGTTTTACTTTCCTTTCAAATTAATTGAAAATGTAATTAAAAATCCATACCAAGGAATTGTAATGCCTTTATAATAGTACAAAGATCTGGAAATTGATATTTCATATTCATAATTACATTAAATAAAAATATAAAAAATTAATTAAACTAATTAAATGTTATTTTAAACCCAATTCTGTAGTTAAATTGTTCTTGTTGATTTCCTGATTCCTTGTCGATGACAACAATGCAAATACATTACAAAGCAATACGTTATATTACAAAAAGCAATTAAAAACTGTAATTCCTGAAATGAAATTCATGAAAACATCATTTAGCATATTAATTCCTATTAAGGAATTGAAAAGTAATCAATTTAGCACGTCAATTGCTTTTAAGTAATTAAAAGTAATCAATTCCTTTTGGTAATGTTGATGTAATTGTTTATAAATTACAAAATTTAATTGAAAGGTTTGCCTGCTTCTATAGTAATAGTAAGTAATGCATTCCTTTTTAGTAGAATTTGAGTAATTGATTAGAAAAATGGCCTTGGAAAAAAATAAGCTTGTAATGAAATTGAAAAAGTAATTCAATACTTGGACGTAAGTTCAAGTAGGTAGGTAGGTAGGTTTAAGTGGCTGTCGGGAACACGGACACTTGCCCAGAAGACTCACTTGGACGTAAGTGCAAGTAGGTAGGTAGGTAGGTTTAAGTGGCTGTCAGGAACACGGACACTTGCCCAGAAGACTTACTTAGACCCATTGTGCTAACAGAACGTAGGGGATAAAAAGTTTACTTCCTGAGAATCTTTGTGGAGCCGAGAATCTATGAGAGTATGACGATTCTCAACAAGTTCTTTATGTTGTTTGATTTGAGATCGAAGTAAATGATTGTCAATTACAACTCCTTGTAGTGAAATGATAATATTCATAATATCAATTGCTGCTAAGGAGTTGGTAGACTGACTCTTATGGTCAAAATGAGTATCATCACCAACCTGGCATGCACGTCTGGAGGATCTGAACACTATGCAGCTCATAATCAGCCAGTCTAACCTAATCTAACCTATCTTCTTATGACTTTGAAGGAAGCTAAGAACTTTCAAAGATAGAACACCATTGTTTTCCCTCTTTCTTTCATCTCTCACCTCTTCGTTGCTCATATTTTCGACGAGAATTATTTTCTATCTGTGTGGAGTACAATTGTCTGATGTTCTGAGTTCTCCAGGAGGCCAGTGATCTTCAATACATCCCAACATACTTGGACACCGGAAAGAGTAATCACATATTTTTGAGTACGATTAAAAATGAGTTTTCTTCAAGTGTCTCGCCTCTATCTCCGACCCCTCAGTGACTATTTGTGGGGAGTGTTTAAATTGCATTCCAATTAGAATGCTTCTTTGTTACACATTCCAATCCAAGTCATTGTGTGAGTAAGCCTAAAGTGGATCTTCCTGTATTTGCATAGGAATTTTTTGGGAACTGTAAATTTCTTTCGAATGGCACCAAACCCCAAAAAAAGGTTCCCAAAGAAACTGTTAACAGTACTTCAGGCGGTGCTCTGGTTTACTTCTCCTTTGATATGCAAAACAACGATTTTGATTGATTGTTCCCATAACGAATGGCTCAGACTTTTAATTGACCTCAGTATAATGCTCCACAATGTGGACTCACCCAAATACTCCGCTTTATACCTATTCTCAAAGAATTTACAAGTATTCTATTTATGGAAGATTTACATAATTAACAAATGGTCAAAAATTGTGTGGAGAAACTCTGGGGAAGAACGACACCTTTTGCAGAACCCAGCAAGAGTGGAGAAGACGTGGACATAGAGGAGAGACACAACAACACAAAAATAACTTAATTCATGGCAGACCTACTTTTGTCAGTTCTAAACAACAATAGTGACCGCCGCAGCACCACCACCAGCAGCAGCAATACCATCACCACCAGCTGACTTGGACTTGGCTATTGTAGTAAATGTGGTGTGGCATTTGCTCTTATACCGGAAGACAAAACGGCGCAACGGTGTGTTCCATGGCACAAAGCTGTCATTAGCATTTGGCAGTTTATATTTATGAGTTGGTTTAAACAATTTCATACTTGTTAGCACAGAAAGTTGCTGCAGTAATTGCTGTGGAGATGCTATTTCGGAGCGGTTTCGAAGTGGGTTACAACTGAATCCACTGGAGAATGAGCCATAAATATGCAGTCAAGTTGCGAGGCAGTAAGGAAGTTGAAGTTCAAACGGGTTGAGCAGTAAATCTGACAATACAGGCCTCAAGGATTTACGCCGCATTTGTTTATGGAGAAGAGAAGTACGGAATTTATGTTTATTCTGTAGTGTGATGATAGTAATATTCAGTGATATAAAGAGGCGCTCTCCATTTATATTTGTTTAAAGGAGTTGGAGGCGTAGTGGGCGCAGTTCATGCCATGATTTGTTTACTTAGAAGTTATTAAGAAGTCGAATCATTTACTCGAAGTGTAGACTGGTTTTTGCTCAAGCAAGATAGGTAGGTAAATAAAATGATCCTGGGGTCGCCCCAATAACACTAGTGCCGTTTTGTTGCCATATCCTGGCAAGCTTAAAGATGGTACTTCAAGTGAGTGCTCAAGTGAGCTTTAGTCTTAATTGCCCTAAGGAAGTTGTCTTCGCCGAGGTGTTAAGGAGAGCAATAGAACTGGGTTCAACTTATTTAACATAAATATCCAAAACGATAGAACTGGATTCAACTTCCTTAACATATACAAAGTGATAGAACTGGATTCAACTTACTGAATATAAATATCCAAAGTGATAGAACTGGATTCAACTTAGTGAACATTTATATCCAAAACCATAGAACTGGATTCAACTTACTGAACATAAATATCCAAACCCATAAAACTGGATTCAACTTACTGAACATAAATATACATAACCATAGAACTGGATTCGACTTACTGAACATAAATATCCAAAACGATAGTACTGGATTCAATTTACTGAACATTTATATCCAAAACCATAGAACTGGATTCAACTTACTGAACATAAATATACATAACGATAGAACTGGATTCGACTTACTGAACATAAATATACATAACGATAGAACTGGATTCAACTTACTGAACATAAATATACATAACGATAGAACTGGAGTCAACTTACTAAACATAAGTATCCAAAACCATAGAACTGGATTCAACTTACTTAACATAAATATACATAACGATAGAACTGGATTCAACTTACTGAACATAAATATACATAACGATAGAACTGGATTCAACTTCCTTAACATATACAAAGTGATAGAACTGGATTCAACTTACTGAATATAAATATCCAAAGTGATAGAACTGGATTCAACTTAGTGAACATTTATATCCAAAACCATAGAACTGGATTCAACTTACTGAACATAAATATACATAACGATAGAACTGGATTCAACTTACTGAACATTTATATCCAAAACGATAGAACTGGATTCAACTTACTAAACATAAGTATCCAAAGTGATAGAACTGGATTCAACTTAGTGAACATAAATATCCAAAACCATAGAACTGGATTCAACTTACTGAACATAAATATACATAACGATAGAACTGGATTCAACTTACTGAACATAAATATCCAAAACCATAGAACTGGATTCAACTTACTGAACATAAATATACATAACGATAGAACTGGATTCAACTTACTGAACACAAATATTCAAAACCATAGAACTGGATTCAACTTAGTGAACATAAATATACATAATGATAGAACTGGATTCAACTTACTGAACATAAATATTCAAAACCATAGAACTGGATTCAACTTAGTGAACATAAATATCCAAAACCATAGAACTGGATTCAACTTACTGAACATAAATATACATAATGATAGAACTGGATTCAACTTAGTGAACATAAATATCCAAAACCATAGAACTGGATTCAACTTAGTGAACATAAATATACACAGCTTCCTTGTACAGATAATCCTACAGCTGGGATTACCTTCTTTCAGTAATAATATTTCGTATTATATGGTCCACTGGGTGATCTACAGAGCTCCCATACATGGCCTCCTACAATTATTTCACCGATTTCACCCTTATTATCTTAGAAGAACAATGACTTTAGTCCAAATGACGTATGACGTATACCAAGTGCAATGAGTCTATACGAATTCTCACTAGATGTCGCTTTAGTTTTATTGTCATTTCAGTTTCACATTTGAAGTGGATGTCTCTAGAATCCCAACATGTAGTATAATTGTGTTGGAGCATACCATAGAAAAGAGAAAAGATGTGTTCTACAGACATAGAAAAGGTGGACTGTTGACAGATGATTACAGAGCTTGCTGATGGAGTACAGACAGTTTAGTTATTTAACCCAAATTGCTCTAAAGTTCCTTGTTTTTCCACGGTGGCGGTTCTGGGTATATAAAATTTAATTTTCACGTCTTTTTATCTAAGATATGAGTACTGGTTTTCAGTTACTATCAGTAACCCTGTATAACTTTCGAAGAACCAAGTTTATTTCACACATTTGCTCGGTGTAATAAGTTTTAGTTACTAGAGTACCGTTCTTTGCAGGATTTTTAGAATTATTTTTCAAATATAGGTAAAAGTATAAAGATCACCAGAGTGGAGTATGGAACTCTAGATCTCCAGAATTATGAAACAAATAATTGGCCTTCAACTTTGACCTTATTTGCGTTTGGATTCCTGAAGATGGTTATGACCCCAAAAATCAACAGTTCCAATGAAGAGTTATGCAATCTAATAATGACCTCAATAGAAGTTTTCTTATTTGCCAAAGAAGTAACAACTCGGGTGATGATCAATGCTAGAAATGTAGTCATGAACTCAAAAGAAGGTTACCAATTTGCCAAAGAAATACCAATTCGGTTGATGATCTGTGTTAGAAATATAGTCATAAAACCAAAAGAAGGTTACCAATTTTCCAAAGAAGTACCAACTCGGTTGATGATCTAAGTTGGAAATATAGTCATGAAGTCTAAAGGTCACCAATTTACGAAAGAAGTATCAACACGGATGAACTCAAAGTTCCTCTTTTGCAAACAAGTACCAACTCAGCTGATGACCAGGGTTAGAAGACTGATTATAACCTCAAAAGGAGGTTGTACAATTGTAGAAAAGCACCAATTTAAACGAGGACCTATGTTGGGACTTTGCTATTGCCTTAAAAAGACAGTTATCAACTTCTTCAAGTATCAATTTATAACCAAATTTCAAACAATTTCAGGACACGATTCATTATTTTAAGTGACTCCTAAAAATCCTCTTTTTATTTGGTTCTTCACTAAGGTAGGAAGTTGTTTAGAACCTCTGTCGATCTAACACTTCTATTTCTTTAAAATTCTATTTTGTTAATAGTTTTTTTATATACGAAGGAACTTCTCTCCAACTCTAGTCGAACTAATACTTCTACATCCTTATCCCTGGACAGACTAATGAGATTCAGAGGTAGGTAGGTAGGTAAGGCGGCCGCCCGAAAGGCTCACTTAGCCCAACATTGAACTTTTGTGATACCGCATGAGACAACAGGTCCCATTCCTTTCAAAGGTCCAGCCATTTGGATATTTTAATGAAGCAGTTGATGGAGCTGATCTTTTTATTTGAGATATCTCCCAAAGAGTCCATAAAGTAGTCGCCTAGGAAAGTGCGCCTCCTTCTGGACAGCGCTGGACACGTGCATAGCAGGTGTGCAATGGACTCTTCCTCCTCCTCCTCCTCATGATAGAGATTCATAAAAGAGTTTAAATAAGTTTGAAAAGGTGTAACCTCATTTCTCTTCCCTGTCAAAAATCATTTACCTTCCTCCTACTCCCGGGCTTATAAAACAATGTGCATTCCTGAGTGGTTGATGCTTGGTTCCATACTCTACTCTGTTGATCTTTATATATATTCCAAGGATCTGAACTTCTTTATACGTCAGTTCTCCGACCTAAGCCAATCCTATCAACTCGATCTAATACTTCTACTAGTATTTCCCTTTTCCAAATATGAAGAAATGATTTGGCAGTAAGAGATTTGGGTCGTATGAAGAGGACATTGATGAAGCAAGTGCCTATTTTGAAAGCCACGAGAAAACGTATTATATGGAGGGCATCAACAAATTGGAGAAACGTTGGATGAAGTGTATTGAGCTAAAAGGAGCCTATGTTGGAATATAAAATGTTTTTCCCGAATAGGGTGTTCCTTATGTAAATTTTCTGGAACCTATTGACCCACCCTCCTACTATTCAATAAAGAAATTCAAGATCATTTGTCATGATAATAAAACTCATTTATAAGAATCAAATATGACTCTAAACAAAATTAAACTTACTTTTTCGTTTGTCTCCAAAGTAATCCAAAAAATTGTTCCACGATGTTACCAAAAGTTCTCTCGGAATCTTAACGAGCACTAATTTTTACACAATAACAAATTCTGAAGGAGGAAGCAAATGAAATCGCTTCCCATTTGAATTTAACACAGATCTTTGCACGTCATTAACTATTTAACATTTGTGTTGACTTTAATCAGCAGCTGCCAAGAGAAAATTCCACCAAAGTTGAAAGAAAGACGAATTCCGCACACAAACACGGGCACAAAACCACACCGCCAGCCAAGACAAAAGTATCAAGAACAAGCTTCAAGCTTCGAGCCACCGAACAACGAATGGAATTGCATGAAAGCGCATGCGCGGGAAATCACGAATTTCGAATTTAAATCACGGCAAACATTTGAAATTCTTGCACTTAATCTGTGGAAAATAGCTAAGACGACAGCAGCAGAAGCAGCAGAAGCAGCACCTCGTGCAGCAGCAAGCGGCAGGCAACAAATGAGCGAGGCACACAACAGAGCACGCAACCGACAGCAGTAAAAGTCCAACGAAGACTGAATGTCATGACCAAAATCGATGTGGAACTTTCTTGCCTTCAATGCTCGAGTGTTGCCGCGGCTGCGACTGCGTATCAGGCCGACAGATAAGTCGCACAGTGCTTTCTGCCATACACAAAAGTCAATAGAAATTTCAAATGCAGTAACAAAAAAAAATACATATACTCGTATATGTACATATATATACATATATATAAATATAAATATATATATATATATATATATATATAAATAAATATAAATATATATATATATATATATATATATATATATATATATATATTTATATTTATATATATGTATATATATGTACATATACGAGTATATGTATTTTTTTTTGTTACTGCATTTGAAATTTCTATTGACTTTTGTGTATATATATATATATATATATATATATATATATATATATATATATATATATATATATATATATATATATATATATATATATATATATATATATATATATATATATATATATATATATACAGAATATAAATATATATTAAAATATATTTCGTATGAAATGTTTTTTGATTTTCGATATTGAAAAAAATTATTTTATTATTTATTAAGAAAAATCTCTAGCAGGAGGCGCACTTTCCTGGGTGACCACTTTCTGGACTCTTTGGGAGATATTCCAAACGAGAAGATAAGCTCCATCAACTTCTTCATAAAAAGCTCCAAATGGCTGGACCTTTGAAAGGGATGGGACCTGTGTCTCATGCGGTGCCACAAGGGGTGAATGATGGCCTAGGTGCCCCCTTCTGGCGACCACTTTACCTACCTACCTACCTAAGAGAAATCTGCAAAAATCGGGATTTCATTATATAGCATGAAAGCTGGTTTACGCTGAACTCAGAATACATCTGGAAGAACCTATAAGAACGAGACTAGACCGACTTCGAGATACCTTTTACCCTTACAAGTGGGTGCGATTTAAACCATGGAGATGTAGATTACTACCAAATTTTATTCATATATCATCATTAGGAAAATATCTAGGGTAATTTTCTGTAGGGTGGAGGAGTTGATTATAATGAAGGGAGGCGCGGCTTTTATCTGATCCATGCCATTTCTGGTGAATGATTTGTAGCATCAATATATGCATTAATATCAGAATTTAGTCCAAAAATTTAGCATAGGATCTAAGTTTTGAAAATGTAACAATAGAGGACGTGGCTTTCGAAATGTCCCGCCCAATTTTTGTTTGGTGCCTTATACTAGCACTATTCATATATCATCTATAATGCTAGTACCCTGAACCCTCGTGTGAAATTTCTGTGATGAATGTTTTATGGGGACCTAATAATGATTTTTGGCTAAATATGGGCGTGCCAATAGTAGTATGATCCCTATAATTTGCACACACACTAGTATGGACCCAATGTCCATTATTCATATATCATCAATACGGGCTAAGCTAATTTTAATTTTATTTCCAAAAGTTCTTTATATGGAAAGTGGGCACGACCTTTCTCTGATCAGCCCCATATTTGGCAGTTGGCTTAATAATATTCACATGCAGCTTCTCATAAAATCGTCCATCAATCTCTAAGAAAGCTTTCGTTTTGAATATTTGCTAATAGTGGGCGTGGCAGTAAATACGAGGTGTGATCAAAAGATAACCGTTATTTTCATCTTTTCGTGAGTTACGTATGTTCGATGTTCGCATTTTTTTTTTCTGTTATGTTGGTACACATGTCTGTTATATATGTTGGCAATACCAACCATTTTGGATTGTCAGTTTGTTTTTGACAGATAAAAAGGTTAGTCGTGTTTTGGTGTGCTCTTCGATTTTGTACTATTCGAAAAAATGGATCAAAGAAACTGTATTCAGTTTTGTGTAAAAAATGAAATTAAATGCGCAAGGACATTTGAAATGTTGACTGTGGCCTTTGGCGAGTCTACTATGAGCAGAACACAAGTTCAATTGTGGTATACACGGTTTAAGGAAGGCCGAGAAGTTGTCAATGACGATGCTCGTCCTGGTCGCCCGAGCACGTCAACAACCGATGAAAACATTGACGCAGTGAAGAAAATGATTTTGGATAATCGTCGAATCACTATCAGAGAGGTTGCTGATGATGTTGGCATATCGTTCGGCTCATGCCAAGCAATTTTTACGGATGTTTTAGGTATGAAACGGGCGGCAGCGAAGATTGTTCCAAAATTGCTAAATTTTGAGCAAAAAAAACGTCGCATGGACATCGCTCAGGAGCTGTTTTTGGCCAAAAACAAAACCGTTATCATGCCTCAACCACCGTATTGCAAAGTTGCAAAGTAAGATATCTCTAATGGTGTAGAAGGAAAGTGGCCACAGACGGATAGGCAAAATCAAAATTGCTCAGAAAGTGATTGTGATCATTTGTGTATGTATCTTCCATACCTGCTACGCCTCCTCTTCCCTTTTTTCTGTTTAAATGATAAAGCACCCTTTTGGGGCCCCCAAAAGAGGCACCAATAAATTTTATAACAACGCTACAAAGCTCAACAGCCTCGGTGACTGAGACGAGTTAGTTGCAGTTGCCAAGCCAGTGGTACTTTACACCCTTCGAGTTCTTTCTGTTATAATTACAGTAAGCAGACAATGAGTCTGTTTATGGACCTATTCAAGATCAGTATTGTGACTGGGCATCAGTTATTTAGTGACTTGTGTACATATTGAGACATACTATGAAAATATGATAAGACAGATACTGAGAGACGTGAGCTCTCTTAGACGGGTCCTTGATAGATCATTCACAAGCAGAGAGATTCGCAAAAAGAAGCTGAAAAGTCTTTCTTCATTTAAGTTCTTTGAATCAATTTATTTCGAGTGTTCCCGTACTAGCTTTAGGTTAGTTTAGACTAACAACCTTCTTCACGAAGACTAGGTACATTTAAAGGTTCATTGTGAAAGAAACCGCCACGACTCCCCCATCTACCTCGTGGGAATAACCATTGTGTTTCCGGTATAATCCTGGATATATTCCTGATACTTTAGATGATAGTTCGATCTAACGTTTGGGAATAACTATTGTGCTTCCGGTATAAACCTGGCTATGTTCCCGATACACTTATAGATGATAATTCGAGCAAACCATTAAGGAATGGTCAGGCTTTCCTAGCTAGTAAGGGTTAGGTTAGGTTCGATTGGGTTAGGTTGGAGTGGAGTGGCAGCCAAAAACACACTCAGGCACAAATAATTGTCATACCACGGACGAGGCGCTGCACACGTACTGATCACCTACATTGAGTATGAGTACCGCTCAGGGGGTGAGCAACCATGCAGCAAGGGTTACAGGATACATACTCATACAAGGGTATGAGATGAAGAGCGGACTCATCCTTTTTCTCACAGTCACAGATAAGGCAGAACTCGTTGAATTGCAGTCCTAGACTTTCAACAAGTCTTCTATTTAAGCAGTGTCCCCAGAGCACACAGATTGTTACTGATGGAGTTTTTGCTGGGGCTGAGTACTATCGTGCACAAGAAATCAATTGGTGAGCTCTTGTCTACGACAGTCTAAGTCTGGCCAATTGGCCTGTTGACCGGCCAGACTTAGACTGTCGTGGACAAGAGCTCTCCAATTAGCCTCTTGTCAACGATAGTCTAAATCTGCCGGTCAATGGTGAAATTGGTGAGCTACTCAACCCCAGCAGTCCAAGCCTGCCCTGACAACGCCACAGAGGTGCTCTTCTACTCTGAATCGCTTGGCTTCCCTGAGTTAGTGTTATTTGATAGTCTCGCGTACTAATAAGAAGTAAGCGATTTGTCTATTTTTCTACACTCATTGAATGGGGTCGAAGCACTGTAAGTCGATGTGTCTCTGTTTGATGGCTGCGCAACAGCAGAGCCCTGCTTGCTAATAGCAGCAGCAACAAGTGGCGGCACTTGCCGCACGCCTGACAGTCGGGGAAATGTTGCTGGGCCCGCATCAGCGCTGTTGTTGCCACAACAATTGAGGCAGTCAGACATGGTTGCCACCGCTAATGTTGTTGTTGTTGCCAAATTTCTTGATTTGCTATGAAATTAAACTACCAATGCGTTGTGACTGTGTGTCACCGACAGACTATTCTACGGGGCTTCTGGGAATGGACATGTTGCTCTTTGGTTTGTTTTCTTTATTGCTACTTTATTGTTACTGTATTGTTCCTTTGTTGTTGCTTTGTTGTTAATTTGTTGTTGCCTTATTGTTGCCTTATTGTTGCTTTATTGTTGGTTTATTGCCTCTCATCGTGCGCCATAAATATGCTGTTAGCACAGACAACAAATGGTCTTGATACCATAATTTGGCCATTATTTGTATACTTGATTGGGATGCGCTGCTGTGTGAACGCTTGGGTGTGTTGTCGCATACACATGCTTAGTTATGAGTGTGTGGGTGCTGGAAAAATGCTGAATCTGTGGTTTGTTTGTAAACATTGTTGCTATTGAAATTGGGTTACCTGTGGTCTGGTGCATTCTTCAAAGGAATGCTGCACACATTTTTCTTTGGTAATAGCAAAATTATTCGAGCGTCAACAATTTGCCAGATTGTCACATTCTAAATTGCGAGTATGAGCAAAATTATAACAATTCGCGAAGAGTAAAGAAACTTTAGTGCCTTGATGCAATATCAGAAAGAGAGGTTTGTGGTACTGATGTGGGCAACTTCTCAATCAACTTATTGAAGAAAGCAATGATTTTAGCCTGGTATTTACTGAGTATGAGCCTCTGCTACTGGTTGATCCCAGCTGTTAATTAGCATGTTTCACCTGTTAGTTCACCGGTTAGTTCACCGGTTAGTTCACCTGTTAAATACCCACTTAAAATCCAACTCAAACGCATTCAGAAAATTTCGCACTCAACAGGCCACATTTCACTTCTGCCTCGGGTTGCTCCATTAAAGCGCATTGTAAATAATTTCCACTTTATTGCTTAGCAAAAAAAAAAACATAATTTCACTTGAAGTAATGCAAAAGGAAAATTTCAGTGAAATTGTGATTAAAATGCAACAATTTCCAATGAAAACAGTTGCAGCGTTTTTTTTCTTTAATAACCAAATAAAATTCCGTCGCTTTGAGTGGCCACAAGAGTGCAACAATTCAGTGGCTCGACATCTCGGCCTTAATGTCCCCCATCAGAGTGTTTAAATCAATACTAAATCAAGTAATTAACCACAATTTGAGTTACTAAATGCATGCACAGCTCCGTCGAACCACACTTTGCCGGCGTTCGCATTGAAAAACTTGCCTTTCCGCAAGTGGTCACCACCATATCAGCGCCAAACGCACCATAATTGGTGCAGCGTGGTTTTTGTTTGTCTGCTTCAAATTTTTGCTTGGCATATTAAATGTTACTTTCTTCCCCCATATTTAATTTCTCTTTCTAAGCAGTCATTTAAAGTCACCACTTTGACCTATAAAGCCAAAGATCAGGCACCATTCAGCCCAGCAATTTGTCTCAGACATTGTCTGCAAATTGTTTCTAATGATCGTGGAGCGTCTCCAATGCTGCCACCGACACGAAGGTGTGAATATTTGAAAGAAATCGTCGAGTCGCAAATGAAGTGGAGAAGAAAATGAGGTGCGAGTGTTTAACAAGAATCACTTTATGAGGTTGCAGGCTACTTTCATTTCATTCTTTCATGCGTTCATGCGTCAGTGTGAGCAATGAGAGTCTTGATGATGGATGAGACGAGCACGTCGCGAAGCCGGTGTAGTTGATGGATGACACCCCCAAAAGGACTGACAAGTGGCAATGAAATATGAATGAGTGTTGCGTTAGCATAGTTGTGCGAGTGTTGCGTTAGCGTAGCTGGCGAGAATGGTGAATACCCTGCGGTGTCGTAGTGGAGCTGATGAGGAAGATTGAAGTGACTTTGTTTCTATATTTCGAAGAGATCAAAAGTTATAATGAAGAACATATTAACTCATATATTAGACTATAACTTAATATTCTCAAAACAATGAGATAAACACTAGAGAACACTATTGTGTGGGAAACCAGAAATAAGCCATAAAAAAATAAGTTAAAAAAAGAACCCAGACCAAGATCAAAATACAAAGATACCAATAGGAGAACTTTTGTATGCTGAGTACCTTCTTAGCTCGTGACAATGTTGAATGGAATACCCAACTGTATATTAGTAGAGCTAATGAGATGGATTGAAGGGGCATCATATGCGTTGCCATTCGGTGGAATACATCAGCAGTGAGAAGGAAGCTTAGAGCAAGTATTCTGTATAGATTTCGTATAATATTATAGAATATTAACTTCACTTAAGTCTTGAAAAGCCGTACTGATGCTTCTACAGATGAATATTGCATGAGGATAGCGCAAGGCTCATGTGCAAATCGTACGGTACTCAGCAAACCGAATCTATACTGGCACTACCTGAAAAACACTGCAGCAAACTATTGTGTGGATCCATCAGAAAATTCCCACAGGACAACTTTTTCTGGTTGTTATTACAAAGAACCCAGACCAAGATCGAAATACAAGCACACCAGTAGGAGAATCTTAGAGCATGCTGGGTACCTTCTTAGCTCGTGGCAATGTTGTATTGAATAGCCAGCTGTATATTAGTGGAGCTACCGAGAAGGATTGAAGGGGCGTCATTTGCCATTTGGTGGTGATCTCATCAGTAGGGAGAAGCTGGCTTATAGCAAGTATTCTATATAGATTTCGTATAATATCCTAGTAAATTACCCTCACTTAAGTCTTGGAAAAATGCACTGATGCCTCTACAGCTGATTGATAACCCATTTGAAGTATGCATGATGAGGAAAGCGGAAGCAACGTGGAGTATCCCACATGCATGCGGTATCCCCACATGCAAGGAGTATCCCCATATGCAAAAACGCAAGGCTCATGTGCAAACCGTACGGTACTCAGAAAACCAAATCTATACTGGCACTCCTGAAAAAGGAATGCAGAATGATTGTAGGGATACTGACTTATCACTGTCTAACGGCGGTAGACGCTAAAAGGATGAGACTTACGAACAACGAAGATTGAAGGAAATGTGGGGAGCAGGGCAAAAAGGAGACTTTGAAGAAACCGCAGAAGAGATCTTCTCCCTATACCCCGCCATCTCAATAGTGCGCCTGGCACATCTGGAAGCTTCATAGCTGAGAGACTGAATAGGGTCTTAGCAATAGGTATGGTTTCACTCTTACAGTTCGCTAAGGGCGTCTCTCTTTTTACACCTCCATATTACGATTCTTAAATATATATATATCTGGCTCTACAAAGGACTATGAGTGGCCTTCACGGCCAGCCAGTGTAACCTAAACTAACCTAAATCTTTGAAACCAAAAAAGATTTCGTGGGAACTGAGGTACCCAACCAAAACATGCCTTTGCACAGCTGAAGAATATCTGAAACTTGCACTACTAAAAAGTCCTGTTTACGTTGCAATGTACCCCGTATTTATCGTCTACACATAATGTCACTCCAATGTCTCATAATTTTATATGCAAAAAATATTTCGATGACCCTTTTATCACTGTCCCAACACCTTCCAAAGTATTCATTATCAAATTTGAGTACTGCAGTCATAGTCTGTGAAACTCATTGAGTAATTAGAATTTCGATCAGCGATTACCGGAAAAAGAAGTCGTCCATTTCATTTAGAAAATCAGATCAAGTTACAAAATTAACATGGTCACAATACCGTAGAACCAAAATCGGCAACTATGGTCAGGCTTTGGACAGAAATTCACAAGGAAGCTGAAATATCGAAAGGCCAAATTCATCAGAGACAGGCTGAGAGAGACGGAAATTTATAAATCCGATAATTCCTGGAGGGAAAATAAACTCATCGTGAAGGACCGTAATCGCAAGAGAATATTCTGAGATGCCTTCTCTTTCACTAGGTGTGCACAGGAGTACCAGGAGTAACAGTACTATTGAATTGGAAGAGGATCATCAGGGAGCAATGTAAGTTGTAATCTGAAAAAAACATCACCAATAGCCATGCTGTGATGCAAATAGTACTCGTATACCTGCCCCGGATATGGTTTGAAAAATGTTTCTTTCTAAATATTGTTCTCTTCAAGTCAAATAGCAGAGTTGATAGTATTCCTCAACCCCTTTCTTCGGAATAACGGTATTTAGTATTCAAGCACCATCATGACTCTCAGTCACTTCTTTTTGTCTGAACAATTAGTGATATATAGTACTCAGACCACAAGACATCCCTTATACATACTATATTTGAAAGTCCATTTTTATTTTTCTTTGAATGTAAATGATTTGTGAAGAAACCTCAGTAGATCCTGTGTCCCTAAGTACCCAAAGTTTGCGCTACTTAGGATGTCTGTGTCAAGTACTTCGTATCTGATTCTACCGAAAGCGGGGCACACGCACAAAAAGTGGTCCACCGTCTCATCTTCTTCTCTACAAGGCTCTCCACTGTCTTCTATATCTATCATTTGCATATGCTAAGCCCATGGAAAGTGGCCCCTCATCAGTCCTACCAGAAATCTGCAGTCTCTCTTACCAAGTGACAGAAGAAATCTGGTCGTTCTATTGGAAATAGCAGGGAGCATAGACTTTGCCCATCTGCTGGCTCTTAGGACCACCCATTTACGATACTGGGCATAGGTAATCTCTAATAGTAGCTCTAATGACAACAAAAGCTACGGGAAGACCAGGTTCCGGAACAGTAAATCTAGTCTCAGATTCTTTATATATATGGTCCTATGGCTCCGCGGAGGAGCAAAGGGCCGCTTCTTTATTAGCAAGTCTATATGCAATTTCGCTTCCCATGAGTCCTCAAACACATGGTAGCTTCAGATTTTTATGCTTTCCAACATAATTTGTTTTTGATTTGCTCGGCAGCACTAGTTTGGAAGTAACAAGGGACCAGAGTAAGGCCTTCAGCGCCTCCTGACTGTCATTGCAGACACAAATACCTCTGCCACACCAACTGGTTTCTACCAAATAATACATTGCTCCTAGGATCGCAGAAACTTCCGCCTGAAAGACAGAAGCTTGACGACCAAGGGCGTATTGGAGTTGAACACCGTTGAGTTCCATAAAAACCCCAGGAATCGATCCGCTTACGACTTTGGACCACTCACACATTTTGGGCTTTATCGCGTCCATGGTTTTACGAATCAAATCTAACAGAAGCTGGTGATCAAGAGGTTGGCGCTTGACAAAAGTGCATGGAGAAAACTTGTTGTGGTCCTTTGCTCCGCCCCTGAACCATATTAATCATCATGAGTTCGGCAATATTCTTCCCAATCACGTTGAGAATTTAAGTAACTCCTTAAAAATGAATCCATTGGCGCCGAATCACATGAACTTGACGGCCAATTGAAGTGCTCAATTTTTAATATAAAATGGACATCCAACATTTCACACAATATACTCATTGTTTCAGGAGTAGGGTATATGGTCTCTTCCTGTTTGAAAATATATGACTTCAAAATGAAAATTTCCCCATTACGACCACAAAAAATAGGTGCATATTGGTGTTCTCCATTGTGGTGTATATAGTGTTCTCCAGTGTGGTATCTGCAGTGTTCTCCAGTATGGTATTTGGAGTGTGCTCCATTGTGGTGTATATAGTGTTATTCATGGAGGTGTCTTTAGTGTGCTCCATTGTGGTGTATATAGTGTTATTCATTGAGGTGTCTGTAGTGTGCTCCATTGTGGTGTATATAGTGTTATTCATGGAGGTGTCTTTAGTGTGCTCCATTGTGGTGTATATAGTGTTATTCATTGAGGTGTCTGTAGTGTGCTCCATTGTGGTGTGTATAGTGTTATTCATTGAGGTGTCTTTAGTGTGCTCCATTGTGGTGTATATAGTGTTATTCATGGAGGTGTCTTTAGTGTGCTCCATTGTGGTGTATATAGTGTTATTCATTGAGGTGTCTGTAGTGTGCTCCATTGTGGTGTATATAGTGTTATTCATGGAGGTGTCTTTAGTGTGCTCCATTGTGGTGTATATAGTGTTATTCATTGAGGTGTCTGTAGTGTGCTCCATTGTGGTGTGTATAGTGTTATTCATTGAGGTGTCTTTAGTGTGCTCCATTGTGGTGTATATAGTGTTATTCATTGAGGTGTCTTTAGTGTGCTCCATTGTGGTGTCTATAGTGCTCTCCAGTGTAGTCTATAGTGTTCTCTCCATTGCGATTCCCATAGTGGTCTCCATTATAGTGTCTATAGTGTTCTACATTGTGGTGTCTATAAGATTATCTATTGTGGTGTCTATAGTGTGCTCCATTGTGGTGAATATAGTGTTCTCCAGTGTGATGTCTATAGTGGTCTCCATTGATCGTTGTGTGTGGGTATTTCAAGTCTCGTGTACGAACAGTGCAACTAAAATCTTGGAAGTATAAAAAAGGGCAAACAATTTTTTAACGGGGAATCCCATTTATCCACTTATTCGACCAGCGGACTGAGGGGTACGTACCTCCGTATAAACAAACGGAACTGGTGACCGATCAGTGACAGATCGGCTTATCCATAATTCTAACATATGTTAAGAGTTGGAGACAGATTCTAAAACTTCGTGGTATGAGGTCAGAGATGTAGATCGTTTCCTCCAAAGACCATTTTGGGAGCAAATTCATACACACTCAAACAACATCCGCATTCGGGCGATCTGATTAGATCAATGAATTAAATCTTGACTACTGGCTTCCGGAAAATGCCCGATAAAAACATAAAAGGAATATAAATAGCTTGAAGGGCAACCAGGAAATCAACGACTTTCAAAAATGCTCAAGGGGCGAATACAAGGAAAAACAAATTGGAAACGGATGAGAGTAAAAGTTGGAATTCGCAAATGGTGTTTGAAGGTACTTGCATAGCCAAGTGATGCAACCGAGAGTGAGAAGCGTTGGCATGGCTAACGAAAAATTAAGTGTTAACACATTCCACAGCCATGAAATGGAAAACTCGCGCATAAGTGTGCACAGAGGCAGAATTTGAGGCAACTTTTTTTGAACACTCAATCCCCAATGCAGAGGTAGTTAGCCCAGAAACGAGGCTTATGCCAACATTGCACTTTAAAGTATACAAAACAAAAACTTTTGGTTCACCTCTCATGGCGGGCTTCATGGCGGAGCCCACACGCAATTGCTGCAAGCGCACTTCCATGGAAGCTAAACTGAAGTTATATGATGCCAGGCCAGACGGACCCAAAAGAGCCTGCTAAAAACAGCGGAAAATCAACGCCGTGCGTGTGGCAAGTGCGCTCGCGCTCATTTAACTCAAATTGCGTAATTTCTTTAATGTAAATTTTATTGCGGGTTGGCTCCAAAAACAAAAAACAGAAAATAAAATTGAAAAGAAAAACAATCGTAAACAAAAAGAAAATTAATGGAGTTGCGAGTACGCAGTGAATAAGTGAAGCTAGTTTCGCTTGCAGCAGCCTACCACAGCCGCGTGGCTTCATTTCAAATAAGCGGCGCATTTATCACAGTCAGCAGCAGCAGTCACAACAACATCAGCCATAGCAGCAATAGCAGCAGCAGCAGCAGCAGCAGTCGAAGCGCCTTTGTTAAACAGTATTTAGTGGGGTTAATAGGCCGTTAATCTGGGCGCATTTTGTGCAACACGTGTGGAAGTGTGACGCCCATCTCCGCCCGGGTTAACTAAGGAAGGAGTTAATGTGTCAAGGTTGCTGAGAATAACTTACGTTCGGAGTAGTTGCAAGTGAAGCCTCTTAAATTATGGTGGGTGGTGTGAGTGGGGAGCAGGCAATTTGTTGCTCGTCTATAAGCAGAATTAGAAAAGAAAGTCACAGATGGTTGGGTGTAGAGGTGTCAGGGCCAATGGATTATATGGTTCAGTGGATGATAAATTTGACGGGATTTACGGAAGACCAAATAGTTGATAGTTGTACTGATAAGTTTAATGTTGCGTATCCTTTTTATTACTATTATTTATTTATTTACTTATAATTATAAATTATAGTATAATACAAGGAAGCAATACGATCGAAGCGTTCAGCTTTTGCTTATCCTAGTCTGCGATTATGTGTGACGATTTGAAATTATTCCATAATTCTGGCATGCTTTTAATATATTCTCACAGGTACATTTATGAAGATTTGTTTTACTTTTAAAGTTTTCAGTCCACTCTCACAGAACAGTATTTGAAAGCAAGGAGGACTCTTGTTGATGTTCCTTTAGGATGTCTCCACATTGCTTCATAAAACATCTTTGTTCAATACACTCGTAAAAATAATGGTAGCAAACTGGACTTTCGGCAAAAACACTTCAAAAGGAAGTTAAACTTTAGGTAGGTAGATTTTGTTCAGTCAACCCCTCAAGGAGGTCACTATTCAGTCATCCAGGAGGTAAAATATGAGGTAAAATATCTAGGGGTGGTCCTTGATAGTAAGCTTCTTTGGAAGTCCACACGTTGAACTAAAGGTAGCGAAAGCACTGGCAACTTGTTGGCAGGGTAAAAGACTTTTTTCAAGATGTACAGTCTGGCTCCCTCGACAGTCCTTGGTATATATAATATATATATATAATAATATATAATATATAATATAATATAATATATATATAAATCATATAATAATTGTTAAGGATTTATCAGGCTCAAAATATCCTACGCATCGGTGTTCTGGGGGAAAATATTGTCTCTCAAGGGGGTGAAATCTGCCCTATCTAGAGAACACAGAGAACTGTGGCTATTTGTGGTACTGGAGCCTCTCCGACAATAACGGATCTGAGGCCAGTTTTACTGACTCCGAATCTGGGATTCCCGTACTTTTTGCTACCATTAGAGCCACTATTAGAGATTGCCTGTGCACAGTATCGCGAATGGGTAGTCCTAAGAGGCAGCAGATGGGCAAAGGCTATGCTACCTACTATTTCCGATAGAACGACCAGATTTCTTCTGCCACTTGGTAAGAGATTCTGCAGATTTCTGTTAGGACTGATGACCGGTCACTTTACGTGGGCTAAGCTTAAACAAATGATAAGGATAGAATACAGTGGAGAGGCTTGTGGAGAGCAAGATGAGATGGTGGACCACTTTTTGTGCCTGTCTGCTTTCGCTAGAATCATGCTTGACGTCCTAAGTAGCGTATACTTGGGCTACTTAGGGCCACAGGATATACTGGGGTTTGTTCACAGTTCAGGTAGATTCAAAGAAATATAAAAATGGACCTTCAAATATAGTACAATGGATATCTTGTGGTCTGAGTGGTGAGTGAGTGACATGTCTGGTAGTTCCGAAAACAGAAAGAGGAGCGGATCGTATCTTCAAAATGTAAGCCTAATCGAAATATTCCTCGATCATTCTTTCGCAATGAAAATGATGGCTTCATAAGATTCTCCTGCTGGCAAATTCAGTCAAACAATTCAAACTCCTCCAATCAAGATTATTTCAGGGGAATGCTCGAAACAATGCACCAATTGATTGCACCAATTGTTGAAGCAATTGTGATTGGAACAATTGTGATTGGAACAATTGTGATTGCACCAATTGTGATTGCAACAATTGTGGCATGCCTCACTGATCAAGGTGGCAACAATGTTAATAAACCATTTGGTAGCAATTTTTTAAAAATCAATTTTGTGAAAGTTTGAAGCTGGAAGATTTGTGCGGCAATGCAGCAATTGGGAAAATCTAAAATTGCTCTACTGGAAAAAGATACTAAAATAAAAGATAATAACCGATTGTGTCCACGAGCTACGTAAGTGGAATGGCAACGGAGGCAGCAGCAAATGTAGCAACTTGGAATATTTATTCAATTTTAATTTGAGCACTCGAGCGCTTGAGCAGTGGGAATTTCAATTGTTGATGTGTGCGCGGCGGCAGCTGCTGCTGCACTTGCTCACTGACGCGGAGTTAAATTGCCGCAATTGTTGCTGTCACACAATTTCTGATTTCCAAGAAGGTGTCACATGTGAAGACCGGGACGTGGCTGAGGAGAGAGTTGTTTGTATTGAGAATGGAATTGGAAATGGGAATGGGAAGTGTTGACGTTATTTGCTGGAAATACACTGCGAGAGAGTCAGAAAGAAAAGCCAAATATTGCCGCTATTAGAAATGTTTGCCAACTCTCACAGATCACAGATCAGACATCACTGATCACTGATCTTGACCCATCAATCTGGCAATTCAGAGTTTCAAAGTAAATGAAGGCACTTACACAAAAGGGTTCAACAACTCCACCAAACCATACACAATAAATAAATACGTAAAAAGTAGGTCCAAGTCGTGTGCAACTCTTCAGCGTTACTTTTGCTGTCAATTGCTGCAATTCCAGTTCAGTGACATTCACCGTCACACGGAGGCACTGCAGCCCGGCCACCGTGTGAAGCATTGTGGCTGCATTATTGGTGACAACATCAGAGCACATTAATAGTGCTGCAAAGAAAGATTGCTGCAGCTGCTGATGTACGAGAACTCTGTCAGAAGAAAAAACAATATTAATCCATAACAACAACAACAACAACAGCAGCAACAACAAACACCATTTAGTGATAGCAACAATGTTGCGTACATTGTGAAAGTTGTTGCCAAACTTCCTACTATCAAACCAAGCAGTGTTGCAGATGAGGAGGCTGAGTGGGGTTGCGAGTTGCGTGTCTGCTTGGTCAGGAATTCGCGTGGAGTCTTTTTCAGTTGGTAGTTGGCGCAGTGTGTGTTCCTCCTTTGGCCCCAGTAGATGGTGTTGTTGTTGGTGTACGAGTAACTCTATACCGGGCGGAAAGGTCGGCAGGTAAGAATTTTCACTTTTCACCAGTAAAACAATTTTGTTTCGAACCCACGAGCGAGATTTTTGGCAATTAGTACCGAATTTATATTTATAAATGGCAACATATGAAAGAGTCATGGTGATGGTAGCAGTATAAGGGGTGCACCTAAAGAGAGTGCATCGCTTATTTGACTGGGCAGTCTGAAATCAATGGCAACTGACTTAAAATGGCTGAGTACAATGAATGAAGGCAACCTGATCACGAACAATTCTTCAAGTCCATATGTCAAGATGTTTGTGGTCATTTGAGTCATAAATCATTTGAGGAAGAAAAAGAAGACAGAGAGAGAGATTGAGATAAGGAGGGACACAAAAGAAGAGAGACAGAAGGACAGTGAGAGAGAATGTGAGGGAGATAGAGAGTGAAAGAAAGGAGAGAAAACGGTGGGAGAGGGATTGAAAAAGAAGGAGAAAGGAGAGAAAAGGGTGAGAGAGAAAGTTTAGGATAGTGGTGAGAGGAGAGGGAGATATACAGGAAAGAAATAAGGTAAGAGAGAAGGTAAGAGAGTGGCTGAGATTGAGAATGAAAGAGAGGGTCAGAGAGAGTGAGAGATAGAGCAGCAATGATAACAGCGAAACAGGGTTACAGAGGCAAAGAGTGTGTTTTAAAAGAAGCTGCAATTCCTTCCCTTACGAATTTTACTCTTTAGTTTTGGTAAGCGGGGTGTAAGGTGCATACCCAGCTCGCTGTCATGTCACAAAATACATAAAGTAAGGTAAGCTATTGTGTGGCAATATAATTTGTGTCAAAGAATAAATAATAATAAATTCGAGTCCAATTGATGATGACGCAATTTGGCAGTAATGGGTAATACTAAATACTATCGAAAATGTAGGCGATGTATATTTAATGGCACGCCCACTACTATAACATATTCATAACTTAAGATCTATAAGAGTTTTGGGAATTCAGTACTGTCAACTAAGGCCTTCGCCTCGAAGAGAAAAGGATATAGAAATAAGCATTTCGAGAGCATGCCCTGGGCAGGATCGGAACCCTCGACTATGAGACTAGCATGTTTACTAGTAGACCATGGAAGCCGCTCTATTTCATATATATATTTCACTGAGATCATTTCTGCTTCCAAAGCATGACTGCACCGGTGTATTAGAGTGTATTTTCTTCGACTTATTTTAATTGTTTTGAAAGCCAATTGAACACATTTTAGAACTAAGTCCAGTAGTGCGAAAGAGATGACTTATATTGATGACTCTCTGTTTATGACTTGCTGTTGATGACTTGCTGTTTATGACTTGTTGTTTATGACTTGATGTTTATTACTTGTTGTTTATGAATTGCTGTTTATAACTTGCAGTTTTTGACTTCCTGTTTAAGACTTGTTGTTTATGGCTTGCTGTTGATGACTTGCTGTTTATGACTTGTTGTTTATGACTTGATGTTTATTACTTGTTGTTTATAATTTGCTATTTATAACTTGAAGTTTTTGACTTCCTGTTTAAGACTTGTTGTTTATGGCTTGCTGTTTATGACTTGTTGTTTATGACTTGTTGTTTATGACTTGATGTTTATTACTTGTTGTTTATAATTTGCTATTTATAACTTGCAGTTTTTGACTTCCTGTTTAAGACTTGTTGTTTATGGCTTGCTGTTTATGACTTGTTGTTTATGAATTGCTGTTTATGACATGTTGTTTATTACTTGCTGTTTATAATTTTCTATTTATGACTTGCTGCTTTTGACTTCCTGTTTAAGACTTGTTGTTTATGACTTGCTGTTTATGACTTGTTGATTATGAATTGCTGTTTATGACTTGTTATTTCCTGCTGTTTATAAATTTCTATTTATGGCTTGGTGTTTATGAATTCCTGTTTAAGACTTGCTGTTTATGACTTGCTATTTATGGCTTGCTGTTTATGACTTCTTTTTAAGACTTCTTCTTTATGACTTCTTGTTTATGACTTGATGTTTTTAACTTGCTGTTTATGACAAGCTATTCATGAACTTGCTGTTTATAAACTTGCTATTTATGACTTGCTGTTTAGGACTCTCTATTTATGACTTGATGACTTGCTCTTTATGACTTGCTGTTTATGACTTGTTGTTTATAATGTGTTGTTTATGACTTGATGTTTATGACTTGTTGTTTATGACTTGCTGTTTATGAGTTGTTGCTTCTGACTTGCTGTTTATGACTTTCTGTTTATGACTTGCTGTTTATTATTTGCTGTTTATTATTTGCTGTTTATGACTATTTATTTAAGACTTTTTACTAATGACTTCTTAATAACGACTTCTCAGAACAACCTCTCATTTACCACTTATTATATATATATATACATATGTATATATATATATATATATATATATATATATATATATATATATATATATATATATATATATATATATATATATATATAATAATGGGTATATATATTTTCCCTGTTCCTAACTGGTTTGGCAGCTAATTATGTGCCCACCTACGAGTGTAGTCACCATCCTTGAACATGCTTTTAATTGCTTTTATCGCGATGTTTTTGACACTTTCGCGTTTGGCTTTCATTTGCGGCTTGTTCGGCACAACTTTGGCAACATCTGCTTTGGCAGCTCAACAACAGGCCAAATAACTAATGAGGACTGATGCCAACATGCCTGCCTGTACACACAGGAAAGTTGCGCATGCGTGCTGTGTGCCAGTAACCGATAAATTTTCATTTGTATTAAATGTGACTAAAGCTTACTTTTAATTGGCGGCATTGGAAATTGTTGGCTTGGAAATTCAAAGCTGAACGCCATGAAAGCCAACCGCTAATGGTCTTAAGCGGTAATCAGCTTGTACGAGTGTGGTAAGCTGGCAGCTTCTTGCAAGCTGCTACCAAGCGACTCCAACTCAACAAAGCACGTGCTGACCTTACACGTACACTATTAAACATCAAGTATGCTTAATTGCGTACTTACTCGTAAGATTCTAGTGTAATGGGACGTGAGATTGAAACTCAAGTTATTCAGAGTTCTTTGCATTACTCCCAGCAATCTCAGCAAGTGTTCTGAAGTTCTTACTGTTAGAATATGGTATCAACTGAATGAAATTCCTAATAATGCAAATCAATTTCTGCAGATTTCTGCATTCAATTCAACGTGACTGGGCCTTTGGTGCATTCACACCAGCATTCATACAAAAATGTGGCATTCGAACTTGTTTCATGCGCACATGTATGAACGGGGATGTTCGATAGCGGATGCCGAGATCCCTAAGGTACATTGTTGAGTTGGCACTTTATGCCAATTGTGGTGGATCTGCTTATAAGACACTCAACTTATATGACCGTCAATTTAAATGACCCTCAACTTACACAACCCGCAAATGACACGACTTTCCAAGTCACGACCCAAGGAAATATGCTCCACAGTTTTAACTTTTCATCCTGTATATGAAGTTGTCGTATTTGTGGTATGCTCGATTATATCAATCCAATTTCCTACAAGAATCAACTCAATTTTGACCTCGCTATGGGGCTCTTTTTCAACTCCTCTAACATCATTAGTGCCTTGAAAATGACTCATTCTCAACACATTCACTTCAGTCCTTCTTATAGACATATGGCAGTGGTCCTCCTTCATTTCTGTTGTAGTCTTCAATTATAGCACCTGCTTTTATGATATTTGTTCCAAGTTAAAGTTCATCCATCCAGTGAAGACTCACGATATCATTTGAGGGATACCGGATTTGTCGTCCTTCACCATTATAGTATCCATTATTATATTATTATAATTATATCTTCTACCAAAATTATCTATGATTGCAAAGGCTTGGGGAATAAGTTCTAGCTACTGAGACTGTCGACTCGAAGATAAATCGATTTTTAGAAAGAAACATTTTTGAGACCGAGCCCAGGGCAAGATTTGAACCTGCGACCCTCTGAATGTGAGTCTAGCATGCTTACCACTAGACCACAGAGGGCGGGTCCATTATTATATTGTTACGTAATTGCCTTTCTGACAATTTTTACCAAGCTCAATACTTGGATTCGTTTCGCTGGATTGTGTAATAAGCAAACAATTCCCTCTTCAGTTAGAACAATTGGCTTTATTAGTATTCGTCCAAATTACTATTGGCTTTAAAAGTATGCTCGCTTCCTACACTTCGTCTTTTCTAACGTTTGTTTCAATTAGTCAGTTGTTGCACCACAATGTTTTACTTACGTCTGCTTCAACTGCCTCACACCTGCTTGCTGCCACTCTGAGGATTCGGTTATGATCCTTTTGCCACTGTCACTGGTTGACTGATCTGCTACTACGATGTTCACTTTCGGTTCCGCTCATGTTCATTTTCGACTACGCTCACTGTTTAACTGCTGCTGCTATTATGATGTTCACTTGGTCACTTTCACGTGTTCACTGATCCCGATGTCAACTGTGCAGTCGCTTATATACTTCTTGTACACAAGAACTTCCACTAAATTTTGAACGCAGTGACACATGCCTTCTCGCGTGTGCATTCTTAGGAGTTGAAATCGACGCTCACCCTAAAACCATCAACCAGTCAGATGGCGTATCGATTTCGTAACAATATATTACTATATTCATTATTATATATTAAGATTATTTCTCCACGAATGTATTGACAGACAAGTTGCCCACAGTGGATGCAAATGTGTATGTTGGATTATGCCACCGTAATAATTGTCAGAAGGAGAATTATTGAAACAATTTAGCAGATCTTAGAACTATTTCTGATACGCCACTTGCCCTCATGTTTCAATGAAAGGCAATTTTTCCCCAAGTAGATATGATTATGACAGATTATGTCTGAGAAAGCCACAACACACAAACTATGAACCCTCTCAGGAATCGAACCTGGGCCTTCAGCTATTGTACTCTGTCCAACCAGACAACTATTATATGTCATATTTATCTATCATTATTATATATTATTATATCCATACTATTATTATATCCATTATCGAAAGTTAGTATAAGAAGTTGTGAGCATTTGTGGGTAGTACGGGTTTCAATGCTCTTTACTCCCAGTTTAGAATAACTCTCTTGAGACAGTCTGATTTTAATGCCTGATTACTTAAATCAAAAAGTAAAGATTCTGTCACAGTCAATCTACTCGTATTAACATGAACACTTATGTGACTCGATCCTCTTCGATGTACTTTGTTTTGCGGTGACTCTATTCATTCATTATTGGACACTTTGCTGAGTTGTTTCTTTATAATAGAAAGTATCGTAGTAGTTTCATATTGTTTACTATGCTATCGCTGTCTAAGTCTTAGAGGGTCTTAAAGAGAGATGACACGAAACAACGTTGCTTAGCTAATTAGCTAATGAGTAACTTCAGCATCAGGTCTCTGAATGATTAGTGTCAAAAAACCAGAAGCTGGAAATGCCTACAAACATCGCAGATCAAGCTACACTTTCTATCTAGTATATTTTATTTCTGATAACTCTTTGATAAATTTATTTACGTAGTACTCTTCTCTTCTTAGGAAGCATTTCACTGATTAGAGCTTGGGTTCAATATATGTTTGTAGTATTTTGAGAGCAATATTAATAGATATAAATATATAGAGATAGATAGATATATATAGATAGATAAATATATATAGAAAGAGATTGACAGATATGAGGGGTACTATTTATATTTAGGAAACTGGCAACACTAATGTCAATAGCTAAAATCTGGCAACACCATAATAAAGTTTGATAGTTTTTAGCGTAAATGTACTCACAACGTGTTGATGTACAAGTGCTATTTGTTTTGTTTACAGTGAGTTAAGAAAATCAGTTGGGCCAAAAAATGGAAAGAAAGTTTTCGTTGGATTATTTTTCACAACTTTCGACGTGGATTATCTCAACAAGAATGTGTCGATGAACTCAGCTCTTTGTATGGCGATAAAGCACCATCAAAAAGCACAGTATATCGCTGGTATAGTGAATTCAATCGTGGACGTAGTTCCAACCTCCAATGACGAATCATTCTCCATGATGACAATGCGAGCTCTCACTCATCTCGTCAAACAGGTTAATTTTTGAGCAGTCAAAACCGCGAATTGATGACTCATCCTCCGTACAGTCCTGATTTGGCACCCAATGACTTCTTCTAGTTCCCGAATATCAAAGGTAGACTGCGTGGTGAACGATTTACGACCCCGAAAAAGCAGTCGAAGCGTTCAAAACCCATGTTTTGGAGGTGTCTCAAGAGGAATGGAAAAACTGCTATGACAAATGGTTTGAACGGATGCAAAAGTGTGTTGATCGTCAAGGGGAATATTTTGAAAAACAATAAAGCCATTTGCATCTAAAAATGTTTGTTATTATTTGCTATTCCCGAAATATAAATAGTACCCCTCGTATATATAGAGATAGATAGTTATATATAGAGATAGATCTTTTCAATATTTTTGTAGTTGTATATTATGGAAGTGGCCCTTTGCTGTCCCGCGGAACCATAGTAATAAACTAATTCAGCTGCCGTGGGCAAGAAATCAAACGCCATTTCGTTGTTTATCATTTTTCATATCTGAGTAAGGATTCCATACTTAGCTTCTACGATCCTCAACTTACAAGACCTCAATTTATACGATCGTCAACTTCTACGACCCTCAACTTATATGTACGATTCGCAACTCACACGACTTTTTCAAGCGCGACATGAGGAACTATGCCCCGAAGTTTTAATATTTGATGGAAATTTGGAAGCCTGCACTAACATTCGTATCGGCTTAACACACCATAAGGGGGCCTCCTAAAAAGATGGGGTAATTTTAGGTGATATACTTGTCGTTACATATTCAGAGAGTGGTGGAATCTAAAATACGATATACCACTTCATACAAAATAGGCAGCCATCATTATCTAGTATTGAACAATATGAATGTTGGATTTATTTGATAGAATTATTGTTATTATTATTTATTTAAAATTAATTAATTGTACATATGAGCCCAATGATCTCTTAGGGTACATTAGCTGTGTTATATAGTATGATGGCATAAAGCCCAGAGAGCATACGAGTATTCCAGATTATTTTCAGACTATAAAGAGGACATTATATGGTGTAATTTATTATTATTTTTCTTTATGCTAATAAATATATTTTTAATATGCCCCTTAAGTGTTTGTATATCCCCCTTTCATTCGTATATACATATATGTATATTATATTTATATACGTAACTAACATTATCATCATAACTACCTTGACTTCATTAGAGAGCACCGATGCCATTCTCTAAGATTTCCTACTCAGTTTAGTAAATTTTCAATTCTTTGTCTACCGCCACTGTCAGTGTAGCATTATTTCTACTTCGTATTTAACCCAATTTAACTTCGTTGCTTGTTTGTTTTTATTTCTCTAATTTACAATTAAATTAAGAAATGCATTAAAACTGTCGGGGGGTATCCGCGAATACAAACTGGAACTGTACTCTTTGACTCTGAACATGCTCCATGCAAGCGCCACACGCAACAAATTAATTTAAATTATAATCAGCGAAGACGAAGACGAAGACACACTCTCTAAGCCGGAATCTTGACGTGTTCAAAAAAAAACCCCGTAAAAACTCACACAAACAAGGAGGGAAATAAAGCAGAATTACAAATTAAATGCGTTTCTTGAAACATGCACCGAGAGTGTGGAAAAGTTTTTATGAATACGCAGTTCATGATAGCTGTGAATATGCAGGATCCAGTTTTCAAGAACCTCACTCAACAGAAGTGAGGGTCTGTGCATCTTAAAATAGAGTTCTGAACACCACCAAATAATATTTGTAAATTTGCTGAGTGTCAAGATGGTGCTGGAATACTATAAGACCTAATTTGTTACTAACTGGGGGGTTACATGATAGTAAATAGGATCCTAGGAAGCTTCTGCAAGGTGCATTAGTTATAGATATTTTTATATGTACGAGTACATATTTTATACCATACTGACTTTTGAGTCGATCTATGATCAATTCATTGTGATGACGCCATTTGGATGCTTCTACTAGCGGCAGAGACGACTCCTATGCTTTGGGTCATTATACAATGATCCCAATTTTTAGCTCCCCATTTTCATTATTGGTTCAAAACATTTTCTTGGCTGAATTCAGAGGGCAACATTTGCAAAATTTCACCATGAATTCTGCATTCAAATTTTACGTGAAGAGGAGCAAAGTCCCACAACTGCATTCTGAGAAGCATCCCTAGACATATCCTTTTTTTTTGTTTTTGTCTTCCGGAGGGAGGGGAAATCTTCAAAAAGACACGAGGGGGTACGCACCACCCAAGAGGGTGAGATTTTTACTCACTAAAACCACCTCCCTAACCTAACAGTTACGCTAAGCCTCAAAGGCCTGATCGCGATTTAGGAAGGGTATTAAACAGATAAACAAAGATATACAAAGATATACAAAGAGAACTACTCGCGGTTTGAAAGAAAGTGTTATATTCGATTTCAACATATGTTTAGATCAGCTCCGAATCTAAATTGATGGAGATACAAGGGATCCTTTTACAGGGTGTTTGACGGTGCGTTGTATAAATTGCTTATTCCTGGTTAACCAGACATACTTCACAGGGGACACTTGTCCAAAAACTCGATTCATCAGTAAACACCACCATCGACCAATCTCAAAGTTCTGTTTTCACTTGCCCAGGTCCTCCGGAAGTTCTGTTTTCACTTGCCCAGGTCCTCCTGTAGAGCGGAAGTTGACATTTGCCTTGCATAAGCGGTGTCCGATTGTGTTGAGACTAATGTTAATTCCTTTTATGAAAAGCTTATCCTTAGCTTCACGCAGCCGTAGAGTGGGATTCTGCTCGAACATCTTCAAAATGAGTTTATACTGGCAGCTGGACATCGCTCTCGATTTGTCGCGATCGGGAAGGTCACTTACGTTTTTGACTGTATAGTTTTTATTGATTCCAGATTCATTCCTACTGACGATAAAATTATGACCCTGTTCAGAAATATACAAATAGAACATTTTAAGACGATTTAAAATCGATATTTGAAGAACTCAAAAGTAGATACTACAAGAACTGTCACACCTATATAAAGTATTTAAATTTCTCAGGCTGGTCCAGCTTTTATGCACATGCCCACCACTGGCAAAGGATCACCTCCCAGTTTGTATTTAGCCATCTTTCGGAACTGGAGACTTCAGTACGAAGTATACTTCTATTTGCCGGAGCCAGTAAATGGATCGCTGACGTGGGAAGTTGTAAAAAGACCGAGCTTCTCGTGATAACACAATAGGCCTAATACCTAATACCTGTTGTCTTTATGGGCAGCGACATTTACCACCCAACAAATACTAATGACATGCTTGAAGTACATGTCAATAATAACATCCGCGAAATAAAACAATAGTTCATCAGTGATATATTGAATCTTAAATATATTGGAATAACTTTCCTTGTGCTTAGTACAATTCAATGTACTTTGTACTTTGGACCCTAGAATTTCTTGCTGCTAAATGATAGATCCACAATTAGTTCAAATATCTGAGAAGTAGAGATATAAAATTTGTGGAAGCATAAGTTTCACCCAGTCAATAGAGAAACCATTTTATTAAGAAACCCACAAAAAGTGTAGGCATGAAAAAGATATCGTTTGTATTGGAAAGGAGTAGAACGGGTACCAGAAGCTTCCAGCCCTATTTAGTATTGATGTAAACAGTACTCAAAATTATTATTATATGAATCTATTCGCGCATTACTTGAGAATTATGGTCAACATAATCGACCTGCGGAGCTTACTATTCGGAATGTAATTGACAAAATCAGCTCTTGTGGTAGTGTTTGCGATGTTAAGAATCCAAGCCGTCAAAAACGTAAAAGTACTGCTGAAAATATCGATGAAAATCGAGAACAATCAATTAGACGTCGTTCTCAAGAACTTGGACATTCTTATGGCAGCACATGGAGTATTCTTCACAAAGATTTACATTCAAGACGTATAAAATTCAATTGGTACAAATGCTTAAACCAAATGACCATTGGCGTAGAACTTTTGCAGATTGGTCTTTAGAGCAAGTTGGGACATATCCATTATTCCATCGAAAAACCAGCGATGCAGCTCATTTCTGGTGAGATGGCTTCGTCAAGGAGCAAAACTGTTGCATTTGGAGAAAACTTACATGCTCTTCATGAAACTCGTCTATATCCACAAAAACTAACAGTATGGTCTGGAGGTGTACTTGGAGCTATTTTTCTGAAAATGAAAATGGCATTGCTACAGAAACATGATTACGCCTTTTTGGTGGCAGTCATTGGATGTTTTCGACTTGAATAATAGGTGGTTTCAACAAAATGCTCCGACATGGCATATATCTTGTGTGAGAATCAATATATTGAGAGAAAAGTTCAATGACCGTGTAATCTCCAGAAATGGCGATGTGAATTTGCAAGATCAGGAGATATAACTCCATTGGCATTTTTTCTTTGAGGATTATGTTAAATCAATGGTTTACTCCAATAAACCACAAACACCAAACCAAAGTTATTTCCCAATTTTGAACTAGCTATGGAGCTCTTCTTCAACTCTTGTAACATCACAAGTTCCTTGAAAGTGTATTATTAAGAAGAGATTCACTTCAGGGTTGCCAATTGACACTTACAGTAGTACTATTTCACATCTGCATTTATGACATGTGTTCCAAATTGAAGCACTTTCATTCAGTGAAGTACTTGCATTCAGTGAAGCACTTCCATTCAGTGAATACCCAAGATATCCATTATTTTAAGTATAGTCCTTTAGAATATCCATTTCCTGCAATTGGTATAGTAGGATCCTCGATTGAGACTTCAAATGGATGTATTTTCGTACCCCCACAAGAATCAACTCAATATTGATCTCGCTATAGGGCTGTTTTTCAACTCCTCCAACATCACTGATTCCTTGAAAGTTACACATTCACTTCAGTACTTCCTGCTGATATAGGCAGTAGTCCTCCTTTATTTCTGTTTCTATACTATGCGTCAATCCTAGCACTTGCATTTATGAGATTCCAATTTGCTGCATTTTCATTCAGTGTAGCATTTCCATACAGTGAAGCACTTCCATTTAGTGAAGCATTTCCATTTAGTGAAGCACTTGCGTTCAGGGAAGCATTTCCATTCAGTGAAGCACTTCCATTCAGTGAACCACTTCCATTCAGTGAAGTACTAACATTCAGGGAAGCATTTCCATTCAGTGAAGTACTTACATTCAGGGAAGCATTTCCATTCAGTGAAGACCCAAGATATCCTTTATTTGAAGTATGTATGGCATAGTCCTTTCGTATATTGATTTTTTGAAATTGGTATAAGAAGTTGACCCCATATGGGTTTACTAACAGGATCCCTATTGATGTATATGAATAACGCAAGCTTATCATCGGATGTGAGAGTTAGAACAGAATGTGACCTGGTGCTGATATAAGCGAGTGCCAACATTTACACTAATTATGAGAGTAATATATAATCCTTTATACCCAGAAATGAGATCTGGAAGGTGTTCAAAATTCTGTTAGTTCGTTCATAAGCAAAATATGTCAATTGGAATAAATTCGCCTTGGTTTAACACACACACACGCCCACTTTATCTCTCCCCAAAGGCTATCTCGTATTCGGTTCAAATAGCATTCAGCCTGCTACACCACTTCGGCATGCTTCTAAGATTCCTGGCTCACGGTTCCAAAATCCTACCACACTAATATGTACGAATAAGAAATTGATTACTCCAGCCTTTGTTTGTGCAGCAAATATTTTAACTTTTACCGAAATTTCAAAAGCAATCAATGTTGAAACGAAAAAGAAATGCGTCTGCCAAACCTGCTCGCGAGCCACCAAACAAACCGAACATTGCAATAAAAGCCACAAAAAATGGGTGGCCTACTGCTGGCAGCAAGTTTTATGCCCATGACGGGCGGGCAACAACGCCGCAAAATCACACGCGACTCCGAGTTGATCAACATCAACAACAGCGGGGGACTGAAGCGGCGGAGCGGCGAGTATGTGAACAGGAAAGCAACCACGCTCGCCCGGCCACCACAATCAACCTTGCCAGCCTACTTATCAGACCGACGCAGTTGTCGTTGCCGTTGCCGTGGCAGTTGCGGGCGCAGTTGCATTAACTCCGCCAATTGAGGCATAAATCAAATGAGCTGCAATACACACGGGCGCTCTGGCGCACTTGGCCACGCGTCCACAGATCGGCTCCTGCTGCACGTGATTTGTGTCTGCCGCTAGAGAAGCGCCCCGCCATCACGACATTTGTCTGAGGTGCGGGCTGCGTCTGCTCAACAGGCCGCTTGGATGGATTACACAAGTTTTGCACGGCCATAGAAGTGACAACGAAAGTCATTTGACCAGCCAGCCGTGTGTCCATTACCACTCGTTAGGATCGGCCAAAGTATGAACAAGAATTTCCAGCCTTTCTAGAAATTTCATTTTCCTTCGCGTTCGCGGCGTTTATCGGGCAAAGGAGAAGAAACCCGCCACACGAAAATCAGTGGAACAAGTTTTGGAAGAGCGGCAGCTCGAGCCTGGTGGCGGATCCGCGTAGGCCAAAATCCAATATGAAAAACTGCACTTGATTTTATCACATTCAAAGAATTTTTTTCCGAGACTTTTCACTTTTTCGCGTGTCCTAAAAACTTGCAATTAGGCGGCGGCGGCTGTGTACGTGTATGTGAGTGGATTTGTGTAGTGTGTGTCTGTGTTGGTGTGTTTCACTGACTGCGTCTGGGAGAGTGTGTGGTTCAGCTGAAGAAATTAGAAAGTAAAATCTTTTATGGCCATCTTTTTATTAGCGTATATGGAGCAAAACTCGCCAGATACGCTCAAGTGTGAGCGTGGCCATGGTGTGTTCGCCCCGCAACTGGGAGGGTCAACGCGTTTCCATTTCGCTTGTCTGCCTGGCTTATCTCTGCAGTGGGCGCACTACAATTGCCAATTCCGAACACTGATAATTGCCTGTCTGCTGTGTGGGAAAGTCTCACATTGCACCTTCTTCGATTGTGTTTGGCTTCAAGTGGGAGTTCCCACACTAAGTCTTGCTATGTCCTTGAAATCGTGTTCTTGTTTCTTAATCGTATTTATATGAATAGTAAATGGAATCATGTAAACTGAAGAACTAAGAACTTGAGACCTGCAAATACACTTTCTACTGATGAACGAATATGGGAGGCTGTTAAAGAAGGATTTGTGGGAAGCAGCTCCATAATTATATCAGAAAAGTTAGAATTCTGGCATAACAATGCCTGGGAAACGCCACTGAATGATGGTGAAGTACCCCTGAAATCAAAGAGGAAACTTATAATACTTATTATATTATATATAAAGGGTTTTTCTATAGGTACATAACAAGTTTGTATTTTAACATAAACGCACTCTTAAGCTTTTGTCATGATCTGACTGCCAAAACTTCAGTCAAGGTTTACATTTTTATCCTCATGAAGTCCACGAATGAGCAAGGTTTGGAAATTATTATATTTTATACCGAAATTCTCAGTCTGTGGTCGTAATAATCGTTCCAACAGACAGACTTTCCACACTTTAGAGGATAAATTCGAGTCAACATATTCACTATAGAATATTAGATTAGAATGTTCCTGTGCCAGTGAGATAACGCGCCGGTCGAAGTACCGAAAATAGCGCAAACGTAAGTGCGTCAGTCCAGTTGAGCCAAATCAGTCCGTTCCACGCAGTTCACAGTAGTTGGGAATCTCTCAGTTCACAATGTGGCAAATTTTGCGTAAAGATCTTGGCCTACCCTCTTTTCAGCTCCGATTAACTCAAGAAGTGAATGAATCCAATTGATCAATTGAAGCGCCGAAACTTCTCCGATTGGGCTCTGAAAAAGTTTGTAGAATATCCTGAATTTCATTGAAAAAAGATCTTCAGCGATGCAGCTCATGTATTCGATGGACTCAGTAAGAACTGCAACCCAATTGCTTTCTCAAGCAGCCCTCTCTCGATCAACGATGCTGACACTTTACAAGACGCTCATTATACCTGTGGGCCATAGCGCTGAGACATGGGTGGTATCGCAAACAGACGCAGTCGCTCTTGGGGTGTTCGAGAGGAAGCTCTCGAAGAACTGCCGCAAGAAAGAGTTCTCCAAGCATTCAGGTAAGTGATGCTCATTCTGCTTATGATACTCCAATATCAACGTTGTACCTTAATTTGGCTTTACGTAGAGAGGTGGGTAAAAGGACCGTGCCGGAGGTGTGATTGGACCCAATTTTTTCGTCTATGAAAATTATCGTCATGTTATATTCAATGAAGTTCGCTATTGTGCCATGTTGGAAGACTATTTTCGGCCAGAATTGGATGTAGTTGACACCAGTGCTATGTGGTTCCAACAAGATGGTGCCACATGCCACACAGCTGGTCAAACAACTGATCTATTGAAGGGGTAGATCGATTATCGTGTAATCTCGAGAAATGGTCCTGTCGAATGGCCAACTCGCTCATGCGATTTAACGCCTTTAGATTTCTTTCTCTGGGATTACGTTAAGTCGTTGGTTTATGTCAACAAGCCAACAATGTTAGCTCAGGAGCTCAGGAACAATATCGAACGAAAAATTGCCAGTTGATATGCGTGGAAGAGTGGCGGAAAATTGTATCCAAAAAATCGATCACTGCACATGAGGAGATCGAATTTCATATGGAATTAATATGTGGAACATGTCTACTACATTTGGAATAAATTTCACCCCTTTATCTTAAGTATACCGTGTTTTATTTAAATATAAAATTGTTGTGCTTATTGAAAACCCCGTTATAAGGATTTAGTTATAAAAAGAGCGGAAGTATCGAATGCCTGATATAATATCATAAATAAATATGAAGCCTCTTCATCTCTTCATAGCCTTCAAAACCAAGATCATGTAACCAAATCTAAATCTTTGCTTTTTAGTCTCTTAGTATACACACGACTTAATAGTGCTCTTGCTGAGTTATTTGTGAGATATTTCAGTTGCATTGCATATTTTTGTTGCCAAGTCTTTGGGGATATTCGAATTTTTAACAAACCTTGGATCCGGTTCTTAATAGTGTAGTTTGCACCCTTTGAGGCTTCTCTAGTCATCTGTTTCGAAGCTAATAAAGCTCTTCTGCTTTTAGCCTGACCTGAGTTCTGTTTTCCTGAATGTGTTTCTTCCATGTCCAGCTTATCTATCAATCGCCTCAATGTGTTTCTTCCATGTCAACTTTATCTTCTATCAAGATTAACACCGAGATAGATAGATATATTGAAGGGTGTTATACACTGCGACCTGAAATATCTATTGTGATGCCCCTATTTATTTGAAAGATGAGGATAGTCTCATCTATAAATCTTCTGTCAGGTTAATTTAACACAGAGCTGTTAACTTTTTCTTTTTGTGGAATGGTGGTGTGGTCATTGAGGGTTACAGAGGGGCAAGTGTCTCTTCTTAAGGTGAAGGTAGAGTGGGTACTTTTGATTTCGTTAACGTTTATCCTCCATCTTGCCAGCCAAGTCTTTACTAGTTTTAGATGTTTTTGCAGATTTTCTAATGCAGTCCAGTCCGAATGGGTCAGGTTGAGAGCTTGGAAAGGCTGCGTCATCTGCAAATGTAGATGTTAGTAAATATAAATTATAATTATCACACTCTTCTCTTAATATATTATTAAAAACATATCTTAGACCATAATTAATTATGACTGCAAGGTGTAGGGGGAATGAGTGCCAGCTACAGAGGCCTTCGACTTGAAATGAAAAGGATTTTTTAGAAAGAGCATTTTGGAGACCAAGCCCACGCCAGGATTATAGTTATCAGATGCTTTTCACTTTAATTATATACAAATTATAATTATCACACTCTTCTTTCAATCGTTTCACACAATCCGGTGATGAAACTATTGTCGAATATACAGTATCTTTCACATTTACAGTCTTAATGGAACAAGTCTACCATAGGAATGGATCCCAAATTGGGGTACAGAGACAGTTACGTTAAATTTAATATGAATGTTGTTATATCCAACTATCAAATAAATCGCCATCCCTGATATCCTCATATCATACTTAATACTCTTAAATGCAACCCTTCATTCTATTACATACTATTACTGGAATAATTACATACTATTACTGGAATAAGCTTCAATACTTTTAATAAAACAGTTGGCATTGAGTTCTCAAACGTGTGAGTCTCAAAATTTATCAAATATTATGGTGAAGGATTAAAATGCATCATTAAGTCCCTTTTTTAGACCACTCTCAGTAATGTTATCATACTATTTCATTCGATTCTATTCTCTCTAAAGTTTGATGGCAAGGATGCTCAACAGCGAAGTCTTCTTAGTTGCATCTTGTGTCAGCATAACGGTCACACTCACATATCATAACGGATTTGGAGGAAATACGGTTACGAAAATGAGACTCTTTACATAATAGTTCGATCACTGGATTGTGTCAATGTAATGCCTTTCTTTGATTATTTAACTGTAATAAAAGAAGTTAATATTAATTGTAAAGGAATATAATTCAGCCTTAAGTCCATTTTTTATACCACAATCAGTCATGTTACTACACTCTTTTATCCGATACTATTCTCTTTAAGGCTTAGATGGAAAGGATCCTGAATATAGAAGTTTTTTTAGTTGCGGCTTCGGTCAGGATAACGCAACATATCATAAAGAATTTTGAGGAAATATTACTACTAAAATCAGCATCCTTACTTTAATAGCTCAATCCCTGGATTGTGTCAGGTAATGCTTCCGCACTTACTGTGATTATTTAACTGTAATAAAAGTAGTTTAAATTAAAAGCAATTCAATATAAATGATAAATTTGAATTGATTACACCAGATTTAACTTTGCACAAGTTTAACTCTTACTTCTTCAGTCAGAGTCTTATTAGTGCTGCTTTCAATTCACAACTGACCCGGTTGATGTTCATAATTTTGTAGTAAGAATGTTTCCCTCTCTGTTTGATTATTTAACTGTCATAAAAATATTTTAAATTAATAGCAATCTAATTGAGAATTAGTTGATATTTGTTATCATTGCACTAGATTTAACACTTACTTCTAATCAGTCTTATTACTGCTGCTTTCAATTCACAACTAACCCATTTCATGTTTATAATTTTATAGTTAGAATGTCTCCCTCTCTGTTTGAATATTTAACTGTTTGAAAAGTGGTTTAAATTAATAGCAATGCAATTGAGAAATAGTTGATATATGATACCTGATATCATTGTTTAACACTTCTAATCAGTCTTTTTACTGCTGCTTTCAATTCACAACTGCCTTTCTTGATGTTGCTAATTTTAAAGCAAAAATTTCCAGCTTGTTCTTGTTGGTCCTGAGTGTTTGAGGAGGTTGTCCTTCAGTGCAAATGAGATTGCGCACCGTGTATGCCTCATATTATGACAGAAGGACGCAACCTCACTAGTGACTTATGACTATTGACTTTTTGTGCTAATGGCAGTAAAACAATATGTTTCAAACATAATTTTAGTATAGTGGTTTATTGATATTTAATGAAATTACTATTTGGATACAATATTTTTGTGAATTTGTTTTCAAATGTTATTTTTTAATACGGAAATTTAGTTTATTGTATTATTATTATTTTTTTAAGTTTCTCACATAAAATAAACAATTTACATTTAATAATTTTTATTCTTTAAATAACCATAAATATTTTTATTCCGTGTTTGATTTGTTATTGACGCAGTTTTTCCTTTTATTTGGTTATTGTTTTTACTCCTCCTTTATCGATGTGCAAAGGAATTGAGGAAGGACTTGTTTTTGTATATTTTCTCTATTTAACCTTATAGATTATGCAGCGAAAAGGACATAACCAACATGTGTTTCTTTCTGAGGAATATTCGAGACTAAAGGATTTTCCTCAGTATCATTTTGCAAGTCTCGCTTTCATGTGTACTTCATTTCACCCCTGCATTCTCATATTCAAGGCATTTTGTTTAACGATTTGATTAATATTTTAAGGGATTACTTTATTTATGTTGAACACTTAAATCTAAAGCATTTATATTAACAGCTCCGATAACTTTCGCTAATAGTAGACTAGGATATAGAGATACATGAAGACCAAAACGAAAAGTAAATGTATGAGAACAATCTCAATGGCCAGAGCGAGGAGTACGAACGGTTTAAGGACACTGTACGTGATAAGAACAAACATTTTGAATTTCAAATTGTAGTTATGCTTGTACTCCGCCCACTGACCACTGTCAATTGTTCACTGCCCAGTGCTCAATGATCACTCTCTTCTGCAAAGTGCCCACTGTTAACTACCCACTGCTCAATCTCCACTGCCTACTATCAAGTGCCCACTATCCACTGCCCACTGACCACTCTCTACTGCAAACTGGTCACTGTCTACTGCTCACCCTCCACTGCTCTCTATCCACTGCCCACTATCCACTGCCCACTGTCCACTGCCCACTCTCTACTGCAAACTGGTCACTGTCTACTGCTCACACTCCACTGCTCACTATCCACTGCCCACTGTCCACAATCCACTGCCCACTGCCCACTATCCACTGCCCACTGACCAATCTCTACTGCAAACTGCTCACTGTCCACTGCTCACTATCCACTGCCCACTATCCACTGCCCACTGCCCAGTAACCACTGCCCACTGACCACTCTCTACTGCAAACTGGTCACTGTCTACTGCTCACACTCCACTGCTCACTATCCACTGCCCACTGTCCACTATCCACTGGTCACTGCTCACTATCCACTGCCCACTATCCACTGCCCACTATCCACTGCCCACTGCCCACTAACCACTGCCCACTATCCACTGCCCACTAACCACTCTACTGCAAACTGGTCACTGTCTACTGCTCACACTCCACTGCTCACTATCCACTGCCTACTAACCACTGCCCACTGTCCACTATCCACTGGTCACTCTTCACTGATCAGTATCCACTGACCACTGCCCACTATCCACTACCCACTATCCACTACCCACAGCTCACTATCTACTACTCAATCTCCACTATCCACTCTACTATTCACTGCTCACTTTCCACTGTCCCCTCCCTCTTTACTCCTGTACGGTGAAAGTCAACTGCTTGCCTCGACAGTTGTCAAAGCGACATATGGGTTTAATATCAAGGATAATCCAGTTACCGACGAATATTACAAAACACAGAAAGGAGACCACAAATAGGCCAGACCAGATCGGTGCGGTTATAGAGAAAACACAATCGTAGGGCTCTCCAAACTTGGTGTTGCCATTCAACCAGGGTTGTACCTTAAATTGTACAAAAAATTACAATATGTTGCACTAAAATCAAGAGATCGTTGCTATTCCCGATTTACCTGAAAATCGTTTATGCTCAAAGTGTCGTTGCCGTTGGTGAAGACCAAGGAGTATGCAGAGCAGCGATAGGAGAAGCCGATTGGCGCCGAAGGTATGCTATATCTGTCGCCTTTAACTGTCAGCACAGTTTTGTAATCCTTGAACTCCAGTTCGACACTCCGCATTGTCCAAGTCTGCTGGAAGAGTGTGTAATTGAAGCGCAGGAACAATTTTTCGCTATCCACGGAGAATATAATATTCAGGCGTCCATAATGTTTGGCCTTCTGATCGTCGAACGTTATTGCCTTGTTGTGCTCGACCAGCTTGATGATCTCCTTGGTGCCTCCTATTTTCAGCAATGGCGCTGAGTTAACGTAGAGTATTGCCTTCCTGCCTGTAGCTCAAGAATATTAGACACCACACCACCATTGGGAATAAAAGCAGTTGGAAACTCACCATCGGCGACGTAAATGAAGCTCTCCTCGGTTTCGTCTGATAACGGAGTCTGCATTGTGGTGGTATGCAAGTCATCCTCGTTCTCGTTGGTCTCGCGTTTCGCCAAAGAGTGAGCGTCTTCTTCGCGACTCGCAATTATGCCGAGCACCTTGCCGTCTCCGAAAATTGTAACGGCATCATTGAAGCCAGAAACCATCTGAGCATCGTCCACATCCGGGATACCACTCAAATTTATAACCTAATTACACAGAGAGATTACTCAATATATTAGCAACTGCACAGGTCCTTGCTAGGTCCTCATACCAACCTCAATATTTGAATTATAATCGCTGACTTCAACGACGAACGACTGCTGTGGCAAATACGCCCAAATGTTGCGCTTCACTAGGCGCTGGAATTTTGGAAGCGAGGAGCCGTCCAAGCGCTTCGCAGTACCATTGCGCACGAAAATCACAACTGCGGCGGCCTCCTGTAGCAGTTGGACGACTTTGTACTCATTGGGTTCGGCCAATGCCTTTGGATGGAGTTCGAAAACTTTATCGAGGCCCCAAAGTAGGTACGGTCCAGTGATACTGGCACAGCCGACAGCAATTAGGCCCGCAAATAGCACTCCAAAGAGCAGCTGCATGGTAAAATCGATATTTGTGACTTTTCTTAGATTAGTTTAAGGACAAAGTATTTTCACAACTTGCTTACATGAGCACAGAAATCTGTATAACTGAATGTGGCAGAAAATCGATACGATTCGTAATCCTGGCGGCACATGCGCTGCAGACCAAGCTCAGCTGGCGAGTGCGAAATGTCAAAAGAAAAGGTACGTTTAAGGGTGGTCGGGAGTTTCTGAAAATATGATTATTATCTAGAAACAGCGAGAGAAACTCTCAGACACCGGTTGCACGTGAGTTCGTTTTGTTTACATCGTCAGTGTTTAAACAGTTTTCATACGAGGATAACTGCGTGTTAACTGCGGCCTGACATTACTCGTACTGTCGTTTTTCCACTGTGGTAAGTACCCAGGCGGAAATGGAACAAAGAGCTTGGTGAATTATTCAGAAGAAATAAACATACTCCTTTGTCCTTGAGATCCTAATATTACTCTAAAGCAAACAGTGTACCCAAGACTATTTAATTACTGGCTCTATTGACTGCCATCACCGATCTTGGTGTATTTCTTTAATTGACCATGGAATTTTATGATCTGTTAAAGTTATCCTCTTCCCGCTTTCGTTCACAGAGGTTAGGTTAACCAGGTAGCTTAAGAGTTACGCAAGTAGCGCTCGGAAGCCCATTGTCATTCACAGAAAGAATATATATATATATATATATATATATATATATATATTCTTTCTGTTTATTTATTCTTATATATATATATATATATATATATATATATATATATATATATATATATATATATATATATATATATATATATATATATATATATATATATCTATTACTATAATTATTATCTTATGTCTACGAGGAGTTGGGGGACTGAGTACTGAGTACTGAGCCGCATCACCAATAAACCAGTGATGCCACGTAGACCACCAGTTGGGTCCATTGTGAACCGCGGATGCGAGGCATGGCTATGCTTCCCCTCCAGATTGAACCAATCTGAGCCTATTATAAAGCGAAGAAGGTTGTTAACACCTGACTAGAATAGATTATCTATACTTGTTAAGAAGTGGGATCCTAGTCAACGCTCCCTATTTCTAGCAAAAGCTGGACATGTACAGAAGAGGTGATGGGCCATTTCCAGTTCCTACTCGTTTCCGCAGCTGCTTCAGAAATGATGTGTATAAACTTCCATTCTTTTTAGACAATGTCCCGTGACAATGTTTCTATTAGACAATGTCCCCTAGTCCTAATTTGTAGTCTATTGAGTCTAATGATATCGGCCCTGTTTACCTGGTGATTTCGCAGGTAGTGGCACAGATCTACCTTTGATTGGTAGAGTTAATCAGTGTCTCCCTTATGAGAAGCTTGTACGGAACCTTCTTGCCTACGCTAGTGCTGAGGTGATGCTCGCCGTTGTGCAGGGTTCATACAAAATTTATTTATTTGCAGCGTTGATTTATAATTATTGTTTATTATTAGAAAACTTAACCTATCTAACATTGATACATACTTAATTCTATTACAATGTGTTTTCCTGAAGTACGGCCGTGGTTTACAATATATTACCAGACCGTAGCTTTTACAATGATATAATATTTGGCTATATTTACCTGCGGTGGCGAGGAATCCCACGTTGCGGCGAAATGGTCCGTGGTGTTGACTTATCTCCTGTACATTAGGTCACGAGCGTATGGGTTAGCACCGAGAAAAGCAGACGAATCCCGGAATTCTCGGTGAAACTAAAGCGTCAAAATGTCCTTGAATATCGCTAGGCGCTGCTTTGAAAAAGAGCTGAGAAAAGCAGACGAATCCCGAAATTCTCAGTCTCGCAAAAAGCCATAGTCTCAAGCGAGTATCCTATGTCTAAGAAAGACAGACGAATTCCGAAATTCTCAGTGTAACTATGCGTCAATGTCCTAGGATAGTTACTGGTGTTTGTCTCTTTGCTGGCTCGAAGAAGAAGTGCCGAGTTACGCTCTGTATGAGTTTATATAGTCCCTTCTCAGCTGTTTGTGGTGTGAGGTGTTCGGGCGCGTTACCATATGGCCACCAAGTCTGCTACTTTCGATGTTGCAATTGTGTGTAGCCCTAGTGGCCGCTAGATGGCGGTGATAGTTTTTAGGTGTGGGCAACTCACATGCGCGCGTGCGTGCCCATGTTGTGAGACCAAAATACGAGGATGTTCAGCATTTTGGTTCCTCACAAGCTTACAAGTCGCGAGAGGTATACCCGTATATCTACTGACATCTCTCGCAAGTTGATCAGCCTTATAGTTCCCTGGTCTATCCCTATGACCTGATACCCAGCATAAATGGATATGGAATTGTTTAACCATCTCATTAACAGATCGGCGACAGTTTAAGATACTCATTGAAGTTATTTGGAATGCATCCACAGCCCTTAGAGCAGCTTGGCTGTCTGATAAAATACAGATATCCTTACCGGTTACCTCGTTTATCCTCAGCGGATTCAAGGCGGTTATTTCCGCTTGAAAAACACTGCAGTGATCCATTAGTTTGATTGATTCACTAATTGATGGCGTTTCGCACTAATACACCGGTATTAATTTTTGATTCGTCTGTGTATATCTTGCTGGGAGTATCTAGTGATGGATGCCCGTCGAGCCATTCCTGTCTGGAAGGAATCCTTACCCAAAAATTTCTTTGGAAACAAAGAGAAGAGGGAAGATAATCAATATTACTGGGTATGTCCGTATAATATTATAATATGGTCGGTATAGGATTCTAATATGGTCGATATAGGATTCTAATATGTCCATACGGTATAACTTTCTACTGTGAGCTTGCCTTGAGCCGAATGGTGGAGCATGCCGCTCAATATTTCCAGAAGAGATCTAAGGGTGGCAGATGTAGTATGATATCCAATGCCAAGGTTCGCGTGGTTTTCATAGTGCGGCTCATTGCTAATTCTGCTGATATCTGTGTCTTACTAAATATTTCGCAGGAAGTCGTTTTCTGCATAGCAGTCCACCAGACAACATATCCATATAGGCAATGGGCCTGACAACTACTGTATAAAGCCAGTGAGCTTCCCTAGGCTTAATTCCCCAGGTTTTACCTATAGCTCTTTTGTAGGCATAAAAAGTCAACCCAGCTTTCTTAGCTGTTTCTAGGGTGTTTGACTTCCAAGTAAGCTTCCTATCGATTATAAGACCCAAGTATTTCGTCTCTTCTGAGATCCCTAGAGCTTTTCCCTTAAGAGTAATTGGGTCTAATTGAGGAATTTTAGGTATCCTAGTAAACAGAATGACCTGAGTCTTATGCGGATTTACTCCCAGACCGCAGTTCTCCGCCCACTTTGAAAGAATATCTAGAGTATTTTGCGGGAAATCTCTCAGACTAGATGTGAATTTTCCAGAGACAGCAATGACAACATCATCAGCATAAGCCAGCATCTTACATCCCAACGCCTCTAATCCTAATAGGAGTTTGTTATCAACTGTGTCCCATAGAAACGGTGAGAGGACGCCTCCCTGCGGTGTACACCTGCTCACCAACTTACGTAGGACCGATTCTCCTAGGTTCGCCTCAATGATTCTGCTATTCAGTATGTTACCAATGAGGCCTGCCAGGCCCGATCCACCCCAAGTACAGTAAGTGCTGTAGTGATGCCCTCCCCTTTAACAATATTAAGTTATTATATTATTGAGTTATTACTCGTATATTAATAAGTACTAGTAACTATGTCGATACGTGGAGGATACATTTATTTGCAAAAGTTCTTCAATTCCCAAATTAAAATCCTTTCTTTTTCTATTCTACATTTATTTGAGTAATGATGAAACTTCTGGAACCAGTTATGATAAACTTAAAGACGATGATTGAAATGATTAATAACAATAACAACAGAAAACACACAGATTTTAATATGTTGAGTATATAAATATAGTAACTATGGAGAGAACTAGAAGAGAGAGCTTTGGTAGTACGAGCATGTATGCTGCTGATCTAGAAAATATGCTTGTAGAGACCTTTGAGTCTGTAAAAAAAATTTAAAAAATTAGTGCATATATTCCCATTTTTCAGCACTGAGACCACTTACGGTTCTCATTTCGATCGCGAACTCCGCAAGTTCTGTAGGATAGTGTCGACTTGCGTTTCTGGTTAATGTATCCTGGTATGAAAAGGCTGGGAGAATCCAAGCGACCCGCCCCTATGAGTTTCGACATGTCCTATAAAATATAATTGGGTTTACAGTACGAAACAATGATATAGTGTTTGTCCATATACCGATTCCATGCGATGGGCAATTGGACCTCTGAAATGTATTATCATCTGGATGCAAGAGCCCCCATGTAGCTCTTTAGTCTTACGAGCATCCACATCCAACATCCATTCGGGTACTCCCATAACCGAACGCAATTCCTCAAGGAATTGGGCACTGAGAAGAAGAACAGATATTATATTGAAATATAGAGTGATTTCTTTGGAAGCATATCCCGGGAGCCATACGAGACAGTGACGGTAAAGACAGGGACAGAAGATGGAAACTTGTTGAACCAAGAAACATAAAAATTCTGTATAGTGATCCGTATTTGTACAGTGCTGCTTTCATTGTCTCTCTCTCTCTGACTTAATCTTACGCTCCCTATATCTCAGTCAACCGCTTTCTCTATATCACTCACCTACTCTTTCAATTGCCCCTTAATCTCCCTCTCAATCTTCCTCTTCCTAAATTTTTCCGACCCTCTCAACCATTTCGTCACTCTCTCTCCCTCTCTCTTTCCCTTTCTCCATTTGCCTTTCCCTTTCTCCATTCGTCTCTACATCTGTAACTCCCTCTCTCTCTCTCCCTCTCCATTTTCTCACCATCTGTCATTCCCTCTCTCCTTCACTCTCTCTGACCCTCTCTTTCATTCTCAATCTCAGCCACTCTCTTACCTTCTCTCTCACCCTCTTTCTCTCCTGTTTTTCCTCTCCTCTCAATCCTATCACCAACTTTCTCTCTCACCCTTTTCTCTCCTTTCTCTTTCTCTTTCAACATGTCCCCCACCCCTTTCTCTCCTTTCTCCTTCTCTTTCACTCTCTATCTCCCTCACATTCTCTCTCACTATCCTTCTATCTCTCTTCTTTCATGTCCCTCCTTATCTCAATCTCTCACCCTGTCTCTCTTTCTTTCTTTCTCTCCCACTTTCTCTCTCCTCTTTCAACCTCTCGCACTCCATCATCCCTCCGTCTCTCTCCCCCTTCCTCTCCCTCCGTCTCACCATTACTCTCACCATTTCTCTCTCCCTATCCTTCTCATGTCTCTATCTTTCCGACTCTCTCTCTCTCTATCTTGCCATCTCTCTCCATATCTTTCCATACTTCTCTCTCCCTATCCTTTCGATTTCTTTCTCCATATCTCTTCGGTTCTCAGACCCTCTCTCCCCCTCTCTCTCACCCTCTCTCAACCTCGCATACCATCTCTCGCACTCTCTCATTATCTCACTCACTATTTCTCTCCCAGTATGTCTCGCTCTCTCTCACCATCTCTCTCAGAATCTTTCTCTTTGTATCTCTCCCCCCCTATCATTCCTTCTCTGTCTGCATATCTTTCCGTCTTGCTCTCCGTATCTCTCTCACTTCCTCTCTCATCCTCTCTCTCCCCCTCTTTCACACTCTCGGTCCCCTCCCTTCCTCTATCTCCCTATCTCACTCTCTCTCTCTCTCTGACTATCTTACTTTTTCTTTCCCCATCTCTCTCTTTCTCCATATCTTTCTCTGTCCTTGTGTATCTTTCTCCGCTTCACCATCTCTCTCGCCCTCTCTCACTACCCTTCTCTCTCTCTTCTTTTATGTCTCTCCTTATCTCAATCTCCTTCTCTGTCTCTTTCCTTATCTCCTTCTCCGTCTTTCTCTCTTTTCTCTGTCACACTCTCACTCTCACTCCATCTCCCTCCCTCTCTCTCTCTCTTCTTCTCCCTCCCTCTCACATTACTCTCACCATCTGTCTCTCCTTATCCTTCTCATTTCTCTATCTTTCCGACTAACTATGTTTCCATCTCTCTTCCTATCTTTGTGTCCCTCTCTCTCCCTACCTTTCCATCTCTTTGTCCGTATCCCTCTCTTTCTCAGACCCTATCTCCCACTCTCGCTCACCCTCTCTCACTCTCCCATACCTTCTCTCTCAATCTTTCTCTTTATCCCACTCAGTATTTCTCTCCCAGTATGTCTCCCTCTCTATCACCATCTTTCTATTTATATCTCTCCCTCTCTGTCTGCATATCTTGCTGTTTTACTCTCCGTATCTCTCACACTCTCTCTCTTTCCGATCCACCCTTTCATACTCTCGCTCCCCTCCCTCTCTCTATCTCCCTATCTGACTCACTCTCACTCTGACTATACTCTCTCCCCATATCTGTCTCTGTCCTGTTCTATCTTTCTCGATCTCACTATCTCTCTTCGTATCTCTCTCTTAATATCTTCCTCACATTCATTCCACCACCCTTCTCTCTCCTTATCTGAATTTTCTTCTCTGTCTGTTTCCTTCTTCCTCTCCTTCTTTCACCTCTCTCACTCCATTTTCCCTTTCTCTCGTTCTTCCTCTCCCTCCCACTCACCATTACTCACACCATCTCTCTTCTCTTCCTACCCTACTCCATCTCTCTATCAAGCCGTCTCTGTCTCCCTATCTCTCTTTCTACATTTCCCTCACTCTCACCCTGCCTTACCTTCTCTCTTTGTCCCACTAACTAGATCTCTCCCCATCTCTCTCACCATCTTTCTCTGGGTATTTCTCCCTTTATCTCTCCCTCTCTCTCTGCATATCTTTCCGTCTCACTCCATATCTTTCTAGCTCCCTCCCTCTCATCCCCTCTCTCACCCTCTGTCTCACTCTCTATCTCTCCTCCTATCATTTTCTCTATCTCTAACTATTTTCCTCTTTCTCTCACCATCCTTCTCTATCTGTATCTTTCTCTGTCCCTGTCTATCTTTCTCTGTCTCACCATCTCTATCACTCTTTCTCTCTCCGTATCTCTATCTCTCCCTCTCTGTGTCACTCTTTTTGTTCATTCTTTACTCACACTACGAACCGCGGCGGCTTTTGCAAGTTCACATATTTTATGACATTATGATCAGGCTCAATATTGGCGCAAGCAAACCGCTCATGCGAATGATCCGGTCCAAAAATGACTATGGAGCGACCCAGAGCGCCAACAGGTCTTTCCAGTGGGAAGTTTGAATCGGTCAGAACCACCCGTTCGCCTCCGAGATCTGTGCGAAGATTATTATTATGGCTGAAACTAACTGGGAATGAATTTTGCATGTTACCAATGGTTCCCAAGCGTGCTCCCACATCTCCTACGTAGCAGCGCAGTGGATTGTCCGGACCACATTCGGCCTCATACAAATCGGTCTGGAATTATTGGTGTACTTCAATTAATAAAAGTCTGTTCATACTTAATTACTATTTACTGCCTACATTCAAAGGATCTGCCAGCTGGGTGTAGAATGGATTCCAGACATAACCACCGGCCACGCAACGCGTTGCCGTTGGCTTCACTGCAGCGTCCACGCCCACAGCATTCACGAAGATTTGCCAGTTGTGGTTGCGCGTCTGGAAGAGAGAAAAATAAAATAAATTTAGAGGTGATAGTCTTGGATATCCCGTGCATTCCTACCATGTTGCGGTCATTTTTTCCTGGATGCCTCAACTTCACCTCAATCACCGTATCCGATTGGCTGCCATCGGTGTGTATGAGCTGCGTCATCCTTACATAACCGTAAGCGTAGCCAGTGGGATGGTGAAACGAGGCAATCCCCCTGAGCTCTCTCGCCTCACTGGGACTATAACCGCGCTCGAGTGTACTGCACGCCCAGCGGGCATTTCGCTTCTTCTTGTGAATCACCACCGAACGTCCAATGATGCTGTTTATGCCAAACAGTGGCAGACTGCTGTCATTGTACGAATCCTCGTACTGAGTTAAACCGTCCAAGGTGCCAAATTTGCCACTCAAGTCGCCCATTTCGTATTGATCGCTGGTGCCCAGATTCGCTGGAGGGGATGTCTTCGGATTGATATTGTAAGGATTCCAGTGGTCATAGAGAGTGGAGGCTTCGCACGGAAATGCCAGATTATCTTCAACGGGGGTCTAATGAGCATAGAGAGGTTAATTGGAAACTATGATGATGACTCCCCCTGGACCTACCATGTGTATGTGGTAGCCACTGTTCTCTTTGAGGCCTTTCAACTCCACTTCTATGTTGCTTAAATCGTACTCGGACTGTTGCGTTATTTCCACCTTTCCATTGACGGTGAGAGGATCTCCATTGGCATACCACTCCTTCGCCACAACTTTGCGTCGGAAGTGCCCATTGATACTACAAAGAGAGAGAAAGGACTTCAGTATGATTTTGAAGAGAAACATGGACCCTCTCATATCTACATGGAACACGCCAAGCGTTCACCCCTCGCCTTCGGTCCGAAATCATCGTAGATCACCAGAGACTTCCCCAGTATGTTGTGTCTCCCGTACAAAGGCAGATTCGTGTCGGTAAACATGAGGCGACTCAGCTTTGCCGCACTCGTTATACTGCCAGCTATGGTCAGAGTGCCGACACGCGTGTCCAGAGCGCCCACCCGGCACATTGCGGGCAGGTGTGTTTTGCAGTAATCGTCCGCAGAGCGATTACCCCAGTCCACTGTGTACGGATTGAAGACGTTGCCCGCCGACAGGCAACGATTCTGCCAATCGTAGAAATCCTTGCCCGGCGCACTGCTATGAATGGCCCAGCGATGATTGAACGTGTTGTTCTGTGTGGAGCCGTCCGCATGGATCAAATACTCAAATATGACTGTGGTGTCCTGCCACGGCTCTTCGGCTGGCTGGCGGAAGAGGACGCGTCCTACCACGGGATACCGGAAGAGAGCTTGCGCCGTGTACATCGGTTTCTGGTATATGCCGTTCTTCTGGTACTGCGTTATGGTGGCACAGCCCCATGGAGTTTCAGTGAGGTTGGCCATATTTGTGCGATTGTAGTTGTAGACGACCAAGGAGCGATGAGCGATGCTGCTGACACCCTGCAGCGGCAGATAAGTGTCCCAATACAAGCCGCTCAGTTCGGAACTGCTGCCGGGCAGCAAATAATGATGATAATAGTCCTTGTTGCGGCTTTGCAGCTTCCCACTCAAATCGCCAATCGCGTACTGATCCTGGGTGCCGAAGCCAGGTGGAGGTACCTTGGCTGTGTTGAGGTCGCGTGGATTTAGCAGCTGGCCAGTGGAAAGGCAATAGTCCGGTTGGCCAATTTTCAGCGGCACCGGGGGCAGGGTCTGTATGCGAAATGCAGACACGTCTTCGGCAAATTTACGACTGGTCGTCTCCGAGAACTTGTCAGCCGAGTCCAGAGTGAAATTAAGGAATGTTGGATCGAACTTGGAACGTTGTGTGAAAGTGAATTCGCCTCTCATGCCTTTTGCGTTGATGAAGGATCTGAACAGAGGAAATTAAAGGAGAACTGGCAGTGGATTGGCTGAAACTATACTTACTTATAAGTCAATTGCCTGGAATGTCGTATTTTAGTGCAGGCCAGGAAGTTGTCCGGATGCTGATTGTCATACAACACCAAATATAACACGCGGTGAGGAATTGTCAAATCCGAGGGCAGCAGAGCCAATTGTGCGTCCCGGAACACCGCTCGTTGTGGGGATTCTAAAGCATTCTTAGCCACGCGTATCTGGCCCAGTCTGGCATCCAAATCACCGATTCCTTTGCCGTCACCGCTGCCATGTGGATCGAACACTTGTTGCAGAAAGTTGCAATTGTCCTCGCTGCGGTGATGATCATTTTTGAAGATATCGGTGACAAAGATTTTCCAATGATGTAGTGTCATCGGTTTCGTGCTGTCCTCATTCGATGGTTCGGATTGTATGTGATACAGATCGGAATAGATGAGTGTATCGCCAGCTGAGCCATCGGTAGGTGCCAACCAGCGAAAGAACACGGAGCCAGCAATCGGTGTATTGAAACGTGCCTCCGCCATGTGCTCCACGGACATTTGTATGGTGGTGATGGTGGCACAAATGCGAGCATCCAAGTTGATCTCGTTGAGTACTAGGGAGTGGCCCCAGATACCTTTGTCACCTAAATATGAAAGTTGAAATGTAAGTGAATGGGACTATGTAAGACATGTCGTTCGCACCAATTAACTGCATGTCCTTATACCAGGTTGTGGTCTCATTTCCCGGTAAGACCAAGTACTCAAGGTCGTCGTCAAACAAGTGAACTTGTTCACCCAATTTCGCCAGCTCACAACGTGTGTCTGGATTGATATCCGTGTAATCCACGGGAAATTTCCGCACTCCCCAACTCCAGACTTGGTCCGGATACTGCAAGGTCGTCTCCAGTTTGCTCTTAATCTCAACAACTGAGGAATTCACCTGACGAAATGTAATCTCACCATGAAGGCCATGGTGCGAGAGGTAAGCAATCAAATGCTGGCCCGAAACTGTGTGAATAGGCCAAGAAACTTATTTTTTTAAAAATACTCGTAAAAAATTAAAGCTAATAAAAAAGAAAAGTGACGATTGAGGCACCTTTCCAATATGCCAAACACTTTTAAATTGTACTCATAACTCTTTAACTAATTTTTACGAGTACTCGTATCAAACTCTTCCGTGGCTCCCCGGAATACCCACCATTCCGCTGTGATGCAAGGCATGCCATGATGACGCACAGCACCCAAACTCTATGGGGTATTAATGTGTATTCCATTGTTTTTAAAGGTAATCCCAGTGAAGATTGTTAACTGCTGGAAAATCGCCGTGATCTTAATTACAAAGTTTTCCACTGAACCAAAAAGAAAATTTTTAATATTTTCACTTTCACATTTTGCCACACTTCAATGCAGCAACAACAACGCACAACACAGTCAATGTTTCAAGCCACACAGAAGACTGAAATCTGGTCTGACCAACTCGCCCGCTGAACACAAAAGTCTACAATAACAGTTGGCTCCAACGCATTAAGGCCGAAGCCACGAGCGAGTGAACGCAGGTCGCAGTTTGCTCTTTGCTTTCCTCGCCTTTGTGCTGCGCATTCCTCTGTGTCCGCCTCATTGCCAGTCTTTGTTTTGGTCTGAGCTCAGAGCAAAAGCATTGGCGCCGACGCAGTTAGCTTAAAAGAGCGTATTGGCAAGTGTGGTGAATTCAACTCTAGCTGGCACTCAGTTTCAACAGAGTACTCTCTTTCTTGCTCTCTTTCTCTTTGTGGCTGTTTTGTGTTCTCTCGCTTATTACACATTTTTTGTTTTGATCTTGGCGTACGCTGAAACTGGTTCTGGAGGCGGCTTCACTCCTAACTGTTGTCTGTACGTACTTCCGCCTGCATGATTAATATTGTGTACAGGGTAACAACGCTGTTCAATTACACTCAAGAACTGATACACTTGCATAGTGGCCTGTTTAGACTACCGACGCCAAACTTTAACAAATTTGATCAGGTGTATGCAAACCAATAACATGCGATATTGTTGTTTATCGATGGGATTTTCATATATCATATAACCATATAATATTTATCTCTCTCCCTATCGTAGAAGTGCCACCTCTTATACCCCAACCTTATACATATTATTCTGCAACACTCAATATGTTGCAATTTTTGTTAGATATCTGATTTTAAATATTGTTGTGGTTTCTTTTATCCCTAGTTTAGACTATCCATAGTTTCTTTTATCTATATTTTCACTATCTCCAGTTTAAACTGTCCCTAGTTTGGACTATCTCTAGTTAATACAATCCCTACTTTCCTTTATCCATATTTTATTCTATTCCTAGTTTATTTAGTCCCTAGATGAGTCTATCCCTAGTTTATTTTGTTCCCTAGTTTCTTTCATCCCTAGCTTAGACTATCCCTAGTTTCTTTCATCCCTAGTTTCGATGATCACTAGCTTCTTTGATCCCTATTTAATATTATCCCTGCTTTCTTTGATTCCTAGTTTTTTTTGTACCTATTTAATATTATCCCTAGTTGCTTGGATCCCTAGTTTAGACAATCCCTAGTTTCTTTTAGACCTATTTAATATTATCCCTGGTTTCTTTGATCCCTAGTTTCTTTGATGCCTAGTTTCTTTGATGCCTAGTTTCTTTGATGCCTAGTTTCTTTGATCCCTAGTTTAGACTATCCCTAGTTGCTTTGATGCCTAGCTTTTTTGATCCTTAGTTTCTTTGATCCCTAGTTTAGATGATCCCTAGTTTCTTTCATCCCTAGCTTAGACTATCCCTCGTTTCTTTTATCCCTAGCTTGGACTATATCACGTTTCTTTGATTCCAATTTTATACTATCCCTAGGTATTTATATGCTTGCTTCAGTTGTTCCACAGGTAGCAAACATTATAGGTGCAAAGTATTCTCAGGGCTCCAACTCTTTTGAGCCAAATACGAAGAGTTCAAGACAACATAAAACAGGCGTTCCAGTTCTTGTGATGATTCATGTGATGAAATTCCAAGTAATATATTGGAATAGATGGAATTTTTAAGATGTGCTTTAGCTCCATAACTTTCATGTTTAGAAGTTCAGTGTATTGGAGGAAGCCAAACCAGTTTATTTCAGTATATAGCAACAATCAGTTCTGTGCATAAAATCGATATGTTCAAAGATATGTTCACTTCATTCAATTCAGCTACTCATAACACGGATTATGATTGGAACGGTGCGATTGTAATGCTATGATAGTTCGGTGGTAGTTCATGTTCCACATAGCGGTATTTCTAAGCTTCTATAGAACTAATCCTTTATTTTACATTGAACCACTCTATTGGTTTTTACCGTGACTCACTCTATCCAACCGAATCGTTCGATAATGACACAGTTGTCTTACATATTCAGTTTCCTCACATATTCAATTTTCGCTATCAGCAGTAAATTACTTCCTCCTCAAAGTGTTCCATAAAAAGTCTGAAGGTATTCCGGAAAAAGTCTCCTGAAGACTCGTAAGCAGACCGCGTGAATTGGTCTCATTTTTAAAAGCAACAAAATTTCACTTTTCTTACTTCGGAAGTCCATCAAAGCGGCACTATTGCTAATTGGGGCGACCAGAGCCTTGTAAGCGATTTTACCTGCGTCGGAAGACTGAAAAAATCCCACGGTGATTTAAGAGATGCCCTTTAAAAACTTATACCATTTCAATAGGAAAACTATTACGAAAACCACAGCCCCTACATGACCTGGCTCTGAAGGTGATTGCATTTACTTTTTTAGATATATACTTTATCCGTACATTTTTAGTTGTTGTTCAGTATTCACATATAAGGAATACATATTTAAGTATCTTTCCGGAAACTTTTGAACCCTCTTTTTCGATCGATATTCATTTAAAGATGTTAAAGGAATGAATCTATGCTCGTATTGATGGATATGAAATTACACTCAAAAACTATGAGCCTATATGTGCTTACAGATCTACAAGTTCCTTGGAAATACACCCCAGTTGTCCGAAGAACACCGAATAATCCCTAGAAAGTTGCATGTGACAAGGCCTCCAAGTGTTTTGTTCCCTAATATATTTTTTAAAGTAACTTCACAATGGAGAGATATATAATAATAGAGAAAATCTAACATCCACAATCACAGAAGAGTGAAAGCGTTTAACTGCTGAATAATAATGAATGATATACAAGCCATGTTGCGTTTCCAGGTCCAACAAAAATCGACGAATAGTGAAAACAAAAGTAAGCAGTTTAACTTCATGATTGATCCCCGAGTAATGTTACGTTTCGAGATCCAACAACAACCGAAGAAGAACAGTGAAAGCGAAATAGAGCAGTTTATCTTCATGAATGATCCCCGAGTAATGTTACGTTTCGAGGTCCAAGAAGAACCGAAGAAGAACAGTGAAAACGAAATAGAGCAGTGTAACTTCATTATTGATCCCCGAGTAATGTTCCGTTTCGAGGTGCAACAAAAACCGAAGCAGATTGAAAGCGAAAGAGAGCAGTTTATCTTCATGAATGATCTTCGAGTAATATTACGTTTCGAGGTCCAAGAACAACCGAAGAAGAACAGTGAAAACGAAATAGAGCAGTTTAACTTCATGATTGATCCCCGAGTAATGTTACGTTTCGAGGTCCAAGAAGAACCGAAGAAGAACAGTGAAAACGAAATAGAACAGTTAAACTTCATGATTGATCCCCGAGTAATGTTACGTTTCGAGGTCCAAGAACAACCGAAGAAGAACAGTGAAAACGAAATAGAGCAGTTTAACTTCATGATTGATCCCCGAGTAATGTTACGTTTCGAGTAATGTTACGTTTCGAGTTCCAACAAAAAGCGAAGCAGAGTGAAAGCGAAAGAGAGCAGTTTATCTTCATGAATGATCCATGAGTAATTTTGCGTTTTCAGGTCCAACTATCCTCTGAGAATTCATTTTTGTTAGTGTGTTAAGTCAGACAGTTAAAATGGATGAAATGAACACCATATCCTCCTCATGTTTCCGAACTACACAAGGGTTTCAGATATCATATCAAACATCATGTCACAGACAAACATCATAAAAATAGAAGTCAATCAAATCTATTGTTCCATCAATAGTTGTGCAGTTTCTAAATAAACTGATATATTTTTTGTATTCCAAATATATTTACTTCCATAGTCAGAATTATTGGGTCCTTCAATGCTTAAAAGCTGAAATTCAGGACAGATGGAACACTTACTTAGCTTCATAAATTAAATCAAGAAGTGTTTCATAGTCCGAATACTCTCTGAACTGAATACTCTCTAGATGGAATACTCTCTGCATGAATGAGTTATTTGTAGTTCGATTTTTTTTACAATATTATTACATAGATACGAGTAGTTTAAACTGAGGATTATATGTTCCCCATCTTTAGTTTCATGCTTCCACTTATCAGAACAGTCAAGACGATTATTGTCTGTCACCCTTTTAAGAAATTGAACTGGGATCCCGTTTAGAAGAGACATTTCTGTGATGTCAGCTTTAGTTTGGTAGGTCCCAACAACATTTTCAAATATTATATTATTATTCCTTTTATTATTGTTGAACCCTGCCTTACAGTCATGTAGTAGTAGTAATAAATAGTCCTGCTACTTCTTCATATAATCTCAGTTATTCCCACATCCAATTTATATATAGATCTGTTTTTGGCTCAGTCTCTGTGTCAGTATTTTCCGGCAATGTTTGTTCACACTCTTACAAGAGATTGGCGCAAGCTTTTCCGGGTTTTGTAAATATGTCTGTGGGTGTTCTTCTGCCTGTATCTGTTATATCTATCATTAGCTAGTTCTATTGTTGAACAATGCTTACTTATAGTGTCAGTTTTTACTTCTGTATAAAATGTCAGTTACTCTTACATCCAATTTATAGATAGGACTGTTTTGGGATCAGTCTCTGTATCAGGCTATTTTCGTTTACACTCCTATTACAGATGGGGAATTCTGTTCCGGGCTCTGTAAACATGTCATGTTGTCTTCTGCCGGTATTTGTTATATCTATCATTGGCTAGTTCTGTTGTTGCACCCGGCTTCACTTATAATGCCACTTCTTACTTCTTCATAAAATGTCAGTTACTCTTTCATCCAATATACGAGTATATACAAATAACATTTTTTGGCTGAGTCTCTGTATTAGTACTTTCCGGCTTTTTTCGTACACTCTCTTATAGCAGATGGGTAAAAACTTTGCCGGGTTCTGTAAACGTGTCTGTGGATGGTCTTCTTCGGGTTGGTGTATGAAGCGTTAAGTTGATTATTTCTCATGTCATTTTTGCTTTGAGTGGATTTGCAGGTAGTTTGGTTATTATGGTATCGTAGTGTTGCCACGAACTTATGGTATTGAGATCCTGTCACGAGCTTAGTGGGATCCTTTCTACTTAATTAGCTCTCCCAGCTCTATACTTGTGTTTTGTAAACTACTCGCATGTTTTTGTTTTGAATTTTAAGATTTTTTATATAATTTTTGATTTTGTGTTTTGTTTCTGGTTTTTTGTTTTTGAATTTTTGTTTTTTAAAATTTTGTGCTTTGATTTATTTTTTTGTTTTTTTTTATTTTCTGTTGTTTGCTGGTTTTCGTCGTTTTACTGAATCAAATTTTTCTTTGTATTCTTCATTTTTATTGTGTTTTTTGTATATTTTTTTATTTTCATTGTGTTTTTGTTTAGTGTTGTTTTTTTAGGTTTTTTTGTTCTATTTTATTTTTGATTTTGGTCTTTTGATTTTCTTCAATTATTTTTTGTTGGTTTCATCGTTTTTCTGAATATAATTTTTTTCTTCTTCCTTTTTCATTGGGTTTTTTTTTTGTATATTTTTTTAGAGTTTTTGTTTTATTTTCTTTACTTTGGTTTTTTTTAGGTTTTTTGCTCTATTTTAATTTTGTCCGAGTATATTTGGTTTTTTGTTTTGGACTTTTTGTTTTTCATTTTTGATTTTTGTTTCTTGATTTGTTCGTTTTTTTCTGTTTTTTGTTGGTTTTTTTCTGTTTTTGTGAGTTTCTCTTATATTCTTCGTTTTTCTTTAAATTTTTTTAAAATGATTGCTTTCTTTTCCTTTGATTCTGTTCTTAGCTTTTGTTCAATTTTCTTTGTCTCTGCTTTTGTTGTTTTTACGATGTCTTTATTTTATTTTAATTTTGTATTTTTTGTTTATTGGTTTTTATCGTTTTTCTGTAAAAAAACGTTTCTTTTTATTCGTTTTCCTTTCTTTTTTTATGGTTTTTGCTTTATTTTCTTATCTTAATCTTTTGTATTTTTTGTTAATATTCTTTGTCTTTGTTTGTGTTGTTTTTATGTTGTTTTTGTTCTATTTTTATTTGGTGCTTTTTGTTTTTGTATTTTTCTGTTACTTTTTTTGCAGTATGGGAACATATGCTGTGTTTGTTTTTGTTTTTTCTTCTGCTTTTGTTCTTTTCTGTCTTTACTGTTTTCTATGTTTGTATTTGATTTTCTTCGGTTATTCTTTTTCCTGCGTTTGTTTTTGTTTTTCTGCTTTCATTTTTGTGCCTCTAGGTTTGTTCTTTCATCTGCTTTTGTTGTTCTGCTTTTGTTTTCTGATTTTATTGATTGATACGTTGATTTTTTCTGTTTGTTTTTGTTTTCCGGTGATTTCTTTCTATATCTGTGGTTGTTTTTCTATGTTTGGGTTGTTTTTTGTTGCTTTTGCTTCCATGCTTTTATTTTTTTAGGTTGATTTTTTCTGCGTTTGTTTTTTCTTGTTTTGTTTTTGTTTTTTCATGTTTGTTTTTCTTTTTCTATGTTTGTTTTTGTTTTTCTATGTTTATGTTTGTTTTCCTACTCTTATTTTTTCTATGTTAATTTTTTGTGTGTTTTTGCTTTCCTGCTTTTGTTTTCTGGTTTTGTTTTTGTTCTTTTCATGTTTGTTTTTCTTTTTCTATGTTTGTTTTTGTTTTTCTATGTTTGTGTTTGTTTTCCTACTCTTATTTTTTCTATGTTGATTTTTTGTGTGTTTTTGCTTTCCTGCTTTTGTTTTTGTTTTCTGCTTTTGGTTTTGTTCTTTTCATGCTTGTTTTTCTTTTTCTATGTTTGTTTTTGTTTTTCTATGTTTGTGTTTGTTTTCCTGATTTTTTGATTTTTTGTGTGTTTTTGCTTTCCTGCTTTTGTTTTTGTTTTCTGTTTTTGTTTTTGTTCTTTTCATGTTTGTTTTTCTTTTTCTATGTTTGTTTTTGTTTTTCTATGTTTGTGTTTGTTTTCCTACTCTTATTTTTTCTATGTTCATTTTTTGTGTGTTTTTGCTTTCCTGCTTTTGTTTTTGTTTTCTGCTTTTGCTTTTGTTCTTTCTCTTATCGCTCACTCGCCTGCGTAACTATTCTGGTATGGATGAGATTTAATTTCGTGATGATGGCATGTTAGGAATCTTAACTGAATAAAAACGAAACAATTTTAAAGGAACACATTTAAAAATGAAACAAAAGTTGTTGTTTTTTTGTTTTGCTTTTCGTTCTGTTCTACTGAGGACTTTGCGGTTTTATTTGCAACTCTTGAAGAAGTGTCTTTTCAGTAAAAACAATTATTTGCTTAAATTTTTTTTTTCATTTTTTTGCATTTCTAACGGGGCATATATATATATAATATTTGATTCTTCAGTTATATAGTTTTATGAAATAAATAGTTGTTTCTTTGGATAACATTTTGTTGCATATTAAATTGTTTAAAAAGTAAGTTAATAAAATAGTTTTCTAACAAAATGAAGTTTTTCTTTATACAATATTTAGTTTTGTGATGCGAGTCAACACCTTCATAGAGAGTTGTTCTAGTTGTTCTATAGATGTTCTAGCTGCAATGGTTGGTTGACGTTGTTGTTCTAGTGTTGTACTCTTCACATCGTTTTTTCGAATTGTTTTTTTCGTTTTGGTTAATTTGTGTTTGATTTTTTCTTTTTTTTCATTGCCTTTACTATACTAGCAACATTTTCTGAGTGCAATTAATAGTAAGTTAATAAATTGTTTTTAAATATCATAGAACATATAATTGATTATAAATTTGAAAATTGAAAATTTTTGTTTTTAATTTGTGTTCCATTAAAAATTAAGTAATTTTTAGTAAACGAAAAGTTCGATTAAGATATATAAGATATATATATGTGTATATAATGATTGCTTCATTAACTTTGAACTAAACGCTAGTGAAATAAACAAGTTTTAGCAGCGAGAGGGCGGTGTGCATTATACGCGCCCACCCCTTGTCCCTACGATAATGTTATTTTATAATTTCTCCTTTATATATTTTGTATGTTTTGTAATATCGTTTCTGAATACTCCTAGTGCCTAGGCATCTCGTATAGATGCCATGTTTATCGTGTATACCGTATATATATATATATTAATTTATTATATACTTGCGGGGTTAGTAACGAATAATATACAATATATAACATATACTTTTTTATGTAACTGGGGTTAGTACTGTTGAATAGCATCATTTATTCGGTTTTGCCGTACATTATTATACGCAATCGAACAACGATGGTGCGTCGTTGTCGATTGTATAATAAGGTGTGATTTAGTATTTTAAAGAGGTTCATATCATACATATATATAACCGAGTTTATACCGAGTTGATATTTCAAAATAATTTGTCCCTTAAATGAATGGCATAAAATTAAAGATTTATATCTCATAATTCTACTTCAGCGGCGTGTTGTTCGTGCCCTGAATGGTACCTTTGTTCTCTTAAATAGTTTATTGTGTTGTTTTATATATTATAATAATGTATTGTTTGTTTTTCTTCCAAGCGGAATTAGTTTATGACTAGAATAGTAACAAAAGTGATGAGTGTTAGCATAGCATTATTTGGTTTATACTTGATTATTATGTGTGTCCTATAATTATATCTCGAACACGCCATGTAAATTGATAGTTTCTTCTTTCTTTTCTTAGATTTTGATTTTGTTTCTGTTTTGGTTTTATATATAATATTAAATTAATCCATGCCTTACACCTAAGTTAAGTACGTCCCGAACATAACGTATTCAAGTTTCCGAATGCAAGTGCAATGCTCTGCCAGTGCGGCGCCGCCTTGAGCGTGATGTCCTTTCTATGATGGTGTTGTTGATGGTTGGTCAAGCAAGGCGCACGCCTTCTGGAGCACAGTGGCACAGAGCGGATTCGAATTCAGAGCGCGTAAATCTCTGTTTGCTTACATTCTAAATAAAAAATAAATATTTACTTTCAGTTTCAATTCGATTGAAACACTTTCACAAATAGATTTCTTTCGTAATTGATTTTCTTATTTTTTTTTTTTTTTGCTTTTCTTTTGCTTATCTTTTATATAAGTTGAGAATGGTGCGAAAAGACCATTGAATAAATTGTAATTAAGTTTGTTAATTAAAGTCGTACGTAAATAGGCAAGAAATTAGAAACTCGTAAGTAATTGTTAAGGTTGAAGGACTGCTTCCAGTCAAGTTATAGGAAATTTGCTAGTTAGTAGATATGCATTGAAATCGTTTGTCTCTCTTCAGAATTGCTCCCGCAAATTGAATTCTCTCTTTAAAGTGTGGGTTAACCGCCCGTTTAGCGGCTAAGCGCGTTTCGAATTTTCGTTATTTATCAGCGCCCTACAACATTTCCATCGGGGTTAGTATGAACGTCAACAAATAAAATAATCGACCGTAGTTCGGCTTGCAAAATTGTTTGTTAATCATTTTTGTTTCTTTTCTCAATAAATAAATAAAGATATTTTTGTTCTTTTTATAAATTTTAAGTGTAAAATTTAATTTAACGACTAGAAAATTAATTGTCGTGTTGTAAGTTGACATTTCTTGCTTGGGTTTAAACAAGTTTAACTCTAATTATGATGTATATAATGAGTTCTCTGTATATAGAATGACTCCGATGTTGTGTTCATTTTATATATGAATAAATTTGTAATTTGTTGAGTGTAACATAACTTCGTTTGCAAATGAACGCGTTAATATAACAAAAAGAAACAGAAGTAGTTTTAAAATTAAGATTTACATATTAAAAACTTTTTATTTTTTTTTTTTTTTAGATTTTTGTTGATATTTTTGTTTGTTTGCTTGTTCTATGTTTTGAGGCGGTTGGCATGGGCTTATGCTTCTGCTGCCTCCTCCTCCTCTTCGTCCTTGCCGGTGAGCATGGAAATGAGGGCGCCGGTATCGATTTGGTTCTTATCGTCAATGACCATCTGATCGAAGGCATCATCAACTTCCTTCATGGTGAATTTGTCACCGAAGTTCATGAGCATTTCACGGAATTTATCACCATCGATGAGACCATCATTATCGAATGTTTTGAAGGCAGCAATGACGACATCGTCTTCATCATTGGCACCGGATGTGGCCATACGGTTAGCGAACAGGGTCAACAATTGGGTGAAATTGATGGGGCCGGAGGCTTCGCCCAACATTTGGTCCAACTCCTTATCGTTGGCGATCTTGCCAACAGAGTCGAAGGCGGCACGCAAATCGTTCTTGCCAATAATGCCATCCTTGTCAGCATCCATTAGTTGGAAAGCCTTAAAATGAATTGAGACGGACACAAAAGAGAGGACACGTCAGTCACGGAAACGAGCGATAGAGTCAAATCAAGGATTTGAGTAGGATAGAATCAAATCAATGAATATACAAAAGAAGCGACTCCCTTTCTCTAAAAATGGCGGTTAACATAAACCCAATACCATTATCAGAGCAAAAGTCCACTGACCCAAGAGAAATGGAGTGTCCTTTTCGCTAAAATCCTTTAGGCAAAACCTTGCTTGAGTTGGCAATTGTGTTAAATACTCACTTCCTTGAATTCGGCAATTTGTTTTTGCGAGAAAACGGAGAACACACTGGAACCAGCGCGCTTCGATTTCTTGGAGCCACGGGAGCCACCTGACGCTCTCTTCGATCCAGTTGTAGAAGCTGGAGCTGGAGTTGCAGCTGGTGCTGGGGTTGCTGCCTCAGATGCGGCCTCTGATGCGGTTTCAGAAGTACCTCCCTCTTCCTTGGTCTTCTTCTTCTTAACCTTCTTCTTCTCATCGGCCTAAAGAGTATGGTTTGTTTTTGTTTTGTTAGGAGAGTCATGATTAGAGACAGGAATTTTCAGGGTTCTTGTTTTTATTTGTAGCAGAAAAAACCGTTCAGAAATTTGTGGAAATATTTGCAATGGATTTCAAGTAAGGAAAACAAAATCAGTTTAATTTCAATTATATAATTATAGAATAAAATAATTTTCGGTAGTAAACGAGACAAGCGGTATAGGAGATCTTTCAAGGATATTTGAGATTATGAATATACAAATAATAGACTAGAGGAAGATGCTTGAAGATTCTTCAAAGATAGCTGAGCTTATGCGAATACAAACAATAGACAAGTTGTATTAAAGATCCTTCAAGGATATCGGAGCAAATGGTTATACATATAATAGACAAGTTGTATTGAAAATTCTTCAAGGATAGCTGAGCTTATGGGTATATAAATAATATACAAACTGTACTAAATATCCTCCAAAGATAGCTGAGCTTATGGGTATACAAATTGTAGACAAACTGCATTGAAGATTCTCCAAGGATATCTGAGCATATGTGTTTATAAATCATATACAAACTGTATTGAACTTTCTTCAAGGATATCTGATCATAAGTGTATGCAAATAATATACAAACTGTATTGAAGTTTCTTCAAGGATATCTGATCATAAGTGTATGCAAATAATATACAAACTGTATTGAAGTTTCTTCAAGAATATCTAAGCTTTTAGGTATACATATAATAAGCAAGCTGTATTGAAAATCCTTCAAGGATATCTGAAGTTATGAGTATACAAATAATATAAAAGCTGTGTTGAAGTTCATTCCAGATATCTGAGTTTATGAGAATACAAATAATAGACAAGTTGTATTAAAGATCCTTCAAGCATATCTGAGCATATGGTTATACAAATCATAGATAAGCTGTATTGAAGATTCTTCAAGGATATTACAAGCTATTTTGAAGATCCCTCAAGGATATCTGAGCATATCTGTAATAATCTGCAAGCTGTATTCAAGATTCCTCAAAGATATCTGAGGTTATGAATATACAAATACTAGACAATCTGTATTGAAGATTCTTCAAGGATATCTTAGCTTATGAGAATACAAATAATATACAGGCTATATTGAAGTTTTTTTATCGATTATTTAAGATCGATCAAGGATACCTAAGCTCTTAGTTATACAAATATTAGACAAGCTGCATTGAAGTTTCTTGAAGGATATCTATACAAACTGTATTAAACTTTCTTCAAGGATATCTGATCATAAGTGTATGCAAATAATATTCAAAATGTATTGAAGTTTCTTCAAGGATATTTAAGCTTTTTGGTATACATATAATAGGCAAGATGTATTGAAGATCCTTCAAGGATATCTGAGCTGTGCATATAATTTTTTTCTCACTGACACACATACACTGTAGTACTGTATCTGTATTTGAGAAGGCAATTCTATATCGAAGGCGATTCTGTATCGAAGACGATTATGTATTAAAGGCGATTACGCAATTCGTATGTGGAAATGCTCATTTCCTTCGCCAACACTGTCTGTCTCGCTCGCACTCGCATCACCGTATCGTGTTACGCGGCGAATGCGTAACAGGGTTAGGCCAACCATAAATAGCCAAAATTTCAGCGAATTTTCCTCGCATACGAAAATAGATTTTCAGTTCTGTATCTTGTATGGCGCTGGAGTATATGAATACGCAAACACGCTGACCACATTCTCCATTGACGAACATAATGAACAGAGAATTGAAATTGGAAGTGGAATGGAATTTTTGGTTAACTGCATTCCTGGCTATATATAAAAATCGCACATGATCTTATATAAAATTTGTTGAAACTTTTTCTTGCACTTGTTCTAATTTTCAGTATTTAAGCATGTTGTGGGGTGGTCTGGAATGCTTGATTATCACACTTATTTAGTCACATTTTATGGGCACTTTATTGTGATTCTTTTCGTTTAAATTTATTGAATTCGGTCGTTAATTGAATTCGTCATTAATTAATTGAATTTTTTTCACTTTCTATTTCGTACTTTCTTGTCAATTAATTGAAATTTTTTATATTGTTTTTATATTGTTTTTTTATGTTTTTTATTACATTATTTCACTACTTTCTTTTCCATTACTTGTACGCTTTATTTTTTTCATTTAAATCCACTACTCAACATTTCTTCGAGTAATCCTTTTTTCGTTTTTTTCGTTTTACATATAAGAAGTGTCCATTTGATATGATTTGTGTGTTGGTTCCTTACCATGTTGCTAAACTTTTGCTGCGGTGTCTAAACGGATCGAGCGGTCAGAGCACACTGAGTGGTCTGGCTGATTTTATCGTCAAGACAATGATGTTTTAAGTCAATTTTTTCGCCATGAAATCTTCCAAATCGTGGTCCACATACACGTACACCAGCCCACCGAGCCGTACATGAGCACCGCCATCGGCCGCTGGGCCCCACTTCAGCGCCTGTGTGTGTGTGTGGGGTGGCGTGGCGTGGCGTGCGTCTGTATCTGTTTCAGCGTACATTCGTGCTGCCTTTTTTAGTAGCTGTATAGCGGCGGGGGGTAGGCGGGGACGCTCGGTGGCCTGGCTGTGTCTAGCGGCCATGCTAGAGCTGTGCGCTCGGATTTTCATGCCAACGTGTCTAATTTTAAATTCTCTGCCTCTGCAAGCCTATGTGAATGGATCTGCCGGTACAATGTATTGAGGTATATCTCTCAGGTTTTCTGATGGTGTGTAGACGCGAAAATATAATTTCAACATTTCCACTCATACAGACAGACAAACAAACACACGCACACACACATGGTATATACATACTATTCTTGTCTCTGTATGGGTGTTGCTACATGGGCGCATGAGTTGATTGGAAATTATTTGATGTACGCATTTTGTTTCCTGCGTTGAGATCACCCAAATTCTTGGGACCTAAAGATAAATTTCTATTTTTGCGTGAGTGTATGTGCGTGTTGTTGTTTTGTTATTGGTGTTGTTGTCTTACCTTGCCATTTGTGTGGGACTTTTCTTTTACGTTCGAGTATAAAAGTATCTCGCATTGTGCAATTTGAAAACTCATTCGAATTTGGTTCCTCACAATGCCTCATATTGAAATTCACACACAAAAAAAACATAGAAATGAATAACTTGATATGACCAATAATACAATATATTATATAATTTTAACACACAATGCATATATATACTATATATAGAGCAGTATTATATATACGCATACCTATCAAGGTGTTTTGTGTATCTGATGTGCATTCATATTAATCGGCTTGCACACGCGGGAGGGGAATGAACTCTCCTGTAAAAGGACACCCAGCTGAGATGGCTAATATGCAGAGTGACCTGCAATTGACTTTGAAATTGTATGCAAAACTTTAAAGAATTTTTCCACTGGTTTGTTTTTTATTTTGGAATTTTTTCAATTTTTTTCTATTTCTTTATTTGAGTCACAAATTTTTATCTGTGTTTCAAAAACACGAACTAAATTGTGATTGTTGTTGTTGTAACTCGATTTGTTGCGGTCATGTGTGATTGGTTGATATTCATGCACTATTTATTGAATTGTGGAGAGCTAATTTTAAAATTTTGCCCACACAAAAATCTTGTCAGATATTTACTGATTCACTTTTCATGCTGGCTTCAGAACTGCTCCATGAAAATCTCATTTGGAACATTCTTTCTTTAAATAAATCAAAATAATTATATGAATATTATTATTATTATTATCATAAATTACACCATAACATGGCTGTAAGGGGTTGGGTCCTAGCAACTAGGGAGACAAAGATTTAGAAAGAAGCATCCACCATGCCCGGGGCAGGATTCAAACCCGCGAGGGGAAAAGTGGGAAAACATGATTTCTTACCAAATATTTCTAGATAATTATTTAAAAACTTGTACTAAACAATTTACAAAATTTTTGATTTTATATAACAACAAAATTTTTGCGGAAAATCAAACTTATATTTGGATTTTCACAGTATTTCGTACCTTCGATACTGACTAAATTGCTTATATAAGACCTAAGAAAGCTGTTACAGACACATATTATAAGGTGTATAGCTTTATACTAAAGCCGTTATAAAAAATCCTTATTCTTCTTTGATGGCGCTACAACGGATAATCTGTTTCGGCCGTCTTAATAAAGCTTCGCCAGTTACCCGTGCTATGCGAGAGTTAGCAAGCCCAAGCGCAGTTTAATCTTTTGAACGGAGAAAAGGTCATCCTCTTCTGCGCGTTCTACCACCGTGAGTCAAAGAAAACACCCTCTTAGCCAGAGCATCTTCATCCATTCGCTCAACATGACCAACCCTCTTAGCCGGAGCGTCCTCATCCATACGCTTATGATGACCAACCCTCTTAGCCGGAGCGTCCTCATCCATTCGCTTAGCATGACCAACCCTCTTAGCTAGAGCGTCCTCATCCATTCGCTTAACATGACCAACCCTCTTAGCCAGAGCATCCTCATCCATTCGCTCAACATGACCAACCCTCTTAGCCGGAGCGTCCTCATCCATTCGCTTATGATGACCAACCCTCTTAGCCGGAGCGTCCTCATCCATTCGCTTAACATGACCAACCCTCTTAGCCAGAGCATCCTCATCCATTCGCTTAACAATTATCAACCCTCTTAGCCGGAGCGTCTTCATCCATTCGCTTAACATGACCAACCCTCTCAGACGGAGCGTGCTCAGCCATTCGCTCAACATGACCAAAACAGCGGAGCCGCTGGATTTTTTTGCGCTTGACTATATCAGTGACGGCGTACAACTCATACAGCTCCTACAACTCATCATTCCATTGTCTTCGATACACGTCGTCCACGTTTATTGGACCATAGGTCTTTCGAGTATCTTCGTCTCGAATGCTCCCAACAGCCTCTCATCATGCGGAGTCATTGTCCACGTCTCAGCGCCATACTTTAAAACTGGTAGTATGAGGGACTTATACGAGGGGTACTATTTATATTTCGGGAATAGCAAATAATAACAAACATTTTTAGATGCAAATGGCTTTATTGTTTTTCAAAATATTCCCCTTGATGATCAGCACACTTTTGCATCCGTTCAAACCATTTGTCATAGCAGTTTTTCCATTCCTCTTGAGACACCTCCAAAACATGGGTTTTGAACGCTTCAACTGCTTTTTCGGGGCTTGTAAATCGTTCACCACGCAGTCTACCTTTGATGTTCGGGAACAAGAATAAGTCATTGGGTGCCAAATCAGGACTGTATGGAGGATGAGTCATCAATTCGATGTTTTGACTGCTCAAAAATTAACCTGTTTGACGAGATGAGTGAGAGCTCGCATTGTCATGATGGAGACTGATTCGACTTTGGCGGTTGGTTTTACGAATTTCTCCGAAGACTTCCGGCAAACAAATGGCCGTGCGCCACTCAGAATTGACCGCCCTACGTTACTCAAGCGGAACAGTGGCCACATGACCCATTCGGCCGAAGAAACAGGCGACCATTTGCTTCGATGTGCTTCTTCCACGAACAACTTTTGTTGGATTTAGCTCGTCTTGGAATACCCACACGGTCGGTTGTTGTTTAGTTTCCGGCTCAGACGCATATATCCATGATTCGTCACCTATCACGATTTTATACACGTCTTTTGACCCACCACGGTCGAACTTTTTAATCACTTCCTTACACCAATTGACACGAGCCTTTTTTTTTAACGATTGTCAAATTATGTGGGATCCAACGTGAACAAATCTTTTTTACAGCCAAATGTTCATGCAATATTGAATGTATGGAAGTGGAAGTAATGTCCAAGGTGTCCTCTATCTCACGATATGTCACATGACGATCTTGCATTATCGGTTCACGCACTGCATCGATGTTTTGTGGCACAACAACCGATGTTGGACGACCTTCACGGAGTTCGTCGGCGACCGAACTACGACCACGATTGAATTCACTATACCAGCGATATACTGTGGTTTTTGATGGTCCTTTATCGCCATACAAAGAACTGAATTCATCGACACATTCTTGTTGAGATAATCCACGTCGAAAGTTGTGAAAAATAATCCAACGAAAACCTTCTCTTGAAATTTCCATTTTTTGGCCCAATTGATTTTCTTAACTCACTGTAAACAAAACAAATGGCACTTGTACATCAACACGTTGTGAGTACGTTTATGCTAAAAAATGTGAAACTTTATTATGGTGTTGCCAGATTTTAGCTATTGACATTAGCGTTGCCAGTTCCCGAAATATAAATAGTACCCCTCGTAGAGCGAGATTTTCGTTCGTCGAGAAAGAGCTCTGCTTCTCAATTGCCATGATCCCATAATACCACCTGTTGGCAAGAGTTATTCCTCGCTTGATCTCGAGGCTGACATGTTGTTCTTGGCGGTAATAATGGATCCTAGATAAACGAAATCCGTGACGACTTCGAATGTATAATTGTGGACAGAAGCATATTGTCCAAAAAAGTCTTCTACATAGTTTAATTTGTTAATTTTATTATTATTATTATTATTATATCTTACACCATAATTAATTATATGTCCAAGGTGTTGGGGGAATGAGTACTAGCTGCAAAGGCTTTCGACTCGAAAGGAAAAAGATTTTATACAGTTTTATATAAAACAAACCCAACTTTTGTTTAATTCATCTGTGTTTTCTTTATTTGATCTTATAGAGCTATCCTCCTTTAGTAGAAGCAGGATCGTTCGTTTCTTCAGGTAACAGAACTGTTTCTCCTTTCAGTTCCGAGGTTGTTTCAGTTTAAGGGACCCATGTCTCTGTGGCATCAGAAGGGGCTAATATTTGTTCTGAGTGAGCTTCCTTTAGGTGCCACCCTAACCCACCTACCTCACCCAAACCTATCTACCTCACTACCTACCTCACCCTAACCTACCTACCTCACTATAATCTGATTATTTTATATTATATTTTTCTTAAATCCCATTGAAAAACATGATTTCCTTGGTTCAAAGATAATAATAAGTAATCCTCTTAGTTCAACTACTTGCTCCACATCAGATATTTTGACGAATTTGTCATATAATTATCATGATCTTCTGCGGGACTCTTTCTCTAAGCATAGAGAAATTTAGTTTTAATCCTAGCGGTGGAACTTCTTTCAACTCACCCACTATATACCCCCTGAATACTTTTACATGGTCCTCATATTTATTCATCTCTTGATATTCATGGTCAGGAACTCATGTATTTTGGAGGAATCAAGATTAGGGATCTTGAATATAACTAAGAGTATTCTCCAATATACCTGCCAAAGATCCGCAGTCTGTGATTAGATGCAGAGAGGTTTCATCACTTTCTCCACTGGAAGACTTCTGGTTGAACTTCTGAGGGGCTGATTACTTATAGTAAAAATGATTATTGTTACACAAACATTTCAGTCATTATAAAGTTTAGGAGTTACTCTCAAAATGAAGTTATTTTATAGTTATAAAATAGTTCAAGGAAACAAGAAACTAGAACAGAGAAAATTGAACATACTTCTATATACGAGAATCTTGTGCTACTGGTAGTTAGAGACATCATAAGAATATTGTAACTTGGTACTTAGGCCACAATGGGCCTTGAACGGGCCTAAGTGAGTCTTAGGACAGCCATGTAACCTAACCTCACTTGGTACTTAAATAGTTGGCAATCAAGTCAGGGAGCCTTCCAATGTTCGACTTATAAAGTTACAAGCATTATAGAGTCAAATTCTATAAACCATCTTGGAAAGACCTCTGATCGTGTTATGATGCATAAATTTAGGATAGTAATAACATCATTAAATATTATTAGAACACTTAAATCTTGAAAGAAGTTAATGTGACTGATCCGCCCAATAAGTTGAGTCTCCTTAATGCACTCAACTGAAAAGCAGCTGTTTGATCACTTCAATGGAGTGCAGACAAACATTCCTTAGTTCCACTCGAATATGATTCAGCATACATTCGTCTTCTCCAAGGCCATTTACTTGGATATTTTAAGGGAATGCATTTATCGACAAACTAGAGAAGAGAATCCAGAGATGCCACCATGAAGATGCCAATCATTTATTGATACTACAGCAAAGATTGTTTGAGAATAATAAGCTAAGTGCTATGTCCTGAAAGTAAATTTGAGAGACATATTGGTGTTTTTTTCGGACCAAGTATTTGTTCCTAGCACTCAGATCAGCAGACATCTATTGTACTGCATTTGGCGTTCCATTTTTATGTTCCTTTGAAACTACCTGATTTGTGAAGAGACCTCAGTATGAGATCCTATATCGTATGTTGAGGTCTCTGGCTTCGATGTACTTTCTCCAGGTTGAGAACTCCAAACAAATGAATGCCACGATATGTCACTTCGCTTGCTTGCTGGATCATTACACCATTTGGAGATAAGAGAGGATATATACCGTGTCTTAAGGTAAACGTTATGTGAACGCTTTTCGACTCGCTAACCTAAATTCTCCATTTTAGTAACCATTCTTCTACACGTCTGATGTGAGCCTTTAGATGAAGATGTACTTATTAGATATATTTAAGGGTGTGATACAGCGCGACCTGACGGATCTATTATTATGTCCCTATTTATTTAATTAGATGAGGATAGTACAGATCTTCCGTCAGGTTTAATTCCGACCTTAATCAAATTTAAGGATCTTGATCATATCTAAGATGTATTCTCCAAAATACCTGTGCTATTTGTGTGCCCAAGGTCCGCAGTCCGTGATCAGGTGTAGTGAGGTTTTCTCACTTTCTCCACAGAATCTATAGTCGACAGTTGAAGTCAAAGGTCCACAGTCTGTGATCAGGTGCAGTGAGGTTTTCTCACTTTCTCCACAGAATCTACAGATGTCGTCTGAGGATAGCCCCAACTTATTCATGTGATATATGAGTGTACAGTGTCCGCTTAGAACGCCTGTGATGATTCTTAATTTACTCCGAGGCATGTTTATCAACTCTTTTCTTTCTTTTAGGATTAAAATCTCCCAGAAGACCTTTGGACTATCTTAATCATCCCGGAAGAGGGGAATCAAAGTGGTGTTGAGGGATCAAAATGGTATTGGGGGATCAAATTGGTGTTGGGGGATCAAATTGGTGTTGGGAATCAAAGTGGTGTTGGGGGGTCATATTGGTGTTTCGGGGATCAAATTGGTGTTGGGGGATCATATTGGTGTTGGGGAACCAAAGTGGTGTTGAGGGATCAAATTGGTCTTGGGGGATCAAATTGGTGTTGGGGGATCAAATTGGTGTTGGGAATCAAAGTGGTGTTGGGAGATCATATAGGTGTTGGGGGGATCAAATTGGTGTTGAGGGAATGAAATTGATAGTGGGGGATCCAATTGGTGTTGGGGATCAAATTGGTGTTGGGAGATCAAATTGGTGTTGGGAGATCAAATTGGTGTTGGGGAACCAAAGTGGTGTTGAGGGATCAAATTGGTGTTGGGGATCAAATTGGTGTTGGGGGATCATATTTGTGTTGGGGGATCAAATTGGTGTTGGGGGATGAAATTGGTGTTGGGGGATCAAATTGGTGTTGGGAGATCATATAGGTGTTGGGGGGATCAAATTGGTGTTGAGGGAATGAAATTGATAGTGGGGGATCCAATTGGTGTTGGGGATCAAATTGGTGTTGGGAGATCAAATTGGTCTTGGGGGATCATATTGGTGTTGGGAGATCAAATTGGTCTTGGGGGATCATATTGGTGTTGGGGGAGCACTTCTATTTTCGCCAGCAGTGGAGTAATTTTATGAGGAAGTAGTTTTTCGAAGACTTGCGATAGATTGGAAATGAACTCAGCTTTCAAGAAACCTGATCTTTACTTGGATGATCCTAATGGAATTCAAAAGGTGTCTCAAAAGGATGCTGAACAATTATGAATTTGATAGGTATGAATGATTTCATGGATATGAAGAATAATGTTGTCTGTTCGAACAATTGGGCACTATTTGGGAACCGATTCTAGAAGTAGTCTGAAAATTATGCCCCAAAGTACACTGAGTATATATAAGTACGAGTATATGGAATAATACCTTTCTTTCCTCTGCTGACTTAGAATACTCGTTCATTGCTCCATCGATATATTGAGGGACCTGTTCTGATACCTCAACATACCGATACTTGTAATCATTTAATGCTATATATAAATTTACACAATATATATGCTATATATAAATATATATGCTATATATAAATATATATAATATATATGCTATATATGCTATATATAAATAATTTAAAGCTAAATATGAATATGGGATAAAAATAATAGATCTCTCCGGTCATTCTTTTAAGTCGAAGATACAAGGCTTTATATCCAGGCAAGCCTTATAGAAGGAACACACTCTTCTTTAGCAATTATTCCATTATTTCCGCTATATATCTCAACTTTCCGCTATAACCAAAGCCAGTATACTCTTCATACTCTTAATCATTTAGGAATGTTGTGCAACAAGAAAAAGTGGCATATTAATGACCGGATGGATTACTTCCTTCAGCACACCACCAGCGATGCGCTTCCATCTTCAAAATTTATTGTGCTCTTACAAATATTTGGGCCCAATAAATGCATTCGCCGGATTGCTCAGCAACCGGGAAGAAACATGATAAAAGAGATGCGAGTGCCATTCTTAGAAAGCTGAAACGCCGCAAGTTGGCACCACACCAGACGATGACCGAGCACAGATCCGGGCAGGGTGCCAAAATTTCATATTCGTTTGCAAAGTGCGGTTGGGATGGGGTACGAGCCACAATAAAAGTGGAAAGAAATATGAAATTATTATGAACGCCTTCTCAAGAGTAGCTGCGCTCCGTTCCGCTCGGCGCCGCTGCATGCATTCCAACTGCTGCCACGAGAAATTGAGGGCGAGGGCGGCTCTTTTGCGCCTCTGCTGATCCACACGATGGTGACGGGGCTATGCGTAAGTGTCGCAAACTGTTGGCTCCTTTAAATTCAAATATATTTGGGCAGTTGCCACATCACTGACAGAGGATTCAATTGTAGCTGGCGCATGGCCATATTTCTTCAGAGATTCGCTTCATTCGGCCTCGTCTGCGTGCTTGCGGCTCGAAGACTGCTCTATACATGCATTAGCGGCTGTGCATATGTATGGGTGTACATGTGTGAGTGTGTGAGTATTAAAAATAAATGGAATTCTCAGTTCGAAAGCAATTTCTGTTAAATAAGCGGAGGAGCAAATTTCCATTTTTCGTTTCTTTTGCTGGGAATTGCTTCGAAATTTTAGCATTGAACTATTTTAAAATGCTTCAATGAAGTTGAAAACAAAATTGAATTGATTTAATATTGTATAAATTGTTGCTGCCTTTGTTATGTAAGTACTTAGTGGGGTGTGCCAAATTGTGGGGTGGACTTTGGCGATACCAAAAATTTCAATCATACAAGAATAATTCTGTTTGTCCTTCAAGATTTTGCTCTTAAGTGCCTCCTTCAAATAAATACAACGCATTTGGATGGGTTCATCTTAAATATTGTGTCTTTATAAACAATTTGCAACACTTTAAATGCTGCTTATATAAATTAATAGAATGCTTGAGAACTTGGAAGAATTTCAACCAAAATTTGTTTGTTTACCAAATAAAATCAGACACTTTTCGATTGAGCACATAAAAAATATATAAAAATTGAGGAAACTGCTCGTAGTCTTGCTAAAAAGAACTACGCCATTCAAAGTAACAAAAACAACAATACATATAAAGCAATTTCTAAACGATTATTGTCCTAAATTCGTTTAGAACCAGCAAAGATCAAGACGAAAAGCGTTTCGACTTTCTCTCTTCCACACGTACAGCAGAAGTCAGCGTAGCATTTGAGCAGTTTTTTGCCTGTATCCGAAGCAATTTACTTAGGCATCATTCTTCTTGGCCCGCTGTCCAAAAATAGCACTGCCAACACGTACAATTGTGCTGCCCATTTCGATCTGAGAAAATAATATATACAAATAAAAATAAAATCCAAATCAAAAACGGAAACAAGAAAGAGAAAAGGGAGAAAGCAAGAGCAACAATGTTGGAGTGGTCTTTTTCTCCTCCATATTTTCATATTTCTGTACGCACCGCTTTATCGAAATCATCGGACATGCCCATCGACACTTGCAATGTATTCAGTTCAATAGCATGATCCTCGGCAATTGAGCGCTGCAGACCCATTAGTTTGGAGAAATCTGGATTCGGTCCAGTTGTGTAGTCGTGCCCAAAGGCGCCGATGGTCATAAGGCCATCCAATTGCAGATTCGTTAGATTTTGACTTATGTGCCCGAAGAGCCCATGTGCAGAGGTGGGAGAAACGCCATTTTTCTCTGAAGTAGAAAACAACAAATTTATTAAAGTGTAGTGAATGTAGTAGAAGAGGGATTGCAGGGGGAAACCACCGAAGAAGGGGGTGTCCAAGGACTCATTGTACTCAATAAACAAAATAAATCATGTATGCCAAGAAAAGGTAGGCATATGAGAAAGCTGATATCTTAGCAAGGAAAGCTGCGACCTCTCAGTTCCACGGCCCTTCTGTGAACTATCACCCAATTGGAGATTTGCTGAAGAAGTTCGCAAATACGAATTTAAGTCAAACCTACAAAATTCTTCCCTGAAGCAACTTCAAATACTTCTCTTATGAAAATTTTGTACTCGTATTATGGAGTGCCTCTGAGTTCAACGGCCCTGAACCCTTCTGTGAACTGTCATCTAGCACCATTGAAGGTCTGCTGGAGAAGTCCACAGATGCAAAAAGCAGTCAAACGTGAAAAAATCTTCCGGAATTAAGACAGTCTAAAGCTTTTCTGGGGAACTTTAATCCTAAAATAAAGAAAAGAGTTGATAAACTTGCCTCGGTGTAAATTAAGAATCCTCACAGGCGTTTTAAACGGACACACATATATCACATGAATAAGTTGGGTCTATCCTCAGATGACATCTGTAGATTCAGTGGAGAAAGTGAGGAGATCTCACTGCACCTGATCACAGATGCCGACTTTGACTTCAGATGCCGACTTTGGCTTCAGATGCCGCCTGCAGATTCTGTGGAGAAAGTGAGGAAACCTCACTACACCTGATCACGGACTGCGGAGCTTTGGCTTCGGATGCCGTCTGCAGATTCTGTGGAGAAAGTGAGCAAACCTCACTGCACCTGATCACAGACTCCCGGCCTTTGGCACACAAATAACACAGGTGTTTTGGAGTCTACTCTTAGATATATTAAAGATCCCTCAGCTTGATTATTCCAAAATACATAAATTTCTGTCGGAAATAAACCTGAGACCATCCTCATCTTTTTAAATAAATAGGGGCATAACAATAGATCTTTGAAGGAAGCGTGTTATACACCTTTAAATAAAGGTAATCTAATTTAATGCCAAGACCAGGCTTACGAACGACTGACTGAGGGATAGATAGATAGATATATTTAAGGGTGTCATACACTGCGACCTGAAAGATCTATTGTGATGCCCCTATTTATTTGAAAGATGAGAATAGTCTCATCTATAAATCTTCTGTCAGGTTAATTTTCGACAGGAATTCATATATTTTGGAGGGATCAAGATATAAGATATATTCTCCAAAACACCTGAGTCTATTGTATGCCAATGGTCCGCAAACTGTGATCAGGAGCAGTGAGGTTTCGTCACTTCCCCCACAGAATCTACAGTCGGCAGCTGAAGCCAAAGGTCCGCAGTCTGTGATCAGGAGCAGTGAGGTTTCGTCACTTTCTCCACAGAATCGACAGATGGCATCTGAAGATATACCCAACTTGTTCAAATGTTGAGAATAGTTGAGTCTACAATGTCCGCTTAAAATGCCTGTGATGATTCTTAATTTACTCCGAGGCATATTTATTAACTCCTTCGCTCTTTTAGGATTAAAATCTCCCAGAAGAGCTTTGGACTGTCTTAGTCCCGGAAGAGTTTTCCCGGTTTGACTTCTTTTTGCATCTGTACACTTCTTCAGCAGACCTCCAATGGTATGGGATGATGGTCCACAGAAGGGTTCAGGGCCGTTGAACTCTGAGCCCGGAACCTCTGACTGAGGGAGAGACACATTATTATTATCTATTCTTCCCTCACACCCCGTGGTTGGTGTTTTGAGTATTGAGTACCAGCAACTAAGATTTTCGACACGAAGGACTTCAAAGCCTCGGGATTTAAAAAATTTATCAGATTATCTAATCAGTTGTCGCTCCACTTACCGCCCTCTCCGCTTGTGTTTATTTGTATGAGCACACGCAACGGATTCTTGGGGTCCACCTTCTCCCAGGCTCTATCTAGAGTGTCGGCCAACTTTTCACTGTCCACTGTTTGAATCATGTAGAGATTCGGTAGTTTCAGTACCTGGAACAATACAAACATATCAAAATTTAAATGGCAGGTACAAGTCTCAGAATTTGACTATTCGAGTGGCACTTACAGAGTTTCTATACAAAATGCTAAGAAGTTTGCTATGTAAATACAATTTTGAAATATGAAGTTTTCTTAAGATGGTCAGGACAGTAAGGGAAACATGGTCTAGAAAATAGAAATGCCACATAAATGAATGAAACATACAAGTGAATATGTAAAATTTTGAATAATTTTGTAGAGCAGACATGACAAATGAGTACAGAAACAGTATTCCATGCATAGGTAAAGTAAAAAGCAAACAGCATAGCAAATTGCTGAGTCAAGTTCACTGCATTATTAGAGGCCAAGGACACTCAAGTATTTGCCAAGTATTCCTTAGCACACTGCTGAAACAGTAGAGGAATATAACCAATCAGGGAATGAAACCCTCATTCAGTTCCAACGCATCCAACAGTTTAAGATTTAAATTATTTGGTGTTAGTGACTCAGTTCATCTTGAGTGTATTCTGTACAGTGCTATAGTTCTACTATTACACTACAGCTATTAGGAAATCAGCTAAATTTGTGTCATTTACAAATTTATCTGATTATAAAGCGTTAATTGAAGCTGCTTTGCTTGTAGTAAAAAAATCACCCCTTCAACCACGCGACCCACCTTTTTCTGTAAATAGTTAAAGATTGTTTAGTTCGTCCTCTTAGCTCCTTGAACCTACCTTATTCACTTTGTTGTTCTGCAAGTGGCCTATGAAATGCCATTTAATTTCCGGACACGCTTTCAACAACTCCGGATGAGTGCTCTTCTCCATCAACTCTTGTACGTAGTTTTCACCGAAATGGCGTTGTCCCGCAGAATAAGCATCGATGATCATTTCGACGGACTTCGTTTTGCTTACAGCCACCAGCTGAGGCTTTGGTGTCTTTACGTCCTAAAAAAAAGGGAAAATTATGACTCTATTTTTTAAAGTTTAAACTTTTACATTGATTTCTTACTTCAGGACGCCGTGCGTAGGCTTCATCCATACGTTTGAGCACTGCCTGGAGACCAGCTTTAACATCAAACTCTGCCATAGTGCGACGTATCATTAAAACAGAAGGTACTCTTTAAAGATACAAATTCTATATTTACATTTGTGTTTATAGATTAAAATTCGGGAGATAACTTCAACTTACTTGGCTGCAGCAATTTAAAACAATTTTATCAATCTGGTTGAATCAACTGATAACAAACGTCATAAACAGCTGCGGGAAATGCCTTGCGGGTTTGTGTCCAGAATATATTCACAGTACTTTAGTAGCTTGTACACATTTTGCCATTTTTGCATTCACAATGTGGGTATCATTCACCAGGGGTACATGATGCTTCCAGCACTAAAGCACTAGACCACTAGAGAAAAAAAGGAAAATCGTTTCTGATGAAACTCAAAATATTGTAGTAATTCTCCGAATATGATGTATTGAAAAAATGAGTTTGTGATAGTATTAAGTTATAGGAATGATTTTATTTTCATTTCCGTTTCCTTCCGTTTCGCAATTCATATCAGTAGAAACAAAATGTTAACATTCGCATGACAGCTATTGTGACTTGCACACGCTACTCTATAAAGTAACATGTCGAAGGTCTTTTCACTGCAATGCTGCTAAGTTGCTCTTTATACATGAAAACCTTTATCAAGTTGTCCACTCCATAGCCTGGAAAAAATTAAATAATTCACCGAATTCGAAGTATTGAAAAACAGGAGTCGTTGAAAAAATTAAATTTCAGGAATGATTTTATTTTAATATCCTCTTCTTTTCGCTTCATAAATCATATCAGTAAAACCAAATTTTGGAGCATTCGCATGAACACAATTGTGAATTGCGCACTGTACTCTATAAAGTAACATGTCAAAGGTATTTTCAATACAATGTTGATATTTTATTCTTTATACATAAAAACTTTTATCATACTGTATACGTCATATCCTGGACAAATACTTATCAATTATTAATATTATTACTTATTTTGAAAATTACCTCAATTTGCTTTCCATTCCATCGTTTTGAGGAGCATACGACCAGAAGCGATCCACTCATAGGCGAACTGTGACTTGCGCTCGCTAATCCACTTACAACATGGCAGAGGTTTTCATATATGCTTAGCCAAGTGAATTATTAGCTGTGTTTCTTTCCACGCGAGTGTGAATAAAACGCCCGCTTATCCATTCATATGGACCGCTTAGTTAAGACAAGGTGCTTGTATCCGCTTATTGTTTAGCGCCTCAAACAGAAGTGCTGGCAGGATATTTTTGTGGTCTATTGTGAACGAGAAAAAGAGTAAACCAAGAATTAACCGCTGTAATGATATAAAAAGCTGTAATTATATAAAATATATAGTATATCGTGTATTCATTAATATGGACACATTTCAAGTTAAATTACCAACGCTTGCTCAAAATATGCCATTTTGCATTGTTTTTTCCTCTTTAAAATCGTTGACAATTCAAATGCATAAGCAGTGCTGCCAAATTATAAACAGTTAAGCGACGGGTAGCGTTTTATTCACACTCGTGTTGAAAGAAACACAGCTATTTTTACTCATACACTGCGGCCACACGATCAATTTCTTGACCATCAAGTCGCAATACACTCATACTTTTTACAAACACATACACATTTTTAGTACTTGATCGTCGACTTGATTATCCATTTATGTTTCAAGACGAGAATCAATTCGGCTTTCAATTCACAAACAAGATCGAGACTGCATTGAGATTAATGAATTAACGCTGGTACTTAACCGCCGACTCACGAAACATCTCAAAATATGTGGCCCAAACAGAGCCAAAATAGGTCTGAAATCCTTCTTCGGCTCAGTAGAGGGAACTCAAAACACGTATCACAATGGGCCGATGGGCGGAGTAATTTGCGTAACTCGCAAGTTCCGTGGTTTAACCTAACCTAACCTAGATCTTCAATTCTCTTTTGCAGCTTAACTTTATCCTGTATTTGTGTATAAAGTTGAATTTTCTTAGCATAATATCCTTATGAGATTTTAGTACCATATTCGTGAGATGAATTGTTCTCCCATCTGTTTTGGGTGTAATTTGATTCCCTCGGAATCATTTCTTGTATTCTGCTAAGAGATTTTCTAGCAGAGTCTTGTATTACTAGATGTAACGGTGTTAGATCTAGTATCACTTCTTTTGCTGCCGTTAAACAGATGCTCATAGCTCCAGGCAAGGCGTGGTACATTACTTAAGACAGATTTCGCTGTCTTAAGTCTGACTCTATTTGACCAGCCTACAGAACTATAGGTGACGATTGGTCTCGCCATCATGGTACACATCCAGCGAACGATTCTTGTATTACATCTCCAAGATTTACCCGCAGGCCTTCTGTATATCATTGAGGAGGTTGTAGGCCTCTTGTTGGTTTTTGTCAGATGAGTCTTCAATAATGAGTCTTCAATAACTTTCTGTCGAAAATGACTCCGAGGTATTTGGACTCAGAGCTAATATCAACCTGCGTACCATTTAGAAGAATAGGTTTGATATATGGAAAGGATATTTTTCTAGTAATCGCCACAATGGTGATTTTCGTGGCATTGATTTTCGATTCTCTTCCAATTCACCATTCACTAGCTGGTAATAAGAGGGGTTTTGAATAATATCAGATAGGGTGGATGGTCTTCGAGGCATTGACTTTCAATCCTGTTCCCCTGCACCATTCACTAGCTGCTAATACCTCCCTCTGTATAATATCACAAAGGGTGGATTCAGACTTTCCTTTAGCTATTATCAGAATATCGTCCGCATATCTTTGACATGATATGCCCGGATTTGGGAGTTTTACCAGAAGATCATTAACTACTAAGCTCCACAAAATGGGTGATAATATCCCACCCAATAATAATAATACCCCATGCAAATGCCCAGCTCTCGCGGCCTCAAGAAATAGAGCCTATCCAAATTCTCGGCTGTATAACCGAAGGATCTCCTGAAATAACTAAATTCCACAAAGGAGATCTAGACAACAATCCATCTTTTTTCCAGCGTTTAGGAGGGGTGGTGATCTTAAAACGACGCTAAGGCACTAATTGTAATTCATGCGAGGATGTCGTGGATCAGCCACCTGAACCAACCAACCCCACCCTGCGGACATCCTTTATTGACTTTGACTTTAACAGTTTTGTCACCTGCTTCAGCGTCAGTCAGTCTACTGTTAAGTAAGGCTCGGAAGTATTGGAAGTGATGTTCTCGATTCCTCTATTAAGAGCTCTAATCACATATTCGTGACGAGTCAAAAGTCCCTTGTCTTTTATCCAGTGCTGCCTGAATAAAGCCACTGAGATGGTATAATGCGCTTTTAGTAGATTTACCACAGGTCAAAGGTCATACAGTCTGGTATATTAAGTATGCTCCCCTTCAAAAACAACGATCGTAACAGTGTGTCCAAACACCTTCCAATTGTATTCTAAGCAGGTGGATTTTTCAATTATTCCAGTAGCTTTCCTTTTTCCGTTTCTGGAAGTCATTCGGGCGATCTTTCTTTAATATATCTACAATTGGGAATCTGAGTTTCATTCATTTTAATGGCGAATGCTCGCATTTAATTGCAGACACTCGCATTTTATAGGCGTATATTCGCAATTAAAATGAGAAATTATAAATTGCAGTTTAAATAAGAAATCGGCGGCTTCATTTTACGTAGTCAATATGTCAAGGAAGACCCTAATAAATTAGCAATCGATTTAGAAACTAGGAACTCTACAAGAAATCACAGGTATGGACGTGCACCATCTCTTCGAGGAACAATGCGCACTGCTCATGCAGTTCCTGGTGTATGCTACGATCCAATGCATAAAAAGTATGATCAAATTTGGATTCGTGTTGCTGCTGACTTTCGGACTGACGTTTGCCTTTTTCCAATTGGTGAGTAGGGAGGTGGGCATGGCCGTATTGCTGCATATAATGTACTAACGAAAACTTCTGTTTTATACCTTCAATAGTGTGAAATCAGTCTGCCAAAGGGCAGGGTATCAAATAATACCGACTTCATGATGCCCGCAATGAGGTCGAGCGTCCTAAACTATGCCACCGATTCGCAAGAGAGCATCAGAATGTATCCATTTATAATTGAAATTCCTTCCAAACTGTCAGCGGATGTGATCAAAAATGGGAAGAAGAGCAAGGAGAGGAGATTCGGTAGCGAGAGTTACAGCAGTGTCGACGATGATCAGGACGATAGTAGACTCCAAAAACGCGTCACATACCTAGAAAAGGAATTAAAACATACAAGTTTTAAATAAGTCTTCTTGAATTGCAAATATACATATTTAATAATATAATTGAAAGAGACATGTGCAGAAAGGATTTAGGTGGGTAGCTACGGTGAGCGATCGCCAAAAAGGCACATGATTGATCCTTTGTGATATCGCATAAGACACAACTACCCTTTCCTTGCAGAAGTTCAGCCATTTGCATTTTTTTATTTAAGATATTGATGGAGTTTATTTTTTTGCTTAGAATGTCTCACAGGGAGTTCAGAAAGTAGTTACCCAAGAAGGTATAGCGGTCTCCAAAAGTGCGCACTTAGGCCATCATTGACTCCTTGTTATATCGCATGAGACACAAGTTCCTAACCCCTTCAAAGGTCCAAAGGTTGGAGCTCTTGATGAAGCAGTTGATGCTTATCTTATTTGGAATATCATCCAATGAGTCCAGAAAGTAGTCACCCAGGAAGGTGGCTGGGTAGGTATAGCGTTCGCCAGAAGGGCGGAACTTAAGCCATCATCTACCCCTTGTGATGCCGCATGAGATACAAGGCCCAAACACTTTCAAAAGTCCAGCTATTTGAAGCTCTTGATGAAGCAGTTGATGGAGCTTATATTCTTGTTTGGAATATCTCCCAAAGAGTCCACAAAACGGTCACCCAGGAAAGTTCGTCTCCTTCTAGACGACGCTGGACACGTGAATAACAGGTTTTCAATGGACTCTTGCTCCCCCTCGTCCATGTAATTCCTGCACAACCCGTTAGAGGCAATCCCCAGCCAACTATCATGAGTCAAGGGTATAACGGGACTATGGGTCAAGTGTCCTAACAAGGCTATGGAGCTATACTATGGAACCTATACTTGGTCTGTTTAGAGATAATAAATCTTAAGCGCTTGACGTTTATGTCAGGTCAGGTTAGTCTAGCTATTTTGCATCGTACTCCTTCAGACCAGCACCTTCTCGCTGCGTCTAAGGATATTGTATTAATAAGTACCTTACATGTGGCAATAGGAATACTAAGGTTTGACCCAGCTAGTTGAAACGGTATTGTAGTGGTCTCTCGGACGAGTTTTTTCGGTGTGCAGTTCCGTGGAATATCCCAGGAATATCCCAGGAATATCCCAGGAATATCCCAGGAATATCCCAGGAATATCCCTGGAATAGCCCAGGAATATCCCTGGAATAGCCCAGGATTATCCCAGGAATATCCCAGGAATATCCCAGGAATATCCCAAGGAACCGAGTTTAGATGTAGATTTTGCTTAGCTATCTCGTCTATTGATTTGCGACAGCTCTTGACGGCTTGTTATGTAATTATAGCAAAATCCAAGGAACTCAAAGCTTCTTGGCTAGCAGATAGAATGTAAATACATTGCCCAGATATTTCCTTCTTTTTCTCAACCCAAGACAGTGCTACCTCTATAACCGCGACCTCAGCCTGAAATACTCTGCAATGGTCGGGAACCCTAAAGAACATGTTAGTGGTCGGTTCACCTTAGAATACACCACCTCCCATTTCCCTTCTTTGTAGCTTGGATCCATCTGTGTAGACGTGAATCCCTTTTACATGTGGGGGTGCCGTCCTTCCATTCGTTCTTAGCGGGAATGGTGATCTTACACAAGCATTGAGGCATAACATGATGTGATCTAGTCAAAAGAGTTAGGAACACCTTTAAAACGGAGCTTAAAAGACACGTTAATGGGCAGTTCATCTGATAATACACCAACTCCCACTTCCCTTTACTGTAACTAGGATCCATCTGTGTAGATCTGAATCCCTTTTACATATGGGGGTGCTGTACATCCTTTCGTCCCTAGTGGGAATGGAGATCCTACACAAGCCATTGAAAGCATATTATGGTGAGATCTAGTCAAAAACGTCAGGAATACCCTCACAATATTATAGGATAGACAATATTATAGGATTGGTGCGCATCTTTTAGCCTAGGTTAGGTTAGGTTAACGTGGCAGCCGGTCTAAGGATCAGCTCACTCAGACCACCATGGGTCCATTGTGATACCACCGCGTAAAAACGCGCACCTCCGATTCACTCGTCGAACCATTTCGAAGCAAGATTTGTTTGGCCTTCTTTTTGCTTAACAGCTGAATATGCAGTCGTCCTTTTGCCAAAAAGCCTGACAGGCAGCAGATTAAGCAGAACGTCTAAAGTTGCAATTGGAGTTCTTCTAATGGCTCCGCCGTTCTGTGTACCTTCCTTACCAACCTGTTCTATGTAGATTTGTTTAGGGCCGCTCACCAAAAAAGAGCTCCTTAAAAAAGAATTGTTCATACCACAGGTGAGTATATCCAGTAGGTTACCTTTGCCTGTAACCCCCCCATATCTGTCCTATGACTCCTTTGCAAGGGTACAGAGCAACTTTAGCCTTCCGAATGCATTCATTTACATTAGCCTTCAAGTTCAGCTTCCTAGCCAGCATGAAACCCCGATTCCTAGATTCTTCTAGCCTTCCGATTCAGTTTCCTAGCATGAAACCCCGATTCCTAGCTTCTTCTACATGACTGATATCTACACCCATTAGTTTTGGAGCGATCAATTGAGGTATTTTATACTTCCTAGTGAAGAGCACCAACTTAGTCTTGGATGGATTAACCCCCAACCCGCAGTCTGTAGCCCATTTGGAGAGAATGCCGAGCATCCATTGATACATATCGAAAAGGAGTTACTCAATTTTTATTATTATTGTTTATTATTTTGCTTCATTGTCATAATTGGGTCGCACCTTGTATGGAAATGTTGCAAATGGCACCGTGCATGGCAACGCCTCGATCCCATGCAACAGTCCCATGTAACAATGGGGCAAACGTTTTTGTTTAGCCGAATGTGGCCGCGATGGATGCTGTTATTGCTGTTGTATTGGCAAAAAACGTGGCGTAAAGTGTGCATAATTTGCCTGCTGCCATTGTTGCTGCTGCTGTAGTAAATAGCACACATATTACGTGGGCTTGTATGTGCATACATAGTATATTTAACATTATTATGAATGCCGTAAACTTTGTTGTTGTAGTTTTTGGCGTTGCCTTCGTGTTGCGGCATAGATAATTTTTTGGATTTTTTGCAGCTTCACTTGCAAAGTTTTGCAATTAACGGCGGAAAATGATTTTCAACTTGTCATTTGCACATTACACACACACACACACACACACGTGCATAAAAAAGCATAGTCACAAACCCATCTAAGCACACACACAGACGCAGGCTCAGGCCCACGCTTAACAGCACGTGCAATCAGGCAGGCGCCCAACTCCTCACTTATTCAATAACCATAAACGACCGTATTTTAGTCTGGTGGTCTGTTGGTGGATTGGCCTGTTGGTGGATTGGTCTGTTGGTGAGCTGGTCTGTTGGTGTGTTGGTCTGCTGGTCTATTGGCTATTGGTCTTTTGGCCTTTTGGTCTGCTGGCCTGCTGGTCTGTTGGTCTTTTGGTCTGTTGGTATGTTAGTCTATTGGTCTCTCTGTCTGCTGGTCTGCCACTTCGTCATTAGTAAAGACCCCAAAATGTGTGCCGTCGAGGCTGATTCGTTTGTTCCCCATGTGTGCATGTGTGTGTTACATTGTTTAAACATAATCGGCGCAATCGGCGGCACTGGCCCGGTCCGCAAGTCATCTTGTTTTCATGTGGCATGCACCTACTTCATTTAATCAAAGCACTTGTTCGTAATGTAAAACTGGTGAAGGAAATAATTAGTATGTATGTTGAGTGTGTTTGTTGTTGCATCACACCCTTATGTGCGGCTTTTGTGGCTTTAACTTTGAATTACCACAACTGCAAATAGTAACGCCCTAAATTTTGCCCCTGATTTGAATGGGAATATTGCCAAACATCAGCGTACTGCAAAACTATTGTATTGGAGTTGGTTGCGAGTATGGAAGGAAAAGTAATTAATTAACTACTACTTAGTGGGTCAATAAGTCCCTGAATATTGGCATTGTCCTCAAAATAATACGATTTCTCGAGGCCCTCAAAATAGCCGTTTGTGTCTTTAATGACCTTTTCAATCGACCCAAATCTCGTATCGCCGTGCCATTGCCTCATATTTGGAAACATAATAATATTGCGATCATCAGAGGTCTAATCTGGAGAATAGGCTGGATGAGAAAGAAATTCGTAACCTAGTTCATTCCATTTTGCCATTGCGTCTGCGGACTAGTGCGCCGATGCTTTGTCCTGGTGGAACAGAACTTTTTTCCTCGCCAGGTGCGGTCGTTTTTGCTTCAAATCGGAGTCGAATCGATCCAACAGTCGTTTTACCCTTTTCAAGATAATCAATGTGTACATCCCAAAAAACTGTCAGCATGACCCACCTTGGTCTTTCTGCAGCTTTGATACACCAGAAGAAGTTCACTGTATCGACTGTTCCTTGGTCTCTGGTGTGTTGTGATGAATCCATGTTGCGTCCACGGTTACAAAACGGCTTAAAAACTTATTTGGACTACGATTGAACATCGCAAAACACTCCTTTGAAGTTGTCAAACGATTGCGATTGTTGTCAATTGTGAGCAAGCGCGGCCCTTATCTTCGGGATAGCTTTTTCATATCCAAATATTTCTGCTAAATTGGAAGCTTTGATCCATGTGGTAAGCCTGTAGCCTCTTCAAATTCGCGCACCTTCACTCGGGGATAGTCTAATATAATACCGTGGATTTTATCGACCATCTCTGAGATCCACTGCGTTCTACAATTCACCCAGAATTGTTGCGGAGCCGCTTAAATATGCTAATAACGGGTCTCAGAAAAAGTTCGTGGCGTTTTTTTAGTAAAATTCCACTGGTTTTCTTATAGTGTGGAGATGAATTTATTGAAACCAAATATGCTCCATTATTATCCATTGTTTTGCCATTTTTCGGGTAGAGCGATGCTACCATCGGTGAAGAACTTCTGTGGTTTCTCATTGAAAATCTGAATCAAGCGGATTTCACAGGCTTAATTCCATTGAGAGAGTTCTGCAGGGATCGGAACAAGTAATATTCAGAGGTTGTTATGTTTGGATTGTACAGTGGATGCGTCAAAACTTCCCAACCAAGCTCTCGCAATTTTTGACGGGTCATCAAACAAGGGTGTGGTTGGGCGTTATCATTATGAAAGACAACCCCTTTCCTATTATTCCAATAGGACAGTTTTCGCATTTCAATTGCCTGGCGTAATCTTTCTAGTTGTCCACAGTACAGTTGAGAATCAATCGTCTGACCAACTGGAAGTAGCTCATGGTGGACGACTCCCTTGTAGTCTCAGAACACACACAGCATCAGCTTTTTCGGCATCAATCTCTCTCTATATCTATCTTGCTCTCTCCATCTATCTTGCTCTCTCTATCTATCTTGCTCTCTCTATATATCTTGGTCCCTCTCGCTCTCTCTCATTGTCCCTCGCTATCTATCACCCTTTCTAGCTCTCTCTCTCGATCTGTCACTATCTCACTAGCTCTCTCACTATCTCTCTCCCTCTCCCTCTCTCTCGCTCTCTCTCGCTCTCTCTCGCTCTCTCTCGCTCTCTTGCGCAAATGCTTGTGATGGCTCACCATTCCTTGTCCACCTAACATTGCAACGAACTTTGTGGTATTTGGAATTGACGCTATCTATCGAGAAAAACGCCTGGAACTTTTTCGCAGACCTAATATTAATAATAATTAATTATATCTGCCAGGGGTTGGGGAATGATGCTAGCTAACAAAGGCTTTCGACACTCCAGAAAAAGATTTAGAAAGAAGCATTTCTCAGACCTTGCCTTGGCCGGATTACACTAACTATAAGGAACATTATAATGTTGATCCCGTATATTTATAAACAAAGTAGTTTATATAAACTACGTTTACGAAAAAGTTGACTAAGTTTAATTCACTACAATAGTTTAAAAAGTTGTATATTTCCTTACAATTAATTCTTATCAATGTAGGTTTCAAGTTATAACTGAACTCTTGTTGAGTCTCATGCCACTTTTTATACATATTCGTTGCTTTCGAGAATCATCCACTAACATCTGAAGTAAAAAAAACCATCACCATTGATATACCCTTTGTTTCCATATCACTTTTATCGCTACTGCTTCAAAGTCACAACTAAACTGTTGAGTCTTATGCGCAATTCATGAAAAAGGTCGAGTCCGACCGTCATGTAATCACTATTTCGATTGCTCAGGAGCTAAACATTGCACAAAAAACCGTTTGGAACCACTTGAATAAGGCTGGACACAAAAGGAAGCTCGATGTATCGGTGCCCCACGAGTTAAAGAATAAACACCTCATGAACCGAATGTCCATCTACGAATCGCAAGAGAATCGACCGATTTCTGAAGTGGATGGTGACTGGTAATGAAAAGTGGGTCCCTTACAACAACGTCAAATGAAATCGGTCGTGGCCGCATCGCGGTAAGCCGGCGCAACCGGTGGCTATGCCAGGTTTGACGGTCAAGAAGGGTTTGCTGGTGGGATTGGCACGGAATTATCTACTATGAGCTGCTCCCCTCCAGTCAAACTCTAAATTCAGACCTGTACTGTCAACAATTGGATCGTCTGAAGGAAGCAATCGCCCAGAAGCGGTCAGCTGGTGCCAATAGGAGAGAAATTCACACTTCGATAGTGACTCGCCAGAAGTTCAGGGACCTTCCGTGGGAGTTTATTTTGCATCCACCTTATAGCCCGGGCCTGGCACCAAGTGATTAACACCTGTTTCCTGTCTATGGCGAATAATTTTGCTGGTGAAACCTTTGCCTCAAGAAAAGCTTGTGAAAATCGACTGTCCCAGTTTTTTCCAATAGGGACGAGGGCTTCTCTGAGAGAGGCATCAGGAAATTACCTTCAAAATGGCAACAAGTTATCGCCCATATTTGACCTAAATCGGATCATTCCAACCATGATAAATAAAGCCTTCAATTTCATGCCAGATTTCTTTTTACACACCCTATATTTATATATAATATTCATAATATTTTACTATATTTTATCTTAATTAAAAATCGTCTCAAGACTGAACGGTCGAATTGACCCCTTCAGAAAATTTCGCAGTAAATCAAAACAGTTCCCACTGTGCGAGGCTTTTCGCGTTTATGAGGCAGTTTGGACCTTTGATTAAGTGGCCAAAAGCATTAAATGTTTTTTTGGCAGTTATTGCCAATAAAGTCGATGATTGGTAATTAATTATTTTTATAACAATCTTTTTTCCAGTTGAAGGGTAATAAATATTTAAATTTAAATTATAATACTCGGATAAGATTTCCGGATTGCACTCCGTTTTTGGCTCGATTTCAATAAATACCTTTTTATTATTATTAATTAATATTTTAAAATAATTTTTTTGGATCTTAATTACTTCCCGGAGAAGAATTATTTGGCAATTTTGATGCGTAAAAATTACGTTGTGATTTCTATCGATAATTTTTATATACCAAAGTCTGCCATTTTCATTATACTGACGGTTCAAAGCCCAAACCTGATTAAAGTCTAGATTCTTAACGATACGGAGTACCAGCTTTGTCGGGAAGAAGAAGAAACCACACAGCACATACATACTAAGCAGCTGCATTGCGTTGGTAAGAACTAGAATGAGCATATTCCACCGCGACCAGCTGGCTCTCGAAGAAATAAGGTTAGGTTAGGTTGTCTTGGCAGCCGGTCTACAGACCAACTCACTCAGACCACTACGAGTCCATTGCGATACCACCGCGTAACACCGCACCTCTACTTTACTCGTCAAACCATTTTGAAGTCCTCAAAAACCGCAGGATTTGTTTGACCTTCGCGCCGGACGCTCCCGTAAGAGAGTAGAAAGGGTATTTGCCTAAAGAGCCCGTTCTTATTCTAGCTAGAGTAGAAGAGATGTTCGATCAGATAACAGACATGCCTCCCACCTATATAATAACCTTTAAAAAAATTACCCTATCTGCTTCTAAAGATGATATATGAATACAAATTGGTAGCAGTATATATATTTTAGGTCCGTACTAGCATGCATATAAAATATGGGCAGATTATTACTACTGCCACGACCACAATTAACTAATATGCACACTTCTTACGAAGGTTCAGAGTGCTAGTATAAAACTCAAAACAAGAAATGGGCGTAACATTTTGAGAGTTAAAACTGGATAAATACTTGATACATATTAGGACTTATATGAATTAGTATATTGACGCTACAAAGCCATTCAAAAGAAATGGGGACGGTCAGAATATACTCAGGATACCGAAAGTTACTCTAGATATGCTGCTAATGATGATAACTGAATAAAGCATTCCCATGGTTTAACTCGCACGCACATGTACGAGTAAAAGGTATTCAGAAGTCGATCTCATCCCCGACTTTAGATATCTTTACTCGGTTTTCTTTTTGATCCCTTTCCCGAGGAATTTTTCGCCTAGTTGAGTATAGTTTTGTGATTTCAAGCGACAATATATTATGGACCAAAGCCATCTATTTTGCGGGGAAATCGCTGAAATTGCTGATATTACTATATAATCATAATATGAAAAGAGAAGGTCCTTCTGAAATTTTTATATTTTTCAATAGAGAGGTCCGTTTTTTCTTTATTATTACTTCCCGGAGAAGAACTATTTGACGAGTTCAGCACCTCGAAATTTCTTTGTGATTTCAAGGGACATTATTTTGCGGAGCAAAGTCATCTGGACAAGGTGTGTCCGTAATAGAAAATAAGGTTCTGCTGATATTTTAGCATTTTCTGGCGCTAATTGCATCCTAAGTATGCATAAATGTTTCGCCCTTTATATCCTTAAGTTGGGATCTGTGAAATTGTTGCATTAGCCACAATGTATCCACCTGCAATTGATGTACTCGTACATTATTCATTATTTTATACCTTGTATAGGCAGTTGCCTGATGTCTGCTTTCGTCTATCGACTGTTCATCTTTCTTTCATGGACTGCGGACTATAAGCAGACTCCTGGTGCTGATGCTGCTCATGCTGATCCTACGATAGTGTTGCTGTATGAGTGCTGCTGCTGCTGCTGCTGTTCATGCTGATTCTGCTGCTGTACTTGTATGTCTGCTACTTCATGAGTGCTGCTGCTGATGCTTCTGTATGACTGATGCTGCTGTTCATATTGATACTACCTTATGAGTGATTATGTGTGATTGCTGCTGCTGATGCTGCTCATGCTGATACTGCTGATGTATGCCTGCTGCAGTATGAGTATTACTGCTGATGCTGATCCTACTATATGAGTGCTGGTGTATGTCTGCTTCTGCATTATTGCTGCTACTGATGCTGCTGCTGTATGTCTGCGTGTTCATGAGTGCTGCTACTGATGCTTCTGCATGAGTGCTGCTCATGTTGATCCTACTATATGAGTGATGCCGTATGAGTGCTGCTTCTGATGCTGCTACTATAAGGCTGCTCCTCATGCTGCTGCGGCTGCTTCACGACTGCTACTGCAGCTTATGCAAGTAGCTACTTAAAATGCGCATATTTGTCTGTTTCAGTAGCGCTGACAGATTTTGAGGTCTCTTTGATATGTTGTTGGACAGCTGTCAAAGTCACGTACACGACAGTTTTTCCGCATTTGTGATGAGGCAAAAAAATCGCGTGATCTTCTTGTTCGAGTATTTAGTGGAGTCATGAATAAATTTGCAGTGCCTAAATGCAGTCTCTCTCGGCATATTATTGAAATATTTCAATTGTCCGCTGACAAGGATCAGTTCTGCAATGTACTCGCATACGATCCGCGCATTCACATTGTGTTGGCAGCAGAAGGAGGGGGATCTTGTTTTATATGTGACCTTTCAACGGTAGTAAAGCGTAACCGAAATAACTGGCTTAACCGACTTAACGTGAAGATGCACACCAGTGATAGCGGCGAGAGTTGCAGTCATTTCAAACACTCTGCAGGCACCGAGACATTTAATTACGAGTATTTTCGAGTTGTGCCTCCGACTGGCTACTGTTGCTAGGGTTAATGATAATTAACGCAGTGCCGCTAATGATAATCTGGTTGGCATTGCTGATGGTTACGCTGATATTGGGGCACCGTAACACAAACCACAGCAGAGTGGTAAACACTCGGGCGTAAAAGAATCAAACCAACCATGGGGAGGCGCATGCGCAACCCGACAATTGCAGACGCAGCCCAGGTTATGAATGAGTGCCCTATTTGCTTGTTAGGGCCATGGCAAATAGGAAAACTTAGTGTGGTGGTGAACAAGTGAATTAATGAGCAACTGAAGTACTGAGCAACTGAAGTACTGAGCAAGTGAAGAAGGTGCCGCACACATTACTTACGCAAGCCTCTTCCAATTATACTTGAAGATCGGCGTATATGGCCGTATGTGGATGTGTCAACCAAATAAAGATCAGGTTTTATGTGTTTTATTGTGCTTTGTTTTGGTTTTGCTTTGGGACTCTCCGTGCTTCTGCCGCTTTTGCGGTTCGGAAGCATTGGGCTGAGACGCTCTGCCTGTCTCTGCCTGTGGCTGAGTTTAAATCGATTGCAATTTGAACATGTTTGGAGGTAGTTGAGCGCACGCGCCTTCGTGCTGCCAGTGTTATGCAAGAGTCGCCAATGTTGTCACTGCAGCCGGTTTGTGTAGTTGTTTTTTGTTTTTTGTTATTTGTTATTGTGGCAAGGTGATGGTCAACTCGCTTGTTGGCGAGGAATTCGTATTTTTCCATTCTTGAACTGCGATGATGCATTCGTATTAACATTTTTAATAGGCAGTAGCTGTGGATTCCCCATGTCTCGAAATTAGTTGAGTGGCTTCAATAACTGTACAGAATTATAGCTGGAGTTTTAATGGTTTCAAGGTGACCATGTGTTGGGTGCTATTCTATATGCTAATTAAGCAGTGAAGAAGTGGAGAAATGGATGTAAACTACTTAAGTCGTGTGTGGGTATCGCTCACGCGGTGAGCGCCCATGCGGCTCCGGAGGCGACACTACTCCCCCGATTACAAAGTATGGAACCAACCTGACAATTTGAGAAATTTGGCTCCGTCGCTAATCTTACAGGTTGCGAGCTCTGTCAGGCTAATGAAGAAAGGAGCCCCGAAGATATGCATTCTTCGTCTGGCTAAGGATGGACACAGACACACAAGGTGTAGGATTGTTTATTCCTCCTCCTCAGTACCACAGCCACCGCAGAAGTTATTAAAGGGCACACCCAGCCTAGCCGCATGCTTCCTCATCACACAATGCCCCATCTGCAAAGAAACCGTAGTGCTGATGGACTCGCGTCCGAGTTGACGTAGCTGAAGCGTTCGCTTCTTGCTGAGACTATGGCAGGTTAGCAAGAATGTTCCTCCACCACAGTTTGTTGGTCTGCTCGAAATACCTGCGCTTAGTCGCCAGCTTGGCTGTAGCGAGGGTGATGCCTATGTCTGGAGAAGGGTGTACTTCGGAGAGTAGTGTGCCTGTTTTAGCAAGCTCATCTGCTTCGAAATTTCCATCAGATATCCCTGTGAGCAGGTACCCAGACTAGGAAGAAATATGGAATGCATGGAGAGCTCGTTTAGAGCTGACTGGCATTCCTGTACGAGTCTTGAGAACGTCGTGAAGCCCGCAAGAGATCTAATGGCAGCTTGGCTATCCGGGAAGAGAGTTCAATGCTGACACCAAAAACCCCATTTCTTAGAATCTAAATCACTGCCTGGTAAAATTGCCATTACTTCTTCCAGAAAGACACTGCAATGTCAGGGAGTCTCAGCGAGATGTCCAATTTGTTGGAGAAGATTCCGCTACCGACTTTGTCTCTGTGTAGAGAGCCGTCTGTGTAGATATCCAAGATATCCAGAGAGTCACCGGTGATCACTCTGTTCCTGATCTAGTCATTTCTACTTGTCAAAAAGCAAGAAACCAAGGAAGTAAGGAAGCAAATAAGCGAGTAGGCAAGGAAGCAAATAAGCAAGGAGGCAAGGAGGCAAGGAGGTAAGGAAGCAAAGAAGCAAGTAAGAAAGGAAGCAAAGAAGCAACGAAGCAAAAAAGCAAGGAAGCAAAGAAGTAAGGTAGCAAATAAGCAAGGAGGCAAGGAAGTAAGGAAGCAAATAAACAAGGACGCAAGGATGCACTGAAGCAAGAACGCAAAGAAGCAACGAAGAAATGAAGCAAATTAGCAAGCAGGCAAGTAAGTAAGGAAGCAAATGTGCAAGGCAAGGAAGTAAGGAAGCAAATAACAAGCGAAGCAAGGAAGAAAATAATCAAGGAGGCAATGAAGTAAGGAAGTAAATAAGCAAGGAACCAAGGAAGTCAAAAAGCAAAAAACAAGGAGGCAAGGAAGTAAGGAAATAAACAAGCAAGGAAGGAAGAAGCAAGGAAGCAAAAAAGCAACGAATCATAAGGAAGTAAGGAAGTAAATAACCAAGGAAGCAAGGAAGCAAGTACGCCTTCCCCCAACTCCTGCAGATATAATAAACTATGGTGCAAGGCATAATAATAACACTTTTTATTGTTTTAATCTTTCTGATAGCTTTGGAAGATATGGAATCTGATACGTTGAAGGGTATGTTGCTCCCATTTGTCGGTGCACATAAGAACAATATTTCGACTACGTGAAGTACTGAACGCCTTTAAGAACTCAATGTCAACCAACTCTTCTTTGGCTGAGGACGGCTTTAAATTCCTGAAGAGTTCCAGAGATATTGTTATCATGATTCATGAGATTTTATAATAATGTTACACCTGAGATTTCCGCACGTGTGATAAATAAACATTTATTAATATCCGGTTATTTGTTAAATTATGGGCTCAATTAATCCTCTGCTGTTTTCCATAAATCTTCACTGGTACGCGAACTGACATTTGTTGAGAATATTCCACATATAAATCTTAGGAATTTGCTGAAGTTGTTCGGTGTTGGACGTGTTTGCGTTACGGTGTTGATTTGACACCCACGTTAAAGAGTCGCAACTGCGTCAATTGAATAAATGAGAGACATTGAATAGATTTCTACCCTCCAATAGAACGATGTCAGCCTCATTAGTATGTAAAATATTCATATTGCATATGACATGCAAGGACACTTTCTCTAAGTTAGGTGCAGAACAAGCAGTTAAGATTGAGTTGGGCTTGCACATTATGCTATAATCCACACATAAACTCAGTTGTTATCCACATTCACCACACTGGGCCTTGACCAGGCCAAGGTGAGTCTTAGGACAGCCTTTCAACCTACACCAACCACATTCAATTGGCGGAAGTCGGCAGTAAATCGAGCAAATAGATTAAAACTGTATTACCTTCGCTCGCTGCCATTGATGTGGGCTTAGAACGCAAACTCATCCACTTAACGCCAGCGATTGTTTACCCATTATTCAATATATTTTTTCATCTTATCAATTCGAATCCGCCCTCGCAATTTGCTACCTTGAGACTGACAATCACTTCCTTTTTCTCTCCATTGTGCGTTAATTTTATGGAGCATTTTTTATTCCCCAGTTAACAAACACTACTCGAGGTCAATTGGAGAGGTCAAGAGATCGCGACCATTTAGTTTTCGCTTTCATTTAAACGCCTTCCAACCTTTCAAATACCTTCCAACCATTTATGTTCGGAAACCCGTCGAAAACAATTAGTAAAGTGCGGTAAAGTTTGATAAATCTCCGTTGACCCACATCGGCGCAGTTAAGGCAGGCAAAGTGGACCGAAGCCACTGGTGCCTACACGCTCCGCGGGCCAACGAAGATTTTTCTTTCCGGATGCACCCGCGAGCGTATTTGTCACATGTCAACGTATGCAAATGGATGATGCCACAACTGTGGCTCCTTTCTAACTTCTTGTCAACATAACTAATGCGGATAATTATGGGCAGCGCATAATTATGCAATTAATAACGCTCGGCGGCACTGGCTGCCGTCTATGGTGCATACTGTAAGGCAAGGTTAAACATAATTTTCCTCAATTTAGAACAACAACTCGGCGCAAACACACACATTCCACCCCCCCCTGCGCGCCCTCCTCCTGTTCCATATACAATTCGAACTGATCTAATCTAATGGCTACATTAAACGAGTTTGCTCTGTCGCAGGGAGGGGGCAGTTGATTGCGAAGAGTGCTGACGCTTGCTGGCATTTTGTTGCCAACTCGCTGCTGGCTCGCTGATGGAACAAAAATAGAGTGGATGCGGATCAAGCCTGAATTGTTGTACAAATTTGGGAATAACTGCGGCAAGCTGAGTTTTGCATAACTAAACTGACCATAATTTAACTAACTAACTTCTTCTGAAATATGTCAACAAACGCGAATTTCCATAATAATAATTTGCATAATTTCCATACCTATGAATATGAATACGCAACGACGCCAACCCGACCAGAGAGACCGCCAGTGAGCGTGCGGGAACGCGCGTGTCGCCGCTGTGAGAAGGTCATTTACATGAGATCAATGGAAATGGCTTGTGTGTGAATTTGCATGCTACAGTTTGGGAGAGAAACACAAAATCGATTGTGAGCTGGAGATTGGGAGCAATTGGAATTTGGAATGGTGTGGTTACCTACCAGACCAGGTATCATTACTTCTTCTTAGATGGCCTGACCACAGAATCTGTGATCACAAATCGTTACAGGAATAGGGCCGCAAGCATCAAATTGTTCAGTGCATAAATTGACTCACGTATTATCGATATCTGTTCAATGTTGTTGTAAGTATTTGGTGTCAGGCTCACGGTGGGCGATTGACAAGTACCCGTGATAAACGTTAGATGGCGCCGCTCAATTTTAAATATAAAGATCATCCTTTAGTGTCATCCGTCAAACAATGACTGCCAGAATCACAGCGATTTCAACCGTCAAACAAAGACTGCCAGAATCAGAGCGATTTCCATTTGATTTAAGCAGGTGTTGGCAGAGCGCTCAAGGTTCAACTAGGACCGTCGAGCCAACAATGATGATGATGATGATGATGGAAGAGACCAAATTTGAGTTATTTGTAATTATGGATAAAATGTTCTTCCAATCAGCCATTAGATTCTTTGATGGTGGTAGGGGAAATGTGCGAGGAGTCAACGAAAAGCCGGGTTCCGTTTATGGGGACTATACAACTTCGATGAGGATGATAAGTTTGTCTGCGATTATGGAGAAACGTGGTATCAATCCATAATATGTCATTAGTTCGATGATATTTTCTGGGTAGAGTGGAGTCTTCTATTCTATTTCAATAGATTAGATTATATATATATATATATATATATATATATATATATATATATATATATATATATATACTTGTATATATATATATATATATATATATATATATATATATATATATATATTAACATAAGTAGAATATAGATATATAGTAGAAGATTCTTAGTATTTCTCTACATTGGCACAGTTTTATTCAGGAATTCGAGTACTTTTTTCGGTTATTAACGGCAGTAAGTGAAGCACACACAAGTATGAGATAAACTGTTTGGCTGCATGCCTATTCGCGCACCATTATCTAAGGTAACTTAAGAAATTGAAAGTTTTTTCTATATATTTTTAATGTGATAATTCTCAACAGTGAGTAACTTAAATTAAAGAGCAAACATATATCCAGAAAATTACTTCTAACTTTCTGCCTCAATTTCACTTTTCAATACTTGCTTAAAAGTTTCTGCGACAATTCTACTTTTGGTTCTATTATTTTCCATTTTCTTAGGATCTGGAACTGGAAATCTCTGCAGTATGTCCTGTTACTATAAGATTTCCTATCTCTGATACAAAATTAGGTACTCGTAACTTACAGTGATATTATGTTGAGAGTATCTCGATTTTTTTCCTATAAGAAAGGGGGAAATCTCCGATGATATTCGGAAATAATCCCATCTATAATTACTGGACGAATCATAGGGATGTGGCTCTTATGCTGATCTCATATGAAGAAGCAATTGAAAGAACGAGTAAACAACCCGGAGAAATATTTTTTAATGGAATCATTGAAGTAAGTTTTGGAAGTTGAATTGATCTGTGAAAAATGTGTATGGTTCTAATGTTTGGGAGACCCTATTAATAGTCACCAAATAGTCTCCAAATAGTCTCTCAATTGTATCTAAATAGTCTGTGAATAGTGTCTAAATAGTCTCTAAATATATTCTAAATAGTCTCTAAATATGTTCTTAATAGTATCCAAAAGGTGTGTAAATATGTTCCAAATGGTCTCCAGAAATGTTCTCAATAGTATCCAAAATATCTCTAAATATGTTCTCAATAGTATTCAAATAGTCTCTAATTATTGTATCAATAGTATCCAAATGGTCTTTAATATGTTCTGAATAGTATCCTAAAGGTGTCTAAATATGTTCTCAATGCTATCCCAATGGTCTCTAGATATGTTCTCAATAGTATCCAAATGGTCTCTAAGTATGTTATAAATAGTATCCAAAATGGTCTCTAAATATATTTTCAATAGTATCCAAATACTCTCTAAAAATGTTCCAAATGGTCTTTAAATCGGCTCAAATGGTCTTTAAATAGGATCCAAATAGTCTCTACATTATCTAAATAGCATCTAAATTTTCTCTCAAACGTCTGTGAATAGTCTCTCAGTTTATCTTTACATATCTGAAATGGATACTCGAGTTTCTCTAAACAAAATTTCACAGTCTTAATCTCCGAAATAGTAATCTTTGTGAATATTGATCCCCCATCATCTCTGTCAATGTTGCCAAAGGCTGAGAAACTCCAACTATCTTTAAATCACTTATATCAGTATCAGTTAATATAGAGGATTTACCAAGGCCAGTTATAATCTTAGATCAGAGCTATGTGAAGAACTCAGACATGCTCAGGGACACTAAGTCTCATTCGATGATTCATTAACATCAACTTTTAACTGCTCATTTAACGATTCAAATAATTCATGGTCAGACTTTCATTGCATAAGAGCACTCATGAACTTTCTCCATGGATTGATATGCAACTTTCAAGTTTGTAAAGACCTAAGTTCCATAGAATGCTCATAAAATCAGTTCTGGAAATAAGACGCTAAGCATTTTCAGATTTCCAAAAATAAATAGATCACAAGTAGATTATGTATTATACTGCAGACTACTGACTCCTGCTGTCCACTTAGAAAATTACTCCCTCAGAGACCTCACTTTCATGTATTGATTTTCACAATACACGTGAAATCTCTAGAAATTACAGTAGGGTGAAAATCTGTAAAAGAGAAAATATCAAATTTCTAAAAGAAAAATGTGAAACTTGGAATTACAACACGAACTTAAAAAAAAAACAATTCAAAATTTTGGAACTCAAAAAAATGAGGCTGTTCTGCTTTATAAGGCCCTACTCTCTTTTTCGTATGGAAATGTTGAATAATAAAAATACAGTTTGAAGGAACTTGTAACATACAGAGAGAGAGAGAGAGAGAGAGAGAGAGAGATAGAGATAGAGAGAGAGGGAGGAAGAGACAGAGACAGAGAAACAAAGAGACAAAGAGGGAGAGACAGAGAAACAAAGAGACAAAGAGACAGATATAAAAAAATATACAAAGAGACAGATATACAAAGAGACAAAGAGAAAGAGAGAGTTATATTTATAACTCTCATTTTGTTATAACTCTCTGTTAATGTAAATTGTGTGAACAAAGCAAAAGAGGGAACGAGGCTTTCCATTTTATGACACAAATCGACAGTAATGGAATTCATAAACTGGGTTAGTGGGCAATCTTACTACGAGCAGATTGGAACAACAACAAACTATGAAAACTGATCAGTTGTATAACAGGGATATTTAATAAGGGTGAAAAAGACAATCTGTGTAGTAAATACAGGTCCAGATATAGTATGAATCAAAGCTACATTCACAATACAACATCCGTGTCGAAGTCGTAGAAACATAACATCGTCAGTGAAATAAATCGAATCTATTTCCGAACAATGAACAAATGGGTATAGAATGATAATGATTCCCAATACAGTTCTAGAATGAGAAACAAATTTAAGTTATGTTCGAACAATAACAAAATATCTCTGAATTTTAATATACCAAAGTAGAAGAAGATAGAATCCCAATATTGTGCTAGATTCAGATTAATAGAAGTAGTTGGACTCGAAGTAGTATAAAGTCAACATCATCATGGAACTAAATCTAAACTAAATTCGAACCATTAATAAAAAGGAAAATCTGTATGGAATGATGATTTCAAATATATTTTTAAAAGAGTAGACTTCGAAGTAGTCAAAGAACAGCACCATAACTGAAATAATTTAATATTTTGAGCTCTTAACATTACGAGGTAGTTAGGTAGGTATGAGTGGCCGCCAAGTTTGCCAAAAGCACAATTGGGCACACCTAATGGCCCATTGTGATACCACGGTGTGGCGCCGTTCACGCAAAAATTAGGAGCTGACTCAAACCAGAACCCAAGTAGAATTATAGTTATTCCACATATAGTTCTAGAAAGAGTGGGATTCGAAGTTGTTGAAGAACAAGAATAAGAACTGAACTGAAATAAACCCAAGTTTTGATCTCTAACAATAAGAAAATCTTAGTGGAGCTGTACGCAACTAGAATGATAAAGATTCCCAATATAATTGTAGAAGATGTATGATTCGAAGGAGTCAGCATCATCACTGAAATAGTTCCAAGTTTTGAACTCTAAAAAGAAGGATATCTGGATAGCCAGACCCAAGTAGAATGATACTTATGTTCAATATAGTTCTAGGAAGAGTTGGATTTGAAGTATTCAAAGAACATCATTATCACTGAAATGAATCTAAGTTATCCTCGCTAAAACTAAGATAAAATAAGATAACTCAAACTTGTACCCAAGTAATATGATAATCATAACCAATATAATTCTGGAAAGAATAGGATTCGAAGTTGTCGAAGAACCACAGAATCACTGAAATAAATCTGAGTTACGTATGATCTCTAAAGATAATAAAAATCTAGGTGAGGTAAGATTCGAAGGATATTAAGAACACCATCATCACTAAAATGAGTGTAAGCAGATGGGAATCAAATAGGTCAAAGCTGGAGCATGTAGAATGAAATGGATCCACATACTTTGATATGGATCCACATCCCTTGCTATGGATCCACATATTTTAATATGAATCCACATCCCTTGATATGGATCCACATCCCTTGATATGGATCCACATCCCTTGATGTCGATCCACAAATTTTGATATGGATCCACATCCCTTGATGTCGATCCACAAATTATGATATGGATCCACATCCCTTGATATGAATCCACATCTTTTGATATGGATCCACATCCTTTGATAATACTGTATACTTAATTAATGTCTCGGCTCCTGCCACGTAACTGAGACACAGCCTTTGGAAGCGATTCTCGAATGTTCTTATGCTCAGAGACCCTGAGCCTACGAACGATATGAACTGCTCTACACATATTTGCCGCTTATATCCACGCACGCTTATTGGCAGGTGTACAAGGTTCACTTCGCCTTCTTTCCTTACCTCACCACTTTAATACTTTCTATACGCTTTCTCGACAGCTTCTTCGGACTGAGATCATAAGCACTGCATGATGATGATGATGATGATGATGATGATGAAGACGATCGCCAAATAAACACACTCGTATTTAAATTTCGCCATAAATTTCGCTGAGACGCCTCTTATGCAAGAGCCTGCTTAACGTGCTTAATTTGTGGTTCAATTGGGGAAGGGCATGGCGCATGCCCCCGGCATATTGCTATGAGGATTAATAGAACGAGTAACACACGCTTAACCTCTTTTTCCACTTCGTCCGCTTTGAGTTCAGGACAATCCGCTAATTAACATTTGCCTACATTTGTCTAGTTCCATAAAAGCAAAAATATATTTCATATTTCATTCGCTCGATTCGTTCGTTCGTTCGATCGGTCGGATGTCTTCATCTGTTCCAGTTGTTATATAATACATAATTTAAATTTTTAATGCAGCCGGTTTCAGGTTCAGGAACAACATTTTTCTTCGTTTTGTGTTTAAACAAGTACTTGAGAGAGTCTTTTTTTTGTGCCAAAACTTTTTGTTCTTGTTATGTTCCGCATCCATTAATTCTATACGAAATGTTTCGTATGCAAATATCCGGGCCGGTCAGTTTATGAATTCATTAAATTTATTGATTTATTAAAAATTAAAAAGTTTGCAAATTAGCACGTGGCCCGTGGCGGCGGTCGACGAGCAGCTTCGCCAAATTTACGTAACAATTTTGAGATCATTGTGGCCAATTTGAGATGCTGTGAGATGATTTATGGACAGAGTGGAAAACGAGGTCAGTGCTACAGCCAGCGCCGTCGTAAGGAGGAATGTGTTGGTTCTTCAGTAGTAGCAGTAATGGGGGGACTTGTAAAGTTCATCTCTACGCAGGTGAAGGTATGAGTTTATGAAAGACAATGGCTCCTTGGGGGTTCTACGTACTTAATTGAACATTGAACTTAATAGGTTACGCTGGGGAGATCATAAATGCTTGTTGTTAAAAGAAGTTTATAAAGATATATATGGTATATAAAGATATATATGGTATATAAAGATGATTATATATAAAGAAAACCTGATATATATGGTATATAAAGAAATCTGATATATATAGTATATAAAAGAAAACCTATATATATATATATATATATATATATATATAGTATATATAAGAAATCTGATATATATGGTATATAAAGAAAACCTGATATAATTGCTGAGATCTCAAGAAAGACACTCTTGTGTATATGCATCTTATTGATGTTTTGGGAATGGATAATTTACATTCCTTATCCCTGGACAGACTTCTGAGGTTCACAAAAGAGTCAAAGAAGTTTGAAAATGTATTACTTCCTTTCCAAAATCCTCTATATCCCCCCTTTGCCCAAATATTTTCAAGGCTTACAGTACAACGTTCCTTACCGCTGGACATACTTCTGAGATACATAAACAAGCCAAAGACGTTTGGAAAGGGTGTAATTTCCCTATCACAATCCCCTATCTCCTCCTTCCCCCAAATATTTCCAGGCTTGTAGTACAGTGGGCATCAATGCCTGAGTGTTTGGAGGCCTCCTTCTTCAGCGGCTCTCCGGCCTACCACAATTCTATCTATGTATGAATTGGCTTGTCCCAGTCTCTATAAATCACCAGGGACTTCAACCAAGCCTAACATATTTGTCTCACTTAATAAACGTTGATGTAGGATTCTAAGTAGGCAATGCAAATGCAATATCGAAATCCTAGTTAAAAAGGACCTGCTTTATATACTATCAAAAAGTCTCTTATGATTCATTGTTCTAACTTAATACTTCCTGCATCCTGTATCCTGATTTACCATAGCCTAACCTTAAACTCACCAAATTGCTCACTTCATTAACTCCTACGATCAACAGTGATCTCAAGAATGCTCCTCGACTTTTTTATTGATAAATCACCGTCTGCTAAAATGATCTTCACGCCCTCAGTTTTTACAAAGTAAATTTAATCAAGGGCAGGAGGCATTCCTAAGCAGTCATATGCTAATAGAACAAGTTTATTTTTGGACAGCACCAAATGTGGTCAGAAGCACATGCTCAGGGCCGACGTACATCAACTCAACTGAACTCAAAATCGACCTTGCTTTAATTGCAGAACGTTATCAATCATTTTCACTGATATTAAATTAGAATTGAATATGAAACTGGCAATTAGGCAGTTCAACTCGAAGAGAGAGAATTGAGAAGAATGAAAGAAGAAATTCCACAGTAATCCAAGTGCAATAAGGAGGGAAAGTCTGTTAGACTGACTGGTCAGGGTCTGCAGCTATAAGAAAGAGAATAATAGAATATATCTAAAGAAACTATTGTGGTATACGCCCTGATTTGGCAGACTATCAAGTGACCTTATCTTGACAGAACAACACGCAAAATTGTGGAGGTCAAGCGTGGTTAGGAATCGTAGGTCTAGGCAAACAATTCAGGATAATCGCCTATAGAAGGGTAAACAGCAAATATAATAAGAAAACATGGTTCAGAAATACTCCTTTCAACGTCATTTGGTTTCAAACAAAAAATATTAAAGACAACTTAGGGATATCATATATTTGTGGGTGGGTGTATCAGCACCTTTGACTCAGAGAGACAGAAAAAGAAACTAACTGTTGGAGACCATGTTTCGTCCCCACGTACTCAGACTTAGATGACTGACAGAAAGATGCGTACAAGTCTGCGTTTGTGTGCATTTCCTATTACTTCTCAGCTGGCTGCACCAAATTTCCAGGACATTCGCTTAGAAGAGAAAAACCAAAAATTACAAAGAATCCTAGAAGACCATATTTCATTTAGGTTTCCACCCCATCTCTGACAGTACTAGGTTAGGCACAGTCTTCAAGTCCACGGAAGAGATAAGTAAATGGAAGCAAAAGAGAGAAAAATAAATCGATATAAAAGAGAAAAACAAATAGATACAAAAGAGAACATGGCTCTGTAGGAACATGAGTTCTACTGTCGAGGACTCGAAAAGATTTCTGATCGGAACACAGGAAAGTATCCAAAAAAGTATTCAGAGACTTCGTCTGATAGAGAGAGTAGTGAAAGAACATCATACTGATGCATGCTGATGAACTTAGGCTTGGCAGTCACTATTCAGATTGAAGAACAATTGACCCTGAGCCGTGAGCAACAGAAATAAACGTTCAGAGATCATATAATTGTAGAATAGTAATGCCTCATCTATGACGCAACATTCTAACCAAAGAACTTCACATTGAAGAATTTAAACATTATCAATTTTGGTTGGACAAACTATGCAAGGTCAACAGTTCGCAGACCCATCTTTCTTTAACTCTGTCCCACGTGTTCTGTTACAATATTTAAGTCAGGATGTTCATATCGGTATAAAAAGAAATACTATTGTTCAACATTATAAAGGGGTGATATTCAAAAGTCGTCTACTCTGGCTTTATAGACTCAGTTTGGGATTATCAGTTGGAGGAAAATACCACAGAATACCATCTCTTTCTAGGATACCTATCTATACTTTCTTAAAATTATTGCCAGAGTACTCATGTCGTAGACAGAGAAGAAAGATATAGCATATCAAATAGGACTGTGATGGAAACATACAAATTCTGATCGATAGATTTATGATTCATGGACTCTGAAATTGTTAGACTTCAACTTCTCTGAGGGCTTGGCACACTTAAACTTCTCTGAGGGCTTGGCAGACTTAAACTTCTCTGAGGGACTTCAATGTCAAGTGAACAACAAAAACGAAATATTGTGAGACTAATTTTATGTGGAATTCAAATCCATAACATTTGATTCTTATAGAGAGAAATATAGAAATACGCTTAGAAGACCATGTACCTGCTTCGGTTTTGAAACCATGACTATTGTATACCAGGCATAGGTGACTCTTTAAGGGAGAAGATTCCCTAGATATCTTGTGTCTCCAACTCAGATACTCTGAAGTAAGCGCTTGAGTCTACAACTCAGATACTCTGAAGTAAGCGATTGGGTCTACAACTCATATACTCTGAAATAAGCGCTTGTGTCTCCAATTCATATACTCTGAAGTAAGCGCTTGTGTCTCCAACTCAGATACTCTGAAGTAAGCGCTTGAGTCTACAACTCATATACTCTGAAGGGAGTAGTATAGTGCAAACTAGTCAAGAACCATTGATAGAAAACCAAGTGACCACGTTAAAATGTGACCATACATTCAATTCGTAGAAAGGAGCGATAGGTAGGTAGGTAGAGCGTTTGCCCAAAAGCTCACTGGCCTGGATTGGCCCTCAGGATTGGCCACACGGGAGATACAACTCTCATTCCCTCACAAAAGTTTAGCCATTTGGAGGTTTTAATCCAGCCATTGATGGAGCCTATTTTTGTATTTGATATGTAATAGGAGTCCAGGAAGTAGTGCCCATTAAAGGTTTTTTCCTTTGGTCAGCGCTGGTTATGTACAGATCAGGTGTTCCATCAACTCTTGCTCCTCCTCCTCATCCATGGAACTGCTGCAAAAGTAATTTGAGACGATTACTAATCTCAAGGGCCGATAGCAGACAAATCATATTTGCCTAAAATATTGTTTAAATAAGGACTTCATCATTTAACACTCGTTTAAAATTCGTTGCAAGGACCTATGAGGCATTTTTTTTTGTTTATTTGCATAAAGTTTTATTAAATATGAGCTTCGTCATTTAAAACTGATAAAAAGAAGCCTAGCAAAGAACTGTAAGAGAGTAATGATATTTAAATTTGGTTTAAATGGGCACTTCAGCATTTAACACTGATAAAAAAACGTAGCAAGGACCTCTAAGAAAGAAATGAAATTTTCATAAAGCTTTGTTTAAATGGGCATTTCAGCATTTAATACTGATAAGAAACGTAGAAAGGATCTGTAGGAGAGTAATCATATTTGCACAAAGTGTTCTTTAAACAGGCACTTCATCAGTTGCGTCAGATCCTGCGTCCCTGGGAGAGCAACTCCATTTGAATTTGCATTTGCATTTTCATTTCCCTGTTTTTCTGTTTATTTTGTAATCTGCTCTCAGGGTTTGCGTCATTTGTGTACTTGCCACTGAAACTATTTACGCCGCATTTAACATGAACTTCCGCGTCGTTTGCGACACTGCGTCGTCCAAGTGGCGAGTTGCAGTGTTGTTTGTTGTTGTCCGAGAATATTGGAATGGACTCATGAAAATATGAGAATATGCATGCAAACGTCATTAAAAATGCACCTTCATGTTGTTTACGGTTCACGAAAATAATAACAAAACAACATCACAACAACAACAACACAACCACACAAAAACACCACCACAACAACAACAACACCACAACAACAACACCACTAATAACAACTATTAACTGTAAAGTGGATTGTGTGAAGCCCCAATCGCCGAGCGGCCAGTTGTAAACGGGTATTTCGCAAGCTTCGATCGCATCTGCATAAATCAGAGGCTATTGGCATCCCTCCACGGGATTAGAATGTAATAAATATTGATAATGAGCAACTGGAGTTACAAGAATGTAAATGAATGTGCGGACTGGCCAGAAGTGTAAATGAAAAGATGGAAACCCGTTCCAAACGCTTAGAATAGTTGCGTGTGCTAAAAAATTGCACCATGCTTGGTCAGCTGCCAACATGTGCGCGTACGACCAGGTCAACCTTTTCCAATTTCCGTGGATGAGTGTATGAGTGAGTGTACGAGTGTTGGAGTTAGTGTATGACTATTTGAGTGAGTGTATGATTGTTTGAGTGAGTGTATGAGTGTTTGATTGAGTGTTCTGTGTGTGACTGAGTTTGAGTGCGTGTGTATTGAGTGTGTGTATTTGAGTATGTGACTTTTCTCTGTTTCTTGTTTGATATTTGCACACATTTAAATACGAAATTGTCTTGCGCGATATTTGTATGAGTTTTTGCCTTGCCCCAAATTGCAATTTTTCGATAGTTGCATTTATGGGAAGCGTGAAGTTATGACAAACCCCCACACACACATCAAAGCTCACCCGACTCTGACCTTAAAAGCAAAATCATATCAACAAAAAATGTTATATAATACCCATAAAGAGATGGGAATAAAAAAATTTGCAGTTGTAAATAAAATATTACCAAAAATATATAATACTCGAAGCTGTGATAAATGTGGCAATTGAACGATTGATGAAGCCATTTGTCAATATTCGTCATTTATTATATTTTTCTTATATGGTTTAAGAGAGAAAGCCGAAATTTTTGTAAGAAACGAACTGATTATTTAACTAAATTGTTAACCCAAATTTTTGAGAGATTATTAATTGCAGTAATCAGTCCATAGATGACAATTTGGAAAGAGAAAGAAGCTGCTCTCACTCATTATGTATGTGAAAATCTGTCTAAAGTTTTTATACGATAACCAAATGGTTTCTCTATATCCAGTGACATGGTCCTTTTGACTCTCATACATTAATTTCCAACAAACTTATTAGTCCTCTTTGAAGCAAACAAGTCCTTAGATGACAATTTGCATTGTAATAGAAAGAAAAGAAACTTCCTCACTCATTTTATGTATGAAAATCTGTTTAAAGTGTTTAGAGACACCGAAATGGCATTCACAACTCTCATAAATTTACATCCTGAAACTCGTTAGTTCTCTCCGATACAATCAAGTCCAAAGGTGACAATTTGGAAAGAGAAAGAAGCTGCCCTCACTCATTATATATGTGAAAATCTATCTGAAGTTTCTATACAATAACGAAATGGTATTCCATCCTGGTACCTGGAACCTTGCAGCCTCTGACCTCCAAACGCTGCAGGTTTTCATCAATCGTTATCTCCGTAAAATATTGAGAATTTTCTGGCCCGATACGATCTCAAAAACTGACCTGTGGAATCGCTGTAACTAAACACCAATGCGCCTGGCAATCCTGAAAAGGAAATGGGGCTGGCTCGGGCACGTGTTAAGAAGAGACCAAACCGACAGCACCCGCAGCGCAATTGACTGCAACACTCAAGGCACCCTGGAGGACCTGGAGGAGGAATCTGCAAGCTGACGTATTCAAAACCAACAAAATCTGGACGAAATCAAGAGGTTAGCGCATGACAGAGGGAAATGGAGGAACCTTGTTGCGGCCCGTTGCTCCCCCGCGGAGCCATAGGACCATATATATATATATATATATATATATATATATATATATATATATATATATATATATATATATATATATATATATATATATATATATCTCCATATCCAGTGAGATGATTCTTTTGACTCTCATACAAGTACATGAATTTCCAGCAAAGTTATTGGTTGTCTATGAAGCAATCAACTCCGTAGATGACAATTTGCGTTGGATTAGAAAGAAAAGGAGACTGCTGTTGACATAATCTCAGTGTCTAAAGTTTCTTTAGATTAAAGAAAATGCATCACAAATCCCGTGCCCTGATCCTTTCGACACTCATAAGTTAATTTCCATCAAGCTCGTTTGTTCTCTGTGATGCAATCAGGTGATATTTCCGTTCTTGCCTCTTGCGCAATGTTTTCAATTTCACAGCCTCACGGATGTCATATTTCTAACTAGTTTTTTGCATTCTGTAATTTCCGCACATGCAACATTTATTTACATACTCGTCTCTCAACAGTTCCTCAATTAAAATACCTCTCTCACTTGGTACGCGGAATAAAAATAATAATCCAGCAGTTAAACGTCAGCGAAGGCATTTTCATGGGTAATTTATCCAGTGAAATATAATTAATTAAAATAAAAATTGACCCCAACAATATCGGAAGATTCAGTATAGCGGCACGGCAAAATATATCAGCACTTGAGCAGCATTGACGTGGGGATTTACATAACACTCATACGCCCAGTGAGGTCAGTCGTACCTTCAGGCCACCAACCACCGGTTTCCGTGAATAACTGACTGCACACTTATAGCTCCGTGATGGTACCAGGCTCCTAACTTGATTGAAGTCAACATTTACATAACACTAATACGCCCTGCTAAATTACTCGTACCTTCAACTCGTACCCAGACTCTACTCATACCTTGAAGTCATCATTTACACTTAGATTATGATGCATGATGGTACCAGGCCCTTAGGTTGATGATGTGATACACCAGCTACACAAATTAGGCTGGTGGCAAGAAGAGTCACAATGTCGACTACAGATCAGTTAAGTAAGGATACTCAGATACTAAATTGTAGATGCTAAATTGTAGAAAGTGAGAATTTAGGTGTAGCTCCCTTCTGTTGATTAGATAAGCACCAATGAACGACAGGGATAATGGAAGAGGATAATTAACGGGGTCATTATCCTCTTTGAAATTTCTTTTGTAGTTGTGTAAGTCGAGGTCACAGTGCAACTCAAGGATTCACCTCTATCCCTAAGAACTCTCTTCTTTTGTAAATGGAATGGAATGTATAGGAATGGGTTCACAAGAACACAAATTCATCATCATTATTGGCTCTAGGGTCCTGTTTGAACCTTGGCCACCCACAGTGGGTCTCATAACAATTGTTTTTTTATGGAGAAGATTGTCGTCCATCGCTCAACCCCCTTTTCGCCACGCTCCGTTGAGTCTGACCCCGCCTTCCACAGTGGTTTGATACACCATCTTGGACAGAGATGCTCAGGTTTTCAGGGATTACCGCTTGGAGGTGGAGCTTGAACTTAGGTAAAAGAGGCTATGCGATGACAGCCGGTAACCACAACGTGTGATTGTGCATCCATTATCTATCAACCTCCACAGAACAAACATTATAATCGTATAAAAGAGTCATCTTCAAAGGTGAATAAATTCACTGACATGTTCAAATGAGAATCAATTCATTCGCATGTTCAAAGTTGAATCAATTCAATCATTTGTTCAAAGATAAATTACATCTTCAAAGGTGAAGTAGTTCAATCATATGTTCAAAGGTGACTAAATTATATCACATGTTCAAAGGTAAATTAATGTAACACATGTTTAAAGGTGAATCAATCCGATATTCAAAATTCAAACAGTTATTCAGAGGTGAATCAATCATATGTTGAAAGATGAATCAACTCAATCAGATATTCAAAGGTGAATCAAGTCAATCACATGTTCGAAGGTGCCGAAGTTCAATCATGTGTTCAAAATGGAGTATATTCAATAAGATATTCAAAGGTGAATCAATTCAATCACATGATCATAGGGTAATCAATTCGATCATATATTGAAAGGTAAATAAGTTCAATGATATGTTCAAAGATGAATCAATTAAATCATTTGTTCAAAGGTAAATTAGTTCAATAACATGTTCAAAGATGAATCAATTCAATATACACTTACGTTGGTCACTTGAAATACCACCCTTGTTCAAAATTTTTCACAGGACTACTCTCCACCTGAACACTGAGTTTAAGTTAGGCTACACTGACCAACCGTGAAGGTCACAGAGAGATATCCATTTAAAAATCGAAGTATGAAGCTGTAAAAAGGGAGATGCCCTCAGCGAACTTTTGAGAGAGAACATCCCTAGTGCTAAGACCTCAACCAGTCCCTCAAATCAAGGGTAGGAGCACTCCCAGATGTTTCAGGCGCGCTTTTGAGATTCCGGAGCATAGGCATAGGAGATGCTCTAAAGTTTCCTTTATGCCCTGCTCCCTACATTCCCTACAATCGTCTATGCAATTCGGCTACGCTTTTGTTGACGCCATGTCAACAATTATGTGGCTCTCGTAATGCTTTGGAATCACCACAGAGCTCCTACTCCTCGTTCGAACTAAGTCCTGTTAGGACACTGCCACACATCGAAAATTTACACCACCAGGATGAGAAGAGTATCCAACTCATCGACAGGAAGTTATTTCTACTGCTAACTCGGCATTGCTTCTACATACATGTCCATAAAAAAGAGAACTTGTATGTTGAGCGGCCTTTTCTGTTCATTTCTGGCTTTGTCGATACACGATCATTTGCACGCAGTTCGAGTTCATCAACAAAATAGCAGTGAACTCGTTTGACCGGCTGCGCGTGGGCATCTGCCATCTCAGAATATAGAATTTTATGCGAACTGAAAACCTTGGTTCATTCTATATTTATAAAATTCTATTAAAAGCGCGTGTCTATTTGGCGTTCGAGTTTATGTTCCATAAGCAACACTAGCACTGTTGACACATCTGAATCTTGCTGCTTTGACTGGGCTCAGTGAGCAGATTGCCAGCAAATGTTAATTTCGTTGCTCAACATTTGGCTAAACAGCATCCAGAGGCCAATTAATAACTGTAATGAGAGAATGATTCAGTAGTAGGTGGAGGTGTCATCAAGCAAAGGGCTACGCTAAGTAGCTCAGGTTCTGGATTGTAGAGGAAATCATTCTACAGGTAATTTGTGTTGATCCAACATCATATTTAAGGAGTAATCGTTGGCCTTGTTGATTTGTTATTGAGAAACCAAGGCGCAATAGATAGGGGAATACGATAAGAATAGAATAGAATATAATAGAAATGGGGTAGACTGGAGAACCGACGAATAAAGAAGTTTCCCAGCACTTGTTGCCCATTGTACTATAAGCCCAGTAATATTGTAGGGGGGTTTGCTGATGAAAGATAGTGAAGAGGAAGAGAAGAAAGTGTCATCCTTTGACTCTTTTATGAATCTCAGAAATCTATCCAGGGATGAGGAAGTACATTGTTAAGTACACGCATATTTGGTACTAAAAAATGTTCATTGCTGAAGGTATTTTTAACAGCAAAGGGAGGTGTTGGATCTATTTGCTTCAACTCATTCGCACCTTATGTCGTTGGAGATAGTGACTTTGGAGAAAGTGGGCTGAAAGTGGCAGTTGAAAATCAAAAAGAATGCTCATTAATAAGAAGAATTTGATACCCACAACAGCAAAATCTGTTGAAGAGCTTCCTTGCTTCTTATAGAGGCAAATTGGTAGTAGGCATGACCAAATCAGATACAACCTTCATCACTCTGGGCAGCACTATATATCAATGTATACTATGTATAATCATTATAAATCAATTTCTACTTCTGAAAACATACAAAATCGTTTGAAGAAATCTGATACTTGAGATGCACATATCAGTAGGCGTGGTCTGCCCATACATAACCTAAGTAACTTTATATATCAATACAAATTATTTCGCAGCTTTGCTAACAAACTAAACTGTGACTTATATATATTTCATATTCGAAGTAGGCGTGGTAATAGGTCTAGACTGCCCCTACAGATTGCATATGTCCTTGGAATTCATTTCTTACCTATGACATCAAGTTTATTTTGGCGTTGTGAGTGTATCATATCCAAGTAGGCGTGGCAATAGATTTAGACTGCCCTCCACACATCGTATGCTACTTTGCAACTCAGACCGAAAAATGTCATACCTACGCCATTAAATTTCGTTGAGCGTTGCAAGAGTTTCATATCGAAGTGGGCAGGGCAATAGGTCCAGGCTGCCCCTATTCATGCTAAGTTACTTTGGAACTCAACATTATTATTTCATACCTACGTCTTTAAGTTATGTTGAGCATTGCAAGTGTTTCATATCCAAGTGGGTGTGGCCATATGTCTAGCCTCCCCCTACACATCGTATGTTACTTTATAACTCAGTACTGTCATTTCGTACTTACGTCATCAAGTTTAGTTGAGCGTTGGAAGTGTTTCATACCAAAATGTGCGTGGTAATAGGTCTAGGGTGCCCCTACTCATTGTATGATACTTTGTAGCTCAGCATTATCGTTTCATATCTACGACTTCAATTTTAGCTGAGTGTTCTAAGTATTTTATGTAGAGAGTAAAGTAGAAGTAGGTGAGGCCTGCCAACATATAGTCTAAAGTCACTCTAGAAGTCAGTACAAATTAAGTCATTCCTACATCAACGGAATCGATTGAACGTTGTCTAGAAGATGGGCATGACAACAAGGGTGGTCCGCTTATATATGTTTCTTTTCCAACACTTTGAAACAAATTCGAATTATTTCATACCCTTATCATCAAAATCAATTGAAAGTATTCTGAGCTTTGTTTAACAGGTAGGCAGAACTTTCATATTTGTATATAGCCAACAATTTGAGCTTTACCTTATGAGTGTCTCTGTACACAATTTGTGTAACTGAACTGATAGAGTATACTACTTCAAGGATCCTAATTTAACTGGAACATCAATGAGACACATTTTTATATATTTCCTTTTTGATTAAATGAGAAGCTTTTAGCTAAGAGGAACATGAAGAAGCGGCTTAGGGTACTTGAACTTCAAACTTATCCGCATGGATTCGGAAGTGAACTGATAGAGTATACTACTTCAAGGATCCTAATTTACCTAGAACATCAATGAGGCACATTTTATTGACGCCCTTCTAGAGACTTGAACTTCAAACTCGCAATTGATAGAGTCGATCCCTTCAAGGAACAAAATTTAACTCGAACATCAACGAAGCAATTGAAAGAGTCCATCTGTTTAAGGAACAAAATTTAACTCGAACATCAACGAAGCAATTGAAAGACTCCATCCCTACAAGGAACATAATTTAACTATAACAACAATGCGGCACAATTTTTGAACCCCCTTCAGTCACTCACAGTTTTTTGCCCCTTGAATAATTCACTAATGTTTCAGCACTATACACTGACCCCGTTGGCCTACGTGATCCCCGTTGGAGACTGCTCTAATGGTGAATTTGCTAAATTGAAGCTTTCATTTTAATTAAACCCAATCCAAAAGTCCACAACGATGATTCACTTTGTGCCAGTGCCCCAATGTCTGAATGCCCCACCAATACCACAGCTAACAAAATATGCAAACAACGAGATCGAACACAGTAACCCTAATTTGTCAACACTGCTCGATCAATGCAAACAAGTTCATCTCTCTGCATTCACAGAATATTGTGTTGTCCACGGTGAGTTCGTCAGACCAACTACGAGCCTGTGCGCAGACTCAATTTAAATTACAAATCGTTGAGCCACCGTATTCACCGTCTAAAACTACCTTACATAGCGTCAGGTCGGCGGACAGTAATTAAAACCAAAACAACATCAATTGGTTAAATGCTTTTCCCATCATTTGCTGTAACATGCTGCGCTGCCAAGGCGGACGCGCACCAAGGCCTACGTGACCACGCGAAGGTGCCCGCGCAGCGCAAAACCGCCACAAACCGACGGACAAAGCGTGCACACAATTTATGCAAAACTCGCATTTAAATGAGTATAAATTTAACATAAATTTCTAACGCCGATGTAAACAATGCTAAAAACTAATGAAACGCTTTTAGCCTTAATTTATGGGCCAAAAAACCGAACACGGAGAGAGACAAAAATGTAGTTTGCTCGTGTTTTCAGGCGAAAATCGGACTGACGCGGCATACGCGCACGCGCTGACCGCGGTGTACAGTTTCACGGCGTCCCAAATGGACACCAGCACAAGCACATTTCTGGGGAGAGCGTGCGTCTGGCGCGGAAGACGCATAGAAGCTGCTGGACGAGAGCAAGTGCATGGGGCCAAAGACCGCAGCTCAAGTGGCCTACGTGCAGGCTGCACGTACGCGTTCGCAGACAGGATGCGGCTGCAGTTGGGAGACCTCAACAGAACCTTGAAAAGGTTCTTACTCACGGGGAGCACTCAAAGTTTAAACACCTCTGCGGTAATGCGGTAATTGTTGTGATTCGCGGCTTGGGGCACGTACGGGCACGCGGTTTCTCTCTTTATGGCCACACAATGAACGGTCTCTGTTGAAGCGCAGCTCCACTTAAGTGGCGTAGGGCTCGGCCTGCTCGCAAGCCAAGATTCTTGAGGTGGCTGACTGATTTGCGGAATTAACTGATGAGCAATAAACTATACAAATAGCACGCATTTTTTCATGCGGATATGCGAATTCTTCTGTTCATGACTACACTGTTGCAAGTTATGTTATTTCGCGCTGTGACGTCATGCCACAGATTCGTCTGCGAGTGTATAAATGCATAAAATTTTATTCTAACTGGTTTCGGCACATTCAAGAGTTGCGTAAGACCAGCACACAACACCAACAGAAACAATACAAACAACCACAACAATCACAACATTTACGAGGAAGCTGTTGATGCACTTTTTTTGTGTCGTTTCAGTTGCTTTGTTGTTGTCCAAAAAGCAGATTTGCATTAGCAACAGCAATAAAGTGGAAGACTCAGTCAGCCAGTCACTCTATTAACTAAGAGTATGAGCGTTGTGTGCCGTGCAGTGTGCCCGCAGCAGCTTCAATTGCGAAAGGTGTTTAAAGTCTTTGTCGGTGTTCGGAGCACAGTGGCGCATCGCCCCCGTGCAACGAGTGGCCAACTATGTTGCCAAGCGTTGTCTCTCGTAGACCAATAAAATGCGGCAAATACGGTTATGGAGTCCACAGAAATTGTGTGTGGCCGTAAAATTCGTCGTAATTTATTAATGGGCGTGACCATCTCAATACAAAGTAAACCAATTCACCCAAATGGTGTCATGCAAGCTCCATTCAAGTTACAACGATGGAAGTTGTTGATCTATGAAAATATATGTTTGTATAACATATAATATGAATAGATCCGATTTTATAAACCACGATTTTTCATGAATTTTGGTGCAACCTGAACTACCTTTAAACACGTTTTGTGGTATAACCTCTGAACCAAAATAATAGTTCATTCAATCTCTTGTGACTCGAAGGTTGGAGTCAATGTGGTTGAGCTCACTAAAAGGTGGCGACATACTTAAACCCGTCAGGTACACAGCTTCATAGTATTCTGCTATATATAACACAGTGTACTGATATATAAAACACAGTATACTGATATAAACCCAGTATGGAACGAGAAAAATCGGTTCAATCATTTAATGCTGACACAAGTCAACACTGTCCTCCAACTTTCCTAGGAAGTAATTTTCCACTATATTCCTTTGGTCCCTTAAACATATTCCTTTGATCCCTTAAACATATTCCTTCGGTCCCTTAAGCATATTCCCTTGATACCTTTTCTGTAGACAAGTTTTATTAGTATAATAAAGAGAGTAAGGTGGTACTAAGAACCAAGGATATGGAGTGGAACAGTGTGAATGAATATAGTGGAACATAGGATACTAGAATAGAGTATCTCCATAGGAGCCTTCGCAAGTAACTTCTACAAAAATTGGTGGGAAAATGTACCTCATTAGTTAAGAGAATATTGCTGAAAGAGTAGACAAAATAGACAAATCGGTTATAGAGGAATGGATCGATCTAATTTACTTATTTATACTTGCAACGAATGCTATGTTAGGAAGTTCCCGCTAGGTATTCAATAGCTAACGGAAGATAAGACTCTAAAATTTGTACAACAAGATGAGATTAATACCAGACACCACAGACGGATTGTTTCCAAAGGCGGGTGGAAATTAAGAGCCCTTGCGAGGCCCTTTAGAGGGAATAAGTATGTGAAGCTAACTATATATATATCATCAGGACTATATATCATCAATGAAGTGCAGCATGGCACGTGCCTTCAAAGGAAGATCAGCTTAATTGGACGTTACACCTAGCTACTGACTACTGGTGCTAGAATCACACTAATCGACTTGCTGCAAACAGAGTTTATCATAACAATAATTGTAGTGACCAAATTACAATGCAAATTATCGAAACTCTGCCACTACGATTACAGCTATTTGGACTTATTTACTAATGTTCCTGTCCCCGGTGTTGCTCTTAGTCGATGTACCCCCAGCACCAGTGCAATGAAATTACTTGTATTCCATTGCTAAATACTTCATTCTCCCACTATTTCGTTGAGGCTTTCATTCGGTTCACTCTCTTAAAGAAATGTTTTCTCTCAATATGAAAAAATAATATAAGTAATCTCCTCTCCATCTACATACCTCCATCCTGGATGGAAATCCCTTTATATAAGCTATAAGGATATGAGCACAGCAAAGACACTCTATCAATTCTTGATACTCTTTGGTCCAACAAAACTCGAGGCAGCATTATATTAGTTCATAATTAGGTAGAGCGACTCCTGTTCAGGCACTGCGAATATGCGGAGAAATATTATATTTATTTTATATTGTACATTTGTCATGCCAATCTTTTGTAGAATCTCTTCAACATATTCGTAACTAGAATTCAGGAAGGAAAGTCAGGACAAACTGGGACTAATATTATATTTATTTTATATTATATATCTCAGGCCAAGTGAAAATACCAGAAGGTTCTTAAAGATCCTCCTAACTAGAAATCTCTCATGAAACTGGGACTCTCACCAATAAACACGTGTAAGTTCGGCACGAAGACGAAGAAACACCAGAGCACCTTCTAATGAACTGCGAAGCCTTAGCTCGCAGTAGGAAGAAATATCTGGGGCATTACTGGCCCGAGGGAAGAGACATTAGAGAAATGAACCCCAACTCAGTGGTAGCCTTCCTTAGAACTGTTGGACTAATAGAAGACCTTTAATAGGTACATGCAGGAGGAGTACAATAGATCAAATTGGTGGAGCTACATTTTCCTTCCTTATTTCATTCATTCATTCATTCATTCATTCAACTAGACATCTGTAAGAAAACTCACTTGAGGGTATGGTAGACAAGGATCCAACAGAAATTTTTCACATTCTTAAAAACTTTTAGCATTATCCTCAAAGCAGAACAGTGTGTTAGCAAATGAATAGAGTGAAAGAGAATATAATAGAATAACGTATTTTGTTTAGAGAAACTGTATATTGAGTCTTCACACACTCGTAGTTTGACTTAGAGAGTAATTCTGCTTGTTCTATTCTCATAGGAAAGCGAAGCTTCGTGCCTTAAGTAGAGATCAGTGATGTAAGAAGTATTATTTTCTAGAAGTAAGAATTTTCTAGTGGTGAGCTGAAGATTCCTTTCTAAAGGGAGAACAGTATTGTATTAGGCGTGCAGGGCCGTGCGCACGGGGGGTTTTGGGTGTTGATATGGACCTTAACTATCTAAACAGGAACTTTGTCCATTTTCCAAGTGAAGTAATAGAGATTGAATCTGTCTAATGACCAACTCATTCATGCGATTTAACGCCGTTGTATTTCTTTTTCTGAGATTAAGATAATTCATTGGTTTATGTCAATAAGCCAACCACGTTAGAGGAGCTCAGGAACAAAGCGAAACTGCCAACCAGAGAACACAGAGAAAGGAAAGTCTCTTTCGCTACCAGCGTCCGTAGCAGACACACCACGATTTTGAGTGGATTCATCACGGTTCTGAGTGGATCCACCACGATTTTGAATGGATTCGTGTACAACGTCCGTCTGCTTTATTTCGCTGCTTTGCCGTTTGACATTTAAGTTTATTTTCTCTGTGTTCTCTGCTGTCAACATTCCGGCCGATATGTGTGGAAGAGTGGTGGAAAATTGGCTCCAAGAAATCGATCTCTGCAAACGTTCGCTGGGGCAATATGAATGAGATCTTTAAGACCACTGATACATCGAGTGTAGGCGAAATGGAATCTCTTCATCATGATAAAGAGGTCGAAATCCTTCCGCTTATAGACTTTGATGTACGAACAGATATAAGAAAATTAAAATCTAAAAAGTCGCCAGGATTGGACGTCATCACTAGCGATATATTAAAACGTCTCCCTAAAAATGTAATACCTAAAATAACAGAAATTATGAATGCTACTTTTAAATTGGAACACGTTTCTATCTACTGGAGAACTGCCGTGGTAATCATGTTCAACAGGCCAGAGAAGCCAGCGCACGATCGGGCTATATCTCTACTGCCCGTAATTTCAAAACTTATGGAAAAGCTTCTTGCTAAACGTCTCAACCACATAATTGAGCAAAGAAATTAATACCTGAGCACCAATTTGGTTTCCGCACGAAACACTCAACCAAATCCACAGAATAACTCGAGTTATTGAAAACCCCTTTGAAGAAACAAGGTTGTGTACCCCTGTTTATCTTGATATGTCAAAAGCTTTCAACAAAGTATGCCATGGCGGGCTCATCAACAAAATTAATGTTCAGTTACCAACACAATATAATAACTTACTAAAATCATACCTATCAGATCGCTTTTTTCGAATCAAACAGGGAACCACAGTTTCTGATCTGAAGGAAATAATAGCTGGTGTCCCTCAGGGTAGTGTCTTGGAACCCATCCTGTACCTACATGTGACTTACCTAAGGACGAACGCAGCGTCACAGCAGACGTCGCTTTGGCAGACGACACAACCATTCCATCGTTGGAATAATCATTCACTGAATCTATGCTACAACTGCAACATCATCTAAATAAATTCTTTGAGGGGACAGCCATGTGACGCATTCAACTGAACGAAACTAAATCGCTCCATATAGACTTCACATATAATAGAGCCCGATATTTTCCATTATATAAATACGCCTACAAATCCCGTACCACAACACTGCTAAATACTTAGGTATGACCCTAGATACTAAGCTCAGATGGAACGCTCATGTCAAAAAGAAAAAAGAACTTGAATGGGCAAACGATCTGCGTTATCCGCATATAACAAAATTCTCTTGTATAAGGACGTATGGAATTCAACTATAGCGCTGCTCAAGTTCCTGCAATATGCTTCAAATCCAAAGATTCCAAAATAAAGTACTGAAATGTGCCGTAAATGCAGCTTGGTATGCCCGCAGCAGCGATCTCGAACGCGATCTTGGCATCGAGTCAGTTGTCCCTGCAATACAAAAATATGCAAAGTGGAAACATGGAAAGTTAAAGTAAGAAATTTGGCACATTTTTTTTCTCTATCAAAAATTCTTACTCCACATTTGCCTACTTTAGATTAGTGGAACCAATTTAAATGAAATTTCGCACTTAGTGGGTCCGCCGGCGTTGGTTTAGAAAACTTAAATCTAGCAATTAACACTTTCATTGCAATTCTCGATCGTTCTGCTTTTGGTCCTAATTATATACGCACACAGAAAACCCCATTCCCCATACGCGCCCATAGCAGAACCGCAGTAAATTTGGTTTTAGCTGCTTGTGCAACTACGCGTCTGAGCAGAGCAGAAATGTCAAGCGCCCCTGAGTCAGGCGGCAGAGGTCAACCCGGCCAGCAATCAAATTTAACACACATGAAGTTTACTTAGTTTTAATTTATTTCTAAACGGTTATAAACTTGGCTAATTCACTTTCAAGTTGGCGTTCCAGTAATTTGGCTGCGTTGGTTGGCGACGTCGGAGTGCGTAACTCCACATTGGCGGGCTTCGAGCGGTTTGTTTAACCTCATTTTGGTGTGGTGTTAACGAGGCAGGCGAAAAGAAAAAAAATTAAATTATTTAAATGCGTTTGTGCGAGTACGAGTGGCCAACGAGGCAGCCAGTTGTGAACCGCGGCGACAAATGCGGTTTTGCCTGGTTTCGAGCCGGCGCACTCGACACTCGCCTCTCGACACTCGCATTGCTTGCCTTGCTGCAAATTTGACAAATTCTGTTTTCTGCTCAACTGTGAATAATTTTAATTTATTTACGAAATCATTCGCCTCTTCAGCGGTGCGCGTTTGTTCCTGGGCAAGTGTAACTACGGGCTTGAGTGCGCCTCGGAACGCAGCCGTGTAGACTGAGTCTGTGAGCATGTTGGCTCTTTCAATTAGAGTTGGTCGAGCGAATATCGCGCAATCGCATTCAGCTGAAGGCTCATTTCGATTTCGTCGATTTCGCATCATGAGATGCTCAGTGTTTGCCTTTAGGGTAAACAAACGCAGTCTCGCTAAGAGATTATTTCTTCTGTCCACAATTCTGGACACGTAGTCATTGAACTGCCAGCATTATTCTTGACGTTATACGATTTTTTGGGCTCGTTTGACACGATTTTTTATCGCACAAACTACACCAACTGTAGCTTTTGTGTACGAACATGGTTGAATGTGAAATTCTTCACCAGCACGACGGGAAAATAATGGGTGTTAAAAGTGACAGCGCTCGGAGGGACTAGTATGCTGTTGTTCCGGGAACTTTGTAATATTTATTGTAAATATATCAAAGTTCCAATATAAGATTCTCGTTTATTTTAGCAAAACACAAAATTTTGTGTACTTACACTTTAACTTCTCTCGCTTGTAATTCCATGCGAATATTCATGTTGGCTTAGGCACAAACACCACCTCGGTTGACTTAGGTCTTACCTCTTAATTGCCAGCTATTTCGGTACGTCCCCATCGTATATTGACATACACTTTAAACTACACTGAATATATATACTATATTTTTTTTTCTTTCATATGCAATAATCACAATCTACGTAATTTAGCACTTAGTGTTCTCGCAGCTTCTTCCTTTCCTTCTCGTTTCTATTGATTCATATACAGACATTCACTTCTTGGAAGAAACTTTATACATTATATTCCTTAAGTACTCTTATGTATAAATATTATATTTATATACAATTATGTATAAACAATTAATATTGACTCAACATATTTGGTAATAAAGCATGGCTTAAACAAATGCAGGTATCAAGCCTCTTAGAGTACCACCGCAAAGAATTCCTGGTGTGTCTTTCGGATTTGATGCAGTGGTAGGGGTAGGTGGAGGTGTAAGCTACTCAACTTGAGTCCTTAAATGTGGATATACTCGTACATATATCTAACTGGATATAGAAGAGCAACTGAACTAATTCTTTTAGAAGAGTCACTGAACTAATTCTGTTAGAAGAGCAACTGAACGAATTCTTTTAGAAGACCCACTGAACTAATTCTTCTCGAAAAACAACTGAACTAATTCTTTTAGAAGAGCAACTGAAGAAGAAGCAGTGAACTCATTATTTTAGCAGAACAGTTGAACTAATTCTTTTAGAAGAGCAACTGAACTAATTCTTTTAGAAGAGACACTGAACGAATTCTTTTAGAAGAGCAATTGAACTAATTATTTTAGAAGAGTCACTGAACTAATTCTGTTAGAAGAGCAACTGAACGAATTCTTTTAGAAGACCCACTGAACTAATTATTCTCGAAAAACAACTGAACTAATTCTTTTAGAAGAGCAACTGAAGAAGAAGCAGTGAACTCATTATTTTAGCAGAACGGTTGAACTAATTCTTTTAGAAGAATGAGTGAATCAATTCTGTTACAATTGACTCCATTTAGGTAGGTAGGTAGGTAGGAGTGGCCGCCCAGTTTGCCAAAAGCACACTTGAGCACACATAATGGCCCATTGTGATACCACGGTGTGGCGCCGTTCAAGCACTGACTAAAAAGGTTCCCATACTTGGGATGGTGATAGTCAGCGCAAGGACAGCGCCTGGAAAGGCACGACTCCATTGACTCCATTTAGTGGATTGCATATCAAAACTCTGTGTGTGTGTGGTGATATTTGAACTTTATATAGAGAAAACCGGGAATCTGGAAAATCTCCTCTTGTAAGTTTTTTGCAAACTAGGGCAGGAGTATTTCGGCCTCGAACCAACTACTGGGATCCAATGGGCTCTTTCCCAAGCATGTTTGAAGAAGATATTCACGCTATTGAAGATGTGCCCAGTTTAACATTGACAGTAAACATCGTGATCTACGTAGGGGACGACCATGATTCCGATGGGAAGACCAAGTCGAGGAAATCCTAACGACGCTTGGTATAATGGATTGGACAAGACGCGCGCAAAGCTGAGGCGCCTGGCGAGCGTTGTTAAGTTCGGCCGTAACCCGACAATGGGTTGTTTCGCAGATTCTACGATTAGCCCGAGAAAGAAAAAGAAGAAGGGAACATCGTGATACTATCCGATAATCTGGCACCACTGGAATGTCTGAGCTCACCCTTGTTGAGCTCTAAACTTGTATGGGACTGTATTGGGAAACTGAACTCCCTAGGCAGCATGAAGAAGCTATCTCTACTGTGGGTACCAGGCCACATACGATTAGAGAGAAATAAGAAGGATGATAGCTTAGGAAGGAAGGTTGCGACCTCTCAGTTCATCAGCCCTGAACCCTTCTGTGGACCATCATCAGACATCATTAGAAGAAGCACTGCTGAAGAAGTACGCAGATGCAAAACGAAGCCAAACCTGGAACAATCTTCCGGGATTAAGACAGTTCAAAATTCTTCTCAGGGACTTTAATCCTAAAAGAGCTTAAGAGCTAATAAATATGCCACGGAGTAAATTAAGAATCAACAACAGGCGTTTTAAGCGGACACTGTAGAGTCAACTCTCACTTGAATAAGTTGCCATCTGTAGATTCTGTGGAGAAAGTGACGAAACCTCACTGCACCTGATCACAGACTGCGGACCTTTAGCACACAAAAGATACAGGTGTTTCGGAGAATATATCTTAGATATGATTAAGATCCCACAACTGGATTTTTGCAAAATTCATGAATTCCAGTCTGAAACTAACATGACAAAAGGTCTATAGATGATATCTTTTTAAATATATAGGGGAATCGCAATAGATCTTTCAGGTCACTGTGTTCAACCCCCTTCAATAAATCTAATCTAATCTAAGTTCTTTGCAAATAAGCCCCTTATATACGAAGTTTTTCCCATTAAGTTATTTTTAAAAATCACAAATTTCGTGTCTTGAGCTCAGGAGAATGAACTTTGAATTTCCCCTAGTTCAGAATCACGACGTTGGAATAACTATTCTCATAGTAAACAGAAGCTTCGTGCCTGAAGTAGACATCAGTGATGTTATAATACCCGTACTTCATAGTCACACCATATGAGATTCTTTTCAGTAGTGGAGAACTGTGAAGAATAATACCGTGTAAAAGGATCTCTTCTCATAACAAAGTGAAGCTTCGTGTATGAAGTAGAGATTAGCGATACAGAATGTACCTATACTTCGTATCACAACGTATGAGGAACCTTTCTTTTGATAAGCGGAGGATTCGTTCCTGAAGTGGAGAAGAGTAACATAGGAGGTAGGTACTCACAGTTAAGAATTTCAACATTGGAATAAGAATACTCATAGTAAAGCGATGCTTTGTGTTTGAAGGAGAGAGTATTAATGTAAGAAGAACCCTTACTTCATAGGCTCTGCATATGAGAATCCCTTCCTATTGATAAGCGGACATTTCGTTATTGAATTGTAGAACAGTGACATAGGAGGTACTGGTAATTCAGAGTTATATCGTTGGAATAAGTTAAGGTCAGTGACGTAGAAATTACCCATAAGTTAAGGTCAGTGACGTAGAAAGTATCCATACTTCTTAGACACAATTTATGAGCAATCTTCCTCTGTTAAGCGGAGGATTTATTTCTGAAGTGGAAACCAGTGATAAATGAAGCATTCGTAGCTCAGAATCATAGGAGCTCTTCTCATAGTAAACCGTAACGTCGTTTGTACAGATGTACAGACCTGTGATATAAGAAAAAGTATCTGTACTTCATAGTCTCACCGCGTGAGCAAGTGTATAGGAAGTATCCCTACTCCATTCCTTCACTCGTTTCAGAAGTGGAGAACAGTGACATAGGAGATACTCGTAGTTCAGAATCAAAGCATTATGAGAAACTCTTAACTGAACTTTCGTTTGTGAACTTGCAGTTCAGAATCAAAGCTTTTTTTATGAGGAACTCTTCTCAAGTAGTTCAGAACGATGACGTTTCAGCAACATTGTTCTTACTGCATCTCTGAAGAGCACAACCGTGATGTAGGAAGTAGTTACCCTTCATTTTGTGAACCCTTCTCCTAGTAACGAAAGATTCTCGATTCAAGCATAGAAGAATTTTTTAAATTGCAATCATTAATCATAATGGTAACCTTTGAGAAAACGTTGTCTAACTAAACGGAAGATTCGTCTGTGTAGAATAATATAGAGCAGCAACTTAGGAAGTACTCTGAGTTCTTTGGCCAAATCTTTGAGGAAAGGTTTTTGCAGTATATTGAAACTTTTTCTCTTGTTTCTGAAGTACATTGATATTTCGATCCAAAGTCGAACTCTGGAAGGTACTTTTGGCATAGTAAACAGATGATTGAGTCCTCTGAAATACAAACCAGTGATGTAGGAAGTAGACATTCTGCATAGATCTCTTCAGAAAGCTCTTCAGTTCTTCGGTTAGATGGATATCTCTACTGAACAATTTGTGAATTTGCAATTTCTAAGGATACGAATGCATTATCTAGATCACTAGTTGAAGAGTGATTTCTATCTTCCCAGTTTCTCAGATTGAAAAAGCATTGTCCAGCATAGTATTTGAAGACTGATATTAAACTTCCCAGTTTCTCAGCATACGAAACCATTATCTAGATCACTATTTAAAGAGTGACATTAATCTTCCCAGTTTTCCAGCATAGGAATGCATTATCCAGCATAATATTTGAGGAACTCAACATTTCAAACACATTGTTGATTATTTTAAAGACTTTTATATATAATTTTTTTGATTTCTTTATTCTCATTTTTCACTTCTCTAATCTCTACTTTTATAATAATCTTTTAATCGAATAAACATTTGTGTGCGTGCTTAGCTCTTTTTTTATAATAAAACATATTCCCCTTCATATTATTAGTAAACAATAATAATATTCATAATATAAATCATCGTGCTACCAACTAATTACAAGTACATTTAGAGCAGCTTCATCAACATCAGCATCCTCAGCATCCTCAGCATTACTATCAACTCGTTCTACTCTGTCGCGCGCGCACCTCCCGTGTAACGTATGAAAATATATTTTAAATTAGTTTGGTTAACAGGAGGCGCCCCAGCTCTAAAGTAAAATGTATTATATATAAACAGCCATACGTCCCAAATACAGAATTTCGACGTCTTTTACATATACTCCCACACTAACAATAAACGGTAATTCGTAAAACTACTTATGCCCCTACTACGCCTCGCTTCAGCTTCACTTCAGCTTCTTGTTGTCGTTCTCGTCGAGTTTACTGCTCTCGGTGCTGCTCGACTCGGCGTCGTCCTCCCGCTCCAGCTCCGGATCGGGCACTTCGGGCAAATGACAGTGGCCGTGATTGTGATCCTGCTTTGCGGATTCGTGTGTGCCATCGCCGTACTTCTCGAAAGTACGTCGCACCAGATCCTTCGACGGTTGCTTCATGTCCCAGGCCCAGCCAAGTCTCTGGAACAGATCCAAGACCATTGTCGTAAAGTTGACGGAATAATTGCCCAATTCAGCTGCTTTGTAGTCCCAGGGGAAGACATGATGATAGTTGTGCCAGCCCTCACCCATGGCAATGATGGAAACATAAATATTTTCGCTGGGATTAATGCGTCTGTCGAAGAGAAATGAAAGGAAAAAGAAGATGCCAAACATGTTTATGATTGCCTGCTGCTCGATTAGGGTCTACGCTAATACTCACTTATCATAGGGACGAGTGCCCCACATATGGGCAGCACTGTTCACCGACCAAGTGAAATTCAAACTGCTGACATAACGGAACAGGCACTGAGTCATCACCGCCAAATACCATTCGTCACCCCAGAAGTAGATGGGCACCAGAGTGGGCAAAATGAAGCACAAGAGCATCTTCAACGGAATGAAGTACTTCTGATGGAATTGTATGACCGGATCGGCGAGAATGTCGCTCATGTCAATTTGACGACCACGACGCAAGACCTCCGGATGCTTGAGCATCATCAGCCAGCCGACATGGGCGAAGAAGAAGCCACGGTTCGAGTTGTGGGGATCCGCATCGGTTTCCGAGTACTTATGATGCACACGATGATCGCGCACCCAATCGTACATGGTGTTCTGGAAATGAAAATAAGAGAAAGGATGCAGAATATGTAAATGTAGAAGGGTTTATGTAAGTAGGTGTAACCTATTAGTGAGAGACTGATCCAGGATATATAAAGATAGAGGAGTTTATGTCAGTAGGTGTAACCTATTACTGAGAGACTGATACAGAATGTTAATATAGGCGGGTTTATATAGGAAGGTGTAACTAGATATTAATGAGAGACTGATCCAGGATATATAAAGATAGAGGGGTTTATGTAAGTAGGTGTAACTTCTATATTCGTGAGGGACTGATCCAGGGACTGAGAGAGGGGTTTATGTAAGTAGTTATAACCTATATATTACTGAGAGACTGATCCTGAATGTGGTAACTATAGACGGGTTTATGTAAGCAGATGTTAGTGAATTAGTGAGAGACTCCAAAAGTTCCACATAACAACTTCCAAACTAAGTTCACACTCTATGTACAAATGACCACAAAAACAATGAACAGCAACAGCAACTTCCAAACAACAATGCAACTTCCAAATAACAACGAAACAACAATAACAACAAAAAAGAAACAAAGCAAACGATCATCATATAAAAAAATTGTCGTCATAATCAACGAAGTCGCTCTGACTTGATTAAAAGGTGCAAATTGTTGATGAAGATTGATGGCCGAGATAGTGTAACCGTCATAATAGTCATAGCCATCAATTTACAAATGCGCACAACACTTGACAATGCAACAACAACAACAACAACAACAACAACACTCACAACAACACCAACAACAACACCAACAACATTAATATAACAGAAGCAACAGACAACATTTTCACATCAAAAACAAAAAACTTTTGCGTATGAAATCGAATGGAACGGAATTGTTTGTTGCTGGCGAACACGAAATGCAAAATCACGAAGAGGAATTGTTGAATCGTTTAACAGCATTTCCCCACGACATTTGAATGAAGGGTATTCGTGCATAAATAAGAAGACAGTGGCGACGGACAAACGGCTTTTTAAATTGTTTTAAGTGTTACATTTAATGATGTAATTAACGATAATTGCAGCGATTACAGGCGGTGTCGAAATTCGTGGGGACTGTTGTGCGCGTGAAATAAATTTGCAAATTAGAGAGTCAACTTTTTCCAACAAACAAAACAATGAATGGGACTTTTGGGGGGTTTCTTTTCTGTTGGTTGTTTGTTTGTGTGTTGCGCTCTCTGTTAATGCTCCAATCTATCTTCAGCAGGTATACGTGATTTCCGTCATTCAGTCTATCACTCGGGGGGTAATACCAAAATCACGCCTTGGAGATTGTGGCAGTAAGCAGCAAATAAATGCTGGATTGCTGAATAAATGAGTTGCTTTCCAGAGGAGATGAGGTTGCATAACCTGCAATTTGCGTATAACACCTTGTCAACACTCTACTAAAAGCCTCTTCGGTCTGGTGGAATGTAGAGCGTCAGAGAAACCAGTTGATATTAAAATTCGGAAACCAAAAACCGGTTTTTGTATAGCGGAAACCGGTTTTGTATAGGAGTTGTGTGAAATACTTATCGAATAATGGTAATAAAGTAATCAACAACCATGGAAATAGAGTAATCATGGAGGTAGTTTTGTTCAAGTGGATGTTATGAAACTGAAAACATGAGAACTGGCTTTCTATTTATAGAATCTAATTAAGTAGAAACCGGTTTCTTAATTAGTTGAGTTATCACCTAAAGACTAGTTATCACCTTAAAACTCTAGTTATCACCTTAAGACGTTAAACTAAGTTATAATGGAAGGTCAACAAAATTCTAGTGGAAGGTCAACAAAGTTCTATTGAAAGGTCAACAAAGTTCTAGAGAAAGGTCATGACTTATACAAAGACTGTACCAATCGCGTGGGAATGGTAGGGATTTACGGAGATATTTATCCATGTTTAGTCAAGTGAGAGTGGTAGGAACTTAGAAAGGTGTTTATCCATGTTTAGTCAAGTGAGAGTGGTATTAATTTAAAAAGATGTTTGTCCATGTTTAGTCATGTGGAAGTGATAGGAACTTAGAGAGGTGTTTATCCATGTTTAGTCAAGTGGGAGAGGCTGGAATTCAGAGAGGTGTTTATTCATGTATAGTCATGTGGAAGTGGTAGTAATTTACAGAGATATTTATCCATGTTTAGTCATGTGGAAGTGGTAGGAATTTGCTGCGGTTTAGTCCATGATTAGTCATGTGGAAGTGATAGTAACTTAAAGAGGTGTTGATCCATATTTAGTCATGTGGGAATGGTTGGAATTTACAGAGGTGTTTATCCATGTCTAGTCATGTGGGAGTGGTACGAATTTAGAGAGGAGCTTATCCATATCTAGTAAATTCAGCAAGGAGCTTACTTCATATTCAAATCAAAATGGGAAAATGGGACATAGCTGATACAATGAGACGAAGCTGAAGCAGACAAACTGAAATACCACAGTCGTACCCTAAATATTGTGTGGTATCAGTTCCTTTTTATATCTCATCTTATGAAGTTAAATATTCAACTAGAAATTCCTCACTAAACTGGCCGAAAGCCACATTTCTATTAATAGAACAACATTTTAAGAGTGCGGAAAAGAGTACCACACCAAGAATAAAACCAAACATTTGATTGTGGAATCATTTCTTAGAGATGTTAGTCACGTTTACTCACTGAAATGAGGACTCCATTTCGATTGATACTAAGCTAAACAAGTCAAGGCAAATCAATCAGACAGATTCTAAGGTGCTTGGTGGAATGGATTCAATATCAATGTAGAGACTCACCAAGAATCTAAACTTATTCTACGATCGTTGGTAGAATGAGAAAGTCACCAAGACTCTAAATTGATTCTAGTATCATTGGTGGAATGAATTCCATATCAATGTAAAGGCTCCCCAAGACTATGAACTGATTCTAAGATCGTTTGTAGAATGAATTCTATATCAATGTAAAGACTCGCCAAAATTATAAAATGATTCTAAGATCGTTGGTGGAATGAATTCCATATCAATGTAGAGAACCACCAAGAGTCTAAACTGATACCCCATTTTTATACACTCGTGATGCACAATCAACCAGTTTTGTTTGTGGTACCTTCTAATATTGTTTCTCTTAATCAGGACATTAACAAATCTCACTTATACCACCTTCATAACACTCGTCTTAAGTTCCTCTTGAACACTGGTCATAAGTCCCTCTTGAACACTAGTCATAAGTTCCTCTTTATCACTCGTCATAAGTCCCTCTTGAACACTCGTCATAAGTCCCTCTTGAACACTAGTCATACGTTCCTCTTTATCACTCGTCATAAGTCCCTCTTGAACACTCGTCATACATCCCACTTGCCCTAAAGTCAACTGTTTAAAACACTTGAACCCAATTTATGTTTTTATGTCCATTTCAATTAGGACATGAAATCATGTGAAGCTATCTTGAAATTCTATATGACATTATGTCAAATGCCAGCAGTCTTTTTGACCTTATTTCATCACATCACAAGCAGAGTCCTTACTCTTCCAGCTAACTTCAAGTCAATTGACGATTGTGTGGTCTCATGTCCATTTTAATCAGGACATAAAATCAAGTGACACTATCTTCCAATGCTAAGTTCATTATTCCAATTGCCATGAATCCTTTTGACCTTATTTCCTCGCATCACAAGCTGAGTCATTACTCTTCCAGCTGACTTCAACTACTTAAGAACAACGCTGAATGACAATTAACACCGTATTCACAAACAATCGTCGTTAAGTCCAAAGACCCAATATCATCCTTCTACTTTTATGTTCTTCTCTAACTCGAACACTGACTCCGCACTTAAATCGTAATTGGTTATTAATTGATAATTACCTGGCCAGCCAGCGAGAAGCATAACATGAGTATAACTCGCAGTGGCAGATTTGCCTTATACGAGCGATGTGTCCAGAAGCGATGGGCTCCGGCGGTCACACCAAAGCCAGCCACGCCGCCCATGAAAAACGCTGCAAAGAAAACGGAAACCGAATTAGAGGAAATTAAAATTAGATTTCATTTGTTGTTGTTATTGTTGTTGTTGTTGTGTTTTGTTCGACTTCACAGTATATAGAAAAAACATAAAGGAAAGAGATTGTAAGGCAATAACTGAATAAGAGAGTTGAGTTTGCGTATACGGGCGCCTCAGTCGGTAGGCAAATAGTGGGAAACCTTGGCATTAACTTTCAATAAAAGGCATTTGATTAGTTTGATTCGTCTGGGCATATAGGAAATATCAACAGCGAATTTAGACTATTATCGCCGAGTTACTAATTCGCCGCAATTCATATGCTAACTGTTTGTACAAAGAGCAGCGTTCAATGCGGTTGTGAGCCGGCGTCAAATGAACTTGTTAACACGTCTTCCGTGTGAACTCCACCAGAGTGTGCAGTGAATGGGAGTGGAGATGTGTCCGCTTCAATGAGCACATGTGCTCAATGACTCTGATCAAATGGAGTCAAGTTTAAAATATAATACAACGAATGTGATGGATGTAATTTGTTAAATACACAGTATGGAAATTTTATTAGATGACTAACTTCGCCAGGAAGTCAGCTGTAACAGATCCGATTGGCCATGATCATGGGTGTGAGCCAGCGGTCATTTACTTCTTGTACGTAATTTTGATTCAGTTGATATGAAATTTGGTGAGTTTGAAAAACTTCACGAAGCAGTGGTAATGTTCTGGAATAGTCAGAAGAAAGAATAATGTTCTAGGATAGTCAGATGAGCACCAAAACGCTAAAGAAAGTAGGTAAGAACAACTAAGAAACAAATGTGAATTGAGAATGAGAATTTTCAGTATGTTGAGTATGTTGAGAGAAAGGAGATAACTCCAAGAGAACACTATTTGGAGTATGTTGAGTATGTTGAGAGAAAGGAGAGAACTCCAATAGAACAGTATTTTGAATCATGTAATAAAACAGTGACTTAGTATTTATTTTACTCACTCAAAGAGAGAGAGAGAGAGAGAGAGAGAGAGAGAGTGAGAGAGTGAGTGAGTGAGAGTGAGTGAGAGTGAGTGAGAGTGAGTGAGAGTCAGAGTGAAAGTGAAAAAAATAGCGAAAGAGCTAGAGATAGTGATCGGGATAGGGATAGGGATAGAAATACAGATAGACATAGATATAGTGATAGAAATAGAGATAGAGATACAGATAGAAATATAAATAGAGAAAGAGAGATAGATAAACAGATAGAGAGAAATAGAGATCGAGCTAGAGATATATATAGAAAAAGAGATAGAGATAGATATACTCGTAGATATAAATATAGAGATAGAGAAGAGATAAAGATAGAGATAGAGATAGAGATAGAGATAGAGATAGAGAGAGATAGAGATAGAGATAGAGATAGAGATAGAGATAGAGATAGAGATAGAGATAGAGATAGAGATAGAGATAGAGATAGAGATAGAGATAGAGATAGAGATAGAGATAGAGATAGAGATAGAGATAGAGATAGAGATAGAGATAGAGATAGAGATAGAGATAGAGATAGAGATAAAGATAGAGATAGAGATAGAGATAGAGATAGAGATAGAGATAGAGATAGAGATAGAGATAGAGATAGAGATAGAGATAGAGATAGAGATAGAGATAGAGATAGAGATAGAGATAGAGATAGAGATAGAGATAGAGATAAAGATAAAGATAGAGATAGAAATAGAGATAGATAGAGAGATAGAGAGAAATATAATAGAGATAGAGATAGAAACAGAGATAGACATAGATATAGAGATAGAAATAGAGATAGAGATAGAAATATAAACAGAGATAGAGAGATAGATAAAGAGATAGAGGGAAATATAATAGAGATAGAGATCGAGATAGAGATATACATAGAAAAAGAGATAGAAATAGAGATAGATATAGATATAGATATAGATATAGAGACAGAGAAGGGATAGAGATATAAATAGAGATATAAATAGAGACAGAGATATAAATAGAGATACAGATACAGATACAGATAAAAATAGATATAAAGATAGATATAGAGAGATAAGGAATAGAGAGATAGAGAGATTGATAGATGATTAATAGATAGAGAGATACAGTTGGATACTGATGAATAAAAAGCATTGAATGGTTCTCTGCACTCCCATCAAGTGCTACGAATGTTTATAATGGCTCACTTTTCATGTGATTGGTTGTAGGGTGCCCACAAAACCAGCCTCGTAAGCATCACACAAGCAATTAGTAGAAATTATTATTACAAAAACACCCAACACGGTGAATAGTTTTCTACTTTCCGGTACGAGGAAGCATCCCTCTTCGAATTTGTAAAGGAACTTGTTCCACATTGCGGACTGAGTGTGAATAAGACTGAGGAATGATTGTTTGGATACTTGGAATTTATGCACTCCTTGAGATCTCTGAGGAGAAGCAGGCAACTATAATGCAAAGTTTCTACTTGTGCATTGTTTAGTGCTATCCCCAGATTACTCTGGATAATCACATGAAGAATAAGTTGGTTAAGACTACGAGAATGAAGTGAGCTTATGATGAAGATTAGAGATGTGGATGCTAGTTATGGTTGTGAAATAATCATCACATTACCGCTGAACTGTTCTCATCTTTGTTTACAATGAATGAGAATATTATGAGGACCAGAGATATTGAACATAGATGGAATTGTGAGTAATCGTCGCAATAATGATGAACTGCTCTCATCTGGGTTTTAAAATGAAAGAGTTATTTTTCTGAGGTTCTCTCATCTCTATTCAAAGTTGTGAATGTTCTTTATATGCTGATTTTTATAAATAATCGGTTTGGACAATAAATAATATAGAAAAGATATGAGAAGATTTGATCAGCGATGTGATAAAAAGTATTTTATGTCAAATTATGATTACTAGGAACAAAGTAGATATAGCTTTACTGTATCTTTGTTTCTAGTAATATCTTTATATGAGGCACATTTTAAGATGTTTGTACTATTCTATAAAGAGCAGAGTCTGTGTGAGCTTCTGATTGAATAGAACACAAATCGAGGTTAGGAAGATATGTGAACAAATTTCCCATCGGGAATGTTATGATTTATTTGTTGTAATTATAATGGGAATCTCCACTATCAATATTGATATCGTTTCAGCAACTTGGGTGTACATGATCAGCAATATCCTTAAATTTCCACATTGAAGATGCTTGTGAAATTAAGTATTTTTTTAGAGATAATCCAACCAAAAAATTATGAAGTGACACTGCATAGCTCGACTCCTGACCATGAGCAATATAACAAGACTCTGCTGAACAGTATTGCAATCTCTGAAACAACTACTGCTGCAAACTCTGAAACAACTACGAGCACAACACTGATAATGCTCTGACTCTCCATAGCAAGTTGCACTAATAACTATCTTTTGGGAATGGACAACGTTGCTTATCCCTGGACAGACTTCTGGGATTTATAAAAGAGCCAAAGAAGTTTGAAAAGGTGTAATATTTCCCTGTCACAATCCCCTCACCCAAATATTTCCATGCTTGTAGTTCTGTGGGCATCAATGCCGAAGTGCTTGGAGACCTGCTTCTTCCGCGGTTCCCTGGGCTACCCCACTATATGCTATTTTATTCTAAATCCATTCTGAGTTCCACTGAAACCTTTCTGAGTTGCATTGAAACCTTTCTCAATTGCACTGAAACCTTTCTTAGTTGCACTGAAACCTTTCTCAGTTGCACTGAAACCTTTCTTAGTTGCGGTGATGCCATTCCTAGTTCCACTGAAACCTTTCTTAGTGCACTGAAACCTTTTTTAGTTGCACTGAAACCTTTCTCAGTTGCACTGAAACCTTTCTTAGATGCACTGAAACCTTTCTTAGTTGCACTGAAACCTTTCTTAGTTTCACTCAAACCTTTCTTAGATGCACTGAAACCTTTCTTAGTTGCACTGAAACCTTTCTTAGTTTCACTCAAACCTTTGCATTGAAACCTTTCTTAGTTTCACTCAAACCTTTGCATTGAAACCTTTCTTAGTTGCGCTGATGCCATTCCTAGTTCCACTGAAACCTTTTTTAGTGCACTGAAACCTTTCTTAGTTGCACTGAAACCTTTCTTATTTGCACTGAAACCTTTCTTCTTATCACAAGGAAGTTTAGTTTGTTGGACATTATCAATGACGCATCAGAACTATGTGAAGGCCAGTTAGTATGCGAATCAATTCATTCAAGACACACTCCGATCTCGGAACGCCATTACTGGTATCTCACGTGTTACAGGCCATTAGCTAATTTGTTTGCATCTGCTTAATTAACGCCACTTAACCGGTAACTTACCTAACAGAATAACTGGGGGGCCATTTAATAAGCTCAGAAGGAAAACAAATGTCAGAGTTGTTTGCGGCCGGCGGGTTCGCTTATCATGCCACGCTGCAATAACTCGCATGCAGTTGTAATAACATGCAATCAAGAGTCTTAACGAACTTTGCATATGCAAATGCACAATATAAATTAATTTTAATATATACTGATATAAAAAAAACATCGGATGAAAACAAGAGGAAAGTGATTAAGAGGAAACCTAAACCTGTACCGCAACTGGTCTGGTCTGATCTGGTCTGATGTGCGATGATGGCGCATTACAATAATTCCGAGAAGAAATAATTGAAATGAAATGAATTAACGAACCTGATTAGAAACTACTCATTAAGATTTGTACTTTCCATGTAACCACTTGAAGTGGAAATTTAATCATAGTGAGGCTGGTACCCAATGGAGCCGCAGTACCCAATGGACGCGGATGTGCCAATTGGTCAGTGGCGTGACATGCAAAGATTGTGGGGCGAGACCCCAGCAAGCTGAGGAGAAATTACAGCTCTATCAATGATACATTGTAGATAATGGCGTAATTTACAACTTATTAATAAGGTGAAAACTATTCGTAATATGGTGTTCCCCTGTACCCCCCCCCCCCCTCCAAACCCCGGCTAGAGTGTGAACTTAATTTGGGTATTTCATATTTTTTCTACGATTGTTTTTATGGAAACTGAATTATCAACCTGCGCAGATCTGCTTCATTTTTGACTACTTAACACGAAACTAGTTTACGCACTCAAGCGTAATATCCAGGGAGCAACTGCGGTCTCGCTGGGTCTCGTTCGGGCCCTTCAATTCAAACACAAATGCCGCCCAATGAAAGTGAAATTGAACTCCGTTCGACTGCATTTTGAAAACAATTCGAACGTTGATTTGTAAACTTTTGGGCAGATAAACAATAAAAGTCAGGAGGAGTGCGCGCGGTGCTGGTGGTGGCAGTGGCGCTGTCGTCTGTGTGTGAATTGAATAGATTGAAGGTCAACGAAACACCGAAACGTGTTTACCAAATTTGAATTCAAATTTTTACGTAATTCCAAATTGTGGCCCAAAGTCTTTTTTGGCTATTACTGCTTGACTCATGCATTTTACACATGCCTCGCTTGATTGTGTTTTGTTGTGGTTGTGGAATAGGAAGTAAATTGTTAATTAGTGGAATTTCGTATCAATCTCAACTGAACTGAGACTGAACTGAGACTGGCGTTGCGTTGGTGGGTGGGTGGATTTTGGCAGCGATTATGATTGTCAGTTGTGAATTTGCATTGAACATTTTGGACTGTAAAAAGAGGAAGTGAAATGTGGCAATAAATGGCGTTCTACTGGAGGCTGCAGATGCTTTATTTGTTTCATTGCTGAAAGATTCTGTTTCCTTACGATCAATTTTTTTGGCAACCAGTTTCTAATTATTAGATTAGTTTGAAGTGGGGTAGGCCGGAGAGCCGCCGAAGAAGGAGGTCTTTAAGCACTCAGGCATTGATGCCCATTCTACTATAAGCCTGGAAATATTTGGGGGAAGGGGGGTATAGAGGATTGTGACAGGGAATTTACACTTTTCCCAACAGCTTTGACTCTTTTATGAGTCTCAGAAATCTGTTCAGGAATAAGGAATGTACATTATTAAATTAGTAAATTCTAAAATTATTAACTTAATTGTAAAAAAAGTTAAGGAACAACTTCAGTGGTTGTTGAGACCGATACTAGAATAGAATTGAAACAACTCACAACTCTGTATTGTAATCACTCCACCAACAACTTGTGTTTCCTTACGATCATATTTTGCAAGCAACTTAACTTAGTTAATAACTAATTCAATGTTAATTCTAAATTGATTAGCTTTGTTTAATTGTAATAAAAAATTAAAGAACAACTTCAATGGTTGGCCGATACTAGAATAGAATAGGAACAACTCACAATCTACTCTATTACAATCATCCAACCAGAAATACCCCCTCAAGCAATGATTTCACATTGTTCATTAAAATAAATTTTAGAGGGGTTTTGAGAGTCAAATATACCTACACAAGGATATAAAAGAGACCTACATAGGAGATGAAAGAGACCTACACAAGGAGATAAAAGAGATGTACACAAGGAGATGAAAGAGACCCACACAAGGATATGAAAGAGGAGATAAAAGGGACCTACACAAGGAGATGAAAGAGACGTACACAAGGAGATGAAAGAGATACACAAGGAGATGAAAGAGACAGACACAAGGAGATGAAAGAGACCTACACATGGAGATGGAAGAAACCTTCACAAGGGAATGAAAGATACCTACACAAGGAGATGAAAGATACCTACACATGGAGATGAAAGAGACCTTCACAAGGAGATGAAAGAGACCTACATAGGAGATAAAAGAGAAGTACAAAATGAGATGAAAGAGACCTACACAAGGATATGAAAAAAACCTACACAAGGATATGAAAGAGACCTACATATGAGATAAAAGAGATGTACACAAGGAGATGAAAGAGACCTACACAAGGATATGAAAGAGACCTACATAGAAGCTAAAAGGGACGAACACAAGGAGATGAAAGAGACTTACACAGGAGATGAAAGAGACCTACACAAGGAGATGAAAGAGACCTACATAGGAGATAAAAGAGACGTACACAAGGATATGAAAGAGACAGAACAAGGAAATGAAAGAGACCTACATAGGAGATAAGTTATGAGTATCTTGGCCTGTGTGCGATCTTCTTTGTATCTTGGCCTGAATAATAATCTGTGTGTGCGGTTCTTAGTATCACAGCTTGAGTGTTCATTTATGTGCGCTCTTCTCATTATCTTGGCCTGAATAATCATCTTTTTTCAATCTTCTTAGTATCTTCTTAATATCTTCTTAGTATCTTCTTAGTATCTTAGTTTGAATAATAATCTGTGAGCCATCTTCGTAGTAGTCAGAACACATAAACGAGTCAGGAAAAGAAACAGACATTTAAGAACTAGCAAATAAGAGCTTCGACTCGGATATAAAGTAGATGCAAGAAGGCAATACCCTCGCATAGATTGAAACCGAAGATCCACTGCGCAGAAGAGTTTTGGTCGCTATCTCTCAAAATTGGTATCTTGAAATGAGTGATGACACATTTTCCTGTTCTGAATAAATGAGTTACGATTGAGGAAAAATCAAGCAAAATTTGTGTCTACTTAAGTGACTAAGAAGGCGTTGATTTCTATAATTTCAACATTGCTAGAAATTAAGACGACTCATACACATATGTTCGTCCAACCTACACAGGGTACTTGTACTTATAGACCTTGTGTTTCTATACTATAAGAGTATATAATACCATACTATACGAATATATAATAGTTAGTTACATGGAGGCATATAAACGCTTTCTTTCTTCCATTAAACTTCTATGGAATCAAAGAGATCTAGAAAGAACTGTGGACGGCCAATTATCTTCATCATCAAATAAATATAAAATCGTCAAAAAATATTAAATTTATACATTTATTGATTACTCGATCAACTATTTATAGTTACATTAATTCAGCAGTGCCAGAGCCAGTAAATTGTTCGCTGATGCGGCAAAGTTGAACAAGACAGAGGTCTTGGTGGTATCACAATGGACCTTTGGCCTAAGTGATATCTGTATGGAAAGCCACATTAACTAAACAACGAACCAACCCAACAATGGTATAGAGAGTTTTTTCATGGGTATCCCTATCTATCCCTATACGTATCTATCCAGACGATACTCCTAGAAAAATATGATAAGATTCTGTGGTATCACAATATACAATATTGGCCTAAATGGGCTTCTGCAAGGGGGAAACATATTCTACTGCCCTACCTACCTACTTACCTACCCAGCTACCTAGCTACCTACCTACCTACCTACCTACCTACCTACCTACTAACTAGATACAATCCCTCCTCAGTTCGAATAATCTCCTCATTCCTAGAAAGAACTTCCATCTATTTCTTCCTCAACTCGAACACTTTATTTTTATAAAAAGTTTTCACCAACCAACCATTGCAACAGAGATTTTTTCTAGGGTATCCCTCATCTATCCAGTTCCTTTTGACACCTAGAGAAGAGAGATGAGATCCTGAAGTATCACAATTGACCATATTTACCTAAGCAGGCTTCTCGAAGGAGGCAACATCTACTACCTATCTGCAGACTACCATCCTTCCACTATACGAACACTTTATTCCTAGAGAGCATTTCTTCTTCAATTCGAACACTTTATTCATCGAACAATTGTTGACCAAGGAACCAAAGACGCAACCAGAGTATCAGGGATGGGAGGTATAATGAGGAATGAACTCCTGTGGTATATCAATGGATTATGTTAGCCGATCTGGGGGCACTCGCAAGGAGGAAATATCTTCCACCTACTTAGCTGCCCTACCCACATACCTAGCTACCTACCTAGCTACCCACCTAGCTACCTACCTAGCTACCTACCTACCTACTTATCTACCTATCTACCCATCATCCATCTACTACACGAACACTCTATTCATAGAAAGTAGTTTCATGTATGTTCTTCCTCAACTTGAACTCTTTATTACTAGAAAGTAGTTTCAATCATGTTCTTCCACAACTGAACACTTCATTCCCAGAAAGTCTTTTCCTGTGTGTTCTTCCTCAACTCTCAGACTTCATGCCTAGAAAACATGTTCATATGTGTTCGTATATGGAACTTCAACAGATCAATGAGTGGAATAAAATGTATATATATTGTTAAAGACTAATTACAGAAATTTTACATATATGGAACTATCATAGTAGTGTCTAATAATTGACTTCGTAGAACAATAGACCTGCTCGACTATAAATTTAACATAATCTGACACACACAAAAACAAGGCAAGAAACCGGAATTCAACGAACATGTATTTTGGGATCATACGTCATCGGCAAATATGACTGGATTGCAAGACGAAACACATTTCAGATATAAACAATTTCACAGATAAAACCCGGCACTGCTTGGTAAAAGAAATGTCACTATTACAAGTAGAAATAGCAGTCGCATTGCATTGCTAATGGAGCTATGACGGTTTCACTTCGAAAAACCACCAAGAAAAACAACACCACACTCATGGACCGCTTCAGTTAGTAACAGTTTCGAGATGTCACTCTTACGAATGAGAAATTTTGAAAAAGGGTGTGCAAAATGAAACGCCGCTAACAAAAACAAACTGAACGACAAAACGGAGAAGCGGCAAAAAACCCCAACAAAAAAACAACTGAAATACCGGTAAAATAAATAAACGAACACGTAATAATTTATGCTAATCCATACACAGAAATTTCTCGCTTGGCCAGCATAATTTAGAGACGAAAAAAATCACACACACGCCAAACTTGCATCGCGATAGTCATTTAAAAATATGAATTTAACAAATGAATCCATGAATTTCTGTCCTGCCTGAGAAGCCACGAAACGAGCCACTTTCAGTCCCGCTCAACCGAATGCAGCAGGTCATAATTTTTCACATAATTTCACATGAATTTAAATGAAAATTATTATTACATGAAAATGTTGACTCGTTTGGGTATTTGGACATAAACCCCTGGGCCTCTGCCTCCTCTATCTGCCTGGCGATCTCTGAGTGTCAAAGGTCTGGCAAAGTCGGGCACTGGGAACTTTCATTCATTTCCACAGACTCCAGTAATTTACACCATCGCATTGTTAAACATAAAATTTTATCACTATTATTAAACGAAACGATTTGCCATAAAATTAAATTGAATGTTGGTCGCTCCCCACCACTCGAAGCTCTGTAATTTTCGTATAATTACAACAAGACACAAATGAGATGAAATGCCCCCAAAAATGCGAATATCTCAAGAAGACTGCTGAGTATCTGTGTGTGCCTCTGTAGCCGTGTGTGTGTGGACCCTGGGCTCTGTGCTGTCTGCCGGCAAAATCGACGCTTACATTATCACAACATCCAAATCAAGGTACTCGCATAATGTTTTTATACCGAACACAAGGCAAAAAGCAGAAACATTGTACATAAAATATGTATCTCGTATATGAGTGAAATATGCTTCACATGAAACATTAACAACATTAACAAAAATTGCTTGGTGGCTGGCTGGCTCGATCGAGCCCAAATTCGGCGCGGGCTTTTTGTACCACAAATTTGTGCGTACACATTTGCAGGCACGCACATGCGTCATGAAATTGGCGGATCTGAATTTTCCGCTCTTAGCTTGATCTTGGCGCAGAGTGTTGACTCAATGTCAACTCACAGCCAACCTAGTATAAACACGCATGCTTCAAGCCGTCCAAGCTGTCCATCAGCAGTTCATTTCAGAGTGTTCAGAGTGTTCAGAGTGGTCATACTATATCACATGTATATGAAGGTATATGTTTAATGTGCTTAGTATTTATTGGTATGTGTTTGTGTGTGCCATGTGTGTGTTATGTGTGTTTGTGTGTGTGTTATGTATGTGTGTGTGTGTGATGTGTTTGTGTGCGATTTCACTTGGCTTTGTTTTTTGCTTGAGTCTCTTTAATATTGCAGTGAAGTTTTTAGTTTCGTTCACAAAAAAATGTACCACTTGAATTCTTGGCCAGTCTGGCCCGGGTGCTGGGCATTGCGCATGCGTAACACTAATAAATTTAAATGTTGATAACTTCACCAAACAACACGGTGTATTCATACTTGGACGTACTTGCTCCGGCGGCATTGAGTACTCGTGCACTGCCATGTAAACGCAGTTCAGCTGGTGTGCCCGCTGCGTCTGCCGGCAATTTGCGTAACTCTTTTATTGACGAGTATGTTGGCTGCTTATTTTGTTTTAACAAAAATTCAACCAACGATCTTGAGTTAATTTTTTTGCTTTCAGTTTACTTTACGTCTGAGTTATTGGGTTTATTTTAATTTAATTTTTTTCTCTGCTCTTTTTACATTTATTTTTAAATTTTTTTCAATATCTGCTTATACCAAGTAACACCGCAGTTCGCCAGCCAGCCAGCTCGGCTGTGCTGGAAGTGGAAGTGCTAATTAGAACCGCACGCAGTGCTTAAAGCCACATTTATGCATAAACACTTGCTTTGCATAAATCTAATCGACCGGACTTGATTCCAACTTGATTCATTTCAAAGTTGCACAAATCGCTGTTCAGTTATATCAGTTCTTTCCCTATTCAACTACTCGCACTGTATGCCGCTTCATGTTCGTCCCCCTCCCTCTTGTACCTAACATTATATTGTTGACCTTCGTTGGGGGGAAGTAAAATCACAATTTGTAGTTTGATGATCAATTTCTCCACAGGCTTCGCAGCTACTTCAGCTGATTGACGATAGAACTCGGTTAGTTTTCTGGTTTAGTGAGTTCCTCATATAATTTATATGCGCATCAGTGCGAGAGAGGATTAGAAATGTGTGCACACAGCAGCTTTCATATGTTATTAGGTGCAATATTTATAATTATTGTACATATAATAATAAAGTTGTTAATATCAGATGCAAATTATGGCTTCGAGTCAGATAAAAATAGTATTTAACTACTATACTCGATTTGCAACAGCAATTAAACAACTCCTCTTGGAAAGTAATAACGAAATATTCCACTCAGCATACTTAGATAAAGCACTAGGAAGAGTATACGATCGTATTCATTTAAATGTTCAGTCAATATACTTCACTATACAATATACGGTGTTCATTGAATATACAATATTCAATATGCAATATACAATATAATTCAATATACTCAGGTAGTCAATATACTTAGGTAGTCAGATCTATAACTTTTTTTGGCAATTATGTTGCAAAGTGTTATTATGTCATTAATTAAATTGCGGTTAAATCTGTAGTCTTCAAATTATGTTAATTTGGACGTATTTCTATTCGAATTTTTTCTGCACCCTGTAAAAGCTGAACGCCCAGGTTCGATTCCTGGGGGGCTCATACATGGTGACCTGTTGCTGTCTGAGACATAATCTATCATAATCATATACTTTGGGAAAAATTGCCCCTCATTGAAGGATATCTGAGACACAATCTAACATAATCACATCTACTTGGGGAAAATTTCCTTTCATTGAATAATCTCTGATGATGTCAAGTGGTGTGTTCGAAATAGCTCTAAGATCTGCCAAAATGTTTTCTATAACTCTCCATCTGACAATTATTATGGTGGCATAACCACACCTACAATGTGCACTTGTCTGCCAACAGCTTCGAATAGAAATACTTTCATATTAATTAAATTGTTCATAAAATAAGCACAGGTGAATGGCAAAACTAAAACATGGTGTTCCTTTGTAGACCCCTGAAGAGAATCTGTTTTTTAGGAAGCTGATAAAATTAAGTGATGTTTTTTATCAACTCAAAATGCAATTTAAACTCTGCCCAGGATTTTAGGCAGCTGCTAAAAGCGATGAATGTTCATTACCATCTCAAATTGCAGTCTCTATTCGAAGCAGTTTTTAGGAAGCTGCTAAAAGAGAATGATGTTTGACACCATCTCAAATTGCAGCCTAATTTAGACACAGGTTTTGACGTACCTGATAGAGAGAAGTGTTGTTTATTATCATTTTCAAACTCAGTCTAAATTTGGCCCAGGTTTCTAAGTAGCTGATAAATTTGAGTCATGTGTATCACCATCTCAAATTGCAGTCTAAACTCGACCGCAGCTGATAAAAATAAGAAGTGTTGAATACCATTTCAACCCTCAGTCTAAATTTGATCCAGGTTTTTAAGAAGCTGATAGACTGTTTGCTGATTACTATTTCAAATTGCAGCTTAAAGTAGACACAAGTTTTTAGAAAGCTGCTAAAAGTGAGTGATGTTTATTATCCTTACAAAACTCAATATAAATTAGACCCAAGTTTTTAGGAAGCTGATAGAAAGGAGTGTTGTTTATCACCATCTCAAATTGCAGCTTAAATTATACCCAAGTTTTTAGGAAACTGATAGAAAGGGGTATTGATGATTACCATCTCAAATTGCAGTCCAAATTCGGCCCAGCTTTTTAGGAAGCTGCTAAAAGTCACTCATCAATCATTTCAAATTGCAATCTACTCTTCTTTTGGTAGTTGACAAAAGCCTAACCTCACACAAATCCTAACAGTGACTATTTCCTATGATCACTTAATAGTATGTTACGTATACGCCTCCGTGGCGCTAAGCACTGCGTACAGTCACCGCCACTTTGTTGCATCTAGTGTCGAGTGTAAGCATTTACAAGTACGCCAGGCAAATGCTATTAATGCCATAAATCAACACAATTTTAACTGCTAACTACACAATAAATTAACTGGTAATATGCACCATAAAGTTATAAAAGGTGAGATTTCACATGGCCACATATCCAGCTGCTATTTGTGGTGTGCATATAATTAACTTTTAATGCAAGAACTCTATTTCCGTCCAATTGCCAACAATTAATTGGAATTTTGCTCATAAACTGAGTTGCAATTATAGCTTAAGATTCATCAAGTCAGTTAAGTCAGTTGAGTCAGTTAAGTCAGTTCAGGGAGTTAAGTCAGTTAAGTCAGATAAGTCAGTTAAGTATTTTGTGGAGCAGTGCTGGCAAAATGGTTTAACTAGGAATGCCATTGTGGGGTGTCAACAAACATTAAAATAGGTTTATTAACATAAGGAGCTTTCAGAGGAATCATCTGATTATTTAAGTATCACAAAATTGTTTGAAATGGTTTCTTTAATAATTAATGAAGTATTTATTGACCATAAAGTAGTGTTGAACCATTTTTGTTTTGTATAAATCCACTAAAAGGGGGCTAAGAGCATTTGAATATCATGATAAATTTTTGTTCTGAAGGAGAATTATCCTTCATTTGCAGTAATACTGGGATCAGAGACATACTGAAACTGATGCAGAGGTATATAGTTGTGTACTCACACTGATGAAGGGGTATACAGATTTATACTGATACTGATACTGATGCAGATGCAGATGTATAGAGATTTATACTGATACTGATGCAGACGTATATTCCTGAGATCAGTTAAAGAACTCTCAATATTCAAAGTAAGTAAGCTGGGTTCTTCTCTGCTTTAGAATAATATTAAAAAATATGAAAGTATTTCTAGTCAAATCTTTTGACACAAAAGAAAGATAGAAATAGTTTCATATTCAAATAATTTGACGCCTACTGATTATAAAATATATGAAAGTTTGATCCGTTTTATATAAATATACTGACTTTTTGGGAAGGGAATCAAATGAAGAATTTACAAATATATTTTCTGATACTATTTTGAAGTTAGTTGATATTTAATTTTGACTTCTGCTTAATTGTCCAAAGATTTCATGGATTTCTAGGAAACTGCCACCCCAATTAAAATGCCTGCAAGGATGTGAGGGAATGTGTAATAATAATAATTAATTCCGGCGGTTCTGCGAGGGAGCCAAGGGCCACAAGGGAATGTGTGTTGGCACCAAAAGCTTTTCACTCCGTAGCTACCAAATTCTTCTTCAGAAATTACCAACAACTTAATTATAGGAATTAATTTATCATTAATTAGGAATTAATTATTTAGTTAACTATAGGAAATCGTGTTTGTAGGGCATATAAACCCATCACCCCATAATGATATATCTGTATATAAAGGTATTAATTTCGTTGTTTGGAAGAAGAGCTTTATATGCTGTCTACGTTACCTTGCTTTAGACCCAATCACAATATACTTTTGAGGATATCTCAGGTGACTTCCTTTATACCCAAATACTATGGACTTCTGAGAATATCTCAAGTGACTTCCTCTATACCCAAATACTATGAAGTTCTGAGGATATCTCAGGTGACTTCGTTTGGACCCAAATACTATGTACCTCTCAGGATGTCTCAGGTAACTGCTTTTACATTATTTACTATGGACTTATGAGGATCTCTCAGGTAACTTCCTTTAGACCCAAATACTATGGACTTCTGCGAAAGTCTCAGGTAACATTTAAATTAATTACTATGGACATAATTTCGAAACAAAGCTTCATATGTTCTCTAAGGCAACTTCCATTAGACTCAAATACTATGAAGTTCTGAGAATGTCTCAGGTAACTTACTTTACATTATTATGGACTTCTGAGGAATTTATTAATAGATGAATTAATAACCGAGCTTCTAACCTACTCTTAAGTTATTCTCTGCCATTATATTTGGATACTAAAAATGTTATACCGATAAGCCCAAAGCCTCAATTTCTTTTAAATTCTTTGTATATTAACACTAGTTTGCTAAAAAAGCAACCTTCACAAAGTAAAAAGTTGGCACAAAGCCAGACACAATCCGTCAAACTTTTGTGTTTTTTTTTTAGAAATCGTTTTAACTGAAATTACTCACTACCTGAGTGGCATATGAGCAAATAAAGCAAACAAGCAATGAATGCCCACCCAGAAATGCCAATCAGCACTTTGAAATGGTCAGCACTTGAGACAGAAAAAATGTGTCTTTAAAACTGAACTTGGCCAAGAGTGGCTCTTACTAAGGTAACTGCAGAAAAGGAGGGCTTCAATTTGTATGTTTTGTTAGGAGAAGAGAACTGAATTAACGCCTAAAAAAATTAAACATAAATTTTTATTTCTATACATTTTTCTGTTCGGGGCAGAGAAGTGAATTTTGGCCTTAAAAGTTACTTTTTTGTAACAACGAATTTGAGCGACACCATCCTCCAATAAAATAGCTAAATAAAGGCACTCATTGAGGAAGAACGATTTTTTTAGTGGACAATGAGAATGATTTCTCCATTGGACAATAAGAACGATTTGTTCATTGGACGATTTCTTCATTGGACGATTTCTTCATTCTATGATGAGAACAATTTCTTCATTGGACATTCATCCAATTGAACCATTTTGATATAACCCCGTTTAGCATAAATATATAATGGAAAATTCGTATGAAAACAGATCTCTTTTAACCACAAACTTCGCCTGCTGAACCCCCAACATGACAACCTTCTCTCTGCCATTATGTAATTTTCACTTTCCACCACCAAACTAACAAAATACTTCGCGTGAAAGTGACGAACACACAAACAACTTTACATAAAATAATTGAACAAAATTAAACTTACACCAAATGAAAGATTCCATCTTCAACCTCTCCAGCGGATACCAGATGAAGCACGCCACACACGCGACGTGCAACAGTGTGATTTGTATGACTTTGTCCCATTTGAGAGGAGCCTTGAACTGTATGCCCAACACTTTGTCGCCCTTAAAGGTGCGCGAGTACTCCTCCATTTCGATGTGGTAGGTGTGCTCGAACAGCGCCTTGTCCTGGGAGGCGGCATCTTTGTCGTGCGCAGCTGTAAATACAGGAGCAAGAGAATGGTTTTTGTTTGTACAGCGTTTCATACACTTTGCTCAACCCTTTTTTTTTAATACCATTTGCCAGGGATGCCGAGCCGGCCGCCACAACGACACTGGTGCGCTGCACCAAGGTGTCTTTTGTCTTGGCCTCAAGCGGGCAGTCGTCCGCCTTGCTGACGGGGCTGCTGCTACAGGCAGCGCCGTTGGACATCGACGCGCTGGAGGCTAGTTTTGTGCTGACGCGTTCGGAGGTGGACAGATGACCCATTGTGTTTCCAACTATTATTTTACTTGACTTCAGATGAATTTAGTTATTTAATTTTTTTGATTATTTTTTGGTTTACTGAAAGCACTTTTTTCGGATTATTAGAAAGGTTTTTGCGATCTTTTGTTATCCGTTTTTTTTTTAAATTAAAAACAATTTACACGTTTCGTCTGAAATTAATTGAATTGAAGCAAGCGAAGTTGGCCAATTGTGTGGCGTTTGGCCAAAAGCCTTGACAAAAGTTAAAAGTCACAATGCGCAAGAGAAGAAATTTTGATTGCTTTCGTTTACTTTCCGCTGCGTGGAGCCTGGATGCTCGTCGTACGCGCCCCGTTGCCACCGTTAAAACAATTATTTTTTACTTTTCTTTTCGATTTCGAAATAAAATATTTTCCTCTTTCCGTACGAATTGCGTCGACCGACTCTGCGTTCAACACAACAATTTTGGGAGTCAGCCACTCGGTTTTTATGGCTGCTAGCGCTGGGGATTTCAGTACCCAGCACTGTGTGTGGAGATATCAGCTGCGCGGTCGTTTCAACCGTCCGAGCGTAGTTTTCTAACGTTCGTGACTCGCCGCCGTGTCGTAGACAAATGATCACAAACGTAGCAAGCTGAAAAGTTTTTCTAGTCGGATATGCGATTGTGGCCCGCTGCTGATTCTGCTGCTGCCTGCTGTTCCGTCCGTGTCTCACACAGCTCGCAGAGTCAACTCAAATAGCGCATAGCCGCTCGTTTCGGCTCGAACCTACGGCAAACTGAAGATTGAGACGCTCATAGTAAATGTGCTGCTTAAAGTATCGCGCGAAGACGCGTGAGCTCTGTGACACACATACACACTGGCACGTATGTAGATTATACGTCTTCATTGTAATGTCAGTGTGTGTTGTGTGTGTGTGTGTGTGTGTGTCAGAGTATCTCTGTGTGTGTGTGGGTTAGCTTTGGTGCGAGTATGTGCGCATGCGCGCATATGTTCACCTGTAGTCAAGACAAAATCAACGTGGATGGCTCATAAGAGTTGGCTCGATTGGGCTGAAGGAAGGGAGGGTGTGTGGTGTGCGGTAATACTGCCTCTGTCACTACTTCTACCACTGCCGCTGCCTCTGCTTCTGTCACTAACTCTGCCTCTGTCACTACTTCTACCACTGCCACTACCTCTGCCACAACCTCTGCTGCTGAACTTAGCTTTGTTGTTTGTTTGTTTGTTTGTTTGTTTGTTATTATTGATGGCTATTTCAGTGCTTATTGTCTTTGTTGTTAGCAGCAGTGCTCACAAATGGCGGCTCATAGCGGTTAAGTTGGTCAAGCAAACGCTCGCATGAATGAAGCACACATGTAAACACTCGCTTACGTATGTGCCCGCCAACAGAGACGACGGATGAGCACAGACTTTTTGGTCTTTTCTGCTGAACTTTGCTGTTGTTGCCTCCCTGCCTCCCCACCTGCCTCCCTGCCTGCCTGCCTGCCGCTCCAAGCTGCATAATAATATTTACAATTTTTTGCTTTTTGCTTTCGTAGCCACCAGAGTACATTCACTGTCATTAGCTGGAGTCTAACATTGAACAATTTAAGTTGAAGAAGACACACACACACAAAATCGCTTTTGATTTATAAATTTGAATTCATCTGATTTTTTTAATATGAGGTGAAACGTACTATAAAAGATATAAATTTATCAAAATTGTACTCTGCTTTAAACCATAAATCTTAAAAGCAAGGACCTTTGCTGGTTGTGTGCAATTCTTCTTAAAAATTCGTCTAAAAATTCATATTAACAATTTGTCATTAAAAATTCGTGAGGTATAAAAATTACAACTTCAAGGCTGTCAAAATGATCATGATATATTTAAGCAATACAGACTTCTCAAGGGACAATGCGCCTATAAAAAGCTTGTTTACCCGAACAACAAGAAGGCGATCGAAGCAGCGATCTTCGTCGCTGAACAACTCAATGGCAGATTATATGAATTTGCTTCACATTTGTGTCGAGATTTCTTTCTTTAGTTGCCCCCACAAAGGAAGTAGGAACCCAGCCGTAATTTCATATTTGAGTGAAGATTCCTTCCTTTAGTTGCCCTCACAAACTAAGTAGGAACCGAGTCTTAGTTTCATATTTGAGTGGAGACTCCTTCTTTTAGTTGCCTCCATAAACTAAGTAGGAACCGAGTCTTAGTTTCATATTTATATGGAGATTCCTTCCTTTAGTTGCCCCCACAAACTAAGTAGGATTCCAGCCGTAGTTTCACATATGTCTGGAGATTCCTTCCTTTAGATGCCTCCACAAACTAAGTAGGAATCCAGCCCTAATCTCTGCTATCAAAGAAATTTGTGATTATCACATGTAATTTAATGAATATCAGCAACTTTCCCAATAAACCTCAATAAACCTTCAAAAAAATTGCTGACTTTCTGCAATTCTAATTGGTGAACGTAAGGTTCTGAATTTCAGCTGTTCAGAGACTAAAAGACAGGAAATTTGACAGATGATTGAAGTTTTTCAACCGCGAATAGTAGCGACTCAGTTCAAATACTCAGTTTCTAAAGCCAGTTGAATGAATTTCTGCAAAGCAAGGTACTCAATTGCTGAGATTAAGTAATTAAATTACTGCTGAAATTGAAAACCCACTTGCTGAGGTGAAATGTCTTCATTCCCTACAAATTTCACTCACTCAACTTTAATTTCTGAATTCAAGTAATTCAAGTGAAAACAATCTCCTCAATTTTTCCATTCTTAAAGTCAGCAATTGAATTTCTGACGTATAATTATTTCTATTTTTGAATTTATCAATAAATTTCCAGAAAGTTGATTGAGAAAAAGTGTGATCTTCAACCCCGAAGCTCCACTCAGTTTAAGTACTTAGTTTCAACAGCTGACCAAATGAATTTCTGTAAAGCAAGGTACTCAATTACTGAGATTAAGTGATTAAATGTTTACTATTTTCAAAAAATCCACTTGTTAAGATTTAATTTTTTTAAACTCTTCCAATTTCAATCGCTTAACTATATTTTTAAAGCAAATTAAATGAATTTCTGGAAATCATAGACTCAATTAAGTAATTAAATTACTACTATAATTGATACTACTATTTATAGTATAGTGGGCATCAATGCCTGAGTGCTTGGAGACCTACTTTTTCGTCGATATTCCGCCCTATCCCAATTCTATCATTATAAACCCACTTGTTGAGATTTAATTGCTCCATTCCCTTGAAATGCCAATCACTTTACTCCAATTTATGAACTAGTAATTAAAGTGAAAACAATCTCTTCAATGTCTTAAAGTCAGCAATTAATTTCCTTAAAAGTTTATCAGAAAAATTGTGATTTCAACCCAAAACTCTACTTAATTTCAAAAGTTGACTAAATTAATTTCTGCAAAGCAAGGTACTCAATTGATGAGATTAAGTAATTGAATTACTCTTAAAATTGAAAAAAGCAGTTGCTCATTTATTCAATGCCTCAATCGCTTAACTCAAAATTGTGCATTCAATTAATGAAAGTGAAAACAATCTCTTAAATATCTTAAAGTCAGCAATGGATTTTCTGATGTCTAATTATCAAAATTGTTTGATTGATCAATTCTGAATCTAATTTATCCTGAAAAGTTGTTTAAAAGAAAGTGTGATCTTCATATTCTTCCACCAAGTAATTGATTGCAATACTGAAATTGTTTGATTGTTTTCATTACTAAGAGAGAAGATATCTCTATTGTGGCTTGTACGAGGGCGAATTGATATTGAAGCTACCTAGCGCTAGATGGCAGCACAAACACCAAAACTTTTTTTTTTAGAAATTGCGATCTGTCAAACGTCAGCTATTAAAATTTCACCCAAATTCATCGATTAGTTTATTTGTTGTAGTCGTTTGAAGTAAGCAACTTTTGTGTTTCTTGAAAAATGGAAAAAAATCGAATTTCGTGCAGTGATGAAACACAATTATTTGAAAGGGAAAACGGTGAAAGAAACAAAAGAAAAGCTCGATAAACATTACGGTGAGTCTGCTCCGTCAGATTACATGGTAAAATATTGGATTGCTGAATTTAAACGCGGCCGAACAAGCACTGCAACAATACCATCAACAGGAAGGCCAAAAGAGGTGGTGACTGAAGAAAATATCAAGAAAATCCTCGATATCGTTATGAATGATCGCCGAGTCAAGTTGCGTGAGATTGTTGAAATGGTAAACATACGAGTATCACATGAACGTGTGTTCAACATTTTGCAGGTACATTTGCATATGAAAAGCTATCGGCAAGATGGGTGCCGCGTTTGCTCAGTGTCGAACAGAAACGAGTTCGACAGACCACTTCACAGCGGTGTTTGGACATGATAAAGCGTAATCCTGTTGATTTTTAGCGTCGATTAATAACTGTTGATGAAACGTGGGTCCACCACTACACACCTGAAACCAAAAATCAATCGAAACAATGGGTGGAAGCTGGTGGAAGTGCTCCGAAGAAGGCGAAGGCAGTGAACTCGGGTGTCAAGGTTATGGCCACAGTATTTTGGGATACACACGGAACATTGCTCATCGATTATCTTGAAAAAGTATCCACAATCACAGGAAAGTATTATCGTGCATTATTGGATCAATTGATTGATGCAATCAAGGAAAAACGACCACATTTAAAGAAGAAACAAATGCTCTTTCTTCAAGACAACGCACCGGTTCACACAGCATTAGATACGATGCTAAAACTTCGAATTGGTTAATCATCCACCTTATAGTCCAGATTTAGCTCTAGTGACTTTTTCCTGTTTCAAAATCTTGAAAAAATGGCTCGCAGGAAAAAGATTCATCTCAAACGAAGAAGTGATTACCGACACTAGCGCGTATTTTGAGGGGTTCCCGAAATCGTATTATTCAGATGGTATAAAAAAGTTGGAATATCGTCTTACTAAGTGTGTCGAAGTAAAAGGAGACTACGTTGAGAAATAAATGGTTTTTGAAAAAAAAAATGTTTTTTCCTACTTAGGTAGCTTCAATATCAATCCGCCCTCGTATAACCGGTCATTGGCTGTTCGGCAGACATGCTCTCAGGCTGGGAGTATTCTCTCATTAATACTGCAGAAGCTGTGGGGTTGAGGAGGAGACTGTGGAACATCTCTACTGTAGGTGCCCCGCTCTAGCTAGAATCTGAGCGTGCTCTTTAGGCAAATACTCGTACGCTTTCAGCTCTCTTACGGAAGTGTTCGGCGCGAAGGTTAAACAAATCCCGCGCTTTCTGAGGGCTTTAAAATGGTTTGACGAGTAATAGCAGAGGTGCGGTGTAACGCGAGGGTATCGCAATGGGCTCATAGTGGTCTGACTGAGTTGGTCTTTAGACTGACTGCCACGAAAACCTAACCTTACCTAACCTTTTATTACAGAAATTGATTGATTTATTCCATTACACAATCAGCCAGGAAGTAGTACGATAACTTTACTTAGGCGACTACCCAAAATTCAACTCAAAATTGGATCAATGCCACCAATATATGCCTCCAATTAGAATATTTTAGAGAAAATTATATATTATGCGTAGAATGCTTTATGCAGCTGTGTTTTAAACAAAACTAAAACAAACTAGCTACGCTACAACTTTATTTGTTTCAATTTAAATAAACACTCGAGTCAAACGAAACGAAAATTGCAGTATGAACCGACTAAAATTAGTCACGTAGTGGAGAGGAGAAGAAGGCAGGTGCGGAGGCACTGGCAAATTAACGGTAACATGAATATATAATAATAATAATATAGTATGTAATATAATATATAATAATATATATAGAATATAAATGTACCCTAATATCCATTTCAATATACAAATTTTGAATGGATCGCAAGTTATTCCAAATTTTCATTTTCATATACAAATGTTGAATGGAACGAATATTAAACATTTGTTCGATTACCGGATAGTAACCGAGTATCCTTTGCATCACTACTCAGCACCACAATTCCTGATATTAACGAATTGCTTTGTTGAAGTACATTAATTCGATTTCTGTAAACAAGTAGTTCAATTACTGAAAATCAGTAATTATAAAGCACATTGTTCGTTTCTTTAATTTTGCTATTAAATTTCTTAAATTCAGTTGCTAATTTGTAGAAGTCAGCTTTTTAATATTTAAACTATGCAAATCGGTTTCTGAAATTTAGTAATTCAGTTGCTAATTTGAAGCAGTCAAATATTTAATTTCTTAAATTCTGCTATTCAATTTTTTCAACTCAGAAATATGATTTTTAGTTCATTGAACTGTGCAAATTGACTTCTTCAACTCTCCAAATCGATTTCTGAAATTTAGTTGCTAATTTGCAGAAGGCAGAGTTTCAATTTCTTAAATTCTGATATTAATCTTCTTAAACTCAGTGGCTAATTTACAGAAATCAGCTTTTTAACATCTTAAACTCAATTTCTTTATTCAATTTCTAAAACTCAGTTGCTAATTTGCAGAAATCAGAATATTAATTTCTTAAACTCAGTGACAGATTTCCAGAAATGAGAATTTTAATTTCTTAAATTCAGTGCTAATTTGCAGAAATCAGATTTATAATTACTTAAATTCTGATGTTAAATTTCTTAAACTCAATTACTAATTTTCAGAAATAGGATTTTTAATTTCTTAAATTGTAATTTTCACTTTTTTAAATTCAGTTGCTAATTTGCAGAAATCAGGAGTTTAATTTCTTAAACTCAGTGACTGATTTCCAGAAATGAGAATTTTAATTTCTTAAATTCAGTGCTAATTTGCAGAAATCAGATTTATAATTACTTAAATTCTGATGTTAAATTTCTTAAACTCAATTACTAATTTTCAGAAATAGGATTTTTAATTTCTTAAATTGTAATTTTCACTTTTTTAAATTCAGTTGCTAATTTGCAGAAATCAGATTTATAATTACTTAAATTCTACTGTTAAATTTCTTAAACTCAATTACTAATTTTCAGAAATAGGATTTTTAATTTCTTAAATTGTAATTTTCACTTTTTTAAATTCAGTTGCTAATTTGCAGAAATCAGAATTTTAATTTCTTAAACTCAGTGACTGATTTCCAGAAATGAGAATTTTAATTTCTTAAATTCAGTGCTATTTTGCAGAAATCAGATTTATAATTACTTAAATTCTACTGTTAAATTTCTTAAACTCAATTACTAATTTTCAGAAATAGGATTTTTAATTTCTTAAATTGTAATTTTCACTTTTTTAAATTCAGTTGCTAATTTGCAGAAATCAGAATATTAATTTCTTAAACTCAGTTACTGATTTCCAGAAATGAGAATTTTAATTTCTTAAATTCAGTGCTAATTTGCAGAAATCAGATTTATAATTACTTAAATTCTGATGTTAAATTTCTTAAACTCAATTACTAATTTTCAGAAATAGGATTCTTAATTTCTTAAATTGTAATTTTCACTTTCTTAAACTCAGTTGCTAATTTGCAGAAATCAGAATATTAATTTCTTAAACTCAGTTACTGATTTCCAGAAATGAGAATTTTAATTTCTTAAATTCAGTGCTAATTTGCAGAAATCAGATTTATAATTACTTAAATTCTGATGTTAAATTTCTTAAACTCAATTACTAATTTTCAGAAATAGGATTTTTAATTTCTTAAATTGTAATTTTCACTTTTTTAAATTCAGTTGCTAATTTGCAGAAATCAGAATTTTAATTTCTTAAACTCAGTGACTGATTTCCAGAAATGAGAATTTTAATTTCTTAAATTCAGTGCTAATTTGCAGAAATCAGATTTATAATTACTTAAATTCTACTGTTAAATTTCTTAAACTCAATTACTAGTTTTCAGAAATAGGATTTTTAATTTCTTAAATTGTAATTTTCACTTTTTTAAATTCAGTTGCTAATTTGCAGAAATCAGGAGTTTAATTTCTTAAACTCAGTGACTGATTTCCAGAAATGAGAATTTTAATTTCTTAAATTCAGTGCTAATTTGCAGAAATCAGATTTATAATTACTTAAATTCTGATGTTAAATTTCTTAAACTCAATTACTAATTTTCAGAAATAGGATTTTTAATTTCTTAAATTGTAATTTTCACTTTCTTAAACTCAGTTACTAATTTTCAGTAGTCAGATTTTTAATTCATGAAACTCTTCAAATTGACTCCTTAATCGCTGCAAATCAAGCATACATTTCTTAAAATTAGAATTGAAATGCTAAAAATGTGGAAACTCTTTTTTCCTCATTTCAATTCCCTGGATTTGTTTCTCTTCACACTCACTCAGTGCTGAACGTCCACCGAAGCCATTTGAATGAGGCTATGCTCCAGTCACCCTGTATGTGAAGCCCCGTTTTAAGTGACTCGTAATACACACAAATATGGTGGGAGCCCGTGGACGAAAATTGCACAAACACCGTTAGAGGTCATTGTAGCCATAACTGCAAATGAGCCAACCTCACACACTAAAGCACGAACCCACACTCACACACACACACGTGAACCCACACACCCATTTGCGGCATTGAAGCTGTGAAAGGAGCGTTACTAACCTAGCCCAAAAATGCTACTCACATAGACACTCCACTCCCCACAGCGGTGGCCAACGCGATGGCTTTGTAATTTCGTCGATTGCACGATTGAGCAAGAGACCCCAAAGACCAAGCGACTGAGTGGAGGCATGACTAAATCAATTCGCTTCCTAAGCATTCGATTGCATTTTCGCCAGCTGCGCTCCTAAGCCTTCTTTTCATGATTACAACAGCACACAAGCACACAAACACGCATACACACACATGCAAACACACATGCCCATGCACACACTTGCATGTAATTAACGCGCTCAATAAAGTGGGTCTTAAATGATGCGGCTGTGCAGCTTTTGCAATGCAAGAGACTTATATAATCGGATCTTTACGCGGCCACTGGAGCGCACGGGTCAACCACCAAGCCGCTCCAGCCACAAAATCATGTGATTGTATGCCTCCAATTTGGTACTTAAGCGTTTTCTGGTTAATGCCTGTCTCCTCTCTCCTCAGTTTGGCTTTCATTTTTACTCTTTTATTTAAGTTTTCTTTTTCCAAAGACATTTAAAGCAGGCGAAGTTCAAACACTTTGCTTTCTCTTTACATAATCGTCCAAAAACTCACAAAACAGCTCCAAAAGACATTTTTTCAAATATTAATCATACGAATTTGTTTTTGTTTGGCGGGTTTTTTTCCCTAATTTTAAGATTTGTTTTTTTTTTGTCTCTGCGTGTGTGGAAAAAATATGCTCACATGTTTTAGCGAGCTCAGGTGCCTCATCTTCTTCCCAGCCATGATGGAGAAAACAATGTGGTGAAGGGGGCTCCAAGTGGCACACTTATCAATTTCTCTTCTGTCAAAGTCTACAATCAAAACTCAACGAAATGAGGTCAATCATTGTGGGCTTGTTTGCTTGATAAATGATGTTGTGGTAGTTACTTTCTTTATTGTGGCAACTGTACTAACGAACTCATTAAATTATATCTTCTAAACTCCCTCCTGTCAAATTCAGTGATTTGCCCGTGGCTGCTATGTGAGCAAAGCCTGTGTATTGCAGGGGAAAACAGGTTTCTCATTTGTCACTGTCTATTATTCTTAATATTACTAATATTATTAGGTAGAGTCCACTTCGACCAATTTGATCTTTTGTAAGAACCCTTGAGAATTTGTCTAAAAAAGGGAGTTTCTCTTTCCAATTGGCATGTAATTGAACAGACCTCAACAAAGTTCTGAGCAGATACCGACCTTAGAAACCTTTTCTCATTGGAGCGCTCTTTTAATCACCTGAAAACAGTGTATTTCCGGTGCTTCAGATGGACCGAAATTCTCTTCAGGGCACTGCCACAGAATTCTTCCATAGAAGCTTTTTTCTCTTTCCAGATAGCATGTATCTGAACATACCTTGTGCGAAGCCTTGATTTGACCATCCATATTTGAGGTTCTCGATAGACTTTAGCCTCATATGGGGTTCCAAGTTCCAAGCAATCTCTAAAGCGACTTCACAATATAAAGACGTATCGCTATGATAGTACGAAACTTTCCTCTCCTTCCACCGTTTAAACGTCTGCCTTTGTTCCCTTTTGGTTTTTAAGAGAGTTACATTTTGTTTATTGTTTATATTCCAATATTTTCACAGAAGAAACTACAGAAAAATACAAGTCACAAAAGCCCGAAGATGACCAAATCTCTCATACCTAACTTTGCTTAGTTTTCTTTTGGCAGTTATGACGTCACAACAGCCTCAGAAAATGATTTCTATATAATGAACATTCCATATTTCTTACTCGCAGCTTACCTCACATCGTTTTCTTCTAAGACTTATGACGTCACAAAAGTCTAAAGATGTGTTTACCGAACAACAGCTATTCTGTCATTCTTGCACGCTCCCAGCTCAATTAACCCCGCTTTTTTATAACACTTATAACGTCACAGAGCCTGAAGAAATGATTTCTAACATTGAACATTGTGTCATTCTTTCCCCCAACTTATCTCATTTCTTTTCAAAGTTATGACGTCAAAACAGCCTAAAGATATGTTTACTGAATAACAATCATTCTGTCATTCTTGCTCGCAGCTCACATCATCTTGTTTTCTTTTGACACTTATGACATCCCAATCGTCTAAAGATGTGTTTACTGAATAACAATCATTTTGTCATTCTTGCTCCTAGCTCACATCATCTCGTTTTATTTTGACACTCATGACGTCACAGCAGGCTGAAAAAATAATTATTGAATAACACCCATTCTGTCATTCTTGCTGACAGCTCACCCCGATATCTTCTCGTCACTTGTGACGTCACAGAAGCCTAAAGAAGTGATTTCTGAATAACAACCATTGCCACTCTTGCTCTCAACTCCCGTTACCTTCTTTCCTTTTGACACTTATGACGTAAGAACAGTCTAAAGATACAATTACTAAATAACAACCATTTTCTCATTCTTGCTGACAGCTCACCCCGTTTTCTTCATGTCACTTGTGACGTCACAAGAGGCTAAAGAAATAAGATCTGAATAAAAATATGCTCCCAGCTCCTTTTACTTTCTTTTCCTTTTGATACTTATGACGTCACAAAAGTCTAAAAATATGTTTACTGAGTAACAACCATTCTGCCAATCTTGCTGACAGCTCACCCTTCTCTTCTTGTCACTTGTATCCTCACAAAACTCACAAAAAGAAGCGATTTCTGAATAAGAGCCATTGTCACTCTTGGTCCCAGCTCCCTTTACCTCTTTTCCTTTTGACACATAAGATGTCACAACAGCCTAAATATATGTTGACTGAACAAAAACCATTCTCTGATTCTTGCTTACAGCTCGAGCCGTTTTCTTCTTGTCAATTGTGACGTCACAGAAGCTCAAAGAAATGATTTCCGAATAACAAATATTGTCACTCATGCTCCCAGCACCTCTTACCTCCTTTCTTTTTGACACTTATGACGTCACACCAGTGTAAATATATGTTCACTGAACAACACTCATTCTGTCACTCGTGCGCCCAGCTCCCAGCTCACCTCACCTCACTATCTTTTGCCATATTCTCACCACACCGGACATTTTTCCGCTCAACCTGTTCACCAGCTGAAATGTTGTAATGCAGTCAACAGTCGTTTACTAATGATATTCCAAATTCGCCAAATTACTCGTATTTTAAATGTTTTCATAAAAACAAATCAAAATAACAACAACAGAAGAAGAAACTAGTTTTGTTTTTCATAAATTTTGTTAGCGTTTTTTATTTACCAAGCATAACAGTTTCATTAGGCCTTAATTAGAGCAAAAGGGCGTATATGGAAAAACGTGTTAATGACGGGGGGACGGGGGTGTATAAATGGGAAATGTTGAAAGAGGTACCTAACAATTTTTAATAAACTCGGGCATTATGCAATCTAATCAGCCATTCAGCCATGCACCAGGAAGAAAGTCGTCGAGTGAGCATAATAGCAAGAATACCTGGAGTAGAGTGAGGAATGATGGAGTGAGTGACCTTTAAGACTGCATTTTAATACGAGTGAACTGAGAATGAATGTGATTATAACTGCTCATTGAATAGGAAATTGTTTACATAGAAATATGCAATATGGGCGGCGCTGGATGTGACGGAACTATTCAGAATACGGGTTATTAAATCGCAATTGCCGTCATGGCCATCTCATAAAAATATGCTCTAAAGAAGCTTTCATTGAATGCTTTTGCAGGTTGCTTGTTGCATACGTGAGAATCATGAGCAGCAACTTCAGTTATGGGCGAATCCCTTCTAAGCCAAAATGCTGAAGAGTATAGCTTCCAGAAAGAGTACCTTTGAAGAAACATGTAGGTGAATTTGTAGGACACTGATATCCGTTGGCTTATAAAAATTCAGTATTTAAAAATATACTTGCTTAAGAGATGCTGCTTTGAAATTTCGTTGAGTGCGTTGAACGTCGATGAGGGGCATAACTTGATATAGTGAGGCGCCGGGGCGATTCTACGAACTGGCCGAGGTGCGAACCGAAGAGGCGGAGAAGGGCATAAGAGTAGATATAAAAGTTCCGGTACCACTACTGGAATTATTTACTATGCACAAGTTTTACCCTATCCCCAAACCATTGAACCCAGATTGGTGCGTATTACCAAAGACAAGATACGACTACATAGCCGCAAGCCACTCGCAGGAGCACTATATAAGGTTGTCCCCAGAAGAACAGGAAAACTACCGGGTAGAGGACATAACAAAATACATTGCTTTAGTACGAATTCCTCAGTTACTCAGAGAATTAGAACCGTCTTTGCATATCAATATGGGATTTTTTGGGTATATTCATAAAAATGAACCCGGTTATTACGATTTTAATGCTTAAAAGGAATTACTCAAAAGGAATTATTCGAAAGAAATTACTCAAACGGAATAACTCAAATGGAGTTATTCGAAAAAAGTTACTCAAAAGGAATTACTCAAAAAGAGTTGCTCAAAAGGTGTAACTTAAAAAGAGTTATTAAAATCAATTACTCCAAAACAGTTGCTCAAAAGGAGTTACTCAAAAGAAATAACTCAAAAGGAATTACTCAAAAGGAATTACTCAAAAGTAGTTACTCAAATTGAATTTATTCAAAAGAAATTACTGAAAAGAAAATAATAAAAAATAATTACACAAAGAAGTTACTCAAAAGGAGCTACTCCAAAACAGTTACTAAAGAGGAGTCATTCAAAAGGAGTTCCTCACAAGGAATTACTCAAAAGGAGTTACTCCAAAACAATTACTCAAAAGGAGTTACTCAAAAAGAGTTCCTCAACAGGAATTACTCAAAAGAAGTTACTCAAAAGGTGTTACATACAAGGAATTACTCAAAAAGAATTACTCAAAAGAAGTTACTCAAAAGGAGTTATTCAAAAGGAGTTACTCCAAAACAATTACGCAAAAGGAGTTACTCAAAATTACTTGCTAGAACGAAATTACTCAAAGGAATTACTCGAAAACGATTAGTAAAAGGAGTTACTAAAAGGAGTTACTCAAAAGGAATTATTCAAAATGAAAGACCCAAAAGGAATTACTAAAAAAAATTAATTTAAAAAGAGTTACTCAAAGTAATTATTCAAAAGGAATTACTCAAAAAGAATTGCTCTAAAGGAATATCTCAAATCAAATTACTCAAAAGAAGTTACTCCAAAGGAATTCCTCTAAAGGAATTGCTCTAAAGGAGTTACCGCTGAGCAAGGCTGCCCGAAATACTCATTGGAAAAACAACTTGAATCGGAATGAATTCAGACGTTCATTTACTTCTTTCTTTGCTGCTTTTTTAGTTTTAAACATTTTGAGTCCCTTTATCTGTTATCTGGCAATCAGTTTGTCATGCTCACAGTTAAAGCATAGAGTAAAGAAATACGAGTCACATTCTCGAACAACAAACTTTTTGTATGGTGGCTTTGTAATAGATCTAATTACTCAATGGCTCTCATTTTCATGTCGCAGTGCCACTCTGGTTACTACCCCCACCGATCTCTTCTATGTCGAAAAATGAGTGACATTTCAGATTGTGACTCTTATCTCCTTACTGTATGGTTAAAGCCAACTGAAGTCCACGTGTTTGTTGTTGTAATTCAAACCGTTCGGCTTCCGCTTCCTTCATTCACGCTAAACATGACTAAATCCTAATTTCCTTTCTTACTTCTCTTCTTATCTATACCTTATTTAATACTGAGTTGAACCAGGATACCGCGGTAAAAAGACAATTCAATTTTAGTCATACTCCTACAATTATTCCTGATTAATAGAGTGATGCAGTCAGTGGATAAGCAATCCAAGTAGATACCACAAAGGAATATAATCAGGGGCACACTCTTACCGAGTACGCCTGTTGAGTGTTGTTGTTCAGAATTGTAAATATAAATATTGTGATGTGAAGATGCGATTGCTTTGTAGCCGACCTTAATAAGGAACGTCAATAACAAGAGTTGAGATTGTCCCTAATTAAAGTACTTATAAGGCTAGCTAAAAACTCCTCCTTATTCAATGATCTCCACTTCCTCGAGTCATCAATAGACACCCATCTGATATCGCTAAGGACCTAACAGATCTACGCGTGGGCTTCTCAGTCAGCTAGTCCAAGTTCAGCTAACCTACGGCTGAATTTAATGCATAGGTTCGGCAATATTTGATTGATAAAAACTTGCAGCATCCTTTTGGAGATAGTTCACTTAACTTCACCTTCGTATACTTTTGTAACTGTAATGAAATGACTTTGTGTAATGACACTTAACTAAAGTCTCTTTGAGAGTAATGACACTTAAGCCAACTCTCTTTGAGAGTAAGGAACACGCTCATCTTACTGAACTTTATTGACGAATCAGCCTCATTATTAATTATAATTAATTAATATTAATATTATTAATTTAGTTGATTATGGAGAACATCCTGAAAGAAAGTTACTACTAATGCTGAAACTCACTGCTGCCAGCTTGAAGTCTCGAATGGAACTTCTGTGATAACCACATTTTTCAACCAATATTCCAATATTAGAGAACATTAAAACAGTTTCACTTTCTCAAAGGATGCTTTTATAGAAGACAGTTTTTAAGTCAAATAATTTATAAATGGGTCATAGCGGGATCAGCATTAAAATGAGCACTACCTCATTTATCAAAATTTCGAAGTACCTGATATCTTACGTATTGTTGAGGAACATAATATGAATATTAACGAACTTCGAGAGAAACTCTTTGTCAGTTTCCGATAGTGATGGAAGTCAACAGGTCTTCAGAGATTCTATACCCAATCACTGAATCACCTAATATCAAATGGATAGAAGATCCTTACAAATAAATTTATATTTGAAATAAAAATCATCTCGAGGGACTTCTAGTAACCTTACACTGGATGACTACGGATACCACTTTGAAGATAAGCCACGAATTATGATTCATTATATAATGAAGATCAGCTCAGGAAGCACTCTTCTATGCATAATTTATATCTAGATGACTACTGATACTATGTTTGAACAACTTTGGAGAGAAGCTACGATAAGATAAGATATGACTACACAACGAAGATCAGCTCAGGGGGCACTCTTCTATATATAAATTATATCTGGAGGACTACGAATACTACCTATGTTTGAACAACTTTGGAGGTAAGCTACGAATTATGCCTATACAAGGAGGCAGCTCAGGGTTGGAGTGTCAAAAAGTTTACTGCAGAAGGAAATTTCCCTCCCGAAAAAGGAGCACTATCAATATCAGACGATTTAATAAACTTGCTCAATTGATTTCGAATAGTTCACTCAAATAAATTTGGACAAATTGATACTCAACAACAGAAAATGGACTTTGACATTTGTGGAACACGCATACTGAGAGCTCACATTCGCTCGCCTTCACCATCTTACGTCATGATCTCTGTCGTAAGTGCTAATTTTGAAAAGTTGATTCTAGTTTGCTTTTGGGATTCGGATTCATTCACGGAATAACTTTGTTGCTTTGTTTTAATGGAGAAGTCAATGCATTCGGTTGAAAATTATGAAATATAAACCCTGTCTGTGCTAATATAGTCGTCAGAATTTTTATGCTCGCAAATTTTTGTTTTATGGCCACACATTTTCGGTTACCATATTTCGCTTGGCCTTGATTATAGACACATATTCCGAAGTTTTGGGAACAACAATAGCGAACGAGAGCTATAAAATTTCAATACCATTGCTCGAGAAATGAAACACTACCTTCTGTTCTTCATGGAACGTCTCTAAATAAACGTGACGATTGTCAGCGAACGAAAGCGAAGAAGAACTGTGGAAGTGCTAAAATTTATATCAAGAGCAGAATCAAAGAGCACGCTTTGTGCTGCACACTGAAATTTGAGCACGTTTGACATTTATTTATTTACTTGGCGTACTTTTCATGGCATTTATTGTTTTGATTCATTTGCGACGCTGATGAAAACTGTTGACAAGGTTTTCTTGGCAAAGAAAAGGTTGGCAAAACGCAAAACGCTTACTCAGGAAAAAGCGCAACATAAAGTGTCACGATGCACACGGCTTGGCCAACACTGGCATGTGTCGAGGTGTGCTGGATGAGTCTGTATGGGCGGACAGAACAGTAACAGAAACTGACACTCAGAAGCCGAGAACACCATTAGCAACGCGGGAAAAATTAAATATTAATTAAAGCTAATAAAACTGAAAGAGTAAATAAAACAAAACGAAAGACAAATATTTGGTTGAATGAGCAAATCAATTACACTGAACTCCGAGAGCGTGTGGACTCGCCTAATCGCCAAATCATGTTCAAATTGACCCCTGCCGAATTGTGTCAAATCATTTCGTTGCTCATTTTACGATGACTGGCGCTGGGAAATTGCAATTTGAACAGCATTCTGTCCACAACGAATTGCAACCAAAAATTTAAACACTGCGCCAAATTTGTATAAAGTCAAAATTAATCATCCATTTAAATAAAATGGCTGACATTTTTTATGCCTGAGCACTGAGGCAGATGCAGTGGGAAAACTTCATAATAATACCGGTAAAAATTGCCTTTCAGTGCGGAGGGAGAAGTTGCAGCTGCCTTAGCAACAGTTGCTGCTGCATGCGAATAGTGCAGCTAACAAAACGGCATTTACTTAAAAGAAACTGAATGCAAACCTACCTTACATCAATCCAACAATGCCCCCAGTTGGAAATGGCATCAATATGCATCAATGGGCAAAAGGACTTAGGCATTGATGGATATTTATATAAATGTGTTCATACTTGTACTTCCCTCTAAGCAGTCTTCTTAAAAAGAGTACTGGGAAGGCTAGTTTAAGAAAGTATTCTTGGTCATTCTATGTATTTAGATTCTATGTTTTAGATACCATAATTTTATTCCAAGATATGAGCTAACTTCGCCATTTAAACATACATACAAATACATAGAATGGCCAACAATTATTGAAAACTTGGGATATTATTGGACACCATGCCTAGCTAGATAGAAAACAAACTAAATAACCTACACTCGTGGGAGCGCTCATCTAATAACCCCAAACGTGTATACCATAAGAATTAATAAAGGAATCTGCACGTATGATACCTCAGATGGACCGAAATCCATCCAAGCCAGTAACGACATCAGTGAATTTGTCAAAAAAAGTGGAGATCTGCTTCAAGATAGCAACTTCTTCAACATATTTCAACTTGGTTCTAAGCAGAAAATGCACTAATAAACCTCTTCTCATTGGAGAACCTACGTACGAGTATAAGTAAGAACCTCAATAAAGTGTATTTCCAAGACTTCAGAAGGCCCTAAATTCCTTTGAAGTCACTGCCTACATCACAGACTTCTTCCATTGGAGGTAGTCTCTCTTTCCAATTGGCATGTTTTTGATCATATCTCAAATTAGTTCTGAACAGAAAACGAACTAAGACACCACTGCTGATTGAAACGCTCATCGAAGCACCTCAAAACAGTAAATTTCCAATGCTTCAGATGGACCGAAATTCTCTTCAAGGCACTGCCACAGAATTCTTCCATTGAAGGTAGTCTCTCCTTCCGGAAAACATGTACACTAACATTTCTCAACTTGGTACTGAAGAGAAAACAAACTGAGACACCGCTTCTCATAGGAGAGCTCATCTGAGCTCATCTCAATACTGCATTTCAGTGGAAATTGTCTTCAGCAATCTTATCTTGCCTTGCGTCACCCAACTTTGCCAATTCATCATATTTTGTCATTTGTTTGCATACTTTTAGGGTCCCTTTCATAGCCACCTGCTCGCATAAGCTTGGACGCGAACACTTTTATTGAAGGTGTGTGCATTCGCTATTTGTGTTCCAATGGAAATGGCATTTTTTTCTAGACAATAAGGATTAGTAAACAGTAGAGAACTACTATAAAACCGTTATAAAGATAGAGGTGGAATTATTATTATTTTTATACCTTGCACCATCATTAATTATGACTGCAAGGGGTTGGGGGAATTAGTACTAGAAACTAAGGCCTTCGACACGAAGAGAACATGATTGTAGAAAGGAAATTTTGAGACCCAAGGGAGAATTCGAACCCAAGACTCCCGTATGTGAATCTAACCTACCACTAGTCAACGAAGGCCGGCTGAGGAGGAATTATTTACATTCGTTCCAGCTTTGATTCAGATTGATTGATATTTTGAACACAATATTTTGATTGATACAATAATTTATGACAATACAAATATAAAAATAATATTTACTATTAGAAGTATTATATTGTCCTTCTCTCCATAATTAATGGTGTCTGAAAGGGAAAGAAAAGATATAGAAAGTAGTATTTTGAGAGCATCTCCTGAACAGATATTGAAACAGCAACCCCAAAACTGCGAGACCTACAAATTTACCGCTAGATATACCATGGAGGGGCCCTGAGATAAGGTTTGCGGAGGTGGACCTTGCATAGGGTTTGAGAGGGTAGCCCTGGGATGGAGTTTGCAATTATATAGCCTTTTTCATCCAATTGTCAACCTCACCCTCACGTGTGCCCCTTGGTTGTTAGTAAACGACGCTCTGGCGACCAAGTAAAGGCGGTATAACCCTACCATCATCCCTGAGGAAATGCTGTTGCAAATAACCAAGAATTAACATAGCATGTCTGGAGGCTGAAGTTGGCACCCCGACACCAGATTCGGAAAGGTGAGGTGATATCCTCGTAATCTTAAATTCACCAGATCAATGCAACCACAACAAAGATAAACTTGGGTGGCCCTTTGCTCCCAAGTGGGGTTGACACAACATAGAAATATATTTTCAAAACGATAAAAATATCGAATATTCGAATATTACTCAATATTAGCCATCTAATTGACTGGTATGATATTTGTCTCTATATATAACCTGATCAAAATTAACTTTCACATAACAGATTGTTAAAAGGATATCATCAGATAACTTTATGAGTATGTCATTTAAACACCTCCCCAATCACTGACGAATTCTCTACAAAGTAGTCCTCTACAAAACAGTCCTCTATAAAGTAGGCAACTCTGAAATAATTTCCTATTTAGTCATCAATACTCAAACACTCTTAAATGATATATTGATAACAGAATATCGTCAGGCAACATATCGTAGGTATCTCTTTTAAACACCTCCCCAATTACTGACGACGTCTCAATAAAATAGTTCTCAACAAAGTGGTCTTTTACAAAGAAATCATCTCCGAAATGATTTCCAATTTGTTCGTCAATACTCAAACACTCTTTCACAGCATATTGACAATAATATATTGTCAGGCCACATAACATCGGTACCTTATTTCAACACCTCCCTAATCTCTGACGAATTTTCTACAATGTAGTCCTCTACAAAGTAGTCCTCTACAAAGTAGTCCACTAAAAAGTGGTCAACTCTGATATGATTTCCTATTTAGTGATCAATACTCAAACACTCTTAAATGATATATTCATAACAGGATATCGTCAGCCGACATATGGTAGGTATCTTATCTCAACACCTCCCTAATCTCTGACGAATTCTCTTCAATGTAGTCGTCTACAAAGTAGTCCTCTACAAAGTAGTCCTCTACAAAGTAGTCCTCTACAAAGTAGTCCTCTACAAAGTAGTCCTCTACAAAGTAGTCCTCTACAAAACAGTCGGCTCTGATATAATTTGATATTAGGTCTTCAATATCAAGCACTCTCGCATGACTTTTTGATAACAGGATATCGTCAGGCAACATATCGTAGGTACGTTATTTCAACGCCTCCCTAATCCGTGACGATTTCTCAACAAAGTAGTCATCAACAAAGTAGTTTTCTACAAAGTAGCCACCTCTGATATAATTTCCTATTTGGTCGTGAACACTCAAACACTCTCACACACACTCACACACTCTCACACCCGGCTGACTACAGACTCCATTGCGCAAGTAAACAGTCGGTCGCTTTTTTGCAAATTTATTGGCTGTAACTCATTCTTAGGTGTCCATAGACAAACAACAAAAATAAATATAGAAGTTTGTTTGCCAAAAAGCCTTCACCTCGCATGTGAACTCCTCGATTGTGGTGTGTTTCAAATGGATCGGCAAACAAAATTTAACCAGGCTCTTACAAAATGCTCAACCGGCTGCAGTCGAGTGCAATTGACTCGCGTGCAAATTTAGCACAATTTGCTGCATTCGCCTGCAGCGATGCTGAAAGGTTTCAACAATATTCTAAACATAATGAATGCTTTAATATATTTAACTGATCCCCTCCGAATCTCGTCTCAATATGTTCAAATAATGCCTTCGCCCATCAACACACACAGTAGTGATATTTGCTCACCCCGCCGCCGAATATGTGAGGTGACTTTAGGCCTATTCAAGCGATTGCCTGGCAGAGACTTGCCAATTTTTGGCAACAGGTTTCGACAGGTATTTATTGAGTACTCTTGCGAAACTTAGTCAAAAATGCAATTGGCACAAACAGCTGTGTAGGTGTGTGTGTGTGTGTGTTTGTCTTTAAATGTCATGCGCACCATCGCCACAAGAACGTTAGAAGTACTCGCTTAACCAGGCACCAGAAATACTCGTTTAACCAGCCACTTCAGGTTTCAATTGGCATAAATATTTGTATATTTACGTGAATGTCGACTGAAAGGAAGGTAGTTGCATGGCTACGCAATCACGGGGGCGTATTGGTATGTTGTGCGGTACCTTAATTGGTTGGGATATTCCAGCGCCCTGAAGATGCTTAGAGCGCACTCTTTGCTGCCATAGCTACACCAATATTGCTGTGTAGTATTCTGGTGTAGTGGACAAGTGGACAGTTGTTAGGAAGAAACCCTACTGCAAACCTATCGAAACAGTTTAAAGACTTGCGGCACTAAGTGTGATGAGAGCCTTAAGGACTACACCAACAACAGCCCTCAACACAACACTCTATCTACTCCCCATTGACCCTTTTGGGGAAAGTTTAGGTTTAGGTTTAGGTGCACAAATAATGGCCCATTGTGATACCACAGATGGGGCGCTGACCACCCAAGCTGAGTATAGTTACCGCTTAGACGGTGAGCGCCTGTACGGTACCTGAGGCAGTACCTGATTAACTCCCACGATGAAAGAGTGTTGAATCTACCTGACAGTTCTATAAATTTGGCTACGTCTCCAATCTTACAGGTTGCGAGCTGTGTCAGGCTGATTAAGAAAGGTGCCCCTAAGATGTGCATTCTTCGCCTGGCTAAGAATAGACACTGGCACTTGATATGTAGTACTGTCTCCTCTTCTTCCTCAGCGCCACACCCACGACAGAAGACGCCAAAGGGCAAAGCAAGTCTAACCGCATGCTTCCCCATCATGGAATGCCCCGTCAGTGGGGAAAACCTTGCAGCAAAATCTGCGGGAAGGTAATTGGCCACTCAACAATTCTCTATTCGATCGTTCGGTTCTTAGTTCTGTAGGTCGTAGTCTCACAGTGAACACGACTACTCCTATTTTCAGCTTTCGAGAAAGCATAAATTTAGCCATCGAAACGGAGGAATGGCGCAAAGACATCATTGCTAATTGCCAAACCTTCATCTATACACGGACGCCTTGAGAATGGTAGATGGTGTTGGAGCAGGCGTATACTGCTGTGAACTAGATATCAGAGAGCCATTCAGGCTACCTGATTATTGCAGTGTCTTTCAGGCGGAAGTGTTTGCTGCTAGGAAAGCCGGCGCAGCTCTCTTGAATACCAGAAACTAGCAACTCCACAATATATTTCTGCATAGATAGCCAAGCTGCGATTAAAGCTATAACTTTATGTTGCGTATCATGCAGAAACATTATTCAATGCAAGGCAGCAATGGATGGTCTGGCCTCCAACCGGAGTCTGCGCCACGGTACTGGGTGCCACGGTACAAGGAATATAGAAGAAAACGAGAGCGCGGAAGCTATTACTAAAAGCGGTATCCAACTACCGAATGAGCAAGTAAGCAATATACTGATGCCTCTCCAGATGAGTAACAACTGTGTTGAAGATTGCAAGATGAGGAAAGCGCAAGCAATGTGAAATATCTCTACATGCAAAATCGCAAGGCTCATGCTCAAATCGTACGGTACTCAGACAACCAAATCCACACTGGCACTCCAGAAAAAGTATTGGCGAATGATAATTGGAATTCTAACAGCTCACTGTCTAACTGCGGTACACGCTAAAAGGATGGGACTTACCAACAACGATGATTGTAGAAAATGTGGGGAGCAGCACACAACAGAAACTTTGGAGCATCTCCTGTGCCTTTTTCTCCATGCCAACTCAAAATAGCGCTTGGCATACCTGGGAGCCCCTGGTTTGAGGGACTTGATGAAGTCTCCGCACTAGGGATGGTCTCACACTTAAAGTTCGCTAAGGGCGTTTCCCTTTCTACAGCCACATATTACGACTCTTCAATGAACATCTATCTGGCACCCCAAAGCGCTTTGTAGGTATATGTGTGGCCTTTACAGCCATGAAGTACAACCTAACCATTTTAAGACTATTCCATCAATGCATCAACGTTCTGAAGGTTAGGTTTAAGTTAGGTTTAAGTGGCTGTCAAGGGCACGTACACTCGGCCAGAAGAGAAACTTAGGCCATGCGCAGGCCCCACAAGTGATATCACAAATTAGGGGATAAATGTGTACTTCCTACGAATCTGAGCCATTTTGAAAGTAGTACTGATCTCTCCAAGACTTTTATATTGATTGATTTGAGATCATCTAGGTCCTTCAAGAGGCTTTTCCACCTGCTTTTGGAGAGAGCCGGAAAGAGACAAAGTAGATGGACTATCGTCTCTTCCTCATACTCATCTTGACAGCTGCGAAGAGAGTCCCGCACGTCTAGGCCCAGCCTAGGTGCCAGATGGACAGTGTCTTGTCAAAGCTGTCACAGGCGAGCTTATATGTTGCCTGTTCAAGGAAATCAACTGTTTGTGTGTCTGAGAGCAAAAGTGGACCAAGCTCTCTAGTTGTACTACAGGCGCATTCCTCCCGCCACTCTTTGTTGGCCTGTTCGAAGAAGTTAGAAGTAATGTAGTGTTTGCATATAGAGAGAGAACCCTTCTCGCTATAGAAGAAGTGTTCTCTCTATATGGCTGTAACTGATGTCAGTTAATGTTATGCCACATCAAGCAAGATCATCGGCAACACAATTGCGTCTTATGTCACAATGACCTGGCACCCAAGTCAGAGAGATGTGGTGTACGTGCGCCAGCTCGTTGAGCAGGGAGTGACAGAGAGAGGCTACTTCCGAGGAGTAGTATGCCTTGTTTAGGGCCATCATGGCAGCCTGACTGTCACTAAAGACTCTCATCTGCTTACCGCGCCATTTCATGTATTGTAGTAGTACAACTAAGTTGTGAAATATGAACAAATTACACTATGTTAGAATATACCGGAGAAACCCAATGCTAATGATCTATTTTGATATTAAAGATTAATTATTTGATGTGTAATATGAAAAACTATTTAGGGAACTTTGTCGAGGAAATCCTCAAAGTTTGATAGAGTTTCCTACAATTTATTCCTTAGTCATAAACTAAACTTTTATTTGGCTGCAGAATATTTGGAACGAATATGAAAAACTCCCTGAAAATCTCCAGTTGAAATTTGTTAGAATTCCTCTAAACGAATTAGCATCTACAATACAAACAGAGGAATGTCGAGAAACAGATTTTTTGGATTGCCGAATACAGAAATATATAAATTCATCAAAATCTTATAGTCGATTTTTTCACACAACAATTTCTTTGCTCCCTACGAGACTCGTAATACCGAAATTCGGCAAGCACTAAATACTGAAATTTGGCAAGCACTAAAATAATGAAATTTGGCAAACACTAAAATAATGAAATTTGGCAAACACTAAAATAATGAAATTTGGCAAACACTAAAATAATGAAATTTGGCAGGCACGAAAATGTCGAAATTTGGCAATTACTAAAATACTGAAATTTGGCAAACACTGAAATGCAATTTTATACCTGATATACACTTCAGACCTGCCAACGGATACCCGACTACTCACATCAACAATTTCCATACAGCAATTTTAAGTACGCACCCTGAACAAAAAGCAGCTACTAATAATCTACAAAATCATCTCAAAAGAGTGGAGAACTGGTTGGCAAAATGGAGAATTAAAGTGAATGAAACCAAGACTACACACTAACCATTTACACTGAGAAAACCCACTTGCCCTTCTATAACTCCAAGCAACCACCAGAACCACAAATGGCTAAATTCCTACAAAAATAACACTAACTCCAAACATTCGCAAGGGTATGTGTCCTGTTTTAGTTTTAAGATTTCAATAAATATTTTTAGTTTCTAAGTTATAGAAAGATTCAATAAATAAAGAGTATATGGAAAGAAGACTGAATACTGAAATTAGGCAACCTCTAAAATACCGAAATTCTGTCAGCTCTGAAACACTGAAATTTGGCAAGCACTAAAATACTGAAATTTGGCAAGCACGGAGCCAGCACTAATTGCAACACTCGCCTGACTAAAGTGAAGTATCACATAAATTGCCTTCTGTATGTTGCCTTTCGTCTTCCCCCGCTCCCGCTTGAGCGTAATAAGTTGGAAGAATAGAGGCTACAATTATAAATGCAAACCAAGTGTTTTCCCGAAATGCTCCACAGAACCTTTCCCTACTATTCCATACTTTAGATACAATTTATTCTTACAAGATGTTTGCGCACCTTGTATCTGTAATTTGTCGGGTTTTTCCTCAAAACAAAATATTACATTATATATTTAAAAGCTATCAGCGGGAAACCTTGGCGCTCGGTGAATTCTGAGAAACGAGTCATCATTTCGCTATTAATATTTATGTACGTGTGTGTGTGTGTGTGTGTGTGTGTGGACAAACTCACGTACACTCGTGAGGTGACACAAAAAAGCAAATTAGCCGCAACGCCACTAATTCGCTGTGATGCTAAAATATCATTTTTAGTGGAGGGAAACTTCATTTGCAACTCCATTTGCTGGGGTGGTCGAACGCTCGTTATTGGAGACGCGTGGTCGCTGAGGTTGTTGTTGTAATTGTTGATGTTGGCGTTGTCATTGTTGCTGCTGGTGTTGTTGTTATGGTCAGTGTTGCTGGTGTTGTTGGCACGGATGGTGCTGTCAGTGTTGTTGTTGTCAGTGTTGTTGTTGTTGTCAGTGTTGTTGTTGTTGTCACTGTTGTTGTTGTTATTGTTGTTGTTTCTCTCGTTGTGTGGCTTGGCAAACATCTCTTAATTGTAAACTGTCGTCAACTTAAAGCAGTCAAATTGGAAAATAGGCAATTGCCTTTCGTTACTGTTGCTATTACTACTTTACTACTTCTACTACTATTGTTGTAGTTGTTGTCACTGTTGTTGTTGTAGTCATATAAACAAATATTTTGAAGCATAATTGAAATTGTCAATATTACAACTCAGTGATAATTTCAAAATCAAAACATCATCTAAGCCCATACGCATGCGCGCATGCAAACTCCACTCAGTGCTGCGCAAGTCAGCGGCTTATGTAGGCCGTGCCCAGCGCAACTTGCAACCACTGGCGTTGGGCGTAGTCTGGACTAGAGGTGACGGTATTTCCCCGCCACCACCCTGTATAGCGAGTGCTTCAGGCGCTCGCTGCTAATTGCAAAATCTAATTGAGCGTGTGTCAACAAGATTCGCGCGTCGATCGGTGCCGGCAGGTGCCTCATGGAACCTCCTCCCCATGAGCACCTCTCCACGCTGTATGGGCGCGTCATGGTGGGAATCCAAACAACTTCAGGCAGAGACAAAATGCGTCGCGCTCGATTGAAATTATGCCGATTCTGTTTGATATTTGCGTGTGGTAATAAAAAAATTTTCAAAAATTTTAGTTTTGTTTTTCAATATTTGCGTTAATTTTGGATCTCTTTTTTTTGTTGTTTATTTTATTTAATTTATTTTTTTTATTTTAGTTTTTAGTGCTTTGCTAAAATTGCTTGGTGGGAAATTTGTGAACGCGGCAAATTGATTTACTTAAAGAATGGCTCTGCACGCCTTTGTTTGTCACACTTTTTCGGGGACGGTGTGCGCCGGCGTGACCTTCAGCCAGATTTGTATTCGTTTAAGGTGTAATTTTGTTTTAAGAGTCCTTGGATTCTTCTCACATTGTGACTGGTTAACTTTATGCGTGCTAACTTTATATGGCATTCTTTATTTGGCTTTGACTTTCCTCTTCACGGCCCAAACACTTTGCCAACCTCTTCTGGCCACTTGCAGACACTTACATACATTTTTTGGTAGTTTCTCTTTTCAGTATCGACGCCACTTCATAACTTTCTTTTATGCACTCTGCTCTTACCCGTTTGCGGAACACTCGGAAGCACCGTTTTCGTTTGGCCTTTCGACTGTGTCTGCCTACGCCATCACTCGCCGAATCCAACACTGAAACTGAACACTGCGTTGAAGCCGCAAATAACTGCAGCCGCATGCAAGTGCCACAAATTTCGTGGCTCACCTTAATAAACAATTTTATTTACTGTAATTAATAAGAACAGAAAAAGTCGAACAAAAGTATTGAAAGGGAAATCCAACAATGTTTGCGGTCAATTGATAATATCGCCCAGGTGAGCGTTGCAGAGGTATTCTTCGGGGAACAGTCGAATTGCAGTCACTCAGTTAGTTGGTGGCACGTTCCAATGGTGAACTGAACTTTAGTGAGATTGTTATTGTAATTCTATAACATAATTAATATAGATCAATATAAAAAAGGGAAGATCTCTTGCGGAAATGCATGGAGTGACCAATGAAACATTCAAATCTATGAAATAAGGGACTTACTATCCATTAAGATTATAAAATCTTTATAATAAATACGTCGGTGATATGAGAGTCGAACAATGTAAATAGATGGATAAGTTGTAAGGATGCTGAACATATATATCAGTGAATCATAGAAATAAGTGACTGACTATCAATGAAAATTATGAAATCCCAAGATTAAGCTGGGATAACTTTGGTGATATAAGAGCCAGTAACTCAGTGACACCCTCGTTTGGTCAACTCAAATTTAGTGATATTGTTATTGTTATATTATAGTATATTTAATATAGATCAATATAAAAGTGTGGAGATCTGTTGCGGAAATGCATGAAGCCACAAATGAAGCATTCAAATCTACGAGACTGAGAAATAAGGAACTGACTATCCATTAAGACTATTAAATCGTTATAACAAAAGGGAAATACGTTGGTGATATAAGAGGCGAACAATATAAATAGCATGCTTTTCTGATATATGATAATCAGCCCAGAGTTCTTGGTAAGGTCACGGTGAAGATCTGCAAGAAAGTAATCCTCACTTGGAAATAAAACTCCAAACCAAACTCTTGCTTTGGAAATCACTTTCATATCACATACGAGTCAGTCAGATGACAATGGAAGAGTCAGATGACAATGAGAGGTGAATAAATAACCGATTATCTTATATACAGACACAGTCTAAAGCTCTTTTAGGGGACTTTAATCCTAAAAGAGCTAAAGAGTTAATGAATATGCCTCGAAGTAGGTTAGGTTAGGTTAACGTGGCAGCCGGTCTAAGGACCAGCTCACACAGACCACCATGGGTCCATTGTGATACCACCGCGTAACAACGCACCTCCGATTCACTCGTCGAACCATTTCGAGTAAATTGGGAATCATCACAGGGGTTTTAAGCGGGCACTTTAGAGTCAACTGTCACATGAATAAGTTGGGTCCTTCGTCAGATGCCATCTGTAGATTCTGTGGAGACTGCGGAACTTTGACACACAAAAGACATCGGTGTTTTGGAGAATACTCTTAGATATGTTCCAGATCCCTCAACTTGATTCCTCCAAAACACATTAATTCCGGTCGGAAATTAATCTGACAGCAGATCTATAGATGTGACTATCCTCATCTTTTTAAATAAATAGGGGCATTACAACAGATATTTCAGGTCGCGGTGTACAACACCATTCAATAACACCAAACTAATCTAATATATATAAAGAGGGTACGAACCTAGGCTAAAGTATTCCGGAAACACTTGGGATCGCAACTACTACAGTGCATTTCAGAGAAGAGTAATGTCAATCAAGTAACCAATAGTCGGGCGAAACACCGTGGTAGACCTGAATGCCATTATATGGTCGAACCGTCATTTGGCATGCAGAAGAAAGGGTGATACTGAGTTCTAGAAATAACCATACTTTAATAGAAACTATTTGGAATGAAGATTTTGCATGGAATGGAATTTGCATGGAATTACAATCAATCGAAATTGGAAAATAATATCGTTCAAATTGGCACTCCCCCTTCGATAGGTCCAATTATCGATAACAATTTGTCATGAGGAGAAGTAATTTGTAGTCACATGTTATATGCAGCTCCTGAATCACTCTTACCTTAGTGACATAGAGGAATGGCTGACAATAACCATTCCAATTCAGTGAAGTATTCATTCAAGGAACTTTATACACTTTGCAGTGATTGGACTGATCACTGAGGTTCTGTAAGCCGCGTTTCAGGAATGTATGGTCTCTGTTGCCATGTTCGTAGTACATCAGATCCATTATCATTACAATTACATATGTAAGACTGGTACTCAGTGCCAGGCATTCCCTCTTCGTGTCCTCGTACCCTGCCATCTGTGGAACATTTTTGTATTATATTCTCCTAATCTTCCTTATTTGTAGTGATTGTTGTTGAGAACTCATCTTGGATGTCCAAACGGAGACACACAAAATTGTTATTCATACGTACACCAATTCAAAGTGAATACTAGATATTTATCCATATTAACAGGTCTGCAAGCCACAATCTGCTTTAAAAACTATGCAATTGGTGTTTATTTACAAGGTGATGTTAGGTTTTCGTGGCAGCCAGTCTACAGACCAACTTACTCGGACCACTATGGGTCCATTGCGATACAACCTCACTCATGAAATTTCGAAGTCCTAATAAAGAGCAGGCTTTGTTTGACGTTCGCGCCGGACACTTCCGTAAGAGAGGTGAAAGCGGACGAGTATTTGCCTAGAGCCTGCTGTGATTCTAGCTAGAGCCGGGCAGCTACAGAAAATATGCTCCACAGTCTCCTGCTCCTCCTCATCATCCCCACAGCTTCTGCAGTATTCATGAGAGAATACTCCCAGCCTAAGAGCATGCCTGCCGAACAGCCAGTGACCAGTTATACAACCCACAATCTTCTCTCGACAGGCCAAGCAAGTCTCTCGATTTTTTTCTATCAAGTTCCGGCCACATTAGTCCCACATTAGGCTAGTTGTTAAGCAAGTGGCTCCGTCTGTCCACGACCTATTGGTCTTAAGCACGACTCTATCCTTCAACATTAGTCTGCAGGTGGCAATTGGTATTCCAGCCTCGCATCTCTCCGTACACAGAGGAAGGTTGGTTCCCCGTCTGGCCAGCTCAACAGCCCTACAGTTCCCTTCAATATCCCGATGTCCTGGAATCCATATTAAGCGTACCCTGCATACGGTGCTGATATCATTGAGGGCACCCTCTGATTTCAATGCCACCGAGTTCGTTGACTTGATGTGCGCCTGGCTATCTGAGTAGATATTTATAATGGTTTTTGTTACGGCGTGTCTACTTAAATAGACGACCACCTCCTTTATAGCTAGGACGTCTGTTTCACAAACAGTGCAATAGTCGGGGAGACATAGAACGAAAGTTCCAGTACCAGTTCTTTTGAGAAAACTCCAAAGCTAACTTGATCGTCAAGCTTGAATCCGTCGGTGTTTATCTACAATGTGGTTCGGTTAAAAAGGGACTTCCGCATTGAATATTATGTGCCGATGCATTCGACTTAAATTTTTATGGTTAATAACTTTCTAACCATGGTAAAATGCCAAATCTTCCAGAGAATTTGGGTTTTTACAAATACTCAATATCAATACGAATCAGAATTAGACTTGTGAGGTAAAAGAATGACTATAGGCCAAGGCTCGTATATATTTATATATATTATCAGAAGAGGGTTTGAAAGCGTCCAGAAGTAGTCACATTTTCGTCTATCAAGTCGGGTGCTCGGGTTGATTAATAATTGAACGCACTCATGATTTTATCCAACGAATCAATACAAAATTTGGAATCTTTTGTATCCGTATATCATTAAATGTATATATTACATCGAAATAGAATATCGCCCCTCTCATAGGCAATCGCCTGTCCCAATACAGACCGAATTTTAAAGCAATAATACCTGTACAATCGACATATCAATAACCTCAACTCTGACCCGAATATCACTGAAACGTTCTTCCATATTCTTAATTATAAATTAGAATTTAAATTGTTGATTATTGTACGAAAAGATAATGGCGTCTGTAAAGAGATTAACAGTTGAACGTGTTATTAGAGAAGTTGGGTACAATTAGTTGCATAGGGCAGTGTCAATTGAACTGAACGGGGCGGAGCCAATGGAAGTTTTCGCTGCTGCCAACTTAATGAATGTGGCGAAGCAAACAGGTTGCATATGCAACCATTTTCCATACCCCACCTTCTTGGGGGCTCATTAAGCAGCTGAAATAATTACACGCGACGTTGTTCACAGTTTTTATTGCTTTATTTTCTTGAAATTGTTCTTCAAATTGAATTGCTCTTCATTTAGAAAAAAAACTGCACTTTATTTAGAGAATATTTTTATATAGATAAGTTTGATTCAGAGTTTATAGAATTAGGATTAGAAAAACTTTTCCCGATTGAGAAAATGATTTTTCGGCATCTCTTCGAACTCCTTCTTCGCCTCCGCCTCTATGCACTCCACAATCGGTCGACCGGTCTCCACGGCCACGGTGAGACCGTTCTTGACGGCCACCGAGCTCACCGTACGCAAGTCCGTGGCCAAGTCCAGAGCAGCAAACACCCTGATGAAGGCGGTGGTGCAGTCCTTGCTGTAGTCGCCGAACTCCCCGCTCTGATAATCGTTGGGCAGCAAGTAGTGATATTGCGGCCAGTAGCTCTTGGTGATGAAGAACACGCTATTCGAGTCGGATGGTTTGAAATTCTTGTCCAGGCCCCAAACGAAGTGCGCCGAGTTGATCAGCCAGCAGACGTTCAACACGATCAGGTAACGCAGCGAGAAGGAGACGAAAATGGCGGCGGCGATCGTGTCGCCCCAGTACTCCAGCGGCGCATTGATGGGCAGCAACACGTGCAGCACAAAGAACAGAATCCAATAGAATCTAAAGAGGGGGAACGGTAAAGTTAGGGGAAACTCAGGCTAACCACTCGCTACTGACTTCTTTTGGATCATCACAATTTGATCCGTCTCCAAATCGGACATGTCGACTTTCTTCAGCAGCTTCTCCTGCTCCGCCGTGTAGCCCATGACCTGTGAATGCACGTGGGCGGAGAGGAAATCGTGCGCGCTGTAAAAGGGATCGTCTTCGTGGCGGAATTTCTGATGATGCAGGCGGTGAGCTTGCACCCAGTTGTAGATGGGACCCTAAAATATTTATTCAGTTAGCATAAATTTTGTTTTGTTATTTTATTTATTTTTTACTATTTTTTTAATAAATTTTTATTTTATTTTTTTAAATTTCTGTTTAATATATTTTTTTATTATTCATGAAAATTTTTCTATAAATTTTTTTGTTTTATATTAATTTTGATATTATTTTTTATTTTTTATTCATTATTTTTTTATAATTTAAATCTTTTTTATTGTTGAAATAATACAAATTTTTTATTATTTTTCATTTAATTTTTATATCTTTTTTTTGTTATTTTTTCATAATATTTTTTACTTTGTATTATTTTTTTATTATTTTTTAAAATTATATTTTCATAATTTTTTAAATATTTTTTATAATTTTTTTTATTGTTTATTATTATTTTTTTCTAATTTTTTATTTTGTATTTCTTTTTATATTTTTTTTTATTTTTTTATTAATTTTTATAATTTTTTATTATTTTTGATGTTTTTTATTATTTTTTATAATTGTTTTATTATTTTATAAATTTTAAAAAATTTTTTCAATTTTTTTTTTCCTTCTATTGACATTTTTTAATAAGTTTTATTCTATTTTATATTATTTTTCATTAATTATTTATTATTTTTTATAATTTCTTTATAATGCTTTTTGTTATTTTTTTATAATTTTTTTGTTCTTATTTTATTAAATTTTATATTATTTATTATAGTGTTACATTATTTTTTTATTAGTTTTTATATTATTTTTTATTATTTTTTATTATTTTTACGAGAAGCCAAGATGGGTAAGAATACCAGAGGAACTGCGCAGCATATGTATAAAGCAAAATTAAATTATTTTTTTTATTATTTTTGATAATTTTTTTAAATTTATATATATATATATATATATATATATATATATATATATTTTTTTTTTTTTTTTTTTTGTTAATTTTTATTTTATTATGCATTATTTTCTTATTTTTTTTAATTTTTGTGTTCTTTTTATAATTTTTTTTTTTATAAAATTTTATATAATTTTTTTTTTATTCTTTTTTTATCAATTTTCAAATTGTTATTATTATTTTTTTATTATTTTTTATTATTTAATTATTATTTTTCTATTATTTTTTATAATTTTTTCTATTAATTTTTATATTTTTTTGTGTTATTATTTATAATTTTTTATTTTTATTATTTTACTAATATATTTTATATTGTTTTTTTATTTTATATAATTTTTTTTTATTTTTCATTATATTCTATATTGTTTTTTTATTTTATATTATTTGATATTATTTTTCATTATTTTGTATTTTTTTTAATATTATTTCTGTTGTACTTTTATTAGCTTTTTAATTTTTTATAATTTTTTTATATCTTTTAAAAGTTGTTTATTCTTTTTTTACCAATCTTAATATAATTTTTTATTATTTTTTTCTATTTTTTAATATTTATTTATTATTTATTATTATTTTATTAATATTTATATTTACTTTTATAATTTTTTTTAATTTTTTTTAGTTTGTTATTATTTTTTATTGTTTTATTTAATATTTTATGTTATATATTTAACATATTTTATAATTTTTTTCTAACTTTTTTATAATTATTTTTAAATTTTTTTTCTTTTTTATATTATTTTTTAAATATTAATTGTATTATTTTTTTATAATTTTTTTTTATTTCTTAGAATTTTTATAATTTTTTAATTTTTTATGATTATTTTTTTAATAATTTTTATATTTTGTATATTTTTTATTTTTTGTTTATAATTTTTTTTATTCTATTTTATTATTTTTTAAAATTTTTTTATTACTTTTTTTATTCCTTAATATTTTTATGATTTATTATATTACTTTTTATTATTATTTTATAATTCTTTATAATTTTTTTATTGTTATTTTATTCATTTCTATATTATTTTTTATTATTTTGCATTATTCTTTTAATTAAATTTTCATTATTTTTTATTAATTAATTTGCCGATGACTGCATGAGAAGCTCAAGCGCCGGGCTGTCTTTGCTGACGGCTGGAAAACTGAACGAAAAAAGGTTTGTGTACGAACTAAGCACAGCTAGTGCCATACAAACTGATTTATTTCAACAACAACAGATTAAAAACCGGTTATTTTTTAGTGATTACTGCGGGTATAAATCCGCCTGCTGCTTACCTGTCCCGCCATAGTCTGACATAGCATCAAGAAGAGTCGCAATGGAGCTGTGGCCGTGTACGTCCTGTGCGCCCATAATCTGTGCGCGCCGGCTGTGGCCCCCAATACACCCAGTAAAGTCAATGTAAGCGCTGCGCAGAGGTTGTAAAGGAAAATCAAACAAACAACACCGATAATGAATATTTTTTATGCAAACGGACGCACTGTCCGCTCGTTCCACTTACAGAAGAATATGGTTAGATATGAGGCGCTCGTGAACATTACGAATATGCCGTAGACACCGAGGATATTCAAATGTATGTAAAACAGCACCGAGGGCCAACTGGCCTCACGTTTAATGCGCTTCGAACTCTCATTTGGAGTGTCCAACTTCTGCCTGTCGCCAGCACTTTCTTCGGTCTGTTTTGCTGTGTCCATGCTTAAATTAATTTTGAATTCCAATTCTAAAAGCGAAATTAATGTTAAATTATGGGCATGAATTACGGAATTGACATACGGCATTTAATAATTTCACAAACAAAAAACAAAACACTCACAACAATGTGAGTGAAATGTAATTATGGCAGGCATGGTTACCTAACGCCCTGTTTAAGTACGGAATACTATGTGGGCTTTTATATTATATAAGCAGAGAATTGGGGACGGACCAGGGACTGATCATGTCAAAGATCGCTCAAAACCGCAATATTCAAGAATATTGTGCCATGAAAATATACACTAACGATAATGATGGAAACATAATGGAATGACTTAAACCAACTTCAGTTAAGGATCAAATCGATTTCAGGTCTGTCGAAAATGTATGAATACTACAGCTTTGCATGCCTCTCTGTCTGTACGTGTGTGTGTGTGGGTGTATTTTTTTTGTCTAGGAAGAAAGCATCAAAGTCAATGGCCGTAGCCGTCAGTGTATGACTCTAACAACCCTACAATCTCTTCTCGTCCGTACGGTTAGATTCTACTGGATCTCTTCCGTTAAGCCCGTAGGGAGCCCGTTGTGAACATTACTATTCAAAGCGTGCTGGACTATTCTCCTTTTTAGACCTTCGCTTAAAGTCCTTATAAACTAATCTCAGCTCACAAAAGTTCAAAGGCTCCTCCACATATATTTTTCATGCTGGACTATTCTCCTTTTTAGATGCTCGGTGAAAGTTCTTCTAACATGGCTAAAAGTTCTTCTTGGATGTGATTTTTTTGGTGTGTTTTGAGTAACAGTATATTCTTAGCAGGAAGGATACAATCCTCAGAATACTGGTGGCAAACTCATCAGAATACTGAGGGGATCATCCTCATAGTAATCCCATTAGTCTCAAAGAAGACTTCTTATGGCTCCCTGGAGTATTCACTTTATCCAACTTTTTAAGTAGGCATGTCAGTGTCAGTGAAGTAGAGAGAGTAAAATCTTTCCTTTCTGAGAGAACTCCATTTCACATATTTTGAGGGCATTAGAGGACTGCTCCACCTCAACAAAAAAGGTATACAGTCGGATATGCATGAGCAAATAAAAACTCCTTTTATACTCCCAATACGAGATCTTCCGAAATTTTGGCTGGTCTGTTTTAAAGATCAGAAGCTGCAAAGACCCACAAAAGAGAGAAACAGTTGTCCAGTTTCTTTGTAATAGCCCTGCCATCGCTCGCATGAGAAAAAATTGTTCAGTTGTCCTTTTCTTGAGGGTCTGGGTTTAGAATAGCACTTTAAAACCTAACAATGTTTATAGCAACTCTGGCTGGTATTAATCCATAGCATATCACCATCTTTAAACTCGGGAAGATATGGCCTCAAAACAGCACTAAGACAAATTGGGGGGACTCGAGGGTTGGTCAGCCATTTTACCTACCTACCTGTAGTAGGTGGGAATATTAGAGTTAGTGAGACCGTGTAGTAAAGTTGTAGTACCAAAGAAGATAATTGCAGTGGGAACGAGAACAACATAATCGTTACTTAGAAGAAACGGACGTTGTTGACCAGAACAACACAATCGTTACTTAGATTAGATTAGATTGGTTGAGAGTGGGAACAAGTGTCCTAGTCACTGCGGCCACCTTTGGGCCTATTGTGACAGCTCTGTAGTTACAAAACATCCCAGAGCTTCGAATTCATTAAGAATTCTGAAATCTTCTTAGGAGATTTCTCCGCATTTCTGGCGGTTCTAGGTAATAACTTTCTAAGAAAGGAAGTGTGGTCCAGACTAGACAGTTACATGGACACAACAAATGTTAAAATGTTATCGTTACTTAGAATTATTCGTAGCAATCCGTAAAATGAAAATATGAAAATAGCATTCGCAACGTCGTTCAGTCGAAAACATTGCGATGAAAAAAGTAACGATTTGTTCACCTTTGATTCGTATCTTAAAAGTGATGAACCGATTACGTTGATTCGTTCTGTAAAACCGGATCATTCATAAACGAAACGGATCATTCATAGATGAACTTTAGTAAGAATGTTCGTTTCATTTTACAGAATATCAATGTTCGTTTTCCCAAGATTCAGTGGGATAATATGGACAGAGTATACGCCGTCGCCACTGTTCAGTCTCAGTCTATGTATTAAATGTAGTCCTGGTTATTCCAACAAACCGTTTATATACTTCTATTAAAAACAGATATCAAAAGAGCAGAAATTATGCAAGTACAACCATAAAATCATGACTCGGAAGTGTCTTGAAGCCAAAATTGTATCAAAAGTAAGGCCATAACAGGAACTTAAACAGGCCTAAGTGAGTCGAAGGGCAGCCTCTTAACATAAGGCCAGGACCAGACCTAATTTTATAAATTTAACCCCTAATTTTATAAATTGTCTGAACCGCTCTTATCTGAGAGTACCCTCTTGTGTGTCCTTTACCACAGTTGAGACATATCAATTATATTGAAAGGGTGTTACGATAAATATGTGCTTGTTCTAGGTGCTATATTTAGGTTATATGGCTGTCCTAAGACCCACTTAGGCCTGGTCAAGGCCCATTGTGGTGGTGCCATATTTACTATATGCTGTTTAGAACCTTTCAATATTGAACCAGTAAGTTGAGCTTTAATACAAACCTGACAGTTTGCTAGGAAAACATATATTCAGGAGTAAGTTAAGATATCATTTTATGTATCATTATCGAAAAGAATTAAAGATCATCTCCAGAACAACGATTAGCAAAGGTAACTAATTAAAAAATACCATAAAGTAAGTAAGATCAAATTGGAATCTCTATCAACGCTTGAAATAGAAGGAAAGTAATAGAAATACTTTTACACAGTGTCATTGAAATGACTCAACCCAACATTATCAACTATGGCTGAGATTGTGACCAGAGATAACTTGTTGTTGTTGTTGTTGCTGGTGGCCTATAAGTTAATTCCTATTTACTCAAGTTTAATTGATAGTTTACTGCCAATTAAGTTTAAATTAGCATATTGTCTGCAATTGAGACTTAAGTAACTTATTTTAAGACCTCACTAAATAGACTACTTTCATTCACGCGGTTCGATTACTCTCTTGAATGATTTATTATAGTATATATATCATCAATTCGTCACAAATACTCTTTTGGATGACTTCTTTAGAAAGAGTTGTGGTTTATAAGACCTTGGATTTGACAATCGAGTTTTTTTTTCAGTTGTATATGAAATTGTACTATTTTATTATGGAGTTATTTAACCTTTTGATCCCTCCCCTTTTACAAATCATCTATATACCTTCTTCTTCCAGGCTTATAGTACAAAGATCATCACTTGCCTGAGTGCTTGAAGACCTTCTTCTACAGCGGTTCTCAGGCTTACACCAATTCTCCGGCTTTAACCAATTCTACGGCTTGAACCAATTCTCCGACTTTAACCAATTCTCCGGCGTACACAAATTCTCCAGCTTGTACCAATTCTATTAAAAAACCTAACAATTCTCCGGCATACACAAATTCTCCGGCATACACAAATTCTCCGGCATACACAAATTCTCCAGCCTGTACCAATTCTATTAAAAAACCTAACAATTCTCCGGCATACACAAATTCTCCGGCATACACAAATTCTCCAGCCTGTACCAATTCTATTAAAAAACCTAACAATTCTCTGGGCTACACAAATTCTCCAGCCAGTATCAATTCTACACATCCTATATATCAAGTCTCCGGCCTACACCAATTCTAACCATTCAATCTATCTAACTCTTTGATCCTAATTATGATGGCTTGAATTGTTAGCATATTCTTCTTGTTTGGAGAGAAGATAACTGAACAGAGATAGAGCAAAAGGCCGTTTGTCGAATGTCCTTGTAGATTAGTTTATATAAAGGGTGTTATACACTGTTACCTAAAAGATTGATCTATTGTGATGCCCTGATCTAAAATATCTATTGCGATCCTCCTGTTTACTTAAACGATGAGGATATTCTCATCTTAAGCTCTTCTATGACGCATGTCCTTGTAATTTAATACAATTCAAATCTTATACCCAAATTTTATTGTTATTCCCTTTTGGTATTGTCGTTCGGATGAACAAGGACCAACAAATGGGGACTCTTTCACATTCCTTTTAAGCATTTATCTGTAGAGACCCAAGCACGTTCGGCCAAGTGTGGAAGCGTGTAGAAGGGATTAAGGAATTTGTGGACTTTTATTGAGGAATTTATTATCTTTTATTAAGGAAGTTATGAAAAATATGGGATTAGCCTAAACTTCTACCAACAATTGATCTATTAATGAGAGTACAGTGCTACGAATACCATGGTGACATCATATCCTGAAGTTATTAAAAAGCAACTTGATTTTGAATAAATAATTCTCTATGATTTAGTTCTTCCTTTTCAAAATCTCCCCCTTCCCAACAAATATTTCCAGGCTTATAGTACAATGGGTATCTATGCTTGAGTGCTTGGAGAACTCCTTCTTCGGCGGTCTTCCGCCCTACCCCACTTCTATTCTATTTCTGCTTTCTTATAAGAAAGTTTAGGATGAATTAGAAATATACCATGGTAAATTTTAATTTAGAATCGAATGTAGTCGTAGTGGAATTACTTTCTGAGGGAGAGGCACTTTATCATTCTCTCTCATAAGTATATTGCCCCTCCTGTTGAACTTAACAGCAAATCATAGTAAAGAAAGGATGCGCAAAATTGTTGAAATTGCTTTTGTAACATGATATAAGATTGAATTTGTCGTTCCCTAAATTTCCAACACCATGAACAATTATTTTGTCATCAGTCTGGAACATAACGTAACTAGGAACTGTGGTCTAAGTTACCATCTACAACAAACTTTACACAGTGGCCGGATTTAATGAACCAATTTAACTGAATATTCAAATCTCCGATCTCGTTGTTTATCCCTTTCCACATTTAAAGGAACTCTTTTGCTTTCACTTCCTTGCAGAGAACTCCGAGAAAGGAAAGTCTTTTTCGCTGCCAGCGTCCGTAGCGGACACATCAGGATTTTGAGTGGAGGATTCACCACGATTCTGAGTGGATTCACCACGATTTTCAGTGGATTCGTGTACAACGTCCGTTTGCTTTATTTCGCTGCTTTGACGTTTAAGTTTCTTTTCTCTGTGTTCTCTGGTTCCTTGTCTAAAGATATATGAAAAAGCAGAATAACGGGTTGTCTTTCTCTCCCTCTCTCTCTCTCTTTCCTGTTGAAATTATGAAATGGTTACTTTATCGCTTTCTCAAAAAAGCGAAATCCTCCCAGTTTACATCACTCTTCCACTCAAATGCGATATATTTAATTATAATATATCGTATTTGGTTCAACTAAACCCACGTTTATCTCCAGGAAGGAAGTATATTCTTGGCTATCTGCAGTTATTTAATTTATTTTTAAATTACGAGTATATTCTGGCTTCTAAGGATATTCAACTGTTTCCTTCCTTAAATGTTACTCCACTGTTTCTTCACAACTTTTATACCAACAAACGTGTGTGTATCCTTTGCGGTGTCCTTACAACAACTTGCTTGATTGTGAGTGTCTTAAGATATTCAAATGGCCACCTTTTTTAATACGATTGGTGAATTTCACACACCTATCCACAACGAAGGATACTATTGCTGAGACGCTTTCGACACCGTACGTCTGCCGAGCTCACTACTAAGAAAGAAACTAAATTCATGAAGTATTTTTAAATACGCCCAATGGTGTTTGCCCAATGGTGAAGCCATCGAATTGAATTTTAATTTTTCCGAAAACCCTCCTCATTATAATGCTCATATACTTAGACTGTGCACCGCCGCGCCCAGGGTTTAATGCCTTGAATTTATGCAATTGAAACACCAAATCGCTTTGCTCTATACTTCAAGTACTTGTATAATATAAGTATATATATATATATTTAAGGCTGCTTTGAATTGCTAAGGCGGGCATTAACATTGAATCAGCTAAAGTAAGAAGCAACGATATGGAAACGTTCGCAGGCACACGTGTATATATACTCGCAGAAGTATATATACTCGTATATGTAAGTATAAATAAATATGAAAGATATATTTTTAGAAATGCCAAAAGTCAACAGATGAATGTCGCCTGAAATCTCCTTAAAGCTTAGTGGTAAACTTAGATGCTACGCACTGGGACAGTGAACTGAAAATGAAGCGCATATTTTCCCCACTCTCAATTCTGCATTTCAGCCAATTCCACCACGTCCTCCGTTGGCAAGTCTCTATCACCGTAGCCCCACACTTGATCCTGGTGGGCGTAGTCGTCGCTCAGAAAGCGCGTGCCATCGCCGCACTTAGCAGCGCGTCGCTTCACCATCTCGGGTGAGACAGATTTTCCTGCAAGTAGAAAGAGGACACAAAAATTAGCCACACTCTGGATCGATACAAGGAAGCCCGATTACACTTACTGCCTCTGGCCAAGCCCAGTTTGGCGCACGCATCGATGAATGCCGTGGTCACATTCAGTTTGTAGGTGCCGAACTCGCCCGTCTTATAATCCCAGGGGAAGACGTGATGGTAGTTGTGCCAGCCTTCGCCCAGCGCCAGGAATGACACCATGGGGCACTCAACGGGCATAATACTTCTGCCAAAATAGAGAAGTCGAAATTTAAGGACTTCTCTCTTGTTGAAAGACATTTGTACTTACTTGTCGTAGGGTTTGCGGCCCCACATGTGCGCCACGCTGTTCACAAAAAAGGCCAAATTCAGCGTGCAGGTGAAGCGCATATTGAAGTTAATCCAGAAGGATAGCCACAAATTCTCATTCCAGTAATAGCACGGCACCAGCACCGGCAGCGCAATCGAAAAGACGGCGAACAGCGGAATGTACCATTTGCGCTGGAACATGACGACGCCGTCATTCTCCAAATCGGACATGTCGATCACCTTGCGCTTCTCCACCACCTGCGGATGCGGGGTGAGGAACAGCCAGCCGACGTGTGCAAAGAAGAAGCCACGCTTGGCATTGTGCGGATCCGCCTCGGTTTCGGAGAACTTGTGATGTATTCGATGGTCCAGAGCCCACGTGTAAGCATCGCGCTATAGAAACGGGAGAAGAGTCACCGATGGAAGCGTACGTAAAGATATAAGAACACACACCTGACCGGCTATGGTGAAGAGGAACATCAAAAGGACACGCAACGGCACGGAGGCCGTGTACGATTTGTGCGACCAGAGCCGATGCACGCCAGCGGTGATGCCAATGCCAGAAGTCCAAACGGTTAGAACAACTGCAATGGAGGGCAAAAACAAAAACAACAACGAATCAATATTGGCATATGTCACTTGATTCCGATTCCGCCGATTGCATAATAGACGTGAATATATACTCGCATGATTAATACACCGAAAGTGGTGGTCACTTCAATTGGAAATTCTGTGGCAATTGATTCGATGAAATTAATTGTATCGGTCAAAGTGCCTTTGAATATTCCATGAGTGAAATGGTGTGCACGACTAACGAAATCAGTCATTTGCATATTTGCAAAATAACTTTCAATTGATAATATGCGAGTGTACACTGAAAACAAATCTCGATTGCAAAAAGAAGAATACTGAAGGCGGGTACTCATGGAACTGTTTTCAGTGATGGTTTCACTACTCATTATTTTTACTGACTAAATTTTGATTTTGCTGACAATATATTTGATCTACTTCCAATCCCATCTTTTCCCAATATCCTCTATTCTCAACCCCATACATTCCCAGTCCCATATATTACAATCGTCTCCATTTTCAATTCAATATAGACGCAATTCTATAATTTCCTATCTAATATTATCTCAATCCCATATATTCCCAATTCCAAATATTCGCAATCCCTTCTTTTCTTAATCCCACATATTCCCAATTTCACCTATTCTCAATCTTCAGGACATATTCTGATATACATATATCTTAGATATATTCCCAATTCTATATATCCGCGATCCCATCTATTCAGAATCCCAAATATTCCCAATCCTAAATTTCAAATCCCATATATTCCCAATCCCCTCTATTATCAATCCCACACACTCCCAATCCTATCTATTTCACGTCGCATATAGACCCAATACCATTTGTTCCCTATTCCATGTTTTCCAAATTCCACATATTCCGAATCATATCACTCCCATTTTTTTCCAATCTTATATATTGCCAATCCCGTCTATTGTGAATCCCCTAGATTCCCAATCCCATCTATTCACAAACCCAAATATTCCCAATCCAAAATTTTTCAAATCCCATAGATTCCCAATCCCATCTATTCACAATCCCATATCTTCCCAATCCCCTCTATTCTCAATCCCCTGTATTCCTAATCCCATCTATTCACAAACCCAAATATTCCCAATCCTAAATTTTTCAAATCCCATAGATTCCCAATCCCCTCTATTCTCAATCCCCTAGATTCCCAATCCCATCTATTCACAATCCCATAGATTCCCAATCCCCTCTATTCTCAATCCCCTGTATTCCTAATGCCATCTATTCACAAACCCCTATATTCCCAATCCTAAATTTTCCGAACCCCAATCCCTCTATTCCCAATCCCCTCTATTCCAAATCGCGTATCTTCCCAATCCGCTCTAATCTCAATCCCACACATTCACAATCCTATCTATTTCACATCGCATATAGTTCCACTGCCATTTTTCCCTATCCCATATTTTCCAAATCCCATATGCTCCCAATCCCCTCTATTATCAATACCATATATTAATAATCCCACATATTTCCCTTCCGACCTCTTCGCAATCCCAAGCATTCCCCAATGCACAGAGTTAATGAATGTCACAAGAATCCAGGACATTGACAAGACCAATAAAAGGAAGGCTTGAATCACAATTATTGTTTTCATTGTTTTCTCGGTTGCTCTGCACACTGCTCTGGGAACGATTACTCTGAATTGAGGTGAATTACTCTGAATCGAGGTGAATTACTCTGAAACGAGGTGAATTACTCTGTAATTCAGACCAGAGTATACAGAGTAAAGAAACTTAAACGTCAAACGCCAAAGCAGCGAAATAATGAATGAATGAAATGAATCCACTGAAAATCGTGTTCAATCCACTCAGAATCGTGGTGAATCCACTCAAAATCGTGGTGTGTCCGCTACGGACGCTGGCAGCGAAAAAGAGTTCCTCTTCTCGGTGTTCTCTGGTCCAACCGCCCTCTGTGGCATAGTAGTAAGCATGCTAGATTCACACTCAGAGGATCGCAAGGTTCAATTCCTGCCACGGGCTTGGTCTCAAAAAGTGCTTCTTCAAGTCAAAAGCCTCAGTAGCTAGTACTTACTCCCCAAACCCTTGCAGTCATTAATAATTATGGTGTAAAATATAATAATAAGAATACTCTGTAATCCAGGACTCCATTATGAGTCTTCGTACTATCCAATTGCCTGGCTGAGATAAAATCCATGACCATAATCCATGTAGATTAGATTATATAAAGATCTAAAAGATCTATCGTGATGCTCCTGTTTACTTAAAAGATGAGGAAAGTCTCCTATATGGATACTGTATCCAGAATGTCCTTGTAAAAAAAACCCTTTACTGCAATCCATGATAAAATAAATAACTCTAGGGAACTATTTTCCTAAACATTGCTCTTTCTGCACCCAGAAGGCTCATCGAGTCATTCCCATTCGGCTTTGGATGTTTTTATGATACTGCTGAACACTCACCAAGTTTTGGCCATGGTTACGAGTATATAAAACTTTATGTTAGAAGGGGTGATAACTTTTATCAACTGGCAAATTCGTGTTTATAGCTCTCTGGAAAATATGTGACCGCATGCACGGGAGATTAGAAAAATAAATGAAACGAGTATAAAACTGCGAATTACCAATGCCAAACATTGATTATCGCAAAAGATAATCTTGATGTTCGCTGAAAGCCTGCATTATAAATTAAATTATATACCGGAGTGATGTCAGTGATACTGTCTCAATTTTAGACACACATGCAGCTACAAAGTATTATGAAACAAATTCTATCGCTTACTTTTATACAAATTGTTGTCACGTAGAAGAACGTAATCTATAAATTATTATATCTGTCAGTACGAATACTATTCTAAAGCGGTGGAAGTGAATCAGCAAAAACCCCCTAGGATCATGGAAGATTTACGGTCACAGATTGCTCTTTAGATCTACAACGCTCTTCTATAAGAATTCGACATCCATAAACCTCTTACGTCTCTCACTGATTTACATCTATACACTCTTTCTTCTACAATACAACTTACTTCTATAAGAATTCTACAAACACCTTACCTATCTACCCTATCTACCCTTTTACTTCTCTCACTCTTTTACTTCTATAACATTATTTCCTTTATAACACTATTTCTTCTATAACACTGTTATCAGTTCTACTTCCAAGAACTGTCTCTGCTTAGGCACAAAGTCCTGAAAACTCATAACAAAATGTGTGCCGTTAAAAGAATTCAACTGAGATATGTGGATGTTATTATCAAAAAGGTTCATCGGAGAGATGTGGATGATAGGAACTGGCACTAAACGTGCTAACTAAGGGAACTGAGGAACTGGCATCCAAAGAGTTCAAGAGTTCATCTTAGAAATGTGGATGTCAGGAACTAGTATCAAAAGCGTTCATCGGAGAGATGTGGATGTCCGGAACTGGTTTAAAAAGGGTTCAACTGAGAGATGTGGATGTCAGGAACTGGCACTAAAAGGGCTAACTGAGGAATGTGGACATCAGGAACTGGCATAAAAAGGATTTAACTGGGAAATGTGGATGACAACAAAAGGCTTCAACTGAGAGATGTGGATGTCTGGAACTGGCACGAAACGGGCTAACTGGGGGAACTGAGGAACTGGCATCCAAAGGGTTGAAGAGTTCATCTTAGAAATGTGGATGTCCGGAACTAGTATCAAAAGGGTTCATCGGAGAGATGTGGATGTCATGAACTGGCTTTAAAATGATTCAACTGGGAGATATGACTGTCAGGAACTTGCATCAATAGAGTTCATCAGAGAAAAGTGGATGTCAGCAACTACTATCAAAAAGGTTCATCGGAGAGCAGGACATCAAAAAATTGCATCAAAAGGCTTCAACTAAAAAATAAAGGCGTCAGGAACTGGCATTACTACCATCCTACCAACCCAAGCACACACCTATTCACATACACTCCTAAGTGACTCTGATACTATAATTAATATTGCGCTGATTGGGTTATTAAACTACTTATTGACGGTATTAATTATGCCTCTAGAAGAAAGACTGCTGCAAGCGCTGTTTTCCCGCTCCCCATCTCAGATACTGATTATTTGTGTCTAATTGAATGATTTGCTTTTAATGAATTTAATTGCCGTTCATAGTGGTAGCAAAGTGTTGTTGGCCACCGCACTCACCCCAGATGAGCGTGTACAGTTTGGCTGAGAATAGCAGATAGAAGCCGTACACGGCACCGACATGCAGAAACACCTGGGCCGTCAAATCGGGCCACCGTATCTGCGGCTTGTACTCCAGCTTGGTTGTGTGCGCCTGGCAGCCACGCTTTATCTCTTCGGCGCGAGGTATTTCCTTGTAGACGGCATTTTCTTCCTTATAACCTAAATTATCAGCTAAATCTTTGGACTCTGTAGCATCTGTGACTGTATTTGTTGTTGTTGTTGTTGCTTTTGTGGTCGTCGTCGTCTGCGTCGTGGTTAGAGTTGCAACTTTCCTGTGTTTAATATTGTTCGACGTGTCTGTGTCGGCATTGCAATCCGAGTTGCTGAGGCTGCAAGTGCCGTTGCTGCCGGAGCAGCCAGCCGTACCTGAGTTGTTGTTGTCATTGTTGTTGTTGTTGCTGCCGGCTGTTGCCGTTGTAGGTGTTGAAAGGCACATGGTTACTGTGGGCGTTGTATTGAGAGGGGTTGAGTGTGTATTGAAGGCACGTTTCCTGGGTATTGCATTGAATTTCCAAAATCGAATACGCTCTTGTAAAATTCTATAAAGAGAGTCATAAATAAAAGTTAAATAAGTAAAATAAATATTTAAAGAAAAAAGCCAGAAATGCTGCTTAAAATGTGTTAAACCATATTTTAGTGGGTCATAATAAAAAATGTAAATAAAATAGTGGCAATCAAAAGCGTTCAATTGATGAGAGCATAAAAAACCAGGCCACCTGCCTGGCTACTTAACACCTTCATTGTATGAGAGTAAACTCGGACCCAGACTTCAATTTGTTACTCATATGAGCAAACAACGTTATAGGAGCAGAACACTTTATAGGATCAAACAACTTTGTAGGAGCGAACAACTTTGTGAGAGGAAACAACTTTATAGGAGCGAACAACTTTGTAGAAGCAAACAACCTTGGAAGAGGAAACAACTTTATAGGAGGAAATAACTCTGCTTTTAGGCTTTTAGCTGCTAATGATTCGTATATCATTGCTTTCAAAATTGTAAGCTATCAGAATAATGTCCACGTTCTCTTATGGCATTTTACAGTACTCACATTTTCCACGTGTGCTCCACTGTAACCTGATAAAGTCAAGTGATAAAATTACTTGTCCGTAGAACTTCGAACATGCAGGAGCAGGCTCAGTGTACATATGATACATTCAAATGACAAAATTACTCGTCCCTGCAGCTTCGAGCATGTAGGAGCGGGCAGTGTTCTCATACAAGTAGCCTTAAGTGAGGCGTGTATTCAACGAGTATTAAGCGAGTATTGAGTGAGTAAAAGTTCATACCACTGCTGCCAACCTTTCTGACTCAAACATGACCGTGTGATGATATGAAGGTTGATTGGAAGTCTCAAATACCCACTTAAAGCTATTATCAAGTTATTATCAATTTATTAGCAAGTTATTAACAAGTTTTCTGCCAAGTTATTATAATTGTTATTATTATAGAGTTAGGCATTCTGAGCGGCCAGCGGTGGAATGCACCTACCACAGGTATACCAAAGGGTTTAAGGGGTTCGAGTTTTACAAAGGGCAGGACAAAGTAAACAAGACTTTGTTAAAAAAGAGATATTTCTAGAGAGGCCAATCTATTTATTAGTGAGGCCATCTTTTATATTTTTCATAACGTTTGGACAGAAGTTATTGTAAAAGTTATTATAAAATTAGGGACATAAAGTTGGAAACATAAAATTGGAACATAAGATAGGAAACATAAAATTGGAAACATAAGATAGGAAACAAAAAATTGGAAAAATAAAACTGGAAACAAAAAATTATGAAAATAAAATTGGAAACATAAGATAAGAACATAAAATTGGGAACATAAGATAGAAAACATAAAATTGGAAACATAAAATTATGAACATAAAATTGTGAACATAAGATGGGAAACAAAAAATTGGAAACATGAGATAGGAAACAAAAAATTGGAAACATAAAACTGGAAACAAAAAATTGGAAACATAAAATTGGGAACATAAAATTGGAAACAAAAAATTGGAAACATAAAATTGGAAACATAAAATTATGAACATAAAATTGGAAACATAAGATAGGAAACATAAAATTGGGAACATAAGATAGGAAACAAAAAATTGGAAACATGAGATAGGAAACAAAAAATTGGAAGCATAAAATTATGAACATAAAATTGGAAACATAAGATAGGAAACAAAAAATTGGAAACATGAGATAGGAAACAAAAAATTGGAAACATAAAACTGGAAACAAAAAATTGGAAACATAAAATTGGGAACATAAAATTGGAAACAAAAAATTGGAAACATAAAACTGGAAACATAAAATTATGAACATAAAATTGGAAACATAAGATAGGTAACATAAAATTGGGAACATAAGATAGGAAACAAAAAATTGTGTACATAAAATTGGAAACATAAGATAGGTAACATAAAGTTGGAATAAGCTTAATTATAAAACTGGGAGCATAAAATTGGAAACATAAGATAGGAAACATAAAATTGTGAACATAAGATAGGAAACAAAAAATTGGAAACATGAGATAGGAAACAAAAAATTGGAAACATAAAATTATGAACATAAAATTGGAAACATAAGATAGGAAACAAAAAATTGGAAACATGAGATAGGAAACAAAAAATTGGAAACATAAAACTGGAAACAAAAAATTGGAAACATAAAATTGGGAACATAAAATTGGAAACAAAAAATTGGAAACATAAAATTGGAAACATAAAATTATGAACATAAAATTGGAAACATAAGATAGGAAACATAAAATTGGGAACATAAGATAGGAAACAAAAAATTGTGTACATAAAATTGGAAACATAAGATAGGTAACATAAAGTTGGAATAAGCTTAATTATAAAACTGGGAGCATAAAATTGGAAACATAAGATAGGTAACATATAGTTGGAAACATAAAATTATAAAACTGGGAGCATAAAATTGGAAACATAAATTTGAAAACGTAAAACTCGAAACATAAAATTGTGAACATAAAATAGAAAACATAAAATTGGAAGCATAAAATGGGCAATATAAAATTGGAAATATAAAAATAAAAAATAGAATAGTCGTTGGAAATTTCCTCTATTTAAATGTTTGAAAAAGCCAACTGTCACTTCGGCTGTTACCTGGTTAATAATTGTCCATGATTCTTATCATTGCTTTAAAAATTGTATAATATTAGAATAATGAGCACGTTCTGTTAAGGTAATTGTATGGACTCCCATTTTCCCTAAACTGATACGGATCGGCAACAATGACAACAGTGGAATCGGCAGAAAATATATGAATAAGCCGTAGACTACGCTTTCTCCACACCAAGACCACCTTTCTTTATACTTTCATACGATACTGAGCGATTTCATTCACAGCGCTTACGCTGATATCGCATCTGTCGCCCTCGACGCTCAGCTTCTGTTACAGACGTTGTGTGTGAACCGTGGCCAAACAATGCTCCACGGTGAAATAAATGGAAATAATTTTCCATCATTTAATTGTGTGAGCACGCGGCGAGCCTGCTAAAACTGTTTGTTAATTGCAAATAATACACACAAGGAAATAATGTTAGTTGTAATTCGCAGAACTAAATATGGAGAGCTACTTTGATAAAAGAGCGTTGCGAACCTTTCTTTAAGTGTATCTTTTCGCACTTTAATGCGAAATATGATTTTGCATTGGCAGGAAACCAGCTGAGTTGAGAGTGGGTATACAAGAGGTAATAAGAGAGATGTGAATCTATACTACATTGATGCCGATTTCCTGGCATAGTGACAAGCCTGCTAGAGGCTAGAGACCAGAGACAGTCGTGAGATTTTGGGTTTCAGTCCAGACATCCAGGACATGGTTCCAAACTGCTTCTTTTTAAAATTGTTTTCTCTTCGAGTCGTTGACCTTAGTTGCGAGTATTCTTTCTCCCAAGCCCTAGCACCTACTTGTGTAATTCTTTATGGAATCAGGTATAATAAATAAACAAATAAGTAAATATTAAAAGTATATTTATATAGCAGTATCTGCTAAATTATTAAGCACACATTCCCCCCAGTTCATTGTTGTGCCAACGTTCTGAAATTATACAAGGTGAAGTAACCTCAGAGAGAGAATAAGTTTTGATGAACAGCATTTTGTTTCTCAATTGGTTACTCCAGAGAGAGAGAGAGAGAGAGAGAGAGAGAGATAGAGAGAGAGAGAGAGATAGAGAGAGAGACAGACAGCCAAAAGGCGATCAACATCATTTTCTGTCTCAGTTTGTTACTTGAGAGAGTGAACAAAGTTCGATCAATATCATTTTGCGTCTGAGTTCTTGACCTCAGAAAGTGAACAATCTTAGATCAATATCATTTTATATCCCAATTCGTCATCTCAGAGAGTGAACAAAGTTTGATCGACATTAATTTGTTCCTCAATTCATAACCTCAGAAAGTGAACAAAGTTCGATTAACAGCATTTTGCTCCCCAATTCTTCTCATGATCAGATTTTTAAAGTGAGTTATTTCAAGAAAAATGAACTCTGGAAGATGAAAACGTTGTGTTTATAAAAGTACAATTGTCATTACAATTGTTCCTTGGCTGTAGCCAAGTTCCTAGTTCAGTGACCTAGTTCAGTGAGAACCCGTCCCATTCTCTGCTCCAATGGTATACTTTTAATTACATTATCAATTTGCATTATCAACTGTCAACATCAATAGTCATTAATAATTGTCATTATCAATTGTCATTATCAATTTTAATTGTCAGTTCTGTCCGGTATGCTTCACAGAGTTTCATTCATTTACAATTTAATCCTTCGTACAGGAACTCACATAACGCTAAATAGTTTGTATTTAATGACAAGGCTCGGGTACAGGGAAAATGTAATAATTATATATAAATTAATCGTGACAGCTCAGACCATATCGAGACATTCAATCCGTAATGCCATTAAAAATAACAATAGCAATAACAATCAACGCCATACGAATTATTCACTTGTGGTTGCACCTAATTTCTGGTGCTCGTGTGTCGTATTCATGGGAATATTCATTGAAAAAGCCATGAGAACATTAAGGAACGACTCACAGGAAAGTTTTTTCTAAGTAAACAAAAAGTGTTTATTTGTTCAATGACACAGTAAATATTGACTAATAGAATATGATTACTCACACGTGTACAAAGAACCCCCCCACGATGGTGTACACTGTACAAGGTGATGTAAGAGGGAAGGTTGTCGCATTTCAGCATTGTTTATCTTTCCCCTATTGTTCTGCACCCTTGTAGATAAAGTTTGTAATTTAAATTGGACTTAGGCAACTATGCACGAAGGGAGCTAGGATAGTTCTTTATAAATATCGATTTCTGATTCGATTTAGTCATGTCTGTTTGTACTAACTTATTCCAAGAACCCATAGTTCTAGAGCGGGAAAGGACATAAGACTAAAATTTTGTTCATGTTCAAGTTTGAATGAGATGAATTGAGATCAGTTGAGATGAGTTGAGATCAGCTGAGAGGAATTGAGATCAAATGAGATGAGTTGAGATGAATTGAGATGAGTTGAGATCCGTTGAGATGAATTGATATCAGATGAGTTGAGTTCATACATTGAGTAAAGAAATAAGAGTCACAATCTCGAACAAAAAACTTTTTGTAAAATAGCGCATCACTAAGTAGCTCTCATTTTCATATCGCACTATGGTTCATGTCAATTGAGATGAGTTGAGATGCGTTGATATCAGTTGAGATGAGTTGATATCAGTTGAGATGAGTTGATATCATTTGAGATCAGTTGAGATCATTCGAGAAGAGTGGATATCAGTTCAGATGCTATATAGAATTGGTGAAAATAGAACTGCTGACACGCCCACAATTCCACACCTTAGAAAAAAATATCTCGCTATGTCTAGAACTGGTTCTTATCAATAAGCGGCTTCAAAAGTGTACTACACCTAGTGCAATTTCGTTATACTCCTTAGATGTTCTCATCAATATTAGCGAAGAGGAGTTTGGTCAACAATCAATGGACCGAAATGGCGATCAGACCCAAAAATTATGGTAATTCTACAATAGTGTATTTAGACCTATATTAATTTATGCGGTCCTCTTCTCATGTATGGAAAACATATACTGGAGTATGATTAATGATGAAGTAACGTGGCTATCGTGGTGATCAGCAGGGATATCCCAATCCAAACAAACATCGCGAAAAGATAAGAATGTGCATCAGAGTCTGTCATCGACGGAAATCCAGGGATATACATCTACAATAGCGATATATGTACTCAAATTGCATAGTTGCTTAATTGTAGTTTTCCATTGTAAAAATAAAAAAAAATACAGGAAAAGCATTAAATTGAAGAACAACAACACCGATTTCCTACTGGATATTGTAGAGATTTGGAAAGACTGCAACATGGTTAACGGGCTCCGATAATGAAAATCAGAATTGATCAATTTTTTCATACTGCGAGACGATCATGAAGGCGGTATTGAACGAGGTAGACTACAATCTAGATGTGAACTGTAAAAGATCTCTTACTAAATAGTAATAATGACATACTATGGATCCCTGTATACTGGAGACCAACTGTCGAGATAGAAAGGAGCTTCATAAGAGGTCATAATTAAGGCGGACTGAAATATCATAGATTAATGGGTCAAACACTTGCCGATTCGGAACGAAATGGACTCAACAAAAAACTGCTCCAGGATCTGGCGAACAAATCTCAGACGCATGATATATCACGTCTTCACAAAGTAGAACTGGGGAGAATGATATTCGAAACATTGCTTTCAGAAGGTACCATTGCAAATTCCTCTAAGTATCATGTCAGGAGAGACCTAGACATGGTGGAACATTTTCATTAGTCAGAATAAAATATAAACAAAGGAAGAATCAGCCGCGTTTATACAGACTATGTTTATATGGGACTATGATTAGACTCCGCAGCATGATTATAAACCTCAGCATGATTACACAACGCAGTATGATTAGACACCGCAGCATGATTAGACACCGCAGCATGATTAGACAGACACCTCAGCATGATTAGACACCGCAGGGTGATTACACACCGCAGTATGATTATACTCCTGAATATAGGATTCTCCAAATAGGTCGTTTAAAGGCCCACCTGTAGCCTCGGTAAACTTGTAAATTTTTTAATGCTTCTTAGTTTTTATTGGATCTTTACTCTTCAACTGAAGGACGTTTGAACTATACCCCGGGTAGAATTCAATCAGAAGACTGAAGACCTCCAAAGACAATATCTGTTGGAAGAATATCTTAGAGCAAGCGTAGAACCACTCAGAGCGGAATTTAAAGCATATCTGCTGAATAATACATCAAATATGAGTTTTCCTTTCCACGACATATGCGGAAAAATTAGTTGAAAGTATGCCAAGAAGATGCGCAGCTATTCTCGACGCTGAAGGCGATTTCACAGTCGACTGAATAAGTGCGTCATAGCTCTCAATAAATACTTCAATGTAAAAAACTTAAATAAATATATTTTATACTTTCCAAGTAATCGTCATTTCTCTCTTGTTGAGCAGACTCTCTTGTTGAACAGACTGCCCTCTTGTACCACAGATGAGGTGTAGATAATCCCTTCCCATGTACTTCTCTAAAGATTTACAGTCATGTTCCCCAACTTTCTGAAAACTGGTGATGGTGGCAAGTGTAAAGGAAGTCTGGAAGATTAGTTAGTAAAGTGGCTTACATATACACCCAACCGACTGAAGATACATAGGGCATCACCTTCCAGAGTACTTGAAGAAAACTCCGGTCTGCACTAATTCTATTCAATTCTTCTTCTTCTTCTTCTTCTTCTGATATCTTCTTCTTCTTATTCTAATCTCTTCTTCTTCTTATTCTAATCTCTTCTTCTTCTTCTAATCTCTTCTTCTTCTTCTAATATCATCTTCTTATTCTAATCTCTTCTTCTTATTCTAATCTCTTCTTCTTCTTATTCTAATCTCTTCTTCTTCTTCTAATCTATTCTTGTTCTTCTTCTTATTCTGATCTCTTCTTCTTCTTATTCTAATCTCTTCTTCTTCTTCTTCTAATCTCATCTTCTTCTTATCATCTCTTCTTCTTCTTCTTATTCTAATCTCTTCTTCTTCTTCTAATCTCATCTTCTTATTCTAATCTCTTCTTCTTATTCTAATCTCTTCTTCTTCTTATTCTAATCTCTTCTTCTTCTTCTAATCTATTCTTGTTCTTCTTCTTATTCTAATCTCTTCTTCTTCTTATTCTAATCTCTTCTTCTTCTTCTAATCTCATCTTCTTCTTCTAATCTCTTCTTCTTCTTCTGATCTCTTCTTCTTCTTCTTCTTCTAATCTCTTCTTCTTCTTCTTCTGATCTCTTCTTCTTCTTCTTATAATCTCTTCTTCTTCTTATTCTAATCTCTTCTTCTTCTTCAAATCTCTTCTGCTTCTAATCTCTTCTTCTTCTAATCTCTTTCTCTTCTTCTTCTAATCTCTTCTTCTTCATCTTAGCCTAATCACAGACTCTGCGAAACAACCCGCTATCGGGTAAGAGCCGAACTTAACAGCGTTCGCCAGGCACCTCTGCTTGGCACGCGTCTTCTCCAATTCGTTATACCAAGCATAATTAGGGTTTCCTCTACTCGGTCCTTCCATCGAAGGCATGGTCGCTCAGTGGCTTCCGCTTCGAACGCCTTTTTCGCTGGAGCTTCTTCGTCCCTACGCATTCTATTCCATTCCAGTTTATAAAACTCAATAAACAGCAACTTTGCTTCAAAGTATATGAAAATGCTAGTCATGATTTTGGGTCTAGGCCTGGTAAAAGTTGGGTAGCTCCTGATAAGCGAGCAGACCAATAGTTTTTAATTGCTGATTGTATTGTTGAGCACACGACGGCAGTGATAATAGAATTACTGCGAATAGATTGAGCCTGAAAATGAAAACAAGATAGCGCAGGTGGCAGCAATTGCAATCAAAGCGATATGCGGGTATTTTTCGCTTTACAACCCCAATGGCTAATAAAGTTCGCATTTGGTGTAGATGAGGAAATAGTTCCTATTAATAAGAATAACAATATTAGCGAAAATGATAATGATACCGAGATATAAAAGTGAGTAAGACCACAAAATGTAAAATAACGCAGCAGCATTGTAAGGCACCGAGCGATAATAATGTTTGCATTACAATGTTTGCCTTGAATATTGGTGATAAGATTGTGATTTATTGAAGGTACACTTTAAATTTATTAACGGGGTGAATCTAATCGCCCCACATGCACCTCCATGAATCACTTGAAAGACACCTGCAGCTGTGCTGACACGAGGAGAATTTAAACAAATTTCGGTCGGCCAAGCGGAAAACCAGAAAAGTTGCAATCGTTGTGGCGGAGCTTTTGGAATTTGTCATGGCGTGCCTGCGGCAGCTAAGTGCCACATGGCTACTGTGTAGAGTGCTGAGCAGTGCTGAACGCATAACATCAGCGCGACCGACATCCAAACACCAAACGAAGCAGTACGCCTCTTAATGGCCACTGGCGCTGATGAGCATTCTACAATAATATGAGTCAGGCACGCAAAATATAAATAAAAAAGAACGCCGCCCAACATTTCCATCATTTTAACCTCCTCCTGCCTCCTCTTTTTCCGCCATATGTCATAGTCACATTTTGGCGCGTTCCCCAAATCGATTTTTATATAAACAAATGCCAATTAAATATGCCAAATCCACTGTGGGCAGACGAGGAAAATGCAAAGTTATATACTTTGGCAATGGCAGTGGAAATCTCTCTGAGTGGGTGGAAATGATCGTAAAGTGCTTGTGAAACATTTCAATTTATAGTTTAAACAATTTCAACAAGTTTCAACAATTTCACAAAGTTGAAATGATTTCAATAAGTTTCAACAAGGTTGAAATGATTTCAACAAGTTTAAAGAAGTGTAAAGAGTTTCAACCAGCTCAATAAGTTTAAACAAATGTCAAAAAGTTTTAAATAATTATCAAAAAGTTTAAACAATGTCTAGAAGCAAGTGAATCAATTGAACAATTGATGTTTAGAATTGAAGTGTTCTGATATTATTCCTTAATGGTCAATACGCCTGTCGTTTCAGCGTAAGAATACTTTTCTTAATTATACCATGACAGTTGTGCGGTAAGCAGTGAGCAGTGATATCAAGGAAGGGGTTTTTAATGAAGGGAAAGTTTGAAGGTCAAAGAACTGGCAGCATAGGAGTGAGTTCTATGGCAGAATAGTAGGTATGCTAGCAAAGAATACAATTGTACAATTGTAGCTACTTAACCCAGGAGTCTATTGAGCGTATAAGCATATCAAGCTAGCAATTATTCCTCCAATTATACTTAATATATATTATTAATACAAACCTATATTTATAATACAAAACTTGTGTAACACATTAAACTGCAACCCGAAAGTGGGTTTAAAGTAGCACCATATCGAACAGATTCTACTCAGCAATCTTTGAACTTAATGTAAAAACAGAACACAGACTAATTTGAGAGTTCCCCGACTACCAGAAGAAGAAGTAGGGTAGGCTGGGAAACCGCCGAAGAAGGAGATCTGCAAAAACTCAGGCATCTAAACCCATTGTACTATAGCTTTGACTACTAAGTGTGAGGTCTTCCATGTAAAACTATCTGCATTTGCTCAATCAACCCATCAATCTACTCGTTACGAGTATATTTCTCTCCATTATTGTACTCATTTCAACTGAGGTGTATTCGAAATTCTGACATCAACTCAACACAACTCCACTGCCTACTTTTAGGAGTAGCTTTAATCCAAGAATGATTATCTATTATTTTTGGCCTTAATCCACTCAAATTGGTCGATTAACTTTATACCATGACTAAAATTGTTCGATTAACTTGATTCCATGACTCTACTCATATATATATCGGAATTAGCAACAGCAACGCCAGTCTTATTATTCCACTTGAAGCGCCACAGGTCTGAATTTTCTGTGCATCTATTTCAATAACTCAGCTACCTGCATAAAAATGGGCTTCAAATTATAAAATAACAGCAAACAAAAAAAAAAAAAACGAATTTAGTTTAGGAATAATAATGATTTCATCGTTGAACGCTCAATTAACTTACTTCACCGCCTGAAATTAAAATCAATTAAAAAAGTGCGCATTTAATGGACCCGGCTTCGATGGCAGTCCAACAACAATTTCAAGCTCACCTAAACAACCAAACAACCGGCACAATCGTCGATTGTGGTCATTATTGATCGCCATTAAAGGTATCAGGAGAATTTTTGTCGTGCAGCAAGTAAGCAATTGCACAGACTTCAAGGAAATGATACACATTCCAAAGAAACTGCCATTTAGAAAGGTTGCTGGGTGGGATCTTTGAACCTTATGTGCTTTAACGCGCATAATTTTTGATAAAATGTAGTCCGGCTTGATAAAATGGGTTATTAACTCATTCAAGTTGCAAGAATTTAAGATATTATATTTTTATTTGGATGTGATCTTTGTACTTTATATGATGCAACCGTATAATTTTTGATGAAATGCAGTTAAATTTGGTAAAATAGAGTAGATTTTTTCTTATATTTTGATTTATTTATTATAGTAGGTTTTTTCTTATATTTTGATTTATGAAAGATCTATTGCGATGCTCTTATTTGTTTAAAAATATGAGCATAGTCTCATCTATAGATCTTCTGTCAGGTTCATGTATTTGGGAGGAATGGAGTTGAGGGATCTTGCTCTTATCTGAGATATAATCTCCAAAACACCTGTGAATTTTCTGTGCCAAAGGTCCACAGAAAAGTCAAAAAAGGTTTCTTCACTCATTAAAGTTGAGAAAAGTCAATAAATTGGAGGATATTGCATTTGTATATGGCGAATGAATTGGAGTAACACAAGTTTTTTATTATGACCGCAGCCCCAGTCTTCCTTATTCCCTCAAACTGGTTCCATACCGAAGTAAATAATTCAGTAATTTAAGAGATCCTCGAACAATAGCCCTCTCACACAGAATCAAATATAATTTAAAGGAAACTCGATATTTTTATATGTATTCCAATGTGTGCTCCTAAAATGAATCTTATATGAATCATCAAATAAAATAAATCCCTTTTGCATTGCGAGGGATCCAGCTGAGCTGAGAATTAGAAGAGGTAGTCATCTAGATAGATATTAATCTATACTAAAATAATGTGGATATTCGTAGTCTAGTGACGAGCATGCCAGAGACTAGAGATTAAAGACTGTCATGAGGACGTGGATTCCAACCCCGTCTATGTCATGGTCGTAAAAGTAACAACTGGACAATAATAGCCGACCTCTGTGATCTAGTGGTAAGTATGCTTGACTCATACTCTGGGGTCGCATGTTCGAATTCTGCCCATGGACATGGACATGGTTTCAAAAGTGTTTTTTTCTAAGGATTTTTCTCTTCGAGTCGAACACCATAGTTGATAGTACTCCTTCCTCCAACTCCATGCAGACATAATTATTTATGGTCCAAGGTATAATAATAATAAAAGACCAGGTAGTCAGCTTATTATTTCTAATGTTTTGAAGTTTGAACAAATATCATTCATCTCCATCCTCACTTTGTACCCTGTCAGATTGCAGTCCACATCATCAAACATCGAAACGAATTCTTTCCAGAACTCCCTTTGCATACCAAATACAAACGAATCCATTCACTTCACCAATACATATTGCAATGGGCCTTTCAATCTCATTCGGTCTAAAAATTAGTTAATTCCACAAATAAATTCGTTTGTTCCTGAAAAAAAGGCACAACAGTTTGGGAACTTTGTTCGAATTTTTCCATAATTCAAAGTTCAAATTTTTTAAGAAATCAATAAAACAAACAATTTCTACTTCACGTCACACACCGAATCTATTTCTGCTGGAATTTGACGGCGGAGGATGCTGATGATGATAATTAATTGCAATATCGCAACAAAAAACTCATAAAAGCAAAGCATTTTTATGATATCGAGCAAAGTTTAAACAAATTAGAGGAACAAAATATAGAAAAAATCATTTTTTTTACTATATTTTTAAATTGGTTTTCTGAAACTCTTCAAAAAAAGAGGCGCAAATCATATTAAACGAAGAGGCGAAAAGACCAACTGGCGATTGATGCCAGAGCCAAAAAGTTGTGTTTCTGCAACACAACAACAAATCCACCCATGTCTGGAAATTAATTAACTTTTATGAAATTTTTCTAGTGTGTACATAAATTTACATACTTAAAATGCATTTGGTTAGAAAACCAGACATCTCTGTAAAATGATTCCGAGAAACTCTTACATACTATCCGATCTTAATGTGTCCGGCCTCACTAAATAAAATTTGATATCTAACTCCAACAGTAAATTGACTACACCGAAAACTGTTGTAGTGCTTTGTGTGCTTTTTTGTAACGTCATGACTATGTGGATAGTTGTTCTAGTGTGTATAGGAGTTTTTTGTGACCTCACAGTTGTCAAAATTACCAACGTTTCTTTACTATGGGGCTTTTGTTTGAAGGTATTCTCCTCGCTCTGAGATTCTCCGTGTAAATTTGCAGAGTGACATGAAACAGAAGCAATAACAGAAACAGAAACAGAACAGAAAGATATTCAGCACAATTCTGAATACAAATTCCCTGGGGATTTTTTTCACTTTTCACATTTCTCCTATTCCAAATAAAAACTCTCAAGAATTTTCTCCCTTTTCCCTTTCCTCATATTCTAAATGAACTTCGAAAGTAAATTCTGTTTCTGTTTGCGTTGCTTGTACAGCCACGTAATAAAGAAACAGACACAGATATAAACGCAGAATTCACAAGAAAATGTTCAAAATTGTATTTCATGATTGTTGTTGATTGATGAAATGACTGTGGCGCGGACTATAGGGAATTTTATCAATGAAAAGGTAAATAAATTACAGCGGGGACATGGAAAAAGAAATGGAGGTGTATGGTGAAGAGGTATTGTATACACCGTTTTGTTAAGCTATGGAAATAATCTATAAGAAAAGTAAGTAAGTAAGTTGCCATTTAGTGTCCTAACGTAAAATAAACCCAATAAAATAGGAACAAGATTATTGTAACATGTTGACAATTAATTTTCAATAAAATTTTTGTTAATATCCAACATTTGAATAGAAATATTTGATATTAAATGTCCTTAAATAAACATTCTCCATTTGCTATGAGGAATTTCTGGTCTCCTCGAAGTTGAGTTTTTGCAAATAAAGTTAGGAAATTGTATATACGGAAATGTATATTGAAAAAAATTTACTAATTATTAAAAAGCATAATGAACAAATCATAATTATTAGAAGCTACAAATTTAAAATCATTGAATGCATTTATGTCGCTAGAACCAACAATTACTTTCAATATTTCATACGATTTCTGCTACAGAAATAACTTTCGATGAGTTGTTTCTGCTACAGAAACATCTCATCGTGAGTTGTTTCTGTTCTGTCGCCAAACGCTCACTTTCTGTCGTTAAGTTCTGTAGTTAATCTACTGCAAATCCATTTCTCGATTTTGTTTCTGTTGCAAATGTACTGGATTCTGTTTCTGTTGTCGTTTCCGCTTTAAGTCACTCTGAACCTTTCAAATACCAGTAGAGAAATACTACCAAAGACATTATATTTATTGGGTTCGTGTAACTATTCTATTTTATAAGTTCAGGGACATTCTATTTCTAAGGTTCAGGATCTAAAGTATTTTTTGTTATCTTATAAAGTTGGAATACCTTCACTTAAATGTGTTTAATTTGTTCCACTGTGCATATTGATCGAAAAACGTATTCCGTCGTAATAATAATGCAAATGAACATGTGCCTTCCAACAAATATGGGATCAATTAAATCAAACGAATGTAACATCAACAAAAAAGGATACATTACGGAAAAAACCGGTTGGGAAAACTATGCAACAAAAACAACACAGTTACAACAGAAAACAAAAAACAAACAAACAATACACGAACGATTTGAAGAGGGGGAAAAACCTGTCACGTGAGCGTAGTTGGTACCAATGAGACCGCTCCGGCAGTTTAGAATTGTAAGTCAGTAAATGTGTGTGCTGCCTTTAATATTATAACCACGTTCAAATTGCGTAATATATAATTGCCACTTCACTGTTCTGTGTCTTTTTGATAGAAGGAAACGATTCAAAGAAGTGATAATGTCAGCGTTCTCAGACAATGTGAACCTAGCATTGGTATCCCAAAAGAGGTGTCTACCTGACCATGTCACTAGAGATTAGTATGAATGTCGGTCAACAAGCCATTAAATGCAAATAAATATATTTTAAGTATAAGGTACTCCATAAACGAAGTAGTTAAACACACTCGCAAATGTATGAAGCAAGGATATGAATGAGCATGTGTAGACGCTGTTTACTCTATGCAAGTATTTATTCGTGTATCTGCATATTTACGATAGATGTTTGTTGAATTAGTTGCATGTAAATAGGCAACTCATTCAAATGAACTCATTAACGAGCCGATCAGAGCTTTTTAACTCATACGCAGCCAACGTCGAGCACGTACGGTAAACAAAACTTTTGAACTGGTCACTGTTCAAGTGGGTGACATAATTATGTTTGGTACGCCTAATGCATGAATTATGTACGATCAAACTTGAGAGAACCCCAACTCGAACTAATAGCAACAAAGTTGCAACAACAAACTAACTACAACAAATACAGTTAATGCATGAATTATGTACGATCACACTTGAGAGAACACCAACTCGAACTAATAGCAAAAAAGTTGCAACAACAAAGTTATGACAACAAACCAACTAACAACAAAAACTAACCTATCTCCGAAGTTATTGTTGCAACAATTTTGTTCGAGGGGTTTTCTAGTAAACCCCTTTTTCATAACACATCACATAACAGACTCATTGCATCTCGCTTCCCCTTGCCGCTCACCGATTTTTTTGGTTCAATCTCTATGTATGTATGTATACTCTTTGGTGGAAGCTTTGCCTAATTGCCTCCCAATATTTTCGGCTCTCACTGCTGTCGATCTTAAGAATGCCTTGTAAACTAAACACACACACACACACGCACTCACATACCCACAGCTTACAAATGATCACAGCCTAAGAGGGTTTTTCTTTTACAGCACGGTGATCAAATTCGTGGCTCTCCCCATTTGCATCATCGGCTGGAGTAGTCCCACTATGACCTAAGCCTACGCAACGGCAAGGCAAATCAGTTGCAAAGCCTCAGTCAGAGTGTAATGCTAGGCGCGCACTCAATGTATTCGTGGGTCCACAAAAATTGACTGGCACACTGCTTTAAACCAAACTTGGCGCATGGAAACTGAGTACCACCAGTTGCAAAGCCTCAGACGGAGTGTTATGCTAGGCACGCACTGAATGTATTCGTGGGTCTATCAAAATTACCTGGCAGACCACTTGAAACCTCACTTGGGGCACGGAGTGAATACCACATTGTATTTGTATTTATGTATATCTTAATGGGAAGTTTGGTTTAATTAGTTTAAAAGCAATTTCTTTCACTGCGCACATAGTCTCGGAGTCATTAAGTCATCGTTTGTTTGTGCCACGCCTTTATATACATATTACGAATTCACGTCACAGCGCAAATTGTGTGTGCCTAATTACTCATGCAATTTGCCAGGTAACTGCCCCCTTGTGGCTTAGAACGAGCCGTGCAGGAATCACACTATGTAACACTACGAAATGACAAGCAATTAGGACCCACCCCTCAACCGCGGCAAGCAAGTGTCGGGTATTAAGCAATTAATAGTGGCTCACGTATAATTAAATTAACTTCAGTTGTCACCACACCAGGAAACTGTTCCTGAACACATTTGCCTTACTTTTCCTTAACACATTTGCCTTACTTCTAGCCTGATCTTTTTACAACACTTGGGCCAACTCCAGGCCCAGTTGCTCGCAATTGGTAACAGATATTCGTGTGTCTGTGCTCTGGTAATAGATACGAAGATACCTGAGAACTGGTGTTGTTCTACATCAACCATATCACATTTATGCTCTCATGCACGCAATCAACGCCACAATTTCATTCAATATTTTATGTTACTTGTACTATTTTTTTCAAGCATTATTATTTTAGTTCAAATTTGATGTACACAATTTTTCTGCTCTTTTTCAGATCGTGTGTTCCCATTCACCTTTATCTAGATTTTATTTTTGATGTTATTTTGTTTTTTTTTCTCACTTAAAACTTTTTTTACCGTTTTTTCCAAATTTATTATTGTTGTTGTTGTTTTTCTCTTTGAGATTGAACAAACACTATTTTTTTCTCAGCTCTTCCGCTTCAATCAATCAACCAATGCGTACGTTGTAGAAACGCGTCTATACAAACCGAACTCTCTCAAATGACTGCCGGCCGGTCGTCGCACTAGTTCCAACAGAGTGTAGCACTAGCAACAACAACAACAGCAAAATGTAAAAACAACAATTCCTCAGCAGCGCTATTGGGCTTTTTCCTTATTTATTTAATGTTTCGTTTTTGTTGTTGTTGTTGTTGTGTTGGTGTTTTGTGTTGTGTGTTGTGTGTTGGTTTTGCTGTTGCCTGTTCCTCTGTTGTTGCCGTTGCTGATGCCGTTGCTGCTGCGCCTTCTTTTAGCTGGTAGTTGGAGAGTTGTTGTTGTGGTTGTTGCTATTGTTGTTGTAGTTTATTTTGTAAACATTGCAACAAATTATATAGTTCAAAGTCAATGCTCAACACTCACGCTCAACTGGGAACCAGAACTGAAGCAGAAACTGATATTGAAACCGAAACTGACACTGACACTAACACTAAGCTCAGGCTACAGTGGCTAACATGCTGACGGACTGGCTGAGTCGCTCTGCCACCAGCATTGCTGTACATCTGGTCGATTGGTGGGTATGCGTGCGTTGGTTGCGAACGCTTGTGACTGCGACTGTGACGGCGACTGCGACTACAACTGCGGCAGCGATTACTACACTGCGGTTCTGACTGCGACGACTTTGGTTACGGCCGCGAGTACGACTGCGGTTCTGACTGCGACGACTTTGGTTATGGCCGCGACTACGACTGCGGTTCTGACCGCGACGACGACTGTGGTTGAGGCTACGACGCTGCTTGTGGCGACTACGATGGTGCTTGTGGCCGCTGCTACTACCAAATACTCTCCATTATCTAATAGAGAGTATTTGACTGCTACTGTGGTTCGGACTGCGACGACGACTCTGCTGCTGACTGCCACAACTGTGTCGCCAACGTTGACGTCGACGTTAACGTTGGCGTTAGTGTTGCTTCTGTTGATGGCGGCCGGTGTCGTCATCGTCACCGCACTTTACCCCAAATTATTATGTGTACATACCTACTATATTTATTATAATTTGTTAGAGCGTTAAATCCCTACCTACCTACCGCCTGGTAATAATATTTATTAACATTAGAAATGCAGGGAATAACTGAAACCACAGGCACGCATACTCACACACACACAAGCACTCATTCACTCTCTTATGAGAAAGGCGCGCTGCTGATATCCAGCGTCGTTTTTGGTTTTGTTTTTGTTTTTTTTTTGTTTTTGCTTTTTTGTTTTTTTATTGTAGATGTTGTCATGGTCACAGACCAAGTCATGGGGTTGGCATCACTAATCAAACAATCAAATATGAGTTCTAATAAATTCAAAAAAGCAAATACTCGTACAGCAACAAAATTAACTCACAAAGTGAAAATTACGTGTATGCTTCAGTGAGTGTGTATGCGAGTGTGTGTGTGCATCTTGAAGATGTTACAATTACTCATGCTCGCTGCGATGACGTTGGTGTGGGGGGGAGGGGTCTCACAAAGTACTCACTATTGAAAAAGTGAGCTAGTTTTACTACTCTACTTAATAATTAATGTTATTGTTTAATTGTTCAATATCTTTTTATGAACCGTTTCATTTATTTAAATTTTTTGTTTATTATTATTTTTCCAATTTTTTTTATTGACATTTATATTTTGTTTGTTTATTTTTTCGTTATTAGTTTGCAAAGCTTTTTCGTTTGTTTGTTTTTCGCCATAAAATTGTGTTTAAATCCCTGCTTTGCTTATTTTTGGGTTCTGGCATAAATGGAATTGCTCTGAAGCGGCGAAGGGAGTTAAATTTCAATATTGTTGCCACTAAAAAAATTCATTGACGTTGCATAAACCTGGAACCGGTTAAGAAGGACTCCTAGGGTTACATAACACAATCTGTTGGCTGAGCGAGTGTGTGTGTGTGTGTGTGTGCGTGTGTATGGGTGTGTGTGTGCGAGTGTATGGGTGTGTGTGTGTGTGTGTAAGTGCTGAATGTGGGGAAATTGCTCCGATCTGTTGACAAATTTTTTGGTATTCTTCGTAGAACTATTCAACGCTTTTTTATAGATAAGAATGGAAGGCAGTGAAGTGCAAAGCAGGCATTCATCAAAGATATGGCAAATAAAGTTGGGTTTCATACTCAAAATCTACTCTAAAGATAGTAAAAGATGTGACAAAAATAAAATACGAGTGTGATAAAAAATTTAGTTTCAATTAATTAGAAAACTTTTGCAAACGCTTCACACTGAACTTTAATGAAATCTAATAATGATGCTTGAAATGATGATGATGATGTTGAGTGTTGTGCCGATTAGAAGAATGTTGTGGATAATTACTTTAACGATAATAATTTTAACGATAGTGATGTTAACGATAAAAATTTTAACGATAGTGATGGTAACGATAATAATTTTAACTATGTATACAGTTTTTAACGATAGTGATAATAACGATAGTAACAATGGTCATGGTAGTGTTGACATTGAATATGGTAAAGTAAATAATGAAAATTGTTATCACGGCAATTGTGAAGATAATGATAGTAATTATATTGAAGTTGGTAATGAAACTGATGATGTCGATATGCAAATTGCCTAATCAGATAGATAGTTAAGAAATTCGAGAGTCAAGACTTCGGTATTTGTTTAGAAAAGTGGTAGGCCGCAGAACAATTGTAGAAAGAGGTATCCAAGCACTCAAGCATTGACGCCCATTGTACTCTAATATAAATAGAAATGGGTTTCTATAATAACAATGTAAGGGTAATAATGTAATTTAGAATAACAACAATGATAGTGATATTAATTTTTTTAGTGGATATGGTGCAGTGTTTTGCCTGAGTGCTTAGAGACCCCTTTCTTCGGTGGTTCTCCGGCCTACCCCACTTCTAAACAAATACCGAAGTCTTGATTCTGGAACTTCTTAACTATCTACTTAGCGGCAGTTTGCATATCGCATATACATATTTAGAGTAAACAAAAATAGAATGGTTCCGATGATAATAATGCCTTTTATATTGGAGATCTTTATAATTATACCTAAAAAATTATTTTTATTATTCTTATTATTACTTGAAAAATAATGACTTAATTATTAGCTTATCATGAAAGAAGAGTCAGGGTCTTCAGCTCAACTAAAAATATATTATTTTATTAACTGTAGAAATGAAGGTTATTACACTAGTTTACAAGGTTTTTGCTACAAAGTACTCATATCAGTTCCTAAAGTATTAAGACCTCCTAAACATGAATATGCCACACAAAAAAACTGGGTCCGATTTTTTCTTGAATATTCCGACGTCGCTAATACTATCCAAAATGTCTTAATTTGAAGGTAATGAGGAACGATATCAAGAATATTGGAACGAAAGTTTGCTCGGAGAATAAATAGCTCAAAACTGGCTTGTTTTGCGGGTAATGGAGTATCGTTATCGAGGATATTGGAAGGAAAGTTTGTTCGGAGACTGTTGCAGGACATTAATATGAGAAATTAAACCGAATATATACAACAGAAAATCATTGAATAAAATAGTAATCATTTTTTCTGTTCAAGTTGAAAATAAACAATTATGCAATATCTCAGAAACGATCAGCCTCAGAAGATCGTTATTGAAACTAGTGTTATGGTAATGAACAACTTATAGTACAGATCAGGCCCATAGTAGTGAAGAGTTGGCTTGGTTGACTTTATCGATCATGACGATAATTATTCTAAAGATTTTTATACTCTTGACTATTAGGTGAACGTGCTTATAAAGGTAATAAGGACTATAATGATATAGAAAATTATGTTGAAATATATCATAATATTGATATAGATAATGATGTTCATATACAAAATGTTGTTGATATTGAAAATATTGTTGATATAGATATAGAGAATAATGTTGATATAGATATCTATAATGATGTTGATACTGAAAATGATGTTCATAGAGATATGGTGTTCATATAGGAAATGATGTTGATATAGATATATATAATTATATTAATAATTATATTAGTTAATGATAGTGATGTAGATAATGGTGTTCATATAGGAAATGATGTTGATATAGATATAAATAATGATATTGATATATATATAGATAATTTTATTACATATGTATTTAATGATGTTGCTGTAAGATAATGATGTTGAAATAGATAATGATGTTGATATAGATATTGAAAATGATGTTGAACTTGAAAATGATGTGGATATAGATTATCAATAAACGATATAAATTATGATGTTTATATAGATAATGATGTTGATATAGAAAATGATGTTGATATAGAAAATGATGTTCATATTGAAAAGTTGGTTGATGTTGGTGTCAACGATATCAATGATGATAAGGTCAATATAACAACTCTCTAAATAAATATTTATAAAGTTCACTCTTCAAACTATCGATCGATGATATCGCAAATGATAAATGATAAATAATGCTATCAGGCTATTGAGGTGATGTTGCTACTGATTATATTGAAGATGGTGATGATGGTGTTGTACATACTGATGACTATGATATTTAAATTGGTAATGCTAGTAATTAAATGGATGATCACAACTTGGCAATTTCCTAATCTAAAATTATTAAATGCTGTTGAAATAATCATTGAATACTAAGAATAACAATTACGTTGAGGATGTTGTTGATTATCCTCTATCACTAGTTAACAATTTTCGTTTATTTTTACTTCAATATTTTGACCAACCAAAAACGAAACTGCCCTCAAAAAATGTACTTCCGATCGTTGCCAAAATACTTTAGAAAATTGTACTAAAATTGTTTTGGCACTTTGTAGGAAAAACCTTGTAAACTATTGTCATGATTTTTTATATAGATTAGGTCGATCAGATAAACGTCACGTCTCCCTCCATTATAATCAACTCAGGGTACCCTACAGAGAATTACTCTAGATATGCTCTTAATGATGACATATGAATGAAATTTGTTAGTAATATACATCATCACTAATGGTCCCTGTGACTGAGTGCTCTGGTTAATTGCAGCCCTGTACATTTCTATTCTAATGTACATCACCATGGTTTAACTCCCCCACACATGCAAGGGAAAAGGTATTTCGAAGTCGGTCTAACCAGACTTCAGACTTTTTTGCTTATTTCTACTGATAAGGATGGTGACAACAATGGCAATAACAATCACGATAATCATAAAAACGATCCTGCCGACTCTGCTATTGACAACTATAATACAAATTGTACCAATAATGACAATGAGAACGGTGCTGGTGCTATTAAAAACTATGATTAGTGGGATAATTGTGATTATATTGGTGATTCGCAGCTAAGCTACTCTGGTAGATCCGCCAACTGTGACCCCGAAGGTGGCCTGAGCTTAGCGTCGTAATTGTAATGATCGTAACGAAATGTTGATGATGATAAGGAATACGTTGTATATCATGATATAGTACGAAATTGGTATTTTCGAACTAGTTCTATTTAAGATCACATTTCTTTAATTTTCACTGAAACATGGAAACGATTTAAAGTTAAAAACTCAACTAAAAACCTGGCGTGCATTAGAAAAGACCTGTGCTATATTCAATTAATGACTTAGCTAAACATGTAGTGGGGCGAGCGTTCTCAGACGCTATCGCCAATGTCAATAACACCAACAAATACAACAACTTTAGTTATAAATCTAAAAGATAATACAATTTCACATACAACAACTTTAGATTCAACAACTTTAAACACATTAGCAACAGATTCAACAACAGCTACAACACCTTCAGGTGCAACAACTTCATATACAACAACTTTAGATACAATTCAAACAGATACAACAATTTCATCTACAACACTTTCAGCTACAACAACTTTAGATACAACAACTTTATACACATTATCAACACATACAACAATTTCAGCTACAACAACTTCAACTGCAACAACTTCAGCTACAACAACTTTATACACATTATCAACAGATACAACAAATCCAGCTACAACAACTTCAGGTGCAACAACTTCATATACAACAACTTTAGATACAATTCCAAAAGATACAACAATTTCATCTACAACACTTTCAGCTACAACAACTTTAGATACAACAACTTTATACACATTATCAACAGATACAACAATTTCAGCTACAACAACTTCAGGTGCAACAACTTCATATACAACAACTTTAGATACAATTTCAAAAGATAACACTATCTCATCTACAACAACTTCAGTTACAACATTTTCATCTACAACAACTTCAGCTGCAACAACTTTAGATACAACAACTTTAGATACAACAACTTTAGATACAACAACTTTAGACGCATTATCAACATATACAACAATTTCAGCTACAACAAATTCAGGTACAACAACTTTAGACACAATATCAACAGATACAACAATTCCATCTACAACAACTTCAGCTACAACAACTTTAAATACAACTTTAGACACATTATCAACACATACAACAATTTCATCTACAACAACTTCATCTACAACAACTTCAGGTACAAGAACTTCAACTACAACAACTTTAGATACAATTCCAACAGATACAACAATTTCAGCTACAACAACTTCAACTACAACAATTTCATCTACAACAATTTCATCTACAACAACTTCATCTACAACAACTTCAGGTACAAGAACTTCAACTACAACAACTTAGATACAATTCCAACAATTTCATCTACAACAACTTCATTTACAAAACCTTCAGGTGCAACAACTTCAACTACAACAACTTTAGATATCATGAAACATCACTCATTGCAATGGAAACGTTTTGTCATTCACCGCTCGCCAATTGACACGGAAAAAGAAGAACTTACCTGTGGCCGTAGAGAGCCACGGGCCAATACTCGCACAACAATCAACCACCCTTATCAGGAAATTTCACTTGAAATTGTCGCAGTGTTGAGCGCGCCTGTGAGTGTTCCTCCACCTGCAGGTGTTTCTGTTTGCTGTTTGTGTGGTTGTTTGTTCTAAAACTGATTAACAAATTACATCACGATACGAACTGCCTTGGCTGGCGGTGTGTGCCTTATGCCGTACTCCGCATTCGAAGGAAGTGGTTAAACTGTGTTGGCACAGCTGCGCGGCTTAGATAACAGCCCCAGACGCCAGCTGATAACGAGAGCTAACAAAATTTAATTGTTAATTGCCAGAAACGTGACTTAGTGTTTGCTCTGTCGCTGCTGGAAACATAATGAAGCTAAACCAAAGCACAGCAAATGACCGTATAGCGAAAAATCTGGCATAGTCATGGGGAGAGAGCTGCAGATTGGCTTTGGTTGGTTGGCTTGCTACCTACTAATTACCACGTATCGGTCATTTCAGTGGGAGTGCGAACATAGAAAGCAATTAAAATCATTTACTAAATGGGTGTACTCGGGTATTTTTGAACAGGCTAAAAGAGCACCGCGACCGTAGAGATCTGTTGTGGAGATACTCGGGTATACATTTTTATGTATTTTAAATGGCCCCCTTGAGCTGCGTACATAGCTTCATAGGCTGGTCACTTAGCTTAGAAGTTAGTTGCGTAGAACGGAGGCTCCAAACAAGGCCTACTGAAATATGTGCCAATATACTGTGAAGTTCTCTGCGTGGCTGGCAGTGGTCGCCTGCGGACTGAGTGCGTTGCTAGTCTACGCTGATGTATGCCAACATGTGTAACAGTTTTTTTTTGCTGTCAGAGCCAGAACACTGAAAATGCTGCATGACGCAAGCCCATCTGCTTTGCCACTTCTACACAGAGCCAAGAGCAAAGAGAAGTAGCTGCCTGATAATTGGAATACATCCGCTTAAGCCACTTGTGTCTGCCAGCATTTACAGTGTGGTGGTTGTTGACCTTTGCCCTGTGCCTGTCTATTCAAAGAGTTCTGCCGTAATTTCAGCAAAACAACATATTCGTGTTCAAGAATCTCGACTGCAAATTTCTGGACCCCACGTATGGCGAGTTCACGTACTGTCGTCTAAAGGCAATCAATCGGTCGTTGGTCCTGTTGACGGTGCGGTCGACTTTCTATGAAGCACCCAAAAAACATCTGAAAGTATTTTCATTAATTCTTTTATAACAAAATTTGTAGTTCCCTAAAACTTGCTTCCAGATCCACATGCAGTTTTTCAAGAAAGCGAACGGCTACAAACCGTTCCTGATCAACGTCGAATTCGATTTGTGCACCCTGCTGAAGGGCTACAATATTCCCGTGTTTGCGCCATTCTACGCCATGATCCGTCCATACGTCAATGTTCACAAGCCATGTCCGATGCCGGTAAGGAAATGAATATCAGTTGTTGGTGTCTCTTCTTCTCTTAACACATTTTCCTTCTGTTCCATGTTTTTCTTCAGGCCAAATTTGCTATCCAGAATTTTCCCATCAAACCCGAAATGGTACCTTCAACGTGGCCGGGAGGAGAATATCGCATCGACATTACCTTCATAGTGGCCAATATTCCACGCACGCTGGTCAAAGTGTTCATTGCCGCCTTTGAGAAATCAAAATGAGTTAAACCAGATTCGCGTAGAAAGGACTTGCATTGTTTTGTAGCTAAATTAAAGGATATTCTCTGCCATGCTCAGTGATTTTAATTTGAATCTTCAATAGCCAGAACTCAGTTAGGCGTAAGGACTCAATAGTAGAGATACTATGGAAGTAGAGCAGTGAGTAAAAGAGAGTTGTGGGCTCTTAGTTCCGGTTGGAAGTGGAAGTGCATTGGAAGAATAATGAAGTGATCACAATTAAGTGGGTACACATCAGGATAGCTCTCAACTAAATAACACTACAAGCAGCATTTTATTAACCAAACAAGAGATGGTCATTGGAGTGTTGACTCCAAAGGATTTGATTGGCTGCTTTATGAGCTTACTTTCAACATAACGTCTTCATGAGCTTACTTTCCAGAGGACTACTTTGTGAACTTACTTCCCACAAGACATCTTCAAGACCTTACTTTTTAAAGGACTTCTTCATTAACTTACTTTCCACATGGAATCTTCTTGAGCATATTTTCGGCAGGACATCTTCATGAGCTCTGTTACCACTTATCATATTCATAAGCTTAGTTTCCACATGACGTCTTAATGAGCTTACTTTCCACAGGGGATCTTCACGAGGCATTCAGCAATGTCTGCCTAATTACTGCAAGTATTTTATTCTCCTTACCAGAGTTCCCCCTGAAGGTTAGGAAAGTTATGACTAACTTTTGAATATAATCTCATATGAGAGCCCCTTCCAGCGAATAGGGTGGATGCAGAGAATGACGAAGAGCGTAAACGGTCCTAAAAGTCCCATCGGGCGTCAGATGGTCGAAACATTATCAAAGGCCATGCCAGACATCTGCATACCGAAAGACTTCCCAAGGCAAGAGCAAGCTGTTCAACCAGCTTAGGACTGTTGAGGTACACCTTAGGCACAAACACTGGGTTCACATACCAGGCCTAAAGGTATCAAAGAATCTGCATACCACCTAAAAAGATTCGAATCACTCATCAATCTCTCTAAGAATAATCTTAGCCTGAGATGACAGGCCTACTCACAGGACACAGTAAATTGAACTCACATATGGTGCGGATGAGAGTCACCTCGGACGATTACTGCAGATTCTAAATGGAGGAAGAGGAGACGTCCTTGAATATGCTGAAACAATGCCCGGCTATCATGCACACCCCCAGGAAATACTTGATATTCTTCCAAGGCTCTGCTAGTAATGTGGCATCTTTGGAGTTAAAACTTGTCATCACGTTTATCCAAAGGATAGGACTCAAAAATATACTTTGAACCTCTGATGGGGGCACAACAGATCGGAAGGTCGCGGTGCTTTAAATACCCTACACAATAATAGGGTGCATGTACCACTTTGAAGTATCCCTTCTCTTCCTATGAGAGGCTTATGAGGCTTTTGGCAGGCATGCCTAAATGTGACATTTTCTCCGTTTTCTCTCATAAGGAGCTCAATTGCTACAAAGGATTCTATTCACATTTTTAGTTAGTTTAGGATTTGTTTACTGAATGAAGCGTAGAAAATACTATAATGCCCTATTATAATACCCCTAGTTTACAAAGCGTAGTAAATCCTATTATAATACCCCCACTTTATTATGGAATAGAATCATATGAATCCCATTAGAATGAGTTTAAAGTCACCCTCGACTTCTGATCACATCTCTACTCCGCAATAGAATATTTAATGATAGAAGTACCCTTAAAAGGCAACGATTTAGCTCACACTCAATTTCCAGAGCACAGAACTGCAAGCAAAATACCGCTTCCTTAATGGTCAACGCACTCCAATTCCAAGCGTTGTGTTCTATTTCAACATTAACCTCCAGCAATTCATTGACCCGGTGGCAAGTTGCCACCCTTATTAGCTTCAATCCTCGTACGCATATTATAAATATTCCAAAAAAAAGTGTTTGGGTTTGAGTGTGCGTGCTTTCTTCCCAACCGAGCAGTTCTTGCCACCCACATTTGAATTGAATTGCGTACAAGGTCAACAAAAAGTCAGCACAACTATTCCTCCTTCCCCGCGATACTCTCGTAAAATGTGCGATGACATAATCGCCGACTCCGTTTCGCATGTGTTGACAGGATACGCTCGACAGAGTCGGGCACAGCTGAGACTGGCAGGCAACAGTTGGAGGCCGCGTTAACTTTTAAATCGCTGCTCCTGAATTTACATATTAAGTGTGAATAATTTGCTCGCACTCTGCGTCACTGAAGCGACATCACAGCGTCGGATACATGAGCGGAATTTGCCCAAAGAGAGCAAATTAAAATTGCGTATACGCCGCTGTGGGCTGTCGCTTGTTTATGCTCTCCAATTGGTTCTGCACTGAAACGCCGCTTGATGGGATTAAAACAAAATCAGCGTATTTGTGGCGCCAGCGGCAGTAACATGACCAGCAACAGCAGCAGTAGCAGCAGCAGAAGCAGCAGCCGTGCCAGCACCAGCACCAGCTTTAAAAGCATTTTCACTTAATTGATTTACGGAAGTTGCTTCAACGTTTTGGACTTGGGCATAGGCACGGCCCAGCAGAGCTAATTTTGCTGCATATTGTGAACGCATTATGCAGATGCTCCGTTGTTGATAAGCAGCTGCAGGGAGTGGCATGAAATTTGACTAACTTCAATAGTGACCACACCCAAAACTATTAATCTATTACGTCTGTTCTGCTGCGTCGCATAAGAAAGCAGCGGAAATCATAATATTCATAGTCGTTAACCAGCTGAGCTCATACTCGTAGTTTAATGTGAGTGAAATGCAATTAAGCCCGCCTTTTTACTGCCTTCTTTCCTGAACGATTTAGAGTACGTGCGTCACAAAATGATTTTTTAAAATGTCTCCGCTTATTTCACAAATAAGTGCTGCACAAATTGCCTTTAATTTAAGTTCAATATAAGCAATACAAGTGAAGATCGAGGTCAACACTACACCAACCACAGTGCTGCTGACTGTGATTGCCAGCACACAATCGAACACTCAAAGAGCCATCACACGGCCGTCACAGGCCCAGACACAGAAGCATGCAGACCCAATGCACACACATAGAGACCCAATGCACACACATAGAGACCCAATGCACACACATAGAGACCCAATGCACACACATAGAGACCCAATACATACACAGACAGACACAGAACACTAATAGACAGACCCGTACTCACAATACAGACCCATTCAGACTCATCACACAGTCATCACACATTCATCACACACCCATCACACACCCTTCCACACCCATCGGCACACTCTCACCATTCAACCAGAGCATGTTATATTAAATTGTGCGACGAGTTTTCATCATAGCCATGTCCGTAATTGCAGTCACTGTCATTCTGTCATTACACATTCAATATTTACAGGATAATTGCGAGTACGTACTCGTATTTTGCCCGCCGTGCACACCAACCACAGTCGGAATCCCATGTCCTGCTGTAGGCCTAACTGCAGGACATCGCACCAGAGCTATGATTGCGTGACTTTTGTGTTGTGCCAATTTGAAATCTGATTTTTGCGTGTCCTTTGATATTCAATTAATTTATTGACCACTTAAATTGAACGTTCAATAAAATGAATGAGTGCGGCCGCCGACATCCTGACAACACCGCCTCAATCACAACAAATAACTACCAATTATATAAATTATCTCTAATTTAGCACAAAATATGGTTTTAATGGGGCATGTCTGCTGGCGCAATGGGGAATTTCCTAAGTGGATTTTGTAGTGTGATTTATGAAGTTGTTTTCACAAGAAGGATTCAGGCTTATTGCTAAGTTACACTTCTTGTTGTTCCATAAACTAAAGAAACAATTCGATTTACCAGGAATTATAAAGTTGTTTGCACGCGAACTTAAAGGAAGGATTTATTCTTTTGGCCATTTTTTCTGGAAAAGTCTACAGAAACTAAACGAATATATGAATATAAATAAAATATGATATAAATATATTAAGTGCCGAACAATAACTGTCCACTTGGGAAGATTCTGAGGAAATGTTCCAAAAAATATATGAGTAAAGGAAAGGAAGGAAGGAAGGAAGATTGCTGATTGTTTTGGGGGAATGTTCTAAAAAAATATATTTAAAGGCTACCAGGGAGCGAATTAGGAGCTCAATAGACGCTTAACAATTTGCTTTATATCTCCATAAAGCGGAGACGAAGAGACTACATTAAAGTAGAAAAAGTCGGATATAAAATAAGAGTCAAATGGGGAAATCCAAACAAGATGCAGCCAAAAATTCTGGTAGAGACGTTAGGTTAAACTCGAAAGGTCTAATCAAATATGGATCAAGTTGAGAGATCCTTAACCAAGCCAATTCAATCTTGAAACTAAATACGCCACCCCAATATTTTTATTAGTTGTCCCGAAAACTTATGTTCCCATACTCCATACCTACTAAACACCACTCATTTATAAATATATATTAAATAAATAATATTAGTAGGTTAGTTTAGGTTAAACTGGCTGTGACTGTGAAGGCCACACATACACCTGCAAGGTCCTTTGCGGTGCCAGATGGATATCTGTTTAAGAGCTGTAGTATACATTGTTCAACAGAGAGATGCTCTTAGCAAATCTTAAGCGCAAAACTCTCCCTAATTGTGCGACCTCTTCTAGTCCTTCAAACCAAAGAGCTCCGAGATGTGTTAGGCGCGTTTTCGATATTGCGGGACATAGGCATAGTAGATGCTGCAAAGTTTCCCTAGTGTCCTGCTCCCCATATTTCCTGTATTCAACGTTGTGTGAGAGTCCCATCCTTTTAGCGTGTACCGCCATTAGACAATGACCTGTTAGTATTCCTACTACCGTTCTGCTATCCTTGCTCGGAAGTCGCAGTATGGATTTGGTCTGAGTGCTGTATGGTTTGCACATGAGCTGTGCCATTTTATATGTGGTAGTACTCCACCTTTCTTCTTTCTTTCATGTCATCTTCAGTACGGCTATTGAGCATTTGTAGAGGCAATACTATTAATAAGACATTCATAAAAGGGTCAAAGAAGTTTGAAAAGTTGTAACTTCCCTTCCACCATCCTCTATTTCCCCCTACTGCCAAATATTTCCAGACTTATAGTAAACATCAATGCCTGAGTGCTTATAGTACAAAGGTTCTTAGGCCTACCCCTCTTCTATTATATTCTATTCTAATAAGACATTCATAATCACCATCTTATTACATAGACATGAGACAAATTAGTCATTATAGAATGCCTATAAGCACTAATGAGTTATAAGCCCCATTTGTTTCACAAAAGGCCCACGCAGTCGCAAAGTTCTGTTAATATTGATAGGCTTTTATGAAAAAGTTTTGTTCTACACACCAACCATACTAAACTATGACTTGGCCGTGACTTGACAGAGCCAAATCGCATAGTCGTGTAAACGCACCAATTGCAACTCGTTAAATATAACGACTTTGTTAAGTTTTCGCAAATTAAGCGTGCGGAAACTGGCGAATTGGGAGCTGTTTCACCTAATTTCAGCATGTGATTTTATAAGGAAATCATTAGAAATACAAAGATACCAAACACTTAAAATTACCCTTGCAAGAGCCTCATGAGGGACGCACTAGTTGTGCTTAACGGATTTGCTTTCAATGTTTGATAACTCTTGATCTCTTCACAACCGACTCCTTCGAGATCTTACAATTACAACTGGAATCTTTCGCAAAAATCCCGACCTTTTTATAATTATTCTTAAAATGATTTCCTATGAAATATTGTTAATATTATTGGAGGCATCGGAAGTAATATCCATAACTCTTAACCTAGAAATCACCACTAAATTTCAAATGACTATGCCCGGGGCAGTGATCGAAGAACCCACGAACCCCCGAGTGTGAGTCTACCATACTAACCTATAGAGCACGGAGGCCGGCAAAATGAGCAATTTATGTGGTTTTTCGAATGTACCGTAGGTGGTTTTTTACCTTAGCCCTCCTCTGCCTAATTATCTCTATATAAGAGTGCTTAAACTTCCAAGTGTTTTCCTCCTAATCTTCACTTCTCCATGGCATCAAGCCTGCATATCGGTGAAAATTGCTACGAGTATATCGCAGGTTATTTTTTTTTCCAAATCTCGGAATGTTTCTAGATTATTAATTCGATCTTTGAAATAAAAGAATAAGTTTTTAATGGTGTTTTAGTAAAAAAAATAACAAGCATTGGTCACATGAAGGTCATTCATTTTTTGTATTTGTTTTTGACGTAATTTTTGTCTTACAATTAATTTCTGAACCAGTTCTGTTCTATTTTGCAGGCACATATGTACATATGTACATACATACATACATATGTATGTATGTGAATATACTCTGGTTTCTCAGTGGCAACTTCATTGTGATACTTTCATACCAACAACAAATGCACGCAGCTGCTTGCTCAGCCGTTCTGTCAACCGAATACTTTACCTGCAAAACCACACTTGCAGTTAGAAGCAACCGAGCGCACCACGACCGCTTAATCCAAAGCGACAGAAGCTCTTGCGCTAATGCCACAGCCTCTAAATACACTCTAAAATTCACTCTACTCCTCCTCCTCCCACCCAGTGGGCTACGTCACTTCGCAGTCGCATCTGGATAGCATCGTTTTGCTACAGAGCTCTGCAGAGTTGGAATTTCACATTTATCGCCGCATTGATCGTCCCGAAGATTTTCACAGTCGTACTTCGTCGGGCGCAAATCGTTGAAGTTATGTGAGTATTCCCCCAAGCGCAGCAGTCGTGAATACAAGTAGGTCGGCACAATTTACCGGCAATTTCAAATGTCTCAAATGTACTCTGCGTTTATTTGTTATTGCATTTTATGGCGCGTGCAGATCGGAATTGATTGAGAGGGATTTTTAACTGCTCGGCGGCCTACGATTGATACTTACATAATAACAACAAAAGCAAAAACAACAACAACGTGCTGGAGCAAGAAAATCAACTCAACAACAACATCAAAGTCTGAACTATGACAACAACAACAAATGAAAATCAAATAAATCTCATTTAATTAGCAGTTTTTATACTATATTTATAACTGTATGCTCTGGCCTTCGTTTTTTTTTTAATTCTGTTATATAGTACAAACATACATACATATGTATATCTACATATGTTCATTCATACATACATACATATGTAGTATATGTACATACTAAACATGCAGGGAAATACTAAATTATGAAGGGGGTGGGGGGGCGGCTAGAGGGAAATCAAATTCACAAATTTTTTACCGTGTCAAAACACTTTCTTGACAAACTGTATACATATGTATGTATGTGAATATTATATATACAAATAGACTTTTTTATAAGCCGCCCTTCTCTTCTATGGTCGGGCGAGAAATACCAGCATTCTAAAGAGAGAAAGAAGACACTGCCAAATTGATTTTAATTAAAATTAAATTAACACAGTGTTCAATACAAAAAAGGGCCGATTTACAAAACCTGTTCCATATTAATCCAAAAACAAATCTGTTTATTATAATTTTTATAACTCAAAATAAATATGTACATACATATGTATGTACATATGTATATTTGTATATACATATGTATATGCATATGTATGTGTAAATTCCCTTGCGACAGCTTGGCATACTAATGTGGCTGCTGCCAGCTTCATAGAGCATAAACACAACAGTTCGTATACATACATACGAGTATGTACATACATGTAGTAAATATGTATGCATATTCTACATGTGCATATGCACACAAATATTACAATTTCCTTGAGTACTGTTTACATTAAAAAAAAATCAACAAAAATACTACTCCCTTTTTCTGTGTTGCAACAACAAAACCAGATAACAGCACATTTTAACCCCATTTCCAAGCACTCTTCTGAAGAAAAAACTAGCATTTATTTTACTCTTGTTTTTTTTAAATAAAATTTATCATCAATACTAATAAAAACCTAACATGAAACCAGAAACATATACATACATATATGTTTCTGATGAAACTAAGCCCAACAGAATTTTAATAACATGTACAATATTTTCTTTAAATATGTATTGAGTTTTAATTTTCTCAAGCACCCGGCACGCAGAAATGGAAAAAGTGACAAACCAAAGTTAGCAACTGCCAAAACCACGTAATAGCTTGTTCCTGATCCAAATTCTAAGAAAATATGTCCATCAAATGAAGCAAGTATCGGAACCAATTTAGTAAATATTTGAATCACATCAAGTAGGTATAGGAATTTTTATCGTACTCCCCCAAACGGCAAATATTTGAATCACTTTAGTTAGTAGCAGAACCAATGTTTTTCGAATTCGATAAATTTTCGCACACCATTTTGAAAATGACATCCAGAAAGTATGCCAAACAAAAAATATTCGGAGTACATGGTTTTCATACTTGCTAATGCTTGGGTTAAAATACCTACTTACAATTCGGTGCGGATACTTGCTAAATATTTTATTCTGGCATGCACCTACTCATGGTTTCTGCGCGCCTGGTATAAAAAATTATTAAACCGAGATTTCGGCGTGTGTCGATATCGTTGGAATACGGTTGCAGTCGGCGGCAAACATTCATTAAATAAAATAAATATAATTCAAAAACTTACACTGTAAGAAAAGATTTATTGAATAAAATATTGCTTAGAAAACTTTTTAAAGCATTTTCACAAGTATATTGTTTCTTTAAATAACAACATATTTTATATTGTGTGAGTATATCAGTCTGCATTCTATATTATTATAATTATACTTAAAATATAAATAATTCAGTCTGAAAGAGTTTGTCGAGATAAGTTCTAGAAACTGAAGATTGCGGATCAAAGAGTTAAAAAGCAGTATTTCGAAATCAAACTCTGGGCAGGACACGAACAAACACGCAGGACACCGCATCTCAGTTGAAATCATCTTAATCAGCAGTTGAATTTTCACCTGTGTTACGGTTGAATTTTCACCAGTATTCCAGTTGAATTTGGAAGACAACATATGAGTGACTCGGACTTGCCCAGCACAACTCCTATATTGGCTATGCTCAAAGTATCTCTGGAGAATATTATCACAACTTGGGCAATAAAGAAAGTTATTCCTTAAAGAAGTACAATTTGATTGATTGTTACTTGGTTATTTCGGCACTTATTTCAGCGATTACATGCCACTCGGTGCATTCCTTAGAAAATGTTCTTAAGAGCGAGTAACGAGTTTATTGATTTTTATTTGGCACTAGTTAGAGTGACAACTAAACTAGAGCTCAACTTAGAGTGACGCTTTCTTTATACCAGAGCTCAGTGCTACTTTATTCTACAGCGTTGGTTAGAGTGAACATTTATACCAGAGCTCTAGTTAGAGTGACTTTTATACAGAGCTCAACTGAGAGTGACAATTTACACCAGAGCTCAATTTAGAATGACAACTAAACGAGAGCTCAATTTAGAGTGGCAATTTACACCAGAGCTCAAGTTAGAGTGATAGGCAGGACACACTTATTAGGTGGTCCCAAAAGAAAACCACTCTTCTTCTTGATCTCTTTTAAGTTCGTTTATTTTTAGCTATGAGCTTTTTTCAACCCAAATGGCATTTCAGCTGAAAATTTAATTTAAGAAAATTATTGTTGTTCTCCTCTTGCGGCCAAGTTATTAGTGCTCCCTGGTGATATCTAAAACCAGAAAACGCCTTAAGCTAAGATGATAAATGAATACAATTGAATTCACAAATAAAATATCCGCCTTAAAAAATGTTTTCTCACCACTACTTTGGCAGTGGTGACGTACATTTATAATAATTATTAATAGGGTTATCATCACCTAATTACACACACACACATGTAGATGAGGGCGTTTCGATCATATACAATTACTATGAATGCAAAAAATAATGTAAAACCTAATTCGGAGAAAATTCAAATTTTAATAAGATCGATTGAGGATTGCTTATCTTCAATTTCAAAAACAAAAATAAACGGCGGGGATTGGGAATTACCCGTTGGAGAAAAAAAATCAACAGATTATTATACGAACAAACAAGCTGAGCTTCAATTCAGTGTTGAAGAAATCTTCAACGGAACAAGCAGCAATCGCAGAGCTGAGAAGTAACTGTAAAGATGCATTTATTCCGCATCTGGCAGATTTATTTAGTTTTATTGATAATTGTGGTGCTGCTGAGTGAGTCAACCATGGCGGGGAAGAAAAAGAAACCGAAATCTAAATCAAAACCTAAGTCAAAGCCTCAACTGCACGTCAGCGTACATGGCAGTGAGTTATTGGAGATTTATATATGAAAATTGTGATTTTTTTAATGAGTTTTCTGTGTTTTTATCTTTTCAGCGATTAGTATCGGTTGAGCAATTGAATGGATCCACATGATTTTTTACGCAAATGTTATTTGTTTATTCATTTATGCATTTCAGCGTACATGCCAGCGAATTATCACAGATTTAAATAAAAATTGTGGTTATTTATTCTATATTTGTATATTTTCACCGATTAGTAGCGGTTGAGCCAACGGACCCCTAAACATTTTATATTTATATTTATCGCATAGTTTAGAATTAATAAAAATTGCAACTGTTAAGCAAAAATATGTGTTTCACAAATAGGATCAGAACATATGGTGAACTTTAAAGTAATCGGACTGAGTCTGGAATGCCCATTTAGCAAGGAGTATGAGGTAAAAAGAGTATCAATTTTTCATATGCTTGTAAAAATGGAAGAACTCTTAGTGATTTGTTTCTGTTCTCTCGTTCAGTTTTGTAGTTTGTGTTCCAATTGTACCGGATTCTGTTTCTGGTTTATGTCACTATGTACATCTAAAGATAAAAAAAAAACCAGTCAAATCTCATCACGGATACTCTGACAAAAACAATTGCAAAATCTCATCGTGGATACTCCTATTAGTTCATTCTCTTTGCATTTAGTTTCCATTTCTCGTTAAAACAATTGACGAAACTACCTAGTATTTTCTTCTTTTCGCACCAACGCAGAATTATTGTCATTGCACCAACACTAACGAGTATTTTCTTCTCGTTTCGCACCAATGCTAACGAGAATTTTCTTCTCATTTCTCGCCAACCCAAACCAAAATGTGTAGTGTCATCTTAAACCATGCAGAAAAGGACTAAACTCTCAATTTATAAAATTAAGATTTTAATAAAGCAACTGTTTGCCAATGGAAGATGCAATCTCGTTACGAATTTGTGAACGTTCAATTTCCCAGTTACTTTGTAGTTTTCTCAGCGCACATGTCACAAAATAATTAATCCTGGCAAACTTTTGTTGCTAAATTAAAATCTATTTGCCACAGGAACAAAGCCAAGTAATCAGATAGTTACAAATGCCTCATACTTGGGCATGAATGTATGTATATAAATCATCCCACCAGTTGAGTGCAACCAGGCATACTAAAAGTATGTAAATAATACATATTAATCCTTTACTACCATATCCTGTTAAGGAGCACAAGTTCATGTGTGTCGCATGCATTAAAAAAACAGCTCATTTGCATGCTCACATACGCAAATTACATGAGATGATAATAAACCAGGCAGCAAAACGCCTCTGTATTAACCCCTTTTCACACATGCTGGAAGCTAGTAGGTGGAGGGTGGGTGGGGGATGACTGACGCTGAAGCTACACACATCACTGCCCGTGTATGTAACGTTTTTCCCCAATTACACATAATCAACAAAAGTTACAAAGTGAAACCAATAAATTTCTGCTTTTTAATTATAAGAACTCTTTCACGGGTTTTGTATAAATGTGGCTGATTGCGGTGGGTGGGTGTGTGGCGTGCGTTACATTTCAGTATGTTCCACATACGTCGGCATTAGAAACCATTGAAAGAGCGCTTAATCAAAAAGTCCTTCGTGTTACCGAGAAGCTGCGCCACCAAGTTTTTCAAGTATATTAAATTAACGAAAGGAAGAAAAGCGTTGTGGGTGGTTGGGCGTTCGTCTTGGGTGTACACACGCGTAAGAAAAACACCTTGGGAAAGTGTATTAAAATTAAAATCCCACCAAAAATCTTCAGGGAATAACGGAAAATTCGTCAATTGAAGTGGCTTTAAAATTAAATACGTATTTTAAGGACATACGGGCGAAATCCCTATTTGAACGATATACAAACATTTTCTTTGTAAATTTCTTTTAAAAGTTTTATTTTAGTTTTAAATTTTTGTAAAAAGCATCCCCTCCTTGCCTTTATTTACTGTAGGCAACCATTTAAACGCTCAAAAAGTTGTCTGGGAATTCAAAAGTCACATCCCGACCGGTCAGCTTCTTGTAGACCGATGTGAAGGTGTCAACCTGCAATAAAGAACAAAAGAGATTCCAATTAGTAAAATGGATCACATTTAAATCTTACATTTTTACATATAAATAAATTACTATAGTGAAGGTATATTGTAATCCAATTAAAACGCATTGTTACTCACTGGAAGAGCAACAAGTTTCTTTAAAAGGATTTTTGCTATACCGCTGTAATAAGGAAGTCCCATAACGCTATGTTTACTAAAACGATTGGGAGGCAAATAAGCGGATACGAAAAGGTGTTCAGCATTTGCTTGGAGGTGTGAATTGTGTCCTACAACTGGAATAAGTTATCACCGAGCATATCAGATGAAAACTATCAACGAGTTGAGGGACGGATTAATGTGCGTTCTTTTTGACGATCATTGATCTGCGGAAGACGATCAACAAATAACACAAGAACGACGATCAGGCCGCAACAGCACATTCCTCACAGAATAAGTTGGCACACTTTCACAAAATTTACTTTGAACATGTATCCAATATATGGAAAAGCTCACAGGCAACGATGGACGCTGCAAGCAATAACGAGATATTGGAATTAATGTGTGTCCTTTTTGACAATCACTGGCTTGCAAGAACAATCAGCAAATAACACAAGGACATAATGAATTAGTCACTCATAATGATAAGCGCTCAATTAATCTGGGCTCATTGGGGAATTGCTGTAACACTTTTGATCTGAGATTGCTTAAAAATGTATCCAATATATGGAATAGCTCACAGGCAACGATGAACGCTGCAAGCAATAACGAGACATTGGAATTAATGTATGTCCTTTTTGACAATCACTGACTTGCAAAAACAATCAGCAAAAAACACAAGGACATTCAAAATATTAACTACATCATTCACATCCACACTTACTTTGTGCTCAATAGTGGTCTGTTGGTTCTTGTCCAAATGCACCTTAATCAGTTGCGTGCCGTCCAGCTTGACGCGTATGCGCTTGCCGACAATTTCAGCTGGGAATACCAAATCCTCCAGGATGGCATCGTAGACAGCGGTCAAAGTGCGGGAGCGTGGCCTCTTTTGTTTCAGTGGATTTCTGGCCTTGCGAGTGGGCTTGGGCAGAATTTTGCGTTCACCAATGACGACAACATGTTTGCCTGAGAATTTCTTCTCAAGTTCACGCACCAAAATAATTTGGATTTTCTGGAAGGTCTTCTGTGTTGGAATTGGAACATAGATGATGACTGCCTGCACAAAAAGAAAATACATTTTATTAACCAATTCTCAGTAATGATTAATTCATTTCTTACCTTTTTGGTACCATACTCAATTTCACGCGCACGAGTAATGTGCAAATCCCTCAAATAGGGTTTCAAATCGCTGTTAGCCTCCAGCTCAGAAAGAGCCTGGGCAATCGACTTTTCAAAATCATCGGGCTCAGCGCCGCCGGGCTTAATAATCTTAGAGCCAATCATCTGTTTTGTAAGTAAACACAAGAGGACAATTTATTTAACTTGACTAAAAAGAATCGCCTCAATTTCATTATCAAAATTCAACATTTTCCACAAATTCTGGCAACTTTTACAATACGCACTACGAGTGGCAAAAACCCCGCGAACGCATTGGCAACCAAATACGTGTAAATGTCATTTGACACAACTTTCTTTCAACACCGGCCATTGGCCCAGTTTAAATCTTATCACATCTTCTGTATTTTCAGCCAATATTCTTGGCATTTACTATTAAACGCTTGCACGTTCTTCGTGTTTGCTTTGTTATATAAAATTTATGCACTATTTGGTGGAAAATAGAGGAATTTCGAAACGATTTCTGAACGTATTAAAAAGTACACCAACCTTAGTCAATAATTTTGACAGAAAAGGAAGCGAAAATGTGCCATTGAACTGTAACTTCAATCACTCGTGCAACGAGCAGCGAGTAGCGAACGTCAACATTCGCCGTAAAGTTGGTGGTGGCTGTTAAATACTGCATTTTGACATTTGGTGGGGCACGCAATTTACAGCGAGCGTTTCAAAATTGTTCGATATTAAACTATTATAATATTATTAATATTATTACATATTTTATTAGACTAATATAATTGCATATTTTAAATTTTCTTTTATAATATTTTTAATAAATTAAAAATGGAAATCTCAAAGCCAGAGACAGCTCGTAAAATATATTATGATAGTATTATAGTAAATAGTAAAATAAGTCATTCCAGTTTTTTCTAGTAAAAGCATTTTATAATCAGTAATAAAATTAGTATTTAATTGAAATAAATGTATGGAATGAAGTATGAATTATTGAATATTTTATACATAAGTATTTTGTATATTTTATGCAGTTTATTGTATTGTCATAAAAGGAGTTTCTTCAAATTTAAGACCATGGGAGCGCGACGAAGATAATTTTGTTTATAATACTTTTTTATTATAATAAATCATAACAAAGTCTATTAATGGATTTTAATTATTTATAATTATTGTAAGTATAATAATAAATATATAATTAAATAAAGTCCATCACAAAATTTCTTATCAAAAACTCAATTATAATAAAATACATTTTAATGAAATAATCTTTAATAAAATATTTATAATAAATAAAGTCAAATGTGATTAACATAATAAAATAAAAATATTTATAATAATTTTTTTTTTATTAAACCTAAAAAAATAACATTAATAAACAGAAAAATTAAAAAAAATTAAATACTATACAAAAAAAAATTGTATTTTTGTTCTTATTATTCATAATAATAATGACTAAATGTATAGTTTGTTATATCATAATAAATTAACACGCAAAGGGCAATTGCAAGTACTCATTCTGCAACACCCTCAATCATTATTTATTGTGGTGTAACATAAAATAATAACAAGAATAATAATGAGATGCAAAAGATTTTGACTAGAAGGAAAATATATTGAAACAATCATTTTCAGATCTTCATACGGTCGTATTCCAGCTCGCGACCCCGACTTGCAGAATAGCAGACTTGAGAAATTAGTTGCTAAAAACTGTCGCTAATATTTCTATCAAAATTGATCGCTTGAAAGATTATCATCTATGATAAGGATTAATGTAATATAATAATTTTGTTAATCAATCCATAGTTGGAAAATTGAAGCTTTAAACATTTCCATATAAATCGGTGATGATTAATAACAATTTGTAATTCTTTTTGTTTGTTTTTATTTTGTTTTAAATTAAGGAACACATTCAATATTTTTTATAAATAACTAAACTAAATAAATTAATTAATAATAAATCTTTGGACAGTGAATTGTAATTTTATCCTTTCACTGTTGCCGCCACATTCGCAGCCTGTTGCGCCACAGCGACGGTCTGAATGGTGGCATCTCTCGTGTGTTGGACGACGCGCTCCTGCAAAGAAAGACCAAAACGAATATTGAAGAATATGTTTCAAAAGATTGGCTATATATAAATATATATCTTCGTTAGGCAGCGAAGAGTGAACTCACCAGTTTCTTGCCGATCTTCTTCAACCAACCGGCCTCCGTTTGCGCGGTGAAAGCGACCAGGATCACAACGAGGAAGAGGAATACTTTGTTGAAGTTCATCTTGAGTAAATTCAGGAAGCTGAGCTAAGATGCTGTTGAGAACTGTGTGTTGATTACTGCTCTGCTGGCTTGCAACTGATAACAAATTTCAAATCTCACTCCGTATTTATAACGAAGCAGCGATCGGAAAAGGGGATTCCTACTACAAATTTGCTTACGAAAATAATCGTATCGAAAATTCGTATTTGGGCATCACCGCAAGAGAAGCGCAGCATAAGCCACACGGCTTGCGATAGCATGCAGCTCGTAATTGCCTTGCAAAAAATCCCACTTTCTTTGGCTTCATATTGGATTCATATCAGATATTTTACCCTCTTGATGCCTCGCAGCGTTCTTGGTCACATTCCGTGTAAATAGAATTCTAATTGAAATTCAACCAAGACTCCCAAGCATCCCACAAGGTGGGTGGAGCGAAAGTGGTTCAGTGTTGAATTATAAACAACAACAACGCTGACAGTGTTCTCCCTGCTGACTGTCCACTGAGGCAGTACTGAAGAAGTACTTTCCCAGGTAGTTGAAGCCCCTCTTTGTCAGCTCTGGGCAGTTACATAAAAAGTGGTCCACACTAGCTTCTTCTTCCAAGCCTATGCGTATGGGTTCCCATAAGGCAGTTTATCTTGCTTACTAGTAATCCGATAAACGATTTGTTTAGCAGGACCAGTTCCATGGCCTGCTTTGAGCTTTTTAAGCCAAATTTGCTTTGCAGCGACTAATTCCTGGGCTACACAATTTTCCTCATTGGCTCTATTCTCACGGATCCAGAGCAGGTGCATGTCATACTGCTCCGAATTGTCATTGAGTGAAGTTCGGAAGTGCCCTTGGTAACGCCTGTATCGCGGACTGGCTATCAGTGTAAATAATGATCTTCTTAAAGGGTATCGTAGTCACTTTAAACTAGGTTGGGCAGCCGACCCGATATGCGAGGGTTCTACTCTCTACTCTCCACTGCCGACTTTGTCCTTCATTTCTGAGCCATCCGTGTAGTTTTTCCACTCCTCCGGAAGACTGTGCTCTTCCCATACCTGACTTGCTGGGATTCTAACAGTTTCTTGAGATTGGTTTGGGAATCATTCAGCCTACTGCCTCCATTCTGAAAGGGAAGTTGTAGAGAATTTCGGCTGACTGATTCGTGGTTACCTCCATGGAGCAATTGCGTTGAATCCGGCTACTGCGCATGGCTGCCTTGGATTCGGCGAAGATATCGGAGGGCCAAAGGCTTAGTATAGTTTCCAGGGCCTTCTAATAGCGCCTGTTATCATTTTCTGAATTTTATCCTGATTGACGTATGTAAGTTTCCTGCCCTCTCTGGCCACCAATTCTTACCTCTGCTATTTATAACCAATGTGCGGCCTACCATTGTATACCTCATTTCTCTTTCTTGCTTACATTAAGGTGATTGGCGGACATCTGCACTCACAGAAATGGGTCCACTATGCTAATAAAGGGGGGTAAAATAGCTGATATGACTCCAACATGAAGCCAAAGAAAGTGGGATTTTTTTGGAAGGCAATTCTGTTGCGCTGCTGCTCGTATACGAATCATTTTCCACAAGATTATTTTGGTAAGCAAATTTATTGTAGGAATCCCCTTTTCCGATCGCTGCTTCGTTATAAATACGGAGTGAGATTTGAAATTTGTTATCAGTTGCAAGCCAGCAGAGCAGTAATCAACACTTCCACACAGTTCACAGAAGCATCTTTGCTCAGTTTTTAACAAACTTCCTGAATTTACTCAAGATGAACTTCAACAAAGTATTCATCTTCCTCGTTGTGATCCTGGTCGCTTTCACCGCGCAGACGGAGGCCGGTTGGTTGAAGAAGATCGGCAAGAAACTGGTGAGTTCACTCTTCGCTGCCTAACGAAGATATATATTTATATATAGCCAATCTTTTGAAACATATTCTTCAATATTCGTTTTGGTCTTTCTTTGCAGGAGCGCGTCGTCCAACACACGAGAGATGCCACCATTCAGACCGTCGCTGTGGCGCAACAGGCTGCGAATGTGGCGGCAACAGTGAAAGGATGAAATTACAATTCACTGTCCAAAGATTTATTATTAATTTATTTATTTAGTTTAATTATTTATAAAAAATATTTAATGTGTTCCTTAATTTAAAACAAAATAAAAGAGAGAAAAAGAATTATAAATTGTTATTAATCATTGGAGAAGAAGAAAGATCTTAAAAGATATTTTCTGGACTGAAGGTCTTGGTGCAAAGATTGGTGATCTTAAGAATCAAGATACTGCTCAAGGTCCTCAATATCTTCGAAAGGAAAAGGGTGTAAGGGAAGATGATGTATGTTGGAAAGTTTCCAGAGTCATGCAATTCGAAGATTTTCCTGAGGTTACATCATGAAGAGATTTTCTGAATTTCAATGGCCAAACATATTACCAAATATAAAGGATGTTTTGCCCCTCCCACTTTATAGGGTTGAGCTATATCATCCGTAAATTCCTAGGTCATTTTTAATTATATAGAAAATAATATGATATGATGATAATAATAGATGCATAAGAATTACACCCGGGCAATCAAACTGATTTCGTTGTGATGATATATGTTTGAAAGTTGCCATTGTCATGGAATTCGAAGATTTTATCTGAATATCTGTGGGGAAGCATATTACCATATAAAAATATGAGTTGCCCAGCCTCCTTTATAGGGTTAATTCAATGAAGTTGTATCATCCGAAAACTCCCAACTACCTTTAATTTGTAACGACTCTATTTAGGTGTGTAAAACTCAGTGGGTGCCAGGGTTCGCTTGCAGAAATTTGTATACGATTGTGTAATTAGTATGGGGGCGTTTACTTTGGGTTAACTATTAACTCTGTGCGATGTCGGGGTGCATTGAATATTTTGTTGATACGTTCTGTAAGAAGGTGTGCGTAGCCAATTGTTTTTTCATTGTAGGTGGTGGTCGCTTTCCTTGATGTCTGTACGGCCTCCTATGCTGAGTATGCGTCGTTGTGTAGTTTTAAATTAGGTGCTTTGTGTTCGGAAAATATTTGCAATATTACAAATTATAGAAGAAAGTTATAATTAAATAGGCGCAGAATAATTAATAATAACCTAAGTCTCAAGTATAGTGAAGAACACAAAAGCTATTTACGAATAAGTAGGAAAGAAATCAACTTAAAGGTACTTTTTAGTCTGAGAATGAAAATTGAGGAAAACGACGCTTGACACAGATCGGCGATATTTATGGAAGAACATTTTCAAATTATGGTTTCTTGTATAGTAATATCAAAATATAGGAAGCAACCTTGTTTGGAAAAGCAGGCAGTAATAGGGGTACTCTATGGCAGTGTTTCTTAACCTTTTTAAGTCACGATCCATATTTAAGAACTTTCATTATGCAGCGACGCAAAAAGCCAAATTTTCTTCACTACCTTTTTCTTGGATTCTATTTTAACAATTTTCTTTAATTTAACAATGATGTCCTTTTCTGAATCTAACTAAATAAGAAAAATCAGTAATAAGGATAGACAAAGGTACTTTTATTCCTAAAGAAATTTTTTAAGAACCAGGCGTTTAATAATTTATTTATTGAACAGTTTAAAATATACTTTTATACTCATTGACAATAAATGTAGTGAAATACCCATCAATCCATTTTTGGGCTTTTACATTTTATATGCAAATAGTACCTTCTGTATGAAGACCTTATGCTTGAATACATTTTGAAAGACCTCGGTCGACTGTTGGTCAAGTACCTCCTTATATCTATATCAGGATGTAACCTGAAATAAATATTGGCAAATTCCCCCTGCAATTCACTTCAATCAAATTTAAATGGCATTCGCACCCAATTATATTTGATATACACCCAATTATTTGATATATACCCAATATCGATATATCGATCAAAGTCTGCAATTAGTGTTTCAAATGATAAATAAATTATTCATAATTCTCTGTATTTCAAAGTCTTTCATATCAACATTACGAGTATTGACTTCAACAAGTAAATTAAGGGACGGGAATGAAGCAAGTTCCCTCACTTTAAACGTATTTGTCCATACTTTGAGTTCCAGAGGGAGGGAAATTCTTCAAAAAGACACGAGGAGGAACGTACCACCCAAGAGTGTGAGATTTTTATGGACGAAAACCACATTCCTAACCTCTTTAATCCATGTAATCTGGCAGTTAATTCAATAATAGGTATTGTTATGTCCTTCAATGCACGTGTTCTTCAGATTAATTATTTCAAAAAATATCTGACAAATAAACAACTTCAATAATCCACTTCAACTTGGATAATTTAGATGCTAGTGTTTCTTTTCTATAAAAAAATGTTCGTCTTCTAATTGTACCATTTGACCATGGAATCTTTTGTAATCCCATTTCAATTTCATCTCCGCACATGAATTTTGCTGTCATTGCCATGCTTTGGAGAATAAAACATATTGCTCTGGGATTTTCCTCAATGCTGCACAAGTGTTCTATAAGGTATGGCATGAGGGTCTCATCTACTAAATTCAGAACCTTCCCGAATATGGTAACATTTTGAAATCCTACCTCTTTGGTCGGAATTCTAAAGTCAAACATAAAACTCACATGACAGACACCCACCAAATCTTAGCTGGAGCACCATAAGGGATTTTACTTGGATCGGTTTTGTACCTCTTCCACACGAGCGATTTACCAACAGATGAGCAACGGACTACATCGACATTTGCAGTTGATACCGAAAGTTCATATTCTCATAAGGATTCTGACATTGGAGAAGACTAAAATGGAGAATTTAGGTTAGCGAGTCGAAAAGCGTTCACATAACGTTTACCTTAAGACACGGAATATATCCTCCCTTATCTCCAAATGGTGATGTTACATATCTTGGCATTCATTTGGATAGACGTCTCACCGGGCGAAAGTACATCGAAGTCAGAGAACTCTAACTGAAGCTGAAGGGAAATATACCCTTCTAAAGAAAATTGAGCATGGAAAAAAAATTTGTCCATACAAAGTGGTCATTACACCCTTATGGACCTACGACATTCAACTGTGGGGCTCTTCCAGAATTTCTAATATAGAATTGATTCAATGATTTCAATCTAAAATACTACGCACCTTAACCAATTTTAAATATGGAAGACTACATATAGAACTAAACTCCCACCAGGGGACTATGAATTGCAAGAGAGCCTATAAAATATACTTCCTCCCTACAAATTACACTCCCACCCGAAAATTCCAGCTAAGATTCATCACGTCTTAAACGATTTTAAATTTTGAACTGAGTTTGTCTTGAATGTAATATTATATCCTTTATTCTTTTATATATAGTGTAATCAATTTATTTACCCTACGCACCCAAGGATTAAATATAAAATGTAGTTACGTAAGATTTAAGTACATATTTTTAGTTCTAATTTAGAAGATTCAATAAATAATGAAATGAAAAAGATGCCATGTCCATTGCAGCATGTTTTATAAATTGTTCAGCAATATTATCGGGTTCCTTCGTTTTGCAATATCCGAAGCCACATTATAATAAGCAAGTGTAGCTTGATAGAATCTATAAAACCATTACTCCCTGGTGAATCCAAAGTCTGTCTTTTTAATATGTGTTCCTTCTATTCTTCCGAAAAACTATGATTTTCACCCGATTTTTACAAATGAGCAAGTTTTATGTTCCACTTCAAAGTGTTTTTTAAGTTCGTTCGGTTTCATTGATTCATTACTCAATGTTTTTCTGCACACCATGCATTGCGGATTGTGTACAAGGCGATCATCAATCCAAGTGAAACCTAAGTCTAAAAGTGCTTCCTTTTATTCAAGCTGTGCCATTATTAAGGATATTACAGTTTTACTACAAAACCTGGGTCGACGAGGAATCCTGCCATACGGCTAGACTCACTTGGGCAATAATGATCAAACACAGAACCAACCAACTTCTTCGACTCGATCACATATCTCTGTCGACAACTGTGTTTGGTGCCCCATTTCTCTCAGGTTTGAGATATCTGTCATCCTTCAATATTTGGGACATAGCAAAATTCATCCAATTATCAGGATGGTTTCCTGCGACATAATGGGGGAGTCGTGCCTTTGCCGGCGCTGTCCTTGTGCTGACTATCACCATCTTTAAGTAAGAGAATGTTACTCAGTGCTTGAACGGCGCCACATCGTGGTATCACAACGGGCCATTAGGTGTACTCAACTGTGTTTAATCTAAGCTGCCACTCCTACCTACCTACCTATAGTTTTACTGCGAAATATACACTGCAGTTTGATGAATAGATGAGTTTTAAACTGCTTCTACTCACGTTTCGCTGGTATTCCTAAAACTAAACGTAGAGATCATCTGCTCCTGGCATCTATTTTATTGAGGCTTTGACATTAGATGAACCATTTTGGAGGGAATTTTACCACTTGCATTTTTACAATACATCAATACAAAAAACTTCAATTTCTGGTTCGGTTCTATGCGACGAACGAAATATGCTTTGGGCTTTTGGGACGCGACCCGCGCTTTTGGAATCCCTTCTCTAAGGAGATAAACCAATTCATTAAACTTGAAGTTTGGCATTTGGTAAGCTCTCATTTGATAGTTAACAGAAAAAGGAGTATCGCAGTGGATAAAGATCTTAAATGTTGGATTGAAATAAAGTCTTACTTGAAACACCATAAAAATAAAGAAATAAATATAATATTATTATGAAAAAAAAAACATTATTTTTATGTTATATGTTTTTATTACGTTACTATTTTTTTTTTTTATTTAACTGCATGTATTAATTTAATTTTTTTTTTGATTATTTTTAAGGATGATAATTGTTTGGATTAATATATTTTTATATACTTTTTTAGGTTTTATAATAATTTTTGTTCCATATAATTTTCTTCAAAGGATCATTATTCATAAATTGCCCCAGTTTTCTGAATTCCACTTGAAAATGAAGCCAGAAGAAACTGTTGTGCCTCAACTGAAATTAGTTTGATTGCCCAGCAGAAATTATTCTGCGCCTATCTAATCATTATTGATAGTAAGTTGGCACTTTTCGGATGACTTCATTGAACTAACCCTATAAAGTGGGAGGGGCAAATCATCCTTTATATTTGGTAATATGTTTGGCCATTGAAATTCAGAAAATCTCTTCATGATGTAACCTCAGGAAAATCTTCGAATTGAATGACACTGGCAACTTTCCAAAATACATTATCTTCCAATGCTACCTTTTCTTCTGGAAGCTACTGAGGACCTTGAGCAGTATCTTTATTCATAAGGTCACAAATCTTTGTAACAAAGAGCTTTAGCCTATGAAATATCTTTTAAGGTATTTCTTCTAATCCAATGAATAATAATAATTTATAATTCTTTTTCTATCTTTTTATTTTTTAAATTAAGGAACACATTAAATATTTTTTATAAATAATTAAACTAAATAAATAAATTAATAATAAATCTTTGGACAGTGAATTGTAATTTCATCCTTTCACTGTTGCCGCCACATTCGCAGCCTGTTGCGCCACAGCGACGGTCTGAATGGTGGCATCTCTCGTATGTTGGACGACGCGCTCCTGCAAAGAAAGACCAAAACGAATATTGAAGAATATGTTTCAAAAGATTGGCTATATATAAATATATATCTTCGTTAGGTAGCGAAGAGTCAACTCACCAGTTTCTTGCCGATCTTCTTCAACCAACCGGCCTCCGTCTGCGCGGTGAAAGCGACCAGGATCACAACGAGGAAGAGGAATACTTTGTTGAAGTTCATCTTGAGTAAATTCAGGAAGTTTGTTAAAAACTGAGCAAAGATGCTTCTGTGAACTGTGTGGAAGTGTTGATTACTGCTCTGCTGGCTTGCAACTGATAACAAATTCAACATTTCTCTCAGTATTTATAACGAAGCAGCGATCGGAAAAGGGGATTCCTACTAGAATTTTGCTTACCAAAATAATCGCATAGAAACTGAGCAGCAGCGCAAGAGAAGCTCAGCATAAGCCACACGGCTTGCGATAGCATGCAACTCGTAATTAATTGCCTTCCAAAAAATCCCACTTTCTTGGCTGCATATTAGATTCATATGAGATATTTACTCATAACCGAATTGATGGCTCGCAACATTGTGGCTGCAGATGTCCGCCAATATCACATTAAAGTAAGCACCAGATAACGTGTCTCAGCATGACTGCATTGAATGGCAACCCCTCTGCGACTCTCGGAAAAAGTGAAATAGCTTGGAGATAACCTACACCGAAAGCTAAGCTGGAAAGAGAACATTAGCAACCGAATCCAGAACATCATTGCTGTTCTTTAAATCTGGAAAGGAGTCAATAGCATGAGATCTGAAACGTCAGGTCAAACACTGGCTGGACACAGCACAGGTAAGACCCATTCTTATGTATGGAATTACAATCTGGTGGACTGAAAGGCCAGGAAACTTGCATAATAAATCCAGAAAATAATAACAGGGGCAATCAGAACTGCTCTCTCTTTGGCCCTGGAAACCATAGTAAACCTTTGCAATTACATATTTTCCGGGATTCCATAGCAGCAAACGCAGCATCCAAACTGAACACAATTGCCCCATGGAGACAATTACGAATTGGTCCTGTCGAAATTGTCCACAACTTCCCCTTCAGAATCGAGGAAGTCGACTACATACTTCCTAAACCACTCTCAAGGAACTGCTTTAGTGCAAGATAGGAAAGGGAAGCGCAGAGCCTTTCTACACAGATGGCTCTAAAAGGAGCGGAGTGTACTGTAAAGAATTGAACCCTCGCTTATCGAACCGGGCTATTGCAGTATCTTAGAATCTGTCTAGCTTAAAGTGAGTACGACACCCTTTAACGAGATTATTATTTACACTGATACCCCAGTCCGCTATAAAGGCGCTACCAAGGGCATATCCACATTCAAAACTGTCCTACATTTCAGAACATCACTCAATGACAATTCGGAGTAGTATGATATCAAAGAGTATACATATTTAGAGCTCGCATGACGAACGAAGTTATTGTTCCAAAAATGACTTCTGGGGGTTCTCTAGTAAAACCTTCAAACATAAATACACGCTTCTCCTACGGTCTCCGATTCTCGTGAAATCGCCTTCACTTCCATTGCCCAAAATTTTGAGCGATCAATCTCTATGTATGGCTACTCTTTGATGATATGCTCCTGTGCTGTGGTCTTAGGCATAGAAATATTGTGTAGCCGAGATATAATAGGACCTCTGGGACAATGTGGTTGAGAATATTTTATTGTTTAAATGGACCTGTATTTGAGTCTTGGAAACAGTATTTCTGGGAATTTGGCGAGTTATGTTTTCGTCTTCACAACACTCCCATATATCCAACTTAGGGGTGGGAGTATACATATAGTTATCATTAAAGGGCACCAGTTAATTAGAATGTGGTAAGGATGGTTGGCCAATGGCACACTTAGGCCAAAACCGAGTCAACGTGACAAAGATAATCAGGATACTTTTAGTATATCGTCCCATATAGAATAGTCACATTTCATAAGCTAGATATCATATATTCGGATGGTACATTACCCGAATATACTCGTAAGTAAAAATTGAAACCCACTCTAATGCAAATTGCATATTTAATTGATGACAAACGACAACTCTTTCCTTGTGTGATTGATCTGAAATTCCTTCTACAAACCGTGACGTAGTCAGCACGAGTAATTAAAATCAATTTAAATTGATTGCCCCAAAGCGGAGGCGAGCGCTCGCGTAAATGATTCAATTCATGAATGAAAGAACGTGTTTCCCGATGTTTTTACGGTGGTTTTTTGTTGTTGTAGGCACGGCGTTTAGTTTTACGCTACGAGTGTCATTTGTGCGTTAATTTAAGACCAACTTTCGAGCACGCTTTTATATATTTTATATTTATATATTTGTGTTGTTTATTGCTCGGTGGAGATAGGCGGGCTTTGCATTTCATTGCTATTTATTCCCCCACTATGCACGTCTCGTAATTTTGCACCTTATCTGTTGCCGTTGCATGCCTATCAATGGGCTTTTGACCTTAAACTGAACAGTTTGCTGAACATGGCTTGGGAGCTGCATCGCCTTATCTCTTGTCTGAATTGGGAATCCCTTGTACCCGTTTCGAAGGCCAGCTATTGATGGTACACAGAAAAATCCCCTGCAGTGGGTCCGAAGAAGTCAGATTCTTCTTTGTTCAGCTCTTGCTTAAAAGACATTCCTACTGAAGTGAAGCCACACTTAAGCAGCTGGAATTCATTGTAAGCCTGACTCAACAAGCAGTTGGGATTTCATACACAAGGAAGGCGACGTATCTGCTGCCATTCTTGTCTGTGCTTTTTGTTGTTGATATGATGGGAACCACACTAGCCTCATAGATGGTTGGTTGACTTGAGTGGAGGCTCGGCGGGTCAACAACAAAATACCAAACAAAAAATAACATATTCCTTTTGGTTTTAATTAATTGTTTTTTATAGTAAAGTAAGAATTTTTTTATTTATTTATTATTAATAATACTATATATTATAGAATTAATTCTAATTCTACAGACCAATTTAGAAGCTCAATCTACCAGTGCCTTCAGCTCGTGAAGAAAGCAGAAATACATCTTTCTATGCAAGTTTTTTGTAGCATCCCAACAGGGAAATTTTCATGTACTACCATGTGCGAATGCATTTCTCACCCTTTTTTTCAAGATGGATAAAAAAAACTTTTTAAATTTTGAAATCTTTTTAACATTTTCAAATCTTTTGAATTTTTGTTGCGAACTTTCACTGCCACGCCCACAAGTAACACATAATATTCATAATATTTAAATGCGAAATTTTCCATTATGAACCACAGTGCCTTTTTAATGCTGGATAAATACAAATGATTCGCACCGAAGTGACAATGATGCCCAAAAAGTAATGTATAGAGTAATGTGTTATGCCCATATATTACCTAAGCGATTGTGGGTAATCTATAATGAAGTATACAGACAGTCAACTGTGAAGATAATGTTCTTTTTCATGTAATTTTGTTTTCTATGTTCAGCAATCCTATATTTTCTGTTCAGAACTATGCACCAGCCCTCCACAATCCCTGCTGGGATATTGAAATTTTTCTTAAAGAGATTGAACTTTGCAGTGGACACCAAAAAATTAAGCAGACTGCACATAAAATTGCCAAAAAACCGACACTTCCCCCTCTTGGGTAACATTGCTCCAAATTTTCTGCCAGTCTCAACTCCTCCTCTTCCTCCACCTCCTGCTTCCGCAATCTTCAGTTCACATACCAACTAAGCCCACCAAACTTTCCTTTGCTACCAGTCACATGGAAAATTTTGTGTCCTTACTTACCTGATTCTAATTCTTGCCACTTTAACCCAAGTTTTGATAACTGCTCCGAAGTAATTCCCTCACTCCTAGTGAGAAACGCAACTAACTTACATCCTCAACTCCAGCAGCCAACTTCTCAGTCACATAAATAAACCACAAAATCAGTGGAATCTCAGATCATTTAAGACTACTCCCCACTAAGCCCACTAAAGCAAATGCCAGCAGTGATTTAATCATAATAATTTAATATCCTTGTTACAGAAACATAAACTCGAACTCCCCTCCCATGTACTCGACTGTCTTTTTCTCCCTCTGTCGGTCTCTCACTCTGTCTATCTGGCCCTTTCTCTCTCCCATTAACCTATCTCATTCCCTCCACTCGATTGTTGCATACAACATGCGTATAAAATCAACTTTCATGTTGTTTCAGCGGCAACTCTTGTCAACTTTAAGTGAAACATATCCTCACACAAAGCAGGCATATCCTTTAGACGCGCTACAAGCAAACGCCTGTCACTCAGCGATTTATTCAAGTGTATTTGTTTACATTGGCAAAAGCGAAGCAGAGCGCACAAATGCCCACAAACAGGGGCAGCAGCGGGCAAAGACAATAGAGCGCTTTTCGTTGTTTAGGAAATTAGTGGAATATCCTGCAAAAACACACATCCTTGTTGATTTAATTTATTTCATACTTTCTGTACCAATTACAGCACAATGATTCATTCTGCTGTGGTGGTGCCGAGTTGGTGCGGCTGTGATAGTTTCTGCTTCAATTTTGAATAAACAAATCTCTGCCTCAGTGGACAGTCAGCAGGGATAACACTGTCAGCAACGGTGTTGTTGTTTATATTTCAACACTCAACTACATTCGACCCACCCAACTTGTGGGGTGCTTGGGAGTGGTTGACTTTCAATTAGATTTCTATTTACACGGAATGGAATTTTAGTAAATTATCTGATATTGGGTTCCAACTGCAGCTACCAAAAGAGGCCGACAAAGCTGTGAGGCATCAAGTGGGTAAAATATCTGATATGAATCCAATATGAAGCCAAAGAAAGTGGGATTTTTTGCAAGGCAATTACGAGCTGCATGCTATCGCAAGCCGTGTGGCTTATGCTGAGCTTCTCTTGCGGTGATGCCCAAATACGAATTTTCGATACGATTATTTTCGTAAGCAAATTTGTAGTAGGAATCCCCTTTTCCGATCGCTGCTTCGTTATAAATACGGAGTGAGATTTGAAATTTGTTATCAGTTGCAAGCCAGCAGAGCAGTAAACAACACTTCAACACAGTTCCCAAAAGCATCTTTGCTCAGTTTTTAACAAACTTCCTGAATTTACTCAAGATGAACTTCAACAAAGTATTCCTCTTTCTCGTTGTGATCCTGGTCGCTTTCACCGCGCAAACGGAGGCCGGTTGGTTGAAGAAGGTCGGCAAGAAACTGGTGAGTTCACTCTTCGCTGCCTAACGAAGATATATATTTATATATAGCCTATATTTGGAAACACATTCTTCAATATTCGTTTTGGTGTTTCTTTGCAGGAGCGCGTCGTCCAACACACGAGAGATGCCACCATTCAGACCGTCGCTGTGGCGCAACAGGCTGCGAATGTGGCGGCAGCAGTGAAAGGATGAAATTACAATTCACTGTCCAAAGATTTATTATTAATTTATTTATTTAGTTTTATTATTTATAAAAAATATTTAATGTGTTCCTTAATTTAAAACAAAATAAAAGAGAGAAAAAGAATTATAAATTGTTATTAATCATTGGAGAAGAAGAAAGATATTAAAAGATATTTTCTGGACTGAAGCTCTTGGTGCAAAGATTGGTGATCTTAAGAATCAAGATACTGCTCAAGGTCCTCAATATCTTCGAAAGGAAAAGGATGTAAGGGAAGATGATGTATGTTGGAAAGTTTCCAGAGTCATGCAATTCGAAGATTTTCTCTGAGGTTACATCAAATTTTGTGGCTTTCTGTGACCAAACATATTATCATATATATCATATATAAAAGATGATTTGCCTCTCCCACTTTACAGGGTTAATTCAATGAGCTATATCATCCAAAAATGCCAAACCCCTTTTAGTTATACAGAAAATAATGCAAATCATTCCGGGAACATCCTACCATGGCCGTATTCGAACTTGCGATTCCATCACTCTAAGTACACCAAACGGATTATGGCGACGGAGGAAAACGAATAAAAAATTAAAGAAAACAAATAAAAAATAAATAAAACAAATAATAAAAGAAAAACATATAAAATTATTATCAAAATATTTCTTCAATATAATTAATTCAATTGCTTGGCCCCGCGACAATGGAAAACACTTTGAAGGGTACTCCGGATATTTTCTTGAGCTGTCGGAAGATTGTCCGACCTTTCACTACCGTAGTTGGATATTTAGACCGCCGTGCTATAAATCAAATAATATCATTTATTTTATTCTAGCCCAAATAAATTAATTTATAAGTGAAATTTTTAGTGGTCAATTTTATTTCAAGCTACATAGAAAATACAAATTTTAGAAGAAAGCTTCTCAAAACTAATCGAGTTAGAATACTAGTCCACAGACTCATTGATATAAGAGCATGAGAAAATAATATAGAATGGACATAAGTATACACAAACTCTCAGAATCGCTTTCAATTTATGTAAGAATTTATGAATTTTAGCGCAATTATGGATGAGTAATTTTATATGAATAAGTATTGATGCTACAAAGCCAGAGTGCTTGGAGAACTCCTTCTTCGGCGGCGCTCCGCCTACCCCACTTCTTCTATATTGATGCTACAAAGCCATTCACAAGCAATGGGGACGATCAGATAAAATCCTTTCTCTTCGAGTGGAAGGCCGCCGTTCTTACTACTCATCCCCCACTCCTTGCACTCATTATATAATTATAGGGTTAGAATAGAAAATTTGCAAACCATGACAAAATTGAAAACATCCAGAAGACAAGACCAATTAATCAGGATTATCAGAGAATTGTTAGAGATTTTAAGCTTTTGTTGAAGAGGTTTTACAACATTGCCAAAGTGCTCAAGAATATCGATGCAAATTTTATTCAAACGGATTATTCGATATGGAAACTGGGAATAAGGACCTGCAATAACATAAAAGAACAAAGAGCTGAGAAAATTTAGACGAAATTGAACTCCGAAAAAGCCTTAGTATTCTCAGTCCACTTAAGTTCTGTGTTGAAACCAAATAAAACTAAGTGTTCCCAGCAACAGATTGAATTAATAGGGAACAAGCTGAAGGAATCGCATCAATTGCAATTACCTACCTATATCTCAAGAAATTATATACTCAACGTTATAGCACATCTTACTGATAGAAAAGCTCCAGGTTATGACTTAAACACTAATGAAGTAATCAAAGAGTTGCCCCTTTCGTGTAGAACACTTTTAAGAAATATTCTCAATGCTTGATTGCTAAGAAGTTATTTCCACACACTGTGGAAAGTGGCAGAAATGAAGATGATTCTAAAGTGGTGGCGACCCGACATCCTATCGTCTTATCAGCCTGCCGATGATGTCAAACGTTTTTGAAATCTTTATCCTCATGAAGCGGAAAAATCCGAAACATCAGTTTGGATTTCGGAAGAATCATGGAACAATTGACTAAATCCATAGACCGGATGACATGATCCCCAAAAGCCAAGCAAAAAAAAAAATATTGTACGGCAGCTTTTCTCGATATATCCCATGCGTTTGATCGAGTATGACATTAAGGGTGCCTATATAGATAGGTAGGTATGTAGAAGTGGCAGTTTAGTTCACCAAAAGCACAGCCAATGGCCCGTTGTGATACCACGGTGTGGTGCTGTTCGGGGTTCCTATATAAATTGCTAAGTACTCTTCCAGCTGCTTGAGTCTCGATCTTTTAATGAAGTCCTTTCTGGCAAATAAGTATGATTACATCAAGCATGGTGACGAAATCTCCATGCTGCATACAATCAATGCAGAGGTTTCTTAAGGTAGTGATCTAGGACCAATTTTTGATCTGTTATATAGTTCGGACAAGCCTGCTCTTAGTAACGTCATTGTAGGCACCTTTGCAGATGATACCGCGATTCTGTCGTCACATAAAAAGGTACTTATTGCTGCAAAAAATTACAAGAAAGCCTCGATGACGTCACGAAGTCGAACTTATACAGTTGACTTAATTATTAATATGCCTCGGAGTTAACTTAGTTAATTAATATGCCTCGGAGTAAATTGAGAATCATCACATGCCTTTTAAGTGGCGACTGTAGACTCAACTACCACATGAATACATTGGGTCTATCTTCAGATGCCATCTGTAGGTTCTGTGGAGAATATGACGAAACCTCACTGCACCTGATCATAGACCTTTGGCGCACAGAAGACACATATGCTATGAAGAATATACATATACTCGTATATGATATGATCAAGATCCCTCAACTTCCAAAATACACGAATTCATTTCGGAAATAGACCTGACAGAAGATCCATAGATGAGACTATCCATATCTTTTTCAATGAATAGGGTCATCACAATAGATCTTTCAGGTCGCGGTGTATAACACCCTTAAATAAATCGAATCAAAACTAATATATAGCGATGATGCGAGTCAAACTGCCAATTTGCTGAACTGTTAAATTATCATTATCACATTGGAAAATTGCCTTCAAGTTATTTTCTTTCCTACTTATTCACATATTGTTCAGTTCTCTAAATTCTACTTGAGATTTAGGGTATTGTTAATCATTTTGCTCCTATCCAATCGTTATTTTCTATATAATCAAAGGTCTGTGGGATTTTTCGAATGATACAACTTCATCCCTACAAAGGGGAAGGGGCAATTCTTCTTGTATATTTGGTAATATGTTTGGTCACATAATTTCAGAAACTTGGATGGAACTTCGGACAAAATCATCGAATTGGATGAGACTGGCAACTTTCCAACATAAATCATCTTCCCTTACTACTTTTCCTCTGGAACATTGGACTTTGGATACTGGACATTGAGCATTGAACAGTATCTTGATTCATAAGGTCACAAATCTTTGTAACACAGAGCCTATGAAATATCTTTTAAGGTATTTCTTCTCATCCAATGAATAATAATAATTTATAATTCTTTTTCTATCTTTTTTATTTTTTAAATTAAGGAACACATTAAATATTTTTTATAAATAATTAAACTAAATAAATAAATTAATAATAAATCTTTGGTCAGTGAATTGTAATTTTATCCTTTCACTGTTGCCGCCACATTCGCAGCCTGTTGAGCCACAGCGACGGTCTGAATGGTGGCATCTCTCGTGTGTTGGACGACGCGCTCCTGCAAAGAAAGACCAAAACGAATATTGAAGAATATGTTTCAAAAGATTGGCTATATATAAATATATATCTTCGTTAGGTAGCGAAGAGTCAACTCACCAGTTTCTTGCCGATCTTCTTCAACCAACCGGCCTCCGTCTGCGCGGTGAAAGCGACCAGGATCACAACGAGGAAGAGGAATACTTTGTTGAAGTTCATCTTGAGTAAATTCAGGAAGTTTGTTAAAAACTGAGCAAAGATGCTTTTGGGAACTGTGTTGAAGTGTTGTTTACTGCTCTGCTGGCTTGCAACTGATAACAAATTTCAAATCTCACTCCGTATTTATAACGAAGCAGCGATCGGAAAAGGGGATTCCTACTACAAATTTGCTTACGAAAATAATCGTATCGAAAATTCGTATTTGGGCATCACCGCAAGAGAAGCTCAGCATAAGCCACACGGCTTGCGATAGCATGCAGCTCGTAATTGCCTTGCAAAAAATCCCACTTTCTTTGGCTTCATATTGGATTCATATCAGATATTTTACCAGTTGATGCCTCACAGCTTTGTCGGCTTCTTTTGGTAGCTGCAGTTGGAACCCAATATCAGATAATTTACTAAAATTCCATTCCGTGTAAATAGAAATATAATTGAAAGTCAACCAAGACTCCACAAAGTAAATAGCATCCCACAAGGTGGGTGTGGCAAATGTGAATCAGTGTTGAAATAAGAACAACACCGTTGCTGACAGTGTTATCCCTGCTGACTGTCCACTGAGGCAGGGATTTGTTTATTCAAAATAGAGGCAGAAACTATCTCAGCCGCACCATCTCACCACCTCGCACCAACTCGCCACCACTGCAGAGGAATGAATCATTGTGAATATTGAAATACATTTATATAGAATTATATATTTTTAAATGCCAGTTTATTCTTCTTATTTAATCCGACGGAGATAGGAAAATTTGTTATCTTAGTTTTGACTGGCAAGAAGTACATTCCCGTGTATTGAAAGCGCCACTTTGCCAGCGCTGGGCATTTGCCTAACAGGTAATCCACACTTGCTTGTTCCACCTCCTTTCCGCAGCTTCTGGTGAATTCGTTAAATACAGTCCAAGTCTGCACGTACGTGTTCCAATGTGCAGATACGATGATTACAAATAATCATATTAACTGTGTCTTTAGTAGAATCAGTTCTAATACCTGGTTGGAGCTTTTGAGGCCAGATTTGCCTTGCTATGTTGCAAAAGTGCAATCGTAGAATTCAACTTCCTATATATTCAGTTTTTAGTAACATGTTACAAGTGGCTATTGGTGTCTCTCCCTCTTGTTCTGTGCTCATATTTTGTAGTCCTGGCTTTGTGTTGTAGAGAAGACTCGCCAGCTCCCCAGTAATGCTGTTTGGAAAACTCAAAGAAATGTGTACTTATGTAATAAATAAGACTAAATCAGATTACCAAATGGGTCCTATTATATCTCATTTTAAGGACTCATAGGGCCCCTCAACCAAGAGAGTATGTAGTGAATATTGGTCATTATTGTAGGACTGAGCAACGCTTCTCAATTGTAGTATATGTTATGCCGAAGCAAGAACGATGCTTTTGTCCTGCCTTTATATATAATGAGGAGACACATATTAGGGTCAGATATATTGGGAATGGACAATAAGCATTCCTTATTTCCAGGCAGTTTTCTGAGATTCTTAAAAGAGTCAAAAAAGGGTGACTGGTAGTCAACTTATAGAATTTATATCCATATATAATTATATATCGTTTTAGGTAAGAATTGTATCGCCTTATAAATATATATCTTATTTGGTAAGAACACATTAAGAATCCATCAATAGAGGCAGCTAATTTCTTCAAAAGAAGCCGGGGTAAGTAGATCGATCTACTCAGGGGGAGGTTGCAATATTCCTCATCATATCGAACCGTATATATAAACTCACATTCAGTAATAAATCGGGCAAGTGTCTAAATGTTGACCAAAGCAAATTGAGTCATTGGAGACTGGAGATGACGAATAAGAGAGTCAGTATTACCAGAGGAGGGATGGGAAGAAAATATGGCACCAGCCTTAACTATATACTCGTATATATATTTAGTTTTGTAGTTTCTGCATATATAGAGAAAATAATCCCATTATCTGGAGTATAGAAGTGGAACAAATTTTGAGTCATAATCAGATGCATATAGACTTATATAAGTATGCTAGCTAGACTGGTATGAACTTGTGTATATCTATATAAGTTTATGAGGAATCAAGTCGCAGATAAATTTGTGAATAAAGGATATGAGTCCAGTTTTACAGGCCCGGAACCTGTTCTTTCTGTACCTTTTGATGCCATTGAGGATTTTAGAGATTGAGTTGCCTATGGACAAAATCGCGAATGGGTGGACCTAAGAGGTAGTAGGTGGGGAAAGGCAATTATTTCCAATAGAGCGTTAAGCTTTCTTCTGTCACTTGTTAGGAGAGACTGCAGACTTCTGGTGTGACTGATGACAGATAATTTTGTGTGGGCCAAGCTTATGCAAGTGATAGGCATGGCAGAAAGTGCACTTTGTTAGGCTTGTGGAGAGGAAGATGAAACGGTGGAGCACTTTTCCTGTTAACTTATCTTTATACTTATTATCTTATATCTATGTTTAGTTCATTCACCTAGGGTATAGGGTATAGCGTAGTTCAAAGCACGAAGGTAGGGTATATCGTACCTCGCATCGAATCCTACTTAAGCCTCGTTTACTGGTTGTAGCGTGCTTGAGTCTGTTTTATGACTGCAGAGCGAAATGACGACAGATACTTTAATAGCAATAACTAAAACAATTACAGAATATTTATGTTCGGTCGTACCGGCATGACAAATACACTACATACCTATATTTGTTTATTGCTTTATTAAATATTTATGTAATTTATTATACAATATTTCGTTAATTTTAAAAATTATTATTATAAATTGGGTGCAAATTCGTATCCAAAAGAACTTAAATCTAGGACTTTGCTATATACTCGTATGTTCGCTATAAGGAAGTATGAATACGCTTTGGCTCTTTTCGATCTTAATGTCTGCTCTCTTCTAGATATTGCGCTTTAAGAAAGTGGGCGTGTGGTATTTTTGTAAAATTTTATACAGCTCTTTAGAATATCCATCATTGGTAGACATGCCCAGAGACTTAACCCACCCTCCAATAACTTTCACCGCAGTTGCTGGTTGTCGGACTTGGAGGAAGATATTATTACACACTTAATTTGCTACAACCCTGCCCTCGCGAGAAGAAGATTTCGAGTCCTCGGCGCACCTTTTCTCCCGGATCTTGCTGAGAAATTCTCCATTAGTATAATCAAGTTCCCTCGCTTCATCGCACTGATTCCCCGTTCAGTGCCAAGGGTGTTTGAGTTTCAGGGGCCCATGTCTCTGTGGTATCACTACGTGCCACTTCTTGGCATAGGTGAGCTTTCTTTTGTTACCAGCCTAATCTATCCTATCTTAAGCATATCCAATTTTAGTCAATGATCTCAGTTGTTTCTTAGAGTGGGAAGTGGGTGTGCATAATGTTCACCATATTAGATTCTTGTGTTCATGCCCGATTTCATATACCTTTTCTAACTGTTTCAAGAACTATACATCTGGTCTATATGTAGAATTTCATGTGCATATAAATATATATAATAATCCGCGGCTAATTGCGCTAATTGGATGTGGGTACACCACCACTTAAACCAACCAACCATAGTCATCCAACGACCCTCAGCTACGGCAAAAGTCATTGGAGGATAGTCTGAGCGTGTCTGCCAATGATACAATGGGCGGTCAGGTCTGCAATTGTTCTGGCGAGGGAGTCCTTTCTTAGCTGCTGAAATTGGGTTGTTCTATTCGGGCTCAGAGAGGCACAGGATTCTCTGGTGATCCTGGCGGTCGGTTTCTGAGACCAGAGCCTGTGAGCTATATGCCTGTTAGCTATATGCCAGTATTAGTGATCTCTGATTAGTAGTTTTGGACATGTGAGTGGTACACCCATGTTTTGGATGGTTGTAGCCTCTTCTATATAATAGAATAATATAAAAGTATACGAGGTTCCTTTCATTAGAAAGAAGACAATTATTTTGATAGCCTAAAAGCATTTTATTTGTCGACATTTTCTCCTCTTGTCAGAGGTCAAGGTTCAACTAGGACCGTCGAGCCGAACTTTTCGGACCTTTGCTCCAGCTTCTTGATCTAGCCTACGAAGTGGTCTCTGTGAGGTACTCAAAAACGTTTGCAGCGAGTATTGTGCTAGTATTGGAATGATATGTGGTCCCTAGCAGGACATTTCTAAGAGGAGGACCCAGTATTGTAAGTAGTAAAACGAAAGTAAGCTTTGATAGAGTCAATTGGGCGTGTTTCATTACTTGAAACCCAAAAGCGTTCAGTTTGCCAGCCACCAAATCCATGGATGAGCCGTGGTTCAATGCCGTGGTAGAACAAAATTTGTTTTCCTATTAAACCGGGACATTTTGCAAAGATTGCTCTCATGAGGGTTGCGATTAAAAAGCTAAACAAAACACACTCTTTATGAATAGAAAAGTAAACAAATGCAAAATGATCAACACAAAACAAACACAGCCGTTTGAACTTCATAGAGTAATTATCTCACATTTGCATTGTTTAATTAAAACGGCAATAAACTAATAAATAAAATTGATGATGCTTCATACAAAATTCTACGGAATAAATTGAAATTTAGAGACAATTGTTTTGTTGTGTTTTTTATGCGGTAACCAAGCGTTCTAAGACCATATCCCAACGGACGGAAATTGGGTGACGAATGAAACGTGTTGTTAGGGAACTTGTAAAATCTGCCAACAAACCGCGCAAATCGCAATTCGCTCATAATAAAAGCACACTCCATTTCGATTTAAATAATAAACTGAAATAAAATTCAAAATTTCCACACTGACAACATTCTTATCAGCACAGCTGGGAAACCACCTTCGTCTGTGTAGACACAGGCGACTGTTGATGAATGCCACACCGAGGGGCGTAGGAATCCCCTCAGATCCACTGCAGTGGGATGCGAAGACTCGCGCACTGCAGAGCAAGCGATCGTCTCCTATAAATGCGCTGCGGGCGCTCAAATGGATCATCAATCACAATCACAGCGCTCAACGCAACAGTCGCCGGTCAAATTAATTTATTTGCAATTTAAATTTATTTCAAAGTTTTTAAAACACAACTCAAAACCGCGCTCAACATGAATTTCAATAAAATTTTCATCTTTTTGGCCTTTGCTTTGGCTTTGTTCGCCGCCCAAACCGAGGCGGGTTGGCTGAAGAAGATCGGCAAGAAAATTGTGAGTTAAAAAGAAATAACTAATATATTAATAATTTATGTATAATTATATGATTATTTTATAATTATTTATTTTTATATAATTATAAAATAATTTTTTTATATTATTAAAGAATAATTTTATTAATATTTATTAATAATTTTTTAATAATATTAAAAAACAATTTTAATATACTTAACTAAAAATTTTAATATTATTCTTTTATAATTTGAATATAATTAAATAACGATTTTTTAAATAAAATATCATAATAATAAAGAATAGTTTTAATATAATTAAATAATAATTATTATTTATAAATAAAATATTATTATTTATAAATTATTTTTATATAATTAAAAATAATTTTATTATTATTTATAAATAATTTTAATATAATTATATTATAATTATTATTTATAAATAAAATATTATTATTTATAAATAATTTTTATATAATTTGAAAATAATTTTATTATTATTTATAAATAATTTTAATATAATTATATTATAATTATTATTTATAAATAAAATATTATTATTTATAAATAATTTTAATTTAATTATATAATAATTTTGAATGCATATTTTAATATAATTAAATAATGATTTTTTAATAATAATTTTAACCATTAATTTTAAAAATTAAAAAAAATATTTTATTATTATTTTTTATAATTTTAAATTAATTAAAAAATATATTTTTTTATAATATTAATAAATAATTCTAATATAATTAAAAAATAATTTTTTTATATTTTTCTTTAAAAAAAATTAAAAAATATTACACAATTAATCAAAAATAAATTTAATTAAATAATAATTTTAATATTACTTGAATATTTTATAAAAGATTGACAATTTTAATATAATTAATAATTAACAATATTAACACATAATTTTAATAACATTAAAAAACTATTTCATTATTATTTTTTTATAATTTTAAATTAATTAAAAAATAATTTTTTAATATTTTTCTATGAGACAAAAATAAAAAACAAAATATTTAACAAGAAAAATTTTAATATAATAAAAATTATTTTTTTTTGGTATTAATAAAAAAGAAACTAAAAAATATAACTGAATAATAATTTTGTTATTACTTAAGATTAATTTTATTATTTATTTATATTTTTATTTTTTAATTCTCTTAAATAATAATTTTAATAGAATTAAAGAATAGTTTGTTATTATTATTAAAATATATTTTTAATTATGGAAAAATAATTTTTTTTAATGAATAAAAATAATTAAATATTTAACAGATTATTATTTTATTGTTTTAATTCATAAGAAAACAATTATTTTTCAATATTTTTAAAAATATTTTACTTCTTTGAATACTTAAATAATTAAATAATAATTTTTAATATAAATTAATAATAATATATAATACAATTAAATAAAAACTTGAATATATTGAAAAAATATTTTGCTAACTCTTTTATTTTTTAATTATTTTAAAAATTTTTTTTTTTTTTATAAAAATATAAGAAAATAATAACAATAATTATTTAGAAAATTTCAATATTATTATTTTTTTAATAAAAATGTAAAATAAAAATAATTAAATAAGAAAAAAATATTAATAAATAATAATTTTAATATTATTGAATATATAATTAATATAATTAAGTAATATTGTATTAATATTTGAACATGATTTTTCCAACCTTTGCAGGAGCGCGTGGGTCAGCACACCAGAGATGCCACCATTCAGACCATTGCCGTGGCTCAGCAAGCAGCCAATGTAGCTGCCACTGCCAAAGGATAAACACTGAACTGATGATCGATTCCGTTGAATATTGGACTTTCATGTATATATTATGTATTTAATTATTTATTTTAGTTGATCGTTAATTGTAATAAAATATTTGAAATATTAATTGCAATTTTTTCTATTGGCATTTTTCCTTTCCCACACATCAGTCTCTCCATTACCAGTCACAAAACAAACAACAAAAAAAATGAAAACACTTGAAACCTCATTAAAATCCTCAACGAAAGCTAAATCCAGCTGCCGTCCCCCCCTCCGCTGAGGCGGCTGAAGGATTCTTGTTCCATGTGAAAGTGAAAGCGTTCGTTTAGCCCTGCGGCCTCCGCGGCGCACGCTTCCGAGTGAAACAGTGTTTCTTTCACTTTCTTGCGTTAACCGCACATAAACATACGTGGCAGGAGTGCGAGTGGGCGCTGGACCTGTGCACACACCCTCTTCCTCGTCCTGCTGGAAAAGGTTTCACACAAATCATTTCATAGCCTGCTTCATATGTGGTTTATTTTTTATGGGAGTTTCTCATGCACTGAAAGTGGAATTCGATTTACCCTTTTCTCCACATACGAGTCCTCGCATGCGTGTATGCCCTGGCATAAGAGCTCCCTTGGCAATCATTTCGTTGGTCATTTTCGACATAAAACGCATTAAAATGTCAAAACAGTTGTGAAAAGTTTGTAAATTTCATGAATTAAGCGACGCAGGCACACGTCAGGGCTGCGCACTCCACAGACGCACTTCTCCAAGCGGAATGGCTGCACGTGACCGCTACGAAATCAGGTCCTTTTTTAATATTTATGTAATTGTTATCAGGCGTGTATGCAAACAATTCGGTGGCAGATACAAGGATGGGAAGACTTTCTCTTCGCAATTTAATTATCACCACGCTGAACTCTGGAAGAGACTTTTGCCTCTGGTGCAGGAATTAACGCAGCGGAAATTTATTCAAAGCATACCCGGGTAGGAAAAATATTGTCCTTTATCAGTTGTTGGGTTTGTTCTTAAGGACGGAAGGTAAAGGTACTGTAGATTGTTCGATTAAATGGTCTCTAAAAGTATCTTGACTGGTAGAAGTGGCTGCAAACATTCAAAAGTGTTTTTTTTGTTATTGAATAGTGGAATTAATCCTTGAAGATATGAGAAGTCGGTGACGGGCGAAATCGAGTCCCAGCGACCTGTGTTTACGAAGGCCCGAACCGGCAGAAATATTCACCATTTTAAGATAGTGACTCATTTATGATTTCTCAAAGTATACTCCATGATGTTATACATGCGTTGATCAGTCCTTGAGATTTTTGCCAGTCCACCAATGAAACTGGTCTCTAAAATAGCATTTATTATCCTACTATAATATTTTTGGAGTTCCATCCTTGGGTTTTTTCTAGTCCACCAATGAAACAGGTCTCTAAAGCAACATTTATTATCCTACTAAGATATCTTTGGAGTTTCATCCTTGGTAATTTTGCCAGTCCAGTGATGAAACAGGTACTTGAAACCGCGTTTATGATCTTACTATGACATATTTTGGAGTTGTAACTCCTTTATCCATGCACCTATTTGAACCCCACTTGACTCATCAAATGTCGTAAAAATAAATTGTAGTTTAACAGATCTGCTGCTATAACCGACGATCCCACTGGATTCAGGAAAAGTTGTTCATAATGTTCGAGTACCACGGTTTCTGGTTATCGTCACAGAATGACTACAGAGATTGCCACAGATATTCATACACATATTGTCACTAAATAGCCATTTCTCTATTCATTAGCAGTCATTAATAATTTCATTCAACTAAAATGATAGGTTACCTCTAACACTGCAAAGGAGTTTTTATGTTCCATGTTGAGGACGAGAGTACCCCTAATCCTCTCAAAATATGCTAAATGGAGTTCTCTCAGAGAGAAAAGGTGTTTGACTCGCTCTCTATGACAGGCCTATGTAAACAGGAGGACAAAGTGATGAATCCAAGGAGCAATAAGAACTCATCTTTGATATTAACGAGAGTACTCTGACAAAGCGAATACTCCAGGCAGCCAACAAAAACTCCCCTATGACACTACCGGAACTGCTCTGAGGATGATTCCCTCAGTACTCTGAGTATGATTCCCACAGTACTACGATGAATATCCACTCAGTACTCTGAGGATGATCCCCTCAATACTCTGAGGATGATCCCCACTTCTCCTGGAAATATATAAACAGACACTGATATATGTTGAATATGTCTAGTGCTGTTGCTATTCTCTCGTTCTCCTTCTCACTAATAATACAAGTCATTAGTGACATAATTAGTGATATCGCCCCTTCCTCTTCTACCTTCGATTAGTGATAAATTTTCCTATATCCTCCGCAGCTTTATTATCAAAGAAGTTTTCTGTTCCAGAATATTTGTTGCAGTGGAATGAATACTACAAAATAAAGCAGTGGCATTTACTTGTCAGGCCACAATGGGCCTTGAACAGACCTAAGTGAGTCTTAGGACAGCTGTATAACCTAACCTAACCTATTTACTTCTCACAATCCAGTGTTGGAACAAATTTTCTTAAAAACCCTTTATTTTTCTTACTCATACTTCAACTTAGTTTAGAATCGAATATTTTTGAAATTTACTTCAAAAGAATTCCAAAATCTTTTGACAATCACAGCAGGCGTTTCATATTATAAATGGAAATGGATCGAACATATATTGCCATTGCTATGTTAATTATCGGTGCGTTGATCTTTGGTGTGTTCGTACTGCAGTCGATGCAGCGCGTAAGTAACCTCCTCATTTACACCATGTTGGCATATTACTCAATACTCCAATTACAGCGCCAGGGCCAGGACCACGATACTACTTGAAGCTGTTTTCCAAGGAGCATCTTTGAATAGTTGCTGAGTGGAGTCTGATGCAGAGGAGAATTATTGGAACTTCTTTGAGTTTTGCTATTCAATTTCATGTTAATTTAAAGGAATAAACTCCTTAGATATCTAATTAAAACATAGTTCATCCACCTTTTCTCTTTAGGTATAGAAGAGGCTTTGAAGAACACAACTTTAGACAAATTCTTGTATGCTATTCTGTAGCTCAATGGTTCCATATATTGGCACTATGCAGAAGCAATTTAGTTGAATATAGTGTCATAATACAGAAGTTGAATATGTTCTTATAATGCAGAAGAATACGCCCATTTACTCGTATGCAGCTTTACAAAAACATCCTCCACATAATTAGAGGAGTATCTCATTCGTCACAGTATGAACGTTTTCTCATGGAATACAACACGACACGTGTGAGAAGGAATCCCATCATCTTCTAGCGAAATAGTGACCAACATGAAGCAAGAGTGTAAAGAATGAATATCTCATTTCGTGATGCTCCATTGAAGCTTCAATTTAGTTGCTTTCCCACGTACAATCAAAAAGGGGTCTAGCTTTAGTTAAAGTTTCGGTTGCCGTAGTTAGTTTAAGGTGCAGAGAGACATAAAGCAGAATCGGCAACAGAAGCAGAATCCAGCATATTAGCAACAAAAATATAATCCAGTGCATTTGCATGTGCAACAAAATTCCGTAAATTTGCAACAGAAACAGAATCCAATACAATTGCAACAGAAACAGTAGCCAGTACTTTTGCAACAGAAACAGAAGCCAGTGCATTTCCAACTGAACTACAACAAAACCACGTACATTTGCAACAGAAGCAAAAACCAGTACATTTGCAACAGAAACAGAATCTAGTACATTGGCAACAGAAACAGAAACCAATACATTTTCATCATGAACAGAATCCCGTACATTTGCAAGTATAACAAAATCGCGTACATTTGCAACAGAAACAGAAACAGAATCCAGTACATTTACAACACAAACAGAATCCAGTCCATTTGCAGCAGAAACAGAAAGCCGTACATTTGGACCAGAAACAGAAACCCGTACTTTTGCAACAGAAACAGAAGCCAGTGCATTTCCAACTGAACTACAACAAAACCCCGTACATTTGCAACAGAAGCAAAAACCAGTACATTTGCAACAGAAACAGAATCTAGTACATTGGCAACAGAAACAGAAACCAATACATTTTCATCATGAACAGAATCCCGTACATTTGCAAGTATAACAAAATCGCGTACATTTGCAACAGAAACAGAAACAGAAACCAGTACATTTACAACACAAACAGAATCCAGTCCATTTGCAGCAGAAACAGAAAGCCGTACATTTGGACCAGAAACAGAAACCCGTACATTTGCAACAGAAACTACAAACTTTAAGGACAGAAAATAAGTGTTTGGCGAGGGAACAAAACTCATCGTGAGTACTGGATTCTGTCTCTGTTGTCATTTCTACTTTATGTCACTCTGCACTTTTACTGAGTCAAGTTCAGCATTGAATATTGAAGTTTTCATCATTTAATATTAATCCGGTTGTCGACAATAAGGTAACGTCACTCCATGCTTGTTCTGCTGAGGTACATATATGTGAGTATGACCTGTCGTAGCCTGTGTAAGAAAGAAGAGAGCACCCAGCATTGGTCGAAGTTGAGGGGTGAATAGACTTTCGAATTATATTATTAGTAGGAAGTTCTGCTTTGCAATAGGGGAAATGAACCCACGTTTATAACGTGCAATCATCAGGAGGTTCTCGAGATTACATTGGCCTCAGACGTCTTATTCGAGAAGTTGGTACAATGGAAGGTGGTATGGGAACAATCATTCTCCGATCATCGTTATATAGAGGTCGTATTTCACGAAGAAACGACGCTACCAATTAAACATAGGAATCATAGGAACACCAACTGGCAGAAGTATAATCAAGTGCTAGAGAAGAATCTAACTATGTATCCACCTCAAATTCCTGATATGAAGAGTCCTTAGATAATCTAGTCAGGTCGTTTAGTAACGCTTAAATATAGCGTGTCCTAAACGATATTATATAGGTAAGATATAGGTTCGGCTTCTAGGTTGTCGATATCTGGGAAAGTGCTGGTTTCCTAGCTGGACCTTCCATCATCTGATATTATGTCCTCTTATTACGATACTGAAATTGTTGCTTTGTACGTCATCATTTCAGTTCAAAGCATTTGCTGGCTTCGCTTGCCCCTTTGACCCCATTATATTATTTTCAACTTACAGCTGTCATATTTTCGTTTGAAGTGTCCTTTAAACACTTTCACCATTTATTGATATTTTCCAATTTCAATTCATAACAAATCGAAACAATTACAAAAAGTTCAACAATGAAAAACTAATAAAACACTCTGCGAGCAGCACTCAAACATGCGTTTTCAATCAATTTCCACTGCATGGAAAATTATCCTTCAGGCTATGAAAAGTTTACGAGAAAGGATCTTTCTTTTCGATGTAATATATTTTTCAATAAACACACTGGCAGAGCACCTTCCAGGAAACGCAGCTAAATGTATTAAACTCCCACTGTGCTGTGCTACACTTACGCGCCAGGGGGCCTCAACTCGACCCCGCGTAGCGCAATAAGTGCGTGTACTAGTAAAGGCCTAGGAAGATGATGCTACGATGGTGCGCATATATTAAAATTGTGACATATTTTCAAGTGCAGAAGCGGAGAAGCACAGAGTAAAGCAAATCACAAATCAACCCCACCACAGTAGTATCAGGAGCAGCAGCAGCTCCAGCAGTAATTTCAGCATAAGCAGCACTATGAGCAGCAGCATCAGGAGCAGCACCATCAGTAGTAGCAGCACCAGCAGCAGCAGCTTCAGCAGCAGCATCAGCAGCAGCAGCGCCAGCAGCAGCAGCTTCAGCAGCAGCTTCAGCATAAGCAGCACTATGAACAGAACCATCAGGAGTAGCAGCATCAGCAGCAGCTTCAGCATAAATCAGGAGCAGCATCAGAAGCAGCATCAAGAGCATCAGCGTCGAAAGATTAAAAACAATTTTGCAGGATTTAAACTGATTTAACAATGCAGACTGTTCCCATACAATGTGGAACAGGAAATGAACACAAACGGTAGCTCGAAATTTGCCAAAGAAAATTACGTCTTTTTTGTGTGAGGATTTCCAAAAATTCATATTTAAAAACTGATGTGTCCTGAGAAGCTTCGTTGCGTCATCATTCAGAGAATATCTCACGGAGACAGACCGACAGACAGATAGCAAATCAATGCATAAATTACCCAAGTTTATCTTTATTATTATTCAAATTACATATTCAAATAAAATTCGACCAATTTAATCCAGCTTAGAAGCGGCACCAATAATGTGCCTCGCGGCAAGCATCCTTCCAATGCCAATTTGATTGCGTTTCGCTTTTCACAGCGTTTGTACGAGTGTGTCCTTGTGTGTGCCTCAGTGTCATTAAAGCAAATTTAAATTTTAATCATTCGTCGTAGCTTCCGCCTCCACCTCCGCCTCCGCCTCCGTCTCGTGTCTCTCTGTCGCGGCTTAAGCTGTCAATAATGCGTGGAATATGTCTTCAATTTGTAGCTGGCAAATGAAGCTCACTGAGTAGGCAAACAATGCCTTCGGTTATAATGAAAAATCGCAGGAAGAATGGAAAAAACAAAATCGAAACAAGTTGGAATAATTTTTAACAACCTGTCAATTTCCCAGGAGGCACGAGTCACGCGGCATGGCAGCAATATGAGCAGTGCGCGAGCCTTATTAATGTTTCATTGGCACATTTGGTGTGGGAGTGACGCGGAGTTCTGCCATGTTCATCCATTTCTGAGCCGTTTCAAACGATACTTCGGTAGGCAATAGAATAAACATACGTCTCACAATATACAACCACATAAGCAGAGTAGAGGAGATGCATGTAGGGGAGTCTGAGGTTGTAGACTCATGAAATGGAGACACCTGTAGAGGAGACGGGTTTAAAGGAGACGGTTTTAGAGGAGACGGTTGGAGGTGAGATGAATGTGGGGGAGACGCATGTAGATGAGACTCATGTTGATGAGGGCCATGTAGGAGAGATGCCTGCAGAGGAGACGCATGTAAAGGAGACGTTGTATGTAGGAGAGATGCCTGCAGAGGAGACGCATGTAAAGGAGACGTTGTATGTAGGAGAGATGCCTGCAGAGGAGACGCATGTAGAGGAGACGCATGTAGAGGAGACGCATGTAGAGGAGACGATGCATGTAGGGTAGAGGCTTGGGATAGAGATGCATGCAGGGGGATCTCATGTTGGAGAGACGCATGTAGGGGAGTCTCATGATGAGGGAGACGCATGAAGATGAGAGTCATGTTGATGAGACGCATGTAAAGGAGACGCATGTAGATGAGACCCATGAAGGGGAGACGCATGCAGGGGAGAGGCATGTAGGTGAGACCCATGTAGGGGAGTTTCATGTTGGGGAGTATCATTTATTTATTTTAGTAGAGACGCATGTAAATGAGCCGCATGTAGGAGAGGCGATGCATGTAGGAGAGACGCATTTAGAGGTATACGTACATAGTAGAGACGCATGCAGGACAGACGCATTTAGTGGAGTCTCATGCTGGTAGTCGATGGATCTAGAGAGTCGATTCATGTAGGAAGTTGCGAACGATGTTGCTATTAACATCTCAGGCAAGTTTGTATCAACACCGAGAGACTTGATGCAATGCATACTCAACATTCTCTCCAAATGGGCTACAGGCTGCGGGTTGGGGTTTGATCCATCCAAGACTAATTTGGTTCTCTTTACTAGGAAGTATAAGATACCTCAACTGATCGCTCCAAAATTAATTGGTGTAGATATCAATCGCGTAGAAGAAGCTAGAAATCTGGGTTTAATCCTGGATAGGAACCTTGGTAACACAGGTACAGAGAACGGCGGAGGTATTCAGAAGTGGCGCCACTAGAGCAACTACAACAGTAGCTTTAGACGCAATGCTTAGTCTGCTGCCTGTCAGGCTGTTTAGCGAAACGATGGCTGGAAATTCAGCTACTAGGCTAAAAGTTACGCACCAATGGAATGTTACTAGGGATGCACGATATGTGCCTCTCCCACGACATTTTGAGGGCATTCCTGAATATGCTCCATCAACTGCTTCATTAAAAGCTACAAATGGCTGGACTTTTGAAAGGGAATGGGACTTGTGGCTCACACCTTATCAGAAAGGGTCATTCCTGGTCTAAGTGTGCCTTTTTGGGGACCGCTCAGCCTACTTACCCAGTGCCTAGTTTCGCAGCCTAAATCTATTCAGGACATAGTATGGAAATGCTTATTTCTACATCCTTTTCTCATTGATCCAAATCCTTGGAAACATAATTAAGTATAATAAATAAACAAAATAAAAGTAATGACAGGACAATTTAAATACCTGGTTGATTAAATTCGATGTTAAGTGGCCAATACTAAGGCTACTAAAGAGAATTCACGCAATCGCCAAGAACCTTGACGTATCCTTACCAGCAGCTAAATGCATTTGAATCATCGTTATTTAAGTCCAATGATAATTATCCTCCTTAAGGACGGAAAAGATGCTTTTAACAGAATTTCATCGATGTTACCAAAGCAAGGAATGTTCTGTTAAACATAAGATTGAACGGTCTATAAGTATATTTCTTAGGAGCTGCCATGTCATCCTGGCTTAATGGATTTCATGCATTTAAAAATAAAAATATCTTTTATATTCAGGAACATTATTTGCACAACTAACCTATTTTATAATAAGCACATTTAAATTCAATTCAAAGATCGCTCCGCCATCACCGCTTCACGCTGCTTGTCGCATTAATCCAGCGCCGTAATGACATGCTTAGCCACATGAAGGAGACGGTCGGTGGAAGTGCCACAAAAACTGTCTCTGCAACAAATTTAATGCTAACAACTTTCCACTTTCTCCACTTGCAACGCCTCTCGTGACGTTGTGGGTGTGTGTGGCTTGCGGAAAGTTGCCACCTCCCACTTGGCAGCAAGTCAGCAGAGTCACATATCCTGGCAGCGTGTTGCGCTGTTGCGTTCAACTGGAACGACATAATTTGGATTAAAGCAAGTTTACAGCCGATTTATCATATTTAATACGCGATTTATGAACAATTTAAAATCAAATAATGCGCACATTAAAAATTATTTATTACATTGTTGCGGTTTTCGGGGGTGTTTGGGGCGGATTGACAAAGCAGCGCAGAGGTCACAGGGGAAAAGTGGTATGTGTGTTCTTGTTGGGCGGAAGAGATGATACACGAGTTTGCCGAGCTTGTTTCTAGTTAAGAAACTGTCTGTTTTATGAGGAATTTTTAATACACTTTTTTGTGGCTCAGCTATGATTAAACTCATGGCAAATTAAGCGGGTGGAGTTGCGCCTTAGTAAGGAACTTACAAATATAAATAAAGGAACAAACTTAATTGAAGGAAAGGAAGATAGTGAAGAGTTTGTCTTTAACCTTGATATTATAAGACTCCTTGGGAACAATTGCTTTAGCTAATCATGTCATAAACAAGGACGAAATTGAAAAGTGCACCATCATGAAGACAATCTTTAAGGTTATATTCGGAAAAATTCTCAGTTTGTTACTAAATGAAGGATATTTATAATCTTAATTTTACTAAGAGGACAAGAAAGGCGTTTTCATATGGTAAGGTCTGAATATCATACTCTACGGTCACTTCATCATACTCTAATGTCGCTATATCATACTCTAAGGTCAATATATAGTACTCTAAGGTCACAATATCATACGCTAAGGTCACTATATCATACGCTAAGGTCACTATATCATACTCTAAGGTCACAATATCATACTCTAAGGTCACAATATCATACGCTAAGGTCACTATATCATACTCTAAGGTCACAATATCATACTCTAAGGTCACAATATCATACGCTAAGGTCACTATATCATACTCTAAGGTCATATCATCTTACTCTAACGTCACTATATCATACTCTAAGGTCACTCCATCATACTCTAATGTCGCTATATCATACTCTAGTCACTTTATCATACTCTAAGGTCACTTCATCATACTCTAACGTCACTATATCATACTCTTAGTCACTTTATCATACTCTAAGATCACTTCATCATGCGCGACGGTCACTTCATCACGCTGTAAGGTCACTATATCATATTCTAAGGTCCCTTCATCATACCCGAAGGTCACTATATCTTACTATAAGGTTAATATATAGTACTCTAAGGTCACTATACTATACTTTAAGGAGACTTCATTATACTCTAACGTATCTAGATCATACTCTAGGCACTTTATCATAGTCTAATGTCACTATATCATACTATAATCTCACTTCATCACACTCTAGGGTCACTTCATCATACTCTAAGGTCACTAAATGATACTCTAAGGTCAGTTCATCACACTTTAAGGTCCACTATACCATACTTTAAGGTGACTTTATCATACTCTAAGTTCACTATATCATATTCTAAGGTTAATATATAGTACTCTAACGTGACTATATCACACTCTAAGGTCAATATATAGTACTCTAAGGTCACTATATCATACCCTAAGGTCACTATATCATATTCTAATGTCACAGAAAAGAATGAGTAGAGTAACATTATGTGCAATTTCTTAACTTGTATGTTTACTATATACATAGTTATATATATTTATATGTATATAGATGTATATATTCACATATTATTTTAAAAGTTTTTCATACTCTGAGCAATGGTAACTCAATTTTACAACAAAAACAACAAATGAAATGTAACGAAAAATTGTCAAACCGTTTAATATAATTAATTATACATGAAATTTATTTATACTCGTCTTAACTTTTATCAATTTTATGCATTTTGTTACACATTTTGCAATCATTTGAAATTATCATTAATAATTTAATATAATTCATTATAAATACAATTAATTATTAATTTTGTAACATTTTTTGTTTATTTAAACATTAATAAAACAGTTAATATTACTGACCAAAAATATTATCCTGAATTCAACTCCATTATCACCAGTTTCTACAACGAAAATATGGTTTCTTATATTACTTGATTGCATTTGTTGTTGTTCTCTGGGATAAATTGGTTGCTTGGTTGATGGATGGCCTGATTCAAGCTTATAAAACTTGCATTTTGATTGATCCACTCACAAAATCTCTTTATAGTCGCAGGAAACACGGAGTCCCTGAGTAAGATATTTGTTTTCATTATAATATTGAATTAGTTTTGCCTATCTCCCTATGATCCCACTGGATTCAATGCCCCTCCATACAATAATTCTCATTTCACTACAACTTTTACCAGGGGGTTTACTGACTTAGTTCATTATATATATTATATTAGTTCATTCATTATATTCAAAAGTTGATATTGTGCCTGTCCCTTCTCGCCTTCATTGTTCCTTCCTTATTTAGTACCTTTTGAATTCATGGTATCCATGCAGTTGCTTTCGCCATATATTCAAATGAAGAAACTCCCATTTGTTCGTCAAGTTAGACTGCATACATCGCTCCCATATGGACCCCATGTGGGGCCTCCACCAGTTGAAATAGGTTTGTCATACAATTTGCATTTGAAATGCCTTCTTATATATGGCACACGTATGTATTGTTGAGTTTTTGTCAAGTCCCGGATCTTATTTGTTAATTGTAAACGCAACTCCTCTGTCCATTTTATTACTAACATGTTCCATTTGTAGATGTAAGGGTTCATTAAATTTAGAAATATCATTAAGATGACTCCAGTTAGTGGCATACGCTCATTTCTGTGCTGCAAATTGAATAGAGAAGACTTATTATGATGCAAATAATAAATTAAGATATGATGGATACTTACGTTGCAGACTCCAAAAAGTTGTCATGCACCCCGGTTAAATGTTCCTGGAAATGGAAAATTGTAGGAAAATTTCATTAGTACGATTGATGCGTTGTGTAATGCCTTTGAAAACTTCTAAGCATACATTTTCGTCCTTCAAATAGATCATGATTAGATCTGTGGGTTTATCAAATCTATGAACACGATTGAGATGCGGCCACAAACCAAGTTTGGCGTTTGGAAACGCTCTACCACACACTGGTGGGAGTAATATATGACATATGTATAATACTTACTTAGACCAAGTCGGGGTGCACGTGCTTGCAATGGATTTTATGGCAGTACGGTAGATGCTTCATTTTGTGCCTTTGCTTTTTCGCAATTATGTTATGCACTTCGACTTTGCACAGCTTACATTTGGATCTTTTCCGATCAATATCTTCCATATCTAGACTTTCATGTTTATTAAATCGATGAACTTCATTGAGATGGACGCGACATTCAAGTATCTCCGAAAATTCCTTGCTACAAAATGACCACAACAAACGTTTTAAGCGTTCTGTGTGAATTCCTTCAGACTTTTCCTGTATCATCCGACTAACATATCTTGCATGATGCCAGTCGGAGTGTGTGATGCTCGGATTATTAGCATTATACAAGTTCATCCTTGCAACTTGTTGCATAGTTGTAAGCCCGGGGTAAGGAAGGATTCCTCCATCCTGTCGGAATTTTGATGCATTATGATCAATGTTTTGTTGCTTGAGGGCTTCTTCTTGTATTACACATAACTTGGGATTACAATCTTTTCCGCACTTTTGACCAAGGATTCTTCTCACACAAAACGATTTTTTGGTATTTTTCGTGGAAGAAATCTCCTGAGTGGCTTCATATTGTTTCCTCGAATGTTCCATGTATTCTGATTGAAAATGTTTATGAATATTTTCTTTTAGTGCAATTATAAGAAAAATTCAATAACTTACAATGCAAATTATTGCTGCCAATATTAATAAGAAGGTGCTCTTGTGCACTCCAATGCTGAGGGAGTAGCGAAAATTTTAAATTGCAAATTCTTTGTGAAATCACCTGTCAAATCTGTGTTATAACGGCACATTTACATTTAACGTAACTCATCAGTGGAAGCCAATGGGCGCATTCAGAGCACTGTAGATAAAAATAGGCGCATTCACTACCCTTAGAGTATGAGTCATTTCTTAGAATTGAGTGGGAACGTTTTCGTGAGTGTATGACTGGAACTGCGATAGGAGGTTAAAACAGCTGATTTCCTTTGCAAGTGCTTTGAAAAAAACGAGTTTCACATTTTGTATGCAAAAAAACAGAAGAACTCTATGCAAATTTTTACTACCTTTTGAATAAGAGCCTTAAAATAAATACTATCAAATCCAAATGATTTCAATTCATTATTATGAACATTTTGGGAGAATGATAATATCAGAGCGTACTTATGAGATGGTCGGAAGGCTAAAATCCCTCCTCATCTTGATCGCTTTCTACATTTGTTAAATTTTTTAGGTTGTCAACAGAGATCAGCTGTTTTCAGCTAATTGACAATTCAACTGGCAATATACATTAAGAAAATTGTTGTTGCTGTGTCCTTGAGGTCAGCTCACTGGATAATACTAACTATAGCCATTTAAAAATGTTTATATTTCAAGCTGTATATAAAGGAAAGAAATAGAAATGAAAAGCATTCAAATGAAAAAAATCACCGAATTGAAACTAATTATACACATTTCAATAGTCGGTGTTATAACATTTAAACCACAAATAAGCGAAATCGTTGTTTTGGAACTCGGAGCCTGGTTGTGAAGAAGAATATATGACAGAAGTACCTTCGAAAATGTTGTTACCTTACTTGCTTAGTCAGGGTTAAAATTGAGAAACAATAGCAAGGAGTTCGAATTTCAGAGTTGCTATTCAGTGCAATTGCATGGAAAAACCTTATGAATGTGAGCAAAATGTGAACTCTTTAAATTGTGGCTCTTTGGCGGTTGCCATCTTTTCGACTTCTGATTTATGGCATGAGCTGTCAAAATTTTTAATTGTAAATACATGGCATAGCGATTTTATATTTTCATTTAATGAATACGCTAAGAGAGTTGAAGAGAGAAACATCAAATGAAAAATGAAATGAAAATGTGATTAAGGCGCAATTCTGAAGTAGTTCTGACGGGAAAATTACTCTTCTTTTTAATGGCTTGTTGCGTTCGTTAATTTCTTAATTATTTTGCGTTCAGCTGTTTTCATCTAATTGACAATTCAACTGACAATCTAATCTCATGAAATCATAGCCTTGCGGCCACCTTATTAGTGGTCCCTGATCTTTGCACAAGGATTTCCATATCTTCATTTAATTGTCATGTAAACAGAGTTTGAAGAGAGAAATACCAGAGAACATTATTGTCAATTTTTAGGATTAACAATAATTGATAGGAGATTGGCCCAAAGAGAATATGTGTATTCTCTTTGACTGGCGGACAATGCTGGTGCGGGCTTGAACGAAGAGAAAAACCTTCTATTGACAATTAAAATTAAATTTGTTCATTGATGCCAGGGCGAACTTACTAGGTATGATTCTTCTTCATTAATTTTCGGCGATCAGCTGTTTAAGTGACAAACTAATTTAATGAAATTGTTGTTGTTGTAGACAAGTTGTAGCAATGCAATTCCCTTAGTGCTCCTTGATTGATGGTCAATTGGCTTTCAATAAACACTCAGAGTAGTTGGATTAGTTTGATCACGGTCTAAGACAAATATATTCTCCATTGCTCCTGCTCTACTGAATCCTTAACATGGTAAATGCAGTTTTCCTATTGTAAGAGTATATTAAATTTAAGAAACGGGAAATTTCTTACATCTTCAACATGTTCTATTGGAGAAATGAATATAAAAATTACACAAAAATGTATAAATCAAGTTGTAAATCACACTAAGACGGCTCATATGTCAACGGTAGCGTTTCCTAATACGCGCCCATTTGGCAGCAAACAAATGAAATTCAGCGAGTTCAACATTTCGGAATTATCTAATATATATTTCCAGAATAGAAAGAAGTAAAAAAAATACAAGGAACCCTCTTCCACTTTTACGCGTTCATAGTTACGCACCTTTCATTCAGCCACCCAGTAGAAATTGTGTTGAGAGATGCAGTGAAGTTTCAGTGCTGATTTCACGCATGTCTGAAGGAGAGAATGCCGAATGTCAAAATCAAGTGAAGCTGGGCATAGATCAGAAAAATGAGGATACACTCTAAATCGAGGTCAATCCACTCAAAATGGAGTTCAAATTCGTGGTGAGTTTGCTGAAATAGAGGGAAGCACACATACTACATACCAGAGAACACACAGAAAAGACACCTAAACGTCAAACGGCAAAGCAGCGAAATAAAGCAGACGGACGTTGTACAAGAATCCACTGAAAATCGTATTGAATCCACTCAGAATCGTGGTGAATCCACTCAAAATCGTGGTGAGTCCGCTACGGACGCTGGCAGCGAAAAAGAGTTTCTTTTCTCTGTGTTCTTTGCTACATACTACCAAAGAGTATAAAAACATAGAGATTGAACCACTCAAAATTTTGTAAAATGGTAGTGAAGGCGATTTCACAAAAATCGGTGAGCGGCAATGGGAAGCGAGATTCAATGCGTATATTTTTGCAACAACAAGTTTGTTCGTCATGTGAGCTCTATATATGTATGCTCTTTGACAGAGACATTCGATTCTTTATCTTCTCTTGTGTGAATATCATAGAGAAGAGTGAGTTAAAGATATATATTTTATATAGGATTGTCCAGGGATAATAAGGTGGCCGCAAGGCTGCAACAACAACAGCTCATTAAAATTAGATTAAAATTAGAGTATTTTACATCATTAAATTAAACTGTCAGTAGAATTGTCAATTAGGTGAAAACAGCTGATCGCTAAAAAAAACTTAAAAACATTAAGGAACATAAAAAACGATCAAGAAGAAGAGTGAGTTTCTCTTACGATCCCCTAATAAGTAAGCCCTAGAATTGTCTTTTTGATATATAATATAATATACTTTTAAACACCGACTTATAGAGGACTGTCGATTGGAAAATACAATTTAGTGAGATTCATGATTGAATTATCCTTACAGCAATTTAAGTTCCTCATTTCGCTTCATTCACAATAACATCAGTGACTGATCTTTGCCGAGTTTGTCATGAGTGCAACGATTTTCAACTGGGAACTATTCCCATCCCAATACAGTGTTCATGATTAGTATGAATATCATTTTTGTATTGGGCTCTCTGTGCTGAAGGTTCTTCTTCCTGAGATTTATTACCTTGAAATAACAACAAACATTATCCTGTCAAAATTAATAAAAGTCCTGCCTAGCCTGCATCATTGCCTTACAGCCTGACTGCCTGCTTAAGTGTAACCCTACGCACCCCTTCCATTGGCAAATCATTGTGACAAAACGTGACCTGACGTGGATGGTTGGGTGAGGCGCAACACACACACATACTCGTACATACATTCAATCACACACACTCATATGAACTCAATCACACACAAGCATGTCCTCATTCACACACACTCTCTCACACATGCCCGTCATTCACACACGCATGCACTTTGACACTGTTGAAAGGACATCAATTTAATAAAAAAGAATGCAGCTTTTCGCGATTTTTATCATATTTTTTGGTGCCTGGTTTGGCACGCATTCCAATTTCGAATTGAAATCATTTTCCATACAGCTTCATTGAACCTTGCTCTATGCACATTCCGCTTAATATTTATTCCTTTTTTCAAAACATTTTTCCTGTGTGAAAGTGCCTCTTTTGTTTGCGCATTCATGGCATTTAAGCTGCAACAATGCTAGAAAAATGTTTCATACATGAAATAAATAATAAATAAAACACACAAAAAAAAACAGTCCTATTGAAATCTCATGCGTTTCCAGTAGAATAAGCCGCGACATAAACACATCGCATCGTACCGATAGCACACAAATCAAAAAAGGACCTTTGACGCTGCAACTGAACTACTCTGAGCTCTGCTGTGCTGTTGTATGCTGTGTTGTTGTTGGTCGGTCGGTGGGTTGCTTGGTCGGTCGGTGGGTTGCTTGGTCGGTCGGTGGGTTGCTTGGTAGCTTGGTTGGCAGGAGCATTTGAAATGTGATGAATGTGATGTGCTCTGACGTTGGGTGGAATAAGCTGCGGAATTAGTGTAAAGGATAGCAAAAAATATTTTTATTAAGACATTTTTGGAATATTTTCTGGTGCAAGCAAAAGAGTTGTCTCTGCTAGGAACCCTGGAATTAATGTAGTGTAAAGCGAGACATTTTTCAGATATCAATGCACGGCTATTAAAAAACAGGATAGGGAAATTTTCCCTATATAAAGGATTCTTTATTTTGAAAATGAATATCGACATTCGTCATCGACAGAAAACATTAAAAAACTTAAGGGACTTTGAGTAGATTAAGATATGAGGCAAAACATGACGCAATAAACGGAATAACATTAGCAAGAGGCCGACCCCAATTGTACCCACCTACCTCTTCAAAACAGTGGACAACTGAACTCACACAAGGGAAGGGTCTTTGGAGCTCCTTATTCTCACTTATATCCACCTATGTGCAAAAAACAATGGACACCAATATAAGAGAAGAGTCCGTAGAAACTCACTTTTAGGGCTCCTTCAGACACCTCACTGAATATTTCGAATCATTAGACTGGCGAGAATTCTCAACGAAAATAGAACTCTTCAGGCAGTTTTTAGCCACTCCACTCCCGGGGTTTATATGACATGGTACCTACTGAAATCCTGACTTTATCGGCGTTGCTGCTTTAAGACATACTTAAGCCTAAACAACTTTTTATAAAAGGACGAAGTTGTGAGTGGGTTTCATACCTAAGGCATAGGTTAACAAAACAACTTAGATTTCTAAGTCCATCTTCCTTTCTTTTGAATGCTTTGGAAAAGTTGACTTACCTAAGGCATAGACCACCAAAATCCCTTGGAACTCTAAGTCCATCATCCTTTCTTATAAACGTCTACAACTGGTGGCTCTCTAAACTAACGCATAGACCACCAAAAACCCTTAAAACTCTAAGCCTATCATCCTCATTTTAGAATGCATTGGAAGACATAACTTACCACAAGGAAAACCTCTGTAGTCTTGCAAAAATATCATCGGACAGAAATGGGATATGAAAGTCTCCGAGGTCCTCCCTATACTCATAAATGTAAAAGTAATTAGGAATCACAAAGAAAGTGGACAACTGTTTATCTCTCCTGTGGGTCTTTGCAGCTCCTACAATGAGCGTAGAAAGGAATGCCCAGGGTGCGTGCCGATAGTCCAATGGACCCGTTCAGACACCTATAAAATTGCTAATGGTGTATCTTGGTTTATTAAGAAGATGATTCATTCTTCTAGCAGTGTAATTCGGCCACGTCATTCCCGAAATGGACCATGTCGCAGTGTTTTTCCACCTCTCCTGAAATTTGCGGAGGAAGTCATTATATGTATTTCTCTTAAAAACGGTTAGGGGGACGCCCAAGTCCATGTACGAAAACAATTGGTCGGTTTCCGATAAGCGTCTTCGTGCTAGCTTGTCGGTCCTCTCGTTGCCTGCAATGTCCCTGTGTCCCGAAAGCCAGACGAGGAATACTGTGATCGATAATGAGTTAAATTCTTCCTTGCAGAGGCCGACTAGCTTACAGCTGATGAAAGGTGAACCTATCGCATTTATTGCTGCTTGGTTGCCGGAGTAAATTGATATGTTTTTGGTCAACTTGCGGCCATTCATCCAACACCCCCGCTTGAAAGACTCTAGATGTCGAAGGTACTTAGAAGGATTATAGAAAATTTACAGATTCAGAAAATATTCCTTGAAGGCTTGAAAGACTCTAGATGTCGATGGTAGTTAGAAGGAGAGTAGACTATTTAGAGATTCGCAAAATATTCCTGCTCCCACCCCAGATTCTATTTTGAAACCGTCGGTGAAATTTGGCGTTCCCCTTTTCACGAGGACCTCTCCCTTCCTTCAGTCCTACTTCCTACTTGATAAAACTGTGTTTACACAGCTCGCAAAATCCAGTTGGGGAAGGAATAATGCGGAGAACTCGGCTCGAGGTTATCATCTCTGGTGGTAGATGCTGTAAAGTGCAGCTATGACCATAAAGGATATTCCTCCAGTTACCGGGTTCTCTGGGTCTTAGTGCACTTTGTTTGTATATGTAATAAGTATGAAGATCAATAGGGAGGAGGTTTAGAATCGCATCTAGTGCAGCCCCGCTGCAAGTTCCGACGGTCTCCAAACACTTGTAGTCCTGCAAATTATTACGGAACAGAAATGGAGTATCAAATTCTCAGAGGTCCTCCTTATACTCATAAAGTAGTTAGTATAATACAGCAAGTAGAACAAAATTGCCATAGAGATCTCTGCTATTGGTGGACCAAAGAGTTGCTGTAATGATCCCCGCTTGCTTTAATTTTGTATATATACTCGCATACACTTAATCCAATTTTCATATATCGCTTATTTGATGTCTGAAGCAAATTCGTATTGGAAATTAAAGAACTCATCTTTGAACTTGTAAAATTTTTTAATATGTCCACATACCTTCTGCGAACCACCCAATTACTTTGGCCAAATACATCCTTTCCTAATGAAAATCCCTCTGAAATACGATACCGCACATGGAACAGTCGTTCAATTAATAATAATTTTCCGCCCAATAGCCTGCAAACGCACTCCTAAATGAAGATAAAACATGTTCACACAAATGACAGGGACGAATGTCAGAATTTGGCAACGCACAAATTAATCTGGAAGTAGAAAAGAAAAAAGGACATACGCAGCCAAGGGAAAAAAATCGAAAATAATATTAATGAGTTTATGTATGAGCGCGGGGCAGGGCAGTGGGGTATGCGGCAGGCTCACGGCACGTGAAAGTGAAAGCACCCTCATTAACGGGAAATTAGTTTTTTTTGCTCTAACGCTTCTGTGAAAATTAGTGTGAAGTACTTGCCAGGACATTTGATTCTCGTTTATGCGGTACTTTGTGTGCTCCACTTTTTTCTGCTATACTGAATTGTTTGTTGTTTTCCAAGGCGTCAGAAAGGAAACTACCAGAGCAACAACAGGAGTACGAACAACAACAATAACTGCCAACAGACACACGCAATCAGCAGCATGGCCGCAGAGGTTCTTCGCTGGTGCTCAAATTTAATGCATTCTTTTTTGGGCCAAAAACGAAGGAAAAGGAAAAACGAGAACTTAAGTCGAGGAAATTGTCAACTTGCCGCAACAACACCTCAGGACAATGCGCCAAACAGAGCCACACGCATTTGTGTGATTAAAACTGGCACTGGCCGAGGCAATGAAGCAGATTTGAAGTGCTCGACTGGTCCACATTTTTTTGTTTGTTTGGTCCTGCGTCTCTATTGTGCCATTGAAGGAGCGTGTGCGATTAGTGGAAATCAGTGCCCGAGCAGCAGATAAAAGGTGAAATTAAGTAAAAACTTGAGAATTTACGTCCATCAGGATTAAAGGAAATGTAGTGTAATGAATGAGAGTGAGCAAGTTTGCTTGTGGTGATGGTGATGCTGATGCTGATGCTGATGGTGTGAGGGTGAGCTACAACGTGAGCCTGAGGCGCCACACCACTTACCAAACCGGTAAGGTCAATTTTTTTGCTTTCTCTTTCTCTGTTGGTGTTGACATTTCGTAACGCTGGCGCGGGTGTAGGAGGGGGTTGGAATTAATTTGAGCCTCTTGAGTGCAGTTGTGTTATTGTCAACATTGGCCGCTTTCCTGCTCATTACTTATGCATTCTGTGTAATAATACGGGAATAATGTACAGCAGATCCTGAAAGAGAGCCTGCCTGGTGGGCACTTAATTATGTGTAAATTTTGGGTAGAATCCTGCGGAATAACTTGGAAATTTTCGTGCATTTCTCTTTCATAGCTCACACTGCAGTGGTTAAGCATGTTTTTGATTAGTGTCACATGCATTTGTTCTTATTTTACAGGAGATTTATGAGGACCAGTTGGAACAATGCGATGGCTAACATTACGTTTCAATGCCAACTTATTCAGTTAATGGCGTTCTGCGATCCACCCTCGCCTGCCACATTTTTCTACGTTTAAAACAATCATCAATTTGTTTACCTATCATTTTTTTCCATTCCATATTCAATGGCTTTGTGTGTGCTCTCAGTTTCATGGACGCATTTGCGCCGCAATTTGTTGGTTCTAAAATTTCAATTACGACTGACTTTCGCTGGTCTCCGTGCCGGGCTTCCACCATTGACAGCTGCTCTCGGGGGACGCCAACAAATAAGCACGCCATTTGTTTTGCGTGGATACCCAATTTTCCTACTCCAGCTATACTCATACTGTGTTTGTTTCGCTCTTTTTATCCTCGCTGGATTATCGTTATAATTTGTATAATGGCAGCGTAAAAAATTAGACCATATTGAATGTCAATTGTTTGAGTTTCTGATTATTTGAGATGATTGTTGGTTACTACATTGATCAAATATTGAAAGAGTAAAGTGAGTGAGGTAATATGAAGCTGTGGGTTGTTCCAGACCGAGCCAGAGGGTGACTCCGTAGTAAGTGCAAGTGAAGCAAATCATGGTGTGGTGTTCTGTTCAGATAAAAAGTGGATTTTAGGCACTGCTTGACTTGTTCCACAAAGTTGTGTTCAGTTTATGGAATAAGTGGGGTTTGTACCCTGCTTGGCAGACATTTCTATACCTTAAAATTATTGAAAAACTTTAGAAAAACTTTAAAAATTTTTTAATTTTATATTATGTATGTTTACCTATATGGAACTCCTCTAAAATCTAAATAGAAATGTCATTTTAAGCTGACTTGTGCATCATTAATCAACACCCCATTGCAGTCTTCTAATCCGCTTGAGTACATTAGCATAAGTAAGCAGCGTATCAACACATGGATAGAGCACACTTTAAACTAACGACAAGGCAACATCGTTAACTCTACCAAGGCTGGGCCAAAGTGAAGCAAAGAAGTGTCAATTTACGCTCCAACAAAATTTAAAAAAAGAATACAAAATTCAGTGTTGAAAAAAATTGCAAACGGATATGAAAAGTCACACATGTGCATTGTTCCCAGGCACAATTTTCTTGCGGCAGGCACTATTTTCCCGGCGGCATTTACACTCAAACATCATTAATTTAAAAATCGCGCCTTTTGTCAGCATGGCAGACTGGCGGTGAAGATGCTGATGCAGGATGCTGATGATGTCGTTACTGAGCTGCTCCGCTGCTGAGTAGGAAAATTGCCGACTGACTGACAGGCGCCAAACCAAACCAAGACACCTCACTCCACCTCACTTCACCTCACTCCACTGCAGTTAAACGCAACTGTCAACAGTTGTTGTTGTTGTGTGGCTGCGAGAAATTTCTGTACTTTCACTTCCCCCTTCCGACAACCTACTTTGTATATTATTATTTTTTTTAAAAGATTTCTAAATTTGCAAAATAAACGATTTATTTTATTTTTACTTTTTTTATTCACTTATTTTTTTGACACGCGAATGATGCGCTGCAAATGAGGTTGGCGCATATGTTGGCTGCCAGCGCTTATTTAGCGGGGGGTACGTATGTGAGTATGCAAGTGTGTGTGTGTGTGCCTAGTATGACGACACCTCCTACTCAATCAGCATCCGGCGGAAATTATTGTTACTTGCGAAAGTGTTTGAAAATGTTTTTGTTATGTTGAGCTCGCGTATTTTTACGCTTCCATTCTAAATGAATGCAAATTTACTTTCTGAATGCTTTTATTTTTTTTTTCGATTGAAATTTGCAGAAGGAAGTCAGTCAGCACTTGTGCGCAGTTTGTTGTTATTGTAGCAAAATGTGCAAGTGACACTTGGTACATAACAAAATTATTTGCCAATATTTTCAAATGAATTTAAAATACGAGTATGTTATTTTAGAGGAACTCTATTTGTATTACAAGTTTTGTTTAAAGTTTTGTGGTGGAAAATTCCTCAGAGTTTTATTCGTAAAGTTTTTATAATAATCAGTAGACTATTCACCATTGTAGTTGCTTTCCATTAAAATTACCTTTGATATTACCACCAAAAGGTTACAGTGCGCAGACCCCATATTGACGAGTATTAGTTAACTAGTACCAAGGCAGAGTGACCTGCCTTTCAATTACAGGGTTTTACATACGTGCATTAGAGCTTCGGCATTATTATTTAATTATTACAGGGCGTAGTCCCCATACTGACTAGTACTAGATAACAGTCACTGTGGCCTGACTGATTTCCATACATGCATTAGAGCTTTGGCATTAGCATTAAAATATCACAGCAGACCCAATTTTGAGGAGTACTAGTTAACTAATACAAGACACAATGACCTGCATTTCAATTATAGTTATTTCCATACATGCCAACAGCTCTGGCATTAGTATTAAACTAACACATTAAGCAGACCCATCAAATTAATGCAACAACAAAATTGAACTAATTTACTCACTAACATTAAATACAACAACAAAATTGAACTAATTCACTCATTAACGAAAATTTCAACGTTAAACACAATTTCTTAACGAATATCATCTACCGAAGATCAGTTATCCGTTAAGTTTAATACTATGTAGTTCATTGGCGAATATTGCAGCGGGTGCATCAATTGTCTATAACATTGAAAAAAAAAATTTATTGAAATTGACAAAAATAGCAATGTGGAAAATTTATCTTTTACCAAGTGCATGAGTGTTATTTTTAATGAACTCTCAAGTGTCCTAGCAGCTATTATCCAAAAATATGATTTAAATTGCAGACACACCTAGGCATTTAGGCGTTCGGGAAGTCATCGTCCCGTGTCGGTTTGCAGTTCGTGTTTTATATAAATGTAGTTATTACGGTGTTTCTAAGTAGTGTGCTTGTAATAAAGTATATTAATATAGTAGTAATACGAAAAGTGTGGTTTGATATGTAATTAAAAGCAAAAATAATGTTAAAGCGGAAATACTATGTGGTAGTTAAGGATCAGTGAAAAGTGAAAAAATTTAAAAAAATTTATATGAAATTTTAGGTGTGATAACCCGATGCGTATTTCAAATACTCGTTGCATCTGGGCTTATAAGCGTTCGGGCAGTCATCGTGTCGTGCCAGTTTGTAGTTCGTTTTTTATTGAAATGAGGTCATCACGGTGTTTCCTATTAGTGTGGTTTTAAGAAAATATGTATATATTATATATATGTATGCATGTATAAATAAATCTGTGGTTTGTTGATTAAGTTCAAAATAAATAGTTACTATGTATATGAATAGTAATTATTGTACTAGGTGAAAACTGAAAAAATTTCAAATAAAATCATACGAAATATTAGAAATTTTATGTGTGATAACGCGATTCGTATTTGAAGTACTCGTGGCATCCATCGGATTTATGCTTTGCCGAAGTCGTGTCATTCCTCTCCCCTACTCATAGGAAACAGTGCTGGCAATTACAATTGAAATGTGGGCGAATGAGGTGAGAGTTCATATTTATTTTATTATATTTTATTATTCAACAGGTCATGACGCAAAGATGTGAGGTAAACTAGAGTAAATCAGGCATAGCAGGACGCATTTAAGAGGTGGTCGCAAGAGAAAATCACTTGCTTGCTCGTTTTTTACGTTCGGTAATTTGCTTAGGTTTTTTTTTTAGCGATCAGCTGTTTTTACCTATTTGACAATGCAACTGAAAATAAAATTTAAGGAAATTGTTGTTATAGACTTGTTGTAACCCAACGGCCACCAAATATTGCTCCCTGAGGTATAGTATGTAGACAAAAAGTAAATTGGGATTCGTGTTATGTTTCTTATGTTCCTTACCTCCTCCTCACCTCCTCTTCACATCCTATTCACATCCTCCTCACCTCCACCACACCTCCACTTCACACCCACCTCACCTCGCTACTACCTTGATTCAAATACATCAGTTTATCAACTTTTACTGTTAAATATGATAAATAATTATGATATTTTATAATCTTTGCTTTCGCTTACATCTACTTTTTCACAATCTTTACTTTTTCACAATTTTTTAATCTAAAGTAAATAAAAAAAATTGTGTACATTTCAATTTACATATAATCCCAAAAATTTTATAGGTATTTATTAATATTATTATTATGATTACTTAAAAAATCATAACTTAATTATTATTTTATAATGTGCAAGGGAGCAATAGGTTCCAGGGCTTTCAGCTCTTATAGGAGTTTATTCATAACCTTTTCAACCAGTTCGAAAACCATTCTTTTTATAGTTCAAAATTTTTTTCACAATTTAAACTAAAATTTGAGTTTATTTTTAACACAACTAAATTTCAGTTTTGCTGGAAACTGCGGTCTCATTATCCACTTGAAGAGTAAATTTACCCAGACACAGTCACTTCCTGCAAAACCTTGCTTAACTTTATATTGCAGTGCTTGTAAATAATATCATACATAATAAAATAAAATTAATGATGATAATGTCAGTTTTAAATTACTAACAAAGAAATGAATAATTTTTCTAATCATGGAAATTCCACACAGCTGAAAATTATGATAGCGTGTGTCGCTGTCATTAAAGATTCGAAAACAAATCATTAATCACCGGAGCGGCGGTTTGCACAATGGAAATTAATTTTCTACAAATACAAAACACTTTTTAAAAGTCGCTTCCAACTGCCTGACTGCAAGAAAATGCCTAAGGGACATACGCAAAAAAAATCCCGAACACTTCAAACGCCTGAGACTGACACATGCAGGCAGAGCGTGGCGTTTCCGCCGAGAGTAAACAATTTGCTGAACGATTTTTTTTGCGATTTCTTGAATTTTCACACATTGTCAGGATGTGCAACAAACACCACGGGGCAACGCTGTGGGTGCACTTCACCCCCCACACCGTGGCGGGCCAGTATGTGAAAGCAGTCAAACACATCCAGAGGCACACACACATGTCGAAGATTTTCCACATTGCAACGAGAGTTACAATGAGAGTTACAAAAAACGATTTGCCACTTTTGTTATGGGCGAACAACGCTACCAGACAGTTACAGTGCCACAGCAGGAACACACATGCACACACACGCACTCACACTTACACTTTTCTGCCCTCAGTCAGCCGTCATGTTGACAGCCGTTTCATCGACAACATTGATACTCCGCGCCACGGAGTAAATTACACGAATTTCCTATTTAAAAATGTCAAAATCGCGATTTTCTTGCACGACATGCAAATTTAAATTCGCAAACAAAACGACAAAAAAAATGTTGCCAACGATCAGCGTCATCATTATTCAAAGTCTACACACGGCTTTGTTGCTGGCTAAACTCCCAAAGGGTTTTCCCGCACTTGCCGGCGTGTGTTTGTAGGGAAAATGTGGAAAATGCGTGTGATTTTCCCAGCAAACTGCTTTCAATTTAAACGCACAAAAAACTTCATATGCATGTGTGCAGTCATCATGCATGATAATCACATCATCAGTACGCGCTTTGATTGATGTCGGGATTGCGGTGTGCGTATACGAGTGTCTGTCTGTCTGTCTCTGCGACATAGAAGTAAAAGGCAATTTTCTGACATTTCATAATCGTCAATGCCGCATTGAAGGCAATCATATGTGCCCTCCTAGCCTCGGCGCTGATAAATGCGGCATTAGCGCATACTTTGGCTGGGTATCATGTGGTTTAACTCCTTAACCATTAACCTTTGTTGGGAAAAGGGGTATGTGACAAGTCTGTTGCACACACAGACGCCGTTCCACTTGTTAGTCCCTTTTTTCCAATTTTTGAATTTGAATTTTTTCCCCCATTTATTTTGAAACGTGTGTTTTTTTTTGGGAAAATTGTCATTTATTATGAGGGAAAGCAGGGTGTAAATTTTGACAGTAGATCATTATTAATTTTTTGCAAAGTTTGCTGGAGGGAAATAAGTAGCAACAAAGCAGTCGTTATGGCAAATGATACTCTGGGTTTACTATGAATTTTGGTTGAAAAATTAGAGAAAAAAGAGGGCAGAGGGAATTTAAAAAAAAAATATACAAGACCAGTTAAGTAATGATTTATATTTTGACCAATGTACTGAGCGATGTTGTCCTTTTGAATTAAATTGAATTTAAGTTTGGACTTTTAATTCTAACTAGCTTCTGAGGATCTTACAAATATCATTTACGATGTTAGGGACATGGTTAAATGCCGTTCACCAAAACATGTAATTAGATAGTATAATTAGATAATAATAAACAAATATAATCGTATATAGATAATAACTATTCCGATGTCCATAGAAGAGAGCTAGAATTTAAAGTGATTTTACCAAAGTAAGTCTCACTTTTAAATTTTATTTTGAAGACTTGTTTCTGAAATATGAATAATGTATAGAATATTGTACTTTTTTACGGTAGGAAATATATGCTTGTCCCAAGAAGGGGCGTAATTGCAAGTGAAATACCAGTTTTTGTCCGATTTCACATAATCAACTTAGGTTTAATCTCCTACAATATGAGGGTGGTGCTCTCTAAATATCCGTGCATACCACAATCGCTTTGTTTCTTTTTATGAAGCCACTTTTCACTTGACCTAAGGTGAATTTTCTTAAGGTACTTATTGAGTAGTGCATTAGAATGTGTATAATAACCCCATTCCATTCAGATCTGAAGTTTATGTGACATCCACACAAACAGAGGATACAGTAAGCGTATAATTTCCAAACGGTGTCAACAGCAGTGGGTCAAAAACTGCACACTGAGATAGATTTGCATTAACTGAATAGTCCGTTGAACATTATATTTATACTGAAACTACTGCTTTGGTTCTTCATATTAAGCTTTATAAAAATCAAAGAAGAAATTGAAATTTTACACTAGGCAGGAAGTTTGAGGGCCTTAGAGAAATTTAATTCCACTATAAATCTTTGTCAATTATCAACAATAATATAAAGAAAGTTGTGGTTAAGTTAGGATTAAGTCCATAGTGTAATTTCTCTTGCTCGCGGTATAAATTTGATCCTAATACTGCCAAAAAATTACAAATGCATTCAAAACTATGTTGCGTGTATTGAAAATATCCTCCTAAATCTAAAGTTATAGACTAATATGCAGATTCATTAATTATCTTATCTAATAGATTGTATTAAGTATCATAGACCTGGTATAATAGTCTCCCATACAATCTGCATGACTCATTCTACATCTCTTTTCACTGCGTATGGAAAAGCTCTGCTGTTTGGATACTATTTTCTTGATCCTGTGCTGTTTTTCAGCTCCCCCCAACCAATCATGAAAACGTTGTCAACAGGACTAATGTGCACTAAGCATGGTCGAACAAGAAACGAATTGTAAAATGTTGTGTGCCTTGCAATTATTGCTGGGTCACGCGTCTTACTGTGGACATTGCTTCGTCATTTGTACACTTCTGCATTTTTATACTTACGCCAGGATGACTCACTAAAAACAACAACCCCGCGGCACATCTGTTAAACTTTTGCACGAAGTCCTGTCCGCTGAGCACACAAATAAACTTTTAATTTAAATATTTTTATAAATTATTTGACAGAGAATTGCGCAGTCATGTGGAAGAATCGCCGCAGTGACCAGCAATTAAAACATTTGTCAAATTTGACAGTTTATTTGCAGCATAGCGCAGATGGCCAACCTGTTTGGCCAATTTAAAAACATGCAACTAAGTTTAAAAAAAAGAGGACGTGCCAAATATTGAGAAATGTGACAAATGTGCAACTCCAATAAATCCAATTTATTCACACTCAATGACTTTCAATTACGCCACTCAGTCTTTAGCAGGCACCAGCATGTTGAACTTTGCTGGTCAAGTGTTGCACGCAAGGGTTGCATGCTAATTGGGAAGTGCGGCTCGGCAGGGTAACGCGCCACAGGCCAATTGGTCAGTGGGCTCAGTAAAGTGTTCAAAAAGCACTTTTAAAATTTGTTCAGTTATTATTTTGGTAACTCTTCCGTGCCACTCGGCTTAGCATGCTCAAGGCAAATTGTCAATTTTCCTTTGGCATGTAAAACTTTGCCCACTCTACTCTCTCCTGTTGCTGGTGTAAATTGTACTCGCACACCCATCTTGGTGAGGGTCATTAGTGTTCCTGCCACTACATGCAATCCGGTTCTACCTCTGGGCTCTCTTTCTGGTTGTTAGGTAAATCGATTTAATTGGAAAGCAATCCTCATACACATGTTGTTATGTCACTGGTCATGCTGTTGAGCAGGGTCCTTGCTGCTGAGCTTTGAAGTAGGTAGTTATTGCTTTGAAAAAAAGTGAATGCTACTCGTGTTATAACAAATGATTCATCATGATGTTGCAGTATAGTGTTACTATGTGGCTCTTACCAAGGTCCAGTTTAGATGCAGTCTATGCCTAGATCGCTTTACATACTCTTCTACCATTATAGTTCACAGGACTTGACTTACTCGTATACCAAAGTGTAGGTTATTCACAGGACTTGACTTACTCATATACCAAAGTGTAGGTTATTCACAGGACTTGACTTACTCGTATACCAAAGTGTAGTTAACTTGGCATGCCCATGATTGTTTCCTGCTTGCCTCTTAGTCATCTGGCAAACAATATTTCACTGATATTTGCCATAAAGAAAACCTTTTAAATTTCTTGCCCAACATTCATTGCTTTATTTTGCAAAAATTCTCATTTTTATGTCTATTTGAATTTAGTGAAGCGTACGAGTTCTTAAGTCATGACTCGCATGGCTTACGACTACATGCGTGTCGCAAAGCAAACACACGCCCCCATCTACTTTCAGTGAGGTTGTGTTGTGCTTTCGTCCTTTTTGTTGTTGCAGCAACCAGCAAACAAATTTGGGAAGCGAGCAGCAAGCGGCAAGCAGCCAGTTCAAAGTTTGTTGCGGCCAATGTCGCTATTCTCCCCTTTGGCCAATTTTAAAATGTGTTTGACAAAATGACAAAACATCAAAATCGCCTGATTGCGTCCTCTGATGTGTGTCGTTGCGTGCTTAACGGTTTATTGGTTTTCGTGTGCACTGCTGAAGGACTCTTGGCGGCTAATTTGCAAATAATATGCGTGAGGCAATGTCGGCGGCATCGTACTGCAAAAGCTGCATATGTAAATTTAAATGCGCACATGTGGAGTGGCAAGTTGCGTTGAGGGTGCGTGCATAGCTGCGTGGACGATTCGTGTATTTGTATGTTTGGCGGTTTATTTTTACTAGGGTTTTTTTGCGATATTTTAAATTAGATTTTAAAATCCTTTTGCGTAGATGCTGCGCCTTGGTTTTGTTTGGTTTGATTTCGGCAAATTAAGGTCACATCTTTTCTTGTGTGTTTTGTGAGCCTTTTGAAAGGATTTTTGAGCCGTTCTCCTTATCTATATTTACTTTGGAGTTACCTTTGATCATAAGTGAAGGAGTTGTTCATGGGGTTGACAGTGGTTGCTTGCGATGAGCTGGAGATGCTTCCTAATGCCAATTGCAAACATGTTGCGAATTTCAAATACTAATATGGGCCATTTACATGTGAGCGGTTTATTGAAGTGGCTGGGATTGAATCTCAGGGAAATATGGTATACAAAATTAGTTTCAAGAGTAGTCGCAGAGACAAAGCAATGTTCGATAAGAAATGAAAAGAGGAATTTTGTAGCCTTCATACATCAATTGGCGTACTTCTGAGTCTTTTATGGCAGTGTGTTTATTTTGTATTATTGAAAAGTTTGCAATTCTAAAGGCAAACATTTCAACCACTCCCGCGAAGTGTTCACTAGAATTTTCTATTGAAAATTTTCCCTCATGCGTAGCCTTGAACGCTCAAAAGGAAATCCAGCTGCAGTGCCAGTGGTTTGGCATGATAACAGCAGGTATAACCGAGAAGAATAACAATGAAATTGTGATTATGATTGAAAACCACGGCACAGTGACATAAAAGTCAATATCCTACGCAACAACAACAGCAACACGACAAGCAGCAGCATCAACATAAAAGCGCTTTCTTGTAGCCGCCAGGACAGAGGGACACCCTCCTCAACACCACCCCACAGCACAGTGTAGAACAGTGTAGAAAGAACAGTGCAGAATAGACCAGAAGAGCAGCCAGCAACACCACTTAAAATTAATGGAAAATGGGCAAACAATAAAATTCAAATAAAAATTTGAATCAAAAATCTACGCGGTCTGTCGAAGCGTGAAATATTGTGTCATTATCATACGCACAACAGGATAACGTTACACCACCAGGCAACGTCCATCAAGGATATTCAAATTCCAAATTTCAAATTCTAAATTCAAATTTATTTTTATATTCAAATTCCAATTCAAATAAAGAAGCAAAAAAAAAAAAAAATTTCAACTGCTTGCATACGAATTCACAATTAGCTTTTCCGCTGCCACTCCAGCTCACTCAACTTCACTCCAACTCTACCCATAGCTATCCATACTAACGTTCCCTGCCTTTCCTTCATACGCTCGTCACTCGGCACTCGTGGCGTCAGTCAGCGTAGCTATGACGCTGCGAGTACTTAAAATTGATAAAGAAAAACGAAAAAGTGCACACGTAATTTGGTACTCGAGCGAGTGTGCCGCGACGAGGTGCTCGTAAGCTTCGCTGAGCTCTCTTTGTTTGACAAATCCCAGACGCAGGACCCACCGCGGTGTTATTATCTACGATTTAGCGGCTTGGAATTTGATACAGCGTTGCGCACACAGCATCTAATTACAAACGAAAGTAGCTCTGGAAAAAAAAAAGGAATTTAAATATCGCCAGAGCCACAATTGAATGCGGAAAGCGGAAACTGTGAATGACATCCTGGCTGGCTGCATGGCGACACTGGCGGAGCGGCAGGTCAAATATGTTGCAATGCATTCTCTCGTACTTTGGCAATCGCACACAATTGGTTGTCATAATGATGGCGTATTAATTCATTGTCTTGTACTTATTGCCTTGCTCTGTTGTGGGTGTGGGTGTGGTTGCATAGTGAAATTACTTTCATAGCGTTACAAGTCATTAAATGCCCGTAATGGCTTCTTACTTCACTCAACTCGCCATTCATATGTCAAAGAATTTCACTGTTTAATACACTCTTTGCCACCACCACCCATAACAATAAATATATGCACCCACACTCCCAGCTAAAAATTTTATTGCCCATTTCGATTGTTGTTATTTGGTTCGCAATCATTTTTGGACCGTTTCAAATCATCAGCGTTCTGTGTCAAAACTTTCACCCATGAGCATTTTTCAGACCTTCAGCGATGGAAAAGCAAACCAAAGCGCCACACTTTAGTTCTATTTCCGTTTGGCATAAAGGAAATGATATTTTTCCATTTTTATCATACACACATTTTTATTTTGACATATATCACCTTCAACTTCTGCTTAGCCTTTGCCTTTGCCTGTGCCTTAACCATTCCACCATAAAGCTTAACGTTCCGAATTTCCGGTTTGGTTTTTCCTGTTGAATGGTTCACTTTGGCGAAAGAATCCTTATGTATCTGTGTATATAGTTAGTTGTATAATCCTCTGTCCTCTGTGGTTGTTTCTGTGAGTGTGTTTGTGCCTGACGATTATGGTAGGAAATGAAAATCCATAAAAGTCCTTTCCTACGGTGATTAGTTAACATATTTTTCATCAGATTATGCGAAAAGGAAACAATTATTTATACGAAATATTATTTATTGTTAATTTTAAGTGGGAAGAGTATGTAGGGGGAAAAGGGGCTATTCGCTTGCTTATATGTTGTTAGACATAATTGTACTCGTATCCACATAAGAGTACTCATGATATCATCGATGAACGTGTATGGTCTTATAAATATATTTCTTTTAAACGAAATGGCAAAAGTGAAACGATTTTACAGAGAATAATGTTAATGTTATATTATTTTTTAAATTAATAAATTAAATTATATCAACTCAATCACTTAGCAAATAGTTGAAACTTAGTTGAAGTTGATTACTTATTGATAATAATTGATTCCCATCACTGGATTGTGGATGGTGTCAAGCCATTGACAGAAAAATTCTGTGATAAGTTAACTTTAATGAAATTGTTTAATTTATCATCAATTCAATAATGTAAAAAATAAATAGCAGACAATTTTTTATATCATCTTTTTTTTAACTATTATTATTGTTATTATTATATCTTACACCACAATTAATTATGACTGCAAGGGTTTGGGGAATGAGTACTAGGAACTAGGCTTCGACTCAAAGACAATAATTCACCGCCAAGCCACAGTTGAATACACTCATTACGACACATCTTTTTTTTTTGATATATTTCAGCTGCATTCGAGATCATTCCCACACATTCCAAACCTAATTCCACTTATACAAATGAGAAAGCATTATTTCTGAATAGTTGTTTATGACCCATTGTCTCTGACTTGTTGTTTACGATTCACTGTTGCTAACCTGGTGTTTTTGACCCACTATTTTTGACTTATTGTTTAGGATCCAATGTATCTGTCATGTTATTGATGAACCACACTGCTTATTGTATTATTTCGGAATAGTTGTTTATGATACACTGTTTCTGACTTGGTGTTTATGCTCCACTCTTTCGGACTTGTTGTTGTTTATGACCTATTGTTTCTGACTTGTCGTTATTTATGACAAACTGTTTTTGTGTTATTGTTGTTTATGACCCACTGTTTCTGACTTTATGTTTATGACTCAATGTCTATTGCATTATTTCTGAATAGGTGTTTATGACCCACTGTATCTGACTTGCTACTGTTTATTACCCACTATTTCTGACTTATTCTTGTTTACGACCCACTGTTTCTGACTTTATGTTTATGACCCACTGTTTATTGCATTATTTCTGAATAGTTGTTTATGACCTGCTGTTTCTAACTTGCTACTGTTTATTACCCACTATTTCTGACTTGTTCTTCTTTACGACCCACTGCTTCTGACGTTTTCATTAATGACTTATCACTAATGCCCTTTAAATCTCACTTTAGCCTCTATTTGTGTTCAGATATGAATGACGAACAGACTATTTCCTGACACTATCATTTACTTATATACATATTAGAGAACTAGTGACAACTGGTAGAAATACTCGTATATCAAAAGTACATCAACAGAACCTGCTTTAGATCTGATCTAGATTAGTTAGATCTGTCTATACTTCTTAAGTAATTTACGATAGACTCTTTTTGTAATCAGGGTATTCAGGGTATAGAGTAGGCTTTGGGGTAGTTGACATAAATAAGAGCGCTTCTAGTCACCTCCGGGAAAACAACTGAAGTATTTCACAACAAACATCAAACAACCTCTTGTACATATCCTAGATAAAACTCTGTTGCTTTCCCCAGTGCAAATGACTGAGGTATTTTACTGGATACTAAACCCAACTTAAAGTCCTGTTAAAGAATCTAAGTATATCTTATAAAAACCTTTGGAAAAAGATGTGGTCTCCTACCAATATAGTGGCCCTGAGTGCTCAGAGGCATTTCCGCTTCTAGTAGCAATCATAGCAAGGATTATTTATGTTTCAGCCAGAATATTCAGTTTAGAATATTACAAGGATTGAGCTGGAGAATAAGATGTCTAGTGATGTATCGGCTTAGATTGATATTTAATAGTTCCAAATGATTAAAATATGCTGGTATCCTCATATTCTTCTACTAAACTTGTATCCCATTTATTCTAATTTTATTTCTGTCTATTTTAAATTTATTTTTTCTTTGACTAATTGTATTATTTTTATTTGATGTCCAAGTTCTGGTATGAGTTTATATCACAGGATATTTATAATGACTTTCCTTGTAAGCTTCAGGCAATTTAAAATAAGCTTATTCTATTCTCAATCAGTCAATTTTGTCCACTGCTACTTTGCCCAGAAGAAAGCAACATTTTTTGCAGCCAAAATTTGGCAAAGGAAAATAAATTGAAAACGAAATTAAAAACCGCTTCATTTGCATACTTTACCCACCGTTGACAAATGAGGCCCGTACTTAAATTGTAAGCCACTTAATAATTCCAGGCATGCACTTTTGTATTTTAAGAAAATTACAAAATCTCACGCAACCCCTGCTCTGGAAGCTAGGAACAAAGCGTGTATTAAGCCACCAACTCCGATGACAAATAATTGAAATCAATCAAAACGGCAACGGAGACTTTCACCCCAAGTGACAGACACGTCAGGCAGTTTGCCACTGTTGCGACGCACGAACATCGTTTAAGGACACTAATCAAAATTCAATTTAGCATAGTCAAAAGTGAGAGTATGAAAGAATATCATTCTATTGAAACATTAAAATAAAAATTCGCAAATGAGGCGCGTAATGCAGCAGCCAAGGCGCACAGTGGACACGGCTGATCATTTCTCATGCAGCCAAGCGTAAAGCCTGACGACGTAGGAAGCCGCCGGCAGCGAGTGACTGGGCTTAACTACGGGTGCCCTGCACTGGACTACATCCTGCCGACAATGTCGCACTTGATGAATTCATTCAGCGCATCCTGCGAAGCCAACCAGTGCGACAATTGAAAAATCTCAGGCCAAAGGATGCGACGTGGTGGCAAATAACAAGCGGCTGAGCTGAGCTGAGGTGTGTGCAAAATTGTCTCACAACATTTGAAAATGCGCGTGAGTGAGTGTGCCAATTTATCAGCGGCAGTACTGGGAAAATAAATTGTGGTCTCTAAATTGAGACAAACGTGCTAACAAAAAAGGTCCTTGCTTGGGTGGGCTGAAAATTTCTATGTTTTGTTTTTTTTGTGTGGTTTTAAAAAAAAACAAAACGTTTCACTGCACACACTCTGCGGCAGTTGACAACAAAATCTATTTTTGCAAAACACAACACAAACAAAAACAATGAACCCCTCCGCGCGCGTAAGTTTACCAGCAGCATTCGGGCACGGTCAAAATGTCTCTGCCAGGAGGGCTCAATCAGCTTACCTAGACCCAATGCACTCGGAGTATGTGCGCCGTTTCATGTTTGTTGGCAAACAATCCCTCGTAATCGCAGCCAATTTAAAATGCAAAATCAAAGTGAATCAATTGCAACTTGTGGCTGAGGGGAGGCAGATCCGTGGTGCCCGCGACAGTGCCACAAAATCAACTGTTCAAATTTCGACTGCGGGCACGTTTTTCATGTTAAACCAGCTAATAAATCAAATTATGTTGGATGTGCTTTTTTAAATTTCACTTCACTTTCGCTCTCCTCCTGCTGCTCAGAGCGCGCATTAGACGCATGTGTGACGCAGCAAATGACTTTGTCAATTTTGCATGTGTGCTTACTTTTTGCGTATTGCTTCCTTGGAAATCCTTAAATCTAGGCAAATATATCAAATATGCAGCCATAAATCACGCTTGAAGCACGTAGTTCATAATTTAAATAATCTACGCTCCAATATATCTCTTCAGTGAGGCTGAAGTGTCATTATTTATAAAATCGGCCATAAAATATGCCAAACATTTGCCCGATTTTATAGTCAGTGAAAATTTTAGTGTCACAATTTCATTTAAAGCGTGTATAATTTGCACATTTACACTATTCTCCAAAGAAGTTTGCGTGCTTTATTGCAGAACTGTGACAATTTTACGCTGCTTTATGTATTTTCTATGCTAATTTTGTGTGTCGCATGCTTTGTATGCCACCGAAGGTGACGTCATTTATGAGCGCAATAATTTAAAATAGAGTATGTAGCATCATTTTCAACGAAGCTATTAAAAAAGTAAGTATAAGTCAAGCCAAGGAAATATTCTTTCTGTAATCTGTGGGTGGATTCTTCGGAATATAAAAGTCTTCTAAGAATCAGAATATGCTGTCGGGGTCTAATATGTTATTTTTTGTGCATCTGAGCACGTGAAAATTAAACTATTTTGTAAGAACTTTATTTGACATATGAACATTTTCTGGAAGAAGGATATTTCTACCAGTTATATACAATTTCTGAGCAACTGAAGGGGATTTCATCATACTTTCTGCAACTTTTGTTTAATTTCTGTGCAATGGAAGGGGTTTTTAGCAGACTTTCTGCAACTTTTATACAATTTCTGAGCAATGGAAGAGGTTTTCAACATACTTTCTCCAACTTATATATAATTCTTGAGCAAAGGAAGGGGTTTTCAACAGTATTTCTGTAGCTTCTGTTGGCCGAAGTATGTTTTCGATTACCTTCATGCAATTTTTGTGCAACTGAAGGATATTTCTAGAACACTTCTGTGGAACAAAAGGTTAATTACTAATTATATGCAACTTCTCTTTCTTAATTTAACCTCACTAGTTTCTTGTTGAAGCCTTTTATTAACTCATTTTGTTGTTTCAGCAATTATCATTCGATGAATTATCCTTCACATAAATCCATCAATAGGTTGTATTCTATTTAGTTTCTCACCTTTATAGTTTTGCTTATATTCTTTACACTATTTTGAAGCTTTGATTGGAAATCCCACATTCAGTTCTATTGATTTTTTATAATTTTTTCTTTGGTTTCTTGTTATTTTAACCTCAAAAAGTCCTACGATAAAATTACTTTCTTTGCTGAGGAAATATATAAAAATGTACTCGTATTCTTTGAAGCGTACGAACAACTTTCAGTGTCAGTTGAGCAACCCTTTTAGTTGTTACTTTATGGATCAATTCAATAATTTAAGTAATGCAAACAACGCAATATCGTCAATATCAATTTACAGCAGCGACAGCACATGCCAAAATGTCCACAGACGCAACAAATCGTTGCAAATTGCGTTCATAAAATTTTATCACCTAATATCGGAAATGGATGCGGTGCTGCTATTCCAGGACCACCAAGCACCGCACACAAATTGCGAGCAACTTACTGATGAGTTACTTAGTCTACCATCAGAAACTCAAAGGACATGCAACAGCACAGAGCGTCATTGTGAGTCCAGTGGTGACAGCGGCAGTGGGTGTGGTAGTGTAATCCTGCATACCCGTTCATATCTGCCGAAAAGGGTGCGAATTTGATACTTTTCTCTCTAATAATAATTTCATTATTATTGTATGAAAGTGAGCATAATGCAAAATTATGGAAATGTGAAATGACCACTTGTGAAAAAGGATTTCTGTGCTTATGTGTGAAATTGCACATTAGAAGGATAATAACTAATAAAAGAAAATTGCCACTGAACTGATTGAAAATGGATAAATTGGATATTTATGAGCTAATTTTTAAATGAGGTTTCTTTGCCTTGAAAGTGATTTGAAAGTTTTGCCTGCAACTGTTGCTTTGGAAGTTTGAGTAGAGTGTCTTGAAAAGGTCCTCAGTTAAAACGCTTAAGCATCGCCCCAAGCTGCTCACAAAATCAAATTAACAGCAAATGTGACGAGTATAACGCAATTAGTTTGAATTATGTGCGCCATTTGAGACGATTCCTGATAAATCTTCGACCATTGCCATGGATATTAATTTAGCCAATATAGCTAACAGCACGCTGCCAGCACGCTGTCAAAGTTGCCACAGCAACCGACATCCACTCCAGCCGAAAGTCATAACTAAATTAAAACTTGGATAGCGCCGAAAAAGGCAGCATCAGCACCGTTGCCAGCTATCCTGACAAGCACCGGTGCGTGTGCTCTTAGCTACCCTCGTCAGCTCAGCCCATGCCATGATAACCCGTACAGGCGAATTGATTTCATCAATTCATTCGTGCAGCAACGGGCTGGGCAGAAGCAACGGACTGGGCAGCAACAGCACCGGATTAACCAAACGAAATCGCTCAGGCGGCGAGTTGTGCCATTACCGCTTCTCCCCCTCTACGCACACTTATCAGCATATCCATTGAAGTTACAGTCGACAGCCAGCGGCTAAAAAGGAAAGTGAGTAGGTTGGTCAAGCGGATTATGTAAGAGTACATTCCACATACGCCCCCAGCGTTCCAAGCGTAGAGTGCGAACACGACGTGAGCAAAAGCAACCGCAGAATGCTCGCTACCGTAGTGCTTCCAGGCGTCATAATGCAGCTCAAGTATTCTTGCTCATTAATAGAGGAAATCGAAACCAAACGCAACAGCAGCAGCAGCAGTCACTGCCTCTGTCCACACGCAGTCAATGTCACTGGTCTCGGCCATGTGGTAAGCAAGCCAGCAGTTCGTCTAGTCTCATTAATCAGTGGAAATGTTTGCTCTTCCTTTGTGGCGGCACTCCTTCAACTTTGACTAATGAAGCATAAGGGGCGCACACAAAAAATTCGTATCCATTTTCGCAATTACTATTTTCGCTGATGCAACAGATATGCCACCGTTAATAAGTATAAATTTGCTCCGATCACATCTTTGACTTCGTTTTTATTTGCCAGCTCGACTGGTGGCCACAGGAATATGAGGATGTATGCGCTCCGCCGGGAAGTTGTGTGTCCAATTGAAGCAAATTTCGTTAATGTGCGATTTAATTATAGTAATGAGGTGTGTCTTAAGGTTGTGTTGATATACATGTGTGTGTATATAACTGTGTTTGAGTGTGAATGTGTGTGTATCTGTGAAGTAAATAAATGGCAACATTTAATAAAGATTTGATAAGGAATTCAAGTTAAGTTGAACTGAATGCCTGAATTAAGAGTTCATGTTGATGAAACTTTCAAGAAAGAAAATTGGAAGCTTCAAAATGAAATATGAGGATGCTTTATTTCAAGACGGATTGATACGGAATATTGGAGATTTTTTAAGGTGGACTCTAGTGGAGTAGTAGGCATCGTAAGTAGATCTTTGCCAGTTTCAGTGGAAGTGAATCATTTATCAACACAAACTCATTCCAATCTTGCATGCATGCATTTGTGTCTTCCTCGATTGGCCAAAGAAAAGAGTATACAGCTCGTGACACTTTCCGCTTGTTGAGGTCTTTCTGTTATGTTTGCAAGAAACACCCAAAATCAGCAAACCTTTAATACACTTTTATTTCAAAAGTCTTCACTGTTCGTCCTTTCCCGGTTGTATGTTCTCTTTACCCCCCAAAAGTTCACATAAAATCATGTTCATAGCTTCACGGCTGGTCACAAAAATTATAATCGTGTCCTTGCTTTAAAATCGACACCACGGATTAGTCCATAGAGTAAGGTAAAAGGTCAGAAGAAATAGCCACTTTATAAGTCGAGAATGTATCTCAAGGAAGTCTCGAAAATATTTTGTGTATGCTTTTAAGGTACTGTTTGGTATGAAATGGCACTACCGCGTCTGGTGTCCTGGTGGATTAGTATCTGTTGCTGGTGTAGTAGTCTCTGGTCAATGTGGAGTAGTATCTATTCCTGGTGGAGTTGTCGATGTTCCTAATGAAATACTCTGATCACGGTGAAATAATCTCTGTTGCTAGTGGAGTAGTTTCTGTTCATGGTGAAATAATTCCTGTTCCCAGTGGAGTAGTCTCTCTCCCTGGTGGAGTAGTCTCTGTTCATGGCGAAATAATCCCTGTTCCCAGTGGAGTAGTCTCTGTTCCTGGTGGAGTAGTCTCTGTTCAATGTGGAGTAGTATATGTTCCTGGAGGAGTTGCCTATGTTCCTAAAGAAGTATTCTGTTCATGGTGAAATTTTCTCTGTTTCTAGTGGAGTAGTCTCTGTTCCTGGTGGAGTAGTGATCATGGTTGTACATAACCTTTCCTCTTATCCTCTTTTCTGAGCCGCTTTAAATTAGATTTCAGGAGTTTGGACTATGGATGTGCAGGTAGTGCAGATGTTTTTGAAAGCTTTAACATTAGAAGATAATTTCCATTAATGTCCCTGAATATTTAGAAGAGCATCACTTTTGATTTCCTGATAGAGATAATGATTTTTAGTATTGGGAGATCAACTCTTCTGAAAGAAGTTGGTATTGATAGATTATAAATAAAGGTACTCTTTGTTTTCTGGGTCGGTTATGCAGTTCCTTAAGATCGGCATATACAGTGGTGGCTGAAGTAGCGAAGAATCATGCAGCCTCAGTATAGATAGGATCACTTCTTTTCACTAATGGAATAGTTTCATCTTTTATTATTTGTCCGTAAACAAAACTTTCTTCCGAAGGTGCACACTCTTAACCAACAATATCTGAGCAATATGAGACAATTAAGAGAGAATTTTTTGCAGAAAATCCTAGATATCTTGTAGAAGAATTCTTGAAGTTTGCACAAGGATAATGGACTGTCCCATACATCCCTCTTTGTGCTCAAATTTCTGACTTATTCTCAACGATAGTCAACCACCAAGCAAGATATGACCTGTTACTATATATCCTAATTCCCCAAACTCATATTACCACTTCCCGGAAGTCTATTAAAGTGGTTTCGAGTTCATTAAAGTCCATAAAACAAATATTCAAGGAGAATCTAAAGAGCCTACTGAAAAATACCCATAATAAGTATTTTGGTCGACTCTGTTATTCGTAGACATAAGTGACATCACACCAATTAGGACCTAGTTCAATGGCTGGAAAACAGATTTGTATACTTTATATAAAACTTCATGTTTCATTCAACACTTCTTGGTATTTATTTAAAGAGGTCCTGTACATGAGCCACTTTAAGGGAGCATGCCATTCTCTCCTACTACTTAAAGTTCATATTTTTTAGTACTGTTTAAACATTGTAAGTGTTTACTTATAAGCTACATTAAGAGTAATCAAGTTTTACAACTCCCCTCATCCTCCACTTAGACCTTCCCTCCCCATTCTTCTTCTCTCAATCCATTCACAACATTCACATCTTTAAAAGATGCTCTAAATCGAACTATATTGTGCGACTATGCTTTCCATTCAAGCTGCGAGTCACGCACCCGCACTTTATGACACAATTTCCGCAAATCTATCAAAACCATAACTACAACATATACGAAGGATATTTACTTTGACCCTCCACCTCCTCCCCCGCCAGGAAAACTGCAAAATATTGCAACACAATAAATTACGAAAACTTGCACAATAAATCTTATGAAAGAAAATTTTATAACTCCACCGCAACATGTAATTTCCACACAAGTGTCTGGCTGCCTGGCTGCCTGCCTCGGCACTGGTCGTCGCTCTTGGCTTGTTTGATTTGTTTGACATATTGAAGTGGTCAACTGAACAAAAAACATATGAATCATTTTGCAGAAAAGTGAAAGTTGCCGGGAGTATAGAAGGGGAATAGAAGGGCATAAATATAGAGCAACGCACACAATGCCAGCGGCCCACTGTGCTGTGTATCGAGTGAAGGAAGGAAGCTCATGCTTACAAATTAATTGCTTATCGTAAGGATATTTCCACAATTGTCGCTAGGTTAGTTTAAATTTGTGAATGTTATATGGAGTTGGCGGTGGGTGTGGGAGAGCGGTAGTGCCGTTTGACCTGCCAATACAATACAAATAATTGTTAAAAAATCGAGCATTAAATTAAATCAAACGTCACCGCATGCTGGCAACGGTCCGCAAATTGCACAAAGTTTGTGCTGTGAGCAAGTGTGGATATACAAAAATGTCATTGTTGCTGTTGTTATTATCATTAGTGACATGACGTCCTTTCGCTGAGTCCTATGCCATATCGCATTGTCCTCGTACTTGTTTACGCTGTCATATATTTGGGTCGTCTTTATACTCTTTGGTGCATTGTCCTTGTCAAATTGGTCATGTATGGATTTTTTTTTTGGTTTCTTGTTTCGGTAGGGATGCTGGTCAGCAATGTATTCGAATTGTTGTGGCTACGATACGAGTATTATGGATGTGCCCTGCACTTTTGTGAGATTTCCTGCCACACTACACTGGTTGTGGGAGGGCACAATGGGAGCTCTTTTATTCTTTATTTGCTGTAATGGTTGGGATTCATCCATGCTTTTGTGTAAAATTGATTGGAATTTCATGCACATATCCGCTATGGTTTCATTTTGATTTGCTCTGATTTTGATTAAACTACTCGTAACATGGCATTCGTTTTGTACTGATGACAAGAGAGGAATATGAATCGATGTTGTAAATGCAGGACATCAATAATAACAAATGTGTATTCATAATTGGTTAAGTGTATTTTTTATAGATAAATGGTAACACAGGACTTCCACAATAGGAGCTGCATATCTCTGTGAAACTTTCTCTACCATTAGCCATTAAATGTTCCGTTACTTTGTTTCTAACAAAGTATGCGCAACTAATAATTGTAAAAACATACGAAAGGACGTTAAAAGCCATACAAAGTCACTCCATTGCTTATTTCAGATCTCTAAATGTCTAAATATTATAATAGAAATAGTTATTAACTAATTAATGAGATAGGGAGTGGTCTCAGCAGTGCACCAGGATTCTCTTTGATCACTTTGCCTTTTATAATCATAGTTCTAAATATAATTTATAGTTTTTAAATAATATTTTATTGGTTAATGTCATTTGCTGCACCTTAATCACAACTGAACTCCTCAGTCCGTTCATTCTTTTATTTTTTATACCTGTTCTGGTCGTCCTTCGAGGGACCATTTCAACCGGTAGTGATGGGAATACAGCCATTAGGACATGTGTCCATTAACATTCATAGTTTTTCTGAGAATGATCTTGCAAATATCCAGACATATCATATAGTTTCAGTAGACTGTTCGTCCTGAATGTGGAATGTCCTTTTCACTCGATATGCTCAGTAAAAATTATTTAATTAACAGATTTCAATTCAATTGAATAACTTTTTCTCTTCTTTAGCTTAAGGCCCTCTTAGCTATAGCTCTAAAGTACTCATCTTGTAAAGATGAGCTCAGGGGAAGGACTACTATCAACTAAGACCTTCGACTCAAAGAGAAAAATATTTAGAAAGAACCATTTTTGAGACTATGTCCGTGGCAGGATTCGAACCCACGGCCCCCTAAAAGCTCATTATAGATATTCAATATATTTAAATACATAAATAAATATTTGTCTTCTTCCCGTGAATAATAATAATTTTATAGAAATAAATTTAATTTGTATGAGGTACCAACTTCATAATAAACTGACTACTTCAGCTGCTACATACACTTTGAAAATTACAGTTCCTTCTACTGAGAAGTGGATCAAAATATGCCGAGTTATACTTGGCCCCAAAAACTTATTCATAGTTTATTATCTTTGTAAGTATATTCACTTCTAAAGCGCTCTCCAATAGAACCAATTCTAAGATAAGTTCTTGGATTATTAAGGAGTTTTCCCTGTTATTTAAGATTTCTGTTCTTTTCGTATTAACTATCTGCAGGGTTTGAATGCAATATAGTAAGGATCCGTATTAAAATTGTTTTTGACCTATTACAAGTTGTTGCCAGTAGTCCAAAAAGTGGTCATATCCCCAGTCTGTAGAGGAAAGTGTCTGGTGAAAAGATAACAATATATAAGAGTAATTTAATGCTGATGGAAGCAGCTGTAATACTATATACATAAGTGATATTTTCATGGGAGATATACTCCTTCCAATATTGAAATGAGTTTCCTTATTTTTCCCTCTTTATTGAGAAATATTGTCAATGTGTCAAAGGAAGGTGGCACCATCCTTGCAGCCGCAATACATGAAACTGGCCTTAGAATAACTATATTGATATACAGCACTGTATCACGAAAGAACCAGATAGTTCCACCAGCATCCAACAAAATGCTGAAGCTATAGACACTTATTCTACAAGTTTCTCATACTTATAGCTACTCTATATCCATCCAGCCTTCCACATTTCCATCCACATATCAACCATTCACTTTCAATTCTAGTTATCTAAGTACACACTCCAACATCTCCGAGCATCTTCAACACATTTATGAGTATATAATTTAAGCATTTGATATTTGCTACTCGTATCTGTGACTTTTGTTTCATTGCCCGCAAGACCGGAACTACGTCCTGTCAGCATGTTTCCTACAAACACTCGCCCGACAGTTACGGCAAGTAACAAAAATTTATTTATGCTTTTAATAAACAACATGACTCTGTCATTCAAATGAAAGACGGGCGGCACACTGGCTCAACTGACAGTCGGCGGTCGAACGTCATCCAGCAGGAGCAGGATGAACGCAGGAGACGAACGCAGGATGTGCTTGATTACTTGACATTTTGCATGGCATTTCCGAGCCAGTCCGTGTGGCAGGCAGTCAGTAATGAATGAAATAAATTTAATTTTGGCAATTAATGCCGAGCGAAAATGTTGGCATCATCGCCATAATGCGAATTATGATGGCTACTGCCACTCTGAAGCTCGACGCTCACCACGCATGCCTGTGGGCATTCAGGCAACCCCACTGTTGCCGCCTGCCTGCCTGCCTACCCCAGCAATCAGTAACTTTATGTTGATCATTATTGACTCTTGAATTGATGCACATTTTTTTTTTTTTTTGCCTTATCCGTTTTTGTCTTGGCTGTCAGCTCATTATGAGCAGTTTTCCTCGCAGTGTTTCAGTTAAAACACATTTGCCGGCGTCGTCGAAGGGTGCTTCGAGCGTTCCTTCGCTTTCCACTACACTCTGCGTTTAGTAGTTGGCAATCATCAAATTTCTGCCCTTTCACTTTCACTTTCACTTTCATGAAATTTGCGCAAATTGCAATAAAAGCAATGTAAGGAAATGTCAGCAATGTCGAAACAAGTGTGGAGGGGAGGATGGTGCCAGGCATTTGTTTTGTCATCACTTTGCAGGCGGGGATTTCGGTTGAATTTTTGGCATTTTATGCCTCAAATTCATGGTCCAACGTAAGCTCTCCGCTTAGCTTAGTCATCGCGGGCAATATGCTGTGCCATCCTGCACTCATACTGCGGCGCTTATTAGATTTCTCAAGTGATACTTGCCGGAATTTATGGGACGTTTTTATAAGTTTTGATGATGACTTTGATGCTGCAATGACAGCGCCTTTTTTCCAGATGATTTCCCTCAGCAAGGGGCGTTACCCAACGCCCAAATGCATTTGGGAAATTTATTAGAAGACGCGTTTGAGCTTAGGCAATCATTTTACTGGCACAGACAGCAAATTGTATAAATTAATGAAATGTTTGATTACTGGCAAGGAAGGTTACGAAGGATACATTCTCAGTGTAAATTTTTAACAGGTTTCTTGAGTAAACGTTTGCAGAGCTCCTTATAAGCTCAAAAAAGTACAACAATTTGACACCTGAAGGAGATTTGAAGATAAAATTCAAGGCAACATACGCTCACAAAAGGACATTAAACAAGTTTCCAGTGAAGTAGTGAGATACCTCTACATAGATTGCTTGATAATACGCAATAGCTTCTAATACAATGCAAGTACCTCACGCCTGAACAATGGCCTACACACATTCCACAAAGCACAAAGTGCCCACTTCAAAGGTAGGCATTATAAAGGACTACACTTTATAATAAAAAGGAAAAGAAGAACATTAAATAATAGAAGTGAGCTTGTCAAACCTGATTGTCAAACAAAAGGTGTGAAACTGGTATTGTATGCGGACACGAACATACGCAATTAGAGCATTGAAGAGCAGCACACAAAAGTCCTCGAGTGGAGGACATTAAAGCCTGCCAAATGTAATAACTTGATTGGAGATTAAATGAGTTGTTGCCTGGAGCAGGGAAACCGCATCGCAAAAGAAAACAAAAAAAAGAACTTAATTAAATTCAAGCAAAAATAATTGAAAAGGCTTCCTTCTAAGCTGCTGTCCTTGGAGTGATCAAAAACTAGGCACACACATGGTTGGGCATATGCAACACTGTGGTGTACTCACATGATGGACTAGCAAAATGCCCACAGGACAAACTGGCTCAGTCAGATGAGAAACCAAACAAAAGAAAAAAAAACCAAAAAAATTATTGCATAACTTTCACTCTCTCCGTGAAGGACAATTTTCCCAACCAAGTTAATCGTTTTTTTTCCATCATTTTTGTATTTGGCATTAATGCTCTCGTGCAGTCATCCCAAAAAAGGATAATATTACAATTTCCTCATCCACGGAATATCCATTACACTCGCACCAAACTGACCGCTCACATGCGTGCGCGTACGTTTAGGCTGTGTGCGGGGTGGCAACGAAGAGCCAGGACCGTGGTTGGGAAGCATAGAAACATCAACTTGCACATATCAACATCAACATCCACATCAACATCGGCATCAAGCTACAATAATACAATAGAACCATTCAATCAGCGGGTATAAAAACATAAAGAGATTTTAATTTTTTGATTATCCTGAGTCCCTGCCTGCCTGCTGCTGTTGGTCCGGCTGCAATGTGGCGGACGATGATGTGGATGATGAAGATGACGGCGGCGTTGATGTGGACGATGTACTCACCCAGTAGTCGATATAATGATGATGTGTGCATGTGTGTATCCCCCGAGACCATTTCCTTGCTTTTTGTTCGCCAAATCGGTAATCAATGAACTTGAGCGCGCATCCTACTCGTCCTTTGGTCACTTCATTTACTGCGAGTATTTTAGCATAGCAAAAAAAAGGAAAAATCTGCGGACAAAAATTACGAGTAGGAAAATCTGAGTTGATTAAATAACGATGAAGATTTGCCTTGACTCCGTATGGATTTCGATTAATGCGATGTAATTTTCTGGTGTTTCCGTGCCGTTTTTTATTATGCATGGCGCAACGTATTCCGATCAATCCGATAATTGAAGTTAATCAGCCGTGTTTGGAGGCATTGATTATTCCTCTATTTTCTGGAGTTGTCACAATGCTTTTGACAACGGTCATTGTACGAATGAATGATGAAGTGGTGGTTTGGCTTGCGGAAAATTAAATGAGTTAATGAAGAACAGGGTGTTTTCAATTGCAGAGTGATGGAAGGACTCGTATGTGCAGGATACACTTGGAAATCATTGATTAAATACTTCTTCTAAAGCTGGAAAAATTTTGTTTTGATTAGAAACTAGTCTGTCTGATGGAAGATATGAAAATTATGACTAGATGCATGCAAATTAAGAAAGGATACATGAAAAGTTAAGAAGGGATTCATGAACAATTAAAAAGGGATTCAAGAAAATTTAGAAAGGTTACATGAAAAATAAGAAGGCTTACATGCAAATAAAGAGAGGACACATGAAAGTGTTCCAAAGTATTCCAATTGAAATGTGGTTTGTGAATATTATTATAATATAAAGTAATTCAAATAAGGGCACGAAAAAGTATATGAGATTGCCAGCCAGATTGACAGCGAGATGGAATAGCTTAACCACCTACAGAACTGAGCAAGTCATGTACAAATCAAACGTAAGCAAGTATACTCGATTCTCACTGGAGCTGTCATGGAAGAACTAGGATACGCAATACCTAAAATATGGTACGGGTTTGAAGCTAACAATAGTTCCATTTTCCTCGGAATTCCAGATGTCTCCAGATATAGACAGCTGAATGTTCTACAAGGAGCAAATTTATAATCATGTACGGCATGGCGTTAAATAAGGATTTTGTTTATAAGTGGAATAAAACATGTTTCCAAACTATTGGCTTACCCATAAAATATGGGAATCACCAATGACGACATATGCAGCAAATGTAGGGAGCCGCGAACGAAGGATACTTTGGCACATCTCTTATACGTATGTCCTGCATTACCAAGAACCCGCTGAAAGTGCTTGGCGGACCCACAATTTGGAACACTGGAATACGTTTCACGAATGGTACTGCAAGCACTCTTGAGATGCGCAGAGTTACGTATATGACTAGTTCCATCTGGCGCCGGTCCAAGGTCCAAAAGGTTCATGTGCAGCTTACAGCCAGCCAGATCAACATAACCTAATGTTTTAATGCAAGCAATTTAGATTTCTTCCTCTTAAAAATGTGTTATTTATGAATGAATGAATGAAAATAAAGAGGGAAAATGTATTTCGACCAATTTGATCTATTATACTCTTCCTGCATGTACCTATTATAGGTCTTCCATTAGGGTTATTTATAAAAGGACCTTAAATTTTGCGCTGATAATCTAAATTTGGTTATAAATTACCGGCATTATTCTAGTTTTTTCTATACCCTGATTTGATTTGCCAGTTGAGTTATTCGCTTACAACAACAACAAAGTCGCCGAGTCCTAGCTTTGATTTCCCAGTTGAGTTCTTCGCTTACAACAGCATCAAAGTCGCTAAGTCCTTGCTTGCTATAATGTTGGAAACATTGCTTACAAATTCCCAAATTTTTGTATTTATTTAATATTTAAAAAATGTCTTCATTTAATTAAATAAATTTATTCTCTGCACAATGCATCAAAAATCGGACTTGGTATCAGAGTTCCGAATCCCTAAGTCGTTAAACGTTTAAATAGCTCGTTAAAAATAACGATTGTGCTAAGATTCTTTATTGTAATCGCATACAAATTGATACAAATTTCGCAATAAACAATATTTTGCGAGTTGAGGTTGATTTTCCACGTTAAATCCTATTTTCCCAGGACTCTGGTTCATTTCTGGTTTTCTCTGTTTGAGGAAAATGCTTTGTCAATATTCTGCATTGTTAACTGTCCGAGCCACGAAGCCAACAAGCGGTGTTTATTTTTTTTGCTACGCTTTTCAAAACATTCCGCCAACACATAAATTAAAATCCAATTTGAAAATATCCTGCGGCACTTTTTTGTGCCCAAAAATTACACAATTCCAATTTACTGCGAGTTAAAAAAACGAAGCAAATTTGCATGCACGAGAATACAACGACCGCCGCCGCTCTACGAGTAATTATGAACATTTGTGCAGTGCGTAATTGGAAATTGTAAAAGCAAACAAAGGGTGCTGGGGCGGTGTCCTTGCTGCTACTGTTGCTGCAACATATGTCAAAGTTGAGTTTTTAATATTACGTTTACGTTGTTTGTGGGCGTGCCCACAGCAGGCATTCATATGTAAATTTTAAGTTGTCCACAGTGAAACGGTGCAATTAATTAAGAGAATTCTGTGCCGGCCACAAGTGCACTCAAGATGACACATGCGACCAGGATTCGAAGCAATTTGTCACATATAAGGATGAAAGGATGGCAGGATGGAAGTTGTATTGAAGAAAGAATAAGTGAATTGTCAAATTTAATAAACTCTGCCTAAGTGGAAGAATGTAACGCAAATGCCACTTGCGTCTTTTCGCCGAATTCCCAAACTCAAGTGGCTAAGAGTGCTGCTTGAGTGTTGTGACATTTTTTGCACATTAACATAGGAGCAAATCCTTGTCAACCCACATACTCTCAGGGAAGCATGTGTGTTGTGCAGGAGGATGAGTGCGAAGAGGAATTTGTAAGCGGAAGTGTAAATGCTTGTTGGCATGCATGCCTAAATTCAATTCGAATTTCAGTTCATTTTTTTCTATTTATTTTTCGGTTAAAGTAAAGTCTGGCAAATACTCCGCCCACTTCACCCAACTTCACACACACATCCTGGCAACCACTCGACTGTCTCAAAAGTGGGAAAGTGTATTTGTCGGCTTTAACTGCTGATGCAGCTGATAAAGCGTAGCTCAAGTGGCGGCTGGAGTATGCGTAATATAGTTAGATACACGCTCAAGTAGTTGGTAGTTGCTTACTTTAGCACACCCAGTAAGGGCCAAGATGCTAGCAGTCAATTGTGATTTGTGAGACATTTCACAGGGGTCCCAACTCTGCACGTGCAAAATGGGCTCTACACTCAGCATGTGTCACTTTAATTGTAGCATTTACTATTATGGTCTCCTGTATACTAGCAGCCTGCAGGCTATGATTTGATTTGCCTGTGAGGAGGCATTATTTTGATTTGAACTGAAATACCACATACGGCATTTTGAGTGTTCCAGAGGTTTGCTTTGTGTGCTTCTCACATTTGCATAAGCAACATCAGAGCAAATAAACTTAATTGTTTTCCAGCCAGGCAGCCAGCTAAACAATTTGATAGTTTTGCAATTATAGCGACCCCATGTGTTGCCATCACCCCACCCCAACAAACAAAAATCGCTTGCCATTGTACGCCTTGTTGCTATTATACAATTCAAATTATTGTAATTATAATGCCAGTCCTTGCTCAGGGTTTTGTTGATTGAGTTTCATGGGTGGTAGTGGTGGTGGTGATGGTGGTGATTTGCGTTTGTTCCAGTTTTGACATGGAATCACAACGCAAGGACACAATTGCCAAACTGTTGATATGGGAACTTAATTGTAGGATACACTGAAAGCAAGTATACTGAAATACAGGATACCCTGAAAATGAAATTAATGTAATTGAAGTGCAACTAAACCCAAATAAGATCAAATGCTCGCTAGTAGCTGTGTTTGTGGGTAAAGTTTTATACTCCAAATAGTTTGCACCCACAACCTTGCCTACTACTCAACACACAAAGGTCCACTCATACTCTCTCATACATAGTATGTCTCTTTAAAATCTTTTTAAACCCCTTAGGGACACACTCGCAAGTAGGTAGTCATACGTATCCGCTGAGAATATACCAAAAAACAAACGCCCAGCCATCAGAACGCTGCTCGTAATCAAATAAAGTGCAAAAGGACATGTATATGAGCGCGTATATTGTGTGTCGTGGTACAGTTAAACCACCCCATTAAAAACATATAAAATGTTTTACGGCAATTCGCGGGTTGTTAAACACCACCTAAATCGAAATGTCCTTTGCAGAGTGAAAATTTGGTTTATGGCAAATGCGGAAGGAAAGTTACTACGTACAGGATATGTTTTGGGTTTCCAACTAGACCATCACCTTACAGCACAAACAGTAAACACAAATTTCTACGTCTTTCGGTGGTTCTGTGAAAGGCTCACATACCCGACTCATTGTTCGCAGTTTTAATCGCTCACAGCAAGGCACCCAGCGAACCTCATATGCCGCCGCGCTGCTCGTATATGAATGAATTATTTAAATTTGTAAGGCATTTTCCGGGATCAAGGCAAGTGGTGTAAGGCTCAATGACTTTTGTTTAATTTTCAAAATATACAAAAAAGGAAGAAAAATTAAAATGAAAATGAGACTGAGACTACTGAGTATGAAAAAGGATCAGGATAAATGTATTGTGTGCCATTTTTAAGGTACTTGTAAATTTACATATGAATGAAAGGTGAAATGTGTTGTTAAACGGAGGAAAGTTCCTCCGGCTTTCCTTTCACTGGGTTGGCTCTACTCGTAAGTATGGAATGCAAGTCAGTGTACCAGTAGGACTGAAGCTGAAGAAAGGGATGAATTTGTTGCTTGATACGCAGTAAAGTAAAGTAAGGGAGCATCGAAGCGGGCAACTAATGAAAAATTCCAGCAGTTCAAATTAATAGCTATGATTTTTCTCTTTTGTTGTTACGATATTTTATTGCCAAGCAAGGATATTCAAATTCAAATTCAAATTCGTATGCAGAAATTGTTTAATTGAGCGGAAATGCTGTCGTAATGCGTTAACATGATAAATCTTCAACTTTGAACTGCGAACTTTGATCAAGGATGTGAATTACTCACTTACATGTGAGAGACATTTGCATATTTATAATTATATAATAGATATGAAGCGTAATTGACTGGTTGTAGAGAAGTTATGCGGAATCTTAGTAAAAGTTGCATAAACTTCAAATCAAACATCCTTGTAAGAGGTTGGGAATAGCTGGGGTTGTTCATCAGAGCTCGGGGTGAACTTAAGTAACTGTGGATTATTCGTACTAAAATATTTATTTTGAGCACCTTTCCAATAGTTTCGTCAAATAGTGATGATGGACACATGGGAAGATAAGTGGCCATTTGAGGCATTGTACAAATTGATAACATTTTATTTGTGGCTTCTCTGCTATGCTTTTAGACCAGGCTATCAGAAGATTGACTAATTTCCCATTTCCCAGTAATGCTACTATAACCTTAATTTTTCTAAGGTGAAGGCCACACATAGCCCTGCAAGGTCTTTTGGGGTACTATTAATGCCTCTAAACATTCCCATCACTTTTGTGGAATTCTTATGTCTCCAAAACAAATCTTTTAAATAAAACATTTTACAAAATTATTCCACACAAGTAATCCCAGTGACCTCATGTAAAATTTGAAGGGGTTGGCGCGATTCTAAATAGTGATTTCACCGATTTGTTGGTATATATTATATATATATATATATGTTATTGTGATCTTCTTGAGTATATATAGTAACAAGACTGCCAGTTTAGAGTTCAGCTATCAATAGTGCAACTATATACGGGTACTATATGAACAATATACGACTAGAATAAAAACGATACCAAATTTAGTGAAATAAGTGTTTCATTATACAATCGCTTCACTGTCGTAGCCTCCTGTTTTCCAGCACAGACTTTTCATTTTCCCCTTCACAGAATTTCGTGATTATTACGAAACTACAAAAAAGGTAATGGCGGCTTTGGCGCAACACTCCCATGAGATAAACGGCAGAAGATTAGATAGCATAGTTGCTTGGTAGACAGGCGCAGGCTGCCGGTGGGTGTGGCGTGCAAAAACGTGCGTTCATACTCCCTCTTCACAGCGACACACACTTTCCGCGAATTTTTTGTGCTTTTCTCCCCACTCCCTTCTGCTAACAGCTTGTTGGTAATTTTTAATAAATATTGAACCAGCGTTCGCACAATATGCAAATTTCAATAATTTTCATAATTTTCCTCAAGTGCTGAAATGGGAAAATTGAAATTTTGCAATCTTGCTCTCATGTACTGAGTGAATGAATGGCGTGGCGCATACTTTGGTTACGATTATGGTGATTATCGTTTAATGTTGCTGCTCTTCTGGTTGTTGTTGTTGTTATCGTTGTTGTAGCTCTTGATGTTGTTATGATTATTGCTGTGATTATTTATCATAATTTTGAATATTGAATTCGCTTGTTTTGGCGAAATGTTAATTTTCTTATGTTTATATTGCATATTTGACACGTGTGTGTGCTTACGCTTTCGGTGTGTCAATGTGTGTGAAAGTGTGTGCGCGCTTGTGTCGATAGAGAATGTTACAGAGCGAGAGACATCGTATTCGCTTGCTAGCAGAAACTCGTGCAATAATTAGATTGAGAGCTGTGGCATACTTTTAGGGTTGCACTCGAGTCGAATATACAAAAGTGGTGGATAGCAGCATGTGTGCTCGATTAAGTACAGTTGTGCGCCTCTCAGTCCCACGCTATTCTGTAGGATATATTTTGACTATCATCAATGAAATTAAATATTTTTATTGTGTAATGTCTCAAATAAATAAATTTAAAAAATTATAATTGTCACGAAATAAAAACTCGGTAAAAAAAGAATTGTCACAAATAAATAATATTTGTATTTTATCTATTTAATAATATAATAATAATGGAAAAATATTAAAAAATTGTTGTCAAAAATGAACTTAATTTGCATTTTCAATGTCAATTTCATATTTGTTTATTTCATCCCTTTAAGACTAAGTTACTTTCTGGAACATTTCTATTCTATTCTTTTATTAAAAATTCAATTAAAATGTATTGTTAATTCAAAAAAACAATATATAATATTAATCATTATAAAAAATGATTTTAGACCGATAGAAAAACATAATTATGTAAACATAGATTTAAAATGGAGTAATAATAAAAAAAAATTATATTTTATTTATTTTTATATGTAATATTTATTTATAATGATTTAATAATTAATATAAACCTTATTTTTTAAATTCAAAATATATTTACTACATTATATATAGTATTTTATTTATTTTTATATATAATATTTATATAATATATTTACTACTGTCAAATTATTTTTAAAATAAATTTACTATATTACATATATAATATATTTTATATTTTTATATACGATTTATTTATAATATAATAAATTATAAAATTTTTTTTAAATTTTTTTATAGATTATATGTATTTATAATTATAATAAAATATTTAATATAACATTTTTATAATTTAAAAATATATATTATTATATTTTATAATTTGAAAATATAATTATTAGTAAATTATATTACAATACAATATGAAAATATTATTATTTGTAAATTATATTATATAAGTATATTATATTATAATACAAATTCAAAAAAAATACAAAATAATAAAGTACTAAAAACAAGTTTCTTATGTTAATTAATTAATTTGAAAAAAAAAGTTCCAAAGAAGAAATATTATTTTTTTTTACACTTAAAAAAATACAATTTGAAAATATAATTATTTTTTCTTATAATTTAAAAATATATTTATTAATAAAATAAGAAAAATTTAAAAAAATAGAAAAGAGTACTTAAATCAAATTTTTTGTTTAGTTATTATTTAAAAAAAATTATAAAAAGTGCAAAATAAAAAATGTGATATTATTTTGAACACTTAAAAAAAGTACAAAAGAATTATAAACGATAAATAAATAAAAATAATTTGGAAAAAATATTTATTTATTTACTTATAATTGAAAAATAATAATAAAATTGTTATTACACAAAAGAAAAAATAAAATTAAATAATAATATAGGAAAGAAATATTTGTTCAACACTTCAATTTTTAAGTTAGGTAAGAATTTTTATTCTGTTTATAAAATATTTTACATTTTGTTCCTTTCCTTTTCCTTTTCGTTTTCCTTTTCGTTTTCGTTTTCGTTTTCCTTTGCCTTTCCTTTCCTTTTCCTTTTCTTTCCTTTTCCTTTCCTTTTCCTTTCCTTTTCCTATCCTTTTCCTATCCTTTTCCGTTCCTTTTCCCTTCCTTATGTTTCCTTAATCCTTTTCTGGGCATTAAGTATCCTAATATCGAAGGTAGCTTGGAAGGAAATCACGTTCTTCTTATTCTCGATCCCGTATGTGTGTATACCCGTCCATATCTGGGCTTGGTTGTCAAAAGCATCATACTAAGGGTGGCATTCTCCAGCTGTAGAGAAGAAACAAAGAGAAAACCAAACAAAACAAAGCTTTCAGAATTTGAAATATTGCTACTTACTGGATTTATAATATCCTCCGATTTGTATGAATGAAAGACTGCAATGAATAAAATAATATACACCAGCAATTGATATTTAAGAAAATTCATTGTAATACGATCGTTGGCGAGGGTTTAAATCAACTGCACAGTTTCACCGCATCCCAATAACTGATAAGAGAATTCGCAGAGGCGCAGATTAAAGTTAAACTGCAATGCTGACTGCAACTGACTAATGGATTATCAAGCAGAAGTTATTCAACTAAGAAAGTGCCTCGATTTATATTATATATGGAAAAAAGAATAGTTTGTTGCTTTTCGCTGAATGATTTGTTTACAGACAAGCAATGCTCAAGGCGAGATTACACAGAAAACATAAATAATCACTGGGGACAATTCAGCTTAGGTCTGATAATAGAACTAATAAGGGTCCCTGTGTACTAGAGACTCTTTAGAAGAGAACTATTGTTATTGAAACTGTTCGTACAATTCCTCCTCACTGGTCTAGGAAGTATGCGGGAATATTTGTCAAAGTCTTGATGGTACAATACTTCCTTTGAAAGTGTTGCTGGTCTAAGAGATACGCATGAATATTTGTCAGAGTCCTGGTGATGCAATGCTTCCTTTGAAAGTGTTGCTGGTCTAAGAGATACGCATGAATATTTGTCAGAGTCCTGGTGATGTAAGTGTTGCTGGTCTAAGAAGTGTTCATACTTTCTCACTACTCTCCCCGATACTGGCGGTTCAGTTCCAATTTTATGCTTAATTGTGTTTAGTTCTAATTTCCTTCCATTTAACTTCTCCCGCCCCTAAAACCCAAACGCCTAATAACAATTTAGCCTAATTATATGTCAGAAGGTAGGCAATAAAGCGCGGGGGTTGCGTTTGTATTCAAGTTCCTGTTTTCAATTGGGATCGTCGGGCAATAGAAATCGCATTTGCTCATAAATTGATTAGGTTTCCACTTTACGGGTGAATTTAAAAGCCAAGAACAAAAATAATTTGTAAAAATTAAAAAAATTGGCTTCATAACGCAAATAAACGCTTTCCTATGCTCACGCTATTGATGGCAGGAATTGATAAATGAAAGTGCACATAAGTGGGTGGGTTTGTGTGACATGCCCTCAACTTTCCGAACTAATTTTTTTAAGGGTACGCAATTTGTTGATTCATGTTTTATTTTACTTTTTGTGGTCAGCATTGTTATTATTTTTGATTGACGTGCCCGTTCAAGTCGACAGATGGGCCAAATTCGACAACGGGAAAAAAGGCCAATGAATAAATTTACAACCAATTTTTTTTTTTAAGCCATAATTATAACCTATGTTCAGATATATTTACAACGAAGTTGATTTTTAGTTTATATCAATCACAAACACTGCACAGAACGTTCGATTTTTTAGTAGTTGTTTGAAAAGTCCGCTTATCATCCCAATATTTGTATGATTCTATTCAGCATCCCCATTAGCTAATTGCTTCATCCTAACTGAGCACTTATTTGGACTCATGTGTGTTTATTCTGCGTCTCTTTATGGACCTTTTTGTGCCTTTTCATATACTTTTTTACAACTCAATTCGAACACCGTTCTTCATGGCTATTTTTATTTACACTCACATTCTAATTTCATTAAATTTGTTCAGCAATTTCACCCAAATGTCAATTTGACAATACTCCTCCCCGGCTGCGTTAATGGGTGTCAATGGTGTGTGTGTGTGTATGTGGACGTCTGTGTTTGTGTCACATTTGCTTGACATTTAATGTTATGTGAGAGTCTTTTATGTCCTTCGGTAGTTCAGTTTATTTATACGAGTATTATTGCAAAAATTACAACATCGTATAAAATTTTATATTTACGTTCAATATCAATAAAAAAGAGCAGGCAAACTGCTTGTAAATCGTATATCCTTGTAACAATTGTCATATGAGTCCAAATGAGACTGAACCACCCTCAAAATGAGCCGATTTGCACGTATATTATTTAGAAGAAATTTGTTGAATAACTTTTCAATTCAGAGGAAGCAGAGTGATACTCCTAATTATCACCAATTCTACTTAGTAATATTCCATTATAGAATATTAGCAGAAAGGTATGCCAGCAATTATTAGCGTCATATGTAAGCTGAAGGATTCTTGCTTCTATGGATTATTATCATTATCATTGGCTATAGCGAACTTTGACCACTTTGATATTTTGTGCGTAGCTATTGTTTAACCGTACATATTGAGGTTCTTTACTTATGAATTTTATAACTTTATGGGGTCCATGTCCTCATAGTTTCGGCTGCTATTACAGCAGCCTTCAATTGAGGAAACGCCTTCTGCACGACATTCACAGAGAATGTATACCAAAGTTTACGTTTCCTGGTTGCTTAATCTGCAAATATCCCGAGAATCTCCTCCCAATTTTTGGAGATGATACCTGAGTGTGCAGAGGCTTGTCAGGTAACCGCTGAGAATTTGGAGGTCGCTGTGTTTATTAATAGGAGCTTTTTAGATCCTCCTCTGTCTGTGACCCGGAATATTTTGGGCTGACATTGTTCTAAATTGCTAGTCCATTGCCCGGAAAATTTTCGATCTGCTCACCTCCTCCTTGGATGTGTCCTTTTGGGAGACCAGGTTTAGGGATTATAATGGGGTTTATTGCTCCTTTTATGAATAGTTAGTCGGCGTGTTTTTGCCAAGAATATTCCAGCGATTAGGTAATGTTGATTGATTCAGACGAATTGAGGCTTGAATCGCTAAAACTCTATTTCTGAAGTAGAAAATCATGCTTGAATAAGCAAGCGATGAGTACAGAGTCATTGATTAAAAATAACCACCAAACCAACGGACTTCCAGGACTCTTGTAGACCATTTCTTAGTCATTTCAAGTCACACTTTACAATATACTGAGGTTACCTTCGACAATTATTTCCACTTCATACTTATTCCATTGAAACATTTTGCGTTCCGTTCATTCCCACTCCACACACTTTTTCTATCTACAATTTTTAATATCTGGTATATAGTATGCCAGCACCTCCCAAATTTCATTGCATACACAAGTACATTCAAATATCCCGATACGTGAACACAGCTTTCAATGTCAAATTCATTGATTGCAACACACGCAGCATAAATTTCGTATTTGGTTCAAGGTGAAGTTTTATGGACAGCAAAAAAAAGAGAAACAACAACAACAAAAATTGCCAAAACTCATAAATCAACAACAAACGCAGCCTCACCAACTTCGCGACCGATCTCGCAACGGCGCTCATACTCATACGTCATGGATGCTCAGCGATAGCGCCACACTGTCTACGTCACACCGAACATCATGCATATGAATGCAGGTTCATAGCGGGATAGTGAGGCACACAGAAAGAGAGAGAGAGAGGGAGAGACTGCACTGCTAGTGATGAGCGAACCCAGTTGCAACTGCTCCCATGCAAGCGTACAAACGCACACACGCAACAACACATATGTCCACACTCGCTTGCATGCTCGTAATTCAGCACGAAACACGATTACACTACAGGCAGCCCAGCCGCAAAGAACTGCCCAATTGCGCTGGCCACCAAGTAAGCACATGTCAAATAAGTCAAGTTCAAAACGGGTTTACACTTTCACTTTTGTTGCTCACACACGTTCGCCACAAATTTAGTCACACTGATTAAGCGTACGTGCTCCTCTCTGCCCCCCGCGGTGCACCGATCAACTGAAATTGGTTACTGGAGCAGTGGTTGGGTTGGTGAGTGTGCACACAGCTGGCTGGGCGCCTAAGCGGCGACGGCTGTGACCATCAGTGGCCATCATTGTGTTATATTTAGCGCCTTCGGCTGTAAGCGTGGGCTGTGCGACTGCCAGCTGCCGTCGCCACCGCCACCGTCACCGTCATCGCTATCGACAAAAGTGCGCCTCATTGTGCAGTGACAAATTTGCATAAAATTGAATGGTTGGACGGACAAACAAACGAACGAGCAAGCAATCAATCGCCTTTTGGTTGGCTGCGGTTGGGCATAATGGATCCAAATGGCTTACTGGGCTTATTGCAACACTTACTTTTTAAATGCTGCCTACTGTGGCCGGTTGCTTTTGTCTTTTGCTTTGGTAATTATTTCAAATGTGTTGTTTGCCTTTTTCGCCGTGGTTCGTGGCGCTGCGTTTCTGCGTTCTGTTTTGGTTTGGTTTGATGTGATGTGATTTGATACAGTTGGACAGGGCAGGGTAGGGCAGTGATGAGCCTAACTTGGTTCGTTTTGGTTTGATTTAATTTAGTTGGTCAGGGCGGGGCAGTGATGAGCCTAACTTGGTTCGTTTTGGTTTGATTTAGATTTAATTAGTAGGGCAGGGCAGAGCAAAGAAGAGTCAAACTTGGTTCGGTTTGATATGATTTGGTTTAGTTGGGCAGGGTAGTGCAGGGATGAGCCTAACTTAGTTTGTTTTGGTTTGATTTAATTTAGTTGGTCAGGGCGGGGCAGCGATGAGCCTAACTTAGTTCGATTTGGTTTGATTTGATTCAGTTCGAGAGGGCAGGGCAGTGATGAGCCTAACTTGATTCATTTTGGTTTGATTTGATTTAGTTGGGCAGGGATGAGCCTAACTGGGTTCGGTTTGATTTGGTTTAGTACGGCAGGACCAGGATTAGTCAAACATGGTTCGTTTTGGTTTGTTTTAGTATGATTTAGTTGGACAGGGCTGGTCAGGGCAGCGCAGGGATAGGCCTAGCTTGGTTTGATATGATTATATTGATTTAGATGGGCAGGGATGAGCCTCACTTGGTTCGGTTTGATTTGATGTGATTTGATTTGCCTGAGTTTGATTGAGTTTGGTGTGTTGTTGCGGATACCTTGTCAATCAATAACGACATCGCTATGCATCCAACAAGCGCTTCAAAGTAAAAAAAAAAAAATTTATGTATATATATATATATATATATATATATATATATAAGACATAAGCCTCCTACTGATCACGGTGTGGGTGGGGCCGGACTACGGTCGTTTACTATCAATGGAAGAAACTATGAAAACAGCTGATCACACAATAAATTTTACACAATTTCATTGGAATTATTGTATACTGAGATAAAAATAGTTATGCCTAAGATAAACATTTAATAACAATGCGCGAGTGTATATTAATTATTTGCTAATTGTGGCATAATTATCGATGATAGTGAAAATTTTCCCTTCATTATTTGTGATCGCCTGCGGTAGTTCTGCTAAATGAGTCCAAGTTTTTGCTTATACCAGCAGAGGCAGTTGTATTTCTATTATAGAGAGTGTCTTTTCTTTATTGATAGTTTATTAGTTAATTGATAGTTTATTAATTAATTATTAATTTTAATTCATTCTTTCTGAATTAAGCTCTCATGTCCTTTATAATTGGTCATGAGTTGCCAATTCATGGCCAATATTTCATGTTCCAATTAAATGAGCGTCTCATTTTTGAAGTTTGCTTGTCCAAATTAGATTTGTGTCTTTCATTTAAAAAAAATTATTTGTTTATGGTTTTGTGTATTACTAATCCGATTACTAATGCCACTATTATGGAGTAGAAACACCATTTTTATGGGTTACTAATTGACATGACATATTGGCGCTTAAATAGTGATCTACCGTATAAGTATACGATTCCCATATATATAGGACAATACAAAATTCAATGCAACGATGTGTTAAAGTATCAAAATAGCTCTAAATAGAAATCGTACACTATTGTGTTCAAGAAAATGTAGCAAAATTATAGTACTAAGTTCACAATAGTACACAATTCGTCAAAAAATACGAGTATTTCCCAAAAATTTAAATTTGCGGTTTTTTGGGCATTCGCTGTTTATGAAAATATCGGAAAATTTCCTGCTTTGTTTTTTAGTCTCGAATTTCATGAAAATGGCGCAAACTTGTGTGCAGAGTTGAAAGTTTACGCCATTTTCATGCAATGCTAGAACCCAAATAATATATTGCAATATTTATATATCAATTTTATACTATTTCCATAGAAATTGAGTAATAAGTGTGCAGAATTGCAAATGGCTCAAACTATCAATTCTGCACACCCAGTTTCTATGGAAATATTAAAATATGTCAAGGGGGGGTTTATGAAAAGTCACAATTTGTATGAATTGCTGGAGTCTTAGTACAGTTTATCCATCACTTATTTTCAACTCTTCGCCATCGTATTGGGACGCTGATTAGAACACGCTCCTTAGTAGTAATTTCTCTATCCCCTATTCCCATACTCCATAAATAAATATCAAAACAAATGAATGGCTTGAAATTTTCTAAAATTAACTACGTATGACGTCACACATCCAAAGCACGCAGCAACAATGGCCTCTTCCAATGGTCTTATTTAAACTATCCTTATTCTTTTTTTAGGCGGGAAGAATGAACTACGTACTCGCAGTGGAGTTTTTGGCAATTTTCTGGCCACTTCTGGCGTCTGGGCTAATAAAAGAACATTTTGTTCTGCATTGTTTTCATTTTGGGTGCGCAAATATTTGCTGAACATTTTACGCACGTCAGTTTAATTCAAAAATAAATAACACACATTTCATTTAATACTACAATTAACTAACGTCGGCACGCGGTCATGTGCCCGTGATGCTGCGTATCCAATCGACGTATGCTGCAACGTTTGTGTACACAGCTGGTCTTCCTGCCAGGCCGCATTGCGTGAACCCGTAGCTGACGACTCCGTAGACTGCCCAACGCGAGTGCTTGCGATCGAAGTACATCAGGGGTCCGCCGCTGTCACCGGCGCAGGTGTCCTTGGCGAATTCGCCACCCGCGCATATCTGATGGGGACCCAGTTTCATGCTGAACGCCTCCATAACGCGGCTGCAATTTTCCTGAGAGATCAGCGGTATGCGCAGCTTTAGCTTAATCGGACTGTGAATGTTGTTGTAGTATTTGTTGACTGCAAATAAAGTAATTAATTGGTTTGAATATTAATAATAAATTAAATGTGCAGGACGAGAATTTTTGGGGTATAGGGGATTTTTTGGTTTTGGGGTTTTCGAGGAAGGTTGAGTTGATTATGTTCTCGGAATTAATCTTTGTTTGCGTAATTATGTAATAGAAATGGGCGGGTAACTAACAATTTGAAAAAATGGGCAGGAAACTAAAAATTAAAACTCATTCTAGGTGAGAACTCATTAGAAGGTTCGTAGACATTTCTTATTAATCTAAGGAAGAAATATGTCTTTGGCGCTCTTAGAAACCAAAGGAAAATGAGAAAAAAAGACAAATTTTGACTTCCATAGTTCTGCAGGCTCCACTTATGCCAAAACTGTTCCACATCAATCATGATAACTGGTTGTTCCATCGTGATTCTAGACTCAAGGAACTACCGGTAATACTGACTGAACATTAAATCAGCAGATACCTTATCAGGCCATAGCGTAACTTAAGAATAAATTCACGGCGATAACAATTTTCTTCGGCATAATCCTTTTTCATTAATCGGAAATTAATTAATTAAATTAAAGTAAAGGCTTCGAGTACAAAGAACCTCAGAAATATGAATTTTAGGTTGATAATTTTCAAGGATGTTTTGAGAATAGAATATGATAAAATATAAATCACTTCGAAAAAGTAATTACCAAACCCCTTAAAGACTTTATGCTCTACCTAGGGTCCTGTGACCAAACAAATTGTTTGCTCGGAAGTGTAAACATCAACAGATTCGGTCAAAATGCATACCCGGGGATATTTCAGTTTATGAAGATTTGTTCGTGGATTAATTTATTCGGATATCATCATCATTGTTCAATAATATATGGTAGACTCCTCTCAAAGGACATGTTGGGGAACAGTCAGAAATAGATTGTAGATGACATTGGATACAAAATAGATAATATAGATAGGAAATAGGGAATAACGATTGACCTTATTTTGGTGACCCCAGATAACACTGTCTTTAAGGATTCCACGAGTAGATTAAATGCTCCCACATTTTTCGGATATCATGATCAGGAGATTGCTCTTGGTTGCTTGGTTGGTTCAGGTGGCTGTTCATAAAGACATGACTTCAGGAGAATTTGCTGCGAAAGCTGCCATAAAGCACAGGTGTGGAATCAGAAAATAAAGTAAGGAAGATGATGCGGTAAACAAATTTACGAAAGGACTTCTTTGATTTTTGAATATACAGGTGTTAAGTTGAGAACACAACATAGAAATAGAGTTTTTTGTTCCAAAACTATCTATAATACTTAATATTCGAGAATGCATCTTGAAAGTGCACCAAATCTGGTTTTATCGAAATTATTTAAATTTAATTTAGTTTAATAAATTTTTTAATTTTTATGTATTATTTGATTAATTTATTAATTAATTCTTTGGTATTATTTCATTAGAATCCTTTAGTATTATATCATTCGTATCTCCCCTACTTTTAGTGCCTGTTTTTCTTATAATTTGGAGAAAATTCCTCATTTAAAGAACCCCTTTGCATTTAAAGAAACCCCACCCCCTTCACATTGAAAGAACCCCATTGCAATTAAAGAACCCCCTCTGCATTTAAAGAAACCCCAAGGCATCATTTACTTCCCATAAACCGATCTTATTTCCTGAATCTCTCTTTTGCAAAATATCGTATAATTTTCTTAGATCCCAGCTGGACAAAACCCCCTTCGCTCTTTTCTGGTTTCATGCTAAGATTATATGCAATCATATACTCACATAAATCGGTTCTGCCCCAACCGGATACTGAGAACTTTTGATCCGCCTCAAAGGGACTATCCTCATTTTTGTTAGGCAGGCAGATGGGCATGACGAAGCGCGTAAAGGAGACCGCATTTTTCAGCCGCACAATCGCAATATCATTGAATTTGTACAAGGACTCCTCATAGTACTCCGGATGTACGAACAATTTCTCATAACCTATGTTCAAGGCTGCATCAGCACAGTTGAGGTAGTTCGGTTCTTCAATGCAGTCCGGTTCGGTTTTCACATTAAATTCACCTAAACGCACATGCTTCCTGTAAGAGCGAGGATCTTAAATAGTAACAAGAATGCACAATATGATCACACTAATACTCACAGTCCATGCTTCTCACGTACGCCTTCGCTCTGGACACAATGAGCTGCGGTCAGTATGTGACGATCATCAATCAAGGCGCCACTGCAACCGTAGTCATCTGAAATTCCCGGTAAAGGAATTAATTTTAGCTCACTACGAGAACAAAAATAAAGGAAGCTTACTCGTATTGTAGACTAGCAGAGCCAACCAGGGATACTCATCCAACTCCGCTATCTCGCCGCCGTAAATGCGGCGCGTCACTTGCTTGCCGCACTCATTCCACAGGTTGAACCCCTCCGACGATTCCACCGTCTGAATGCGACGTTTCAGTTTCTTTTTCTTTTTCTTGGCTGCCAGTGACTGGCGATTTTCCACTTTCGAGAACTCTATCGTGGGCTGCACATATTGCGCCCCATTTTCGGGACAACACACCAGCGGCTCCAGAACATCGGCGTCCACACCGCCTGCGCCGCACTGCACTTTCTTCAGGAAGTTCACTGTCTCCGACGGCAAATTGGCAGCATTCCGCACCAGCAAATAAGCCGCACACCGACCTATCTCCACGCAACTGCCCGGCGTGGATTCGTTCGGTATATCACAGGACGCTGTATGCCTAAACGGGGTTAGCTGCTGTTCGGAGTCCGCTGCCACTTGCGCGCTTACGCTCATAACACTCACAACTGATACGATCAACCAAGCTACGAACAAGTTGGGCACATGCGTTCGATAAACAGCTCCGCGGGAACAGCTGCTCAAAGATCGCATATTCGGGTACGATTAATTAAAAAAGTATCAATAAAAAACAAACAAAAAAACGTACACTAAAACTGAGCGGTAGCTTAAAAGCCTCCCAGTTCAGCTTTAAAGACACTCGTAGTTAATTATTATAAAACAAATATATAATTATTTAAAATTGCACTCGAAACCGATAAAATCAAACAATTAAAACAAAACAATTATCCGCTCAGGCAAAATGTGCGATCCCAACGCCTCGACGAACCGCTCAGCTGTGATTCCAAATGGCACGAGCTATCGGAAGAGCAGAGGCATCTACTAAACGCAACTTAAAAAGCCGACTTCGACGACAAAAGCTCAAACTGTGCCGAATTTAAGTCAAAGCGGCATAAACGAGTACACAAACACAACACCAACCTATGACAACAACGCCAGCAACAACAACAACACGCACGAGAGAGTGTGTGACACCTTTTCGTAGCGCTCGTATCGATCCGGCACAAAACTGCAATCAAATCGGTGAACGAAAACGAGATCACTCACTCGCTGCCTGGCGGTCATTTACACTTTGTATATTTACCTTTTGTGCAAACTGGAAAGTTATGCAATGTTTGTCTGGGCCGCTGCCCACACACAAACGCCGCACACAGGCACACACACACCTGTTCAGTCAACCGGTCGGTCCGGTGAATATGGTTGGTTTCACTTTCGTTTGCCGTCAGTTGCTATTTTGTAGCATACTTCTAGGGGCGCTTCGATTTACGCGTATGATTGGCAAAGAAAGAAGCGTCAATGCGAAATGAAGACTTCAGACAACGGCTGAAGTCGTAAGAGAACTCAGGGCCGGGTTAATAAAGGTTGGATAGTGTCGTGAGTCAGACGAAGTGTATTTTCATTTCACAACGTTGGACCCAGTTGTGGCAGAAAACACCACAACAATAGTGAGTGAGACCTACGAAGATACCATCACTTCAAAATTGACAGATGAAGATAATGCAAGAAAAGTGGCCGGCTAGGGTGGTTTGCTGTAAACTGTGGGGCGGAAGCGTAAAGATATGAAGAATAGTTCGAGTCCGACTTGAGGTTAAGCTAAGTTAAGGTAAAGATTTAAGTTTAGCATTTCCAGATTGGGAAAATCTAAGATATGCATGATAAGATAATATTTGGAAAATGTGTCAATTGCTGAAGGAAATAAACAGTCACACATCTCTTCTGGTTGTACAGAACACGACTAAGCAACAAATGGTGCCAGGCCGAAATCCACGAAGTGGCGATCCAATAGGTAATGTGTTCTTTGATAGTATGCTATGAGGAAGAGTGCATGTTAAGAATGAATGGTTAATGGTGGTGTGCTGAACTTTCAAAGCTTCGTAAAAGATCCAGATGACTTTTGACCGCAGAGGCGACCCGGCGCGTAAAGAGTACCCAGCGGGTAAAGAGTTGATACAATGCTATGAGCAAGGTATGCCTGTTAAGAATGAACAATGCGGGTAAGGCGGGTCCATGGCGTATTGCTGAACTTTCAAAGCTCTGTCAAAAGTCCAGAAGACCTCTGAATAGGCCTTTAAAAACCCGAAAAGAAGCAGGCAGGACTGCGTATCAAAGAGAGAAAGAAGATCTTTAAGAGGAACATAGAAGCGTTTGTAGTAAAATTGATAATCTGAAGGAGTCCGCTAGGCTGTGCAGGGTGCTTCAGCGTGGCCGTACAGTGAAGTTGGTCTCCCTTTTAAAGCCGGATGGTTCTTATACCAATTCAATGGTGGAAACCTTCAGCGCTCTCCTGAAAATTCACTTCTCGGGTTGTTGAATTAATGCTGACGTAGGAAGTAGTGTGGTGGTTGACAACTCAAATGGTGGTATCGCGAGACGAAACTGGTTGGCATCAAAAACTGGGACAGAAGAGTCAATGAGGTTTTCTAGTTCCTCTTTCGATAACTTTCAGTCACCTGGCTTGGATGTCTACGCAATAATGCTAACGAGAGTAGAGGATAAGCTCAATAAGTCCCCGATCTACATTGCTTGTCTTGCTCTAGGCTACATACCATCTCTTTGGTGACAGTTTAGGGTAATCTTCATTCTCAAATCGGGGAAGGGATGACTACTCGTCTGCAAAAAGTTTAAGCCAATTAGTTTGACATCGTTAATGTTGAAAGGTCTGGACTATAAATTTCATTCCAATCCCAAAAAAGATCCCAACAACTTTAATAAGAGCCAACATACAGGCATTTAAATAAAAAACCTCATAAATTAATTATATGCTAGTTTATTATAAAATTATTCTAATTTTAAACAATATCTTAAATAAATATATTAATGGAGTATTCTCTTAAAGAGGCTTAAATGTTGGCAAGATCACATTTTGTTGAGTTATACTGAGCGTATACTCAGCGTATTGTCAGTTGACTGCTTTCAAGGGCGCACTTTGCTGCGAATCCAATTGTCGAAACTGGCCACCCGCGTGTGAACGGCGGGCCAATCCTTGAGACCACACTTGTTGCCGAACGACACAATGCCCTCCAGCACCCATGCGCCATCGCGGAAGCTCATCAATGGACCGCCGGAATCTCCAACGCAGCTGTCCTCCGCGAATTTACCGCCCGCACACAAGTGCGTGTCCTCAATTTTGATCTTGCGTTCTCTGAATTTGCGACGACACTGCTCCTGACCCACCAAAGGTACATTCAATTTCTGTTTGACGACACTACTCGGCCCCTTGAGCGTTTGACCCCAACCGGCGACGGTGAATTGCGTAATGCTTCTGCCCTGACTGTTGGGCACCACCGACGGCAGGCAGATGGGACGTATGTTGTCCGAGAAGCGTATGTCGCGCTCCAGTCGCACCAATGCAATGTCATGGGCCTTATTCGAGGAGGCCTCCTTGTAATTTTCGTACGGTATGATTTCATCGATGCCGACGCGAATCACTTCCGGTGCGCATCTGTATTGATTGCAGTCGGTTAGGCGGCTGGTGTCGTGCTCTCCCAAACGGATCGCCACACTGTAAGTAAAGGAAGGCGTGTAAGTAATCATTACTGACCAGTAATTGGCAAGTAATTAGCGAATGAAAAGTTTTACGAGTACAGAGATATTAAAATATTAATTCATTTTAATATGTGCAACGTGCGTAGCAGCTAAAAATAAATCACTGACAAGACAAACAGTAGTAGCGAGCAATAACAACAATTACTGCGGCAAAATTACACCCTACGGTTCATTAATTTAAACAAATTAATTACACACAGTGCCACAGTGCCTCCAGAACCGGCTAATTCGAGACTTGCTCAAAGGTGGCCGGCAATTAAAACGGTCAAAAATACCACTTCAGTCGCGCCACACTCCAAACGAGCGCAATCAAGTGTGAAAAATCCGTCAAGCTCTCTAATAACATTTTCTCAGAGTCACACTCGACCAAAGCCGGCAGCCGCCTCGCTTGACTGGCACTGAGTGGCACTGAGTGGCCGTGGTGGCCCAAGTAGTGCGGACATTTTTCGTTGGGCGTATCCTTAAACAACAATTTGTTAACAAATTGCGGTGTAATTAAAATGACCTGAAATTCTTAATTGAATATAAATCTGCGCCGAAACGTCATTTAACAGTACTCGGGCTAATAAACACACACGCTCATGCGCACCGATATAAAGTTTACAATGTGGCACGAATTGGCCACGAACAAGAACCGGTCTTATGGGAAAGTGAACTGAGTCTGAGACGCAGATGTCAGATCACCACATTCGTTTTCATTGCTAAACCGAGACATTCATAAAGAGGCCAATACGGTGGAGCAGCCCCTGACTTGGAGATTTGGATGCTGGGTCAACCCAGAACTGTACGGGTACGAAAAGAAGTACTAGTAAGAAGGCTCTGCTATGCTCTATTAAGTAGACATCGCTGCCTCACTTTACTGAATGACTCTAATGAAAAAAGGGATGGGAAGGGAATGAGGAGAGGTTTACCATAGGCTGCCTACACTGGTTCTCTGGAAGATAACTTAAAAATCTCTATACTAGGGTTAAGGTTGGTTATTCTTTGGTTCCTTGGTCCTGTGTAGTCAATGTTTCTAATTGCTCTTCTAACTATATCAGGACTATAATTCAAAAATTGCTCAACTTTTTCCAGGTTCTCTGAACTTATTCTAGTCTTCGATATACAACAAATCTTGAAGTTAAGATTGATCGTTTCATGGTTCAATCAGTATTTCTAATTGGTCTTCTAACTACATCAGGCCTGGGAATCCGGATTACATATACTTTTCTACTCCCGTTAAGTCTCTGCTACAAATATAACTCCTGACTTCGAGTTCAATACTCTCCAGTAGTACTCACAACAGTCCTCCATTTTATACTTACAGTTGTCCCACTCGTTTGTGGATGACTCCTAGCACACAGTGCGCCGCTGTCAGTACATAACGCTTATTAATGAGAGAACCGGCGCAGTTAATGGTAGTGCCGCCAGATCCTGCAAATGGAAATTTACAATTAAAATCTCATCAACCAACGACTCCTGCGGTCAGGTAACCAACTTACTGTTACTGTACTCCAACTGGACCATCCAAGGAAATTCGAAGAGGTCGGCATCATTGCCACCATAAATTTTATTCTCAATTATCACACCGCCACACGTAGGCGGTTCTGGCAGCAGTGAGGTTGCAGCTGCAGTGGTAATGGGATTCCCCGATGTTGCTGCTCCACGAAAGGTCTGGATGGTGCCAAAGTCTCGTTCCCGGCGAACACTATTTCCCTCGGAAGAGCCCCAGAAGATGTCATTGTAATCGGGTGCTGGTGGTGGCTGGCGTGTGTAACCTGTATCGCTGGAGCAGCACAAATGTGGAGGGTTGCCGATACCGCCGCGGCACTGGGATGCCTGCACAAAGCTCTTGTCGGTTGGCTGCAGCGGCACACGTTGCAGCACCGTCATCAATGTTTGACAGTCACGTATGGACACACAAGTGCCGGGCCGTTGATTGGGATTGAGGCAGCGTGCGGCTAGAATAGGGAATGGGAATGCCAATGAGAATATGTTTACCAGGTTTAATGACTTGTTTCATACGAATGCGTAACAGAGCGGTGGGGAATAACACGCTTCGTAGTGACCGCAAAAGTTCTGTTTATTATAATTTTAGCCCATGTGCTAAAATTAGAATTCACTTTGTTGGGTAGTTCGGAACTTAGTTTGCGGTTTATTTTGAACTTTGTTTATATTGATTTTTAGTTTATCAGATTTCATTTTATTACCGACCGGTTTCTAGTTGTTATGATAAACGATGTTAAAACGCCAAAGTTGTGGTTAAAAATCATTGAAATGTTTCGTGGTAGCTTTAAGGTTCGACGGCGGGAAAGGAGACAAGAGGCGGATGTCTATTAAAATTGATGCAGATCAATATTTGAAAGTTCTGTTAGAATTTTTAGAATGCGGGTGTGGTCGGATGTGATGAAATTGGTAGGATTATATATAGTCTCATATCATTCCTTCTAAAGATATTAAGATAAGTCCTGAGGTCTTAGTAAACATTCTTCCAAATCCTTGTGGAGAATTGTTCATAAATTAGTAAGATTTGACTGAGATTTTCAATGGAATTCTCCCGAGCAATGGAATTTTGCCGAGTAATCTTATAAAATGTTGTACAAGATAAAGAGGGTCCTTGATATTAATAATCTTAACTTCAGTGGGAGGTTAAGCTTCAACTAGCACCGTCGAGTCGACAATGATGATAACTTCAGTTAGCACAGTGCAGAGTTTAAACAATTGAGCATACTTAACATGATACATGAAATATAATAGAAAATATGCTTCAAACCCTTCACTAAGAATAGGGTGAAAAGGGCCCTTGAATCTCTCTCTTACTTGGATCTGTTGATATGATTACTACAGCCCTATTGTTCAAATAATGAAACGAAGTACTTTTCGATAGAAAAAAAATCATAAATTCAGCAAGTTTACTGTTTAACTGGCACGACATGATTGAACGTCCTCAGAGTGGTATAAAGGAAGTGTTTGAATGAAATCCTAAAGAGGACAGTTAATACAAAATTGTGGGGAAATATACTATTGAAAATATACTCGTGGCTAATGGGGTATTATAACAAGACACACTTTTGTGATCATCTCAAGTATGGTGTGATTAAAGCAATCAAGGGACAAGAATCAAGGCACAAGGACATCTCTGGTTAACTTAACAGATCCATGTTTTGTCGGGGAATGTTTAAATTCTCGCGGAATGTTCGAACTCTCGTGGAATGTTTGAATTCTCGTTGAAAGTTGGATGGTTTTCATCTGATAGCTGGTTGAGTGGGAGTGGTATCTGACTCATTTGGAAACTTGAACCTCATCGAACAGGGAAAAATAGATGCAGTCAACAAGTGTTTCAAGATTCTTATTTTAGTTAAGAATAAATTCTGGTTAATGTGCTTATAAATTAAGCAATTGCAGTTCCCATTAAATTAAGTAAGTAATTATTTATTCCTGAAGGGGGAAAGAACACATTCAAATTTGAAATAGTTCTAAGAAATTCCCCTGAGGCATTTTTGAAAGCAATTCAAAGATTTTAACAACTGTTAGTTGTGGTCTCAGCATAGAAAGGAAGCTGTCAATTGAAATCGATTGCAGTCTCATTTCCATACTCGTATTAATGTTCCACTATAAGTCGCAAATGATTTACTATGCATTCGCAAGTGCAACCTCAGTATTGGTAATTTATCAATGACAAGTTACAAAAACAAGCCATAAAAGTCTATAATTAATAATTTCCATAATTAAAAACTATAATTTCAAAAAATCCTAATGAAAAGCAGAATTTCCCCCACGTATTTATAGCAATAAGATTCGTTTTATGGCTTGTTTTACTGTATACATAAATTCGAAATGTGGGGAACTACAGCAAATGCAACAAATGTTGCATCTATAAATGTGTCCTTCCCACAGGATTGGTAGCAGTGTGTTTAGGAGAAAGATGAACACTAAGAGAAACAAAATAGGTTCCAGATGTACTTATAACGAAGCATGGAGAATTACAGCAGCAACAGATAATGTTGTGTTTGTAATATATGTCCTTCGAATAGGACTAAGAGAAATGTGTGTTGGAGAAAGGTGACTACTGAGAGACACAATATGAATAGGAGTTGCTCTTATAACGAAATGTGGGGAAACAGCAAATATTATACTTGTAAGACTTATCCTTTGAACGGTACTAGGAACAATGTGTTTTGGAAAAAGCTGACTACTCTGACTACTAAGAGAAACAAAATTAGTGTTATTATTATGTGTAGGGGATTTAAGCACTGCGACCTTTCGATCTATTGTGCCCCCATCAGAGCTGCAAAGTACATCTTTGAGTCCCATCCTCTGGATAAACGTGATCACAAGTTTTGGCTCCAGAGGTTTCACATCACTGGCAGAGCACTGGAAAAATCCCAAGTATTTCCTGAGTGTGTGCCTGAGAGCCGGACATTCTGTCAACACATGCAAAGATGCCTCTTCTTCCTCCATACAGAATCTGCAGGAGCCTTCCGAGGTGACCCCCATTCTCACCATATGTGAGTTCAGTTTATAGTGTCCTGTGAGTAGGCCTGTTATCATCCTAAGATTATTCTTAGAGAGATTGATGAGTGATTCGAATCTCTTTTGGTGGTATGTCCCTAGCAGACTCTTTGATACCCTTAGAACAAAATGAGTACGAGATGTACCCATAACGTCACATCATCCTATAGGTTCAAGAGGAAAATCTCAACGTGTTGAGCAAGTAGAAAAAATGAACATAAGGAGAATGGACGTTAAAGGGGAAGAACACAAGAAAAGCGCCTCACAAAAAAACCGAGGAAAAGAAGAATAATTTGAGTTGAACTTGAAATTGTTGGCTGAGGACAGTGAAACCAACTCAGATGGTAATATTGCAGAAGATTAACGCTATACTGAGATGACTCTAAGGCTTAGAGTACAGACTGCTTAGAGTCTAAGAAGTCTACACTGGAGGACAATCCCATTATTGAGTGGTTATTGTATGGACTGTTGAGAAATTGTAAGCAGAATACGGAATACAATTAAAAATATACTACTGGATCCCCTCTCTTAACCACTTCCTTTGTTGAGTTACTTCATTATCCTGTCAGTTATAAATATTCTTAATAGTTGAACATACTTACTTTTAGTTTGAAAGTACTGAGCCTGGCCAACACTGCAGCTTAAAACGTACGCGTACGCGACAAACAAAACAATCGCTCTCATTGTGTTTTTATGTTTTCAGTTTCTTATTTAACACTGAATTTGTTGGCGTATAATATAAAATGATATTATTAATTTCACGAATATTTGTCAAGTTGGTGGGTGACCTTTCCACTGCGCACTCTTGCACTCTGAAAACTGTTTTCTGTAATCAACGCGAGCACTTGCGAAGCTGAACTGAACTCACAGCTGAAATGGAGCCAACCATTTATAGCAGATTTGTTGATATCAGTCCGAAAACTGGTCACTAGCACGTTGCTGCTGACGTCTGGCTCTACTGCTCTGTGGGAGCACCGCGTATGAGTAATATTATTTTTTTCTCGTTTTGCTTATTTTAATTAAAGACACTAAAGAGAAAACTTTATGAATTAAGAGCTACGAGTGGCGGAAGATTGAGCAGCTTTGAGGGGTTTTTGCGTTGATTGCTGAAAGAATTGCTGTGAACGTAGCAAAGGTTTATTTATTGACAGAGAAATCTAGTTAGAGATCTTGATGGATTATGTCAGCCAGGTATTTTACTGAGAGGAATATATTTTCATATGCGATATAAAACATTGGACGCTTGAATGGAAATCTTCCACTTTTAAGGGAGTTGTAGAGTAGGAAGTAATTTGCTTAGTAGATTGGGGAGTAATTTGCATAGAAGTGCTTTCAAGTTATTCCAAGGGTTTCTTTGATGTGTTAAATGCGTCTCTGGTGTTGAATTATGAGCTAGACTGACCCCAAGAGTCCTTATTTTGAACACTTCATTTCACGACAGAATTTTCTACAGAAAATCAAAACTTCATAAAGGATATTAATTGAAAATTTGTCCCCAGAATGATCCCATGAGTCTTTACTTTGGACACTTCATTTCACGACAGAATTTTCTACAGAAAACCAAAACTTCGTAGAGGATATTAATTGAAAATAAGTTCCCCAGAATGACCCCAGGATTCCTTATTTCTAACACAGAATTATCTAGAAAAACATACACTTCTTAGAGGAAATTAGTCAAAAATAAGTCAAAATAGAATCATGATCATAAATCAGGAGTCAAAAAGTGGATAATGATAAAATTGTTTGTATGATGTTCCTTGTACACAATAATTAAACTCGTATGTTGGGGTGTAAACCACAATCTAGAAAAGCTTTGCCCAGAATATGTGACCTTTTAGACTTCTTTCCGTTATTATATATTAGAAATAACACAGAAAATATGATTTGATGGTGTAGAACACCGATCCTGAAGATCTCCTGTACTGCATCTACAACCATTTTTATAGTAATTCATTTAGTTCTCTCCAACAACAGCTATGGTTGGAATAAAGTAGTTCCAGAGAGTGAAGTGGTTCCAGAGAGTGAAGTGGTTCCAGAGAGTGAAGTGGTTCCAGAGAGTGAACTGGTTCCAGAGAGTGAACCGATTCCAGAGAGTGAAGTGGTTCCAGAGAGTGAAGTGGTTCCAAAGAGTGAAGTGGCTCCAGAGAGTGAAGTGGTTCCAGAGAGTGAACTGGTTCCAGAGAGTGACGTGGTTCCAGAGAGTGAAGTAGTTAGAGAGAGTGAAGTGGTTCCAGAGAGTGAAGTGGTTCTAGAGAGTGAAGTGGTTCCACAAAGTGAAGTGGTTCCAGAGAATGAAGTGGTTCCAGAAAGTGAAGTGGTTCCAGAGAGTGAAGTGGTTCCAGAGAGTGAAGTGGTTCCAGAGAGTGAACTGGTTCCAGAGAGTGAACCGATTCCAGAAAGTGAAGTGGTTCCAGAGAGTGAAGTGGTTCCAAAGAGTGAAGTGGCTCCAGAGAGTGAAGTGGTTCCAGAGAGTGAACTGGTTCCAGAGAGTGACGTGGTTCCAGAGAGTGAAGTAGTTAGAGAGAGTGAAGTGGTTCCAGAGAGTGAAGTGGTTCCAGAGAGTGAAGTGGTTCCATAGAGTGAAGTGGTTCCAGAGAGTGCAATAGGTCCAGAGAGTGAATTGGCTCCAGAGAGTGAAGTGGTTCCAGAGAATGACGTGGTTTCAGAGAGTGACGTGGTTCCAGAGAATGAAGTTGTTCCAGAGAGTGAAGTTGTTCCAAAGAGTGAAGCGGTTTCAGAGAGTAAAGTGGCTCCAGAGAGGGAATTGGGTCCAGAAAGTGAAGTGGGTCCTACAGAGTGAAGTTATTCCAACATTTTTGTTATCTGTCGATTTTTAATAAAACTTGATTTGACCTTGCATGACCTTCATACCGAAATTTTGTGGTATTCTACACACTACAATACTGGGTTAGACCCCGAATTTCCCATCTTTGATTGATGCCACTTATGTAAATCAATGGCAATGAAAACGTACTCTGGAAACTTACATCTTTGGGTTATTTCACGCTACACCAGGGCCTCCGAGATAAGTTTAGAAAATTTATTATACAATTTCTTACCACATAGGAAAGAAATTACAATATTTAATTATACGCAAACTGAAAATAAACAAAGAAAAACAAACGTGAATGGGCTTCACCCGCGGCTTACGCGTTTGTTAATTAGAAGCCAAGTGAAGAACCAGTTAGCACAGCACGGGCAGATGACCACAGTACTCCCATTGATGCGTGTGCTTCATGTGAGTTTCATGCATAGTCAACATCTTAAACGCCATGTTTCCGAGAGCGTACCATGAGCGCACATCACGAGTGTTCGTTCTAAATCACTCAATGTTGTCAATTCATTCATGCCGGATCACTGGCTTAATGCAGCGTTTAAGCAGTTCACTGAACCTTTCCATTGATCTAATACCCCATTGAACTGAAGCATCCGCAAAGGTCCATGAATTCAACCACATGTTATGGTATGGTGTTTGATTTCGTTCTTTTGGGGGATTACCTCAGTAGTGCAGCAGTAAAAGTGGCGTTAGTCATGCGGGTAAACGCTCTTAAATTCTTTTGCTCATTTCAAATTCTCGTAAACGCTTCGCTGACAATTCAGTGCGTAATCAGAGCAGAGCTGAATTCTTTACTTGGCGCCAAGAAGTAGTCGGCACCTGCTTCCGGCCGCATTCGCCTAATTCCGGTTGCTTTCAAATGCATGCCAAAATGGTTACAGAAAATATGTGAGACCAGCCTCTTTTTTTGCAGGGTCTAAAAAAGGGTTCCTAAATTGTTTCTTGTATGCAAATCTGTTCTTTTTTGTGTACTCTTATACTCTGGCTTTCTGCCCTCTTGATTTTTGTTTATAAGCCAGCAACTTTCTACTTCTGAACATTAATTGATTTAACCTTGATTAATTTATAAACTTTTGAGTCACTTTTTCTGCCATAATTTATTTGGATTTGTGATTTACTCAGAATTGCAGGTTTCTTTGGTAGAATTGCCTTAAAACCGAAAAAAGTATTCTAAATTTGTGCTGTTGGACATTACACCCACAAGTGGGTGTGGCTGGTAAGGACATACATAATGATAAACGATCAGCGTCTCTTTCTGAGTCGATTGGGTGTTTGTCCTTTCGTTCGTCTGACTGATTGATGATTGGTGATGGAAAATAATGGTGATGTCCATTGGATCCATACTAATGTGCGTGCAAAATATGAGCATCATACTTCTAATGACACGCCCATAATACTAGCCTACAAGATTTTTCCTACAAAGTAATACTATAATGATAGTATTATTATTTTTAGTACGATAATTTTGGCCTACTAAAAACGAATTTGTAATAAAAAAGATCCAAATCCGATAGATTCTGAGATGTTGTGTACTGTAAAAATGACTTGATTTTAAGGTAATGGAAGATCGTGCGCAAGGATATTGATTAGAAAGTATGCTCGGAGACTATTGTTGGATATTAATCAAATCTCAGAACTAATATCATAGCTCAGATTTCATTACTTTTCATTTCACCGAATTTCATCTTCATGGCTGGTCTGTTGATGTCTTCATAGATATACTGAATGCATTATTTTAAATATAAAACATATGCTCGATTTTATATTTATTTGTGATTCATTATCTCTATAAAACATAATTAAAATATATAATTACATAATAACATATATACATCTTTATATATATATATTTTTATATATACATCTTTAAATAAATCTTTATATATACATCATTATTTATATTCACAAATTTTCCCCACTCGCTTTTGTTGAAGTTCTGGAATGTCTCTGAGATTGCTTTAAATCTAAACCGCGAGTATTTAAGCATTATATTTGCCCTGTGGTGGTTTTTTACCCTAAAAATGTCTTCCATACTCAACTTTCTGGGTGGCGTACAATGTTTCCGTGTCAACAGACCAATATATATAAGTAATACCGAATCTTGAAATCGCATCTACTTAATTACCTTTGTTGGAAATTATTTCTACATAATCCAGTGTTTTGATTCCATATTCCTCACTTATTGGATGGGGACCAGTGTTTTCCTCGACCTTATATTTTATCCACAACCTGTAGAGTTCCTTAGATTCCTTTCGAATCAATGAAATAATATCCATCATTCGGGGATCTATATTTTTCTTACATTTCCTGGGTCACAAACCACCTACCCATAGTTCCAGATATATTCCCTATACTACCAGACAGTTCACAGTTTGTGAATGTATAGAATGATCTCAGGAAGTTCAATATATTGCATTGCATTGACTACGGTACAGTATTGATGATATCTGGAAGATTATCTGAATAATTTTCATGATATCGTAATCGCTCTACTATAATTTATTATAAATATCATGTTGGCGACGGTGAGGAAATTGTTTTCTACCACACTTCTCAAGGTCATGCTAAACCGTGCTGTCTGCTGGATAATAAAGAGAGTTCACAGGATTTCGGTTTAAGAATCGCATATACTTGGACACACCAAACCGCAATCCTGGCGAAGAAAGTGGCTCTCTTTTATTGTAGTTAGCCCTCTTGAAGCAATCATTGTACTAAAGAAGATTGGACTGCGAACTAACTGGACTAGACTGAGAAAAAAACCAACTCTCCAGGGTTGCGACTAGGGGCACTCCCATTACAGTTAGGATCGACGAGTACACGTTCAAAGGAGTGAATAAACTCAGCTATTAGGGTGTCATCTCAATCATTTGATGGCATCTTCCACATCTCATAAGTTCATTGTATATACCTGGAAACATCTTCTCAAATCAAGACGTGTATCGTGAAAGACTTGTATATCCTCATAGAAGACTGGTGCGGCATGTAATGACTTGGATGTTAAAAAATCAAGAACGCTAAGCATCACCAGACCACAGTAGGGGTATCTGTGAACACAAAAGCTCCCGCGAAAACGCGATAAAAATGTCCTCTGCTGGAAAATACACAATTCTGATCTTTCACAACCATGGAGAAACGATGTAGTAAAAAGACGAAGGCTCACCGATTCTGTGTTGTATATATAATTTATTTTAACATTTATTGGTATTTCAAGCCTTCTTCAGGACCTTCTACTTTGTGTATTCAAAACAAGCATAAATTAATCGTTAAATTCATAGGTAGGGAGGTAGGTTTAAATGGCTGTCAAGGGCACAAACACTCGGCCAGAAGATACACTTGGGCTATATTGTGATGCCACACTAAGAGTCATAGAAGTCGAAATAAATGATTTAACTTAACCACATCTTATATAAAAATCAAAGATCCTGCGTGTAGTGTGGTAAAAAGGGCCAAAGATACTTCTTCCTAAAAACAAATGACTGGATTAGACTTCGATACCGGGTATGTAAGTACCGATAGAAAAGTTACAACTAATAATTATATCGAAAAGATATGAGATATGTAGTCAAAAGTATCGGCTATTGAACTGTATGGACACGCCTCTCTATCCTATGTATGTTGGTAGTATAGTAATTCGCCTAATTATATTAATTATGTTGTCCTTTTCTGCCCCGTGGGACGGTAGGAAATAATTATTATTACAATAAACACCTTCGTGCTTTGTCCAGGCCATAATTAGGGATCAGCTGAAAGATTTATTCACCCCTCACAACAATAACAACAAAATGAAACATACTGGATATGAAAGTATTCAAAGAGAATTAATTTAATTGTTTTAATTGACAAATTGGAATTTAATTGATATGTAATTATGTAAAGCGATCGATCACGCAGAGTAAGCTCAAAACTCAGCCAAGTGAGAGAATCACATTCAAGTCATGATTAATTACAAATTCGCATTAAAAGAATTACAAAAAAGTACCAAAGTCGTTTAACAAATTCTCTGTCGCATTAGTCATTAAAAGAAAACAATACTTCTAATAAGCTGATAAGCCGAGTATAGAATCAATAGACCAGGTGCGGGAGAGGGGATGGTGAGTTAGAACTAATAGGCAAGAGCCTAACACGAACAGATGTGGAATAAAAATTAATTGCTGGCATTTTATTCCATTCTGTTGACACTGAGTACAATTATAGAATCTCTGAAGATCTGCAGAGTGGCCTCTGGAACGATTACAGGCATAAAGTGACATACAACTTAGACTAGGAAATATATATACATATAGAAATAACACGAGTATTAGAAATAAATAAACTTCACACGTTTTAAAGCACATGGACTATCACAGCTGACGTCACAACTCACTAAATAACTACATAAGAAACTATACAATAATTCGTTAGCGTTCCACATGCTGGTCAATCCAATCCAAGTAACTGGTGACGCGCGTGTAGACAGCCGGTTCATGCTCCAAGCCGCAACGGCGCCCAAACGACACCACACCCTCCAATATCCAGGAGTAGGTGAAACTATTCAAACGCATCAACGGTCCACCGGAATCACCGGAGCAACTGTCCTGACGATAAATGCCACCAGCGCAAAGCTGCTCATCGGCTATGTAAATTTTGCCAGAGTTGATCTGACGGCACTCCTGCTGCTCTACCAGAGGTACGGTCACTTTACGCTTCTCATCGGTACTTCGGGCTGTGGAAAATGAAGTGAGTCTGAATAATTTAGTCTCATATAAATACGCTCAATGCCTCGCTTACCGTAGCCATTGTGGCCCCAACCGGCCACCGTGAGATTAATGCCACTGCGGAGTGGCTCAAAAGGGGCCGCATTCGGCAGGCACACCGGCTGCATGTCATCTGTGAAGTTTAAAGGACGATCCAGGCGTATAAGCGCTATGTCGTTATGTTGATTTATAAGCATATCCCTGTGGGCGCCAAACTCCTCGTGCACTGCAATGGACTCGATGCCGAAGCGTTGAGGCGGCGCCAAGCAATCAGGGCCAATGCAATCGATGTTGGTGGCGGTATTATGATCGCCCACGCGCACGGACACACTAAATAGAGAGACAGAAAGAGAGTTGGTGAGAAAGTTATGTTTCGGAGGGAAAGAGAATATACGAGTTTAGACAAAGACAAGATAGAAGATAGATAGATGATAGATGATAGAACAGAAGATTCTCAGGATCCAGAAAAATACGCATCAGGCAGTTGTGACGTTAGTGTGACCTAATGAGTTTTTTTTTCTGGATACTAAGTACCTTATTTTGTATCATTCTTAGCTTCACTTACATTCTTCCCACTTTTTCCTCGATCTTACCCTTGATGCAATGAGCTGCTGTCAGCACGTAGCGTTCATTGATAATAGACCCGGCACAAACTGAGACTATGTCACCAGTAACTAGATATAAAAAGAAATCAATTGAAAGAAAATTCACCACACAAAGGTGAAATTATGTTAGAGGTGGATGCAAGGTGAATCTGTTGCAAGGTGAATTGTCAAAGGCAGGTGATGAAAAAATAAACGAATTGAGAGGAAAGAAGAAATTCCTTATACAAAAATTTGCAAAACAAATATTCTCATTCAGCAATCAAATATCAATAATTTTTATATTTGTGTGATAGCAATTTTCACCAATTTTCAGAGTTCACCATGGAAAATTGGTACTCAAAAATTGGTCTTGCCTTAATCACCTTTACAATAAATGCACCTCGGAATGCATTCTTTTGTAGAATAAATTCACAACGGATTGCAGTCACTTTTAGAATAAATTCACCTCGGATTTCAGTCACTTTTATCATAAATTGACCTCAGATTGCATTCAACTTTAGAATAAATTCAACTCGGATTACATTCAACTTTAGAATAAATTCACCTCCGATTGCATTCATTTTTAGAATAAATTCACCTCCGACGGCATTCAACTTTAGAATAAATTCACCTCCGAATGCAATTATTTTGGAATAAATTCACCTCAGATTGCATTCACTTTTAGAATAAATTCACTTCGTATCTACGCATAGGACAATTTGTGCACATATTCCCCACCTTCACCTCAATTGCCCCCTGTTAAACACACCCACCTGTACGATATTCCAAATTCACCATCCACGAGAACTCGTGCAGATCAGTTTCAATGCCACCGTAAATCTTATTCGCTATGCTCACCCCACCGCAATTGGGTGGCACGGGAAATTTTGTTCTCCTCTCCACCTTCACCGGCACCTTATCCTTATCCGTTTTCTCCTCCTTCACCACCACCACCATATCCGTTTTTGTCTCCTTCACCTTATCCATTTTTTCCTCCTTTACCACCACTTTCTCCATATCTGCTTTTTCCTCCTTTACCACCACCTTCTCCATATCTGCTTTTTCCTCCTTCACCACCACAGGCTGCTTAGTGGTGAGTTCCTTGCCGCTGCCCTTAGCATGATCCGGAAATATTACACGATCCCTCCATTGATCGGGAAAAATGATACCGCGTTCTGAGCGCATGCGGGGCGTCACATTGAACTCCTTGTCGCCGGTGCAGCAGACGTGGGGCGTTGTGCCCGCCCCGGCTCGCTGGCACTGCGATAACTGCGCGAAGCGATAATTGCTATCGATGCGATTGCGTAGAACAGATCTCAGAGCTTCACACCGATCTATCGATATGCATGAGCCCAGGCGTCCGTTCGGATTGCGGCACGTTTCTGAAACTGGTTTCAAAAAAGCATTCTCATAACTTTGCGCGAATACTGAGCGTATGTGTAAATAATTGTTATGCAACACTGGTCGCTAAGTAAACACTTTGACTTTCGTTTGCGGCGACTCAACTCACCGCCATAAGCTTCCGCCTTGCCCGCTGCCCATAAACTGATGCAGGCGAATAACGTCCATTTGAGAGATTCTAAAGTGGTCAACATTGTGAGTAATCCGTGAAATCCGTTTAATCCGTTCGATCCAGTATTCACGAACTTTACTAAGTTTCCATCTAAGCCGTCGCAGAGCAACTAAACTGGCGATTTGTCCGGCAAAGCTTTTTATGGTTTTTAGAACTTCTCCAATGTTACTAATTTTTATTTTTATTGTTTTTTTGTTGTTGTTTTGGCAATATTGCCTGTGCCTCAATTTTGAAAGATTTTCAACAATAACTACGAACGCGCTGAATGAGTGTCATGTTTTATTCATGAATGGCTGAGAGAGCGCATTGGAGGTGGCGTGAAGTATTTTTTTCCTCCTCGTCTGTTGTCTGTTTGCGCTCAACGCAAATTAACACGAATTTCTGTAGAATCGAACACATATTTGATTTATTGTCTCATTAGCACCGGCATGGATCAACAATGAAGTTGCGAGTACGTATAAAGAGGTATGTCTAGTGAGACAAGAGCAGTAAAGATAAATCTCAAATTTCTACAACGCTCTTATTCGGAAGCTGTTCATCACTCAGTGATTTTACGAGGATTGTAGAACTTTACATGATGAGAAAGTGAACAATGCAAATAATTGAAATTCCCCTATTGCTGAACAGCGATTCCCACAATTAAAATGAGTACATGTAATTTGGACTATTTAAGCATGCATCTTGAACTGTCGAATGTGCTCGTAGGGAGGTAAACGGAAAGGCCAATTTAATAGAATAGGAATAGAGAAGTCATGCTATGATCTGACAACGCAGTAAATTGAACAATTGATTTACCCACCTTGCGTTGGCTTCTCCATCAAATGATCCAGAGATGCTCGTGAAGCCCCATAACTAGGCAGTAATGGTATATTATTGCCTCGATTTACATAAATATTTACATGTGAAAGTCGGGTTCTATTCAAATCGTTTCATAGGAGTCTGTTTCTCCGCATTTCCTCTACCGATTGATGAACAGAAACGTAGGAGATGTTCCACTCTCTCCTATGAGTCTGTTTCTCCGCATTTCCTCTACCGATTGATGAACAGAGACGTAGGAGATGTTCCACGGTCTCCTAGGAGTCTGTTTCCACGCATTTCCTCTACCGATTGATGAACAGAAACGTAGGAGATGTTCCACTGTCTCCTATGAGTCTGTTTCCACGCATTTCCTCTACCGATTGATGAACAGAGACGTAGGAGATGTTCCACGGTCTCCTAGGAGTCTGTTTCCCCGAATTTCCTTTACCGATAGATGAACAGAAACGTAGGAGATGTTCCACGGTTTCCTTGGAGTCTGTTTCCACGCATTTCCTCTACCGATTGATGAACAGAAACATAGGAGATGGTCCAAGGTTTCCTTAAAGTCTGTTTCCCCGAATTTCCTTTACCGATAGATGAACAGAAACGTAGGAGATGTTCCACGGTTTCCTTGGAGTCTGTTTCCACGCATTTCCTCTACCGATTGATGAACAGAAACATAGGAGATGATCCAAGGTTTCCTTAAAGTCTGTTTCCCCGCATTAAGTCTGTTTCCCTGCTTATGAACCTCCTCTTTTCTTTCTCATCTTTAGTCAGTAGCCTCTCAGTATGCTAATATCGTCTACTATTTCATTTCTTTCTGTGCCTTTTTGTCCCGGCATCCAGTATATGTGTAACCGCCGATTAACGGAGAACTTATCCTTGCACTGTAGAACATTTTTGGAAGATGAACAACATGAAAAGATTGCCTAAATTGCTAGCTCTGCTGCTTTTCTGACAGCGAAGTCAGCTTGAAAAACACTGCAGTAGTCGGGACGTTTGAACGGCAGTCTGATATTGAGTTCAGGACAGTAGATCCTTGCACACACACCTTCTGACATTTTAGACCCGTCTGTGTATATATTGAAGTTTCTACACGTGACCGCCATGCCCATGCGACAACTTTCATCTTTAATAGTGGCTCTCAAGCTTTCCCAAGAGAGAGGACTGGGGTCACAGAGACTCATTCATTACTGAAATTGTTTTCAATTGTTTTTGATTCCTTTATTTTAATTTCTCCAGTACTTTATTTGTTTCCCTTGTGATTTTTCATTGCTAATCGTAATTTTTGCCTCCGTGTTATGTTAAATATACTTCTAGACCTTCTTTTATTTTATGGCAGTATATGTTTCCATAATTTTTCTCGATTTGATTCACATTTTTCATAGTTTTTTAGTCATAGTTTTTGACTAATTATTTTATATTTTCTTCTGAAGTCATGTTACCATTATTTTTTAATATTTGCCCTCTGGTGTTTCTCTGATATATTTCATGAGTTGGTTCTTTTCCCTCACTGCTGCTTCACATTCTTCATTATGTCAGTCATTTCACTCATTTTTAGCTACGGAATTGATCTTTCAGGTCGCGGTGTATGACACCATTCAATGCATCTTATCGACTCTAATCTACGCCTTTAACAAATTTTTGCCGATTCATTAAAATCTTGGGGAATTTTGACCATAAACTGGTAAATAAATAAATAAATGTTGATGATTTGAAGTTTTGATTGAAACCTCGCGAAATACAATAAAAGCAGATTCTTTTCAAAGCTCCAATTATCTTCCATACGCGCTCCTCCATCAAAGTTTTGCTAAAGAATCACAGCGTTAATGATTCATGATGATTACGTTATGATTTCACTCTCACATCGTAGCAGTTACCGGATTAATATACCATCCTGTTTAGCTTAGTTTGTTTCGGTGTATTGATTTATAAAATAAATTGTTATAATGAAATGTTATTAATCATATTAAATAAAAAAATAAATAATATAACTAAAATCGAATTCTGTACAAGAATTCCATGGGAGTATAATACTAGAAAGGAATGAAATCTGTTATAAGATTTGAGGAAGTAAGATTTCTGCTCGCAATCAGAGACTTGATATAATCAAAAGGAACCAAATGTTCCTCACATTGTTTCCAGATATTCACTTGAGAACACTGAGGCCGGATTTGGATTTATGGTAGTAAACACTCTCTATTAATAGAGTTATTACACAAATAAATTGCTCCTCATTGCTACTGTGTGCCTGTAGACAGGTGATTAACCGCAAACGAGATGCGAATAATAAATCAATTAGAAATGCGGCATTCTTTATGACTGTTCACCCGGTAATATTGCGACATTTTATAGTTCTGACGTGTGTCTGGCTGTCTGAATGTGTGCCCGTCGGTTCGTCCATCTGCTTTTCTGTGCTTCTGTCTGTTTTTTTGTCAGTCTTTCTGTATGTCTCTCTGTCTATCTTTTTGTCCGTCTGTTGGTCTATCTTTCCGTCTGTCTTTCTGTCTGTCTTCTGTTTGTCTATTTATGTTTCTGACTGTCCTTCTTTCTGTCTGTCTCTCTTTCTGTCAGTCTTTCTGTCTGTCTTTTTCTCCGTCTATTTGTCTGTCTTTCTGTCTGTCTTTCCGTCTGTCTGTCCGTCCGTCTCTCTTTCTGTCTTTCTGTCTGCCTTTCTGTCAGTCTGCTTTTCTGTTCTTCTGTCTGTTTTTTTGTCAGTCTTTCTGTATGTCTTTCTGTCTATCTTTTTGCCCCTCTGTTGGTCTATCTTTCCGTCTGTCTTTCTGTCTGTCTTCTGTTTGTCTTTTTGTTCGTCTATTTATGTTTCTGACTGTCCTTCTTTCTGTCTGTCTCTGTTTCTGTCAGTCTTTCTGTCTGTCTTTTTCTCCGTCTATTTGTCTGTCTTTCTGTCTGTCTTTCTGTAAGTCTTTCTGTCAGTAATTCTGTCTGTCTTTCCGTCTGTCTTTCTGTCTGTCATTTTGTTAGTATTTCTGTCTTTCCTTTTGTGCGTCTGTTTGTCTTTCTGACTGTCCTTCTTTCTGTCTGTCTGACTTTCTGCCAGTCACAGACAGACAGAAAGTCCTTTTGTTCGTCCATTTGTGTTTCTGACTGTGTTTCTTTCTCTCCGTCTGTCTGTCTGTCTGTCGGTCTGTAATCACTTGCCAACTGTCAAAACCGAAGCATTCGCATACTTCACAGATTTTTATTGGGCAACTTTATTGATAAACAAATTGAAAGTTTTGACTTTAAAGGAAAATGTTTAACTTTTCAACTTGAGGGCAAACATGTCCCTTTAACGAAGTAACCCTTTAGCCTCACCCCAACTGAAAACAATTGAAATCTGCTGGAAATTTGATACTTTTCTGAGGACTTCGTTCATAGCAAGTAAATTAAACAAACGCGCCGTGATGGCACGAACAAATCCCAAAGAAGACAATGCAAAGCCACCGAAACAGATGAGTTTAATGAGTTGAGTAACATTTAAAGCCGCAATTTACATTTTACAATTTTACACGAACATTTGATATTTTCATTAGAAGTGACTACGAAAAAAACTGGGGAATATCTTGTAACCCTGCGGCAAAAAGGACCAACACCCACCAGCAAGAAAAACAAAGCAAAGCAAAGCAGGCCATGAACAGAACAGACCACGAGCATGGAAGACAGACCACATCGGCGCAGAGTACACCAGAAAGCACCGCCAGCATATCACTTTGCTGGCTTAATGCATGCAATTGAAAATGCTTTTAATTTCCTGTGATTTCCTTTCACTCTCATTTCCATTTCCATTGCCATTGCCATTGCCATTGACGAAGGAGTTGTGTGATGTGGCTCGGCAGGAGTGCCGCGGCGTCTTAAAAGTCTTAACGCTTAACAAGATCAACATGTTTCCGCTTACGGCGGTGGTCGTTGGGTCGGTCGCTGTTGGCACCAGTTGGAAAAAAGGGTTAAACCGCGCGGCGAAACAAAGCAGTGTCAAAGCTGACATGTCAGCCACAGATAACAGGCGCACTGACGGAAGGCGGGGCTCGGCGTACAAAACTCGGCAAGTTTTTAATGGTTAGGGGCATGAGAGTTGGTTTACGGTTGGCAGGCGAGTGATTGAAACGTGTGATTAAGCGGCGGGCTAATTGATATTTATTGTAACTGAAATCGCATCGGTGAGAATTGTTGTTAATATATTCAGTTAGCAAAATAGCAACTTTGATTTGAAACGTTATTTGTGCGATTCTTCAAACTTTTAATTTACTTTGTTGCGACAAGAATCTGTTCGCGGCTTTGCTCGCGTGTATTGTCGTCATTTCGTAATATTTGAGCAGAGGAGGGGATTTCAAGCACGGAATTCCCAATCGTCTTCTTTGTAAGTGACAAGTGTCAGGTTGAGGATCTTGTTACTGACTGCGTTTCGCTACAAAATTCCACCATTGAACCACACTTTGTTCCACAGTCTGACCACAGAAACTGAACAACAACACAGAAGTTTTCACATTCAAAATCATTTCAGTATTTCTTTCTTATCTTTTTAAAAATTTTTTTTATCTACAAATCTATAAATACCAAAAGATTGTAGCTCTAGGCTTGGAATAATGCAGCCTACTCGTAAATCCGCCACCGGTGCTTTACGAGTGTGAGTTAAGAGTCCTTGAAAATTGAAATAAGGAACATTCTGTTCGGCAAAAAACCTATTATTTTTCAACAGAGTCTCCTTTTAGCTCGATACACATAATCCAACGTTTCTCCAATTTGTTGAGGCCCTCCAAATAATACGATTTCTCGAGGCCCTCAAAATAGGCGCTTGTTTCATTGATGACCGCATCAATCGACCAAAATCTCTTACCTCAGAGCCTATTTTTCATATCAGGAAATAGTCGCAGGGGCTGAATCTGGAGAATATGCTGGATGAGGAAACAATTCTTAACCTAGTTCATGAAATTTTGCCATTGCTACTGTAGACTGGAGCGCCATTGCGCTGTCCTGATGGAAGAGAACTCGGTTCCTCGCCAAATGCGGTCGTTTTTGCTTCAAATCGGCGTTGAATAAATCCAACAGCCACGGATAGTATGCGCCGGTGATTGTTCAAGGTAATCGATGTGAATGATACCCCGCGCACGCCAAAATTTTGTCCCCATGACCTTGTTGGTCGACAGACCCAACTCGTCTATGAGAAATATTCGTCAAAGTGAAATGGTCCAGACCCTTTAAATTATATTTACACATATAAATATTTAGAGATAACACATGTTCAAACACATATAAAAATTGACCAATTTTTTATATTTAATATTTATTCACCGATATTTTTTGTTAATATTTTGATTTATTTCCCACCTTATAATAAAATTATCATCCAAAACCGTTCTATAGCATTGACTGATACGATAACAAACAACACATACAAATATTCAACGATTTGATTAAATTAAAATAGTGTTTATTTTAAGAAAATACACACTCATTTATGCAATAAATTCATACAAATCCACCCAAGAACTGCCTCTAACCCGAGCTCTCTCTCTCTTACCAATATTAAACACATACAAAGCCATAGTGGAAAATTTAAAATACAGTAAAAAAATTCATTTCCCACCATATCAAATTGAATAATCAATTTCATAATAATAATTAATTAAATAAAAAAAACAAAAGAAAAAAAGACCACTCATTGACAGCGGTGGGATTCGAACCCACGCCCTAAACGGACTGGTGCCTAAAACCAGCGCCTTAGACCGCTCGGCCACGCTGCCCTGTTAGAACAGTTCTGCTAAATCCTTCTTTTGTATTACTCAGTTGAGTCATTCTAGTTCTCTTTATCATTAAATTCTGTACTGTTGTTCATATGCTAAAAATATGCGCTTTCCTCCCTTCTCACATTATGTTAAATTACAGTACAGCATACTGTTAATGTAACAGTCACTGTAGAAGCATATTTACAGAGGCAAACAAAAGGAATTAGGTTTACTAATATATAATATAATAATATAAAAACAAATTAATAAAAATAATATGTATATAATATTATGTATATCATAATATTATAAATATCATTATAATATATATAATAATATATAAATAAATATATAATAATAAATACATAAATGCTGCTAAGTCAATTTCGCATGTTAACTTTACTGCTAAATCTAAAGCTCTGTTAACGTATTCACTAACACGGACTGTTAATGACTCTGTAGAAAAGCTTTTATTTTGAAGAAAATTTCACATAGCAAAAGGCGCCAACTCAAAATATGGAAAAAAATATTGGTGCATAAGGCATAGGGGAGGTAAAGTATTGCTAGGAACACATCGAGACACGTTGTGGGAATTATGATCTTTATTTTGTCAATGCACTTCCACACAACAATTGCAAATTTATGATAAATGTACTAACTAATGACAAGAAAGTAAAAAAGGAGGCTCACAATTAATTATGCGTGTAGGAAACCTTGGAGTGCGCTCAAAATACTTGGGGGCACGGACTTGGGACTATACTATGGGAGACTAGAATAAGTTTCAACCCTGGGAATGGCTATACTTATAAGGCTAACAAAAAAGACCATCCTCTTCAATGATATCTACTTCCGCGAATCCTAAACGGACACTCATCTGATGTCGCTACGTATGCTTAGCCTATTCGGTCAACCAGTCTTTCATCAGTTCATATAAAAATCAACCTTCGCCTTTTTAACACATTTCACATGCTTATTTGGAGGAAACACTCTTAAAGGGAGAAACCACCTTTCAAATAAAACGTTTATAACTATGCTCATAAAAGTCCTGTTCGCTCTAAAGGATATGATCACATTTTGCTTGATTTCATTAGAGAAAAAAATTGTAGGAAAGCTGTCAATTGATGTTTTGCTAAATATATCTGCAGATTAAATATTCCGGCACAAAAGGAATAAAAATTTCATCACAAACATTATTTTACGTGTTATTTAACCTTCCGCTTAAGAGACGCGCAAATGCGGAAAATCATAAAAGAAGAAGCCAGTACGAGTATTGTCAGGAAAGAACACTTTGACAAGCGACGAACAAAAGCAAGGACGCAAACAAAGGATCAAGATTGATTTAACGATTGAGCATACTTAAAACTGAGACGCACAACGCAAATTCGGCCGCTCAGCGAGAACTATTCTTAAAGCTCTGCCTTTTAGCAGCAATTTACGCACTGGCAGAAAAAAAGATCGTAAAAAAGTAATCGCAGGGGCTGGCGAAGGGAGCATAAAAAAATCAAACGTAATAAAAATTGCGAATTATTATCCTTAAAGGCGATTCTAATTCATTGACATACGCATTTGATGTGCCGATAATGAACGAGGACACCTTTGCTCACTGCGGTGCTCGGTTTTTTTCTTTTATTTGCATTTCCTTTTTGATTTCTCTCTTTGTATTTTGTTACTTTTTATGGAGTTGCAATTCCTGCTGACGAATTTTTACGATTCTTTGCAAAGGGTGCGTGTGTGCGGAAGAGTGGTAAACTGCTTCCTATCACTTGTGGGCCACTTTGCATCTTGCATGCTTTCACTTTCGGGATTGGAATTTTATTTGTATTTCGTTGTAATTTTTACTGCATTTTTATGACTTCATAGTTCATAGTTTACATTTTATGTTTGCATCAAGGGGCCAAAATGCTGCTCGCTGCATGCGTTGTAAGCTCGTAAACGGGCGTTAAGCTCAGTGGGAAATGTGCGCATGCAAATTTGTGTGGCGCGGCCATTGTGGGGTTAATAAAAAAGTGCATTAAACTGAGTAAATTTAGCAACAAACAAAAAGATTTCAGATTTATGACAAGCATGCATTTAGTATGAAAAGATAAGGACGGGAGTAGGGGAGCGACACAGCTCAGTTTTCTGCTAAATTTATGATACACATTTAGTACACTTCTTTTACTAAAGCGTAAAGGAAACTTCAACATTTCAATGGCTGAATTTTTATGGAACTTTTACTTAAATTTCAACATGGTTTCAACTCCTCAAACACCCACATTCCCACACACCCACTCACTGCCTCACACACCCCCATAAAAGCCAATTAAAACTAGGAAATTGTTAATTAAAAGCGCAGTTTTGTTCTACCAAAAATATTTGTGCGTAAATTACCCATCGGTATGCAGACTATAGGGCAAACAGCAAAGAGCAACCGGCAAAGCATTTCATAAATCACGGCCATCCCAATTCGTTACACACAAACTCCACCCTCCCACACTCACATCACACAACAGAGTCAGTCAGCGGGCCAACCTAGCTGCGTGCATCCTCGCCTGCAGCCAACAGGACTCTAAAGTACTCCAACTTAATTAGTGGCAAATGGTTGGAAAGTACGCCATAAAGTTATTCGGTAATTACGGATATTAAAATACTGCAAGCATTTTCGACAGCGGAGGTGGTTGCGTGGGGTTATTTACAAAATTGTTTTAAAGTATTTATATGAGAAAATTCCTTGCAGTTTTTAGAGGAAGTGGCATAAATTGCTTCCTTTTTTGGCTGGGTACAAAATGTTTCATTCTATCTTATAAAACATTCATTCTAGCTTATAAAACAGTCTTGCCAAATGCATCTCTTGAGACTCCTTCCCGATACATTGCCATGGCTGAATACATCTCTTGCGACTCCTTCCTGATACACTGACATCTGCGAATATCTTGAGACTCTTTTTCCCCCATATATCGCCATCACCGAACACATCACTTGTGAGTCCTTCTACATTAATTACCATCACCGGATACATCTCTTGAGAGTCCTTCCTGATACATTGCCATCACCGAACACATCTCTTGAAGGCCCTTCTCCGTTCATTGCCAACACCAGCTATCATTGCATTGGTCTCTGGAGTACCTTGCAGTGTCTTTGCTGTGACACATCTACTTTAGTTTCTGAGATGGTTCTTGGTCCCATTTGGAGTGGTACGCATCCAGCTGGAACTTTTAAGATCATCGGTCCTCCTCTAATGGATCAACTCGCACATTCTCGTATGTACTACCTACTGTGTCACTGTGAGTGAAGAGATTAAAACAAGGATTACTTCAACGGTTTAAAGTCTCTCACCTCGGCCTTCTTTGCTTTCTACTCAACGGATACAAATATATTTCCATTGGGGGTCATAACGAAGCCATGATTAGTCATGTGAAAATTACATAGTATGCCAAAGGGTAATGACAAAGTAGCTATGTCGAAAATAACAGGTATTTAAATATAGCGCACCGCAATAGGTATGACTGAGAGGATTTTCATAGTTACTCACCTATTATTCGATCGGAGACAAAACATTATCAGAGGATTTTTAACCATAATACCATTCATCTAAAAAATGTGTCACTAAAACCCGTCAAAAGGAAGGCTAAGAAAAATATAGGAATAGGCTGTTTCAAGAAAATTATCGTGTTATGACGAACATTACTTTATTCCAATTTATAGCTCGAATCACTGGATTGTGGAAAGAAGAAAAATACTACGTTCCACTCGTCTGAGATCAAAAGAAGGTCAAAGCTTTCCAGACGTACTACAGGTGCTTTCCTCCCGCCACCCTTTGTTGGACTGTTTGAGGAACCCAGAAGTAAAGCAGAGATTGATTGTAGCAAGACGTATCCTTGGTATGTGGATGTAACTAATGTCAGTTAATGTTTGGCCACATCTAGGAAGTTCATCGGCAATCCGAGGAGGTGGATACCTTGTTTAAACATGTTCGTCGGATAGATTATACGGCTTCATCAAGGAAATAGCTTTAAAGATGGCATCCATCAACTTAGACTCATATATAATAGAAGGAGATAACACCATAGATAACTCGCCTTAGTAAATATATACTATATATACTATATATAGGAGACCATAATACTTATATCCCACAGCATTAGGGAGAATAGCATAGGACAGCGGATATCGCATATTATATTAATTTTAATTTGAAAAAAATGTTTAATCATGTTTAGTCATGAATATCAAATAGCTCTTTGTATGACCACATAGTTATCACACCTTAATAAAAGTCTTTCCCTCAAACAATAGCGAAATTCACACCTGTTTTTCGAAGTTTCCATCTATAAGGCAAGATTTTGCCATCTATAAGGCGGGTCCCCCAGACCCTATAGGCGAACTTTCATTCACAGTCAGATTCATTTACCCGGAAATATTCTAAAAACTGTACTTTGTGCATAGAAAACTGGCGACTAAACAATTGAATTGTTCCAACAAACAATCGGTGTTAGAATCTGTGATGTTGAAGATAAGATCTGCGAATTGTTTGCAAAGATCATATTGAATATTTTCTTCTGGAATACTTTCGTCTGAATTATATTATTGGGGAATATTTTCTTCTGTATTATTTTCTTCTGGAATATTTTCAGCTGGTTTATTCTCTTTAGGATAATTTTCTTCTGGATTACGTTCTTCTGGTTTATCTTCTTCTGGATTATTTTATTCTGGATTATTCTTTGGTTTTTTTCAGCTGGTTTATTCTCTTTTGGATTATTTTCTTCTGGATTATGTTCTTCTGGTTTATCTTCTTCTGGAATATTTCCTCTTGTTGATTATTTTCTTCTGTACTTTTTTTTCTGGATTATATTTTTCTGGATTCTTTTCTTCTGGAATATTTTCAGCTGGTTTATTCTCTTTAGGATAATTTTCTTCTGGATTACGTTCTTCTGGTTTATCTTCTTCTGGATTATTTTATTCTGGATTATTCTTTGGTTTTTTTCAGCTGGTTTATTCTCTTTTGGATTATTTTCTTCTGGATTATGTTCTTCTGGTTTATTTTCTTCTGGAATATTTCCTTTTGTGGATTATTTTCTTCTGTATTTTTTTTTATTCTGGATTATTTTCTTCTGGATTTTTCTCTTCTGGATTGTTTTCTTCTGGAATATTTTTTTGTGGATTATTTTCTTTGGGATTATTTGCATCTGTATTTTTTTATTATTTTCTTCTGGATTATGTTCGTCTGGATTATTTTCTTCTCGATTATTTTCAACTGGATTATTTTCTTCTGGATTATTTTCTTGTGGATTATGTTCTTCTGGTTTATTTTCTTCTGGAATATTTCCTTGGGGATTATTTTCTTCTGTATTTTTTTCTTCTGGATTATTTTCTTCTGGAATATTTTCTTCTGGAATATTTTATTCTGGATTATGTTATTCTAGCTTATTTTCTTCTGGAATATTTTCTTCTGGAATATTTTATTCTGGATTATGTTATTCTGAATTACTTTCTTCTTGTTTATTTTCTTCTCGAAGATTATCTTCTGGATTATTTTCTTCTCGAATATTATCTTCCGGATTATTTTCTTCTCGATTATTTTCATCTGGATTATATTCTTCTGGATTGTTTTCTTTTGAAATATTTTCTTTGTGTAAACTGAATTCATGTGATGATATCTTGAACTATTGCTTTCATGATCTCTTCTCATAAAACTCCCCATAATTGCTACCTAAAGTGGCCCGAATTGTTCTAACAGGATACTCTATTTAGAACCAATTTCCACCCGTACGCGCGATAAAAAGAAAATTCAAATTCTATTGAAAATCATTAGAAATTCCATTTGGAAAGGGTTATCAAAATTTAACCCCATTAAAATACAAATTTTCTACAAATTGCACCCAATTTCCGAGCTAAACAAAGCACATTGTTTTGAAATATAAGAACAACAAAACAAACTACGACCTCATATTTGATTTGCTTTTAAGTTTGTTCCCTGCAAAATATGCATTAAAGGCTCACATGATCCGTGCTCGTAAATCAAAATCGGAACACGTGATTATCTCTATCATTAGGGGATCAAATTTCCACACAAAAAACCAACCTGACATACATACCAGACAGAAGTAGTACACACAAAGAACCCCCTCTCAACATGTGAGCTTGAAACTATAGAACCAATCACACACACACACACTCATGCTCGGAGTCATACATACACATCCATGCACGCTCAAATGCAGGCGGGCACTTATGAAATTCTTGTAAAAGTTCCTCATTCTTTAGTGTGTGCGTGTGTGTGTGTGTGTGTGAACGAAATTGGGTCAAAAAGTAGGTAACCCGGCGTGGAAGCCATCTGTGCGCTGCTTCTTATGACACGGTATCAAAATAAGCATTAAAAATAAATACACAAAAATTGCTTAAATTGAATTTATAAAGAGGTGTGCGCTTGCTTTGTGGGCCTCCTTTAAGCGGCGCTCATAATTGCTGGTCTGGCACTCGTTCGCGCTCTGGAAAGGAAATGCTTCGGTAGCTTAGTGCTGCAGCTCAGTAGCTGCCGAGACGCCTAGCTCCGGACACACACAAGCACACTAGTTGTGGTAGCCATGAACGAGTACACTTCGCACTCCTCCCACCGCCCGCCCCCTCCCCAATCAACATAATTTCATATATAACGCCGAATCGGCCAACTTATAATTAAAAGAAATTAATAAACATTTTGGTAATTAATTCTTTTTCATGGTTTTTGTCTTAACCCCATTTTAAGCTGTTTACTGTTGTTGCTGCTGCTGCTGTTGTTGCTATTGTTGCTATTATAGCTGCTGTTGTTGTTTTGTTAGTGAGCCTGCAACACTTTATTAGAAACAATTTAAAGCCAGTAAACAACTCCCACACGTTCGCACGATTCTGTTGTTGCTTTTGGGCTGTTTATGCTGCCATAAATATATTTTGTGTTACTCCGTAATTCTCCTCAAATTTTTCAAACCGCCCTCTGGGCTGGCTCATTCATACGTACGAGCGTTTGTCCGTCCGTCTGCTGGTCCGTCCGTATCAATTTAATACATTTTGTTACTGGCCGCTAAAATTTAAAGCGTGACAAAATGCCATTAATAGCATTGACGGTTTAACTAAAGCGGTTTGCTTAAGAAATGGTAACATCAGTGGCGTTTTCTATGGGGCAGATTGTAGGGTACGAAGCCCCTATCGATACGTGATATATCAGCGCGGTCCAAAAGGAGAAACACTTTCCTGGGAGACATTTGAAACAAAAAAATGATCTCCATCAACTGCTTCATAAAAAGTTGCATATATATAACTAGACTTTTGAAAGGGAATGGGCTTTGTGTCTCCTGGGGTATCACAAAGGGCCCTTTTGGTGTCCCGCTTAACTACCTACCTAAGCCCTCAAGGATATCAGCAACTGTCTGCACTCAGTGTTAAGATTCTGTGAAGCCATTTAGTTAATCTAGAATACTGAGAAGTAGGATTACGCCTCAATGGTATCATCTTCTTTCGATTAAATTACGAGTAAATACGATTTTTGTTCCAGATGATTTCATATAATTGATATTTCTTAGATATATAGCAGATTCCTTGGCTTGAATTAGAATTTCACTTTGAGAAGACAAGGTAGGTTTTATATTCAGCCACTTTGATTTGATGTTAGATTCCACTCGGAGATGTTGGAAGCGAATTATTAGTCATTAATCTCACAAATTCCTTCAATCTTTATACTTCGACCATTCTTTTAGAGATTTGCGACATTAATTCGTTGTTTAGTTTGAAAATGATTGTCATTAATGAAGAAACTTCAAAACAATCTCTCATTTCTCGCTCCAATTCACTCATCTGAACAATTAACTTCCACAACATTTTGTTTATTTACAAACAATTGCCAACTCCCCTTTGACAAAACCCTTGGCTCACCCTCACTGATCCTCATGAAAATTGACACAATTTTCTATTACTATAAAATTTAATTATACATTAAAAAATTTTGATTGAGATTTGTTGCAAGATGTAGGAGCCATAAAGGCGTCAGGGTATGGCCGGAATGTGTATGGGAATTGTGGTTGAGTGTTGCAGAGCTGTAAAGGAGTTGCATTGAAGAAATAGAATATGAACATATAAAAGTTGATGAGTTACAATGACGAAATAGAATATGAACATATAAAAGTTGATGAGTTGTGGTTTCATCTCCATGAGTTTAGTTAAGTTTAATTAATGATTATGCTTTTACTATTTGACTAATAAACACACATCTAGAGAGCTGCTTGAACTGAGTGAAAAGTCGAAATAGCCACATAGGCAGGAACTACTAAGTATCTAACTTAGAAGAGTTTCTGTCGTGCATGAAGTCACTGCTTGCGTATATTGTAAATACATGGTTTTGTCGTCTGGTATGCTAATTAAAGTGCTGTGATACGGCAGCTTCAGCGAACTCTACAAATTGTGGAAAGCTCACTGACAAAGTGACCTATGGTATGACTCACATCCACCTTAACTGGCGCTCTCCGCTTATACTTTTGTCAGAAATTAAACATCAAACTACCAAGACATGTTTTTAAGAGTATCCTTCGACTAAACAAGTGCAACTATACTCTTCAAAGATCACCTATCAATAATTGTTGCAAGTAATTATGACTCCAAGGGTTTGGGTTTGACCATTAGCAACTACCGCTTTCCACTCAAAGAGAAAAGTTCACAGAAGGGAGCTTTCCGAGACCTTGCCATACTCCGGATTCGAACCTGAGTCTCCACAAAAGTGAGACTTGTATGATTCCCACTTGACCACGAATGCCGTACAAAATATCGAATTATGCATAATAAAATTGGTCTGAAAGAACCCATTCTTACGTTCCTGCTTCTTCACTGTAGCCCCCTTACTTTCTCTATTTATGTGTCTACTTCTCTCTCTTTCTCAATGTGTTTCTCTATCTTCTTCCCCCCTCTTTTTCTCTCTCTTTCTTTCTCCAATTACCTCTCTCTCTCCCTAACTTTGCCTATATTTCTCTCTCTTTTTCTATCCTTCTCTGTATTTCACTAGATTTATATATTTCTCAGTCTCTCTCTATATTTCGCTTTCTCAATGTGTTTCTCTATCTTCTACTCCCTCTCTTTTTCTACTTCATTCTTTCCCCAATTACCTCTCCCTTTCCCTAACTTTGCCTATATTTCTCGCTCTTTTTCTATCTTTCTCTATATATATCTATATGTATATATTTCTCTGTCTCTCTCTATATTTCACTTTCTTTTTCTCTCTGTCTCTCTCTTCATCTTAAATTTTCTATCTCCACTTTTCTCTATTTTTATTTTTTGTCTTATTTCTCCTTCTTTCTATCTCCCTATCAATCTTCCTCTTACATTCTCTAGCTCCATAGTTATATATCTTGATTTTTTCCTTCTTCTCTCCCTACCTATTTCTCCTTTTCTATTCCATTGTCTTGATATTTATTCCTTTTTTTCTCTTTCACCATATCTTTTTTAATATCATTCTCAGTCTCTTTCTCAATGTCTTTCTCAATATCTGTCTTTTTCTCTCTTTTTCGTTCTCCAATTATCTCTCTCTTTCTCTAACTTTCTCTATATTTATATTTCTACCTTTCTGTCTCCCTCCAGTTTTCGCTCCCTTTATATCCGTCTCCCTTCCTCCCTGTACTTTTATTTTCTCCATCTCCATATTTCTCTATCTTCACTTTTTATTTTTTCTCTCCCTTCCTCATTCTACGTTTTTCTGTCATTACCTTTATTCTCATCCACTATTTCTTTTCTTTATTTCTCTTTTTCTCTGTTTCTCTCTCTTATTCTCTCATTTTCTCTATTTTTTCCTCTCTTCGTCTTTTACATTTATATTCATTTACATTTTTTTTGCTATTTTTCTCCCTCTTTCTCCTTTTTCACTTTTTTGGTTTTCTTTCCCATTCTTCCCTTTCCTAACCCTTCTTAAATGTATTTCAAATGAACGAAGGTTTTCTACATATTATACGTTTCCTACATATTAGACGTGTCTTACATATTATATGTGTTCTATATATTATACGTTTTCTACATATCATACGTTTTCTACATATTATACGTTTCCTACATATTACACGTATCTCACATATTATATGTGTTCTACATGTTATAAGATTCCTACATTTTATGAGTATTCTACATAGTACATGTGTTCTACATATTACGCGTTTTCTACATATTATACGTTTCTACATATTATACGTTTCTACATATTACACGTGTCTTACATATTATACGTGTTCTACATGTTATAAGTTTCGTACATTTTATGAGTATTCTTCATGGTATATTATACGTTTTCTACATATTATAGGTTTCTACATATCACATGCTTTCCGCATATAACACTTTTTTACATACTACACGTTTTCTTAATATCATACGTTTTCTAAATATTACGCGTTTTCTACATATTATACGTTTCTACATATTACACGTGTTCTTTTATTATACGTTTTCCGCATATTACACTTTTTTACATATTACACGTTTTCTACATATCATACGTTTACTACATATTATACGTTTACTACATATTGCGCGTTTTCTACATATTATTCGTTTTCTACATTTTACACGTTTTCTACATATTACACATTTTCTATAATTTACAATTTTTCCATATAATCTACTATGTCTATATATTATACATTTTTGACATTTGTTTTACACCCAAATGTATAAAATTCAGTTAATTACAATTTCCCTCAACTCCATTTGAGGCTTCTTCCTGAACGGTCGAAATTTTGCTTTCTATACTCGCATATTGACGCCCCAACGGATGTAGAAGTAAAGTTCTAAAAATTTGTGTATAATTTAAAATAAGCTACAAAACGTTCTACAAAAAGCGTGCAGCGTAGCCCAAAGGAACGACGTCGTTTCCTGCTCAAAACAAATAACAAACGAATTTGTTTTTGCAGTTTTGTTGCTGTTTCATTCTGTTTTTTCGCTTTTTGTTAACAAAGCGAAACCGGTTTCATGCCAATTTGTAATTTCGCACGCGTGTGTGTGTGAGTGCGTTGGTTGTATAATTTTTGTTTTTAGTTTCTATGTTAGTGGTCAAGGTCTAAGGAGCAGACAGAAAAAAAGGAACAAAACCAGCATGAAAGCATGAAAAAAATCAGCAAAAAACCGCACACACACACACACACACACACACTCAGACTGCACAGTAACAGCGCCGCAGAGCAAAGCAAATTGCATAAATTGCAAATGCAGCATGCATGTGCAACGTGATTGCCTGCCTCCATATATGCACGCGCGACCGTGCATTTGTGTGCCTGCGTGTGTGCGAGAGTGTGCGTGGCACAAAGGGTTGTCATGCGCCTGCCGCAGCATGAACAAAAGGCCTCGCATAATAGTATTTTAAAACAATTTTAGCTGCAAAAAAACTGCACTAAAAAAGGGAAAATGTCGGTTTGCATTGCAGACGGAATTAAACGGAAAATAAACAACGAAAAATGGGTAAAAATCAAATAAAAAACCAGCAACTGCGCCTGTGCATATGTTTGGAAAATGCATAGAACCGGTTTGCAGTCTCGTACCAATCTCTTTGTTTACCCTGCGTTGCAGCAGCACATGACATGGCAATGTTGGTTTTTAGCACAAGTTTCGGGATAATAAAATAATCCGCTTGTCCTCAGCTACACTTGCTAACCGATATTTAGCCGGCATATCTCACACTCATTAATCAGAGAGGATGCCACTCGAGTGGAGTTACTTTTATCCTATAGAGATTTTACCCCTTATTTTATCCTATATTGATTTAAGTCCTAATATGGAGATTCTTCAATTTATTCCCAGTTACCCTTGGGTGTGGTAGAGAGTCCTATGCCTCTGTTTTAAACTGATGATAGAGAATCCTTCGACCTTGATGTGGTTGAAAATTCTCAGACAGCGACTCAACTAAATAGCGGTGATGATGACGGGTGAATAAATAAAAAAATTTTAGTACAAGTACTAAAAACAGACATAGAACCCAAGTGGTGCACTTCCCATTCTTCCGTTATCATCTCATGGGGTTGAGCAAGTACACAAATTTTTGGAAATTCTTTCAACAAATGTTTAAGGAAGAGGCGCCATATTGTACAGGATTTCTTACTCTTCTGTTTGCTACCACATTTTGCTTTGACTGTGAAGAGAACAACTTTAGAAAACGAGTTTCTGCTCATCCGTTTTTTGGGCAATGATACTTTGGTAATTATTGTTTAGTTCACAAACATTCTACTTGTGGGTTTTCCTGATTTATACCACAGAAAACCAACATACGCGTAGTCGGTGTACTGGAGATGCTTTTACCTTTCCTTGTCTCAATCCATTTGAATCCCTTCAATCATCACTTGAATTCTAGAGTTCCACTGATGCACGCTTAACCCGCTTAACCATCAAAGTTCTCTGAGGGCCTTCCTTTATCCTTTCATATTTTGATGTCTACTGATCTCAGGCCCTCCTCACATTTGGCTCTTAAGCTGTGCTCTCAATGTGGCTTATGAAAAGTAAAGTTCAGCCAACAAGTGCAGTTACTGCTCTGAGCTCAGCTTACAGAATCACTGCTTGCCCAAGGGGGGCTTTTATAATTATAGACCAACCATCAGGAGCAGCAGAACATAAAAAAAAACAAAATGCGAGAAGAAAGAAAACAACTGAAATGCATGCGAGCACTACTGATACGGAGACCTAAATTGCCAGGAATTTAGACAAAGCATGTGTGGCAGGCAGGCAGGCAGTAGAAATGGCGGCCAAGCAGGCCACCAGGCACTGCGCATGTGTGCCTGTGACCTATAAAGCGAAACCTTTGCTAAATATTTATGTGCGCACACATGACGAGCAGGCAAAGAAGAGGTGAAAGAGGCGAAAGATACAACAATAATAAACAAACGAAGGATATGCAGGAGCAAAGGCAGACAGCAGAGAAAAGCCAAATATACATAAGCAAAAATAATATAAAAAACTTTATTGAAAATCGAAAAGAAATACAAAAAAAAAAAACATAATAATAAACATAAAAAGAACCGGTTCCGCAAGATTTGCTCTTTTGGCCGGTGCTGCTTCTTTATTTGCACTTGTTTCGGCCATTTGAAGGATACAATTAAGTGCGAGTGTGGCTGTGTTGGTGTTTTTTTGAGTCTCTGGGATTTTTTTTTTAACTTTTTATATTGTTTTTAACTTGTTTTATTTTGTTTTTTTTATTTATTTATTTTGTTTTATTTTGTTTATTTTATTTTCTTGTCGCTGACTGCATCGAAACAAGTTGATATGTCATGACAGCGACGAAGGTTATGCACAAAATCTTTAACAGGTTCCTTTAAAGAAATATTGTTAATGTTTTTGTTGTTTTTTCCTTGTTTCTGTTTTTGTTTTTGTTTTTCCATTTATTGCTGAATTTTTTTTATGGCCTGCTAATTTGACAGACAAGCCAGTTGAGCAGCCAGTCAGCCGGTCAAGCGGACAGTCAGCCAGCCGTCCAAGTGGTGACCACGCAGCCTTTAAGCGCGGCTCTGCTGGACGCTCGCAGTGACAGACTGAGTGAGTGAATGTGTGTGTATGTGTGTGTGTTTGGTTGTGTGTGTTTGTGTTGTCGCTTGTGTTGCATTTGTACGCGACTATTTATGCAATATTCACATGCCAATTACTCACGATCACGACCGCGGCCGTGTCTTTTTCCATATTTATCTGCGATTTCCAATTGAAGAGGCACCACACAAAAAATCGAGATAAAACCACAGGATTAACAACAACAACAACAACAGCAGCAGCAACAAAAAGAAAACATCCAATATTGGCATTAATAAAAAGTTTCATTGCTGCAACATTGTATTATGAAGGCAAACGATTCGATTCCTGCCGCCGGTTAAAGATCGATTTCATAAATTTAAAAAACCTTTTAAATTTTTAAATTGTGTTTTCAAGATCGCAGCTTTTTACCTGATTAATTTTTTTCTTAATCTTTTTTTATTTATTTTCACTTTTAATTTTGTTTTATTTAAAATTTTTTAGTTTTATTTATAACTTATTTATTTTTTATACATATATCTATTCTATATATATTTATTTATTATATTTTTTTATTTTATTTATTTTTTATTAATTTTTAAAATTTTTTTTTATTTTTAATAGTTTTTATATATTTATTCAATATTTCAATTTTTTATATTTTTTTATATTCATTTTCAATTTTCATTTTTTTTATATTTATTTTGCCTTTTAATTTTTATCAATTCTTTATATTTATTTATTTATTTATTATTTTTTTGTATTTATTTTGAATATTATTTTTTAATTATCTCTTTTTTTATTTAATGACTTTAAATTTTTTATTTTTTATTTTTTTATTAATTTTTTATATATATATATTTATTCTATTATATTTATTTTTTTATATTATTTTTTATTAATTTTTGTATTTTTTTTTAAATTTAAATTTTTTGTTGTATATTTATTTTGACTATTACTTTTTTTATATATTTTCCGTTTTTATTTATTTGCCTTTCAATGTTTTTTTCTATTATTTTATTTATTATATATTTATTTTTTATATATTTATTGTATTATATTTTTCAACTTATTTTTTATTATTTTTTAAAAATTATATTGATTAAAATTTTATATATTTTTATTTTATCTTTTAATTTTTTTTCCAATTTATTTATTATTTATTTATTATTTTATATTTATTCCATTATATTTTTGATTAATTTTTTTTTTAAATTTATTATTAATTTCTATTAACTTTTATTGTTTGAATTTAAATTTTTTTTATTTTGACTTCTAATTGTTTATATGTTTATTTTTACTTTTAACTTTTGTATATATTTATTTTATTATATTTGTTTATTTATTTTTTTCTTTTATTTATTTTGAATATTATTTTGTTATTGTTTATTTTTTTTTTATTTTTTTTTTTTTTATTAATTTTAAATTTTTTGAATTTATTTGCATATATTTTTTTGCCTTTAAATTTTACATTTTTTGATTTTATTTATTATTTTTGCATAATTTTATACATTTATTCTATAATATATTTTATATATTTTTTGATTTTATTTATTTTGTATTCATTTTTTAATAATTTTGAATTTATTTTTTTTACACATTTATTTTATTATTTATTTTGAATTAAAATTTTTTAAAATTATTTCTACTTTTAAATTTTTTATATATTTATTTAATTTAATTTTTTATTTATTTGTTTTATTTTTTAATTAATTTTTTTATTCATTTTGAATTTTTATTTTTTTTATATATTTTTTTTTACTTTGATTTATTTTTTATTTTATTTATTTTTTATACCTTTATTTTATTACGTGTTCTGTTGATTTTTTATTCTATTTTTTTTAGAAATTTTTTTATATATTTTGAATATAAATTTTTTATTTATTATTTTTTTTATTATTTTTTATTCATTATTTTCAATTTTAATATATGTTTATTTAATTTTTTTTATTTATTTAATTCTTTTATATTTTTATGTCATATTATTTTTTTTTATATATTTTATTAATTTTTTTATTATTTAATTTATTTTAGCTGTACATTATTTATTTATGTTTTTTTATAATCATTAAAACTTAATTTTATTTTTCCCAAAAACGAATTTCATGGCTTATCATCGTTGAGTCAGTTTAATCGCAGGCGTTTCCTTATTCTCCTGCAATTTGCTTATCTTTCACACATCGCTTGTTTATCACTCATTACAATTTCGGGCAGAAATCACTTGAGCGTGTTTCCTTTCTGTGTTAAATTGTTGGTTGGTTTTTTGGGACTTTTTTTTGAAGGTTTCTGTGTTTAGCATTGTTGGCATCGGTTTTTGGACGTGCCTGCGAATTAATTACTCTAAATGCACGAAGGTGTTAAGTACTAAAACTGTCACAAATCAAGGGAAATTTCATTTTTCTTGCGTTTTGTGTGCGTTGCCAGTGACAGTTTGGACAGGCGGAATTGCTGAATTACCGAATTGTTCAACTTTGATCGCTACAATGCGAACAATTAAGCGTAACTTTTTATGGTTCCTTTATTCTCTGACACATTACACGCTCATTACAGATAAACCCGATATTTGAATGGTGCACGAGTATTTTAAGTGGTGTGAATACGCTCACACAATAGCAAAGCCAAAAGTAACATGACTGCGTCCGTCGTCCCCTCCCAGTACTAATTTGAGTGTTATGTTAATGCCCAAACTGACACTAATGGTGAGCCCATGATTATTTTGTATTTAAGTTGGAAAGGATTTCTCTACACCATGCATGATTCTTTTAAAAAATCAACCTGTAATCCTGATAATGAAAAATTCCTTATGTAGTCTGTTTAGAGGGATCGGCTCGTCCAACTAATCCAAGAGATACCACTACTCCAGGCTAAAATAAATGTTATCGGTCTCTCCACAACAATTAATGGTGATTCTGTGCTACTCTGTTGCTCAATGAATCGAACAGCTGGCAAAGTAGTCTCTTAAAAGTCGGTATTTCATTACATTTGTCCTCATATGATGTCAGTCATGTCACTATTGAGCCCTGACAATCACGCACATCTCCACTGGTAAGGAGGTAATAATGCATTGTTAATTAATGGAATTTTAAATTAAAAAGCTTCACCAGCTGCCTGCCACTTGAAAAGCCACGCACAACGACTTCGAGGCAGCTGCGCGAACTGGTGAAATGAACGCTGATGATGTCTGCGGTTAAAACTCATCAAGAGAAGTGGTAAAATGCACGCAAATTTATGGTTGAAAAATGGATTCTTACCAGTTCGCAATTGCGGTCAAGAAAGAAAAGAGAAAATTTTCAATATTGATTGCAATTGACTGAGGCAGCTAGCGCGAAAGATGTTCATGATGATGATAATGATGATGATGATGATGATGATGATAATGATGATGATCTTTCACTAACTAACCCCATTAAAATATATGATCAGAGGTCAAAGCCCAAGAGAGGGGAACTGTTCCTCCGCAATGAGTCAACAATTGACAATGATTTTCTTCCCCGCCCACCTTATTAATTCTCACTTCCAGCCACGTAATTAATATAAATATCAATCAACTGTTCTGAGCATTCCTGAGCACACTCAGCTGTGGACTCACGCACTACACAAGTGAATCTTTGATTAAAACATTTTCAGAATGGAGACTCCCTCAACTCCGTTTGATTTTCAATTCTGCTCAGTTCTTATTATCGATTATTCTGTACACGCTGTCCTTCGATTATGCAGTTTTCGGAGAATTTTTCGTTTGTAATTAAAATTCTACTGGGGGCACTTATATTCTCTCTTATCAGTCAGTCAGTCAGTCAGCAGCAGCAGCGGCTCAAGGTGGCCATGAAAAAGTCTCTATGGTTGAGGATATGTTTCAAGGTCTGAGCAATTGACTTACTGCACGACTAAATAAATGCCGAGGCACTCAGCTTAACTGATTGACTTACTGCATGCATATAATGAAAGTATACGAGTACCTCCCCTCGATCCGCCTATAAAAAAGGGAATAAAAAATATGGATAACAAAAAAATTCAAAGAAAAAGAGAAAAAGACAACCTTGCATGATCGAAAGTGCTGTCAACGCTGCTTTGAAAATGTTGTCTCGCAACTTAGCAGGCAGAAGGCAGAGGGCAGAAGGCAGAGAGGCAGGCAGCAGGCAACTTGGTGTGCATGCATCTGAGACTGCCTGCAACAACGTCCGTGCCCAGGCTGACGTACGAGCACATCGTGTCAGTCAGACAGTCTGGTGCTGTATATGGCAGTGATATCATCGAAATATCAGTCCAACCAAAACGTAGCACACACCACTTCCCACAAAGTGGGCATAACAACATCCAAGCAGGCTAAATTTGAGATTAGCGTGGGTAACTAGTGCCGTAATTGGTGCAGAGGGAATGAGATAAATTTAACAAGAGATAATAACTATTTGGACCCTTGAACCTATCTTAGGTGGGATTGAAATGTTTCCTGCATTGGAACTTTCCTGAGAAGGCAGGGGATTTAGCAATAGGTACTAACTTATTGGATACTAACCTATCGTAGGTAAGGAATGAAAAGTTCCTTGCATTGGCACTTTCTCGAAAAGGCAGAGGATTCAATATAAATCCAGGGATATACATCTTATAACCCTACTCCAGGAACAGATCAATCAATTGGAAAGGATATATTTTAAGCAATACGTGAATTGAGTTCTCAAGTGAATAGAATACCTCCCAAACAAAGTCCCAAAAAAGATTCTTAAGTTTCCTAAGATCCATAAGTGAATGCATAATGCAAGTTTTTGACGCAGTCCAGGTGTTCCAAGTTCGCGTCAATGCAGTTTATTGATCTGTGAATCCTTCTACTAATTGTCTAGAGGGCTGATAGTCAAAATATTAATGGGATGGTCCACTTCTTAGTGGAATATATAATAAATATTTGGTAGAATGAGAAATTTCTTCATATTCAACTGATATTTACAATTGTTCCACAAAGAAGTCGAACCTCCCATTTCAGACCATGTTCTCTAGACAATCAGTGGAAGGGTTCGAGAAACAGATTATAAAAGGATCTCATAAAAAGTTCGAACCCTGAAGAAGAAGGATACTTGAATACTCACAGAGTAATATTTCAGTCACACTCACAGTGGTCTTAGATAATCATTCAATCAAATTGGGCTTAACCTACACTGATGATAATGTGGAAAGGACACTGAAACACCAGTATACATTTTATTTGACAGCAGAACAAAGCTTTATTTGAAAGCAGAACAAATTTTATTTCATTAGTCTGTGATGAGCGGACTCAGGTATATCCTTCTAGAAAGCTTTTTAGTGCTTCTCTGGAAAAAAAGGAATAAAATAAGGTAACGAAGAGGTAAAATAGATAGAGCAGACTCCGGTATATCCATATATAAAGCTTTTCAGTCCCTCCTTGGAGAATTTGGAATTAGGGACGCATTGGAGAGCTACAATAGATACAAGACCTACCATCCTAGAGTGAACTACCTATCCTCATCTACTTAAGGGCTCGCCAAAGAGCCTTAAAATATTTGTATCTCACTTGTGCGTTAACTTATTATACCTTATATCACCTAGGTCTTCAGGGCTCGTCAAAAGGGCTTAAAATATCTGTGTCTCCCTTGTGTATTAACTACCTATCATCACAAGGTTCATCAACCTCAAAAGGACTTAAAATATGTTTCTCTCTCTCTATTTTAAGTCCTTTTGAAGATGATGATACTTAGATAGGTGATGATAGATAGTTAATGCACAAGGGAGAGACAAATATTTTAAGGCCTTTTGGCGAGCCCTTAAGTAGCTCTCTCTCTCTCTCTCTCCCTCTCTTTCTCTCTCTCTCTCCCTCTCCCTCTCTTTCTCTCTCCCGCTCTCTCTCCCTCTCTCTCTCTCTCTCTCTCCTCTTGCCGCATTCAGTTACATAATAAATTGTGCTTTCTAGTATTTAAATACCTTTCATATTATCATGCATAACCAGTCGCTTTCACTGCAGGGATATTGCCTTGAATGTGTGTGTACGTTCGCCTGTAGAATCTCTGAATGCCTGACTGCAGAAAAATCAGCAGTAAGCGGACTTGAAGCGTGAAATGCAGTAATAAAGCTGAATGCGGGTTTAAATGTGCAAGTTCATGAGCACACCCATAGCAGGACCCCTCAAGGCCCACAAAGTCAGCAAAAAAGACCAACTCACTGTCAGTACACAAACACACACACACAGACTCACACTCGCTCGCACAGTCCCTTAGAAAGCCATAATAATCGTAATGTGGGGAAAAAACAAACTCGTTAAAGTCTTCCTTCTAACAAAGGCCAAGTTTCGCTTTTGTTTGCCACAACGTTGAGCAGCAACTGACAGCAACAGAAACCGGGGCTGGGGATCGCTTCACATGATCAAATCAGATCATGGAGTTGGCTCCATATTCATAGGCACACTCACACATACACACATTCAGACTGTGTGTGTGCATGAATGTTGCGCGCGGCTTGTTAGAGCGAACATAAAAATGGAACTCTCCCATGTTGGCTTCCCCAAGTGTACTCGCATGCGCAACAAACGTCTCCAGGCTTCTTTTTTCCATTTCGCCTTCTTTTTTTGTAGTGATGCTTCGTTGATTGCACAACAATCGATGCCTGCAGTAGAGCAAAAACAACAACAACAACAACAACAAAAACAATGCAAAAAAAAATACGTAAGTGTGTAATTGTAGCTAAATGCGGCATTGTGTGTCAGCGGGAAAAAGGAGCAGAAATTAAAGTAAGGCAGGAGGTTTGTCGGCAATTGTGCTGCTCCGTACTTGCAAAGCAATGCAATGCAATGCAATGCGAGCACCAGTCAGCCAGTCAGCCAGGCTAATACGCTGCATAGTCGCACTCGTACAATAGGCGTTTAATTATTTTTATCAGCAGTTTTAGATTTCTTTGTGTTTGCTCCTAACACACACACACACACACACTCACACTCGCACACACACACACACACTCACACACGCACACACATGCAGACGCATTGACCAACTCATCACCGCTCAGTTTGGGCTTGTATTGGTGTATGAAAATTAAAAGTGATTTCTTGCGGTGGCCCTATAAGGCAGCATGGCCTGTATAGTCCTTGCTCAGCTGGGCAATCATGGCGAATCGTGATGTCGATATTGCCTGCGATCACGTTTTGTATTGGAAATGCTTGAAATGAAAATTGAAATTTTATTTAAAACATTTTTAACGCTTATGTAAATGCCAGACAAATATTCATAGTCTCGCTGCGCTATGCAGACAGCTTTGGGCAGGTCTTCAGTTGGGGCGACCAGATCTTGGATGCTGTTCCAGACACTTTTAGTGCAAAATAATTACTTAATTATTTGTGGATTAATATTTATGGAAACTAATTGCTTTATACGAGTATCTCAAAGAAAAGAACACTACAGTGAGTTTCAGTGGAGAAGGAGATTTGAGTCGGGGCGAAGGGTCTAGTGTTGTGGCGAAGGGGACTAGAGCTGTGGCGAAGGGTCTAGTTCTGTGGCCATGGGTCTAGAGCCGTGGCGAAGAGGACTAGAGCCGTGGCGAAGGGTCTAGTGTCGTGGCGAAGGGTCTAGAGCTGCGGCGAAGCGTCTAGTGCCATGGCGAAAGGTAAGCTAGAGCCGTGGCGAAGGGGACTACAGCCGTGGCGAAGGGGACTTCAGCCGCTAGAGAATGGTGAAGGGTGTAGTGCCATGCCGAAGGAGACTAGAACCGTGGCGAAGGGTCTAGTGCGGTGGCCAAGAGTCTAGAGCCGTGGAGAAGGGGACTAGAACCGTGGCGAAGGGTCTAGTTCTGTGGCCATGGGTCTAGAGCCGTGGCGAAGAGGACTAGAGCCGTGGCGAAGGGTCTAGTGTCGTGGCGAAGGGTCTAGAGCTGCGGCGAAGCGTCTAGTGCCATGGCGAAAGGTCTAGAGCCGTGGCGAAGGGGACTACAGCCGTGGTGAAGGGGGCTAGAGTCATGGTGAAGGGTGTAGTGCCATGGCGAAGGCGACTAGAACCGTGGCGAAGGGTCTAGTTCTGTGGCGAAGGATCTAGAGCTGCGGCGAAGGGGACTAGAACCGTGCCGAAGGGTATAGAGCCGTGGTGAAGGGTCTGGTGCTGTGACGAAGGGTCTAGTAGCGACAATTTAGAGGCAGGTTCTTTTGTTAATTCCAATTTCAGGTTTGGAAATGCTGCCATATTATCGATAATATTTATTTTAATAAACTTGACAGCATTCAAATACAAACAGCTGATTGTTGACCTTACGAAACAGTGTGACAAGTGCGAGGGGACCAGAGAGGAGACTTTGAAGTGAGAACCGACAGACTTAATTGTAAAAACTATTCAAACAGAGGAGAAATAGCCTCCGAATATAATCATTCACAATCCTTTTCGTACTATTGATCTATCACTAACAGAGAGAGAACTGCAGTGAATACCTTCATCGATAGAGCAACAGGTCTTCCACTGACAGTGAATCAATGCTTCCAAGATTAAAGTTACAAATATACCTAAGTAGCATCCCAAAGACGATGAGAACTGACCGCCTTAAACCCATTTATTGAAGGCACATTCCTCACGAGGAGAAAACGTTTATATACCAAGCGAAAGGGGGCAGATCCTGGCTGAACAGCGAAGTAGTTTTCGGGTCGGTTATCTCTTTAAATTATAACGATTTTCAATTAATATTTAATTCAGGCCTGGCACGGACTTGGGTAAACCGACTGTGTAATTAAAACAAAGCATTGTGATGCCCCTAAGGGGTATTGATGCAATCTGATTGCTGCCCAGCGAACTGAATATCAAAGTGAAGAACTTCAAAAAAATGCGGGTCAACGGCGGAAGTAACTATACCACTCATAGACGGATCTGCCATTTGTTTTCGGGGGTATAACTCTACCACACTTCGTGCTGGCATTGACTTTGTTTTAATTAGTATGAGTGCTCCTCCATCTCAGGAAGAATGAATGATATAGCACGTCGAAGTAGTTTTAATAAGAGTCTTTTTTAAGATGAGTCTCACATTACCCATAATCTCCGTGGGTGTCCTTAAAAAAAATAATAAAACAGCCAAAGTGCTGACGAGGCATTTGGCTATTGCTATGCTCCTATCTACTGGTCGTAATATCTTAAATTGTACTATCCCTTTCATGTATCTAGATTTCTACATCCCCTATCTTCTATCTAGATTTCTACATCCCTTATTTTCTATCTAGATTCCTCCTGTCCCTATCTTTTATCTAGATTCTTTCATTCTCTATCTTCTATTTAGATTCCCACAGTCCCTATCTTCTATCTAGATTCCTACAGTCCCTGTCTTCTAGCTAGATTCCTACTGCCCCTATTTACTATCTAGCTAAACCATAGCCTGGGTAACGGGCTTGGAACAATTATATGGGAAAGAAGACCCTGATGAACTTGACTTTATTCTGGTCCTTTTCGGTTTATTTTTTATTTCAAAACCAAGTTTAAAAACTTAACAATTTAAGTAGGAATTATGCTCTGTAGTTAGAGGACTTCCAAACAAAAACCCTGCAAAATAAAAAGGGTCGTTTATTCATGACTAATCAGCAACTTCAATGGGAGTTAAAGATTCCACCTTCAAATAAGGAAGCTACGAGTAGCAGCATACTAGAAAAATCAGCTACTTCACCAAGAGTTACAGATTCTTCCTTCAACTAAGGAAGCTACAAGTAGCGTGGAACTAGACAAATCAGCCACAGACGAAAGGGTCACTAAGAGCTGCTTTAATAGCAGTGGAGCTAAAGTATTTAGACTCTGTCTCAGTGCTGGTTCTGCAGCAACTGAAACTTAGCTAATGAGTGGAACTCTGAGCACCCACATCTCACTGCCTTCTGACGCAAGTCTTTGAACCACACATGCCACATTGCGACATTGCTTGAAGGCAGAGTTCTTGAATTTCGAAATGAAGCCGGCTCGCTACTTCCTGCCCACCATATGATTTATGTCTGTACTTGCAACAATTTCGACATTGTTTGATACATTTCTCTGATAAATAACAGCACTAAAAAATTATACTTAATTTCGTTAATCAAGCTTTAAAAACTGCCGAAACCGAAAATCCGGAGCAGGCCTACGAGCGGCTAATTTGTCGCACATTCTCTCCCGCGAGACGAGTGAGTACGAGAAGCATGAAACATGTGGTCCGGTCCGACCCTGCCCAGTCCCTTTGTGAAGCGAGTGGAATTTGTTACGCGAGTACATTACTCAGCAGCAAATGACACAAAACATGCGTGGTTCATTAAATGCTGTAATAAATTAACAAACAAACAAAAACAGCAAATATGGAAAAACAAATATAAATAAATATGCAAGAATAAAAGACAAAATTGTAAGGCGCAATTAAAGGCAGCGTCTTTCAATGGAACAGTTTGTTCGCGGGCATACCATGAAACGGGGAGTTATCATTTGCCAGGCATTGCAGGGTTCACTTCGTATGTGTTCTTGTCACTCGTTCGAGTCTTGAAATAGTATTTCAGCCAGATACTGATTTCTTGCTACGAATCGGAGTGCCCCACCAAAAGGCTGCTGGCGAGTGAGAACTTCTGGTGTGTGGCTAAAAAAAAATGGGCGTTGTTTATGTCGCTGGCAACATCGATGGTGTAATCCGATGACTCAGCCGCCCAAATTGCAGAACTTTACAATAAACTTTCATAGCTGGGCTGCTATAACTGATTTCTAAACTGGAATTGTTCCATCACAAGCGGAAAAGATACTGCAAGAACATGACTTTCAACTACACCCTTTCTTTAGATGAGGAACAATTAGGTAGACAAGGACCTGATGACTTCAACTTGGATCCTTTGCCATCGCCAAATGGATGAAACGCTATGGCATCACTGGAAAATACGGGTACTAAATCGGACAGTAGGGTATAGCAAATCGGACAGCTGTGATCACATGAAATCTCACAAAATCTCAGTTCTGGTGGGATTAAACAGAACAATGTTCATCGATATATATAGAAGGGGGTAGGGCGGAAAATCGCCGTAGAGGAGGTCTTCAAGCACCTCCAAGCATTGATGACCGTTGCACTCAATATACGCATTTTACTCAATATCCCCATTTTACTCCATATACCCATTGCTCTCAATATGCCCATTATAGTCAATATGCCCAATGTCCTCAATATGCCCATTGCACTCAATATGCCCAATGTACTCAATATGTTCATTACACTTAATATGCTCATTGTGTTCAATATGCCCTTTGTGCTCAATATACCCATTGTACTCAATATGCCCCATGTACTCAATATGCCAATTGTAGTCAATATGCCCAATGTACTCAATATGCCCATTGTACTCAATACACCCATTGTACTCAATATGCCCATTGTGCTCAATATCCCGATTGTACTCAATATGCCCATTGCACTCAATATGCACATTGCAGCCAATGTCGTCATTGGACTCATAATTCCCAATGTACTCAATATGCCCTTTGTACTTAATATGCCTATTGTATTCAATATGCCCATTGCACTCTTTTATTCCCTTTGCACTCAATATACTCCTAAAAGAATTTCGACATCCTTTGACAAAGCTCTAAGATCCTCACTATTCTGAATATTATGGTGAACATGTTTCCAAAACATTCGTCGAGGGTCAGGTCAACATTTTTCTTTTCTTAAATGATTTAATATAGATTGACCGCTCTTTATGCAGATTGATGTGTTTATATAGATAGTTTGACCTCTTTTTATATAGGTAGATTCACCTGTCTTTAGACAGATTGACCTCTCTTTAAATATATAGATTGACCTCTCTTTGTTCAGATTGACCTCCCTTTATACAGATTGACATCTCTTTCTATAGATTGGCCTCTCTTTATATAGATAGGTGCACCTCTTTTTATATAGTGTGACCTCCCTAAAGCCATACGCATATATTTTTGTATTTTAGCGTAAAAGTTTCAAGGGATTCCCGTTTATTGCATGACACCCGCCGCCCTCTCAACCCTTTGCTCCGCGACGCAGCAATTTATTATAACAAATTTATTAAACTGCCAAAAATTGCTGCTGCGTGGCATATTTTCCAAATTATGCTTATTAAAAATTAACATAATAAATCACTTTTATAGGCAATGCCAAAATGGGCGGGCAGAGCAAAACGGGCCGACTGCGTACTTATTAAATTTTTAGCTTTATAAGCAAAAAAAAAACACAAAATTACAATTTAATTTTTTTGGTGGGCTTTCCGATTTTTTTCTCCGGATTTCTGCGCCGCTCTTCATTTGCGTTTTGTCGCCATAAATTGTAAAACTAATTTCCGAACTCCGCCTCACCCTTTTAACCCTTTGATGTTCATTAGCCGACATCCCAGCCAGTGCAGCGACCCCTTGGCGGGTGGTTGGGGGTGGTGGCTGCAAGGTGCCTGGCCTTGTGCGCTAATTTAACTTAGTTTTGTTGTTTTTTGTCTTCTTTTTAAATTGAAATTCAATTTGGTGTTTTTTTCCGGGCTTCTCTGCTATTGAGTATTTTTGCTGCGGGTGTTGATGTTGCAGGCAGCAGGCAACCAGGCGGCAGGCGGTCGGCCTTTGAACACTCTCGCTTGCAGCTAATTTGAATAGATTCGCTTGCATGCAAATATCGCCGAAACAACAAAAACAACAACAAGGACGCGCTTTCATCCCGCGTTGCTGGGCGCACGGTAATTAAAAAGTAAAATAGGCTTTTTTACGTAGAAAAATGGGTTATTTTGGTGTGGCTGCTGAGCGAATTTGTTTGTCAGCGCCAACTGCTGCGCTGGGCAACGCTCCGCAATTGTTGGCCTACACAGTCAGCCCGGTCGTGTGTCCTTTGTAGTGCCCGTGCTGATGCAGTGCATTTTCCACTTGAAGTGAAACACGGAAAATTGCCTGAATTTTAATTGTTTTTAAATTCTGTTTTGCACACATTTTTAAAATTATACTTTCGGTTTTTTTGTTGTTTCTTGTTGTTGCTTGGTGCCGCCCACTTTTGAGCAATTTGTCCCCCGGGTGTCATTGATCAATTTTGTCAGGTTTTTTTCTCCTACCCAGCTTGATTGTGTCTTCCAGGATTTTTTCTGCAGTATATTTTTGTTTCTTTTGGGAGTAGAGTGTGTAATTAAACAATAAAAACAGCTGACGTCATTATGCACCGACTGAAGGGTTAAGCTGCGCGTCACTCTCTGCAGTTGTAAGGGTTTAATTTGCATACGAAACATTTCTTTGTTTCTTTTTGTGTGTTACTCTGGCTTTTATATTATTCTCACACTTGATTTATTGTTTGATTGAGGCTTAGCACAGGCATAAATCAAAATTTATCAGGGGCCTGCTTAGAATATGAGAAACTTAGGCGAACACCCATTGTCGCTCAATTCTCAGCAAAATTTCTGTCAGCAACTAATCCCAGACAAAGCAGACATAAATTTCCTATATTTCTTTCATATTTTTTTTGCGCTGAAAAGGTTTCCTATTACACGCCTTTGTAAGACGAAAAATACAAGAAATCAGACGAGGAGACTAATTACATCATTCCTAGTGTGGAAGAAGTTTCGCTGGCTTAGGTAGGCGAAGGCTAAGGCACACGGTTATCAAGGCACTCTGTGAGTTCTATAAATACTCGGGAAACTCCTTGGAGCTGTTGGAAATAGGCTAATGTGCGTCATGGAGACTGTTGTTAGAAGAAAACTGTGGAAATTGTTAAATGATGCCTTGAGAGTATGGCTCCACGTCGGATTCAGGAGGCTTTCGAAAACATTTCACCTTTCACTCAAATTTGAGTGTACTTCTTATGATTCTAATAGTGTCAAGGTTCCATAAATACTCAGGGAACTTCCTTGTCATCAAGGGATAAGCGCGAATGTGCCTCACTCAGACTTTGTTAGCACAAAACTGTGGATATTGTTAAAGGACACCATGAGTATAGTTCCTCGGCGGATCCAGGAAGGCTTTTGAACACATTTCACCTTTCACTTAAATTTGAGTGTACTTCTTATGATTCTAATAGTGTCAAGGTTCCATGAATACTCAGGGAACTTCCTTGTCATCAAGGGATATGCACGAATGTGCCTCACTCAGACTTTGTTAGCACAAAACTGTGGATATTGTTAAAGGACACCATGAGTATGGCTCCACGTCGGATCCAGGAAGGCTTTTGAACACATTTCACCTTTGACTCAAATTTGAGTGTACTTCTTATGATTCTAATAGTGTCAAGGTTCCATGAATACTCAGGGAACTTCCTTGTCATCAAGGGATATGCGCGAATGTGCCTCACTCAGACTTTGTTAGCACAAAACTGTGGATATTGTTAAAGGACACCATGAGTATAGTTCCTCGGCGGATCCAGGAAGGCTTTTGAACACATTTCACCTTTCACTTAAATTTGAGTGTACTTCTTATGATTCTAATAGTGTCAAGGTTCCATGAATACTCAGGGAACTTCCTTGTCATCAAGGGATATGCGCGAATGTGCCTCACTCAGACTTTGTTAGCACAAAACTGTGGATATTGTTAAAGGACACCATGAGTATAGTTCCTCGGCGGATTCAGGAGGCTTTTGAAATTTCACATTTCACTCAAATTGACTGTGCTTCTTATGATTCTAATAGTGTCAAGGTTCCATGAATACTCAGGGAACTTCCTTGTCATCAAGGGATATGCGCGAATGTGCCTCACTCAGACTTTGTTAGCACAAATCTGTGGATATTGCTAAAGGACACCATGAGTATAGTTACTCGGCGGATTCAGCAGGCTTTCGAAAACATTTCACCTTTCACTCAAATTTGAGTGTACTTCTTATGATTCTAATAGTGTCAAGGTTCCATGAATACTCAGGGAATTTCCTTGTCATCAAGGGATATGCGCGAATGTGCCTCACTCAGACTTTGTTAGCACAAAACTGTGGATATTGTTAAAGGACACCATGAGTATAGTTACTCGGCGGATTCAGCAGGCTTTCGAAAACATTTCACCTTTCACTCAAATTTGAGTGTACTTCTTATGATTCTAATAGTGTCAAGGTTCCATGAATACTCAGGGAACTTCCTTGTCATCAAGGGATATGCGCGAATGTGCCTCACTCAGACTTTGTTAGCACAAAACTGTGGATATTGTTAAAGGACACCATGAGTATAGTTCCTCGGCGGATTCAGGAGGCTTTTGAAATTTCACATTTCACTCAAATTGACTGTGCTTCTTATGATTCTAATAGTGTCAAGGTTCCATGAATACTCGAGCAACTTCATTGGAGATAAGGGCAAACTGTGATTGTGCCTCATTCAGTCTTTTGCTAGCACAAAAGGATATTGAGACTATTGTGGATATAGTGGATATTGTGCAAGGATGCCATGAGTATTGATTCGCGACGTATTCAAGTGGCTTTTGAAATTTCACATCTAATAATTCTATGTATGAAGACAGTTTTAATTATTTTATCCTGACATCCTGCGGTCTGTACTTCAAGCTGCCTGTCCTGTAGTTATTCTTCTAACTGTTACTGTAGTTGTTCTTCTTCTAGTTTAATGTGTGAAGGTCTGGTTCAAAGTGTTGTAATCCTTGTAGCCTGCTTTCCTGCGCTCTGTAACTAAAGCTGGCTGGGCTATAGATTACTCTAGATGATGTTCTTATAATCCTTTGTGAGTGGGTCTGGTTAAGAGTGTTTTAATTTTGTTATCCTTACATCCTGGAATCTGCGATTCAAGATGCCCTGCCTGTAGATTACTGTAGTTGTTCTTATTATAATTATATGTCTGGTTTCGACTATTGTAATTCTTCTATCCTGACATCCTGTGCTCTGTAATTCAAGCCCCCTGGCCCTTAAGTTACTCTAGTTGACCATACCAGCTCGCAAAAGAAACAGAACCTTGCCGCTCACCGTGCTTGCCCATATCTGAGGAAATTCTCCAAGCACTGCAGTTGATTTTGCAACGTAGTAGTCAGGATATTGTGGTAAATAAGGTGACTTCACACTGTTGTTCAGATCAACACTCTTGGTGGGTTTTAATGTAGGGTTTTGAATGTTTCCTTCTGTCACCGAATTATCAAAATCTTCACTGTTCCAGCCAGCTTCAATATATGGTTCAAGAATTTCTCATGAACATTGTGTATTAGCGCAACGCTTTGCTTTCAGTCTTTTCCCATATTGTTTCCTTTTTAATGTCTATAAAAAGGCCCTGATGAGGCCTTTATCAAATATGATGAATACATACACTATTCAGGATCCGCCTCCAAACCATGTCATTAGTGGTTTGGTTTTTCACCCAGGCCATGTTATTATGGTCAATGAATTTCGTTATCGTTCCATGTTGGTAGTCTATTTTTGGCCAGAATTGGATGGACTGAACATCAGTAGTATATGTGGTTCCAACGAGATTGATCATAGGAAACTTTTTATTTGGAACATTATTCATTGTTGACCTTTGATCTTCAGTGGATATTTATCTATACATACTTCGAAAGAATTCGCTAAGTTTCTTTTGATGGGAATGAGAAATATTTCACTTTAATCCGCCCCCTTGGAAATAGGCAAAATTACTATATGAGGGAGTAGCATCAGAAAATCTGCATATCCATGCTCAACTGCACAAAAACTTCAACGCAAGTCGTCCCCTCCCTGAGAGCTCCACACAAATGATGTAGCGAAACAATTACTCAATTCAGCACCAATTCAAGGCAAATGCAGGCAGTGCCGTCGCTGCAAGTATCTTAAAACGCCTGGTTTAACAACAAACGAGAACAACAACAACACTGCGAGGAAGAAAAAAAATACCGCAAGCGAGGAGATTAAAAGAAAAAAACCAGAGGAAGACTGCAGCACAGAATAAACATTGTTAGCGTTTAGTACGTCTTCCAATTGGGACAATATTTACACTCAAGGCACGAAATCCCGATGTACACGATCAACGCTGACACCATGCTGCCCTGCCCTATACTACCCTGCCCGGCCCTGCCCTGCCCTGCTCAGCACGGCCCGGCCTGTTTGCCAAGCAGCCAGCCTGCCAGCGCTGAGGATCGTCAGATATAAATAAGCGACGGAGTAACTTGCAGATACTTTTATTTGTATGGATGAGTGGATGAATGTTGGCATGAGTGTATGTGAGTGTATATGTGTGGTTGTGTGTATGTGTGGTTGTGTATATGTATGGTTGTATGTTTGCATGAGTTTGTGTGTTTGTGAACAGCGCAAAAGCAGTTTGGCCTTGAAAATTTTCAAATACCTCACATAAAGTATACTTAAGCACATATGTACGGGTTATAGGAGGGATGTAGTGGATCAGGCCAAAACAACAACAACAACAATAACAATTACAAAAACAGCACACTAAAAACAACAACAAAAATGAAATCATCTTGAAAAAAATTTCAGCAAGTATTGAAAGAAGAAAAAGAAAACGACTAAGAAAAAAAGAAAATAAGCAAAAGAAAAAGGCAAAAACAGGCGATTTTTTATATAACTAACATGCATGTCAAAAATCAGCAAAGGAGCTGCAAATAATCAGCATTAGGCATGGTTTTCATTAAAAACTTTAAGAATGTGTCGAGCCAGTTCCAGAAGTGGACAAACAGCGCACGAATCGAGTGGAGTGTTCGGAAGGAATGAGTGAGCGCTGGTGCTGCGTCTGCTGAGACACAATGCTGGCAAGATTCTAATTAAAAACATATGCCAATGGGCATTCACGAAACAACAAATTTTGAACAAAATATTTTAGCAATAAACTATGAAAATTTGCTTGGATTTGGGCACGGAATGTGGCCAATATTCATACACTCAGCGAAACTGCTCGCACAGATCAACATATTTGCTATGAATGAGGTTCAATAATGAATGAGATTTAAGAAATGAATTAGTTTATAAGGCAGCAACTTTAATGGCAGTACCACGAAATAATCATTCGAGTCGTTCAATACACTATAATGATGAGCTTTAGAACTGTGTTTAACTTTGTTAAGTGGTGTACTAAAAAACCTTATTTCCAACCTGGTTAAAATATGTCACCATAGCGCACTAAATCGTTGCCTACTTTTAGGCAGATCCATTAAAGTGTGTTGAACAGCAGGAAGGTTTGTGTCATTTTGGAGAAGGAAATATCAGGCATACATTTAAAGGGTCAGTAAGCAGTGCTACTGGTTGAACCAACTTGTACTACTCCTTGAACCTAGTAGTCGAGAGGACATCCACCTCGTTGAAAAACTTTCACAGCAAAGTCATTTATCATATATTTGCACAGATGCAAAAAGAAGTCAAACCTGGAAATTTCTTACAAGATTAAGACAGTACAAAGCTCTTTTGGGGGAAAAAGAAGTCAAACCTGGAAATTTCTTACAAGATTAAGACAGTCCAAAGCTCTGACTGTGGGTACCAGGCCACAGATGTGTAGCGGGAAATGAGAATGCTGATAGCTTAGCAAAGAAAGCTGCAACCTCTCAACTCAGTGGATCTGAACCTTTCTGAGGATTATCATCCAACACCATTGGAGGTCTGCTGAAAAGTGCGCACTTGCAAAAATAAGTCCAACCTAAAGGAGCGAGAGTTAATAAACATGCCTCGGAATAAATAGAGAATCATCACAGCCGTTTTAAGCGGACACTGTAGACTCAACTATCACATGAATAAATTGGGTTTATCTTCAGATGCCATCTGTAGATTCTGTGGAGAAAGTAATGAAACCTCACTGCACTGATCGCAGATTGCGGACTTTGGCACACAGAAGACACAAGTGTTATGGAGAATATATCTTAGATATGAGCAAAATACCTCAACCTGTTTCCCCACAATACTTCTTCTTCTGCTGTTGGTAATATACCTGACAGAAGATCTATAGAAGAATCGATCCTTATATAAATAAATAAATAGGGGCATCACAACAGGTCCTTCCATAAATCTATCACCCTTCAATAAATCTATCTTTCCACCTTCAATAAATCTATCTATCTACCTTTTTCGCTAGTTATCAGTTCAAAGTCTACCATTTAACATGGATAATGCATCTTTTATTCACCGCATCTCATCTCTTAACACCATAAATGTGTTACGAAAATGGCACCTGAGTCCTGCGAACATTTTTCAAAGCAAATCATTGTATGTGATGGATCCAATTTGCTTCACAATTAGTTCCGAATGATAAAATACTGTCATCTTTGAGGCCAAGGCGGCCACAGAGGTATTGATACATGTTGCTGAAACTATTTTTCGGTTTTGGGAGCTGGAGATGACATTGATTCGTAAGCCTTAGACAATGCTGAAGGTGTAACTGCAATGGAAGACATTGGTTGATAGGGCTTCAAAGGTGCTTTGAAGATGCTTTCAATGTGCTTTGAAGGTTCAACTTTTACAGTCAATAGAGCCCACTATAGGCAAATAATAGACATTTAGAATACGTGTGCTTTTAACAGACAAGGACCCTTCACAATTCATACAAAAATATCTTACTGCCCGAAAATATTATTGGCCACTTCAATTGGCCATCAAGGTTGCTTGATTTGACACCGTTAAACTTCTTATTATGACACCAACAGCTCTGGACCTGCTTTAGGATCACATTCACAAATTTTATGAGCTGGGATAAATGCTGGATATATCTGTAAACTAAGCTTTGGATAACTAATTGGAGAAGGCGCGAGCAGAGCAGAGGCGCCTGAGGGGAGTTTTTGAAGTCGACCCTAACCCGATAACGGATTGTGATCACTGATTCTGGGGTCAGACTATCTAAATAAGCAAGTAAGTAAGTTAGATGTGTAGACAACCCCGCGAATTGTATTGACTCTTGATGATGATATTGAAGGTCGTTGGAGGTTAATTTAATGAAATTTGTGTTCCCTATGGTGAGTGCAGGAATGAAAATCTTAATTATTCACAAAAATCTAAGGAGATAAGTGGTTTATCATACAAAAAATTCCTACCAGTAGCTGGAGATCTTTATATAGTTAGGACCGAACAGAATTGATAACAAGGACCTATCAGAGTTGATAGCAGGGACCGAACAGAATTGATACCCATGACCTAGCAGAGTTGATAGCAGGGCCGAACAGAATTGATAGCTAGGATCCAGCAGAATTGATACCCAGGACCGAGCAGAATTGATAGCAAGGACCGAAGAGAATTTCACGGCGGTATTCACGATATGAATAATAGATGAAGAAAGGATGAAGTAAATAGATGAAGAGTATATCAAGCGAACCTTCCATTGAACTGGTTTTACTGGCATCTTGCCATCGCTTAAATTGAGACCAAAAATGATGCTCTTTTGTACACAAATCGTATTCCCTAAAGGAGCAGAGTGGCATAAAGCAGAACTGGCAACATAATCCGAATTCAGTACAGAAACTACACAAATTTAATGATAGAAATTGACCGTTTGGCAACTGAACAGAAACAACTCTTTGAACAGCCTCATCTGTTCTGTTGCCAAACGCTCATTTTCTATCATTAAATTGTGTAGTTTCTGTTCCAAATGTTCAGGATTCTGTTTCTGTTGCCGTTTCTGCTTTATGTGCGGATCTAAATCCAGTTTTTATTAGCTCACTAAGTAATAAATACTCTCACTATGGTTGGAAAGAGATTCTGGGGAACCATCGAGTTACTCAGTATTATTTTTCTAAGCGTAGCCTACCACAAATTGCAGCATCCTTACACTAGGAGGGAGATTTTATAACTTTAATCATGTTCTCCTTCATATATCCAATACCCACTACAATGGCCTATCCACTAACATGCCTGCCCTCGTGCCTACCCGAATTGCCCATGCTGTCAAATTAATGAAAACGAAATTATGGCTAACAAACGAGAATGAAAAAGCTGCAAAAAGCAAAATTAATTTAACAAAACAATACACGAAAAACAAAAAATATGTTTGCCTGGCAGCAATTCCAAAAACTGCAGACACTGGGTGGGAGCAACATGCAATGTTGCATGAAAAGAAACCGAAACGTGCACAAACCAGAATCTTCCCAAAGTTCTTTCTAATGGCGTGCAGGCAGCGGCAGAGACAGACACCGCCACAGCCTAAAGCCCATTAATGCCGGCTGAAGAAGGTAACAAAATGCATGACAGCAACATGCTGCATAGCCAGAGACCCAGCCTGGATGCATACCCACTCGTAGCTATCGATTTTTGGTCATGGCCTTTGGAACTTTGCTGACACTGCAGATGCTGCTCCTGCCGCTGCTGCTGTGAACATTTATTATTATCATTGGACCAAGAGCGAAGCCGGAGCAGCAGTTGGGCGTATGGCAAGAACAATGCAACATTAGTTGCACACAGGTTCAAGGCAACTTTTCATAGCAGCAGCAGCAGCAACAGCAGACAAAGGCCTGGCAACAATTATTTTCATTTTTCTTAGGCAATAAAAACAAAACCGAGTCGAGGAATAACGCCAACACTTAAAAAAATAACAAGCAACATAAAAAAAGCACTCTCACAGAAATTGTGCAAAATTGCATTTGAAAAGAAATTTGTGCATTAGGGGTGTTCACGGAGTAGAGTAATGTGATGAGTAACTTTAGAAATAGGTTAGAAATATAGGAAAAAATCAAGATTTACATCGAGTTTTCGTCATTCTCTTTCATATTATTTCTTCTGTGTCTTCTTTTCTTCTATTTTTGCTTCTCTTTCTTCTTCTAATTCTTCTTCTCTTTCTTTTCTTTCTTTCTTGTTTATTTCTATGTTATTTTTATGTTATTTCTTTATTAATTTTTAAGGTCTTACTCCGTTCACACTCTGCTTCATTCCTCACTCTGCTTCATTGCTCATTCTGCTTCATTCCCTCATTCTGCTACATTCCCTCATTCTGCTTCTTTCCTCATTCTGCTTCATTCCCTCATTCTGCTTCATTCCCTCATTCTGCTTCATTCCCTCATTCTGCTTCATTCCTCATTCATTTTAGTATCATTCCTTGGTTTTTTCTCTCCAAATTAGTTACTCTTTCGTGTGAACACCCCTATTGTATTTGTTTCTTATGCAAAAAGGTAAAAACGCCAGCCACAGAGCCTTAAGTGCAATGGAATATGAGGTAAGACGTTGGTGGTTGTGGTAATCAAGATAAGCGTCACTCTGCTCTTGGGCTGTGTGGCAAATGCAGGCTGCAGAGCCTGTTGTGACGCTTTTTCCTGATGCAGTTGCCGTCGTTCTTGTTCTGGTGGTTCATGCTAATGCTGCTGCTGCTGCTGCTGATGTTGTTGTTGTTAGGGAACCATGCAAAATGATTTATATTCTAAGAGACAGTCTGACAGTCACACAGACGAGTTGAGTTATATGCATAGATGTGGGCGTAGGCCCGAGCATAACGAACACCATCACCAGCACCAGCAGCAGCAACAGCAACAACACCACCAGCAGCACCACCAGGAACACTGGAAACAACACTACCACCAGCAACAACCAGTAACAATTCCATGCGCATCAGCCACAAATGCAAAGATGCTACAGAAAGTATGCGTCGTTGTTATTGTTGTTGTTGTGGGAACGCATTTGGCAACGGTTGATTAAAATTTATTATGCTTTAAGGAGCCGTGAGGGGGTCCAGCGGCAGCAGCAGCAGCCGCAGCGAGTGTCTAAGCGACAGTAATTGCAAAAATGACACATGGCAAATGAAACATATTTATTCTCTTACTTACACACTCGTTTAGTAAATTTAAAGGGCCTTTTAAATAACTTCGCTCAAGTCGCATTTTAAAGGCTGAGCTTCACTCCCCTTTGATCTGTCCATCCCACCCCACACACAAGTGCCGTTAATGCACTCAACTACGCTTATAATATTAAAAAGGAAACTAACAAAAAAAGTCCACCAAAAAAAAAACCATAAAAAAGAAAGAAATGCTTCTGAGTCTATTGTCAGACTTATTTGATGTATTTGACCTTAATCTGTATTGACACTTTTTGAAATTAGATAACAAACACAACAACAACAACAACAACAACCAAGTTGAAAAAGGCCCACATGTGTGCCTGTGTGTCTCTGTGTGTTTTGTGTTTCGATTTACGCATGCGTAGAGCATCTCATGCGACCAAACAATCGCAACTATTGTGCCCCACAGCTCTCAACTCTCAGCTCCCAGCTTGTAAAGCCTTTTGTCACTCGCAGCCCGTTTAATGCGAGCACTTTTATAGGCTCTCAGATGGATTCAGATTTGTTTTTAGTTTGAGATCGGTTTTTGTTTTACTTGATGTCGATGTTGTATTGAAATTGGTGTATCGTCGTTGTTGTTGTCGTTGTTGTGGTGGTTGTTGTTGTTGTTGTCGTTGTTGTATCGTAGTTATCGTCGTTGTCGTTGTTGTATCGTAGTAGTTGTTGCCTGTTTATGTTGTCAGCGCGTACCGTACGCGCGCGCTAAGCCCCTCCGCCGCTCATATACGCATAAAACCCCATTGTTTCGATTTGGGATAAACGCGTTCACAAAAAATCCCTGAAAAAAATTTGTGTTTCACAAAAAAATACTTTCGAGCCAGCGAAGCATATTTTAATCCAATTAAACTAAAGATTTATGAACTGGCTATAAAAAAATATTGGAAAAAATATAAAAAAATTTTAACATTTTTGTAGTGCTCACGGTGTGTGTGTGTGTGTAGTTTTTATGCAGTTGCTAAGGCTCTCTAATATGGTCGAAATTAGAGTTCCTCATAAAAGGATTGGTGGAATAGGTTACTAAAGGGCTTATTAGTGCCACCAATTGGTGTGGAACTGAATTCAATTGTGTAAATATATGAAAGGGTTCTCCCGTTTCAGAGTTCGAAGCTAGGAATTGGCAAAAAATTATACAAAACATAAATTTCGTGTCTAAGTCTTAAATTGTTCTGACTTACTGACTTCTGAGATTCCTAAAAGAGCCTGAGAAGCTTGAAAAAGGTGTAACTTCCCTTACCTTTCACAAGTTCCTATCTCCCGCCCATACTACTTCCAGTCTTTGAATACAATGGGCATAAATGCTTGAGTGCTTGGGCCCTCCTTCTACGGCGGTTCGCAGGCTTACCCTACCTCTATCCGTCTATCTATATATTGACTGACTGAGCATAAATCCAGAGCCACAATATTTGAAGGTATCAGATCACCTCTTATTAGAGCAAACAACTTCACCGGACATTTCATGTAATAGAACCAGAATTACGCCACTTATATGGCATTCGTCGAAGAACTGACGAGTATCTTGAAGTTCCATATAAAACAATCTCTAATTGTCCAGTTTTTAACATTGAAAGTTAGGTTAGGTTAGGTTAACGTGGCAGCCGGTCTAAGGCCAGCTCACTCAGACCACCGTGGGTCCATTGTGATACCACCGCGTAACATCGCACCTCCGATTCACTCGTCGAACCATTTCGAAGCCCTAACAAAGCGCATAAACATTTAAAGTGTTATCACAAAGTTAGTTACTGCTCGATATTTAAATCTATAGCTACTTTAACACAGTGAAGGTTAACGCTCGATCTCTACAGTATGATCAGTCTTTATAAGCCCTTCTTTCATTATTCTTATACAAATAGAATCCTATGATGTCTACAATCAACAACTTACAATCCGTCACATAGGAAAACTTTCTCTGGGCCTTGTGGACGCATCAACATCACTTGTGAATTGTTTCTTTAGTTAGTTAGTTAGTTAGCTAGTTAATGTGGCTATCCATAGAGGAGATATTTCAACACCACACCGAAGTGGTGATATTTCAGTCGGTTAGAGCCCTTAGCACGAGTGCAAACTCTATTTGGTCTTGATGGGTACTCTTCCTAAGAGAGTATGGAACAAAAAACATCACAAACATGAAGATATGATATGTAATTGGTTGCTTTACCCTCTTCTTCTGTACTCCTAATTCTCTCTTCCAAGATCCTGAAACTATGCCTTACAAAAAACATCACAAACATTAAGATGTATTATGTAATTAGTTGTTTTACCATCTTCTTTTATACTTATTCTAAGTTCCTTAAACTATGCCATGATATAGAGAGATATTCTTAAAGGTTGAGATCAGAAGTACAGCAGTGTTAGCTTTTGTGAATGATTGTGGAATCGGAAACTACTGGGTGCCCTAAGGTCCTTTCCCGAGAGTGAAAGGAAATGTGTTCGACATAGAACTTAGTCCCCAGGTCCCTACGCAAGTGCAGATTAACTCAACCCTACTATAATGAGATTTATGTTGATAATGATTCTCTGAACTCTGATTGTATTTACTCGCTCAATTACTAAATTAAGAAAAAGAGTGTGGAGACACCTGAACAAAGGAAAAAGCGTCCTATATAGCAAGGGTCTCTTAAGTATCTAGGAGTATCTTAATGTATCTATGTGCCTCTTAGTGCATCTAAGATTCCAGCAAGCATGGTCACGATGTTCGAAGCCATATTATGCATTGGTCTTCTATAGCGAAGCGTCTCATATCCACTTTAGTTCAACATGATTAATTACATAGGAAATTCCAGACAACAACACGTTCACTTCCTTCAAGAAGTTTCACTCGCCGACATAATGTTTTTATATTTCTTGCTATAAGGAAGATATCACAGGCAATTTCACTCAACTATAATTATCTTCATATATATCTGCATAAAAATCTTCCCCACTCTCACTTAATAGTTATTCCTTCCATCACTTTGAGTAGTTTCCAATTTGCATAAATTTGCTTGCTTCTTGTTGTTTGTGTTCCTCCTCCAGAACAGAATCTTTTCACTCCGCATTAGCCGAGCAGAGATCAAATTTTGACATACTCGAACATAAACTGACAGGCAATCAAATCGCTACCAGGAATAACCACAAAAAACCAAATTTGGCAAACACTTCTGAGGAAATCAAAGAAGATTCGTTTGCCGTGATTCTCTGCTTTTTATGATGGTCATATTTTTGCTTTTGTTTTCATTTTTTCTTGGCTGTTGTCGGTTGTTGAGGTTGTTGTGTGAAGAGCGAAGAGGCGCGGAGTGCGAGGAGCAACTTTCACTTTTCATAAAAGATGAAAAGCATTTGAGAAGGCGTATTTTTAGAATAATAAAAATGCATTTGTAAAACAAACAGGAAAGGCGGCAGGGAGCAGTGCAACGCATGCCCGTATGCACCATGCAGCATACAGCATGCAGCATGCACCATGCAAATAGCACTTTTGCTTCTCGCTCGTAATTTAAATTTGAATGCAACGCACTTGTGTAGAAAGAATCACTTCCGTTTGTTCAATGTTTCGCAAAGAATTTTCAATATTTTCTTTTTTTGTTATGTTAATTTTGCCACCGCAGCACAGCCATTTCTCCCATACCCCCCACCGCTTACTCCCCCACCGCAAAGAGCCTAAATCCCTTTCCTATTGTTGCGGAGCTGCTGTTGTTGGTGATGTGTGGCAATTTTTCATCATAATTTGCTGTGTGGCAAATGCATTTTGCCACCTTCCGAGTGTGGCGGACTGCATGTGGCTGTGTGTGTGAATATGTGTTGTGTGTGTGTGTGTGTGTGTGTGTGTGTGTGTGTGTTGGTGAAACCAAGTGGTGAGTGAAGTCAAGAACCCTTGAGAGCGGGCACAGCCAAACGCACAGACAAAGTAATTACATTTTAAATAGGGGCCGCAAGCCAAAGCCTGGCAAACAACATGGCAGGAAGGCAGGAAGACAGGTAGGTAGGTAGGTAGTTAGGTAGGTAGATAGGTAGATAGGCAGGTAGGTAGGTGGTAATCAGCACAAGGCAGTAAGTCAGGCAGCCCGGTTGGAAGGAAATTTGCTACGCTGGCATAATTCCAAGCTGCATCTTCCGACTCCTAACGAGCTGCACACAAGCGTGTGTCTACAGCTTCGAGCTGCTTGGAAGGCATGCACAACACAATGGCACAGGTGTATTAGAGTCCCTGTGTGTCCCTTAGTCCCCCTGTGATTCCCTGTGAGCCCTGTGTTCCTCTGTGTGTCCCTGTGTGTCTCTGTGCTATTCTGTGTCCCCGTGCGCCCCTTTGTGTGGCTGTGTGAATGTGTGCTACGTTGAAAGATGCATATGTTTGAAGTAATTAGCATGGATGCAGGCATATAAATTGGTGGTTAAAGTGGTCAGACCGTGTGTGTGCCCGTCTATAGACGAGATAATGGATGTGGTGAGCCATACAGGGGGTATTATGGTCAGTCTCTTAAAACATCTTTTACATTTAAAGGATGATTGAAAGCGAAGGGAAATTTTAAAAAAAAATTTCGGTATAAATTAGGAAGAAATTAGCCTAATATCATCGGTATATAGAGAACAGCTCATACCAGATCTTCTCGACGTTCTATATAACAGCAGACATGGTGGAATTACACAAAAATCTTATAAAAACTGAAAAATTTCCTCACACAACTTCTCATTGGTGAATATTAAACTAAAAATCTGAAGTGGGTTCTTAAAATATGTTCTCATTTCTTTTTTAATTATCATTGAAATACTCCCATACAATATATATGCGTATTCCCTTAAAATCGCTTAGGGTTCAGAAAATTATCGCTGTGAAAGTATCGCCACTTTTCAATACTTCTTGTCAAGTGTAATTATAATTGATAAAGATCAACGAGGCTACTGCGTCTCATTGCGCAAATCTGAAAGAAGTCATGCGAGCCAACAGATAGCTTAAGGAAATACTCGCGTTCATTCGAGGGGACATTTCCGATAGGGGATCTCCAATATATTTATCTAGAATTGTTGTAAACAAAGTGAAAATAATTGTGCGAAATTCGTACGAATCTTCAAGTACTTTGTTTGCACCTCATTCACTTCAGTGTCAAAAATAATCTCCAATTTTGTCTTTTTCTTTTGTTCAGTCTTTTAATTAGAAATGTCTGCTACTGATAATACGAGTAATGCAGCAGTTCCCATCGCTAGTTTTGTATATAAAGCTCCGTTACACCTGCGAAACAGTTATAATTCGCTAAAGAGACACTCGGTCAAGTTGTTCAAGTAAACATGAAATTCTTCAAGTATTTCGCTTTCGCCATTCTTCTATTGTGCCTGTTCGCTGACCAGGGCGAGGCTGGTTGGGGCAAGAAAATACACAAAGCTGTGGTGAGTTCAAATGGGAACAAGGGATTCTGAGGTCTTTTACAGGAGCAGGAACTATGATTCCGAAATTAAATTAGATGGGATTGAAAAATAAAGGAGCAAACCGGGCCGCGAAGCTATTTTTCCCCATTAAATTTATTTAGAAATCAATTAACGGTAACTATCCTTATGTCTGTTGTGAAATAGTTTCTGTCTTGGAGATATAGGAGCAAATTATTGTAATTCGGTAACTGAATAAGACCTTGTTACCAGAGTCATCTAATATATTAATCGTTTTATACAAATATATTTTCAGCATCAAGGAAATTCTCATTAAAGGACTCCGAAACTGCCATAAAATATGGTCAACTCTCAAGTTTTAGAGTCTTACATTACACTATCCACGAATATCCTAAGAATTTTAACCGGGGTTCTATCTGGACAGTGTACCTAAAGAACATCTGAACAAGTTAGGAATTGTAGCAAGTCCCATGTGAAGATTCTGTGAGGAGCATACTAATTTCCAGAGCACATAATTGGGATTTGTGGGGCATTGATGGACAGAAGGAAAAGTAGATGGGTTCTTTTCAAGTATTACGTAGCTCAATAGCAGAACTTGACCCACCCGACATCCTCAAATTTTTTAAGGCCTCAGGATGGATGAGATTTTATAGGGATATCCTATTAGCAGAGGGTACTACAATAGATCTTTTTGGTCGCAGTACTTCACACACCTCCTAATACATTACGTTATATGGCCGACTATCGAAGTGTCCCAATTTGTATTGAAATTCAACTAAGATCGCAAATTTTCCCAACAGCGAACAGATTACCTGATTCTCAGATACTGATCTGAATTACCACAACTCCAGGAAAGTGCCTCTTAGGTCGCAGAACATTTTCAAGTTATCAGACTGATAAAGAAAATTTCAACAATCATAAAACCCCAACTGCCTTAAGTTGAATAGAATCCAAGCATTCCAATTGAGTTGCTAACGAGGATTCAGGGACTTGCTGATGCACTAATAAACATTAGTTGAATTCCACTCAAAAAAGTGTTGAGAAGTTCAAAAAGATCCCAGATCGCTTTTCCTGAAGAAATAGTTGAGTATTGAGTATTATATTTATTCTTTATTCATCAGATAATTAGGTAGTTCTAAATTAACCACCAAAATATCAGTTTAGTTCTGCGAACTCAAAGAAGCTGAGAAGTGATTCCACCTCTAGGGATACTGGTACTGATACTATCCCCACAAACTAAATTTTCTTAGTGATTCAGTTTGTCAGGACTAATTTAGCTTTACCTCAAAGCTGGAAATATTGTTTCCAAACAGTTTCCGATAGAGAGTAAATTTTCGTTGAGTTTCAGGACTATGTATTCCGTGATTATTCACCATTGTCAACAAGTGTAATTTTAGAAATATACTTCTTTAGTCCCAAAAAAAGGGGTTTTCTGGAAACAGAATATTCACGATCAAAGGCTTCAATTTATTCCGTAGGAAGACTTCCATTTCTTACCATCTATCAGACCGTGCAACAAACTCTTCCCAAGCGTTGGTTTTGTTCTACTGTAGTCCAGAATATGGTGTTAAGCCTAAAATTGCACATCCTTTCGTAGTTCGGTTTATCAGCAATGATTGTATTTCATTTAGCTATGAACTGGTTCGGACTCTACTCTTCTCGCCCTCTCTTTCTTTGTGTTTCTCTCTCTCTTTGTGTTTCTCCATCTCTCTATCTTTCTTTCTCTCTCTGTATCTCTCGATAACTTTCATTTTTATTCCCTACTTTTCAGAAAAAACTCAAGCACACCATTCACGAAGCCGCCGGAGTTGCCGGAGATGCCGGTGCAGTTGTTGCCGGTGGAGCCGCTGTTGGCGCTGTTGTGGGCTAATCTAATTTTATATTTATTATAATCTTTTTTTTGTTCTTTTGCAAAATATTAATATGGAAACATTATAAATCGTATTCGTATAATTAAGGACTCTGTGCTAATAAATATTTTAAAAACTTATACTTACGCAATAACTCCGCTTGTTTTATTCCGAACGTCATCATATCTTAACAATACTACAGAGAGGGATCTATTGTTCTATCTTTTATTAAGTCGATACTTTCAGAAATTATCGATAATTTTAGTGGATAATTTCAGTAGATCACTTCAGTAGATCATTTCAGTCTAAAATTTCAGTCGATACTTTCAGTCGTTAATTCCATTCGATACTTTCATTCGATAATTTCATTCGATAATTTCAGACGATAATTTCAATCGATAATTTCATTCGATAACTTCAGTCGATAATTTTAGTCAATAATTTCTGTCGAAAATTTCAGTCGATACTTTCGGTCGTTAATTTCACTGCATAATTTCTGTCGATCATTTTAGTCGATAATTTCAGACGATAATTTCAGTCGATACTTTCAGTCGAGCGTTTCAGTCGATAATGTCAGTCGATAATTTCAGTCGATAATTTCAGTCAATAATTTCAGTTGATACTTTCAGTCGATAATTTCAGTCGATACTTTCAGTCGTTAATTTCAGACGATAATTTCCGTGGATAATTTCAGTCTTTACTTTCAGTCTATAATTTCAGTCGATACTTTCAGTCGTTAATTTCAGACGATAATTTCAGTGGATAATTTCAGTCGATAATTTCAGTCTATAATTTCAGTCGATAATTTCAGTCGATAATTTTAATCAATAATTTTGTCGATAATTTCAGCCCATAATTTCAGTCTATAATTTCATTCGATAATTTCAGTCGATAATTTCAGTCGTTAATTTCAATCGATTAATTTCAGTCGATAATTTCAGTCTATAATTTCATTCGAGAATTTCAGTCGATAATTTCAGTCGTTAATTTCAATCGATTAATTTGAGTCGATGATGTCAATCTATAATTTCAGTCGATACTTTCATTCTTGCATTTCCACATGGACCAGAATATGACTTAAATATCCTTCCCGGATAATCTTCCACTTCACGATTTCTTCACTTACTACGACAATTTGATATGATGGCATTTTCGTTTATTCCAGGCTTTAACTCTTTTTCCTTAGCATTCGGTTTGAAATCCTTAAGGGAATCCTCCTACTTGCACTTAACCCTTAAAAAGTGAGACCACGATCTTGATGACACGATCCGGATGGCTAATAGAAGTCACCAAATCGCAGTCATCATTCAATAGAGCCACTGTTTCACCACTTTTTAACATATGGTCCCATCATGGTGTAAGTTCATGTTTTCCAAATAAAATTCCATCCGATTATGGCCTCAAAAACTCAGTTATCATTTGCTGCCATTAATCTTAATTTGCTGCCACATCTTCATCCTTTTTGTTGGCATATCTACCAAAAAGTCCCCAACAAAGAGTAACTATCGCATCATGTAACTAACTGAGATGGACCCCTTGTAGGTGAAATGGCCTACTCCACATCTCTGGATGTGATTTCTTGCACAGTATTTGTTGATTGAAGGAAGGAAATTCACAAAGCTGCGGCGAGTTCAAATGGGAACAAGGGATTTTTAGATATTTTAGAGGAACAGGAACTATAATTCCGAAATTAAGTTTAATCGTATATAAAAATAGAGGAACAAACCGGGCACGAAGCTATTCTTCATCATTAAATCATATATTGAATCATCTAAAAATCAATTATCGCTAACTGTCGTTATATCTGTGACAGTTTCAGTCTTGGAGGTATACAAGGAAACTACTCTAATTCAGACTGAAGGAAATTCTCATTAAAGGACTTCACGAAACTACTTATGAATGGTGCACAAACTCTCCAGATGTCGGAATTTGTATTGCAATTCTACCATGACTCCAAATTTTGTCGATAGCGAACATAATTCCTAGTCCGTAGTTACTGATCCGGATGATACAACACTTGAGAGGGTTCAGTTGTGCTTGGAGTGGTCAGTTCTTCATCTCTGGATGTGATTACCACTTCTTACACACTTATACCAATAAATTATGGAGTAGCCTGCTAGTATTTGCAACCCTACGCATGTGAAATACAAACCATTGTTTCACTTAATACTATATTAGAAAGAATTGCTCACCCTGTATGATGCACTCGACAACACCTCAGTCGGCTGTACACGCATAACAACCAAGTCACATAAAATGTCACAGGCCTGAACCATTCGCCAGTCGCCAGTCGCCCATCCTCATACTCCACGCTCATTTGAAAGAATTATGAAAATTCTTTTAACAACTCTCGCAACGCTCGCTCGCATAAAAGAATAAAAATAATAATAATAATAAGAAGAAAAATAAAAATAAACATAAATAAAATGCAAATAAGAAGAGCTGAAAGGAGACGAGAAGAGAAGAGAAGACAGGAGAGTCTTGAATATCCTCACCAGTGTTTTACTTGAGTTGTGCGTCGAGAGTGGTGGTGGAGATGGTGGTGCTGCTGGTGGTGGTGTTGTTGATGATGGTGGTGCTGGTGATGATGACTTTCGCGATTCGTCATGCGGTTAACTTTAGACTCTGGGCACTTTCAGATGGTTTCACTCGAAAAATTTGTATTCTTGGGAGCGAGTGCAGCGAGTGGAGCTGCGCCTCTTCTGTTCTGTGTGTGTGCCCATTTGCATATGATTGGTTTAGACTAAGGAGGCCTTCTAACTGATGCAGGGGGCTGGATTGGGCCGAGTGTCGACTGCTGACTGCCAACTGCCAATTGCCAACTGCCGAGAGCCAACTGCCGAGTGCAACGTGCAACGGGCAGAGTCGGAGCGGTGCAAGTGTGTAATTTCTCAACTGATATCGTTGAGGCTGTTGCCGTTTGTTGCTGTCACCGCTATTGTTGTTGGCGTCATCTCTTTCATTAATGGTGTTTTTGTTGTTTCATTGCTGATGTTGTTGTTGTTGTTGTTGTTCTTACTGCAATTGCAATTACAACAATTGCAAAACACAAACTATGCGAGAAACGGTTGACGTTGACGATGACGTTGACCATGAAAAGTTTAAGAACCCCAACGCTAGCGACAATTCTTTCTATGGTGCCAAAGCGCAACGACATCGATCAATGGCCAATGTTGGCATTAGTTGCACTGACATACAACATACGCACCGACTGCCACTCAGCCAACGAGGCAGCCAGGCAGGCAGGCAGTTAGTCAGCCCCTTGAATAGGCTCGGGTTCGGGTGGAGGGAGAGGCCAACTTGTGTGTTTGTTTGCTTGCGGCTTAGAAGAGTTGCGGACCTGAAAGTTGCTTGAACTGCAGCGCTAGCGAGCGATTGATACGCTTTGCTTGTCGTCGCACATTGATAGACGTTGTTGAACGCACGGACGGACGGACAGACGGACGGACACTCAAGCAATTGGCTATTTCGTCGCCGTTTGCACGCATACTTTATGCGAGCGCATATCTGCAGGAGGATATCGTTGCAATTTGTTGACAGCCGCAGATAATTTGTCAACGGAGTGCAAAGAAAGATAAATGAAGGTGTTGCCTGCCTTTTAAAGTTTATTTGTTGGCTTATTGATAAGCACGCATAAACACACACACACACAAACACACGCACTCTCATCCGCGTATGGCAAAAGCTGCGAAACTGTTTTTGAGGATACAATTTTGTACGCTAATTGAATTGTAAATGTTTGTACCCAAGGGAAGAACGATATGAGTGAGATTACAGCGCCGCGTCCTAAAGTGTTGATAGCATTTGCACCAAGGTCGTAGTTGCAGAACATGTCCGACTCCGACTGTCAGGGAGCGCAATTAGTCAGACCTGGAAACTCTGACACCAGCAAATGGTATTCGATTACTAGAAAGGAGCCGTTGATTACACACAACCCAAGACTTTTATGTCAACCGAAGCCCATATACGATAGTGGCAGATTCTTAATCAGAGCCGCATTGATAAGGGACTCTTCACTAATTATTGCCTTTGACCATACTAGAAGGATATGTGAATGTAGAAAATGTAGTGAAAAGGTGGACACAGCAGAATGCCTGAAATGAGTTACTATGATGGTTTGACTAGAAGCCACTGCAGTGATTTGAAAGATGTGTACTGACAACAAAAGGACCTATAAGGAGAGAACGGTGTCAGAATGAGTCAAACTAGATTGATTTATAACGTTTGTGCTCCTTCCTTTATCGATCTATCAAAATAAATTCAATGAGTCTGATATAAAAGGTCTTTTTTCCTTCCTTTATCGATCTATCAGAATAAGTCCAAAAATAAGTCTTTATTTTTTCCCTTATCGATCTATCAGAATAAGTCTGATGTAATGTTTTTATTCCTTCCTTTATCAATCTATCAGAATAAGTTTTTATTCCTTCCTTTATCGATATATGAGAATAGGTCCATTGAGTCTGAAGTAATAAGTCTTTTCCCTTCTCTTATCGATCTATCAGAATAAGTTTTCATTCCTTCCTTTATCAATCTATCAGAATAAGTTTTTATTCCTTCCTTTATCGATCCAACAGGTCCAATGAGTCTGATGTAATAAGTCTTTTTCCCTTCCTTTATCGATCTATCAGAATAAGTTTTTATTCCTTCCTTTATCAATCTATCAGAATAAGTTCTTATTCCTTCCTTTGTCGATCTATGAGAATAGGTCCAATGAGTCTGATGTAATAAGTGTACTTATTCACACTCCTTTATCCATTTATCTAAGATATATCTTACAGTTGGCGGTGTATCACACCCTTAAATAAATCTACAATATAGGCCGACGAATAGTGGAGTGGAAGAGTTTTTTTCTGGAAAATTATGAAGCCACCTAAAGACAATAATTGAGCTCAGTGGAATCATGTGCTGAATGCTATGAGATTCTTTCTCACCACCCTCAAATCAATTTGTGGGAAGCAAAGTAAGTAATTCGGGAATATAATGTCATCCAGTACGATTCTCTTCATACGCCATACAAAAACTCAAACTTGTAGCACCAACAAAGGTAACAGTGTATTGAAGGTTCGAACACATCATCAATGAGTTGCAATGGCCTGTAATTAGACTAGTCAATCAATGTTCGATCAATGTTCGATATCTGTTAGATCAAGTTCGAACAATGGCCGACCAATGTTCGCTCACTGTTAGATCAATGTTCTATGCATGTTCAATCAATATTCTATCAATGTTCTATCAATGTTCGACCACTGTTAGATCAATGTTCTATGCATGTTCAATCAATATTCTATCAATGTTCGATCACTGTTCGATCAATGTTCTACCAATGTTCTATCAATGTACGATCATTGTTCATTCAATGTTGGATCAATGTTCGATCATTGTTCGGTCAGAGTTAAATCAAAGTTCAATTAATGTGCAAGCAATGTTCGATCAATGTTCGATCACTGTTAGATCAACATTCAAATGCTTATATCTATGTTTGATCGCTTTTGCGTTCGTTCAGCCCTTCACAACCATCCTCTTAAGGAGTGCAACTGGATTCGAGAGGGGGGTGGGGGGTACTTAAATAAGCCGCTAATGACTCGTCACACACTTTCTTGTGTAATCTCCGCCTTTTCATGTTTTAATCTATTTTAAATGCATTAAAGAGACAAATACAGCCCTCGACTTTGTTGTTCCAATTGGTGATTGAACGGACTCCTACATATGTATCTCCAAGCAAGGCAACCAATTCAACTGGCCGCAAGCATAAATCAAAATTTCCGCCTAAAATTCCTGGAACCCTCAATTACTGGCTTTGCAACGAGCCTATTTCACAATTTAAGCGAGAGATTCTTTTTTTCCTTACTTCATTTAAATTGAGAAGAAGATTTTTAGTTTTTTGTCTAAAAAGCGCTTCTTTACAATCTCCCCCACAAAATTGGCTGGCTGCTTGTTGTGTAGTCCCCCCGCCTCCGAACGAAAAATAAAGTATCTTCAGTTTTCATTAAGCGTATTGTATCTACGCATTTGTTGGCAGTTGTTGCGGTACTGACTGTCATTCTCAAACGAATTTCGGCATAAATCATTCACATGGGTAAATGCTGCACACATAAATTAAAATCTATCTATGGGAGTTGGCTTCGACTCGTACGAGCATGGAGCAACGCACGTAGAGCGCATGCACTCCTCCCCACACACACACACACACATACACACACACTCACACTCTCAGATAGACTCTTTGGGGCATGAGAATTTTTATTTGCGCACGCTGCCCATTAAAACGTAAATTAACAAATTATGGCATTGCTCGGTCGCTGGTTGAGGACCCAATTTAAATATTGTCTATTTTCAATGGTTCTTTTTTCTTCTTCTTGTTTTCTTTAACATATTTTTTTTCTTTTCATAAATTTTGATTTCATAAAAAGCCGCCTTTGTTCTCGTTTTTGCTGCTTCATAGATTCGATTGTGGTATTTATGCGTACATGCCATAAACGTGACCTTTTCCGCAGGCAGCACTGCGTCAGCGCCCAAGTTTCGTGGAATGATTTTAATAGTTTTTAATTTGAATTTGTGAACACTTTTATGTGAGATTTCTGTGTTAGTTTATTTTGTATTCGTGTCTGTGCATAATTCTTTGAACCAGACTGGCCTAGAGAAGCGTACGAATTAATTAAAAATCATAAACATATTTTTTAATTGCTGCATATATTAAACAAGCGAGCGAAAGGAAAGCGTTTGATTGCAATGCCAGTTTAAAGATTGTCTAATGATGTCTGTGTAGTGATGAATGGTAGCAGGCCAGTGTTTAAGGTGTGTTATGCTACAAGATTTGACCATCGTGATAAGTCATGTGACCCTCAAGAGATGAGCGAGTTATATCTTAATATTATTTAACAATTATATCTCATATCTTTTATATCTTAATATCTGTTAAACACTTTATACCTCATACACTACGAGACGTATGACAAAAAGTGTCTTTAATCCACACAATTAACCGGTGCCTAATGGTGCCCAAATCACACCTGCCTTAAGCGATGCCATCCCATGACTCGTTGTCTTATATAAGAGATGACAGAACTAAATTCCTTCACAGGGGAGAGGGTTCAGAATTACCTAAATATTTGAATCGGAGAACTAATTTCCATAAAAAACCAAAATTGTTGTCTTCTTTTCTTCTCACAAAATTTGGAAACTTGTGAACCAGAATAACAACATTATCCCAGAAATATATTCGCCCACGCAATTGTGTTTTATGTGATCAAATCAGTCGATACCAGGCGATACATTCCTATATTATTATTCAATACATCATTATTCAATACAACTCTACACTCCTTTTTCAAAACAACCCTACATTCATTCATAAACACTACTGAGAAATCCTCAGAATGGAAGCAAAAATTTCTAGAGCCCTAACAACTCTCGAGGTGGATCGCTCATTCAGCAATAACCTGGGAACTGGCAGATTGATGCATGTCATCAGGTGCCATCAGTAGTGCTACTCTTCCTGAATAATCTTTCCCTTCTGTGGAGCTTAGCTGTAAAGCAGCTGCTGAACATAATATTCAAAGAGGTGGAATACAAATTTACTACACTCATAAACACTATTGAGCAATCTCTAAAATGGAAGGAATAACTTCTAGCGCCCTAACATATCTTGAGGTGCATCGCTCATTACGTGAAACAGTAATCTGTGTATTGGCATATTGATTCCTTCCTAGAGGTGCCACCAGAACTGTCCCTCTTCCTGGGTAATGTCATTTTAGCGTCCCACCTGTAGGACTTAGCTGCCAGTCAACTGCTTAATGTATTGCTGAAGGAGGTGGAGTTCAAACTTAATGCATAAATTGACCTGTTCTGCATCGGCATGTAAAGAATAATTCTCTAAATAAAGTGTGTAAATGGACTCGGAACTGCGCCCAGTGTAAACCGATCAATTGGTCTATTTTGAGCTATTGGAACCTCTGGACATATTATTTCAATTTCAGGCCGTACAGGTCGGCTCCGAATACAAGATCTATGGACCCAGATTCATCAAAGTTGAGGTCAGCGAGAGCGAGTTTCAGGCATTTCTTTATGAGACGAGAACGGATGCATTTGATTGTTAGAGCAGAGATGGGTAGATCGATAAAACATTTACCATTACTAATGCACCCTGTATAGCAAAACTTCCTTCACTGTTGCCATGGAAAACATAATGCCTAAAAGCCCCTTGACTCGGCCCCAACAACTGAGCAGAAGAGATTATACTGAATCGTAAGTTCTACTGGAGGTTTAATAGGCTGATATCTGTTACGAACGATTTTGACTCTTCCAAAGTGGCTGTACAGAGAAACCTCTGAAGTTACATTTATGTTATAAGACATCCTGAGTTTTGGTAGTGTGATCTGATGAGCAGGTTATATACTGTAATCAAATTGGAAGCATCCCGAGATCTGCATCTCTAATACTCAGTGAAGTGTTGACTTCTGGCATCAGAAAATAGAAAACAAAGATGAAACATTGTTGGGATATGAGTCATAAGTTCCACAGGACATTCTTTTTTATTCCCTGCTCTCATTTCTAGCTTGGAGCATATACATACAACTACGGAGTGATGAGCAGACTATATATCGAAATATCCTTGAAAAATTCAGAGATCTGCATCTCTAACAATCAATGGAGTGTTGACTTCTGACATCACAAAATAAGGCACAGCCAAGAAGCAATGTTGTGGTATGAGCTTAACCTATGAGCATTAAGCTACTCCCTTAATGACTCATATTAATTTGGTACTCCCTGCTCTCATTATACCTTGGAATGCAACTGCGGAGTGTAATAATAAAAACAACAACAACTGTCACCAACATCTACACTTACAACACAACCCCCAACATTAATTATATGGCAATGAGTTGGACTCAAACATGTGTGATACCAAAATACCCGTAGTGCAACTAGTAGAGTAGTGCAAGAGAGAAAGAGAAAGGGTTTGTGAATGAGTTGGGAAAGGGTTGGTTGGAGCTTTTGGGTAGGAAAGAAACTAGTGATGGTGTTGTGTGTGATTGCTGTACAGAGTAAAGGGAGCTGAAATTTGTTCGATCGGAGACCAATAATAATGGAATTTTCGCGAGGAAAGTAAGTATTTTTCGTCGATGAAAATGTTCGCCATATCACGGTCAATGGAGTTCCCTATTGTGCCACGTTGGAAGACTATTTTTGGCCAGAATTGGATGGACTTGACATCAATGATACGTAGTTCCAACAAAATGATTCCACAGCTATCAAACGATTCATCTATTGAATAGGAAGTTCGGTAATCGTGTAATCTCGAGAAATGGTCCTATCGAATAGTCACCTCGGTGCGATGGTACGATTGGATTTCTTTATATGGGGTTACGTTAAGTCGTTGGTTTATGCTAACAAACCAACAACGTTAGAGGAGCTCAGTAACAATATCGAACATGATATTGACAACATTCCGGTCGATATGTGTGGAAGAGTGGTGGAAAATTGACTCCAAAAAATCGACCGCTGCAAACGTGCTTGCGATGGTCATATTTCATAGTTAAATGTAAGTTGTGTACTAAACCTGGAATAAATTTCATCCCAATATCTCAATCATTCAATTCATATTTAAATACAAAATTGTTAAGTCCTTATTGAAGATCCCGTTAGTCGCACATCAAAACTAAAAAAATATCTTGAAATCTTCTATGAGCCTCTGCCAACATTTTGTACACCACTTCAGATATTTTCCTTCATATTTGTAACAACACTGCAATGCAAAATTTCCATTCCAGCAACACCGAAATTAGTCTTCTGCACATTTGATAGTCACCATCCATGTCTTGATAGTCACAATCCATGTCTTGATACTCACCATCCATGTCTTGATACTCACCATCCATGTCGGTCTCATAAAATATGCAAGAGTGAACTCTTTGTTTCACGAGTGCTCACGGACACTTTTCTAAATACTTAAATACTTCTTTTTTCGGCACTAATTTCACTTGAATGCACTTCATAATTTCTTTCCAATTGCTGCCACTGCCAATTGTCCTCATCAGTCATGGTCTAATTACAGTTATTTGCCGTTGGCCACAAAAACCATTCAAAAACAGAAAGGAAGGAAAAAAGAAACCAACTGCATTTCCACAAGTGCAGAATCCATGAACTGCCGACGTGGTAGTTGCCGCTTCTGCTAAAAGGGGGTTAAATTAACTTTTATTAACAATGCCAGCAGTCACAGTCGCAGCAGAGCCGTGGCCACAGCGGATGTAACGGTTGACAAATAATGCATTTATGCACGCCAAAGCGGGCAGGACTGCCAATTCGCATGCCATGTGAAATTTTCTGCACAAAGAACCATTTCCATTATTTTTTTCACTTTTTGCACTTTTTTCCACTTTTCGTTGTATTTTTAATTTAAATATAATTTCGTAAATCTTTGTGCAGTTGCACAGTCGACTGAATGTATGCGGTAAAAAAGAACAACAATCGTTTTAATAAGGGACTAGCAAAAAAAATGTGATTCCCAGAAATTAACGGATGCGCATTTTTTGTGCTGGACACACAATTAGCGGACTTAACCAGTGGAACCAACCATTACGGTCATTGAAGCCAGGTTGCCAGAGCAGAGAAATTGGGGTAGATCCATAGCACATATGCCATTACGTAAGCACCCTGTATAGTAAAACTTCCTTCCCTGCTGCCATAGAAAAATGTCAACGCCACTTTCCCTTTCGTTTGTACCATAAAAAAAGCACACACACTCACAGAGCAAAACCAGCAACAAAGGACAAAAACAAACCCCAATTTCAATATACCTACTTTAAATCATAAAATCCACCAACACCGACATAAAATAAAGTACACACTCACACACATGCGCGTCCGTATGTGCTAATACAGCTCACAATCCTTGCTGGTTATTTATTTGCTCGTACGCTTTGTAAATAGCAACACCAACACCCAAATTCCTGCAAAATTCCATGCCATTCCATTCAGATGCTGCACAGAGCTGCTAAGTTGGGAGAGTAGGGCAACTCTGGACGCGTACAGTGCACGAAATTCCTATGGAAACAGAATGAGAATGTGTACAGCGCCGTGTGTGGGGCTGAAACAGGGTTGTGTAACCCAAGCTTTGGGATGATCACAGGACTACTTATGTAGATAGAAATTTAAGGTATATATATGAGATATGGAGACTTCATATTAGGACTGTGTACCTGACTGAACAAAGAAACCAGGAATGGCAACAATAAGAAAGGCATTTCCTTTGATCTTAGCTACATTCATCAGGAACATACAAATCCTGAAACCTTGAATGATCGAAAGAAGGTTTCAATATTCCTTGCTATCAAAGACCCACAAGAAAGAGAATCTGAACATCTGCTTTGTCGTATGGAACCGGCTTCGTTACTTAAGTAACCATTTCCTAGTACCGTCAGAAATTGCGGACAATTCTCCTAAGGAAATCTCTGAAGTCGTAATGAATTCTAGACTCGAGGAGCATTTTTAAAACTAGAGGGTGTCACAACAGGTCTGTTTGGCCGCAGTGACTTGGTGACTAGTTCCCGCTCTAACCACAATCTAATCTAATCGAATCTAAGGCTCGGGGCTCGCTCGCTTGAGACTCAAATTTTTTGTAAGTTCTTTTCCAGCGAGTCTGGGGCAATACTCTAGTTTAGAACTTTCAGACCTAACAAAATATATAAACAACTCTGGCTAGTTGTAATTCATAGGATATCACCTATCTAGAGGCTCGCGAGGATATGGCAATATTTGCTAATTGGGATGACCCGAGGGTGTGTCTGCCATTTAGCCTGCGTACCTACCTTGATATCTATCTTAAAACCACTCCGGACAAATCGAAAACCATTGTGTCTTAGGAAGAGCTTGTGCTCTCACTTTCTCCATGCCAATCAAGCCCTCTCACAATGCAAAACAAGCTCTCAATGCCTTCAATCTCTTGGTTTGGTCCTTCCCAAAGAGAATGGAGGTTCTTGAGTTAAGATATCGATCTTAACAGCGCTTTCATTGCATGGAAAGCAACTTAAAACGATATTTTCGAATATAGATTCAATATATTTTTCACTCCCGAATTTGGGGTATATTTGTCTGATACGAGATCGAAGACATGTTCTGTAAACAGCGCTTTTTCGTTGTTTAACGCTTTTGAGAAGCTTTTTCATATACAAAAAACAGCTTTTTAGGTGACGAATTACTCCATCAAGGATCAAATGGAAAGACCCCTGAACTATGGAAATTCGTCTTAGTCGCGATCAAAAACAAGTTACGGAAAAGCTATTTTTTATGTGAAACTTTCTGAGAAGCTTTTGCACATACAAAAAGGAGCTTTTTAGGTGACAAATTATTCGATCAGGGATCATACGAAACGACTCCTGAACTGTGGGAATTCATCTGAATCGTCTGATTCGAACATGCTACCTCTTTTTTTGTTTTTTGTTCGTGAAAAAGCTTTTCAAAAGAGTTTCACAACGAAAAAGAGCTTTTTACAGAACATGTTTTTCGATCACGAAAAGCTTTTGAGAAGCTTATTACCATATAAAAACAGCATTCTGCGAGAATAGTTACGCGATCGAGGATCTAAATGACAGGCCCATGAACTATGGGAGATTCGTCTGAATCGTCTTAGTGGTGATCGAAAAACATGTTCTGTAAAAAGTTCTTTTTCCCGATGTGACACTTTTTGAGAAGCATTTTTACATTAAAATAGAGAGCTTTTTACCTGGCAAATTACCCAATCAAGGATCAAACGAAAAGTCCACTGAACTGTGGAAATTATATATATATGCACCTCAGTAGAAAGTCTAGTCTAGTCTCTGTTAAGAAGCTCTACTTCGGAAGTTCATAAAAGAGGTTTTATTAAAGGTATATTTTAAACGGAGAAAAAACTAGAATCTGATCTAGTTCAAGGCTAAACCCCGTTATGTAGCACCGAACACCGTGAGGCTGTCTGATCTGGAATCTATGTGGTCAAGTTACTCGATGACTGTCGATACCTAGGATAGTTAGACTGTCTGACCGTATAGGCCACGCTTAGGCCTGTTAGGTCCTTAGCTATAACAGATGCGTGTCCGTTTGGGATTCGCCGATATCAAAAGTCTTCTGCATTCTCGTCTTCCGAATTCTTCCACGTTGGGCAGTTGTTGGATAATCGATCACACAGATTGTAGACTAAAACTATATAAGAAGGCGTGTCTTATAGCTTTTGTTTGTACTCTCCAAAAGCTTCACTTAACGAACGATACATGCTAATCACAGATCAATAGGTGATAACTCTGAACAAATTTTAGGCTTCGTGGGTATGATTAACTTTCCAGAGAGCTCCACAATGTGGGAATACAAAACTCCCATTTCCCCCAGCTTTATAATTAAGAATTATAGTGAAAAGTTTACTTATGTAAGTAAACTAAACGTCAAATTACACAATTATGAAAAGACTTTAATGATATGAATCAATCATTTATCCCCATCCCTGGAACAGTGAACTGCTTCTCTCACTTCCAGCCTTCATGTTACTCTGTATACATACATAATTATATAGAAATGGCATATACATATAATGAAAGCGACTCTGACGCTGACGCTGACTCTGACTCTGTCAGAAGAACAATGAATGAGCAAACACACACTTCCGTTTAAAAGTGTGAAGCCTGCAATTTTTCCAAGTCCAAGCAGTTAAATCGCAAATCCAATTATAAAACAGCCGCTCTCGCGAACTACATACGAGATTTGCCCGCCCCACTGCACTCCTCCAGTGTCCTTTCTGTGGCGTTTTGTAATTTAACCTTGTTTTTCTTTGCCGAACTACGTCATACTTCTAATTCCTGGCGAAGCGCTTTAAAGCACGACTTTAACATAGAAAATGGGATTTTACTGCTGCGTAGTTTGTTGCCAACGAACGCGCCATAACTCCGCAGGAGGCAGAACTTCGCATTAGAAAAACGAAATGACGCCGTGCCGAGCAGGAAAAGCATAAAAATAAGGCACAAAGCCAAAAGCGAAATTGCGGAAAATAGTGGAAATGGAAAGGCCTAGGCGAGAATAATAAAACCGCAGTCATTAGCAACGTCAGTCAACAACAACAACAACTCCAACAACAACAACAACTCCAACTCCAACAACAACAACTCCAACAACAACAACAACAACAACAGTAATAAGAACAAGAACACACCAACAACAACACTACATAAGCCCAGCAACCAGCAAGCAAACAACCAACACCTTCCTGCCTCACCAGCTAACATCAAGAGCAGAGCCAGCACCAGACCAACTCCGCAGCGTGGATCCCCAACCCACCATCGCCATCAGCCTGCTGCACAGAAGCCAAACAAAAGCGCCACAAGAGTTAGAAACCGAAAAGGAAACCAACGCGGCTGCAACAACAACAACAACAACAACAACAACCACAACCAGAAGAATAACAACAACACCAACAACCACTGCAAAAACCCAACCAAGCAATCCAAACAAGCGAAAAAAAAGAAGAGAATTAAAAAGTGGAGTTCTATCTCCGACCGACACACAAAGCCATTAAAACTCCACTTTGCAGCAGCAGCAGCAACAGCAGTGGCGGTGGCAAGGAGGAGGCACAGCCGCACGGGAGCAGAATAATTTCCCTTTTACTTTGCTGCTGCTGCTGCTGCTTGGTTGGCGTAATGCGGCAAATGCTGCACGTACTCGCACATAAAGCTCCATGCTGGTATGTATAACAATTTTCAAGGTTCCAAGGCCCAGTAGCATAGAAATTCACGATCAAGAACATGCATACCACATGCATACATACATACATACACACACTCACACAGATGCACTCTCTCGTTCATGGAAAGTTGTGCAAAACATGCCACGTCAGACCGGCAGGGCGAGGCACACAGTCAGGCGGCCTGCTGCAGCGTGTGAGCGAGGCAAGTGCTGTGCGGAGTTTGTGGAGTTTGTACTTTGGCATTGACCATGATGATTATGATGATGATGATGTTGATGTGGGGCGTATGTGGCATGTTGCAAGTGTACGCCAGGCAGTGTTTTGGGTTGTCTCTGTGTATGTGTGCGAATTTATGATGTTGCTACTGCGTTTGCGCAGTGAGAGAGCAGTTTAGCATAAAACATGAATTTTGTGGGTGTTGCGAGGAGTGAGTGGAGTTGTGCTGGCTCTAGTGTGGCGTCGGGTGGAGTGGAGAGGAGTGGACTGGACTGGTATGATGTGACGGGGTGTTGCGTTGCGTTGCGTGACGTACTATGACAGAAATGCCATAATTCATTTTTAACTCGGGAAAACATAAAAAATATTGTACTAAGTAATAAATAAAATTAATTTTCGCCAAAGGGAAATATTCGAGAATCCTCTAGAAATCTTACACAATGTTCTAAGTAACTAGTGAAACTAGTTATCGGGAGTTAAGAGAGTGAAGTAAAACAATTGTTTCATTGTCTCTATAAAATTGTGTAAAGAAAGTTGACTACGCAAGGAGACTACGGCGGCTTACACCACAACAAGGAACCATGATCATATTTAACGAAAATCTTATATAATAGACCAAGGATTCGTTCTAGATCGTTGATCCCTATAAATTACGATAAATGTGCAGAGTCTTCACCAAAAAGTGTTCGAGGCCTCCAATAGTTAATTATCCAAACTATCCTTAGACCATTCAAAATGCCTTCAAAAGACATTTTCAAGCGAAGACAGGATTTTCTTTGGGATTTAAACTCATTACATAAGAACTCGTAGAGCAAAAATTGTTTGCATCGCTTCATAGAATGTACACAAAGGAATTCAACTTTACAGATCCTGAAAAAAAGATCATGAAAAACAGATCCTTATAAACAAAGTCTATTTTACCCCAAAAAAGTGCGAGAATAGTCGTCAAATTATTAAATAAAAATAAATAAAATTTTGTTTAAATATAAAAAAAATAAAAAATAAAAAAAAAAATATATATATATATATACGAGTATATATAAACATATATAAATAAAAAAATTATAAATAAATAGACTAAAACATTTCAAATATTTCCCGATATCCCCACTGAAAAGTTCAGCAATGTAGAATATCCTCCTTAGTCTTCATAGAGCAACTCATCTCTTGATCTTCACTGTAAATAAAAAATAACGCCTTCTTCAATATGGAAATCACGGCAATCATATGCAGTTGATTCATTGAAAACGATAATTAAAGAACACTTTTGATCATTCTAATCTAAAGAAGGATTGTCCTTAAAGATGTCGAAGATTCCATATCAAAGTACACGGTCTATTAAGGGAATAGGATAACTTATTTGAAACCTAGTTAAAAGCAGTTATTGACAGTCTCTTAATAACCAAAGTAAGGAAAATGTGTTAATAGCATCAGCGACAAGGCTCTGAGTGACGTAGCAGAACATCTTCAACAAATATGATGTTGTGAATGAATCTCGAGAGTCACTAATTCAAAGAAAAAACAGTTTCTCCTCTACGTAGCAAGTCCTGATAAATATCTGACTAGACTTCTAATACCTCATTTGCTGTCTTTGATGAGATCATCAGGTTTATACTTGAAAACATTAACTTTATACTTAAACTGGGGTAGTCCGGAGACTTCTTTCATTGGGTTATACTACAAGAATGCCCCAGTCATTTCCTAGCTTTCTAACTTTATCCTTAAACTAACATTCTCCTGAGACGTTCTTTCACTGGGCTATGGTAAAAGTTTTCCCCTAGTCATTTCGTAGCTTTCTAACGTTATCCTGAATCTGAGGTAGTTCGGAGACTTCTTTCATTTACTAGCTTTCTAACTGCAGATCACCATCTGAAACCATCTGATTAATCCATTTGGCATCCCTAAAACACACACTGTATCAAATGGAACTTCCTTTATTATGATGTCTGACAGACCATACTGCCTATAGACAGGATATTGTATCAAAAGAAACTTCCTTTAACATGATTTCTGAAACCATACAGATTTCTCCAGTTCCAGTACTCATGATATATCTCTTTGGCACCCCTAAAACACACTCTACATCAAAAGGTCTTCCTTTATCGTAATATGAGAATGATCAGTTCCCTCAAGACTGCTTTACAAGCTAATTAATTAATAGAAGAGGAGCCTATACTGTGGAGAAGGAATCAGTAGCACAGTGTTTGTATGAAACATCATTCAGTTGTTCTTCTGGTACTCGTTCATCTTTCAGTTGAGACTACTGGCCTGGTATTTAAGTGCCTCCTTTCTGTACTGAAAGAAGGTGCATCTGGTAAGAAGAGGTTAATATTTACGTCCTTGCCTGATGTATGCGAATAAACCCAACTATGATGATGTCTTCTTAAAGATAATTTGCAAGGGAGTTAATGCAATGATGGAGTGCTACTTTAGTCGTAGAATACTCGTATATTCTACCCACTCTAAAACAATCGCAATGGGGTCGCTTAGAAATAGGTCGGGAAGAATAATTGTAACTATATATAATATAAAACTGTTTCAAATATAATAATGCCGATGTCATAAAGAATTATATTTGAATATTTCTAAGGTGGATTCCAGCATTGTGTCAACCTTACCAGGATTGAACCAGATATTCGTAAATTCGAACTGCAGACCAGATATTCGGGAATTCGAATTACAGACCGGATATTCGGGGATTCGGATTATTTTTATTATAAATTTGTTTACAATATAATAATCCCGACACTCGTAGAGTCGTGGGTTCAAATCCTACCCCGGATATGGGCTGAAAAAAGCTTCTTTCTATATCTTTTTCTCTTCGAGTCGTAGACTTAGTCGGTAGTGTTCTTCTCCCAACCCCTTGTAGACATAATTAGTTATGGTGCCAGGTCTAATAATAATAATTATAATATTAATATCGAAAATGTCCCAAAGACTTAGATTCGAATATTCCCAAGGATCCAGAACCAAGCTTTCCACAACTGATTATCTACAAACCCGATGATATTTAATATAAAATTGTTTAAAAAAAATAATTCCAAAAATGTCGCCAAGAACTAGATGCAAATATCTCTAAAATGGGCTCCAGCATGGTGTCAAGCTTTCCAGAATTGATTTCCTACAGAACCGGACATTTTCTTGTTCTCTTACGTGCGCAATTCTGAAGACATATTTGCCACTTACTCCATTTCTAACCAGGCTCCAACTGAAGTTGGAAACACGCTCCAAAAATAATTAGTAAATAGAACAACCACCACAAGAAGGACCCAATGAATAAAGGACACACTTATAATATGAAAAATTTAAAGCCTGACTCCCATCATCGTCATCATCATAACAACAAACAAACAAAAAAGAAAAAAAGGCAAAAATAAATTTAAAAAAAACAAAAACAGAAAAAAAGGAAAGAATGAGAAGAATGAGAAGAGAAGGGCAAATGTTCCAAATTGGAATTCTGTCATAAAAATCGAAAACACGTTTTGCATTACATAAGCGCGCAGGCAAAAAAGGAACAAGCAGCGCACCAATTGCGAGCAAAACAGGAAAAAACAGGAAGAACAGGAAAAGTGGGCGAAATGACATACACACAGAATAAAAACTGAGAGCGAGTAGAACTCCTTTTTTTGCAATGCCAACCAACAACAGCAGCGGCAGTGGCTGCAGTGGCAGTGGCAGCAACCGAAGTTGCAGCAGAACTCTGCTGCAAAAACAGAAATGCAGAGAGCAGCATACAACAGCCGCATACAACATGCAACATTAGTACATAAAGCGTCGTACATGAGCAGCGAAGTTGTACTCGTAGTTGATTTCAAGGTCTGGGTCTGGGTTTGGTCTGGTCTCGTCTGCTCTGCTCTGGTCTGGCCTGGTCTGCTCTGCTCTGGCTGGTCTGCTCTGTGCAGAACGAGTGCAGCCAGCTCTGTTCTATACTGCTGCAGCTCTGCTCTATGCCACACTGGGAGTTAGTTGTCGGCACTGGTTCTGGAGCGACAGTCAGCAGGCAGCAAGCAGCGAACAGCAAGCAACATGCCTGCTGTGCACTGAAGGAAATGAAGTTGGCTGCAGTTGTGCCACCATGTTGCCCTTGGACTTGCACTTGAATTGTGGTGCTACTGCTGCTGTTGCTGTTGTCGGCGATGGTGCTGTTGAAACACACGCATACTCACACACACTCACACACAAGTTGCTTGCAGGCAGGATGAGTTGCAGTCATGGCTTTTATTACACCCCACTGCATGTGCCGCATAGAGTTAGTAAGTAGGATTATGGTTTTATGCTCTTTGCCTTCTACTGATTCGTGTTTCTAGCTGAGTGTGCACGAGCAAGTGTTCAACTATATATGTGTGTGTGTGTGTGTGTGTGTGTGTCTGTTTGGGTTCTTGTGTGTATTTGTATGCTTTCGTGTGAGTGTTCCATGAGAACATTATGGAAGTTTCGCGACGGAGTTGGAGTTGCAGTTATCATGTATGAGTATCTAATGGATACATCGTTTGTCTGTGGGTCTGTGGTATGGGGGCATGGCGTGTGTTGAGCAAAAACGAAAGAGCCAAAAAAGGCAACTAAAAATCCACTCTACTCCCATAAATGGGAATTTCGCAAATTTCGTTTTCATGCACGAAATTTTCATTTCATCATATCAGCAGGGATTTTTTTAGGGCGTTTTTATTATTGGCATGAGGCAATTTAATGTTGAAGGTCAGCCAGCGTGAGAGCAGGAGAATTTTTAAAGAATCCAAAGGGGGAGTGCAAAAAACAGAGTGCTCTTTTCCGTGTTTTTTTTTTATTATTATTTTTAATTATATTTTAAATTAATTAAATTTAATTTCAAATGCTTTTAAGGGTTAGGGAAATTATTATTATTTAGGGTTAGGGAAATTATTATTATTTAGGGAGTAAGTGCACTTAGTAATATGAAGAGATGCCTATAAAATACCAAATAAATATGTGTTTATAGTCAATATTAGGGATGAAGTCTGCATTCAAGTCCATTCGAACAAATTAGCCTTTAAAAAAAGTTGCCTTATGGTCATATCGGAAGCCACCAGTTGTCTTCATCAGAGGTATTCCATGAAATTAACAGTGTTCTCGTATATAAACAATACTTCAACTGAACAATAGTCGTTCTTCTTCTGTTGAGGCTATTATAAATGGATTCATTTACTTCTCCAGTTACTCTTCTTTAAGAATATACTGAAAATTTGGGATACACTCAAACAAATTCGCCAGTGTACCCTTACTTAACGATGGCTATATTGATATTTGTATTGTGAAGCACAAAAAACAGCTGGAATTACTATACTAAACGAGTTGGAATCTATTCTCCACTTCATGTAGCGACTGAAAACAGTGCTGCCAAGTTGTATATCATATTTGTATACCCCTTACCCAAAAAATGGGTGAAAAGGGTATACTATGTTAATGCAGTTGAGCTGACTTTATAATAAAAGATTAGATACAAAGGAATAAAAATATTCCTAATATAAGTTACTCAATTTATATGGTATAAAATAAGGACACATAATGTTAGATAGCTTTTGGAAGAATAATGGAAGAACACTCAATCCATCGTAGTCGTATTCTCAACAAATGGAGAAATAAGAAACATATAGAATGATATGATAGGTAGGTTCAACGGTTAGGCCATGATTGACCTTTTGTGATACCGCATGAGACACAGGTCCCATTCCCTTTCAAAAGTCCAACCATGTGGTAATTGATGGATGATTGACCCTTTGTGATATCGCATGAGACACAGGTCCCATTCCCTTTCGAAAGTCCAACCATTTGGCAGTTGATGGAGCTTCTTTTCTTATTTGAAATGTATCCCAGGGAGTCCAGAAAGTAGTCACCCAGCAAGTGTATATTATTGTGAACAACCCTGGACACGATTCGATGGATTCTAATTCCTCCTCATCTATGCAACTCCTTCAAAAGTCATTTGAAGTAGTCCCCAACTTACTACCATGAGTACCCAGGGTCCAGTATAGCGTTAAGATACTTATGACGGTACCCAAACTTTGTCTAACAAAATATATACAAAAGAACACGAATAATTCGAAACCAAGGAAGATATGTATATATTCCACACCAAACTTTTTAATTGCTTGAGGAATTTTAAGAAACAATTATAGGCACAAATCTTTCTCGAGACAACGGTACCACACAAGCATTTCCTTCATCTAGCATAGTTGGGCAACTACACAGACCCCTGTACTATTGCTATCTTCCTCAAAGCTGATTTACAGTCGTAATACCAATCATATACAAATTGATCTTATAGTGACCATATGTATTGTACGCCATGATCGGGTTTCCCAGTATCTAAAGATGCTTACTCCACAATCTCATCGTGACTTCTTTCGGTTCTGTCGCGTAACGCTCATTTTTTGTCGTTAAGTATTGTAGTTTCTGTTGCATATGTACTGGATTCTGTTTCTGTCGCCGTTTCTGCTTTATGTCACTCTGCACCTTTACTGCTTTGCTAATCTGTTGCCACAGAAACAAGTTCCTACCTGGAACAAAGTGTCCTTAATGGTCATTATGCGTAACGTCAATGGTGCACATTTTACTTTTGGGTGCAATTAAATTAGTCAGGCAGCAACCAGAGGTGATTCTATTTAATATAATTCAAACCAAGTGTAAGACCCATAAGGATGGATCACCCTAACCCCAAAGTAGTCATTGTTCTAACCTTTTATAGAGTAAAGCACCTTTGGATATATCTGCATAGAAAACACGAAGGCTAACATCTGAATTGTTCCATTGGTGGCATTCAGAATATCTAATGTACATAAGATTTTCTACCGAAGTGGATCCGGTTCTAATTACCAACAATGCGAACAATGCGGTTCCAACTACCAACAATATAAACATAAACATTTTCTCTGTATTATGCATCACTTCCACAGTAATTACTTCACGAATAAACTGTTAGATGGCGCTTTAAAACGGTTCGCCAACAGAATTCAAGTACGAAAAAACAGACAGACACAAAAAAGCTAACATTAGGCTAGATAGCGCTAGTAAACCTTGTAATGTACCATCTGGATATTGATTTTCTAAGCTTTATTATGATAAATTTTTATATATTTTGATATATCATATTATGATTCATGTTTTGGAGAATATATCTTAGATATGAGCAAGATCCCTCAATTTGATTCCTCCAAAATATATGAATTCCTGTCGAAAATATTACCCTGACAGAAGATTTATAGATGAGACTATCCTCATCAAATATCCTTTCAAATAAATAGGGGCATCACAATAGATCAGGTCGCAGTGTATAACACCCTTAAATATATCGAATCTATTCATACCATGATATATGATATAATTTGTGATTGATATCAGTTTGGTAGCCCTTAACTTGAGCCCTTTAGGTTACGTTTGGTAAGACTGGCTAAGCATAGATAGCGGATAGGTCTTTAGCGATACCAGAGGATTGTCCCTCTAGGACTCATGTAAGTAGAGATCTTCTGGAGCCTCTTATGTTGCAGTCATATTAAGAAACGGTGGCACGTCCATACCATTTGGTGTGGGCAATTTGTTTGAGAAAGTCGAAGAGTTTCATATTATTATAATCAACTTCTTTATCTGAGACACTATAATAACTATTAAAACTATTACACAAATGTTCGCCTGTTTCTTCGTCCGAATGGGTCATGTGGCCACTGTTCCGCTTGAGCAACGTAGAACGGTCAATTCTCAGTGGTACACGACCATTTGTTTGCCGGAAGTCTTCGGAGAAATTCGTAAAACCAACCGCCAAAGACGAATCATTCTCCATCATGACAATACGAGCTCTCACACATCTCGTCAAAGGTGAATTTTTGAGCAGTCAAAACATCGAATTGATGACTCATCCTCCGTACAGTTCTGATTTGGCACCCAATGACTTCTTCTTGTTCCCGAATATCAAAGGTAAAATGCGTGGTCAACGATTTACAACCGCCGAAGATGCAGATGAAGCGTTCAAAAACCATGTTTTGGAGGTGTCTCAAGAGGAAATATCTGATTTGGCAGCACTGTTTTAAGACGTAGTTTGATCAAATGAACCGCTTTTTTTATTGTTCTGTCTTATATCAAAGATCGGTCTGTGTTTTATATGTCTTATTAAAGGCCGGCCTCTGTAGTCTAATGGTAAACATGCTAGACTCATACCCGGGGATCTGAAAAATGATTCTTTCTGCATTGGCTTTGCTTGTAAGCATACTAGACTCACACTCATTGGGTCACGGGTTCGAATCCTGCCCCGGAAATGGTCTCAATAATGCTTCTTTCTACAACTTCTTTCACTGCGAGTCGAAAGCCTCAGTAGCTAGTACACATTACCCCAAATCCTTGCAGTCATAATTCAGTATGGTGCAAGGTATAATAGCAATAATATTAAAGCCTTATTAGCACCTGTCTGTCTGCCAGTGCTGGCAAATTGCTAACGAAGAGCAACTTAGCGACTTCGGCGCTCTTTCGCAAGTGAGTAACTAGTTGGGCAAAGGGACATCCTATTGTTATTAATATAAAGAAACATCTTCTACAAGTTCGAGAGTATCCCTAGATTTGATCAAATTTGTTTGTGCCATGAACAAAATTCGAGTATATTTTAATATTTATTTAGGTATTAAATTATTTATTACATTTTTTATTTATTTGTTAGTAATCTTTATTTATTTCATCATTATTTCATTCATCATTATTTATCCTATGAACAAAAGGCGATATTGCCTTTCGCCATATTTGTCTAAGCAATTTTCCCTGTATACGAGTACTAACTCTGCCTGCCAATTTGCACCACGCCCTCCACAAAGTGCACAGCTGGTCGCTGTGTAACCAGCCAGAATACTTACCGCGTTCAGTTATTGTTAGCTTCGACAGCACATTTTCCGTTTTATTGGCATTTCTACATTTCCGTCTGCCGACTGCTGACAATTTGCTGTACAAATATTAGTGCACAGCTATTTCACTAACTGACTGACTGGTTGGCTAAATGGCTGCCTGGCTGGCTGCCTATTTGTCCTGAATGTACCAGGGCACCTCCTACCCACTTGCTCCGTGCCTATGTGCCAATACCTGCCTGGGCTGCGTTGCCTACAACGCTGTCAGGCTCTGACTGAATTGCAGCCTGTCATATTTCCATGCCGCCCTGAATATGCGAGAGTAGATGCAAGTGTGTTAGTCAGTTTGTATGAGTGTGTACGTGTGTTTCGGTGTGTGTTTACCTGCATCTGCATTTTATAATTAAATTTTGAGCATAAAACGAGGTGACGATGACAAATTTTATGCGGCTGCAAATTGAAGGCAAACCTACTTTACTAATCAACATTTAAATTGGGAGCCATTTAAAGTGGAGCGAAGGACTTCAGAATGCAGCAAACTACTCGTACACTCTTCAAATTAAAGTAGGCTTAGAGGAAATTAATCAAACTACGAGTCTACTGAGACACTGCGTAGAGTAGTTGCATGTCCCGCTCTAAATATTTGTTTCCACTTCTGGCATTGACATAACCCAAAAATTTCCCTTTCAAAATTTCCAAAGTGGAAAATGCATGCAACAATTTTCCGTAGTGTGGGTGGAGGGGGTTGCATGTTCTGTGCTGCCAAGACGATAATAAGACTCACAGTACAAAGCCACAGTCTCTGCCACACCATGTTGCAAGTACATATCTACTCTGTTCACATTCACATAAGAAAATAACAAACCCGCATCACTCTCCCGTATTTACTCGCACAAGCGGCGTCATTTACTTTCAGCACTCGTAAATGGTGGTCCTTATGTAAAGACCGCTTTTATGATTTTCACCATCATTGTTGTTGTGTGTGTGTGTGTATGTGTGCGTGTTTGTGTGTGTTTGCGTGTATTTGTGTGTATTATCGTGTGTTTGTTTGTGTGTTTGTGTGTGAAATGAATTTTCCCAATTTAACTTTGCCCGCATTTGATGCTGCCACGTCGAAGATAAGAGCACAAATGTGGGCGGAGTTTTAGATAATTCGACTGACATTGAAAAGGATGTGCACATACACATGAATTAAGTAGAATGACAGGTGGATTTTGTGTTTTATGGCAGCACATGCCGAAAAAATGAGAGAAACACGCGCCAAAATACTTCCACCAATTCAGGGTAGCATGCGACTCGAGTGCGAGTATTTGGCTGTGAGTTGGAAGCCTCGCAGCGTTTAATAGAATTAATATGGAAAAGAGAAAGGATACTCGTGAGTGCTAGCAGGTTGGTAAAGGTGAGAAACCCTTTTAGGAATAATACAAATATGTCTAAAAAAATACAACAAAACTTATGTGGGAATGGTGTCAATACTGCTGAGCACGATCCTTGAGCTCAAGGCTTAGAAAAAGTAAAAATATGTATAAATAAAATATAACAAAACTTATTTGAGGATGACTGTTGAGCATGATCCTTGGTAAGACACATAGTATTGATGAAAGAAGTTACTGTTGAATACGATTGGTAGAGTTCAAGCATTAAGGACCCCAAATTAAGTAATTTCCAGTTCTTCTTTTTTAAGTTAATGCACTGAATCACACTGAGTCCCTTTCAGTACTGGTTCTATACAATATTTCTCCAATTTATCTGAAGTCCACAAAAGAATCGTGTTCTGACAGAATTGTATGCCTCGATCCCAAAATGATGGAATACCAAATTCATCCTGTCTGTTATTTAAATCATAATTTGCTTAAAATCTCCTTCGTGATGAGCAGTCACCTTGTCGTGGTAAGAAGGCTCTTTTTTTGTTGCAATGACGCAATGGGCTGGGATGGCGGCGGAGCTTAGGCCCTTATGGGATTACCCTAGCCAGACTGACTAATGCGGAGTAATCCAACTAAGAGCTGCTTCTCTCTTAAACCAGGGTGTTCTTTGAATACTGCCCATTTGATGTTGTTTTGCAGCCACAGAGCTCCCCCTTCGTGATACCGGGCCGCCTCAGAAGGTAATGGTGGCCTTGCTGTGGTACGGGGCAGTGCCATAGTTGACCAACCCCTTCCCCTTTAAAATTTTTAGCTGCCTTAGCTTGATCCGTCGAACGGGTGGCCATAAGAACCAGAAGGCCTAAATACCTACCTATCTACCTACGTCAACAATAGCCCGAAGAAAACAATTTGAATTGTTCAGCGTGATGAAAGAACAATTTGAATTATCCAACTTACTAGAAGAACAGTTTTAATAGTTCAACGGTCTCAAGAAGCAATTCTATATTCAATTAGACTTACTCCCATGAAATACGGAACAAATTTAGACTACGTTAACAATGGAGAATAGATTTGTCACGAACTAGAATCTGAATAATATAATGAGGCCTCGTCTTTTTCTTTTAGACTGTTATACATAACTAATACAATGATGAGTTCTTTACTATGACTCATTAATCAATGATTCCATCTTTTTCTCTCAGGTATGCTTCAATAATATTGTAGTCTTCCCCCGTTACCCCGTAATGATATATGACCTGCTGGACTGATCCGTCAATAATACTGTTGTTTCTTTCAATTGTATTGAATTATGACCTGCCGAACTGATCTCGCGAATATCCAATAACTAAGAAAGCAGATATAATCGTGATAGTTCAATCGTGAATAAGTTACTGCACTGATACAAATGATTTGGAAAAAAATTCAACTGAAGACAACAGTGGTGACTGTAATAGTTAAAGAACAATTCTCGTTTGTTTAGAATGTGAACTATACGACTGTCTTGAAAACTTGAGACAATCCAGTGATCCGAACCATTATAATACTGAACTAATTTTCTTAGCAATTTCAGTGAACAAATTTTGGAAGATGTGAATCGACTTCAGTAGGAAGAGCAATTTAGAAAAACAATTAAACTGGCGAACACTGTGATAGTACACAAATCATTCTCACTTATTTCTGCTTTCCTGAGAACTTGAGATAATCCAGTGATCTGAACTATTATAATACTAAACTAATTTTTATATCATATTTCATTTAATAAACAAATAATTCTTAACAGCATTGGAATCCACGGTGGAGTTCAGTTGTGAATTGACTGCTGTAGTGAGGAAAAAATAGTAAAAAATTATTCTGGTGAAACTTTAATAGTACACAAATCATTCTCACTTATTTCTGCTTTCCTGAGAACTTGAGATAATCCAGTGATCCGAACTATTATAATAATGAACTGATTTTCATAAGAATTAATAAACAATAAGCAAAGAATTCTTCTTCAATTAAAAAGCAAAGAATTCTGGCAACCATGGTTGAGGTTCATTTGTGAATTGACTGCTGTAGTGAAGAAAAAATAGTTAGAAAAGATGTTCTGATGAAATTGTGTTAATAAAGAACCCACTCTCACTTGTTTCTACTATTCACTTGAAGACTATTGTGAAAACATGACCCAATCCAGTGATATGAACTTATGTAGTACTGAACTAATTTTCATAACATTTTAAAAAACAAATTATTCTGGGCATGGCATGCTTCTCCTTGGGCTGTGGTGATTTTATTATGCTTTATTCTTAGAAAGTAGATGATTATAATGTCAAAAACTTGTGAAATCTTAAATATAAATATAATTTTATTATAAATGAATTAAAATTTATTTTTAAGTTTGTTTTATTTAATTTTGAAACTAATTTTATCTTATTTTTATTCATTATAAATGATTATTTCACTTCCAGAATAAAGCAGTGGTTGCCAGGACCTTCAGCCTAAATTTATTTATTTATTAATTTTTTTTTACAAGTTTAAATGATTTTATTGATTTTAATGAATTTAAAATTTTAAAATACTTGTTTCGATCAATTCCTGAATGAACTTCTCATCGGAAGAACCCTGTATTATTGTCCTTACAAGCATACACGCTGTGTATATGCATGTACCCGCGGGTGTGTAGTCCTTTGTTCAGAAAAGTACCCCTAAATTTACAAAAGTGCGTGCGTGTGCCTGTGAAAGATACCCTGGCGCAGTCAAATACACACGAAAAGGAAGGCCAACAGAGTAAAAGAAAGTAATTTTCGTCCTCGCTTTCACTCAAACAAGTAAATACAAAAGCAACTGAAAAAAAGGACACAAAAAAAAAGGAAACACACCACGCCAACAACAGCACAACAAAATTTTCCATGTAGCTGCCACATTTATGCGTTCCAAATTGTGTTTGTGTGAGTGTGTGGTACCATGCAAGTATGTGTGTGTGTGTGTGTGTGTGTGTGTGTGTGTGTGTGTGTGTGTGTGTGTGTGTGTAGATAGGAGTGTGCTTGTGCGTTGCTAACCAGCATTTTTCTCGGCAAATAAAAAAAAAGCATTTTCCTGGATTTTTCTTCTAATGGAGTTTCGTTGTTGCTCTCTCTTTCGCTCCAACACAATGAGCCAGAAAATTGTGCGTGAGTAAATAAGGCGTTTGTGTTTCCATATTATATAGAAAGAAAAAAATCCTCGCAAACACATACACAAGCCTCAAAAGGACCCTTTTCCTCATTTACTCTAATATAGAATTTGTGTTTGACTTCATTTTGTGTGCTCCAGAAATTCGTGTGTGCGACAAGTGGGAATGTAGGCCATTTTGCTCTTTTGTGCGTCTATGTAAAAGTCTACTTCCTCGCGTATATGACGAAAATGTAACCCACACCCACCAACAGGATATAGCGGAGGATTTGAAACACATAAAAATACCCTTTTCCAAATATTGTGTGGTGCGCAAAAATGGAGTTTGAGGCTGTGACAACGCGGACGTACTTTTGCCCCACAATAAAATTACAACACCCTGCGGCAGTGCGGCACAGAAAAATCTGCCACGAACCCTGCCGGATTATGGGCTTCAAAGCGGCTTTACGATTGGATCAGTGCGCTGGTGTGGGCAATGGCAAATTTCTGTTCAGTTTATATACTATGCGCACTCCTGTGCGACAGATAGCGAAAAGTCCTAGGCCTATATACTGCCATATGCTCAGTGGCACACCCTATTTATTCTGCTACTTGCCGCCCCGTGCTACGCATTGTACATAATATTTGCGTTAACACCCGACTGACTTGGTTTTTCGTCAGCAAACATTAAATTTTCAGCTCAGCAATTTCTTGATTGGTGGGATGAGTCCAGCCCGGGTGTGCCGCCTGCCCGTATTCTTGACTTTACTTAACAGATTTTCGGTTAGATTCCAGCATCAAAAGGAAATGTGCCACTCTACTCCGTAAGAAAGTACGCAAAAGGAAGCGAAACGGAATGCCTTACGGCTCAGTTATAGAGAATAAAATGAGACCAGAGACTGCGAATTTTATAGGGCAATTCAAGGATGTTCAGGGACTGAAGATATCAAAGAAAAATGATTGAACAAATAATGGAATGGATAATATTGCCTTGTGCTTTAAAGTGTTTTCAAGTAAATTGTACAGGAAGTCTTGCAGCATTGTTTTTTCTCTTCTTTGGTTTCAAAAAGCTGGAATCTGGAACTAGGAAGTTATGAGATCCGTTTGCTTTTATCACGCTTCGGGATCAGTCATGTTATGGTATAAGAATGGATGAAAATTTACTCATCCGAGTCAATCAATCAATCAATGACTCGGATGAGTAGATTTTCACCTGTTCTTATACCAAAGCATGACTGATCACGAAGCGTGATAGAAGCAAACGGATTTCATGATTCCTAGTTCATTAAGAATCTTTGAGTATATCTGGAACGTGTTTCGCTTTATGATTCATGCTACATGATTCCAATAAGTAGCTTTGATATACGGACTGGTGCCATGCGTATCCCATGGGCATTTTCATGAGAACTTCCTCGTTTCCTCTATAAAGCGTCCTCCCATCCTGGAATAGATCCACTATCATTCCTCTAAGAAAATATATTTCTCTGAATGCAGATTGTATTGTGAATCCTTCTAGTCCGTTTTATTAACTTTCTTTTTAACAGTTTCCAACCCATTAAGGTACACATCCTTAGTCACTGCATGCTATCCATTCTCTACTTTCACTGCCAAAATCACTGCTGCTATCCATTCTCTGCATTCAGGTACAAAATACTCTCGACCTTAGCTATGTAGAGCTAGTTGGTGTAGAAGAAACCGGGACCTTTTACTGAAAGTTCGGTGTTATTTTGTTTACTAAACAGACTCAGACAAGTCTCCATATGTCTAAATCAATGCAGTCTACGAACTTTCACCTTTCGGTCTACAATCTTCGGTCTACAATCTCCCTCCCTTTGTTATCGTACATAGCTGGTTACTTTTGGGATCACAGTTGTAATTCCCCAGAAGCCATCTCTCGCACACCATCTTCGAATATCCGGAAACCTTTTCGAGTTCTGTGTTCATTGCCTCATGAGTCGTACAAGGAAACAGTGAGTCACCATCAGACTTAGTACTTTGTAGAGCAGGAGCTTGGCATTGTAGCATTTCTAAGCCACACTAAGTTCTTGAGTCTTAGTTCGTGAGTCTTTGTTCTTAAATCTTAGTTCTTGCGTCATAGTTCTGGAATGTTAATTCTTGATCCTTATTTCCTTACTTTTCGTTTTTCAATCTAAGTTCTTGAATCTAAGATCTGGAGTCTTAATTCTTGAGTAAAAGATATTTAATCTTAGTTCTTGAGTCTTAATTGTTGTATCTTTGTTCTTAAGTCTTAGTTCTTGAGACTTAGTTCTGGAATGCTATTTCTTGAGCCTTATTTCCTTACTTTTCGTTTTTCAATCTAAGTTCTTGAATCTAAGATCTGGAGTCTTAATTCTTGAGTAAAAGATATTTAATCTTAGTTCTTGAGTCTTACCTCACGTGTCTTAATTCGTGAGTCTGAAATCTATAATGTTATTTCTTGAGTCTTAGTTCTGCAGTTTTAGTTTTTGAGCCTTAATTCTTAAATCATAGTTCTGGAATCCTAGTTCTTTTCTCTAGTTTCTTGAACCTTAGTTCTTGGTTCTTCGTCTTGGTTCGTTAACCTTAATTCTGGAGTAATATTTCTTGTCTCTTAGTTCTTGAATTCATAGTTCTTGAATCCTATTTGTTGTCTCTTAATTCTTGAGTCTAAATTATTGAATAATAGTCCTTCAATCTTAATTATTGAGTCTTAGTTCTTGAGTCTTACTTCTCGTGTCTTAATTCGTGAGTCTAAGATCTAGAATGTTATTTCTTGAGGCTTAGTTCTGCAGTCTTAGTTCTGGACCTTAATTATTTAATCTTAGTTCTGGAATCTTGGTTCTTTACTATAATTTCTTGAGCCTTAGTTCTTTAATCTTAATTCTTGAGTCTTAATTCTTGCGTCGTAGTTCGGGAACCTTAATTCGTCTTCTTAGTTCTTAGTATTAGTTCTTTAGCCTTAGTTCTTGAGTATTAGTTCTTGTCTCTTAGTTCTTGAATTCATGGTTCTTGAAACCTAATTCTTGTCTCTAAATTCTGGAGGCTAAATTGTTGAATAATAGTTCTTCAATCTTAGTTATTGAGTCTTAGTTCTTGAGTCTTAATTCGAGAGTCTTAGTTCTAGAATGTTATTTCTTGAGTCTTAGTTCTGCATTCTTAATTCTTGTACCTTTATTCTTGACTCTTATTTCTTGAGTCTTACTTCTTGATCTTACATTTTACAGTTTTAGATGTTGAGACTTAGTTATAGTGTTTTAATCTTGAAATTAACTTGTTAAGTTCTTGAGTGTTAGTTCTTGAGCCTTATTACTTATTGAGTCGAAGTTCTTGAGTTAAAGTTCTTGAGTCTTAATTTTTGAGACTTAGTTTTTGAGTCGTAATTTTTTAGTATAAATTCTCGAGTCATATTTCTTAGGTAATATAATAGTTCCTCAATCTAAGTTCTTGCCTTTTAGTTTTGAGTCTAAGGTCTTGAGTCTTAGTTATTGAGTCTTAGTTATTGAGCCTTAGTCCTAGAGTCTTCATTTTTGCCTCTTAGTTTTGAGTCTTGGTTCGGGAATGTAATTTCTTATTTCTTGATTCTTCGTTCTTGACTTTTCGTTTTTGAGTCTTACTTCTGGAGTCTTAGGTCTTCAGTCTTAGTTCTTCAGTTTAAGTTCTGGAGTCTTGGGATTTGATCTTACTCCCTGAGTCTTAGTTCTTGAGCCTTATATCTTCAGTCTTAGCTCTCCACTCTTAGCAATATGGAAACCACCGAAGTATTCAGATCAACTGATACCTTCAAAGGTCTAATCTAGTCTATCTATTCTCCACTTCTTTCGGGTATATCGTGTATGAAGTCATGTCGGCCTCTTCTGTTGCCATACTCTGAATATCTGTAACTGGTGCTTAACTTCACGAAATTTCAATGGAGTGAGGATCATAATTGAAATTTAGCAAAACGCAAAACTGGAATAAGCTACGCAATTTTGGGGGTTGTTTGCGCTGCATAGTATGACAAGTATTCGCAGGAGTATGACGAGTATTCGTGTATGCGTATGTAAGCGAGAGTACGAGGCCGCTCCTGCCTTAGTCTTAAGAAACGCTGAGTTAATTTACACACGTAAACCGAGAAGGCACACTTTTTACACGCAATGCGCCGCTAAGAAAACACATACAGGAAGTTATTACGCCTCGGCTCGATCGGCGCGGTGGCAACGCACAAACGCCATTAGCCATACGCCATCCGCCATACAGGGAAGCGTGCAGCCAGGCAGCCGGGCCAAGCTGGCAAGTCAGGTTTGAGGTTACGTCTGCGTGTCAAAATTGCGGTTGGTTGCTGTTTGGCTCCTTTTGGCAACAAAGCAAGACCGACAACGACGCTGACGACGATGACGACGATGACGGAGACGGAGACGGCGACATAGGCACATGGCGTCCAAAACCAAAACAGTGCAAAAAGAAGGAATTTGTTTTTGCGCAATTGCTGAAAATACGCAAATGTTGTGCGGCGAGCGTGTTCCATCAACTGCCTACAGGGCGGCTGTCATGGCAATGTTGTGCCATTAATAATGGAAATTGAATGATGAACGCCATGGCGAGTGGCTTCCCGAGAGCATGTAACTGCGTCGCAGGCTGCTTCCAGGCGAACTTTTAATGAAACTTTAAATTATTGAAGTTAATTTCTTCACTTCACTTCAGTTCAATTTTCATTTCGGTTTTATTGCTACTCCCCTCCTCCCCTCCGCCCTCCTTTTTTTTAATTGCATTGCAATCATGTGCGTTTCTAGAGCATGTCCAAATGAGGTGTGCGGATTTTGCCTCATTTGCCATGCTGCAAATTATTTGTACGGTTATGTGAGTGTGTGTGTGTGCGTGTGTGTGTGCAGCATTTTTGCATGCAAAATTTAGGGTTACCAGCTAAATAGGAGGAGGAGTTTTCATGTAAAGTAGAGTTGCGTGTGTCTGATGATGATATCCTCCGGGATTTCGCTACACGCGCGGCCCGGCGTCGAAGCATTCCTGGTGTTGTTTTAATAAAATGTGTTTCGTGTTTTATTTGCTCTCTTTCTTTGTTCTTCTACTTGCATACATTTTTTGTATTGCATAATTTTTACCAAAGGGTGCATAAATTTATATAGAAAGTGGTTAAAAAAGTATATAGAAGTTAGTATATAGCATGCCTTGCTATTTGAAGGTCAACTCTGTGAATCATGGTATATACTCAGGCTATCGACGATGATGATGTTGAAGCTGATGATGATTATGCAGTTGATGATGATTATGCAGTTGATGCTGATGATGTATTTAATGATGAGGTTGGTGTTAATGATGATGATGATGATAGTGTTTGTTATATTGAAGAAGATGACTCATGCGAGCAATTCATTTGTAGCCAACACTGCGACCGGGTTTAACAATACAGTTTTAGAATCCTTTTTAGAGTCCTTTACAGTGTCATTATAACTGAAACCCTCCTCCATGTATCAAATTTTCAAGATAATTGCGTTGGTTACAAGCAGATGAAACCAGAGTATTGAGAAGGGTATGAAGAATTGATGCATGGTCAACTGGGGTGGTGAATAAAGTGACTCCACTGATAAGTCAGGAAGGAGAGATAAAAATTCTTTATATTCATCTTTTGTTAATGTAATATTTCTTTTTCTGGACATACATATGTCATCTTCTGACATGAGTCAATCACTGAATCACTCAAGTAGACCGCGAAAATTAGTTTCTTCGGTATGTTAGTTCGATCACTGGATTATATCAAATAATAAATCTACATATTCTTTATGAATTTATCTTCAATTAAAAAGATTAATAAAGGATAATTGTTGCGAAGTTGTTGTTCTACGTTGCATCATTAGAAATACAATGTCAAATTAGTGTACTCAATCATTTTTTATCTAGAAACAAAAGCTTGCTTCATCCGTCGAACAATACTTACGCACCCTAAAAGTAGGCTGCACAAAATGTTTATTTCAAGAGCAGATGCACCTTAAAATAAACACATGTCACACGGTATTCTTCATCATTTCTTTATCCAGAAACGAAAGGTAAGGTCATCTAATTGTCAATAATTACGTACCCTAAGGGTAGGCTACACATAATTTTGATTTCATGTCAAGGATCCTCATAAAATGAAAACACGTCACAGAAATTTCTCAATTATTTCATTATGTAGAAGCTAAACCTTGCTTCATCTGTGGTACAATAATTATGCATCCTAAAAGTAGGCTACTTTAAATTTTAATTTCATGGGTAGATTAACTTAAACACATATGACACGATATTCTTCATCATTTCTTTATCAAGAAACGCAAGCTTGGGTCATCTAATTGTCAATAATTACGCAACCCCAAAGTGTACTAGTCAAAATTTTTATTTCATCAATAGATACGTCAATAATATTTGATAGTATATCGCACAATTCTCTAAATCATTTCTTTAACCAGAAACGAATGCTTGATTCATCTGTTATACAATTGTTATACATCCTAAAAGTAGGCTACACTAATGAGTAGGCACATCACATAATAAAAAATATATCACACAATTTCCTTACTAATTTCATATGTAGAAAAGAAAGCTTGCTTCATCTGTAAAACAATACTTACGCACCCTAAAATTAGACTGCATAAAATTTTTATTTCATGAAAAGGTACGTCATACAATGAAAACAAATCAGAGAAATTTGTCAATTATTTCATTATGTAGAAGCTAAAACTTGCCTCATCTGTGGTACAATATTTACACATCCTAAAAGTAGGCTACTTTAAATTGGTTTTATTCATAAAATATAAGCAGATCACACAAAATCCTTTTAGGATATCACGGCAGATATTAACCTGCGCTACACAAAACAAATTTCTCCTCTCAATTTTGGAATATCCGCCATTTTGTTTATACGACTTTATAGGTCAATAATGTAGCCGCGTCACATACCTCCTTCTTCTTCGTCTTCTTCGAGAGTGCTCTTTAACCCTAGTAACAGATAAATAATTCTTCCGTCCCGACACACAGGAAGAGGCCACAGATCTTGCTCATCTCCTTATAAAAGTCACACATTTTTTTAAGTTTGTAGACCATACTTAATGAATTTACGGCCACTCACAGTCCAGCTTAAATATACTTTAATTCTTATTCTTGCACAACACACACACACGTACACACACACACACATACACGCACGCTAACATACATTCTTGCCACAAACTTCCTTCTAGGCAACGGGTCTACGTTTTTAGCCTGAAAAGAATTGGGTCAAAAATTCCAAGCCATCCTCGACCATAAAAACTAGCGCATCCATCCGCTGTTGTGCGGCAATATTGGCCCTCTCTAGCCTGCTGCGGACTCTTGTGTGAGCTCTCCTCCATTATACGAACCTTCTTCCCTCAAACAGAATTACGCAATTTCATACCTGACTTAATTATTACATCAACGCGTTGTTGAACAGCTCAAAGGTGGGGCAAATAATAGCAAAAAAAAACCGCCAACGGACAGACGCCATTTTTATGCTTCTGGTATCTGTATTTGTGTGTGTGAATGTGTGTGTATGAGTGGGACCGTGTGTGTGTTTGGTTGAATGATTGTTTGGTAGCGTGAGTTTATGTGTTAAATGCCTCCTCGGTTCGGATTTGAGAATGGTGGCTCCTTTAATTGGCAGTCATCATGAATTGTGTAGTTCCACCACGCAAGAGGATGACATAATCATCGCTGAGGAAGTGAGGAACGCTGCGCAGACCACGCAAACACTCGCAGCCGGTTGCCCAATTATGCAACATGCAGACTGCCGCTGCCACAAATTTACCAAACCATTTAACAGTGGCCACGTTTACGAGTAGCAGCAGCGTTGGTGGCAGAGCCTACGAAATGGCCAATAAGCCACATCGCATCGCATCGGCTCACATCCCGGACAAGTAGCTGGCAAGTCTGTCGTGCGCTGCGGTAGCACCAAAATGAGCCGCACTCCCTTGGCTTTGTAGAGCGGCTGCGATCGCCACTCTCACTGCCACTGCCACTGCGACTGAGGCATCAACTGCGTCTTTTTTTATTAATATCGCATTTGGCCATCAAAAGCGCAAAGATGCACAGGCGCAATAAAAGTGCGAAATGGACAAAAAGAATAAAAAATCGAGACAATACACACACACACACACACACACTCAGGCATAAGTAAACACATTAATTTCCTCGCATTCGACACGACATGTGCACCGCGCAACTACACTGGAAAAAACACCTCAAAATACACAAAAATAAAAACAATTAATATAAAAAAATAGAAATAAATATAAAAAATCTAAACGTAAATGTAAAAAAAATACAAAAAATATATAAAAAAATACTAAAGATATATAAAAAAAAATTACAATTTAAATGCCGAACTCTACGAGCGCTGATAATTAGCCTTGGAGCCAAGTTTACGCGAACGTAGCACAGTCAAAGGCTTCATGGACGAGGTGAAATTGCGATCTGCTTCAACGCAAGGAAACGCCACTCTTCCTTTTCGCATGCGATTTTTTATTATTGATAAATAAATTTATTTTAAATTATATTTACATTTATAAAAATTAATCACAAAGCAAAATTATTTATTTATTTATTGGAACTAATCACAAACTAAATTATATATTTCTTTATTTAACTATAAGAATTTATTCATTTATTTATAAGAATTAATCACAAAGCAAAATAATTATTTATTCATTAATTTATAAACATTAATTACTAAGCAAATTATTTCATTAATTTATAAGAAATATTCTCAAATTATTTATTCATTTTTTATAAGAATTAATCCAAAAACCAATTATTTATATATTTTTTTATAAAAAGTACTCACAAAGCTAATTAATTCTTTACAAGAATTAATCACAAAATAAATTATTTATTTATAAGAATTTATTCATTTATTTATAAGAATTGATCACAAAGCAAAATAATTATTTATTTATTAATTTATAAGAATTATTCTCAAATTATTTATTAATTTTTTATAAGAATTAATCCTAAAGCAAATTATTTATTTATTTATAAGAATTAATCACAAAGCAAATAATTTATTAATGTTTTTATAAGAATTAATAACAAACCAAATTATTTATTTATTTATTTAAAGGAATTTTCTCAAATTATTTATTTATTTATTTATAAAAATTAATCTCAAACCAAATTATTTATTTATTTATTTAAAGGAATTTTCTCAATGTATTTATTTATTTATTTATAAAAATTAATCACAAAGCGAATTCTTTATTTATTTATAAATATAAATCATAATGATAAATTTTTCTAAGTAACTTAAAAAACAAATTAAACTGCTCCATCCCTAAAGTCAACAGAGGAATACTCGCAATTCCGCCTTAGAGATACCCAAAAAATGATTTCTCCAAAGACAGTGTCAGGATCTTGTGAGTGCCTCTTCTGGCTCCCTTTATATCCCTTTTAGCATCTGAGGTGGCATAACTACTCTGCAAAGTGTGTCATTTTGTCATGGAGAAGTAAATAGTCCTCATTTATATTAATTATTTTGGTTGTTATGGGCAGAGAAGATGACTCTCTGATTATGGACTTCAAGGACACATTTTTTCAACACTTACGCTCTAAATCACAGACGAAAAAATAACTTATTCCTGGGTTCAATTCAACTTGGTGACATTTTGGGTGAGATTTTAGACTAGACTCCTCCACTAGACTCCACCACAGTTGGTTCGAAGGTGATACACATAATCTGAGATGCTGTGGACCATTTTGCTAGAATTCAGAATCCCCTGAAAATGTCATGTTTATCTTCCTACTTACTACTACCGTAATTCTAAATTAAATTATCTTGTGTTACATACCACGAACTGATTCTCATTATAAATAATAATATAAATAAATAAATAATATAAAATAACAAATAAATAATAATATAAATAATAATAAATAATAATATAAAATAAATAACACTAAAATGTCTTCAAGGATACTCACCACGAGTCCTTCACAAGGCTTATTTTTTATTATTATTATATTATTTTTATAAAATTAATAATGGGTCTAAATGATTAAGTTAAGGCTGTCATTTCGACTTCTGATCTAAGAGTGTATTTTGAAACATTTATCAATAATTTGAATAATTTGTGCTACTTTGCTCCCACGCGATACCATAGGAACTAATTTTATTATCAATAATTCCCTGCCTCTTTGTGTATTTCGACACAAAAGCTTTGCTCGTCGGTGGCACAATAATTCAGACACCCTAAAAGTATGCTTATTCCCTGTGAGGTGAAATACTCTCAATTTTTATTTCACAACCTATGACCAAATATTGTGACTAAGTTCTGGACTTAGAGATATCAGATAAGAAAATAAGCTCCAACAAGTGTCACATGTCTGCTTCATAAAAGGGTCACATGACTGGACTTTTGAAAGGTAATGGGACTTGTGTCTGATGCGGTATCACAAAGGGTCCATCATGGTCTAAGTGAGCCTTTCTGGCGACCGCTAACCTACCATGCTGAACTATTTAATCATATGATCTCAAATGAATGCCTACTTTTGGTATGTAGTATAATTGCGTGGTATATGAAAATTATCGTACTAGTCTATTTGCAGTACTTGACACAATCCAGTGATCGAACGACCGAGTGGCAAAACTAATTTTCATAAAAATTTACTGCTATTATTATTATTACTTGAAAAATAATAACTTCATTATTATTTTACATTGCAAGGGGAGCACAGCTGCCAGGGCCTTCAGCTCATAAAAATTTGCAGTGAATGGCTTTGAGACTATGTACATTTTTTGAGTTAACTATACAAAAGACACAGGCACTGAGTTTTGGCTGTTTCGTTAGACAAAGGAAAGTTCCCATTAATGAAGACTCATTTGTATTTATTATGCAGGATAAAATCAATCCCTCCTCCGGTTCAGCAGATTATGAGATAAGGATCTACCAACTTAAAAGGCTTTATTTCTGACGGGTACCAATACCCCTCCCCCACTACCCCCCATAAACAGTGCGGCAAACCGAAGTCAAACTCAATAAGCCACTTTTAATTACTCCTTCTTTTTGTCATGCAAATATGGCAAGAATTTTTCTTGGCGTCAGTGAACAAGCCCACTCCATCATTTAAGCAAATTAGTGTCAAAGTGCGTGTGTGTGTGTAAGTGTATCTGCCAGGCCATGTATATGAGCATGAGTGTGTGTGTTTCTTTGTGTGGTTTTGTGTACAAATGTGTTACAGAAATTTTAAACACTCTGCCACACTCATTTATTGCCTGCCTGCCAGCGAGTCCTCAATGCTATACCGTAATTACGCGTTCCTGACATTCAATGCCACTCACACTCAACCAAACATAACCACTGATATGTTTATGCACATAAATGTATGTGCTATACATATGTATACATATATGTACATATATATCTGTGGATTACATAAAAACAAAATTCTGCACGTGCCCTTATTTGAAACATTCTTCCTGCGTTCTTTTAATTCTTCAGTATTTGGTGCATGGCAGGGATAATTCTCGCACACACACTCCAACACATACACTCATTTATACCCTATAAGACACATATAAACTCCCAACCATCGATATAAGCCCATCTTTCCTTTAATTTTATATACTGTGTTTGTTTTTGTTGTGTTTATATGGTATTTTTGTTGTTGCTGTTGTTGTTTTTCTCTCCTCAACGCCATTGAAACCCATTCGACCATGTCTTCCATATACAAAACAACATTTTGGGATTATATACCTTACCCATTATATGCGCTGCTGTTAGGTATTGTTTTTATACGTACGTAGATATATGTATAGATGTATGTATGTATGAAAGTGTGTGTGTGCATGTATATCAATACAAAAGTTAAAAATTATGTGTTGTGCTGGGTAGCATGGGACTTTACAATGGTGTGCCTCATCAGGCACTGGGCAGAACAGGGTGTTTAACCATAACGCTAGTTTTTGGCATACAATTTGTAGCCTTATATATACGACTATATGTATGTGGGTTAGTCAGCCATTTTGGATTTTGACATAAGTTTGCCATCACTTACCTGATAATCCGATTTGAGGAAGGGCGTCTCATAAATGAACACCTAACTCGAACATATTCTACTGGGCTACAATGCCAGGACGCGTTGTGGTGATATACTGAAATGCTGCCGGGCTGTTCTAGTTTGAGTCTACCTCAAATTGAGAGTTTTATCTTAGTTTAATTCAGATTAGATGAGCTCTTCTGGCACATTTACCTCAATGAATACAGATTTGATGAGCTCTTCTAATAGAAATTTGTGTGCTAAACTGTGATAAGTACAGTTTAGATGCCGGTTATTGTACTGGAGTCGAATCAGGATAGTAGTGATAAATTAACTTATTACTCTACATATTTCTCGAACCATAAATACGTTTCCTTTCAAGGATCAGGAGTATCATGATGTGATCTTTGACAGAAAGGAAAGATGAGTAATATTGGTATTATTTGGACTCCTTCACCCATTTCCCGACTGTTTTCAGATGACTTTACCGCCTACATATGAGATGTTGAGAAGCAGACTAGATTAAAACCACATTTTCCCCAAAAATGAGTCCTTACAGACATAGAACTATCTTAACATTAATTATATAATTTAAATCTTATAATCAAAAGGAGACTACTAAAGTGAGTCCTTACGTACAATGCTCACATATTCCTTAGATGTTTTGTTATAAATTACCTAGACCAGGTCCAACCTTATATTTTATATATTTATTTATTAATATTCAATATCAAAATCTTATAATCAAAAGGAGACTACTAAAGTGAGTCCTTACGCACAATGTTCCTTAAATGTTTTGTTATAAATCTGTCTAGACATAGAACTACCTTAAAATAGGTCCACCTATATTTTTTTTATATTTATTTATTATTATTGATTATAAAATTTAAATCTTATCAAAAGGACGTTAGCTACCAGGGCGGTATTTTGTCCACCAATGATAATGGATAATTCGACAATAATTGGATTAAGTGTCATTATTACTTTTGTTATACTTTACTGTTATTATTCTAATGGTTGAACAACTCCACCTCTTAATGTCCCATATGTCTCCTAGTGCCACGGATAATTGACTTCTTGGAGACTGACCAACGAACTAATCACCAAGACCAGTTCAGGCAGGTTTAAGATCAAGTTTAACAAAGCTAAGTTCACAAACTAATGACTAACTTGAGAATTCAATTCAAGCCTAACTTGTCAAAGAGTGGTAAACACCTGACAGCAAAAGCACTTAGCAGGACTCAATTGCGAGGGTCCAGAGAGAACTCTTTATTATGAATAAACTACTAACAATATAAGCGCCAACTTAAACGCTTTTCAAAGCGTATGTACTATTAGAATGATTACAAGGCATAGAGAAATAAATCCAGACTATAACCAACTGGCTGCAAGTTTTCCTTAACTGAAGCCTGAGACTTATATCCATATACGGCTTGAGTAATACTATTGGAAATGTGGAGTTCATCATTCATAAAAATGAATTGGAACCAACAGAACTTTGGTTTCGGAAACAAAAATCGGAGTAGAAGGAACACAGTGCACGTAAGGAAGCACTAAAATCAATAAAAGGGCCTAGGGTACATGTTGAGAAATAAAGAGGGGTGTGGGTCGAACGAAAAACGAGGTCATTTGGACTATGAAACTACTGAAATTCTGTTAAAATAGGGTCGTAAAGAATTGTAGTTAACGCCTTCGTCTCAAGAGACATTGAGAAAAACAGAATAATGAGGACCAATATTAATATAGGGCCTTGAAAAGATAACTTTAGGTGGCATGCATATATATATATTCCTTATAGGAGTTGTCCATAAAGAATATAGTAAATAAAAGGTCCTTTATGTATATTAAAGGTCCTTTAGCATTATTATTCATCGACAAATGAGATCTCAAATAATTTCTAGCTCCTACGGAATCAGAAACTAGACTTATAAAATTTAGAAGATCCACAAAAATACAACATACCTACCTACATACTTGCTACATATAAAACATACTTAATTAATTACACTTAAAATACTATATAAATTTTGTTGAATTGCATAAAGACCCTGTATAAAGCTACGCTAAATTTAGGTCCCAAAAATGTTTTTTTCCTTTTCAAGGTTTTTCGATTTAGCTTCCTCCTTGCAAAAAGAAGTAAAATAAAATAATTTACTCGTACACATTGCAAAAAATCGTGTAGGCTGTGAAGCTAAATTAAACAAGTGAATACACTACTGTCGGTCGCGACTGTTTTTTTCATATCTACTACCCTAGACAGGATCTTAATTAAAGTTACATGTACAGTACAATGATTGTCTCTGATGTTATTTGAATTTAAAGTGACCTTATTTGACATTCAAATTTCTTCATTGATTTTCAAGAGGACTTATGTTAACTTGAAGTTGCCTTATGTTGCCTTAAAGTGACCATGTGTCCTTCAAGTGACTTTATGTATCCTTAAAACGGCCTTATGTGCCATTAAAGAGACATTAGGTGTACTTAAACTTGACTTATGTATCCTTAAAGTTACTTTATGTGTTCTTAAAGTTACTTTATGTGTTTTTAAAGTTACCTTATGTGTTCTTCAATTAATCTTATGAATCCTTAAAGTGACCTTGTGTCCTTCAAGTGATCTTATGTATCCATAAAACGGCCTTATGTGCCCTTAAAGAGGCTTTAGGTGCACTTAAACTTAACTAAGGTATCCTTAAAGTTACTTTATGTGTTCTTAAAGTTACCTTATGTATTCTTAAATTAATCTTATTAATCCTTAAAGTGACCTTATTTTCTTAAAGTGACCTTTTATGTACTTGAAGTGTCCTTTAAGTGAGCTAATGTGTAAAGTTAATGCATTTTTACTTAAAGTGACTTTATGTGCCCTAAAAGTGGCCTAATGTGCTTAAAGTGACCCAATATGTTCTTAAAGTGACCTTATGTATCCTTATGTCCTTAATATAACCTTGAGCTCTTAAAGTGGACTTATGTGTCCATAGAACAAACTTCTGTCCTCTAAGTGACCTTATGTATACTTTAAGTAACCTTATGTGTCGTTAAAGGGACCTTATGTGTAGTAAAAGTGACCTTATGCGTCATTAAAGTGACCTAACGTGTCCTTAAACTGACCTTATGTATGCTTAGAGTTACCTAATGTGTCCTTAAAGTGCTCTGATGTGTGCTTAAAGTAACCTAATGTGTCCTTAAAGTGAACTTAGGTGTGCTTAAAGGGACCTAATGCGTCCTTAAGGTGACTTTATGTCGTTGTGTTCTTAAACTGACCTTAATTTTACCTTCTGTATCCTTGGAAATAATGAAATGTTTCATAATTTGATAGGATCTTTTTGTGGGAGGTTTATGTGTGGACTTTAATCCAAATGCTATTCCCTATTCTATAAGTATCAGGATACCCTGACGGACCTCAGAATCACAATTTCCTATGTGTCTTGTATAAGGAAATCTTAACAGCCTCCTTTTACACCTTCTACTAAAGGGAACTACACGCAATTGAAACGATAAATACACAAGATGCCCTAAACAAGACCCCCTCAAAGGAACCCTATTTTAATTTTCTAAAGCGACGAAACTAGCGACAAGTTGAGCAAGTATTGAAACAAAAATATAGAGGGAACTTCCAATAAGAAATCATCATCACCATTCTGTCCAGTCCTAATAAGAGACACATGATAGGGTTTCGGTAATCTAACCTTTGTACAATAAAGTAAAGTTACCCGTACCGAGGCGCTGCATGGGCGTTCACCACCTGAGCTGAGCACATACTCGACTTAGATGGTCCTAACGTGTCCATCCCTCATCCATGGTATCACAATAGGCCATTATTTGTGACTGGGTGTGCTTTTTGCTGCCACTCCAACCTATTCTAACCTAGGCATATCGAATATTGCCAATATTCAATACGATAGGAGCCATCAAAGGATTTGTTAGTATGACTACTTTGAACGAACCGTAAACACGTCCAGTTGGGAACCTGGCACACCTTAATCAAATTTTTCTGGATTTAGTTTAACCATCAACGCAGATTGTAGGGTGTGTATAGGTATGAAATAAAAAAGAAAAGGATGTGAAGCTCAGCAACACATAAAATGAATCTCAGCTTCAATATGGGAGCATACAAAATCCCTCATCAATTCGAACACTCATTCAGTCAGTCAAGCAAACCCAATCATACCACCACCGACACCACCACACCAGAGACACCATCATCACCACCAGCGACTGCCTTCAATAGCAATCATCAAATATAAAATCGGAGTTTGAGTTGCCACTCCTGGCATGATTGTTAATGTTCAACGAGTGAACAAGAAATCAGCAGCAGAGGAAGAGCCAGAACCAAGAAGCGCAGTAAATCTGAAAAAATGGTGCAATTTTTAGATGTTAACGGGGTCATGCGGGAAACTCTCTGTGTGCTTATGTGTGGGTCTATTTGTGTTTGTGTAGTGTGTATGCACGACCAAGTATTCTATAAAATCAGTTTTGTAGCTCTGCGCTCCACAACTGTGGAACTGGGGAATCGGTTGGTCGTGAAAAAATTCAACCACAGGGCATGTTGTTATGATTTATGTCACTGTCAGAGCAGGAGGACGCAATGATGCAGAGCTGCTGGTTTGGGTTTTATGTATATTCCTTTATTATACATATATGTACATATATATGCATATATGTCCACACACTTATTTATTTATGTACATAGAGGGCAGAAATTGCATTTCAATTTTCCTGTTGTATTCCGTGCCACCAAAAGTTTCCAGGTACTTTCATGGTACACACATAACCCTTCTATAGTGTTCATTGTGTCCATCTTTCATGTTATGTCCTCCTCTTACCATAACTGGGTCATTTTCTGCAGAACTATGATTACAGCTGGCCAGCAACAGCATCACCACCACCACCAGAAGCAGCACATGTAATCACATCTGCTTTGTGCGCTTCCCTCCTCCTTCCTCCTTCTATCATTCCACACACATCGACATATTCCTTCTTGTACGTTTCCACCAAGGCGCCTGCATTCGAAATAGCAACGCTTGACAGCCTCTAAGCAACCTTCCTGCCTTCCTTCCTACCACACCTTACCAACTTCCTGACCAACCCAGCTTCCTCACCTACCTCCCCACCCTTGTTTCGTGCTTTTTATTCTTCATTTGCCAATGAATTTTTGCATATTTTGCCATTATTCCTGTCTCTGCTTTGGCAGCTTTATTCACGGCATTCCTGTTTGCATATTTTTAATCTATTTTTCTTCTCTTTTTTTGCACAGGCCTATGGTGTTGTTCTCTTCTTCCTTCGCTCTGACTTGCTGGTTTATATTCGCCACTACAGCGTTGGTCTTGAACAACCGAACATCCGCGCCTTCGTCCCACCCGACCGCATTCGTAGATCAACCAACCGACCATCCAACAAACCAACAATTCGACCATCCGTCCAACCAACAGACCGACCGTCCGACCGACCATCAAACCGACATCATTCACAACTGCAAAAGCAAAGGGTGCATGGCAGGCTACAAAGTCATGGCGACCGACTGAACGACGGCATCTTCTCGCCACGCATGCCCTTCAGTCGGCCCCGCCATCCTGCAGCGCCGACACTCACGACCAAGTACCACAATCGTAGATGCGAGTACAGCGCAGTATGCAATCGCACCGAGTCACTTTCAGCTGAGCTGCGCTGCGCTGCGCCGCGTTCAGTTGAATTGTGGCAGTGCCAATGCCATTATCAAGGCACGCCGATTACGGACCACGGTGGATCTACCAGAAATGGATGTACATGCAGGCACACATAAACACACACACACATACATAGTATATAGTAAATGTTCGTACTTGCATATGCGTGCTTGGTTTGAAATGTTTCTTTTTTACATACTTGAATGCCTCGTCGCTAGTATGTGGCTCTGTTTGGGAAATATTAACGGAGTGTTGGAAGAGTTGATTCTCGTGCATGTCCCTGTCCCTTATTGAGTTGCCCATATGCGACTAGGCAAGTACAGTGGTGCACAATATGCGCAAATCCAATTCATACTAGCAGTAAACACTGTGAGCATCCCGTGTGATGTACTTGTAACTTTGCCTTTGTGAAGGAGGACAATTTACAGTAACTGCCAGAACCTGGACCACTGCAATATTTGACTAATTGTGTGAGGTCTTTCATTACAGAAGGATTTGATATATTTTTTTCAAGTTTCTTCAAGAGACTATCAGCTTAAGGTGCAGAGTGGCATAAAACAGAAACGGCAACAGAAACAGAATCCAGTACAGACACTACAAAATTTAACGTTAGAAAATGCCCGTTTGGCAACAGAACAGAAACAACTCTTTAAACAGCCTCAGCTGTTCTGTTGCCAAACGCTCCTTTTCTGTCATTAAATTTTGTAGTTTCTGCTGCAAATGTACTGCATTCTGTTTCTGTTGCCAGTTCTGTTTTATGTTACTCTGCACTTTTAGTTATAAAAAATTACCAACCAGGGAGCTAGGACCGTTGTGTCCGGTAACAGGTCCGTAATCATATCACATCCCATTCATTAGTTAATAATATTGGGATGTCGAAAGATTTCTTTTAGAACAATTTACCATTTAGACAATTATCACCAGTCATTTATTTTCATTTGCAAATAGCAATACAATAATTCCATTCCGATTTATATAATAATATATATATTTAATAACATTCCGATTTATGGAAACCTGGCAATAAAAATATAATAACATTCCGATTTTAGGAAAATTGGTACTGAAAATATATTCTAAGATTTATAAAGCATGTATTAAGCGGTAGGTTAGGTTAAGTTAACGTGGCAGCCAGTCTAAGGACCAGCTCACTCAGACCACCATGGGTCCATTGTGATACCACGGTAGTAAAAGACTTTATTATACTTTTAGAATGGCTAAGAATAGTTATAGAACCATATCACAGCTAGAAAAGTTATAGAACAATAGCTAAGTCTGATTCGCCAGTCTCAACTGTCATTTTTTTAAATATTTTTAAGGAGGAGTGTGACCTGAAATTGTCCTCCCAATATACGATTGTGCATAGAAAAAGACTTTTTCCATATACAAGAGTATATCAATATTCACAGAACATATGTTCGCAGTACTGCCAAATCTGTAGAAAGCATGGACTTAGATAATTCATTGTTTTTTTTAGAAAAGTAAAAGTAGTAGTAAAAGTAAACAGAAACACGGTTAGCGAATAGAAAGAGCCGTATACAAGGAAAATTTCAAAGTAAACAGGACCGCATTTTGTATGAATATGAAATGCATTTATCCGAGATGTAGAAATAACTTTTTGAAGTACTTTATATTACCAGAAATTCGATATACATAGGTAAAAAATATTTCTGGAGGAAATCCGTCTACAAAACATAGGTATATAATAAAAAATAGATATATATCCGTCTACAAAACATAGGTATATAATAAAAAATATAATAAAAAATAGATATATACATACAAAACATACAAAACAAAGATATATACATAGATATATAGATACATATATGTATGTATATATGCAACTACTGACGTTTTAGATGTAGAATACATACAAAAACGCTTGAATTGCGAAAATCGGGACTAGATAAATTTTTGCAAAGTATTAAGAAGTTAGGTCCAGTATGAATATACCGCCCTTAAGCCGGACTAACATGGGTATATGGATATATACATATATGTATGTAAGTGTTTATATATACATACATATGTACACACATATGTAAAAATAAAGCCAAATGGAGTATCTCCATGAAGCAATGAATTCTCCCCTTGGAGACTATGGGCAGTACTTTGAGGATAATCCCCTTTCCTACTGGGTATATAAATATGAACACATGCCTTTGTACTAGAATAAAATACAATAACAAACCAAGCAAATCCATGCTCCGTTCTGCGATTCTGTTCATACCTCAAATTGAGCTTTTGTTTTTTACTTCACTGTGCTTGCTGGGCGATTCGCCTAGCGTATGTGTGTGTGTTTGTGTTCGGTCATGTGCGTTTGTGCGGTTGTAAAATTTTAATCCGGCATTATTATTATTATTATGCATCAGTTTTTTTATATTATTTATTTCAGCAGCACAGTTAATATTTTTTCCACACATATCCAGTGTAATTTTATACCTTCGAAGTCTTTTGAAAATACCAAATACAAAAAACGAGGAGAACAAATGAAGAACCGCAGCAAATCTACTCGACTCGCCTGCGCTCCGCGCTTATCAACATCATTCCACATTCATAATTGAAATGCTGCCAACTTTATAGCGTCCAGATTTTTCTCTTTCTTTTTCCCTATTTTTTGCTGAAATTTGTATGTGTTTTTTCTTTGCAATTCCCGGCCCGGCAGTTTTTAACATTTCGTAGGTCTTCTGCACGGAATGCGATTTGGAATGCAGCGCGAGCGCAGAGCTCTGTCACAACCATACCCACATACATGTATGTTTGTAACTGAGTATGTATGAATGCATGTATGAGCCAGTTGGTGTTCGTTTGATTGCTCCCAGCTCCATGAAAGGGAAAGAAGACTGCCGTGGGGATAGGAAAGTGTAAGGGAAATTGCAGTAGCGCTTCATGCAGCTGATGCCGCTGTGGCACTACTTCTTGTTATGTATGCCTATTTAGCTATGTTGTAAGCCTGTATATCTGTTTGTTTGGATGTGTATATGTATGTATGTTATTTTTGGTCGCCCATATGTGCATCTGTGTATGTGCAGTGAAGTTTTGCTTAAACATATTGCGTAGTTTTATTGTGCACTCAAGCATTATTCCAGAAATTTCAAGGTTTCCTCTCTAACTTGTTAGCTAACACACTAACACGTACACATATGCTCATTCATTCTGGCTCTGGGCGGAGATCTGTTTTTTATAAGGATGTTTTATGTATGTGTGTATGTATGTCTCGTGTTGATCATGCTTTCTTTGCCTCTGCTGTGGTTTCGTTGCTTTGGGTTCGTTGCGAAAAAACAAGTGTTGCTTTGGCACTTTTTTTGTGTGTTTTTTCCTTCTTGTTGTTGTTGTTCATGTATTCGAATATGAACATATTTTTTTGTGGTTTTTGTATTGTAGCCCTGCTCCCATCCTTCATCCTATTGATCGATCGTATTTTTATTTTGTTCCTGACATTCTTCATTGTTTTGCTCCCTGTGCTCTAGATTTCTTTCCCTGTCGCAATTTATATAAACACGCTTGCTCTGCTGTTGATGTTCTTTTTGTGTGTCCTTTGGGTTTTGTTTTTGCTTGCATTCCTTCTAAGAATAGCTCGGGGTACCATGCGGAAAGGAATAAAACTATGTAGAGAGAATACGTACAATTAAGAAATTACGTAATAATTCAGAAAAAGGCCTGAGCAAAACAGAACCAGCAACACAATATTGAAAATGGAGCAAAAAATAAAAAAAGGATATTATCAGTGGAAAGAACACACGTAATTAGACGATTGAGCTTGGAGGAAGAGAAAGAGAGAGAGAGGAAAGCTGAGGCTGGGAATGGCGTTTTGGGGCATCATTTATTCAAGGTTAAAATGGGGAGAGAATATTGTAATTATTTTCAAGTTTTACAGTTAGAGGGAAGATTTGTTTTAAGCAATTCCAAGCAAAATAATTAATTTAGAATTAATTTAAAATAAATTCTATATTCCTCTGCTGTTGCTAGTAAGCTGAACGTTTGAAAATTTGTTATAAAAAGAAGGCTTATACTAGAAATCGTATCTGAGGACTTCACCATCCACATTCTCAAGAGCTTCCTACAACAATAATCCTTTTCCACACAAAATCCCCTAGGAACCACTAGCAATAAACAATTTATCAGAAGAAAATAAATAAATATAACAAAACGAAAAAATAAATATTTTCCAAAGCTGTGGCAACTCAATTGAAAGTGAAAATGGCAAATTTATATGCAAGATAATATGCTGCTGCGGAGGCTGCAATGCAGTTACCCATACACTCCACACACAGAAACGGTCTCATACTCAAACACATGTTTGTGCATACAACATGCATGAAAGCATGGAAAAATGCGCCCAGCAACAACTTAGCTTGCAACGAAAAACTCAGCGAAAATAAAACTACAAAGTGCAAGCAGCATTTGCTTCTTGCCTACAACACACATGCATAAAAACATAGCAAGTCGCTTTTATTTGTATAAGAAAGAAGCAAAAAAAAAAGCAAAACTACCAGCAGAGAAACAAAAGTCTTGGCAAGTTTTTCCTTTAATTTTCTTTTAATTTCCACATACACACATCCATTTGCACTCTCCCGTGCATGCAAGCAACAACACTGCGCTTGCTGCACACTCTGTCGCAGAGTGCTTTTACGCTGCTCAATTGCTGCAGCGACGGCGACGTCGGCGTCACTGCTCAGTTAGCGCTGCTGCTGTTGTTGCGCCGTGCTGTCATCAACGTCAGCGGCGACGTCTGCAAAATGAAATAAACAGAAACGAAGCAACCGGCATTTTTTGTTGTTTTTCTATTTACCGGCTACGCTTTCTTACGTCTTTCTGGCGAACTTGCCTGCTGCAACATGTTTGCTTAGCAGCTTGTTGCAAACGGTTTTGTTCGATCCATACATAATACAGTAATGAAAGTGAAGGCAACTTGGAAAATGCTTGTAGAGCTCAGTTGGGTTTCGCTTATTGCATGCTCAGTGCATGGATGCGTATGTGGTGGGTGGTGTAATGGGGTGGGTGTAATGAGGTGGGAATTCATAGGTGGGAATCTTATGGGAAATTAGTATAAAATTTGGAATATATGAACGCATCAATTAGCTGAGATTGATTGGGAACTTATCGTGGTAGTAATTGTGTACATACTCCTGGGTGGGGGACTAAGGATTTAAGTGGAAACACATAATTATAGTCCGGTTAATGGTCCTTAAAAGCTTAATTTTTGTGTAGGGGTCTGCATAGATCCATTTATATGTTTGTGATGTGTGGTTCACATCAAAAATATCACAGAGCTCCACAAACTTCGCAATAATTGTGGCAATTAAAATAACTCAGGGGGATTTTTACTATCACCTCCTCAAGAAACACTCCCATCATCAGTATTTTGGTTATTTTTTTTTAGATCTTTTTTTATCATTCCAAAATAATATAAATTTTATATAAAAATGCCATAAATTTGAGTTGTTGGAGGTTGTTGTTGGAATATATGTATTTCGATTGAGAGATGTATTTCGGATGATTATTATTTTTTTTTATTAGGAAATGCTCACCAAAAGTTTCTAGGATCAAAAATTTTAAGGACCAGAAAGAAAAAAATCCAAAATGAAGCCCATCCAACAAAGAAGTGGGGACAAAACTTTAGGATAACAGATTTTATGGACCAAAAGTAAGCAAACCGAATTGAAGCACATCCAACAAAGAAGTGAGACAAAAACACAAATGTATGACAAAAAAAAGGAATTGGTATTTTTGGACTAGAAAGAGAAAAGACATTTGGAAGTTTGACACAAACACACACACGCACTTACACAGTTCTGGTGAAATATTTGATAAATGCAGCAGCAACAACTAATCAAGTGAGAAGAATCCTAACTGTTTCATGTGATCGAAGTAGAAGGCAAACAAAAAAGAGCACCTCTCGAAAAAAGTTAATCAAAAACTATAAAATTGTAAAAGGAACTTGGTAGCGCAACTAGTGGAACGAGCTGAGTTCCACACCATACCCAAATGTGCTGAGCTGAGAGCCACACGAGACCCAAATGTGCTTTCAATACGAACATTATTCCTGTCGTAAGTGGTCGCAGCCTCCTTGAGGACAAATGTACTTTCGATATGAACATTATTCCCATTGTAGGTGGTCTCAGTCTTCTTGAAGACATGGTTTTTTAATGTTTGGCTGGCTCACAATAATAATTCTATCGTATACCTTTGGAATTTGATATTTTGGTATAAGATTGTGAATTTTAGTTCGTATGAAACACTTTTTGTTGGTGCTGCTTTTATTTCATGTGCAAGAAAGTTCATAAAAATCATTGCGGTGCTGCAAATATTACAAACAACCCGAACATATTTGCGCTCTTTCCACAGATTTGATTTCGCTACCAAACCTTCCCTCCGTCCTTCCGTTTCTAACTACCTATTAAGCTTGAAAGCAGCTAGTAAGCTTAAAGAAACATCCTTGCATACATATCTGCGCATAATTTCTGTAATGAAACAAATTCAAAAGTTGCTACAAGTAAATGTGTCTTCTGTCATGCTAAATCATTTCACAATCATGCGTATTTCACATGCGCTTTCGCTTCCCCCACCACCTTAAGAATCCCAACGACATCCAAACGAATTTGAAGCCTTTCACTTCCTTTCCCTTTCTAGTGGCGGTCGGCACTAAGTAAGAAAAGGAAAACTTTTGCCGCCAAAATTCATATTGGGAAAAAACCTGAGGAAAACTCCATTTTAAGGGTGGGAATTTCCACACAACCCCCCACACAAACCAACCAAATAGAACTACGAAAAGCACCAACAACAACAATAGATCCCAAACAAATAAGAAAATACAAAATCAAACACATCCATCAAGCAAACCTACCAACCAACCAACCAACCAACCTACCATCCACCCAACCAACTACACACAGCACAGCAAATACAAGCCAGTGGCGCGTACATGAGTGAGAGTGGGAAGCTGAGAGCGAGCGCACAAACACACACGTGACGCGACGCGTCGCGGCATAAGTGCGAACGCACAACACAGCCAGCCACAGAGAAAGAAAAGAGACGCACGAACACGTTCGATGCAACTCGACGTAAATTTGTGTGTTGGTTTGATAAGTATTTTAGAAGTAAATTTCAGTTTCATTTTCGCTTTCCGCTGGTTCAGAAGTGTAGTGTCAAGTGTGAAGGAAGTTTCGCGAACTAGAAAAAGGCAAAATTTTTGTTTTGCATTTGTGAGAATTGATTGCCCGTACGGAATAAAAATGAAATAGTAAAAATAACCCACATAATTAAATAAGAAAAACTTTAATTTTGTATTGAAAGCAAAAAATCTATATATATTTATATAAGGCAACAAACGCAGCATTTAAATTGAATCCAGATTTGTTGCGTTGCTTTTGAGGATGCTTCATAAAGTGAATTTATTGAAAGCAGTAAGCAAGCATTTGTTGTCGTAGTGTTGTTGTTTTTGTTGAACCATGCAAAGAAGTGCAGAGTAGTCTCAAAATAACAGTAAATGCGACGAAATCTTATTGAATAGCCAGATTTAAAAAGTAAAATAAACGTTTGTGCACACATTCAAACACACGTGTGCATGTTCGGTAGGCATGGTTCTATAAAATGTGTGACAAAAAAAAGGAATTGGTATTTTTGGACTAGAAAGAGAAAAGACATTTGGAAGTTTGACACAAACACACACACGCACTTACTCAGTTCTGGTGAAATATTTGATAAATGCAGCAGCAACAACAACTACTCAAGTGAGAAGAATCCTAACTGTTTCTGCATGTGATCGAAGTAGAAGGCAAAAAAAAAAACAACACCTCACGAAAAAAGTTAATCAAAAACTATAAAATTGGAAAATTTTTGGTAATTGACTGAAAATTTTTAAGCAACGCCATTTAAAATAAAAAGCGTAAATTTGTTGAAAGCAATTCTACTCAGGTATTTTTATATATTTAATTATATAAAAAATAAAACAAAAAAATCAAGCAATAAACTTTTGTATGCATGTCCATAATTTTTAAAAAACTCTCGTAACGATTTTTGAAGTGGAAGAAGAAAACCAACTAAAATTAAAAAATCTTAAGAAAACTTTTTATATCGTACTTTTTGTGCACAGAAAAATATGCAAAATGTAAAAATAAAGGTTTTGGAAATTTTTATATAAACTGAAAAAATCAATTATATAAAAAAAACATAAAAAAAGAATGCTGCCGTAAATAAATAATTTACAACGATTTTTTAAAACTTATTTGGTATAAAAAAAAAAAACAAAAAAATATACAAAATAATAAAGTGCGGAATTTTATAAATTTTTGAAGCCAGCAAAAATGTCCTCTGATTGTGTCTAAATTAAATATTAATTTAAATAAAAAATAAAACAAATCATTTCGAAAGTATTTACAAAAAAAAAGCTTTTCATACTGAGGCAATATTGAAAATGTTGTTACAAATTTTAAAATAAATTTTTATAAACAAAAAATCATTCAAATTCCAATTGAACGGAAAAGCAATTTTTTCAACACCCGCAAACAAAAAACTCCGGGAACGTTTTTACACGTTCTCCGTTCCAGCACTCGAAACGGACCAACAACTTTGATTTCCCAGCACTTCACTTGATTGCTAAATGCCACTTATGGCGCCTCGTCGCAACAACAATAGTGGCAGTAGCATAGTGCACCAGCAGCAGCAACAACAACAACCACCGCAGCAGCAGCAGCAGCAGCTGCAACAATCGACGCCGCCGCCGCAGCAGCAGCATCAGCAACAGCAACAAGCTCTCCTGCTGACCGCAGCGCTTTATCAGGACGATAACAATTTTTTTGATCACATCAGCAACAGCAGCAACGGCGACGATACACTCAACAACATCAGCAATATCAGCCTCAATATCGACAGCAGCATGTCGCCCATGCAAACGAGCAACTCTGGCGGCGGCAGCAACAACAACAACTCGACCGCCAACCACGGTCACAGCAACATCAATGAGCAGTACACGCGCTGTTGCTACCCGAATGGAGACTGCTTCAAGCTCGACTCGATAATCGCTCTGGACGATCTGAGCGATTGTGTGCGCATCATTTGCAACAACGAGAACTGCAACGTGGGGCAGTACATGCACCGCGAGTGCTTCGAGTCGTGGGAACAGACCGTGCTGGTGTTCCTCAAGTCGATTGGCCGGGCTCGCTCCTGGTCCGATCGGCAGCGCTTGCAGAATCTGTGGACGAAGAAGGGCTACGATCTGGTGTACAAGGTGTGCGGCTGCAAGTGTGGTCGTGGCCACATACGCAAGGACCTGGAGTGGTCGTCTCCGAATGGTAAAAGCGTTATGAATGGCCACTTCATAAATGGCAGTGGTGGTGGTGGCACTTCTGCTGGCACTGGTCAGCAGCGCATTGTGAATGGTAACGGGGGTGGTATAGGAGGCGGAGGTGGCGGCAGTGCCTGCAGCGAGGAGGACGAGAAAAAGAAGAAGAAGAAACGCAACCGTAACAATCAGAAGCCCACGCTGGCTTTGGCGCCACTAAATCCGAATGGCTATCATCCAAATAGTCAGCAGCAGCAGCAACAACAACAGAATGGACACGTATCCACGGCTGGGCAAAACGTCAACATTGTAAATGGCATTGGCACTAACTGTGCTCACACTATTGGGCTTGTGAATGGAAATGGAGGCGGCAACAATAGCAACTCTGTCAATGGCAGCAACAGCAATAATGGTAACAACATCACGCCCAATCCGAATGTGGGTGTTATAGGCTCCGGTTTGCATCATAACCAACAGCAACAACAGCAGCAACAAAGTGTGGTCGCCCAACTCACTAACAACATCATCAACAGCAATGGTGGCAACATCCTCGGTCTGGATTTGCGCAATCGCGCCGGCAGCCTCTCGTCCAGCGGTGGCAGTGGTTCCACTTCGCCCTCAGCTTCGCAATCGAGCGTCGATATGTCCATTTCGCCCATTCATCATCAGCAGCAGCAGCAACAGCAGCAGCATCAGCAAATGCAAATCCAACACTTTGCTCACAGCCTAATTCCGAACGGCTACACCAAGTCCATTATAAACTGTGTGACCAATGCTGCCGTGGCCGCCTCGCTGCTGGCCAAACAGCCGCAGCCCCTGTTGCAGCCCCAACCACCACAGCCGTCAGCGGTGCATCCGCAAACCCCACTGAGTGGGCTCAAGCAGTTGATCAGCTTCGATCAGCAACAAATGGTTCAACAGCAGAAGAACAAGGAAGTCGAACTCTATTCGGAGCGTGTACGGTATGTCGGAAATGTTGTACAAATATTATTTAGTTAAGTTCTGGGCGGGGTGATGTGCATACGGAAGGGTTTCCGTGAAAATTGTGGCTAAATTTCCTCTAGGTTTCAGTCGGATGGATACACTCTTTCTCTCAAGGAGAGGAGGTGTTTTGTCAAGCTGAAGGAGCTTGGTTATAAATCTCAAATTCTGGGTATTATTCTAGGTAACTGGGAAATGTTTTTTAGAGACGTATTTCCTCTGGAACTAATAAATTAGTACTCGATTTTTTATATCAATAGAGAGCATTTCTTGATCCTGTGAAGTGTAGTCTTATCTAGAAATAGCAAGTTCCTGAATTTCAACAAAAAAGGTTTTAGGAATTTTAAGGGTCGCTAAATGTAGACAAGTTTAACTAGCGGAATACTTTATCCTGTGACTAAGCTGTCCATCATGTAATTGTCTTCTCCATCATGCAATTATCCTGTCCATTAAGCAATTATCCTGTAATTATACTGTCTTCGTTATATAAGATTTCGGGGCCACCAATGAGCACTTGCGTGCTAAATTTGGAAGAGTGTTAAAGTAATTTTATGCAAATCAGTGCCAGAATTGTAATGAAGATGGAACTCATATTTCCTCTTGCCTAAATACTTTGAATCCTTCACAATTGATCTCCTTTTGTGTTCCATAAAGTGCTAGAGAAAGTTCTGAAGAATTGATTGAGCAGTTATGGTAGTTTGAGACTCTTCTATGAACTATATTTCTAGTTGCATCTGTAGCAAATTTTATATAGTAATTGAGTCCAGGAAGAGAACCATTTATTTCTACAAAATATTAGTAGAGAGCGATTCGTTTATCTTTGGTCGCTTTGCCACAATCTTTGCTGAAAAGAAAGGACTCACACCAGAGTTCGATTTGCCACAATCTCTGCTGAAAAGAAAGGACTCACACCAGAGTTCGATTTGCCACAATCTCTGCTGAAAAGAAAGGACTAACACCAGAGTTCGATTTGCCACAATCTCTGCTGAAAAGAAAGGACTCACACCAGAGTTCGATTTGCCACAATCTCTGCTGAAAAGAAAGGTCTCACACCAGAGTTCGATTTGCCACAATTTTTACTGAGAAAAGGACTCGTTAAATCAATCAATCTTAGAAACTTGGCAGCACTGACAAATAAATGCTGTCGATATTCATAGTTTCATATAAAATAGTGTTTTATTCTATACCCCACAATAGAATAGGATTACCGAAGCTCAGTTCGTAATCGTTAAATTGTGTAACAGAACCAATCCAAAATCGTTAAAAGTAGCCACTTAATATAGTTTTGCTCTTATATTCCCATACAATATAAATCTATGTATATTAGTTCAATACAAAATAAGTCACATTTATATATATGAGGCTGTCCAATCGGACCCGATTATTTGTATAAACAACTGGAGATTCTGCTGAACTATATTTAAAGACTTCAACTATTCTTTGGAAACATAATTTTATTAAATACTGAAATTAATGAAACTTCCTTTTCATCCCCAACTTTAGTAGTGAAGTCTTTTACGAACCATGCCTTTTGACTTCACAACTACCAAATCAGATTTTTCTTGTCTTTGTGGAAAATAAAAATGCATCACTATCCTAGCCACCCTGTGGCCTAGTGGCAGGCATGCTAGACTCACACTCAAAGGGTCGCACGTTCAAATCCTACCACGGGCTTAGTCTCCAAAATGCTTCTGTTTATAAAATCCTTTTCTCTTCGAGTCGAATGCCTCTGTAGCTAGTACTCATTCCCCCCCCCCTCCCCCAACACCTTGCCACTCACAATTAATAATAATCACTATCCTCTTTTTTAATTTTAGAGAACCAAGTTGTTTTGATCAGTGTCCTTCATCTCAGTGTTTTGTGGTGACCCTGACCCTCAGGTTTTTACTCTGACCTGAACATATTTTTAAGGACCCTTTTATAAATACATATGTTTAAGAACATTGAATGAACTTTGATCTTTAATGCGGATCATCAGTTGCCGACTTTTTAATGACCTCACTTCCTTATTTTTTTTTTTTATGTATATTGGCGATGCATTTCATTTACCTCACTTAACCAGAACGACATCAAAACGGCAAACTTTACGTTCGCCGAATTAGGTATTCAAATAAAGACTGCCTCGGTCTCTGTCTCCGCCTCCTCCCACATTACCAGCTCCTCGCTTCCTGTTTAAACCAATAAATTAAAATTAATTTAAAATTATATAACCCCAATAAAATTTTAATAAAATAATTTTGAATGGAATTGCAAATTTCACAGCTGCCTCTCATCGTGTGCTGCGGCTGCTGCCCTGCCCCAAAATACGCGTAATGTTTGCATTGTTTCAAGCGGGTAATGAGCACATTTAAAAATTAAATTTACAATATAAAAATAAACACATTTCCCACTCAATGCACTGCTAAACCACCACCCCCCCTCCACACATCGTATCTCATCGCAATGCTCACCACTTCGCTGCCATGCCCAACCATGTCCAATAATGAGGCAGGCCAGGCATGGACGGCATTCGATTTCAGTTCTCTGCTGACTGCGTTGAAGCGCCAAACCGAAAATTATTCTTTTTTCCTGTTGGCGAAATTCAAATTGGAATTCTTTTTACATTTTATTGTTCAGATTTTTCGTTGTTGTTGTGTTTATTTATTGCACATACAGATTTATTTTTTCCCTTATTTATTTTTGTTTGTAAATTTCTTTATTTAATTATTGCTTTTTTTATAAAAAAATCCCACAGCTGAAGGAAGGAAGTTGATTGCAATCAATTTGCATGAGTAACTCGTGATTTTCTTCTTTCTTCTCCTTCCTGCTCTTCACAATGCTTTCTTTCTTTCTTCCTTGTTCTTGTTTTTCTTCTACTTCTCTTACGACTCGGTACGTTCGTTTGTGTGTTTATGTGAGAATAACGTATTTTTTTTGGTCAGTTTTATTACTCTTTTTTTTTGTTTGTTTTTTGTGTTGTTTCTCGCTCAGTTTTCAGTTTCTTTATTTTTGTTACTTTTCAAGTTTAACTTGTTTTCACTTTTATTATCATTATTATTATTGTTTATATTATCGTGATTTTATATACTCACTTACTCGGTCGAACAAAAAAAGAATAGAAGTGAAGAGAATTCTTGCTGGGTCAAGGTTTTTCTCGCCTTTATTATTTTTCTTTATTGTTGGCATATTATTCTGTTTCGGAAGTAATAAAACATAATTGGCATACTTACTGTCTTCAAGAAGACACTGGAATATTGCTTCAGAACAAGAGAGTATATTGGTCTGTTCTTTATAATTTGAGACCCTTAGAATGCCGAATGAGAACCTCTGTCATAACTTGAGACTTGATTCCACACTTCGATGTAATAGTACATAATTGCCGTACTGGCTGAAACTTGGAGATGGCTTCATAAAGAGTGTATCTTGGCATGTTCATTATAAATGTAGCCCCTTAGAACGCTGAATGAGGACCTTTGTTGTAACTTGAGAGTTAATTCCATGCTCTAGAGTTGTTTTGAGACTTTATTGTGTTCTCACTTCATGATCAGTTGGCAGATTAATTATAAATGGTGGGCGAGTTCCACAAAAATCCCATATTAATTCCATTAAACCACGACACAGCATCACTCAATATTTTCCGTTTCAATTTCTCCATGGTTTGTTTTTACGGGTCTAAATTTAGCTCTCACTTCGGACTGTGACTTAATTCTAATGATAAATCAAGTTTGAATCTTTGAATAGTAATACTCGTTCATAAGCATTTAAATGTGGTTTACTCCAAACCTGGCTCTTCAATATTTCCAGCTATTCGTACGTTTCATTATCTCTCACTTTCAAACCTTTAAACACAATGGATCCATTGGATTTAGAGGTGGTTTTTTGTGTTCCTGGTTCTTCAATATTTCCATCTGTTCGTACGTTTCATCATCTTTATTCGCACTTTCAAACTTTTAACCACAATGGATCCGTTGGATTTTCAGGTGGTTTCCTGTATACCCGGACCGTCAATATTTCCATCTAGTTCTAAGTTCCAGCATCTTTATTCTCACTTTCAAACAGTCCACCACAATGATTCCATTGGAGTCTTTAAATTATACTCTTAAGATAAGTGAGGTTGAAGTATTTTCTTTTAGCTTAAATAAATGAATGGATGAGGGTAATTTTATATTTTGCTTTAAAGAGTTTTCCAATGTGGATCTCTTTGTGGTCTCCTACACCTGAACTTTACTATTGCTTTGTCTACTTATAATAATGCTTCCTTACCGGTTCCATAGTCTTTATAATTGTATCGCCAATATTTTCATTCTGTTGGCCTCAACTGTTCCAGTGGAATCCCAGTAACACCTGAAGAATATAAGGTTGAAGAATTTACCAGTTTACTTTATGTCCTTTTTTTATTTCATATATGTGACCTTCTCCGAGAAAAGGCACCTAGTGTGTGAAAATGAAGTCTTGAGAAAAACGCATTTAAAGTTTCATAACGCATTATCACTGTGAACACACCTTCAGTTGGGAGATGCCGTTTTTTGACTCACTAGGTCCCTTTTCTCGGAGAAGGTCACTTATATTATTTATTGAATCTTTCTTAGATATAAGAAACTCACAATAAGTTTTTCGAATCTTCAGAACTAATTTAAAACTAATATGTTCTTCGCCAATGGTCCAAACATAACATGAATTAGCATAGGATTACATAGGTACACATTACATTATACAGTACAGTTGAGATTATATATACATAGTTAGTTTCTATTGTAGTAGGTTAATGGTATCTTTCCTTTCGATATGTGATCATTATATCTGGGAGCTATATATTTTCTTCTATATATTCTCTTCTATATATTCTCTTCTACATATACTCTTCTATATATTCTCTTCTATATATTCTCTTCTATATATTCTCTTCTATATATTCTCTTTGCATTATCTTCTCTACACACGGCTCTCTTATTGATACGATGTTTCTTTTCATAATTTGGAAACGATGTTTCTTTTCATAATTTGGAAATGTAAAAAAAATATAAATTTATATTTTATTTATTTATGGAAGGAATTTGTTTCTATAAATTTATTAAATAAGAATTTTTTATTATGAAAATTTTATTAAATAAAGATTTTGTTTTATAAACTTATTAAAAAATAATTTTGTCTACTATTTAATTTATTAAATAAATATTTTTTTATGAATTTATTAAATAAGAATTTTTTTATTATATAAATATATTAACATTTTCTTAAAAATTAATTAAATAAGAATTTTATTATTCATAAATCTAATTAAAAAATATTTTTTTATATATTTATAACTGTCCAAGTTTGGCCAAATAATTCTTCATCGCTGAAGTGACTTAAATAAAAAAAAAAATAAAAAAAATTAAAAAAAAATTTTTTTTATTTGTGTATTTATTAAAAAAAAATGTTTTTATTATAAGAATTTTTTATTTAAAAATTATATTTTTTATTTAATATTATATAAGATTTTTTTATTTATAAATTTATTAAATAAGAATTTTTTGATTATATAAATATATAAATATTTTCTTAAAAATTAATTAAATAAGAATTTTATTATTTATAAATCTAATTAAAAAATATATTTTTATATATTTATTAAGTAATTATTTCTTTATATAAATTTATTAAATAACAATTTTTTTTTAAATTAATTTAAATAAGAATTTTATTATTTATAAATCTAATTAAAAAATATTTTTTATATTTATTAAATAAGAATTTTATTATTTATAAATCTAATATAAAATTTTTTTTATATTTATTAAATAAGAATTTCTTTATTATATAAATTTAATAAATAAATATTTTTTAAATAAATTTATTAAAAATAAAGTTTTTTTTATAAATTTTATAATAAAAATTTATTAAATAAAATTTTTTTATTTGTATATTTATTAAACAAACATTTTTTTATTATAAGAATTTTTTATTTAAAAATTATATTATTTATTTAATATTATATAAGATGGTTTTTATTTATAAATTTATTAAATAAGTAATTTTTTGTTTCTATAAATTTATTAAAAAAGAATTTTTTTATTTATCATTTAATTAAATTTTTTCTTTATAAATTTTATAAATAAACAATTTATAAAAAAAATGTATTTAAGAATTTATTAAATACATTTTTTTGTAAAGTTTATTAAAAAATAACAAATTTTTATAAATTATATAAAATTTTATAATATATAAATTTTCCAAAATTTTTCTGTTTGTTCTTTTATTAAATAAACTTTGTTTTTATAAATTTATGAAATTATAATTTTTATATTATATAAATATATTTAATGATAATTTTAAATTATTAATAAGAATTCTTTATAAATTTATTAAGAATTATATATTTATTAAGAATTTTTTTTATGAAATAAATCTAATAAAAAAGAAGGTAATTCTTTTAGTTGCCTGCTTAAATTAAATTCCAGAAGCGATTCCTCACTTGGCTCTCATTCAGAAAACGTTACTAATTTTGTTCGACAGAATTGGTCAAAATCAATTAAATAATTTTTTTTTTTATTCTATTTAAATTTGGTTGTTTTATTTACGAAAGCTTGAACTTAATTTTTGTTGTGGTTGTTGTTTTGTTTATGACTTAATAACTCATCTCTTGCCTGAATGTTTTTTCTTTTTGCTTTTGTTTTTATATTTTTTTTTTTTTATAATTTTGTTTATTTTTCAATGTTATTGCCAAACTGAGAGGAGGAAGTTCACTCGTCAAGCTCACAGTTTACTGTTGCTGCTGACGACGTTACTGATGGGATGATGGCGTTGGCAACACATTCACCAAAGAGCTGGCACAGCTAGTCGCTAGCCAGGCACACATCAGCGTGTGGCTGTATAACATTAACAACGACTACGATTGCCAGGCCTGTTCCGTTCCATCCCGTCGCTCCCGACCCGACCCAATCGTGCCCCATCCATCTCCTCCTTCTTTGGCTTGCCCCAGTTCGCAGTTCGAAGCAAGATCATTCCATTCAGCTGCGTCGTCATCGTCGTCTTGGTCTGTCTATCATATTGTTCAGTGCTGAACCGTTCTGTTCTGCTCGTTGTATTCTTTGCAAGTTGTTTTGGTTTTGTGTTCATTTAAGTAGGTTCTTTTTTTTTGGTATTTTGGAGTATTGCTGTAAAGAACATTGTCCAAAATAATAGTTGAGTTGTTTTCGCAACTATTTTGTAGTGTTGTTTTTTTTTTTTTTTGTAATGGAGCATTGTTTTTTTCTGTTCCTAACAATTTTGCCTTTTCGGCTGTTTTGCTACGTTTTTGGCTTCGTGATGTTTTTCATTCCATTTCATGTTCAAGGCCACAATTTATGGTGTTGCTCTGTGTGAGTGTGTTTTTTGCCTTAATTCTTCGCTTGGAGAATTTGCATTATTTCTTTATTATTTTTTTGTATTGTCTTGTTCTTATTTTCTATTACGTGTGATTTATCATGTTCCGTCGACACTGCCGCGCCCACCGCTGCTCTTCCACTGAGTAGAAGAAATTCTAATTCAAGCATTCTAATTCTTATTCAAGAATTCTAATTTCAGTTCTCTACGCTTTTATTAGTTTCTTTCCTTTTGTTGTTGTGGTTGTTGTTGTTGTTTTACTTAAATTTCTGCGCTTCTTTCTTGGGCATTGAATTTAGCCGGCATTCTTCCTTCCTCCATTCATTCACAACTGGCCCAGGGCAGCGCGGGTTCCTTATCACTGCTCACACAATTGCTTTCGCTTTTTTTTTGTCGTGTTTTCTGCTCTTCTCCTTATCAGAGTTGACACGATGCGCTTGGATTTTGTGTTGTTGTTGGTGCTCCCTTTTGAATTTGTTTAAATTTTTGTTGGTTTGTTTTCACTTTTTTTATAATAAAATTATCATTTTTAATTCCATTCTTTTGTGCGTGCATTATTTGTGTTCCTCTTCTTTCTTTTTCTTCTTCTGCGCTGGCACTCTTTTTGCTTGTATAATTTCATTCTATTTTTATACGAGAAACGAGCCTCTTTGCAAAATTTTCTGCCTTGTTGATAAACAAAGAAACAAATTCATTTTTCAGAGTATAAAATTGAATTTGGTATTTTGTAGAAATTTCCACTTTGACTAAAAAGCTCTGCGCGGCGGCACCCCCACGGCCGGCCCCCCTCTGGGATTTGCTCGTTATTTCCTGTACACTCACACACACACACACACACACATGCACACATCATGGGTATTTACGCTTCCTCCTTCGCATTTGGTCGCGTGCTTCTCGCTATTTTTGTGCCAAGCGCCCGCCCGCTTTGTAGGCTCTTTGATTGCTGGCTGCTGCTCTGCTTTTCAGCTGCTCGGCTGCTCAGCTGCTCAGCTGCTCTGCTTTTCAGCTGCTCGCCTGCTTTGCTGTTCTGCAGCTCAGCTGCTCTGCTCTCTTTTACATTTGATTGCCGCCGTGGGTTTAGCTTTTTATGGAGGCGTCTGCTGTCTGCGCCTACTCGTAGGTGGTGGCGTGGTCATAAGGAATTTCTCTTTGCTCGATTTCGATTCACTGTCAAGGTCATTGGTACCAAACTCAACACATACACAAACACAGAACATTGGTAAGATTGGTTTCTGGATAGCCTGGGAGGTGGGCTGTTTGTTTTAAATAATTTTTTTATGGGTATTCTGAACGCTTTTGGAGGGTTTCAAGATTACTCGTATTTGCGGAATTCGTTATATTTGTAAATATTGGGCAAGCAGGAAGTGAGTTTATTTGCATATCGCTGCTTAAGAGACAGCAAATTTGGTCGGAATGTGTGCGCTTGGTTGATTGATAAGTTTGCGAAGCATTCAAAAATATGAATTATAAAAAATTTGTTTACTTATTTTATAAAAAAAGAGTATTTCAAAATTGATTTATGATCTATTTGTGAACTAGCTCGCAGAAGAAACTGTCCATCAAAAGCTTTTTGATTGAATATCCTTAATTTTTGAATATCTTTAATTTTTGAATATCTTTAATTTTTGGATATCCTTACTGTTTGTATAATTATCTTTTGGATATGTCAAAATTTTGTGAATTTGATTTTATGTCGACTATTTTGGTCACTAAATGGGTAATGTGCGAATTAAATTTATTTCATACTTTTATCCAAAGATATGCCATCTGTCGATTCCGTGGAGAAAGTGACGAAACCTCACTGCACCTGATCACAGACTGCGGACCATTGGCAAACAATAGACTCAGGTGTTTTGGAGAATATATCTTAGATATGAGCAAGATCCCTCATCTTGATTCCCCCAAAATATATGAATTTCTGTCAAAAATTAACCTGACAAAAGATTTATAGATGGGACTATCCTCATCTTTCAAATAAATAGGGGCATCCCAATAGATCTTTCAGGTCGCAGTGTATAACACCCTTAAATATATCTATCTATCTAAATATTGTTTGGGGGTTCTGTCAGCTATGTGATATGCAGATTGTCCTTACAAATAAGCAATTTAAATCAATGAGTGGTCTTTTATGGAATACCCAGAACTGGTGGCCTTTGCAGAAGATCCTCATCGCAGAATTAATACAAATGAGATTGATAAGCCAAAAGAATGATTCTATGGTATTAGGAAGGCCGGCCTCCATGGTCTAGTGGTAAGCATGCTAGACTGAGTTGAAATTGGGGTGTCGTGGGTTGCAATCTTAACCCGGGCATGGTCTGAAAAAATGCTTGTTTCTATATAGAGTTAGTTTGGAGATAATATGAAATAGTACAATGGTCATCAATGCCCGAGTGCTTGGAGACCTCCTTCTTCGGCGGTCCTCCGGCCTACCCAACTTCTATTCTATACGAACAATAATAAGTAATAAATAGTTGTCGGCCTCAGACGTCTTGCAATCTTTTTATGGGAGTTCCTGCCTCGGGCATCCTCTCGAAATGCTTCTTTCTATATCTACTTCTCCTCGATTCAAGGGCCTTAGTTGCTAGTACTCATTCCCCCAACCCGTTGCAAACAATTATTGTGGTGGAAGGTTTAATAAGAATACTAATAATGATGACGAAAGTGTCAAAGAATTACACTGGACTTTAGGATTGTGATAAGCTTTCCAGAACTGATTATACACAGAACCGGATATCAGTGAATAAATTGTTGATGCTCTGTGCCAATAATAGTATCGTTATCACAAAAGCTTCTATTTTAAACAGCCAACTCGATATCTGTGACTATCGAAGAAATTACTTCCTTTAGTTTCATTTCCTTCCGCATTTAGTTGACTGGATATTCGTATCATCCCTCACACAGTTTTCTACTTCTGAACAATAAAGTGTTCTGACTTATATTGTCCTTGAAGCTGCCATCACAATAGTGTTCTGACTTATTGCTCTCGATGCTTCCATCACAATAGTGTTCTGGCTTATATTGCTCTCATCATAATAGTGTTCTGACTTATATTGCTCTCATCATAATAGTGTTCTGACTTATATTGCTCATATTATAATAGTGTTCTGACTTATATTGTCCTCAAAGCTTCCATCATAATAGTTTTCTGACTTATATTGCTCTCGATGCTGACATCATAATAGTATTCTGACTTCTATTGCTCTGGATTCTGACATCATAATAGTGTTCAGAACTTCTATTGCTCTGGATTCTGACACCATAATAGTGTTCTGACTTATATTGCTCTCATCATAATAGTGTTCTGACTTATATTGCTCTCATCATAATAGTGTTCTGACTTATATTGCTCTCATCATAATAGTGTTCTAACTTATATTGCTCACATCATAATAGTGTTCTGACTTATATTGCTCTCATCATAATAGTGTTCTGACTTATATTACTCTCATCATAATAGTGTTCTGACTTATATTGCTCTCATCATAATAGTGTTCTGACTTATATTGCTCTCATCATAATAGTGTTCTGACTTATATTGCTCTCATCATAATAGTGTTCTGCCTTATATTGCTCTCATCATAATAGTGTTCTGCCTTATATTGCTCTCGAAGCTTCCATCGTAATAATGTTCTGATTATATTGTTCTCGAAGTATATCTCATATGATTATTAATACACATACTGACGTCACAAACGCATGTGAATCGGTCACTCCCTCTTAACACGCATCATCGACCGTAGGCGCCACCAAAGCTAACAAGGATGCTGGGGGGGGGCAACCTCGAGTATTATAATTACGTATTATTCGAAGCACGCACGACGCACGTAGATAAATGCACTGTAATCCCGTGAGTTATGAAGAAACTAGCGACATGGCTTGTTTTATGCGTTTCCTGGTTCTCGCTAATTTTATCTGGGTATGATTGAATGTGCCCCCAGTAAAGATCTTAATGACGCACTTCTATGAAGGCGCTTGGAATGATCACGAACACAATGAAGTGGAACATTTCATTATTTAAAGTTTAAAATAATATGATTTTAATTACCTCGGATTATTTATTGTTATTACCTCTCGCGAGCTAAACATTTTCTGGTACTCGTTGACCCGAAAGCTCGTTAAATTGATATAAAAATTGTGCATCTCGCATGATTTCTTTTTCCTGCTGCGTCTATTCACCGATTCACCGATTCACCGATTCGCCGATTCCCGTGCCTTGTCTCGTCCAGCGCCGAAGTGCATTTGAGTAATTAATTGTGCTGCTTTGCACTGCACGTCCTCCGCGTGCATGCGGCAATTGCGCTCGTAATGTTTCCATTCGGTTGCAAATTATTACACTGCACATTTGTTTCCGCTGCGGCATGCCGCGTGCAGCGTGCAGATCTCTTAACTTATTGGCATATAAAAATTATTATGGCAGCGCAATTAAAAGAATTTTAATAAGTATGTAAAGTTTTTTCCTGTTTTGTTTCTGTTTGTCCGCAGAAGAATTTCTCTATTTTGCCCGGCCGCCTTTTTTTCGTGTCAATAGACACTCACTCTGCCAGATGCCTTCGTAGAGTCGTAAAAATGTTGACTGACGCACTGCGCCGTTGCCGCCGCCACCACACAGTCAATACTCACAGTCACAGCAGAGGCGAAGGCAGAGGCAAAGGCAGAGGCAGAGGCAGAGGCACACTAGAGTCAGAGTCAGAGCCTTTCGCAATCTTATTTCAATTGTGGTGCGAACAATTTTCCCATTTCCACACTTTCCCGTGTACTCATTTGCCACTTTTTCCACCAAGTGTTGAAGCAGAACAGTTCTACTCAATGAGAGTGTGTGTGTGTGCGTGCTCTGTGGGTGTGCATGGGCGCAGTTTGTTTAATGTGTGCGTTTGTTCGAAGAAACTTTTTACGCTCTTGCGTAATGCCGCGTCTGATGAGTCTGGGAGCTGAGACAGTTTTCATCTGACAACGAAAACAAAAAAAAGTCCACAAAAATGCGGAAACGGAAGTTTATAGACGAAATCGATAAACTTTGCCAGAGAAGTTGAGAAATTTGTTCTAATTATTTGTGGGATTGAACTTAGTCAACTCGGCTGCATTTCCCCCCCTCTCTTCAGCATTTTATAATACATCTCCATTGTGGTATTGTTGACCCTTCTTTGGAGATTTGTGGATAGTGCGGAGATACGCTGCGCTTAATTAAACTGCACCTACGCAAAACTTTAGAAAATCTTCTTAAATTTCAACGCTCCTTTCTCTCTCTCTCTGTCTTCTCCTTTCTGCCCTGCTTCCTGGCGTTGATACTGGTTTTGTTGTTGTTGTTGTGGTTGTTCTTTAAGTTACAAGCTCCATGCAAGTTTTAATTCAAAATCATGTTCATGGCAAGCAAGCGTGCTAAAGCAGCAGAACGAACAGCAGAGCAGTTGGCGTCGCCTCCTTCACAAATGCAGCTGCATCCAACAAATCATAATGCAGCCGACATTATCGGCATGCACACTCATTCAGTACCCAGGCCCAGTCTGAGTCTCAGTTGCAGTTGCAGTCGCAGTCGCAGTCTCAGTACCAGTACTAAAGGCATAAACAGCATCAGAAAGTACACAGTAAAAATTCTTAGAAAATTTCCAATAGAAGTTGAGAAATTCATAATTCAAGTAATAATTTTGTTTTAATATTGAACTGTTCTACGTCCGTGTTGTCCTGCTAAGTAACAATTTGCGGTGTTTGAGCTCTTTCTGTTAAGATTGCAAGAAATTCACAAAACCACAAATAACCGAATCGTTCAAATTTAGCTACAAAGGACATCAATGTCTGCCTTGTCTGCTTATGTCCTTCACTTTAGAAAAGTCGTAATTAAATATACGTAAATATAGATGAAATAACTAACTCGGAAGAATAGGGAGTTGTCTCTAGGAAAGTGCATAATTATATAAAATATTCCAGTGTCCATTGGGACCTAGAAGATCTATTGTGATGCCCCTATTTATTTAAAAGATGAGGATAGTCTCATCTATAGATCTTCTTAACTAAATGATAAATGAATAATAAACACCCCTTTAATAATCATTGCTGCCTTGCTTGTTGGATTTAGGTTTAGGTTGGGAGTGGCAGCAAAAAGCACACTTAGGCATAAATAATGGTCCATTGTGATACCACGGTTGGGACGCTGCACACGTACCTGAACTGACCACCTAAGCCGAGTATAGTTACCTCTTAGACGATGAGCGCCAATGCAAAATTTGTATATATTCGCATATAACCGATAAAAAATTGTATCCCACAAATTGTATCCCCCAATTTTTGCCAGTGTAGCTCCTCCGTCCATGCCACATAACCATATCAATCCATGCCAACCCAAGCTAAACGTCAATATACGCCAATTTAGGGCTTAAATAGCAGAAGAGACTTCGCTACTTGCTGTGCGTTGTGTGTTGTGTTGTGTTGTTATTCTGCTGTTCTGCTTTTATTGGCATCAATAATAAACAATTTGATTTAATGTTGCGTTACTTTTGCCATTGCAGCAACGGAAGCATAAAGAGTGCAAGCATTGATGCAAATGTTGCATGCAATAAGCAATTTTTAATCAAACAAAACACCCCCACAAATTTTGTTGCATGCATGCGAGTAAGTTATGCTTCTTTGCTTGTTCGGGTTATGTATGAGGGTGTAGGTGTGTGTTGGTGCCTGTGTGTGTGGCATGTGTTTGCTTGGAAGTGAAGTAAATGCTGCATGCAGCATTAAATGTAGCATACCCCAGAAATCACAGGCAAGTCACTTGAAGGCGTCGCGAAGTACTCCGTGAAAATGATATGCAAGCATGTGCTCCAATGAATCCTTAAGTTCATATTAAATTTTTTTGTTGTTGTTGATGATGCAGTTAGTCTTTGATATATATTTAGGTTCTTATTATGGGCGAGTCTGTGGTGGATTACTAATCGGCTTTTGTGTTCTTTGGTGTACCAAATGATAATACAAAGCTTGGAACGTCAAATGATTTTGATCATATCCTCCGGGATGGCACTTTAAATACGATGGGAATACTGTTAAATGTTCAGAATCACTGAATAATCCAAACAAAATATTAAAAATGATATATAAATAAATGTATTACGCTACCCAGTGATGGTACTGTTAACACATGAACTAATTTTCCTAACAATATAGTCATAAATTCTTGATTTTCTTAACAATTTAGTGATCATATATAGAATATGAAGATACATACATACAACAATTCAGTGATAATTTATAGAAGGTACATAGTTGGGGACAATACACTAACTTGTTATAGATACGGTTCAATAGAAGAGTTGGTTGCCTAATTCCGTTCTAGCGTTATGAGACACAGTTCAATATGAGAGTTGGTTGGCTAATTCTGTTCTAGCGTTATGAAACACAGTTCAATATGACAGTTGGTTGGCTAATTCCGTTCTAGCGTTATGAGACACAGTTCAATATGAGAGTTGGTTGGCTAATTCCGTTCTAGCGTTATGAGACACATTTCAATATGAGAGTTGGTTGGCTAATTCCGTTCTAGCGTTATGAGACACATTTCAATATGAGAGTTGGTTGGCTAATTCCGTTCTAGCGTTATGAGGCACAGTTCAATATGAGAGTTGGTTGGCTAATTCCGTTCTAGCGTTATGAGGCACAGTTCAATATGAGAGTTGGTTGGCTAATTCCGTTCTAGCGTTATGAAACACAGTTCAATATGACAGTTGGTTGGCTAATTCCGTTCTAGCATTATGAGGCATCTTTACCAAATATTAAATAAAGTTACTTCTAGAAATGTTGAGGTCTAAACTTGTATGGGACTGTATTGGGAAGCTGAACTGCATAGGCAGAATCAACAAGCTATCGCTACTGTGGGTATCAGGCCTCTTAGGAGTAGAGGGAAATGAGAAGGCTGATAGCTTAGTGAGAAAAGCTGTGGTTCTGTCAGTGGAAGGGCTCTGAACCATTCTGTGGACTATCATCCAACACCATTGGAGAAGGTCTGCTGAAGAAGTGCACAGAAGCAAAAAGAAGTCAAACCTGGAAAAATCCTCCGGGATTAAGACAGTCCAAAGTTCTTTTGGGGGATTCTAATCCTAAAAGAGCTTAAGAGTTAATAAACATGACTCGGAGTAAATTGAGAATCATCACTGGCGTTTTAATCGGACACTGTAGACTCAATTATCACTTGAATAAGTTGGGTTTATCTTTAAATGCCATCTGTAGATTGTGAGGGGAAAATGACGAAAGCTCACTACACCTGATCACAGACTGTGGACCTTTGGCTTCAGCTGCCGTCTGTAGATTCTGTGAAGAAAGTGAGGAAACTTCACTGCACATGATCACAGACTGGGGAACTTTGGCACAAGTGTTTTGGAGAATATATCTTAGATACGAGCAAGAGATCCTTCAACTTGAATCCTGCACAATACTTTTTATTCCTCTGTCGGAAATAAACCTTACGGAAAATCTATAGATGAGACTCTCCTCATTATTTTACTAAATAGAGTCATCAGAATATATCCTTTAGGTCGCGGTGTAGAACACTCTTCAACAAATCTAATCTAATCTACTTCTAGAAATCAGTTTAACATTGTGAACAAATAAATATGGAATTGGACGCCTCCCTCACTCAGTTTCTTGGTACCACATTTTAACTTAAGTCTTCAATTTGGAGCCTCTTTCAAGCAGTTTCGAGCGAAGGAAGGATGCCAGTTTATAATTAAATACTTAAACAACATTCCTTTACGTACAGCACCTCAAAATTCTTAGTTACCTCACAAAGATCCGGACAAATAATAAATACTCACAAAGGTATGCACTTTCAAGTCTTCCTTGGCTGGGACTATACAAAAATTGAAATACCAAGATAAGGTAGGAAGGAAGGAAGGAAGAAAAACTCCAGACAATACCTAAGTACATGGCCGAACCCACAAACGAACTGTAAATCACAGGCAACTGTTTATTATGTTCTTAAAACCTACACTTTTAAAACATAATAATTCCCAGCCCAAGCCACAAACATGATGCAGCACTTACGGGGAACACAAAAGTATCAACGTCAACGTCAACGTCAACATACCTCGTAAACCAAACAATTTCCATCCATACGCGGCATGCGACATGCGAGTATTCAAGTTCAAAGGCAAACCAAAGAGAACAAGAAGAAAACTGCCAGAAAGCAGCAGACACAATTCAAAGCCAGAACAGCAAAAGCAGCGGTAGGGAAAATAGCCAGAATAGAGTGGAGTAGCGTGGAGGAGTTAAGTTGGTAGTTGGGAGTGGTAGTGGGCCTAGCGTGGAGTGGAGTCATCGGAGAAAAGTGAAAAATGCTATTTAAAAAAATAAATATTGTTATATACGACTATATATATATATATATTTTTTTTTTTTTTTGAACAAAACTCCACACTATGACATAAAATGTGCATATAGACATAATCCAACAACAACAACCACAACAGCGCCAATTGCAGTGAGTGCAACAACAACAATAGTCGCTGAAGAACAAAACCAACTCCCACTAAAAGGGCTCGTTTTGATGACTTTCAAATAGGTTGTGTTTATGGCAATTGTAAATTTTTGCCTTGTATGCGAGTGTGAGTGCGAGAATGGCACGATTGTGCATACATGTGTGTACATGTATGTGTGTGCTTGTATGTGTGCATGTGTGGGTTAAGTAAAACTGCATCATGTGCTGGCATGTGCAACGTAAAAGAGAAAATTGGATAAATGCAGCAGCAACCAACAACCAACAACCAGCAACAACGTTCAAACAGTTTTTCCTTTATTGTTGCTGTGGTTGTTTGCTTTGATTTCTGCTGCTGCTGCTGCTGTTGCTGGTGGTAATGTTGTTGTTAGTGAGGCGGCTGCTACGATGACTGCAACTACGCCACACACACACGGGCACATACACGAGCACACTCAGCACAATATTGATTGCAATTTGCCAGCAGACAGCAAGCATCAGGCAGGCAGGCATGGAGGCACACAGCCAGGCAGCATAAAAGCCTAAAAGCATACAAAACGCAACACAAGGCAGGCACACACACAACAATTACAACAACTGCAACAACTGCAGCAAATACAGCAACACAAAACACTGCTGAGCTGAGCTGAGCTGAGCCTGAGCATTGAAGCCTTTCAAGTTTGAGTGGGAGTTTTAAATGTGGCATTGTCTGTTGGCAATGAAAATATTCTCACTCGCATACATATTTTGACTAAAGGCTTCATTCATTCACTGAGCACGCAGGCGGCCGGCCGGTCGGCTTAGGCTGCTCCATGCGGTTAAGGGTATGCATGCGCCAGGATTGGCAGTGGAGTGGTGAATATGCCCACCACAGCAGCAGTTGGAGTATAAATGTTTCATTAATAGCTTTCGAGTATGCAGTTTAGGTTGGTGGAAGAGTCGGCCCCAGAGGCGTGTGTGTGTGTGTGCTGCATTTGCCGTTTGCTTTTTAACAATGTGCAAGAGTGATTCCTTTTTTTTCTTCTTTCCATTGCATTGAGTTAAAGAGTTTAATTCGTAGTGTGGGTGGTGTAGGCTGCTACGCGCTCTGTGACACTTTGGGTGGTTGCCGTTCCACTGTTACTGAAGTGCACCAGATGTAGGCATGCATGTGTAGTTCGGTATGAGTGTGTGTGTGTGGCCATTAGGATTCATGCGGCTAGGAGAGGGAAGCATTCACTCACTCCATCTCCACCTTCAGCTTGGGATCCTGCAGTGCTTTGCATATTTATGACATTTTACGTTATTGTGCCAATGTTTGTGAAATGTCTGCGCTGCAGAATCTGGCAGCAAATTTGCTTTGAAACATTTTTAATAAATTTAATCATCAAAGAAATTAAATTTTGGGCTTAGCTTGAACTTCACGAACTACTCCGCAACGTAACTTAAAGTAATGTGTCGCTGAGTTGGGTGGGTAAACGTTTTCCTACAGCTCTCAGGCTGTAGTAATCTTCTCCTTTATTGCATTTTGCTTGAGTGCCTCCTGAAATTGACGCCCTCTTCTTCATGTTTTTGTGTGCTTATTTCACGGTCTGTTGTCTCTGAAATATTGAAATTCTTTTATGCTCTGTTCCAAGTTGCAAAATCACACGAAATATAAAAAAACAACTGTGTAGAATGTAAATTTTAGCAAACTATTTTCTTCGGTTTTTTGTTTTCTGTTTGTTGTTTGTTACGGTTTGGTACGGTTTCGGCTATTGACACAGGTGCAACATGCCGACAGCAGATATTTTAGTTATGACGTCAAAGGCCAATCACCTCTCACTTCAACCTTTGTTAGGTTTTGAGGAGGCATTTCTGTGTGAGTGTGTGGCAGCCCCAGTGGCTGGCCTCAGGCTTCGATAGTAGTGATTTCCGTTGGGAATATCACCAAACGGTCCCTACTCTCCCGCCCACTTGTCACTTGAATCACGGAAATGTAAGTTCACTAAAGTTTTACTCTGAGCCCTATTTTTAGAACACTGATCGACCACCTTTCCCCTCACTATATTGGTGTTCATACACATTTATTTAAAATTAAGTTTCCATATTATTTTAATTAAAAACGTTTTTTTTCTTGAATTATTGTCCATTTGATGGGTAAAGTCGTTTATAAAAAGAGTGCCACTATTCTTCAGCGCTTCCAGTGCTGTTTGCTCATATTTAATTGTGTTTGTGGATTGTGCAATTTTTTGCGTTGTTGTCTGTCTGTTGCCTTACTAGCAGTCTGCCTGACTGCAGCTATGCTGGCAGTTGGGGTATTAAAACTGCATTGATTGTGTGTATACAGCTTCCTTGCTGCCTGATGTACCCCCATAGGGAATGTACCAACGCGAAGTGTGAGGGTGAAATCAACGAACTGCATTCATGTAAAAGTGTGCACGCAGGAAGCTCTGTGGAGTTACTTTCAATCATTGTAATTGACAGGTTACGTAGGACTCGTTGCTTTCTACTCGTTACGCAGTACTCGTTACGTTGTACTCGTTATGTCGAACTCGTTACATTATATTCGTTACTTTCTACGCGTTACGCAATACTCGTTGCTTTATGCCCGTTACATTGCATTAGTCCCTTTTTACTCGTTACACCATATTCGTTACTCTCTACTCGTTACGTAGTACTCGTTACTTTCAACTAGTTACATTATATTCGTTGCTGCGCACTCATTGCATATCAATCTTTACAGATCACTTGCTATATTATACCTATAGAATTGTACTCGTTTCAGCTCATTCGTTATATAATACTCGTTGCATATTGTTCGTTATACTATACTAGTTGCATATCACTCTTTGCAGAAAACACATTACTTTATACTAGTTGCAGATTAGTTGTCTTATTATACTCGTTGTATATTACTCGTTAAAACTATACTCGCTGAATATCTATTTACATCATATGTACTCGTTGTATATTACTTATTATATTATACTCTTTGTATATCATTCGTCTTTTTATACTCGTTGTATGTTACTCGTTACACTATACTCGTTACATATCATTTGTTACATTATACTCGTTGCAGATAATTCGTTACAGTATATACATTGCAGATCACTATGCATTGTCTCGTTATATCTTACTAATTACACTATACTCATAGCATCGTACTCTTTGTAGACAACTCGTCATATTATACTCGCTATATATTACTCCTTACACTATACTCGTAACATATCACCATTTACATTGCAGATAACTCGTTATATTATAATAGTGGCAGTGCACTCGTTACACCAAAATCAATTACAGTGTTGTTACGTTATAGTTTTAAATTGAACTTCTTACGCAGAATTCGTAGCATACCACTCGTTTCAGTTTACTCGTTTGATTGTACTCTTTTGATTGTACTCGTTTGTTTGTACTCTTGATTGTAATAGTTTGATTGTACATTTTTGATTGTATTCGTTTCGTTCTACTCGTTTCATTGTATTCGTTTCATTGTATTCGTTTCATTCTACTCGTTTCATTGTATTCGTTTCATTGTACTAATTGTATTCGTTTCATTCTACTCGTTTCACTGTAGTTGTTTTATTGTACTAGTTTTAGTCTACTCGTTTCATTGTATTAGTTTCATTGTCCTCGTTTCATTATATTCGTTTCATTCTACTCGTTTAATTGTACTCGTTTAATTATACTCGTTTCATGGAACTCGTTTCATTATACTCGTTTCATTTTCCTCGTTTCATTTTACTCCTTTCATTCTACTCCTTTAATTGTACTCGATACAATCTGCTTCTAACAGTGTACTCGTTAGATTGTTTTCATTACTTTATATTCACTGTAGTTGTTTCATTGTATTCGTTTCATTCTACTCGTTTAATTGTACTCGTTTAATTATACTCGATTCATGGTACTCGTTTCATTATACTCGTTTCATTTTCCTCGTTTCATTTTACTCCTTTCATTCTACTCCTTTAATTGTACTCGATACAATCTGCTTCTAACAGTGTACTCGTTAGATTGTTTTCATTACTTTGTACTCATTTGCGGATTACTATCAGTATAGATGATACATGTTTACAACTGACAAGGGAAACATGTTGCTGAGCTATGCCAGGCGTATATTTGTGGTTTATGGGTACCGCAACATGTTGGTGATGACGAATTTGTTTATCTTTATTCTATTCTATTGATGTTTCCGGTGATACAGAAATCTTCCTTAGGTTGCTATGCAAAACCTATGATAAAAAAAACTAATCACTGGATGAATTATTCGATCCCGATTGACATGGTTTTCCATCTTACTCGTTACCCGTACAGTCCAGGCGAGATGTAAAGGTACTCTTCTGACATCTCTAGCCCAGTGTGTGTGTGTGTTTGCGTGTGTTTGTGTACTGAGCGTATTTGCAGTGCAACACAAACTAAAATTTTATTATTCATTTTAATAAAGTTGACTTTGTCTGTCTTTATGCAGTTTGTCGCTTATTGAGTTGCTTGTGTGGCTCTGGCTCTGGCTGTGGCTGTGGCTCTTGCTGTGGCTGTGACTGTGGGTCTGGGTCGCGGTCAATGTTGCAAACGTGGCTGTTGAATAACAACACAATTCATTGTGCTGTGCTGGCTTGCAGTATATGCTGCAAGCGGCATGCTGCGACACGTCCATTGAAACAAGTGCATATATTGTTGCTATTTGCAATTCGCCACGTCAATATTTGGTCAGGCTGTGTGTGCTGCCCATTCAGCCTGAATCCGTTCGTCACCAGTCATTCATGCCTGCGATACCTTCGATGTGATTGAAAGTTTCTGTTGGCACACAATCAGCAGCGACAGCAGCAGCTGCACACAAGTTCAGTCACTGCAAACTTCTCCTGGTCTGAAATTGGTTTTTATGGTTGCTCTTAATTAAATTTATATTTTTGTAAATTCCAAAGAAATTTCAGCAACTGCCGATGACGACTTAACGGGCTATTAAAAATCTGCCTGAAATTGCTGTTCAAAAAAACGGTTAATGAAACAACGTGGTGAGAGCGGCTCTTCAGTACATAAAATTTGGCAATACTCGCGCTAATGACACAAAAAAATCGCACAGCCGCGCGCACAGTGCTGGATGCGTTAAAAATGCATTTCCGCCGCATGCAGCCGAGTTTTATGTGCTACTCAAATTTAACATTTGCGAAATGTGTGATCATGTACGTTCACTGAGCTGAGTGAGGAGCAGCAGCATCACCAGCATCATCATCAACATCAACGACATGCTGCAAGCAGGCATGCGAGCAAAAGTCGCAGCCACAGTCATAAAAAATAATTCGCTTTTATTAGCTTGCAAGTCAAAAACAAAAAAATGCACACAGAGTCAGAGTCAGAGTTGCCTGCCTGTTGCCTGTTGCCTCTTCGCCGCCACAAATCCCTTGGAAGTGCGTGCTGCAATTCCCCCAAAAACACTTTTCTCCAAAAATTGCATGCGCAAACATTTTTAATGGATATTCACGCAATGTTTGGCTTGCTGGGAGTTTGAAGTGCCCTGCGAGCTACGTAGCTGAGGCCGAGACGGACTGAAGAAGCGCGTCTCAACTTGACTTGAGTGGGACTGGAGTCATTTTCTGTTTGTTTATTTTCTTTTCTTCTGTGCACGAAACTTTTGTATTGTGCAAATTTCCAGTCATCATCGGCATCACCACTCGAACAGCAGCGTCATCATCAACAAGAGTTTTATTGTCGCTGTTGGCATCACCATCACTATCAACATCACCATCGTCATCGTCAGCAACACATTAAGTTTCAGCACTCACTCCCCATTAACATAATTATGCCATGCCTACTTGTGAGAGTTTTACTGGTTGTTGTTGATGATGGGCTTTTGTAAAACAATTGACATTGTTGCTGGGCGTTTGTTTGATGGTTAAACGGCGAGCCACATGCTCCTCCTGTCTGCTCTGATGGTGTTACTGACATGTGTTGTAGTCGCCGTGGTCTTCGTCTTCTTCTCGTCTTCGTCGTTACCTTCGCCGTCTTCATCTTAATCGTTGTCGTCTGTCTCCTCACAAATTTTTGCTTAATTTGTTGCTTATTTTTGGAAAGACTGCAAGCTAAATTTAATTGAAAGTGCCATGAGCGCCCAACTACTAAAGCGCAAGGCAGGCAGTCAGGCATGCACCAGACATCAGGCACAAGGCACAAGTCACAAGGCGCAAGGCACAACGCTTGAAAGTCATTGCCCAAAAGATAAGCTTTAAATGTTGACAACAATTTCACTGCTTCACTGAGCTGAGCTCTCTCGACTCCATCTCATCTCGTCATCATCATTATCGTCGACATCGTTGTTGTTGTTGTTTTCGTGGTCGTTATCGTTTGCATTGTCGCCGTCTCCTGGTTGCTGTTGGTGGTATTAACCAATTAACCTTAACCAAACGATTTTTAAAATTGCAATTCCAGCGACATTACCGGCCGTATACTCACTAGTATACGACTGTGTACCCGCCTCCCCACTCCATTCCATGCCGCTACTGCAGTTCACTCGTAAATGTCACTTACTGCCACATAAACAAAAGGCCTCAAATTTTATGTTGCATTTTTGTTGTTGCTGTTAATGTGGCTCCGATCAGATTTGCTCTGCTCTGCTCTGCTCTACACGGTTCTGCTCTGCTCTGCACTGCTCCGCTTTACACGGCTCTGCTCGGCTCTGCTCTGTTCTGCTCTGCTCGGCTCTGCTCGGCTCTGCTCTGCTCAGCTTTGCTCCTTTTTGCCAGCGCGCCCGAATTAATAAATTTTTTAAAATTGACATTTGCCATATTTCAGGTAGCAACATGTTGCTCGGCGGCGGTTGCTGCTGCTGCTGCTGCCAGCAGGCATGTAATTTCATTAAAGCTGGCAACAGGGGCACGTAAATTGGTGCAACTTTTGCGATGCTACTTGCAGATAAAACGGCGCATTTATTGTTGTTGTTGTGGTCGTTGTTGTTGCGGTTGTTGTTGTTGGAAGTATTTTTTGTATTTCATTTTTATTTCTCAACTTTTCTCATAAACAAGACTTTCAAGTTTACTTTTAATAGCAAGCGTGCGGCATTGCTGGCATGCCCCTCTGCCAAGCTATGTGCCGCCTCAGCAGTAGTCGGCGTAGGGAGTGCAGCATGTGCCTCTACGCTATAGTTCGCCGTTTGTAGGGCGGGGCGTTTATTATTCGAACTTCCAACACACAATTATGTGGGACAATAGTTTTCCTTTTTACTGCAACTTCCAACTGGGTTTTCCTTAAAAGTTTGCCATCATTTTTATTGGGGTTACGACATGTCTTTTTTTTCTTTTCCTCTTTTTGTTTATATATTTCTTATATAAGGGGGGTGATACAGGGGGCAGTTTGAACATATTCATATTGGATTTTTTTCACTGTTTTATAGCGAATTTTCTTCGAATTTTTAAATGCACTTTTTATGTTAAATTCAAACCAAGCAAACATGTGTTTGCATTTATGTCTTGTGTTGTTGTGATCTGACGTGGCGACTTGGCCTCTTTGTTTCGTTCACGGAAAATTTTCGCACGTTTTTCAACACTGAAATTTGAAATTGAAATTTTTTGTCACTTTCGGTGCGCGCAACAGTACTGTCACTGGCGATCTCTTGTGTACCCTACATTAAAAGAGAAAGTAACTAAATTTATTCGGAGAGCTGGAGTGAAGAGTCGAAATTGTAAGTGGCGATTGCAAGCAATTCATGAAGGATGGGCCTCAATGAAAGAGGGGTCTAAAATAAGGGTCTAAATGAAAGATGGGTCTAAATGAAAGATGGGTCTAAATGAAAGATGGTCTAAATAAAATTTGGAACAGAACATGACTGTAGAGTGAATCGGATTGAAATCAGGGAAACCAAGTTACTTTCCAAGATATTAAAATGTTAGAGAGAAAGAAAAGATGGGCATTCGGCATAAAATCTGGGACACTCAAACTAACCTTCTTAGTATCATAGAAAGACAATGGTCAAATGTTACCGAGAAAGACAATGGGTAAGCGAGTGACAGTAGAATGATTCGGTATCAAATGAGGAGAACTCAAGTTGCTTTCCATGACACCAAAAGTTAGCCAGAAAGAAAATATGGGTCAGGAATGACAGTAGAGAGATTACATTTAAAATCAGGGGACCTCAAGTTGCTTTGTATGAAACCAAAATAGAAGAGAGAAAGAAAATATGGGATAACCTTGAAAACTCAACTAATTTACTATGATCCCAAAATATTATAAAGAAAGAAAAGTTGGGTGAGGAGTGACAGTAGATTGATTAGTTAAAAAATCAGGGAAAAGGAAGTTACTTTTTATGCAACCAAAATATTGGAGAGAAACAACACTCCATTAAAGAAGATCTTCTCAGTTGAAATAAGGCTCTAGAATCACATGGTACCCTACAATGAGAATTTGTTATAACAGCAGTAGTAAGCGGAGTAAATCAAGACTCTGAACCGAATCGAACCTTTTTGGTATCTTACCGAGTAGTGTGAGAACTTTTATAACAATTTTTTCATCCCCCCTATTTCCAACTGTGTGTGTGCCTACCATTATTTGAGTCCCTGGCTAATCGCACCTCCTTTGTATATCATAGGTTTCATATATACGTCATTGGTTTCATATATATAACTTTATCTTTTTATATATATATATATATATATATATATATATATATATATATATATATATATATATATATATATATATATATATATATATATATATATATATATATATATATATATATATATATATATATATATATATATATATATATATATATATATATATATATAATATATATATATATATATATATATATATATATATATATATATATATATATATATATATATATATATATATATATATATATATATATATATATATACATATATATATATATATATATATATATATATATATATATATATATATATATATGTATATATCTTTAGTTTCAGATATATATCATTGGTTTCATATATATATCGTAGGTTTCATTTATATACATATCATTCATTTATATCATTCATTCATCGGCTGCCACGAAAGTAATGTTCTCAGTAGATGAGATGTAGGTCCAATTTTTTCTTCACTTTTCATAGTCTGACATTTTAATATAAGAAAGATTAGATTTTGACAGTTGTCTTGAAAACGCTAAGAATCAATATAGTTGGGATATAATATAGCCTGATTATTCTGAAGATTACTGAGAAGATGAACATTTCAATATAATTTTCATGGATGCCATCCTCTTAACTGTGGAACTTGGTATATTACACCGGGTCTTAGGGAGGGATAATAACAATTATTACAACAATTACAACAGTTACAACAGTAGCAACGCTTTCAAAACTTTCCAGCACTTTCCAACAACTTTCCAACACTTTCCAACACTTTCCAACACTTTCCAACACGTTCAACACTTTCAACACTTTCAACACTTTCAATACTTTCAATACTTCCAACACTTCCAACACTTTCAATACTTTCTACACTTGCAACACTTGCGACACTTGCAACACTTTCAACACTTTCAACACTTTCAACACCTTCAACACCTTCAACACCTTCAACACCTTCAACACCTTCAACACCTTCAACACTTTCAACACTTTCAACACTTTCAACACTTTCAACACTTTCAACACCTTCAACACTTTCAACACATTCAACACTTTCAACACTTTCAATACTTTCAACACTTTCAACACTTTCAACATTTTCAATACTTTCTACACTTGCAACACTTTCAATACTTGTGACACTTGCAACACTTTCAACACTTTCAACACTTTCAACACTTACAACACATATAATACTTATAGCCTTACAACAGTTATAAAACGTATATCCGTATAACACTTATAAAACTTATAACACTTATGAACCTTATAACAGTATTAACACTTATAAAACCTTACAACATTTATAACACTTATAACACTTAGAACACTTACAACAAAACAACTTTTCTATACAAGCACCCAAGCTAGCAATGCCAAAGCAATGCACCCACAAACACTCATTTTGGAACTTGTTGCATGAGAATTTGAGAGAATTTTGAAGTTTTTGGTATTCAGATACAAACGAGTTGAATGAAGGAACTACAAATTATCTCAACGTGACTGTCCTAACGTGATAAGGAGGCCTTTCTGCCAGTTTCTGGTTGAAGGGAATACTCAACCGGGTAAGAGAAAAACTGTGATAAGCTTTCTATAGGAAATTATAAGATTTGTTTGTTAGTTTAGAAGGAGTTTCTGATTCTTATTAGATTTATTTATTGGTTTTGAGGATCATTACTGCAACTAGAATGGTGAAGGAAGAAGTTTGTCATTAGCTGAACATCTTCCACTTTTCTTATTTTTAGTCTTGTTGCAATTATAACGGAAAGAGCTTAAGGTGCGGATTCTCTTCTCTCCCCATTATGCATATTGGTTTGTCGCATGTTTTTATGCAGAGGCGTGAATTGTAAAACTTTCTCTGTATAAAATTATTCGTAATAATTGTAGTGGCAATTTACAAAAACATTCCTTTTACAATATAAATAGTAATAATCTGTTCATGGGCAACTTCATGCCATCAGCAGCAGCATAGCATGGCTTTTGTGGAGGTGGGCGTAGGTTATTAACGCTTCGACCATGGCCATGATTTGCTCTGATTGGATTGTTTTTGTAATTGTTCATACTACGGTGCTGCGATAGTATCGTGTGTGTACGTAGCTGCCTACCAACGAACCAACCTACCTTGCCTGCCTACCAACGAACCAACCTACCTTGCCTGCCCTGCCTGCCTTGCCTCTGCCTCTGCCTCTGCCTTGCCTCTGCCTGCTACACATGTCTCGATTTAAATCTGGTAAGTGCAAGTTTTATATTTGCGCTAAAAATTGGCGCCAAAATGAAAGTGTATATTGACTGTAAAAGGAGCATTTTATATTGCTTGATAGTCTTGCTTAATGTTGTTGCAGTTGTTGTTGCTTGTTGTTGTCGTTGTTATGGTTGTTGTTGTTGTGTTTGTCGCTTTGTACGACGGGCCGTGTTGCACATGTGCCATTTTTTCGTGTCTCTCCTCTCGTACTGAAACACAGCAATGCAATCTTCAGTGTTGCAATACGATTACATTAAAATAAATATAAAAAGTGAATTTAAAAAAAGTTACTAAAAAGAGCGACGCATGAAATTTTATAAAAGTCGAAAAAAACTTGTAAAAGTGAAAGTTTCCTTTAACGAACTTTTTTCACCATTGCTTCTTTTTTTACACATGTATTTATTTTATATATTTATTTTTTTTTAAATATGTGGAAAGAAAAATCGCTTCAAAGTCGCATTTTGTGGAGGGAGTCGCGCCTGGTCATAAACATTTTCCTCACATTTTCTGCCATTACCGTTTGTCCGGTAATTTTGGTACAATTAATTTTTATTGGCTGCCGCTGTTGCTGTTGCTGACTCTGCCTCAGACTCAGACTCCTTTTTATGTTATTTGAAATTATTTCTCATTCATTTTCGTTTCACCGTGTGGCGACAGTGGCAGTTTTTAGCTGATTTTCGTGGGATTTAAAGATTGCTCACTCGCCGTTTACACTACTATAGACCAGGCTTAAACCAGTCACTCAGTCAAATTGAACGAGCTCTGCAACTTGTATTTATTATTATAACTCTGCCAATTGCTGTGGCATTTTAGTTTGCCGTGTCTCTTAGCGACTCTACTAAATCTATCTAATTGCTCACAGACCAGACCAGACTAGACCAGACGATGGCTTTAATGATTTTATTTTGTGTTGATTAATCAAACAAAAAAAAAGAAGCGAAATTAAGTAAAAATAATAAATATCGGTGAGTGGGTAACTGTAATTTTCATTTGTGCATTGGTGTTAAGTGTCAACAACACGAGCTGTTGAATTATTTGATTGCCTTTTTTGTTGTCTAATTAATAAGCCACAATTCAAATTTATGCCTCTCCACGGCTAGCAACATGCTGCCACTTATGCTGATGCTACCTGTTTAATTCAATGATTTAATTAATCAGACACAATTAAAGTGTTTGTGTCGAAGCAGCTGGCAACATGTTGCCAATTAAGCTAAAGTTGCCTTATTTCTCTAATTAATGAGGAACAAGTAAAATGTTAGCCAGTTAGTAACAACATGGTAGTCAAGGAAACCTAGTGAAGTTTGATTAATTTAGGAGTCTTAATCAATAATTGATAAGGGATCACTAATATGTTTGCATGGAAGAAGCTAGCAATATGTTCCGTTGCCAAATTTTTCCTATTAATAATGCAGAAATTAAATCTATGCGTCACAGGAAAGGGCAACATGTCTCCAATTAAGTCCGGTTAATTTGGAAATGTCATTAATACGGCGCGATTAATATGTTTGCGTAGAAGGAGTTAGCAACATATTGCCATTTAGGTCAAAGTTGCCAAATTTCTCATATTAATAATACAGAAATCAACCTCACAATGAAGTCTGATTAATTTAGTAATCTAATTAATAAAGCAAAGCTCAATTAATGTGTTTGCGTAGAAGGAGTTAGCAACATGTTGCCTTTTAGGGCAAAGTTGGCAAAGTTCTCATATTAGTAATGCACAAATTGAATCTATGCCTTACAGAAACCTGCAATATATCCCCAACGAAGTCTGATTACTTTAGTGATCGAATTAATACGGCGCGATTAATATGTTTACGTAAACGAAGTTAGTAACATGTTGCCATTTAGGGCAAAGTTGCCAAATTTCTCATATTAGTAATGCACAAATTGAATATATGCCTTACAGAAACCTGCAATATATCCCCAACGAAGTCTGTTTAAATTGGTGATCTAATTAATATGGCGCGATTAATATGTTTGTGTAAAAGGAGCTAGCAGCATATTGCCATTAACACAAACTTGTCAAAATTCTCTTATAAATAATGCACAAAGTAAATCCATGCCTAACAGAAACTGACTATATCTTGCTAATGATGTCTGATTAATGTAGTAATCTAATTAATGATTAATAAGACATAATTAAAATATATGTCTCCCTTTGTCTGATAAAATATCAGTCAATAAAACCTGATTATATCTGATTAATTAAATAATCTACTTAAAAATTTATAAAGCGTAATTTAAATTTTTCCAAATGTTCCCAAAGAAGCCTAATTAAACCAGATCAATTTAATATGCTAATTAATAGAACACGATTAAAGATTATTCCTCTTAATCCGTTAGCAACATGTTGCCAATTAAACTAAAGTTGCTGAGGGACTCACTCGAATTCGCATATAAACATACATATACTCCTAGGGGTACATGCCGTGCCAAGGGAAACATGTTGCTGACAGACTGGACAACTCTCTAAAATGTTTCCCTTATCTTCTGTTCGATCCTTGTTGTTTCCAATAGCAGTGCACCTTTAATTTGCCATCACTTTTCATATTTTTTTCACGTACTGCTTCCGATTCGACTTCTTCTCCTGTTGCTGCTCATCATGTTGTCATTATCGTTAAAAATGCATTATCGTAACACTTTTGCTGCTCGATTTGGTTCCTTACAGTTTGCTGAGCTTGTTGCATTCCCTGCCCCAGGCGTCATCCTTGTGTCTGCCGATGGCATAATGCTGCGGTTTACAATTCAACGACTGATTTCATTCATTCCCCCCTGGCTGACTGACTGTCCTGGTTGTCTGTCGACCGTGCCCTACCTTACCTATTTGCTTACCGCGCTCGCATCACCCTTCAGTTTCAATGAAGCTTGCATTTTAATCGCTCTGATTTTTGTCGCCCATTTAAGCGTGTTGCTTTAACACTCCCTCCTTGCTTGATGATGACTGTTTTTTTCATGTTTCATGTTGCGTTTTTTTTTCGCTAAATATTTTTGTAACACCCCTCATTACAACGCTCTGTGTAAGTGTCTCGTGAATGTTACAATTTTGGTCTGACTACGACTGCGGCGACGACTACGTTGTCAGCCAGCATCATCACATCACATCGCCATCATCAACAGCCACATCCACAATTTCATCGTTCATAGTCATTAGGTTTTATGATTATTAGCTTGTTTAGTTCTCTGTGCTCCTCCAGTGCATGGAGATGATGTTTCAACATATTCTCTTATATTTGTTTGTTTTTTATTTTAGAATTTTTTCGGTTAAGGTTCGCCGCTTATACGAGTACTCTGCTTGGTGGTAGCGAAGAGTGTTTGTTTAGCTATTCTTGTTGTTGTTATTGTTGTCTTTCAAGGATCTTTTACTCATAACAATTTCATGCTTCATGCTTTCCGGAACATATGTTTTCATATACAGCACCGGTTCGTATCGTTTCGTTCCACTCCGCTCCTTTCTTTCTATTTGCATTGAGCTGGACTTTTGTGGAGTTGCTTTGCTAGTTGGCTGTTGTTCCTTTGAGCGCACTTGAGTCCAGTTTAATTTTATTGATGTTCGCTGCGGGGGTATGGATAGTGGATCAAATGCTTAATTGAATAAGTGTTATAGTCGCTTGGGAAGTTAGCTTTAAGTGTTCTTTTTATTACTCTATAATTTTTTGCTCTATCCCATTTATTAATGTAATTTTTATTTCTTTCACTTTTAGGTAAGTCCGAACGAGTGCTTAAAGAGATTTATATTGAGACTAATGTTGTGGTAAGTGGTTTGGATAGTTGGTGTCTGTGGACACAATTGCTGGATGTGGCGTAGTCTCTGGACGACTGCAATTAGTTTTCCAGTTGACATGAGAGTGGTCTTTAATATATTGGTTCAGCATCTCAGGGTTTAGCGATGTTTATTTAGCTACTAAGAAGGACGTGGGAGCTCTGGGTGGGGCCATATGTGTTAGGGTGTGCCTATAAAATATGTATATAAATAGTTTACTAGAATCAATCTTTATCTAGAACCGGAAACATAGATAAGAAACATCAATTTATAGAGTTGGAGAATCATTACCCAGAGACAAGGAAAACATTTTGGTGAATTGAAGCGTTAAGAAACATTCGACTGTCTCAACTCTGCAACATGTTTCCCTTGTAGATGCTGAACGAATTTAGACTTTACAAATGTATGTTTCTGCATAAATTTATATTTCTGTATACTCGTATATATATTTAAAAAAAATTTTTTTTTAAAAAAATATATTTATGTTTGCATATTCTGTCTGTAATCTAATTTGTATGGATGTTTCTGCATACAAATATGTTTGTTTTATATTTATGTTCCGACATATGTTTATGTTTCTACACACAATTATGTTTGTTTTATATTTATGTTTCGTCATATATTTATGTTTCTACATACAAAAAGTTTATATTAATGTTGCTGTATATATTATATTTCTGCATACCTATTTGTTTCTGCATATATTTATGTTTGTGTTTACAGTTATGTTTCTGCACACATTTAATTTCTGCATACAGTTATGTTTCTATATACAATTATGTCTATACATATATTTATGTTTCTGCATACATTTATGTTTCTGCATACATTTATGTTTCTGCATATATTTATGTTTCTGCATATATTTATGTTTCTGCATATATTTATGTTTCTGCATATATTTATGTTTCTGCATATATTTATGTTTCTGCATATATTTATGTTTCTGCATATATTTATGTTTCTGCATATATTTATGTTTCTGCATATATTTATGTTTCTGCATATATTTATTTGTACGCATATATGTATTTTTGTGGATATATTTATGATTCTTAATAAATTTATGTTTCCTATACATTTTTTGTTTCTCCATAGATTTATGTTCCTTTATAGATTTGTTTTTCTTCATAAATTTTTATTTTTTGTCTTTTATAAATTTATATGTCTTTATAAATTTATGTTTATACATATAATTATGTTTGTGCATATATTTATATATATCAACATATTTATGTATACTCATATATTTATCTTTATGCATATATTTATGTATCTTTATAAATTTCTATTTCCTCATAAATGTATGTGTCTGGATTTAATGCTTTATAAATTTATATTCGTCCATATATTTATGTTTTTATATAAATCCCTTAAAATGTATATTTCCTCGTATCAAGCTTCGCTGCGATTTGAATTCTCTGTTGTTGTCTTCGTATCTTATTCTCATATGGAACATATCCTTCTCTGTAGAGTCGATTTGCGGTACATGGGATATGAAATTACTTGGTATTTATATTTAATTCTGCCTCCATCAACACCATCACCACTGCCACTACTTTAAACACTTTCGCATCCACGTTTCGGGTCTTCTGATTTTTCTTCACATCTTCACCTGCAGCAGCACTAAATAAACACTTCATGCAAAATACATCACATCAACTTTGGAGCACGTTTAATTTAAACACACCCCGAGGAGCTATAAACCAAATAAACACTTGATCGCGCCCCTCAAGTTCCTCAAGCGATTATTCCTCCGCATACTTAAGAACAATTTAACGGTTCAATGACATAATGAATATGCATGGAGCAGCGAGCTGCTTGGTCTCTCTGACTGGTCTCTTGCCAGCCAAGTTCATAAACTATGCTGCCAAAAAAATATGCAACCGCCAACGAAATTAACTAAAAACGCGCTGCATTTAACTATAGAAACAATGGCAACAATAGCAACACCAACAACAATGACAATGGCAAGAACAACAACAACGTGACTATTGCCACTTGGCAACCAAAGTGTTTGGAGGGAGAAGAGGAGAAATACGTGGCAGCTCAGCGAAGACGGAGACTAGGCAAAGACCAAACCACCGCGTTCCTAATTAGCTGCATTCATAATTTGCAAGCATTATTTACATGCTAAGTGAGTAGTCAAGAAAAAGAGAAACACGAGCTGAAGCAAAAGAACGAACTGCGCTGAAGACGATGACGATGAAGGCGACGCTAAAGTTTTCCTCTGCAACATGACACAGCAGCAGCAGCAGCACTGCAGCAAAGTAAGACAGCGTGTCCCTGACATTGGCAGCAGTGGGTGGTATTTATGACAAGCATGCAACTAACTAACAAACAAACTAACTGACTGGCAACTGCTGTAACAGCAACAGCAAGAGCAACATTACTGTTTGTGTGTGTGTGTAGAAGGAAATTGTAAGTTGTGCACAAACTGCGGTAAGCAGCATGTAAGCAGTTGTATGCAGCATAAATGTGCAGCAATATTTTTCATTATTTTTTTTTAAAGTTTATTTCGTTTCTTGTTTTCCTCTTACCACATGCAACAAATACTCCAAGTACAGAGAGGTAGAAGCAACAACAACAACAACAACAGTGGTAGTCTCAGAAGACGACGACAAATATGCGGTGTTGTTGCAGCGAAAGTATTCATGCAACAACTCAAAACTTCTTCGTAGGTGCGACGAGTCTGAGAGCGAGGGAGAGGAACTCTTATAAATTTTCTGCTAAGAAAATTAAATAAAAGCATAAATTTAAAATAAAAAATAAAGTAATTCCAAGAAGACTCCCACAAAATAAAACCGCAACAAGTTTATGTCTGTCTGTCGGTCTGTCTGTCGGTCTGCTGTTGTTGCATAAAGCACAAGTTTGCGGTTGCCCTGCCTTGCTTTGCCTGCGCTGGCCTGGTCTTGCCTTTCATAGCCGCCAAGCTTCCTGCTCAGCTCATCAAGTTGGCTACGTAGCTTGGCTGGCTGCTTGTACGTACTCTCGTATATTGTATTTGGCACCTTCGCTCGTTTGGGAGTGCAAACTTTTTAATTGAAAAATTCAAACTTTATTTTTATTGAACAGTTCAAGCAGCCTGCTTTATACGGCGTATCAAGTTGTGGAAAAATGTGTAGGGTTAAGTCAGCTATAAGATGCCCTACACCAGTCGCATGCTGGGCTATAGTGGAGTAATTGGCGTCAGAAATACCCGTATAGAGTTGTTCAATTCGATGTTTGACGACTAGCAACAGGAGAAACATGTTGCTAGCCACAAAAAAGGGACTTCGGAACATGTTCCCTTGTGTTTGGGGGAAATGGGAACTTCGCAACATGTTTGCCTTGTGGGTGGTGAGAATTTATACATCGGTATATAAAAAATGTATACTCTCACTCACTTTTTATCTACACCCCAAATGCAGGTGGGCATGGTAGTTGATGTTGTGATCCAACACATATCAGATCATAGGGCATAGCATGATTTTTGAGTATCTTCTCAATTGAATAATTTTAAAATTATGTTCTTAAATTAAACGAATCATTTGATCATTGAGTTCTCTCCCCTGATTCGGAATTTTACCAACTTCAATATTCTATTCCTAAATCAATTTAGGATATGAGGAGTATATGCTCTCATATCCACATCTCACACGCCTCCTTTCCTATATTGCTTCATTTGAACACCCGTTTGTAGGGTATACAAACTTGCTCTAAATAGCAGTGAGGCGCTTTGGCTTGTCTGGTCGGGGCTTTGTTTCGTTTGTCTTGGTTTGTGGTGTAGAGGAAAGATAGGGGGGGGATGCATTTCTTGGCCGACACTTGAGAGCAGGCAAATGTTGATGCTACACTTTGAATAATTGTTTTGAGGTTAAGTGGCAGCTGCCTCTGGCTTCTCTTCTCCGTTGCATCTACGCATGCAATGGGTGCAGCAGTACTCTTATAAGACGTATTTAAGTTTAAAGAGGCCCCCGCTGTTTGGGATCTTTTCTACTCTGCTCTGCTCTTTCTTTTTGTTACAAGTAGTTTCAAGTTTAAGTTCTCTTACAACTGTCTAATAAGGCTTCTTTCTGTTGAACTTATCCTTTAAGTGTGTGCATAAACGTGTCTTGAGTGTGGCAGTCTCGCGGTGGTTTGAGTGTTGCGGAAAAATGTGAAGTTAGCACAGGGAAGGATGGGTGGAGGGGGTGGTTGGGTGTTACTGTTGGGGAACTATGACTTTTTTTAGTTTCTTTACTTTTAGTTTTTTACTTTTAGTGGATTGTTTCATCTTTGCTTTAATATATTTATATTTTAACAATTTATTTTATATATTTATATTTTAACAATTTATTATATATATTTTTTAGTTGATATTTTCTTGGATTTTTTAAATTATTTTATTATGTTTTTTATGTCTATATAAACATTTTTTTATTTAAAATGTTTGCTTTAAATTCTTTTTATAGTTCTTTTAAATTCTCTTTTGTGTGTTTTGTTTTGTTTTGTCTTTTTTTATTATATTTATGTTTATTATTTTATTTATTTTTTTATTATTTTATTTATTTTTTTATTATTTTGGTTTTTTTTTAATTTTATTTTATATATGTTTAATATTATATTTTAGTTTTTTACTTCATTTCGGTATCTTTTGTTCTTTATGTTTTTTGTTTGTAATTTGTGGTTTTTGGTTCATTGTATTCTATTGAAATTTATTTATATTATATTATTTATGTCGCTATATAATTTAGGTTTTTTGTTTTTTATGTTTTTTATTTTTCATATTATTTTGGTTTTTATTTATTTATGTTTTTCATATTATTTGACTCCTTTTTGATTTTATTTATGTTTTTAGTTTTTTATATTATTTTCGTTTTTTATATTTATGTTTTTATCGGTTATATATTTTGATGCATCTTATTTAATATATGTTTATGTTTATTATTTTATTTAATTTTTCTTTATGTTTATTATATAATTTAATTTTTGTTTATGTTTCTTATTTTATTTAATTTATTTTTATATTGATTATTTAATTGATGTTCACGTTTATAATTTTATTTAATTGATGTTCATTTCTGTTATTTTATTTAATTTATGTTCATTTTGTAATTTTATTTTATTTATGTTTATATTGATTATTTATTTAATTGATGTTTACGTATATAATTATATTTAATTTATGTATGTTATTTACTTTATGTTTATTATGTTAATTTATTTAATTTATGTTTTGTTATTTTATTTTATTTAATTTATGTTTATGATTGTTATTTTATAAAATTTATGTTTACATAATTGATTTAATTGATGTTTTCGTTTCTAATTTTATTTAATTTATTTTCATGTCTTATTTTATTTAGTTTATTTAATTTAATTTATGTTTGTTTGTTATTTTATTTATTTAATTAATACCTATGGTTCCGCGGAGGAGCAAATAGCCACAATTTATTTATTATTCCTTATTATTTATTATTCCTTATTATTCCTTATTATGTGTTTTATGTTCCTTATTTTATTATATATTTTTTATATTGTTTTTGCCTATTATACTCTTTTTTTTTAATTTGTATTTACGTTTATATTAATTATTATTTTGGTTGTATGTTTATATTTTAGTTTATATGTTTAGCTTTCGTTATTTAAACTATAATTTAATTTATTTATTTATGTTTATTATGTAGTTTTCTTTTATTCTATCTATATTCCTCCTTTTTTAATCTTATAGTTTAAGTTCATGTTGCTCATTAACGGCAACTGTATATACGAGTATACTATGCATGTGTGTGTGTGTGCAGTATGAGTGCCTGCGGTTTAGTGGCGAGTGTGTTTGTGCGCGTGCTGAGGCTGGCTGGGAATTTGCTGGCACTTTATTTAAGCAGCTTACTTGGTACTTTCTTTTGCATACGAGTGTGCCACACAGCGCTTGCCTTGGGTTCGCCCGCCCAGCATTCCCGCTGTGCTACGCTCCACTTGGGCTGGATTTGAGCCCCTAAGTGCGCGTATTATGCATGAATTTTTGTTCACGGAGTTTATTGCCTTTAAAAAGTAAACTTTTGCAAAACTTTTCTGCGCGTCTTTTGTTGTTGTTGTTGTTGTTTTCAGTTCTTGGCATTTTGCTTGCCACATGCTAAGTTGCAATGGCAATAATCTTAAATACAGCTGTCTCCTCTACCGGAGTCTACTACTCGGCTAGTGCAACTGTTGTTGTCGTTGTCTGCGTGTTGCTTATTATTCTTATTGTTGTTGCTGTTGGTTGCACCCTCATAATTGCCACCTCAGCTTAATGCCACTCTTGTGGTTGCCATTGTTCAGTGCTAATGTACGTTTTGATGTGGCGGGCGTGCACCTATCTACTTAGACCCCCCCCCCATTTCAGCTGGTCCCCTTGGCTACTCCAGGGCTGCACTGCAACGCCAGCTGTCGTCGCTGCCAAATATTCTCGACGGATCAATTTTTCAAATATGTATGAACAGTTTTTTTTTTATTTTTTGCTTTCAATTTTGTTTTTATAATTTTTGTTTGTAAAGTGCAGCGAACTGTTCGCGCTCTGCTTGCGGTTATTACATCGATTAATATGCGTTTTATGAGTTTTAGACGGGAAAAGTTCATCATAACAGCCGTTCGCCTTACCGCACTGCTCCCCGCAATCCTGCCCTGCCCTCCTCCCTCCTGTGTAAGTGGATTGTTGTGCAAAGTTTTCGCTTTCGCTTTTGTGGGTGTGAGTGTGCGAGCGTTTTATTCCTTGCGGGGAAATTTAAATAAGCGTTGTGCCGCTTGAGCTTAGTTAAGACTGAAGGAAGGAAGGAGCGTGGGGGGAGCGAGGCGGCAGAGTCTGCTGCGATTCGTCGGCATTTATTATTCAATTTATTTATTGTTCGGTTAATTAAGGTTTACTGCCGTGCCAATGTTTCAATGCCAATAAACTTGACTGGTTTCTTTTAATTAGCTGCAGAAGGAGGTTAGCTGAAGGCTAAGTTGCTCTCTTCGGGAAGAAGGAGGAGGTTAAAGTTGCTCTCTTCAGGATAAGGTGTGGCACACCATCGCCATTTGGGCTATTACTATAAGACTGTTTAGGTAGTGCCTACCTAAATATGATGTCCTTATTCTGTACAGGAATGAGCAATTGTCTTAAAAGGTGAATAATCTAATCACATGGCTCTCCTGGCTTTACTTTTTGTTCCACAACAACAACGACAACGACACCGGGCATCTTCTAGCTCAAATGGGGCCTGTACTTTTCAACTCTGACCCTACTTAACACCTTCTTTGGTCATGGTGCGGATATCTGAGGAACACTACAAAGTGCCCTTAACTCAAATATGCCATTTTTTAAAGTTGTCATCACTTTATAAAGTTCCTATATAGTTGGTACAGAAATACTGCTCTAATCCACTTCTAAGATGTTTAGTAATGATACTCTTGGATCCGGACAGCAGTGGCAATATTCTGTTTTTATGTAAAATGAATAGAATTCATTGCTTCAGTAATCAGAGACGCGATATATTAAAATTTCCTCCCATTAAACTTCCTTCATCACTTTCTTAATCCACATTAATCACAATACTAGTTGTAGGTCTCTTCTCCAGCTCCTTTTTCCATTCACAACTTATTTCTGTTTACTGCCATCATTACTCTACTTAATGTTTGCTCACATCTCAGCTTCCGAATACAGAGTCCTGCTATTTTTACTTTCGTCAGCAATTTAAAATGTCTTCCTCTCGCCTGTTCCTGCCATTACACATTTTAATGCATCCTGCGCTCGCCCGCACTCCCTACCACTTGTGTCCCTCTGCCCTGTCGCTGGTACTTTTCTGCATTGCCCATAAAAATACGAATCGATAAATATTTAAACTCTTTTTCATGCTATCAATTTTCGTTTCTGGATTATATTCTTTTTTTATCCAACTGATTGTGTTGAGCTTTCCTCGCTATTCCACTCCCCTCCACCACACATTGTTGTAATTGTTCCTTCTCGCTGCGGCATTTCGACTGCAGTGCAGTGACAACAACAACAAAAATATTGCATTTAAAGTGGCGGCGGTGGTGGCGCATGGCGCTTGGCGTCTATGCGCCGTTTATCAAATGTCCAACATAAAACGCTTTTCAACGCCAACACTAACACCATCGCCATCTCTAACACCAACACCATTGCCTTCCCTAACACCAACACCATCGCCATCGCTATCTGTAACACCAACACTAGCGCTGGCTTCGCCTCCGTCACTGACGACATTATCTGCGTTGTTATTTTGATTGCCGAGACAAGTGGTCCAGCTGGAATAGAGTAGAGAGATGCATCAACTCGTCTCTGTCCCACGTGGTAGTTAAGGAGTTTTAATATTTTTGCGTTAGGAACACTTATTAAAGTGTGGATTTAAAGAGTCCTGATTTATGTTTATTGATATCCTTGGAAACGATATTCATTCCATCATTTAAACTTAATTGGAATTATCAATTATAATTACAAATTAATTTCATTAGCATTAGAAGTGACAATTAGAGTTATGCAGATCTTTCATTAGCATTGGATTCACTAATGATAGTTATGAATATCTTTCATTGAATTCACCAATGAGAGTTATGAATATCCTTCTTTAGCATTGGATACACTAATGATATTTATGAATATCTTTCATTGAATTCACCAATGAGAGTTATGAATATCCTTCTTTAGCATTGGATACACTAATGATATTTATGAATATCTTTCATTGAATTCACCAATGATAGTTATGAATATCCTTCTTTTGCATTGGATACACTAATGATAGTTATGAATATCTTTCATTGAATTCACCAATGAGAGTTATGAATATCCTTCTTTAGCATTGGATCTACTATTGATATTTATGAATATCTCTCATTGGAGTCACCAATGATAGTTATGAATATCCTTCATTAGCATTGGATACACTAATGATAGTTATGAATATCTTTCATTGAATTCACCAATGAGAGTTATGAATATCCTTCTTTAGCATTGGATACACTAATGATAGTTATGAATATCTTTCATTGAATTCACCAATGATAGTTATGAATATCCTTCATTAGCATTGGATTCACTAATAATATTTTTCAATATCTTTCATTGAATTAACCAATGATAGTTATGAATATCCTTCATTAGCATTGGATTCACTATTGATATTTATGAATATCTTTCATTGAATTCACCAATGAGAGTTATGAATATCCTTCTTTAGCATTGGATACACTAATGATATTTATATAATGATATTCATTAGCATTGGACTCAACCAATGATATTGTTGTAATGATTTCATTAGGCATACAATAGGCAATGCTTATTTAAATCGGATTTCTTTAGCATTATATCTCCCAATTCTAGCGGTAACCGAATTGTATTACCTTTGGAAGCCCCAACACTCTTTATTGACGCTTTGTATTACCATTTGCATTGGTTAAATAGACATTAATGCTAATTATAAGACCTCATCATTGGTATTAGGCACATTAATGCTAATGATACTCGTGAATAAGCATCATTGGTATTAGGTAATGATACCGACTTATGTACTTTGTTCTTCATTCATCCAGCACATATTTGCATATATCCAACCAACTATTCATTCATATATCCATTCATATAACCATCCATCCATCCATCCATATATCAATCCATCCATGCATCCATCTATAAATCCATCCATCCATCCATATATCCATCCAGATATTCTTCCATATATCCATCCATCTATCCATCATTTTATCCATCCATCTATCCATCATTCTATCCATCATTCTATCGATCATTGTATCCATCCATCTATCCATCCATATGTCCGTTCATCCATTTATCCATCCATGCATCCATTTGCATATCCATCCATTTATACATGCATTCATTCATTCATTCATTAGTATCGTCACCAGTTCGGTTTGGTGTGCCCTCCTCACCCTCCCTCCTTTCCGTTTGCTGCCCTCTTTCGCCCTTCGCGCTTCCTTCGTTCTGTTTTTAATTTGGTTCTACCGCGCTTTGTGTTTTTTGTGTATTTCTAATTAATTTGTAACAATGGCCCAGACAGCATTTGATCATTTTATTTTTATGCGGGCTGCTGCGCGCTATCATTTTCAAGTTTCAGCTCCCGCTGCGCTCGAGCAATTCCACTCAGCCCCACACACACTCGGCACGTCCACTCTCTATAGTATGCCCCTCCTAACCGATTTACTACCCGGCGTTTAAAATGTAACTTTTATTTTTCAATGTTAACTCTTTGCCATTTACCTTCTCTCACTCCATCCACTCCCTGTCCTGTCCTGTCCTGCCTGCCTGCCTGCCTGCCTGTTTGGTTCTTTCTCTCTTTTCTGTTTTTTTTTGCATTTTTATTTATTTATTGTTTGTTTTTTGTCCTGTTGGTCCTGCTGCTATTATCCTTTGCAATTTTATGGTTTGTTTTGTTGTCGCTTTACTCTTTAACTATATTGTCTATTGTCTGCGCTACGCTTTGGGCCCTCTGCACGTCGCCAGCACCGCTTCTCCACTGATACTTCTCTACTCCGCTGCTTCTCCACTCCTGTGCTTCTCCACTCCTCTACTCTGCTTCTCTACTGCACTCCTCTACTCTGCTTCTCTACTCCACTACTCCTCTGTTTCTCTACTCCACTACTCTGTTTCTATACTCCTCTAGTTTTTTCCGATGATTCTGTTCGGTGTCCTGCTTTTGGCTTTTCTGTAGTACAGCGATTTGTTTTTCAGTTTTCAATGTCGTCGTGGTGATGTCGGTTGTTCTATGGATTCGTTCGTTATTAGTTCCTGTTGTTGTTGTTGGTTCTGTTGTTTTTAGGATTTTTCGCTTATCTCAGTCATTTATATTAAGTTTCTGTCATTCGGGTGCAACTCCTTCCCTCCTGCCGCCTGCCTCTGATGCAGCATCCTGTTTGTATTGCGAATTAAAAAGCACAAGAAGGGAAACGGCTGTTGTTGTTGTTGCTGTTATTGTGGTTGTTGTTGTTGCAGTTATTGTTGTTATTGTTGTTGCTGGTGGTGTTGTCGTCGTCGTCTGGCACACAAAATCGTTGCTTTATAATTTTTTGAGAGCCGTAGTCTCGCTTTTATCCACAACCCGTCCACAGTAATCGTAATCGTAGTCGTGGTCGTAGTTGTTGTAGTAGTGGTGTTAGTGTTGTTGGTGTTGTTAGTGTTGTTGGTGTTGTTAGTGTTGTTGGTGTTGTAGTAGTGTTGTTGGTGTTGTAGTGTTGTTGGTGTTGTAGTAGCGTTGTTAGTGCTGTAGTTAGAGCACCAGCCACCATCACCGTAGTAGTAATAGGAGTTGTACTATTGTCCTGACGTAATCTGTTATCCTTGAGCGTATCCTTGTTGATGCTGGCTGCTGCTGCCGTTGTTTTGTGCATTTTAGGAATTTTTTAATACAGCAATTGTAATGATTCTCCAGCGTTCTGGTATTTCAGCGTGTTGTGGCCGGGGTGGAGGGCATGGCTGTTGGCATTGTGTGTGCAGCCATGCCCAGCAATTTTGTCGCCAGACTTTGCTCGCTTACTGCGAACGTTTTGTGTACGTATGCATGCTGTAATTAAGCTTAAGTATTTTCATGCTTTTTGTGTCATTTGGATATTAAAATTGCCAGCTCCTCGCCTTGCTTTGGTAAACAATTAGATACGAGAAGGAGGAGGAGGTGTTGTGTGACTAATTGCTTGCCTATCGTGCCTGTTCCTTCACATGATTTTAGCACTTTTTAATGGTGCATATTGAAATTCTTTGCTTTTGTTCTTTTCAACAAATCTAAAGCAATGTGAATGAATGAAGTGTGTAATTAGCAGGCAGAGCTCGTTCACTTTGTAGCCTTCATTCACTCAGTGGCTGACTGGCTGGATGCCTCGTTGGTTGACTGGCTGGCTAACTGACTGATTGATTGGCACATCCACCACTCTCGAGAAGTCATCGATCGAGCGAATTAATGCAGTCAAACGCAGAATGACAGCTTTGAGTCCATATTTGCTCAAATTTAGCCCCGAAGCACGTAAATGAAATTATGCAGTCATCAAAAAGTCATTTATCAGCAAATAAGCAAGATTTTCGATTATTTTCGTTATTAATATTAATAAATTTTGTTATTAACTTTTCTGCGATGTTTTTTATAAAGTATTTTTATTGTCCTCATATTTAAAGTCAAGAGAATATGCTTTTACCATAAATTCTGACAACATTCAGTTTGAGTGAGGCTGCTGATGTTGTCGTTGTTGTTATTGTTGCTTTGGTTGTTATTGTGCCTTTTGTTGTTGTTTTTATTAATATTATTATGATTGTTGTTATTGGTGTTGTTGTTATTGGTATTGTTGTTATTGGTGTTGTTGTTATTGGTGTTGTTGTTGTGATTATTGTTGATCGTTACTCATTCATGCCGCTTGTCAAACAGTTGAGTTGCCAAATTTGTGTAGAAAAAAAGACAACCGAAGTAAATATTAAATTTGCTGCCAAGAAAAAACATTTTTCTCAATTTTGATTTACCACATTTCGGTTGCTTGCCACAACACACATTTACACTCTGTGTCTGCCTGCACCACTGGCCCGCTCCGACACAAGGCTATGCCATTATGATAATATTTGTTAGGCAACAAGCGCCATAAAAGGTTTCAATTGTCGAAAAGTTGCCTATTTCGTGAGCTTAAACGAGTCTAAGAAACAGCTGACACTAAGAATCACACACAGATCCGAAAGTATTTAGTCGCTGGCTTTTGTGGGTGTTGGCGGCATTTTGTTTACTCTACATTTCTAACACTTTCGAGCGTTATGCTTTAGCCTTTTTCTTCAGGAAAATGTTCACAGGAATGTGTCGAGGTGGAATTTCAATACAACGAGGGTGGAATGTCAATACAACCAAAAATGAAGTTTTCCGATATTTAATAAAAAGTCTCATGGATATATTCAACAAAGTCAAACATAATAATAAAAACAACAACAACAATAATCATAATAACAGCAGCAACAACAACAATAATAATAATAACAACAATACAACAATAATACAAGAGTCCAATGAAGACCTCAGATTTTGTTGTGTGCTTTTTTGTGAGTTTGGCTGCAGGATTTGGTTAACGGCTTCCTGGACTCCTGGTTTAGAAACTTCATATGTTTTTCCATGATAACTTCACATTCTTATAAGTCCTTTATTGATCGAGCTTGGTTTAAAGGTTCATACTTGCATATAAATATTTGTTTGCGCATTTTCTGTTTGGGAATAATCTTCCTAGAACTGAGAGTTGTCGACTTAGAAACAGAACTTGACTTGAAACAGAACTTGACTTGAAACAGAACGAGACTTGAAACAGAACGAGACTTGAAACAGAATTGGACTTGAAACAGATCTCGACTAGAAACATAATTAACCTTGGAAAAGAAATGACATCTTTATATATATATATATATATATATATATATATATATATATATATATATATATATATATATATATATATATATATATATATATATATATATATATATATATATATATATATATATATATATATATATATATATATATATATATATATATATATATATATATATATATATATATATATATATATATATATATATATATATATATATATATATATATATATATATATATATATATATATATATATATATATATATATATATATATATATATATATATATATATATATATATATATATATATATATATATATATATATATATATATATATATATATATATATATATATATATATATATATATATATATATATATATATATATATATATATATATATATATATATATATATATATATATATATATATATATATATATATATATTAAACGGAGAATAGAAATAGATCGAGAATACAATTAGACCGAAAATAAAATTCAATTAGATGGAGAATAGAATTAGATCGAGAATAGAATTAGATCGAGAATAGAATTAGATCGAGAATACAATTAGGCAGAGAATAGAATTAGATCGAGAATACAATTAGACGGAGAATAGAATTAGATCGCGAATACAATTGGACCGAAAATAAAATTCAATTAGACGGAAAATACAATTAGACCGAAGATAGAATTAGACTAAGAACTAAATTAGACTGAGTACTAAATTAGACTGAGTACTAAATTAGACTGAGAATTGAATTAGGCTGAGAATAGAGTAAGATTGAGAATTAGATAGTGAATAGGATTAGACGGAGAATAGAATTGAAGTAGACTGAGAATATAATTAGACTAAGAATATAATTAGATGGGGAATAGAATTAGATCGAGAATAGAATTAGACTGAGAATAGAATTATACTTAGAATAGTCCAAGGAGAGTCATTTGTCTTCCCTGTGGCTCAGATCCATGGGATACATGGCCACCTAAGCTGGCTGGCTCTGTTGTTCACATTCATTTATATTTACACTTATTAGGATACTAATTATATATTCCAATATTAGTTGCGTGTGTGCCACACATTTATATGCCCAGTGGTAGGGTGTCTAATGTATGCTGCATCTATTAAAACCGAAAGTTTATGCAACGCTCATTTCTGTGAATGCGTGTGTCACTTTAGTTTTTTTTTCTCTGGTATTTGCCTAAAACAAATTCGGCTAAAACAAGTCATTGTGCGTTTGCAATAAAACGTTAACACACACGCACACACACGCACACACACACACGCAGACGTGCATATGCATTCACTCACATGCTCACAGAGTATTTCATACATTCAGAGACACTCATTTGCAATGTTGGGCTGTGCAAAGTTTTGCATGTATTCGCATTCACATTCGCCCGACTGCTTGTGGCGCATGCCGCCGTCCTGCCAATGTTTCACTTTGAACTCGAGAGGTAAATGCACTGTTGCTGTAGCCAGAATTCGGCGTGCGGCTTGTGCCACATGTGTCACATGCAAGGGGCGCGTGTTAAGTGCGTACAGCTGACTTACATTCACTTACAATAATAATTAAGCTAGTTTTTTTCGTGTTTTCAGACTTTGCCTTATCCAGAATTTTGCTGTTAACTGAATTTAATCATTGAATTAGGGCTAATTATTAGTTGTATTTTTTCTGAATTTAATCATTGAATTTAAGTAAAATATTATATTTAAACATTTTTAAAAGTTCTAAATAATTTTTTATTAAATATTTTTGAATTTGAACCACGACTGGATCTAATTTTTTATTTATATCTTTCCATTATTGAATTTTTATGTTTCTATGTTTTATGTTTTATATGTGTTCTCTTCATTCCTGATCACTTGAGAACTTATTTTTTTATTTATTTCTTTCCATTACTGGATTTTTATGTTTTATGTTTTATATGTTTTTTCTTCATTCCTGATCACTTGAGAACTAATTTTTTTATTTATTTCTTTCCATTACTGGATTTTTATGTTTTATGTTTTATATGTGTTTTCTTCATTCCTGATCACTTGAGAACTTATTTTTTTATTTATTTCTTTCCATTACTGGATTTTTATGTTTTATGTTTTATATGTTTTTTCTTCATTCCTGATCACTTGAGAACTAATTTTTTTATTTATTTCTTTCCATTTCTGGATTTTTATTTTTTATGTCTTTTATGTTTTATATGCTCTTTCCTCATACCCGATCCCTTTTCATTTTCCTGTTGACCGTGCGTGCATTTGAACTTAATTCTTTTTTTTCTTTTGCCAATTTTATGATTTATCAATCCTTCATTTCGGTTCAAAATAAGCTGTAATTTTTCCCTTTTAGTAGTTTACTTTTCTTATTTTTGCGTGTGTTTTCTTGTAATTTAATTCTAAATGCAGACATGAAAACATGCAATACAAAAGGAACCCAGGCTCCCTTTGCTTTGCATGTTTACAAATGCGCACAGACTTCTTTTTGAGGCGGTGTTATTTGCTTTACTATTTCTTTTTTGTGGTTCACATTCGAAGTGATTTATGAGCAGAAAAAATATTTGAAAAGAAATATTAAATTTAAGTGCATTGCTTACAAGCAAAGGGCACCACCCCATGAAGTGCAACGAACATTCGCAGCATGAAAGGGTGAAGGGAACCTCTGGCAAATGTTGCTGTGAGTATTTGCTGAGTGTCATGTTGCTGCTGCATTGTAATGGGCATACGATTGGGTTAAGATGCCAACATGTTTCTCTTGTCTTAACTTAGCTTCATGTTGCTAAGGTCAATTGGGTTTACTTGAATTGCAGCAACATTGTAGAGTAGGGAATGGTCACTACTCTAATAGTCATTTAACGTTACTCTACTATTATATATGAATATAAGTTTTTGTAATAAATGAGCAATGTAATTGGTATTTTCAGAGGGAAACACTGGCGTACATAGATTTAAACGGCTGTCAAGGGCACGGACACTCGCCCAGAAGACACACTTATGCCATATATAGGTTCATTGTGATGAAATATACGAGTAGCAAACTTGACCTCGATTTAATGAATCTAGAACCTATATTTATAGACACACACAGCAATTTATATACACACTATAAAGAAAATATGTTGCTTAGATACTTGGGTAGTCGTATAAAACATTTGTTAGGCTCAACTCAGCAACATTTTCTCACATAGAATCATATTGCAAGGTAGGACGATCGACTTACTGAATCTAGGAACACATATTTATAGACACATACAGCAATTTCTATACTTTCTATAAAGTAAATAGGTTGCTCAGGTACTTTGGTCATAAGAAACATCTGTCCGGCTCTACTCTGCAACATTTTCTCACTTGGATTCATGTTGCTAAGGTGCTGGCTTGACTTATGGCAACATCAACCACTTGAATACAAATTTTAGGACTAAAATTTATAGTTTTGAATAGAAATTTTTGCAACACATTGAGGTTTTTCTATATTTTTTATAATATTTAAAAAAAAAGTTGTTTTCAATTTATTTAAAATATTTTTTTCAATTATCTAAAATTTTTTTTTGTTCAATTTATTTGAAGTATATTTTATGCATTTAATTAATTAAAAAATTTTGTTTTTTTTCAATTTATTTAAAATATTTTTTTTTTCAAATTTATTTAAGAGATATATTTTTTTCAATTTATTTAAATTATAATTTTTATTTTCGATGAATTTAAAATATTTTTTTCGTTCAATTCATTTAAAGTAAATTTTTATTTTCAATTTATTCAAAATTTTTTTTAATCAATTTATTTAAAATTTTTTTTTCAATTTATTTAAAATAAAATTTTTTCAATTTATTAAAACAAATTATTTTTTCAATTTATTTAAAATATTTTTTAATTTTTAATTTATTATTACAAAACATTTTTTTCAATTTATTTTAATTCGTTTTTTTTTTTGGTCAATTTATTTAAAGTATTTTTTTTATTTTCAATTTATTTAAAATATTTTTTTATTTTCAATTTATTTTAAATATTTTTTTTATTTTCAATTTAATAAAATTATTTTCTTATGTATTTTATTTTGTATTTTTTATATTTTTTGAATTATTTTTTTTGTATTTTTTATATTTTTTTGTAAATTTTTTAAATTAATTTTTTATTATTTTTAATTCTCTTTTTTTTGTTCCATTTTTTTTTTTGTATTTTTTATATTAATTTTTTGTTAGTTTTTTAAATAAATTTTTTATTATTTTTGATTCTTTTTTTTTGTTGTTCTATTTGTGACTCTCAGTTTCTATTTGCATAAGCGCCACTCAGTCGACTTAGCAATTATTTTGATTGATTAAGAATAAAAAGTTATGCATTTGTTGTTGACGTTTTTGTTCACCCACAACCCTCATCATTTGTCTGTGGTTTGGCTCTGTCGAATTCTTAGAATATTATTTATTTATGCTTCACCGAAATTCGACTACGACTTTAAATTGCATTGGCTTCTTGCTCCACCCACGACTCACTCATTCATTCATGCAGCTCTACTCAGCTCACTCCTGTCACCACCTCCCAACAACGCCCGCAAGTGTTTAATGTAGATTTTAATTAAAATGTAAAGCTTTGCCTTGCTCCGCGTATATTTAATGCTTTGCTGCAAATCATACAAAATAAAAATGTAGAAATGCGCAAAATTCTACAACAGCAAAAAAGAGCAAAGAGGAAAAATTCTGAAAAAAGCGACCGGAAAAAAAATGGCAATCCCGTCAGACACTTGAAATCCGTCTATTCAACTGTCAATTTCTTGTTAGCGTCTGTTTTCACTGCTTGCTGCTGCCTGCCCGTCGGCGAGAGGGAAGACTTTCAAGGGTTTTCAGTCTGCAGCTGAAGTTGTCTGTCCGTCTGTTTGTGTGTCTGTTTGTGCGGCTGGGAAATGCACGCTCGGTCAGAGCGGTTAGAGTCGGAGGAGTCGGAGGAGTCGAGCCGCCCCGCCACACAGGAACAACAGCAACATCGCAGAATGGCATTTTAAAAGCTTCAATGACTATGACTGCCAGATAAGAGTCAAAGAACAACAACTACAGAAAGCAAATATATATATAAAAAAAAGCGAAAACGAAGCCTTGAATGCATGAAACGTGCTCGGAATATATTTTACTTGGATTTATAACAACCAAACAACTAACAATGTGTCCAAAATAAATATACGAAAAAACAACACAACAAAAACGAGGCAAAAATAACAACGAAATCAACACATTAAATACAACAGCAGCACCGAAGCAGCAGCAGCGCCACAAATACGAAAAAGACACTTCTAATTGTTGGTGGAAGAACTGTTGCCAGCATTTATTTTGATTCTGTGGGGGTGGTCTGAGTAGGGAGGGAGTAGTGTTGAAGAGAGCATGGCAATAAAATATGATATGCTGGTTAGTGGAGTCAGCTAGATGGGCATATACGCAGCGAGGGAGGCGCTTTGTTAGATCACATGATGGTCTGAGGGTAGTATTGGAAACAGTCGATAGATCACGAGCTTTTTCTCAACTTCGATGGTGATAGGGTAATAGACTATTAGAGCTGGAAACACTCGATAGATCACGAGCTTTTCTCTACTTCGATGTCGATTGGGCATATACACTATTAGCGTTGGAAACTCTCGATAGATCAGATCACATGCTTTTCTCTATTTGGATATCGATAGGGCAATACACTATTAACGTTGGTATACGTACTTTCATGAGGATATGCTACTCTTTGAGCTTTGTATGTATTTGGATGCATTAATTAACGTATTCTGCCTGAAGGCATCGCACTAGTGGAACATGGATTTATAGAGATGCATAAATTCCCTTGAAAACTAGAAAAGAAACATGTTGCAGGAACATAAAAAGGATTGACATGGCTCAACCCAGCAACATGTTTCCCCTGTTCCTTTTTTAGATCTCTATGAGTATACATATAAATTTAAGAGTTTGGTGGGATTATGATCAAATTTATTTATTTAAATATATATAATTATTAATAACTATACTACTATAATGATCAAGTTTATTTAGAGTTTTAATTTTAAACTTCAACAACTTAAATTATAAAATATTTGTATGTATGAAATTTTCATTTCCGCCTTGCTACGCTTCGCAATTGCAAATTTCAAAGGTGTCGGCGCCGAAGCAATTATCAAAGAAGCAATAAACTATAATTCAAGTACACCATGTCAATAAGATGCCAAGAATAATATAAATTATATATAAAATATAAAAGTAAAATAAAAAATCATTAAGTGCTGAAAACGACATTCAAAATTGAAGCCTCTCATGTATGGTCCTGACTTAATAATGAAATATGCATTTTCACAGACAATACACACACTTACACACAGTTAACAACACCTACGAAAAATGTCCTTGATAATATAAGCATCAAAAACAATAACAACTTCAGCAGCAACGGAATGGATACGATCGACATGGGGTTTAAGAAATAGCCATTGATAAATCTGTTTTAAGCAGCAGAAAGAGCAACAACACTACAAATAATACAACAACAACACTAGCAAGATACAACAACAAAACTACAAATATACAACAACAACACTACACAGATACAACATCAACACTACAAAGATACAATAACAAAACCACAAATAATACAACAACAACACTAGAAATAATACAACAAAAAACCATAAAAATTCAAGGACAACACTACGAAAATGCAAGGACAACACTGCAAAATTACAGCAACAACACTATAAAAATACAACAAAAAACAATAACAGCACTGCAAAGACAACCACACAACCAACATACAACAACAACACTAAAAGCACAACAAAAACAACAACTGCTGTAAAAAAATACTCATCGAACCACTTATCACAAAACGATTCTATCCCACATTGCAAATGAGTACAAAAATATTAATAAATATGTGTTTAAATGAAGAATAATAATAATTTATAACAAGAAAATGGAAAGGGAAATGAACAACAACAACAACTCAGAATATTTTACATTGAACATATGCATTCAGAGATCCACTTCACAAAAGCAACAACGGTGCTGCTGGACCCATACGCATGCAACTGGCGAGATATCCCTGCAGTGAAAGTGACTGACGGGGAAGAGAAATGGAACAGATCAGTACTTTTTTAGGGAAGTACTTTCAGTGGTTCGAACCGATTTTTGCATCAACTCAAAAAGGAGACTAACAAAGAAGTAATTTAATCTGTCATAATTTATTATGGTGTAAGATAATAAAAATAATAAAAATAGTACAATAATGATAATAAAGCCTCGAACTAAATTAATTGTTTAAATAAATCTTAAAACTAAATAAATTGTGTAAATAAATCTTAGAACTAAATTAATTTGAAAAATGGGCATATAGAGATTTACACATTGCCTTAAGAACCAGAAGAGGAACATGTTGCAGCAACATAAAAAGGATTGACATGGCTCAACCCAGCAACATGTTTCCCCTGGTCTTTTTTTTTAAACATCTCAATGAGTATAAATCTAAGAGTCCGATAAGGGATATGTTTAAAATTATTTATTGATTTATTTATAAAAATTAATTATTTATCTTAAAACTAAATGAATTGTGTAAATAAATCTTAGAACTAAATAAAGCTATTCTTAGCTATACTGCAAGGATACGTTATTTTTGAACTGCAATATATGAATATTCATTTTGTTGGCAAGTGGACTCTATTCAATCGAGATGTAGACATCGTTTCAAGCCAAGTCCTAGCCGACACTTTCGCAGGACATTTAAAATTTCCTACGGTAGTTCCTTTTTGCATTGCTGTGTAGCTGCGTTACTGGCGGTACCCGAGACCGGACTCGCTTTTTATATAGCACGCGGCATTAACGATCATCCGTAGTATTTTGAATTGAGCCCTTTGGTTCAAGTTCCATATTAGAAGTGCTGCCTTCACCCCACAGTTGCATTCCATATGTTCCAATTGTTTCCCCCCACTGTGTGTATGAAGAATACAGATTCTTTGGATTTATGGTTCATTAGTATAGAAACTTCTGTATAGGAATATGTACTCTATTAACCCAACTTTCATAGATCTATGATATAATACTAGCTTACAAGTTCTCCTTGGATTACCTATGCACGCATTCCTATTTATGTGGAGGTCCAAAACAAATTTTTCTAACTTACTCGAGCTCCGTTTTGTTACCTCATATCCTGGCTCTTATATTCCAAGACGATGAATATGAACATATTTCGATTAATTGCTCATTTCTCCAAGATATTCGTAATCTCATCTAATCAGTGGAAGACTATCTTAGAAGAATGAGCCATCAATCAAACCATTTTCATATTCAGCGACTCTTAATATTAAGACACTTATATAAGTGTCAGTATATGAGGGCCTCTAGTGCGGGCAAATATGACTATATTAGAGGAAGACCACACTGATCTTAAGGATTTGAAAGTTCCTTGATCAAATATATATATATATATATATATATATATATATATATATATATATATATATATATATATATATATATATATATATTTTTTTTTTTTTTTTTTTTTTTTTTTTAGTATTATCACAGTTTCCTATCCAGGCACGGATTTACAGGAACTAGTTCCAGTGAGCAATGAGCAATCAATCAAAACGTTTTCATATTCATCGACTCTTAATATAAGTGTCAGTATATGAGGGCTTCTTCAGTGGAAGACTACGAGTAGCTTAGAATGAGGCAGAATTGATTTTAAGTTTCCTTGATAAACTATATTTATATTTATTACAGTTCAGGAATGGATTTGTAGGAACTAGATTCAATGAGGAATCAGCAATCAATCGAAACATTTTCATATTCATCGACTCGTAATATAAGGTTCAGGATATGAGGACTTCTGCAGTGGCTGCGAGTATCTTACAGAAAGGCAATATTGGTCTTAAGGATCAGTTTATCTGCATATTGATCAACTATTGTTTTCTTCACCCTATCATAGTTTCTTTTATCCAGGTACGGATCCAGTTATTTGTAGGAACTAGTTCCAAAATTTCACTGCAGGGATATCGGAATACTTACACATATTTATATATAAACATATTCACAGTCCCGCCAGCTTCTCATAAATAAGATCATGAATGTCATCAAAAGTAGCTGGGTTGGCAAGGAAATTATATTCCGATACTTTTCGTATATAATGCATTTTGTTTGTTTATTTCGTATTTAAGATTAAGCAAACTTTTTTTGAAATAATGACTGCTGACGTCACTGGTGCTGTGCTGCTTTGTTTGCTTTTCCTGGTTTTAATTTGAAGCTTTGGGAGCCATGCAACAATGTTGCGTGTAATGCGAGCGTTCCATTTAGACAAGTATTTTTATGGATTTGTTGCCCTTGTTTGTTTACTTTTTTGTGTGTTTTTTTGTTGTTATTTTGTTGTTTTTTGTTTTATAGCTTCTTTTGTTTGTTGTGTTTGCGGATTAAATCCAAAATTCGTGCCTAATCGACCCAATCGAATATGCCTAAAAAATCGACAATTTTTGTTAAAAATGCTTCTATCAGCGTTCTTGACATTCCTTGCTCGGTAATTATGTTATTACACTCCACACTATTTTATATAATATTTTTTGCTGCTGCTGCTGTTGTTGTTGTTGTGTTTTTAGTGTTAATGTTTTTTCTGCCTATACAACACGTTTCTTGTCTGTCTTGTTTGCCACTTTGTTGTTGCGGTTGGGTTGTTGTCTATTCATTCAGCTGGACTAGTGTCGGGCCTGGTGTGGTGTGGCTTGGCTTGGCTTGGCTCGGCTCGGCTCGGCTCGGTTTGGCCTGGCCTGGTGCGTTGATTGCGTGTTGCATTCAACGTGCTATCGCACTAAATTGTGCACAATATTTTCAATATGTATACTCACACGTAGGCAAATGCTGCGCCAAGTTTCATTTTTCAATGAATTTGTCCTTGGCAAAGTGCATTGCCAGAGTAGTAGAACGCTGCTGCGCTTGCTTGCTCGGTTGCTGTTGTTGTTGGTTCGTTCTCTGCTATAATTTTATAATTTGTTGCTTTTTCATTTACCATTTTTATTTTAGCAACTATTTTTGCTTGTTGCGGCGCCTGCGCCTCTTGCTTTTGTTGTTGTTGTTGGTGTTGTACGAATATGATAAACTAGATTATCATCAGCATTATCATTAATAGGCAACATCAAGCTGCAAACTTGTTGTTTTGCTCGGTTTGTTCGCTCGGTTTTGATTTCAAAGGCGGCTAGAAGACTGGAGTGCGTCTAGTTTTACAAATTTGTAGGCTTAAAAGATGAGCAGAAGCGAAGGTTAGCGGTGTAGCCACATCTGCTTCGCTCTTAACCTCAAAAGGAGGCCATAAACACTTGGAATTTTTCACGTTTCCTTAAGTGTTATAGAAGATAGAAGTGATGTAGGTCGGAGAAGCGCGGTTGAAGGAGGTCTCCAAGCAGTCAGGCATTGATGCCAATTGTGTTAATAATGTGTGTGTGTGTGTTGTACGAAGAATGACAAAGTAGGCGATGAACAAACAGCTCTCTTGATATGCGAGTAAGGCATTAAATTTAGGACTGGACATAGTAAATTCCGTAAACTCAGGGATAAGCCTGGACAGACTTGTGAGATTCATAAAAGAGTCAAAGAAGTTTTAAAAGGTGGAACTTCCCTTTCACAATCCTTTATCTCCCTCCTTTCACAAATATTTCCATCCCTACAGTAGAATGGGCATCAATGTCTGAGTGCTTGGAGACCTCCTTCTTCGGCGTTTCGGTGGGAACAACATAATATATAATAATAGAATCAATTAACGATCAAGTGGAATATACTAACCTAGGGAAGACGAAGTTGCTTTGAGTTGAAGGACTCCACAACTGACCTAAGGTATTCTGGGTATGAGTCTCGCTGTCCATCTTCCGCGACTCTCGGCGGCCCATCGTTCCTGCCAATGTTGTACGGTTTGTTGCTTTATATACAACGCGGTTCCTCTGGTATTTTTACCCATCTTGGCTTCTCGTAGGTGTTTGCGTTCGAGGGCCAAGAAATTGATAGGAATTAAGCAGCTAATTACCAGAATTGCCAGCTCCGATACAGTACGGTATGCTGAAGCTTCTCGCAGAGCTGCGGTTCGTTACGCGGAGGATAAAACTTTTCTTCGGGCGTGCACCTTCAGCTTGTCAGCCCAGTAGGTGAGCTTGGAGTCAAGCTGAATTCCCAGGTACTTTATCAACTTTTGTGTCCTGATGGTCTCGGAACAAACTCTCAAGTCAATTTCGATTGGAATGTGCTTTCTCGTGAGGAATAGCAATTCCGTCTTTTCCGAGGCCAACTTCAAACCATGTGAATCGAGCCGCCTCTGGGTTCTGATCCATGACCTGGTTCAGCCTTTCTTTGGGCGTCTTCCGAGTCGCGTGCGGTGATGACAGCCGCAATGTCGTCTGCGTATTCGACTATTATATAATGATAATAATTATATAGATAATAATTATAATAATAATAATAATAATAATAATAATAATAATAATAATAATAATAATAAATATTGCTGGGGGAGAGTGACGTGGGAACAACACAATATATAATAATAGAATCAATTAACGATCAAGTTGAATATACTAGGGAAGACGAAGTTGAGTTGAAAGACTCCACAACTGACCTAAGGTATTCTTCAGCTGTGTACAAACATTTATTATCAATTGCTAGCCTTGGTAATATATCATGAACAATCTCCGTTCTGAACTTATCAGCCCGGTTGTAATCTTTGCACAGAAAATACGAGTTTAATGTATTTTAATACGAAACACAAATAATAAATAAGAAATAAATAAGATTTGTATACATAATTAAGAACACAAATACTCAGGCCTCAAGGCAGAATACCAGATTAAATATATAAAAAGAAGAGGATACGTTTTTTGCTGCTACTGATAGGGCTGTCGAGAAATTCTTTCAGTTAATGTTTCAGTATTTATTCAATAAAATTATGTATTTATTATAATATATAAAAATATATAATTTAATTTTATTTATTTTTAATTTAATTTAATTTATTTTTAATTTAATTTATTTATTTTTAGTTTTAATTTAATTTATTTTAAATATGATATTTATTTTTTATTTTATTTATTTTTAATTTAATTTAATTTTATTTATTTTTATTTTTAATTTAATTTTATTTATTTTTAATTTTATTTATTTTTAATTTTTGTTAATTTTTAATTCAATTTTATTCATTTTTAATTTAATTTTCTTTTTTTATTTTAATTTTATCTTATTTATTTTTAATTTTATATTATATATTTTTAATTTTATATATTTTTAAATTTATTTTAATTTAATTTAATTTATTTTTTAATTTACTTTATTTTTAATTTGATTTTGTTTATTTTTAATTTGATTTATTTTTAGTTTAATTTATTTTTAATTTAATTTATTTTTAATTTAATTTTATTTATTTTTAATTTAATTTTCTTTTTTTTATTTTAATTTTATCTTATTTATTTTTAATTTTATATTATATATTTTTAATTTTATATATTTTTAAATTTAGTTAAATTTTTAATTTTATATATTTTTAAATTTAGTTTAAATTTTTAATTTAATATTTTTTTAAATTTAGTTAAATTTTGAATTTAATTTTATTTATTTTTAACTCTAACTTAAATATTTTTAATTTTATTTAATTTATTTTTAATTTTATTTAATTTATTTTTTAATTTATTTTATTTTTAATTTGATTTTGTTTATTTTCAATTTGATTTATTTTTAGTTTAATTTATTTTTAATTTAATTTATTTTTAATTTAATTTATTTTTAATTTAATTTTATTTATGTATATTTTTTATGCTTTCAAAATCTATTTTTATTTATAATTAACATTTTTAAACACATTTTCCTTGAAATAAAGAGTTGTTAAGTAAGGTTCAAGGAAATTCCCTTGTGGCAGTGCCTACTTAAGCTGATTAAAAGGCCAGCGGACTGGACTGCAGCAGCTGTCGACGTCGTCCCCTCCTACTACAGTAAATACGCATACAAGGCATGCACTTAAATGGTGTGAAGTATCGGCAAACATTGTTTTTATTACTATATTTATTGTTTTTTTTTTTTCTTAATTGAACTTTTATAAATATTGACGCTGGGAACTTTTAAGTGAATGTGCTTATTTAGTTAATGCCAAAGCGTGTCTTATTTGTGCGATAAACGAGCGCCGAGCAACATGGAGCGGAGCACTGTGCTTGAGTTGTGTCAGCAGCGACTGCGTCCCTCGGGGTGGCGACCATAGCGTTCGCTGGCGAGAAGAAAGAGTCTCTTTCATTTCATTTCATTTCTCCTATATGAAATATTGCCAAAAGCTGATTATATGTTCTCTTAATAAGTGTATATAAATTTATTTACTTCTTGCTATTTTTTTTCGTATTTGTTTCCCTTGATTTTTCATATTTACTTGGGGTGCGCACAAAGCTTTCTTTTGTTTATTTTGTCGTGCGTCATTTTACATTTATTTATTTATTTATTTTGGATTCTTTTTATTATTAATTTCTTTACTTTGTTTCTTTCTTTGATTGCTGCAATTTTTTTCAATCCTTTTATTAATTTTTTATATTATTTATTTATTTTTTATATTTTTATTTAAATGTTTTTAAATCTATTTTTGTATTTAATTTTGTTATTAATTTTTTAATTGATTTTTCTTTTTATTTTGCTCAGTTTTAAATTTATTTCAAATTAATTAAAAACTTTGTTTATTTTTTAAAATTAAATTAATTAAATAATTTTTTATTCTTAAAATTTAGTTATTTATTTTTATTTATTTGTATCTGGTTATATATTTATTTTTATTTATTTTTGTTTATTTTTGTTTATTTTTATTTATAAATTTTTATTTATTTATTTTGATTTAATAAATTAATTTTTTTTATTTAATATTTATTTTTATATTAATATATTTTTATTTATTAAATTTATTAACTTATTTTTATTAATATATTTAAACATATAAATAGTTTTGTTTATTAATTTTTATTTATATATATTTTATATGTTTTTTTATTTTTATTTATATATTTTTTATTTATTTTTATATTTTTATTTATTTATTTATTTTTTTATTTATAGAAGTATATATTTTTATAAATTTTTAAAAATTGAAATATTTATTTTAAAATTTTTTTATTTAAATATGTTTTTATTCATTTTTATTTATTTCTGTTTATATATTTATGTATTTATTTATATATTTTTATTATATATATTTTTTATTTGTTTTTATATATTTTTATTTATTTATTTTTGTATATTTATAAATATTTATTTTTATTTATATTTTTTTATTATATATATTTTTATTTATATATTTTCATCTATATTTTAATTAATTTTTAAAATTATATTTAATTGTTTATTTTTTTTATTTAAATATTTACATTTATTTACATTTATTTATATATTTTTATTTATTTTTTTCATTTTATTTATTTATTTTGATTTTATTTATTTATTTATTTTTTAATCATATTAATTTATATACTTTTCTTAATTAATTTGCATTTATTTTATTTATTTATATATTTTTATTAATTAATTTGTGTTTATTTGTTTTTATTTATAGATTATTATTTATTTATTTTTATTTAATAATTTTTTTGTTTTTGCATTTGTGTATTGTTTTTACAAATTGTCTTTATTTAATTTTGTTTCTATTTTTCACAATTTTTCATATTTACTTTTTTTTATTTATTTAATAAATTTATAATATTTTATCATTGCTTATGAAAGAAACAATCGTTTTTAGTTTATTATTTCTAAATTTGTGCCAATTTATGTAATTGTAACGTAATTTATTATTTGCAGTCACTCGCAAAGCCGTATTTGGCACGAGTTTCGCTGGCTGTGGCGGGTATTATGCAAATTTTGGCGTATAAATGAGTCTTTTCTTATTATTATTTAAGCTTTATTGTTACGTTTTTGCGCCGTCTTCGCTTATTTATGGTTTCAAGTTACTATGGAATTGTAAGTTTATTTTTAGGTTTCAGTATTTGTAGCTCATTATTTTGCATTTTTTTGCCGGTGTTGATTTGTGTTTGTTGTATTTTTTCTTTAAAGTTTTTTTGACCGAGTCAACCAAGTTGTCTGTTAAACGAATATGAATGTTTTTCTGAATATATCTTAAATTTCTTTCCCATTTTTGGGAGCAGAATTGCTCCATTAAGACCGTAAGTGCGCCAAAAATGATACAGTGATGATATTATTAACGAATATCATAAACGAGAAGGTGGCTGCTAAGTTTCAATTATGTTCAGAGTGGAAGTTTGTAAAGAGTTAATTTCGTGTTAGGGACGGCCCTTGTGTATAAAGGTCTATTCTACATTTACTGCAATCAACTTTTAGATAAGTTTCACGTGGAAAATCAATCAGAGAAATGCTCTTTATTAGAAAACCATATCAGAAGCATTCTTCACTCCTAGAATCAATGCAACATGTTGCTTGGTTGTGGATACGGTATCTTAGCAACATGTCGCTTGGTTGCGGATACGGCATCTTAGCAACATGTTTCCCTTGTCATTGGGAAGTCCACGTGTACACCTTAGCTATACTTTTTTGTTTTAAATTCATTATAAGTGAGCATTTTTACCCAAAATGCAAAGTAAAAGCGATTGTAATTATGCAAGGATTAAAAGTCAGAACTGCGAGTTAAGAGAACTCTCAGACATTGTCTAAGAAATGAATGCAATCCCGGAAAGTTTTTCCTAAAGCAACTTCTTCTACTCTGCCAGCAACCCCAGAAATTCTTTAAGGAATATGAATGCAATCTCAAGCTTTTCTTACGCTGACTGACTGCTTGTGATCTGGCACCAACCTCATATCCCTCAGGGCTGAGTGCACTATCGGGGTTCCCCTACGCTGACTTCTGCTGTTCTGCCAGCAACCCCAAAAAGGAATATGAATGATATAACGGGTAGTTTCTCTTAGGCCGATTTCTTCTGCTCTGCCAGCAACGCAATGCAATGCAATTTCAAGCGCTCTCCTACGCTTCAAGCTTCTCCTACGCTGCCTTCATCTGCTCTGCCAGCAAGCTCAGAACATATTTAAGGAATGTGAATGTAATCCCGGGCTGTTTCTCCCAGGCCGACTTCTTCTGCTCTCCCCCCAGCAACACTTAAATTATGTGTTTTTCCTCCGTGGGCAATTATTTATGTCTTCTGATTCAGGTGCTCCCATCACTCATGCCCATTCACCATTTAGTTATTACATTTTGTGGCTCTTTGAAGTGTACGTGCATCGCAGTTACTCCTCTGACATTTCCATTGGCCATCCCAAAATTTCAATTAGGCAACTCTCTGCCAATAAGCCATATTTACAAATAAATTTCACGCTGTTCATTGGGAGCGTGTAACAAATTGTGCGGGCCTTTTTCAATTACTTGCCAAATCAAATCCCGGCGATTGGTGGTGGTGCTGTGCTGTGCTGCAAGCTCGCCGCCATCGCCGCCAGTGCACTTATCGCTCACTGCCTGATCTACATCAATAAATTGGACAAAATAAAGTAACTCATTAATTTTGCAGTCATATTTGGTTTTATGTGGTTATTATTCTTCAGCATATCTACTGGAGGGAGGGAGACTGAAGGGGGAAAGTGTACTGTGTACTGTGGTAATCCCAGCGTGCTCTTTCGCTGTGGCGCTGCTGCTTGGAGGTGTGGTGTGCAATTTGAGGTTTAACTGAACTTTTTTCTCTTTGGCGTTTTTCGGTTACGTTTGTGTAATCTTAAAAATATCAACCATAAAAATTGTATGGGTGACTGCTCGTTGGTGCTGTTGTGTTGGTGTTGCCCGGCCTGGCCTGTGCTGGCCCGGCTCGCATCGCCTCGGCCGCACCTGCAATTCGTGTGATTTTTGTGCACACTGACTGAGTTTTGTCCCCTTTCCGTCTGCCGCGCAGCAGAAGCCTTTTGTAGTGTTCGGCAAAGTCGTCTACGATTATTTGTTTATGATTTCAATTTTAAGTTGGCGTTGTTGTTTTGTTGTTGTTTCGTTATTTATATTTCTTTGCAATTCGTTGCACGTAAATGAGTTTTATTTAATTTAAAAATTTACTTCACGCTTTACGCTTTTTTTTGTGTGCTGCGCTGCTTCCTTTTGTTATTTTTTTAAATACTATTTTTGTTGTTTTTTTCAATAATTTTTTTGGTAGTTTTTAAAAATTTTTTTTGTATTTTTTTAAATAATTTTTTTTTAAAATAATTATTTGTTTGTTTTTCTGAATAATATTTTTGGTATTTTTTAAGCAGTTTTTTTGTAAACTATTTAAAATAAATTTTTCTTTCTCTAAGTTACTTTTTGTTTTTTTTTTTAAATAATTTTTTGTTGTCCTTAAATAATTTGTTGTAGTTTTTTTAAAATAATTTTTGTTGTTTTTTGTTAAAATTTTTAATTGTTTTTTTTTGTAATTTTTTAAAAATATTTTTAAATATTGTTAACTAATTTTTTGTTAGTTTTTTTAAATTATTTTTTGTTGTTTTTCTGAATAATTTTTTTGGACTATTTTTAAAAAACAATTTTTTGTGATTTAAAAATTTTTTTTTGCAATTTTTTTCAAGTTTGATTAAAGTTTTTAAGTAATTTTTGGTAATGTTTTTAAAATATTATTTTTTGTTTTTTATGTAATTTTTTGGTGGTTTTTAATACATTTATTTTTTTTAAATAGTTATTTTTTTTGTTATTTTTTTAACAGTGTTTTTACAATTTTTATAAAATAATTTCTTGTAATTTTTTGTAATGTTTTCAAAATAATTTTTTTTTAAAATTATTTTTGGTTGCTTAATTAAATTTTTTAAGAAATTTGTAGTACTTTTTTTTAAACAATTGTTTTTTTTATAGAATAATATTTTATTGCTGTTTTGAAAATTTTTGTGTTATTTTTTTAAATAATATTTAGTTGTCTTTAAACTATTTTTTGTTATTTTAAATAATTTTTTGTGGTTTTTTTAAAATAATTCTTTGTGATTCTCTTAAGATAATTTTGTAATTTTTTTTAAAATAATTTTTTGTGTCCTTAAATTTTTTATTGTTTTTTAAAATTAATATTTTTTTGAAAATGTTTTTATTTTTTAAATTTTTAGGTGGTTTTTTTAAAAATAAATTTTTTGTTTTTTTAAAATAATTCTTGTTGTTTTTTTAAATGTAATTTTTTTTGCTATTTTTCAATCATTTTTTGTTATGGTTTTAATGATTTTTTTATTGTTTTTTTTTTAAATTTTTTTATTATTATAAAACATTTTTTTTTAAATTATCTTTTATTTTTAATTTTATTTTTTATTTAACTTTTTTTATTATGAAAAATTTTTTTTGTTTTGTTTGTATTATTATTTTTTTTTTTGGTCATGTTTTTTAGTATTATTTTTTTTGTTTCTTATTATTATCATAAATGAATTTAAATTGAATATACAATAATGTAGGTTATCAATTTAATATTTCAATTTTTTTTTTGTTGCCTTTCTTCGCTTCTTCCTATATACAATTTTGCATTTCATGGTGCTGTGGTTGTTATTGTTGTTGCAGCAGTGGTTGTTTTTGCAATTTTTAATTGTTATTCTCATGGCACTTGTGCCGTGTTTCGTTCGTTTCGTTTTCATTTCGATTTGATCTTTGACATATTTTTGGGTGCGGTTGTTTCTGGTTAACGTGTGTGTCGCTATCGTTGTGGCTGCCTCTGATTCTGCCTCTGCCTCTTACGCTGCCGCTGTTCATGCCCAATTTGTGAGTTTCTTTTGTATTTCAGTAGGTGAATTAAATTTTGTTTTCGGTTTTATATTTATTTTTTTTCCATCGTTTTTTCTTTGTTGTTTGTTCCCGATATTTATCTCTGCTTGTTGGGTGCTCGGGTCTTTTTTGTGTGTCATTTATTATTATACTCGTACTCGTACACTTTTTCTCGTTGTACCATGAATGCATTTTAATATTTTCGACATGTTCCTCTCTTTTGCCAATTAATTGCATATTAATTTGTGTACAATATGGACAAAAAAATTGGTTCTCCGTTGGATTCTCCGCGGCACGTATCTCTCATAATAATAAACTTTAAATTGTGCGCGTGTATACGATTTATTTATTTACTTTTATTAATTTAGTTTCTTTTTTCTGTTTATATTGTTGCTGGTTTTTATTAAGTATTCCACTTTAGTTCGGTAGAGCGTGGGAACGTGTACAATTTTCATTATTTCCATATTTGTTTGGTGTGCTTTATTTTATTCATCCATTATTGCAATGCCACGATATCAAGCGGCTTAAGCTTGTGTGTGGCATTTACTAAGGTTAGTATTATGCATTAATTTTGCTGAGAGGCTCAGCAAGTGGGTAAACATTTGGGCAGAGTTGCCAACTTCGCTTTGAACGCAGTTGTGTACGGTCTCTTATCTCAATCAATCACGAACTGCGCTAAAGTTCTTGGCATGAGATTATCTTGTGCGAGCGATCTTCCGCACATGCTGTTCAAAATGTTCTCCACGGAGCATGCATTTAGGTTTGGTACTCGCTGACTTGACTATATCTCATTAAGGTAGTCTATGGAGGATTGATAATACAGGGTTAATTAAAGTAGTGTATGGAGGTTTGATAATACAGGGTTAGGCATATTCTGGTTGTAAATTGAAGCCAATTATCTTTGTCATAATATATATATTCAAATGAGACCATTTGGTAGAACAAATTGCACATGGATCGCTCAAATGATCTTTCCTCCATTATCTTCCCTCCTTCATCCTTTTCTGCCAATTTATATGATTAATTATATGTGATTGATTTGGATGGTGTACAAGAATACCACTGGCCTAGGTTTCATGGACCATTGTAGTCCAACCAGATGGTAGAGAACTTACTTACTTCGGGCTTTTTTCTCAGCTATACTCTAATGTATATTTTCTTCAACCGCTTCAAGATAGGATTGTTTACATAGACACCTTCTTTAACGAAATCCCAGAGAATAGCCAAATGATGTTGTTTCAGCAAATCTTAAAATCAAAGTGAATTTCTATTTAATTGATTCAGTCTTACACTGAATCTCTGACGACTCTTACCAATTCGAATTGTGTGGTGGGCTACGGCTTCATATTTTCAAGTGTGACTGCCTTCAAAAATGTCGAGCAACTGAATCATGAGGTAGCGGGCTCGAAAGGGGGACCCTCTGATCCTGCTGGTGGCCACGAATGCTCTGTCAAGCACCTGAACTCGATATCTACTGTGGAGTAAATCTGGCGAAAAGTGAATGGAACGGTGAATCACCAATTCTTAATGTCGAAATTTCATTTGATTGATTCATTCGGACACGATAATTTTAGTTCTCCCTGAGCTAGTGGAGATAATGCTAGTCTTTCAATTGTTTTGTGTCTATAAGTTTCCTATATAAAAGACTCGTTTATTGTGATCCGATTTTTGAAGTTTATCAACTCTTTATGGCGGCTTCTTTTATTACTCATTTGTTTTTGCTTTTGAATCTTTGCTTGATTCTTTAGTTGATGTTTCACTTTATTCTTCTTTTCATTGTTCACTTGATATTTTAATTAGTACTTCGGTTCACTATTAATTGGATTCTTTACTTAATTAATTCTTTGATTGATTCTTCGCTTTATTAATTGCTTCATATTTGCTTGATTATATGCTTGATTCTTCATTTGATTCTTGACTTGATTCTTCATTTGATTCTTCATTTGCTTCTTCACTTAATTCTTACCTTGATTCTTCATGTGATGCTTCACTTGATTCTTCAAATGATTCTTCAATTGATTTTTAGCTTGATTATTCTTTTGATTCTTCATTTGATTCTTCACTTGATTCTTCATTTGATTCTTCAATTTGATTTTTCGGTTTATTCTTCTTTTGATTATGGGATCATTGATTAGATTATTCATTTTCGATTATTTCTTTTCGTCTTCCGCATGATTCTTAGCATAACTCTGCTTTTCACATGATTCTTCCCTTCACATGATTCTTCATTTGAGGCATCAGTTAATTTTTCGCTTCATTCTTCATTTGATTCTTATTTATATCCGTCATTCGATTCTTAATCGATTCTTAATTAAATTCTTCACTTGATTCTTCGCTTGATTCTTCATTTGATTCTTCAACTGATTCTTCATTTTGATTTTGGGTGGATTCTTCTTTGAATGGTGGGATAATTGATTAGATTTTGATTCATTTTCGATTATTTCATTTCGATTTAAACATGATTCTTAATATAATTATTCTTTTCATATGATTCTTCTTCTCACATGATTCTTCCTTTCACATGATTCTTACTTTCACATGATTCTTCTTTTCTCATGATTCTTCTTTTCTCATGATTCTTCCTTTTACATGATTCTTCCTTTCACATGATTCTTCCCTTCACATGATTCTTCCCTTCACATGATTCTTCATTTGAGGCATCATTTGATTTTTCTTATGATTCTTCGTTGATCCTTAATTTGCTTCTTCGCTTAATTGTTCACTTGATTCTTGGCTGAAATCTTCTTTTATTTCTTCTCTTATTCTTTCTTTTATTTCTTCTCTTAGTCTTTCTTTTATTCTTCTCTTATTCTTTCTTTTTTTCTTCTCTTATTCTTTCTTTTATTGTTCTCTTTCTGTCTTAAATTTCCGCTCGATTTTTTAACCATTCTCAAGTTTATTAACACGCTTCCTGAGCTAGTTTAAAGAGTTTTTATAGCGTTTAAAGAGTGTACATTTGCCTATTAAACAGAAGTTCGTTCTGTCCACCTTTCCAAACCTTGATTTGCTTATCTTCTCTTAACCTTGACCTTGACATGCCTTTGAGGAATTAATCGATTTTCATAAAATCATTTAATTTCGTAGTGATTTGAACTCCTTTCCTTCCGCATGTGTGTGCATGACTAATTTGTAGTCTGCCCCAGCCCCAACACCACCACCACCACCGCCAACAACAACAACGACGGATTGATTAAGATTTATGGAACTTTTCGCACAAATTACTGAAACTGAACTTCAGACCTTGTGCATGTCTCTCAGCTGTGCAAATTGAGCAATGGGAGGAGAATTCCGTTCGCTTTTCCAGTACTTACGAGTACTTCAATTACATTTATATTTGTATTTGCTATTTCGCTGTGGCTAAGTTGTTAGCTAACCCAGGCAACAACACCCTCTCACCACCCACTTACACAACGCACGATGATCATCTGGCGGGCTGTTTGCGTTCATCATTTACTCTGGTTGTTGCTTCGACTAATTATGATGATGATGATACTCTTCTCGTGTACGAGTTGAAGTGCGCGCTTCGCTGTATCAATGATGAAATGGAAAGTAATTTCAGTTTCTTCGTTACACCATAGGCAGGCAGCAACAGCAGCAGTGATTATGCGATAGATGATTGTGCCAGCCGCCACCCTCCCATATGTGAGATGCGGTTGTTTTACGAAAACTATGCGCAATACTTTTCCAGCTACGTGGAGGATGGAACATTGTACACTTATGTGCACCACACTTGATGCGGCTGCTGGCGATGCTAGCGATGCTACTGCTACTGATGCTGCTGTTGCTGGTGTCTGGCTCTGCTGCCGCCGATCCGCTTTTGGCGTGCTGCTATTACTATTTCAATTGAGTCGGCTCTATTTTTAGTAAAATTATATGGATAAAAAAACAGCAACAACAACAGAGAAATAAAATTACGTGAAGTCAGCGGCAGTGGCAGCGGCAGCAGCAGAATCAGCAGCATCACAAATCCACAACAACAAGAGGAAAAAAATGGATATAATGCCGGACGACGTCGACGACTGGCAGCAGAGGCGGCTTGGCGGCAATTGTCTGTCTGTCTGTCTGTTTGTCTGTCTGGCTGTCTTTGTGTGTGGTTGTGGTGGTGGTGTGGCTGCTTGGCTGGCGGTTGCATGAGGCACGCTTAACTAAATTCATTTGCTGCACATTACATGCAATTTTTGCATCATACCAACCCGATGATAATGATAGCAGCCAAACAAATGGGCATATTTAACGAATTTTGTAGTAATTTCAAACAACAACAACAACATCAGCCACAACAAAATATCACAACAAAAAACATTATTTTATAAACTAAACAAAATGTTGTTGAACCTTTTTCTCAGACACAAATTCACTTTTAATAGTTGTATGGAAATAAAAACAAAAACAGAGGCTTTTCCATCAAAAATTACAATTGGCGGTGGTGGGTGTGGTAATTCATATTCACGGTAATTGCATTTAAATGTGAATTAAATTTTCCTCGGCCTGTATAGGCAATTATTTATAATTATTGTTAATTCGCAACATCTCCGGCGAGTTAGAGACGCAATATCAGCGTTAGAAAAAAACAATACTAAAAAAAACAATACTAAAAAAAACAATAATAAAAAAATAATAAAGAAAAAACAATAATCTACAAAAAGAAGGGGGTAGGGGGGAGGGTTGATTGAAACGCCCACATATGCCGTTTTTTGAACTTAGCATATTTAAAAAGTATGAAAATAGTTTTTCATATGAAAATAATTTCTGAGCTTAGGTCATGATTCGAAGCGAGTTTCAATTTAGTTCTGGTGGGAAAAAATATATGAATAAATGGAAAAAAATTAAAAAAAAAATATATGAATAAATGGAAAAAAATATAAAAAAATAGAAAAAATCTAAAAAATATCTGAATAACTAGAAAAACTTATATGAAAAAATTGAAAAAAATATATATGAATAAATGGCAGAAAAATGGAATTGTTTTTTATGACTTTGTGTTTGTGTTTGTGTTGATATACAAATTTAGCCCACTGCCTTATATGATAACTTGTTTAATGTAAAAAGTAAACATGTCATAAACAATTGGAAAATAACAACACCGAACTGAAGGGGGCACACAAGCAAACAGCAGGAATGTAAACACTGAGAGTGAATGTGTCTAATACCAACAACAACAACAACAACAACAACAACAACAACAACAACAACAACAACAACAACAACAACAACAACGACAACAACAACAACAACAACGACAACAACAACAACAACAACAACAACAACAATAATAATAATAAATGAAAGGCAATAATGAATAATTCTATTTACACTATGAAACATACGAGGACTCTCACACACACACACTGTTCTATGTAAATTTTTATATAAATATATATATCGCGGTACATAAGCGCCCGCCTTAAGTGGGTGATAAATTGTTAGAGCTCTCATGCCGTATTCCCAACTAATTTACACAGAGTTCTTCAGACACTCAAAGGCAGGCATGAAGTGAAGAGAAAAACTTTATATTGTGGTTGTATAAATAGAAAAATTACAGTTTTTTTTTTGCTGCTTTGTTATAAAAACAATTCTAATTATTGATAGCGCACTTTCAACACCAGCGAACTCACGTTTGCCTTGCCATTTTTTATGACTAACCTTTTGTCAGTTTGCACTTTAAATTGTTGGCACCCCACACAGCCAGCAAACAGTAGAAATGTTTCTCCTTTTCTTGCAAGTATTCACTTAAGTTACTTAGAGTAATGAAAGCCGTGGAATTACTCATGAATTTGCTTAGTAGAAATGTAGGGGGTTGAGGTAATGATTATAAAGGAATGAGCAATAATTGCGTAACTGATGTACTGTTCTGGTATAATCTCAAATCTCGTACCAATCAGTAGTCTAGATTTTGCGATCATGAGGGAACCCACTATCGGGAATAATATAAGAGCTGAGGTAAAGATTATAGAGCAATAATGAGCAATAATTGCTCATAATATAATATTCCATTAACAAGAGTTTGGTCTAGATTTGGATTTCATGAGGATGCCCACTAGCTATCAATAATAATGTAGGAGCTGACTTAATGGTTACTAAGGAATTGGTAATAATTACAAAATCTTGTAATAGAATATAGCAATTAATAGGATTTAGTCTTGCTTTTCGAGCTGAAGGCCCTGGCAGCTAGTGCTCCCCTTACAATGTAAAATAATAATTAAGTTATTGTTTTTCTAGTAATAATAATAATAATAAAAGTCTTGCTTTTGATGTGAGGACGCCTCCGTTCCTTTTGTTGGCTGCGGTCTTTGGATCCTTCTCATCCTACTTCCCTTCTGACTTCTCTTCTGACTTCTTCTCTTCTGAATTCTTCTCTTCTGACTTCTTCTCTTCTGACTTCTTATCATCTGAGTTCCTTTCTTCTGATTTCTTGTTGCTGTCTGATCTGGCGTCTCCTTTATTGATTTTATATTCCTTTTCGTCACTGCGGCTTGGATTCCAAGTATTGTTGTTTGGATACAAGGGTTAGTTCAGTCCTCTTGGGCTATTAATGCTCATGTACTCTGTAGTTGATTTTATGATAGCAGCAGTTACAAGAGACAGTAGAAACATACTTACCATGGACTTTTGGTATTTTATATGCGCTTAAGTTAGCTGAAGATCAACAATCCGATAACCAATTTCGTGGGACTAGAAACACAGAATTATTCTTCTACTAAACAGTGTGGATCTCGGAAGACAATTTCTCAAAATCACCCAGATTAATTATAAAGGTTATGGTCAGATGACCAGTGCCTTTCTGCTTTATAACACAATTATATGATAATTATAGCTGCTATATAGGTATAATAGAATGAGTAGAAGCACAGAATTATGCTTCTAAATAACAATCTGAAGAGTCTTTCTTAAACTCACCCAGACGCATTATTAAACCAATCGTCACAACGCCTTCCTCCTTTACTGATATACTATAATTATAGCAACTATAGAGTTATACTAGAAGCTATATCCTCATTCGCGCAATTCGCTTATCAACTTCTGCTCTATCTACCCATTCTCTTATTGTACCAGGGTATTGCCTAGTGGATCACAGCAGAACTTCAGTTCTACGGCCACATTCTCCCATTGTACCGCCTTTATCATTATATGTGACCACGCAGTTCTTCAGTTCCCTCAAGACTCATTTACATGCTGGTTAAGAAAGGAGCCTATGGTGTAGGGAAGGAATCATTGGCACAATTTTTATATGAAGCATCATCTCACTTTTACTCGTACCTCTTTCAGTACAGACCTGTTGTCTACTAGTTAATTGCCTCCGTTCTGTACCGAAAGTGGCATATCTGGTAAGAATAGGGGCTGTCCAGTGGGTCACAGGAGACTTCACCCTTTACCAATTTTTGTGCCCTTCCCAATGGCTTACTATGGTATAAGTCTGCTGCTAATGCTGCTTTCTTCATTGTCTTTTTCGTTGCCTTCTTCGTTGTCTTCTTCGTTCCCTTCCTCATTGCACCCGTATTTGCTTTCTTCTTTGCCTTCATCATTCACTTCTTCATTGCCTTGTTCATTGTCTTCCTCATTGCCTTCTTCATAGCCTTCTTCATAGCCTTCTACGTTGCCTTCTTCAGTGTCTTCTTCATTGTCTTCTTCATAGCCTTCTTCGTTGCCTTCTTCGTTGCATTCTTTAGTGTCTTCTTCATTGTCTTCTTCAATACCTTCTTCATAGCCTTCTTCGTTGCCTTCTTCATAGTCTTCTTCATATCCTTCTTCGTTGCCTCGTTCATTCCCTTCTTCATTGACTTGTTCATTCCCTTCTTCATTGACTTGTTCATTTCCTTCTTCATTGCCTTCTTCGTTGTCTTCTATATTGCCTTCTTCCTTGCCTTTTTAATTCCCTTTTCATTGCCTTCTTCATTGCTTCTTCATTGCCTTCTTCATTGCCTTTTTCATTCCCTTCCTAATTGCCTTCTTATTTGCCTTATAGCAGCGTCGTGTAAGCTTCTTCATCAAGACTTACTCCTTTACACCGGGCCCTACTACAATTATGTGTGGCACAGAAGGGCATTAAAATTTACACAACTCGAGTTAATTTCATTTTTATTTCTTTACTGCTTTATGGCGCAAATGTACTTCCCCCTTTTTTATGAGAACGACCAAACGAGTGAGCCTTCTTTGCCGCCGTGTATTTTTGCCTTGCCACATACTCTGCTGCCATTCAACACGACGGACAAGACGAAATCTTGTCAATAACGCTCGCGGATTGTGGCACTTAAAAAACTTTATTACAAACCTTCTCCTTTATTATTGTTTTGGTGCTTTTGTTGTTGTTGTTGTTGGTGTTGGTGTTGTAGTCTGGTTTGCTTCCTACAACAAATACGTAAAATTACGAGCATTGCATAAATTTATTGGCTGCTGCCATCCCAGCAATGTTTTATGCTGCTTTATGGCCTACATAATAATTATGAAATAATTTTTTAAGAGCTATTTTAAAAGTTACAATTTTTGATTAATGCATTAAGCGTGTCCGACCGTCTGTCTGCCCAACTGGCTATTTGACTGTCTGTCTGTCTGTGTGTCCGTCTGAGGGTCGGTTTCCGTATTGAGATTCCTTGTGTGATTTTTTTTCAATTTTAGTAAATTTGTTTCTTTTTGTTGCCGCGAAAATTGTGCAAAGAAAAATGTTTCAAAATGTGAATGTAAAACTTAAAAAAAATATCTGAAATTATTAAAATTGTTAAAATTGTTGTTTCACTCGTAAAACAGTTCATAAAAAACTCTTTAAAATTTGAACAGAAATTATTTTATGCTTTTAATAAATTAAGCAGGAAGCTAGGAAAAGTGGAATAGAAACACAATTATAAGCAAGCTTATGTTCAAAAAGTACCCGGAATTTGAAATTAGGTTATGTTCAAAAAGTAACCGGGATTTCTCAATGGAACTAATATTAAAAAAATTTAGTTGTTCATTGATATTTATTTTATTCCTTCCAAAGTAATCTCCATAGTAATCAATTCACATATTTCAACGCTTCTTCCAATCTTCAATCTCCATGGTAATCAATATACATATTCCAACGCTCCTTGCTCCTTGATAGACCGATTTTGCAATCCCCCTCAGCTCCTATGAATTCTCCTTTATCTGCCTGATCGCCTCAAAACGCTTTCCGCGCACTGGTAACTTGAGTCGTGGGAACAGCAGAAACTCACACAGGCCATGTCAGGTGAATATGGAGATTGCAGAACGGTACTAATCTTACACCGAACAATGACTTGCCTACAAAGCTATTACGCACAGACTATCTGACAGATTGCGTTCAAAATTGACATGTGAATAACTGACAGATGGACCAACTTGGGAAACTTGGACAATATGTCTGGCCGGTTCCTTTTATTGACAAATTCTGGGCATTTTTTGAGCATAAGGTAGGTAGGTAGGTAAGGCGGTCGCCCGACGGACTCACTTAGGTTATCATTGACCTCTTGTGATACCGCATGAGACGTCGGGTTCAGTCCCTTTCAAAGGTCCAGCCATTTGGAGCTTTTAATGAAGCAGTTGATGGAGCTAATCTTTTTGTTTGAGATATCTCCCAAAGAGTCCAGAAAGTAGTCGCCTAGGAAAGTGCGCCTCCTTCTGGACAACGCTGGACACGGGCATAATCGGTGTGCAACGGACTCTTGCTCCTCCTCGTCCATCCAACTCCTGCAGAAGTCGTTAGAGGCAATCCCCAGCCTACACCCCTGAGTGCCCCGAGTCCAGTGTCACTAATCACGGAACCTATACTTTGCCTATTAGGTCCTTAGAGAGCTTGACATAAAGTATTTCGAAATTTTTTTTGTTTATGTATTTATTTTTATTTATTTTAATTTTTTTTTCTTTATGTATTTTTATTTTCTTAATGTATTTATTTTAATTTTTTAAACTTTTTTTTGTTCTTTATGTAATTATGTTAATTTTTTTAGTTTTTTTTTGTTTATGTATTTATTTTATTTATTTTAGATTTTTTTTGTACTTTATCTTATTTATTTTAATTTTTATAATTTTTTTTCTTTCTGTAATTATTTTAATTTTTTTAGTTTTTTTTTGTTTATGTATTTATTTTATTTATTTTAGATTTTTTTTGTACTTTATCTTATTTATTTTAATTTAAAAAATTTTTTTTTGTTCTTTATGTAATTATTTTAATTTTTTTTGTTTTTTTTTGTTTATGTATTTATTTTATTTATTTTAGATTTTTTTTTGTACTTTATCGTATTTATTTTAATTTTAAAAATTTTTTTTTGTTCTTTATGTAATTATTTTAATTTTTTTTAGTTTTTTTTTTGTTTATGTATTTATTTTATTTCTTTTAGATTTTTTTTGTACTTGATGTATTTATTTTTAATTATTTTAATTTTTTTTCGGACTTTATGTATTTATTTAAATTTTTTAAATTTTTTTAATTTTTTTTGTTGTATTTATTTAAATTTTTAAAATTTTTTTTTGTTCTTTAAATATTTATTTTTATATTTTTCAGTTTTTTCCCCCATGTTCCTTTTAGTTTTTTGTTTTTCTTTTTAATATTTTTCATGTTGCTTTTAGTTCTGATTTTTTTGTTGTTAATAATTCCTCATAATTGTATTTCAGTTTCGGCCAAAATCTTCGCCCAGATGTTCATTCTGTTAATTAATTTGTGTGCTGGTTTATTCTATGCTACAATTTTGTTGTTGTTTCTGTTCGAATTTGATGTTCTTTTTATTTGTTGTTTAATGTTGCTAATGAAATGCGCCTAACTCAATTTTTTCCGCTTCATTTTTATTTTTATCTTTATATTTATCGCTTGTTTTTGATCTCTTTGTTAATAATGCATAATTAGTTGTTTTGTAACGATTCTTTTTATGCCATTCAGTGTTTCGATTACATTCCCAATTCCGTGAGTGTGGTGGCGATGTGCCTGATATGGCGGGGAAGGTGGGTCCAGTAGTTTGCGGCTTTGTAGCTTGGCTTGGCTGGGGAGAAGGCAGCGGAACCCGTCATTGGCTTCGTAACTAGTAAAAATTAGTCATAGAAATTATTCATTTCAGGTCTGGCCGCAAAAGATAATATGTGGAAATTTTTTATATTTTTTTGTGGTTTCTTTTTTTTTTTTGTTGTGTATTTTTTATATATTTTTTAATTTTTTAGTTGTGTATTTTGTTTTTTAATTTTTTAGTATTTATATTTTAATATTTTTTTATTTTATTTCTTTATTATTTTATTATTTTATTTATTTTTTGCTTATATTTATTTTTTTTTGTTTAATTATTTTGTATTTTTTTTTTAAAATATTTTTGTATTTTTTTTTACTACTTTTATATTTTTTTTTTGTTTTTTTTTATATATATATTTTTAATTTTTTTATATTTATTTTTATTTTTTATATTTATATTTTTATTTAATTTATTTCTATTTTATTTATTTCTTGTTTTTAGTTTAATTATTTTTTGCTTTTATTTAATTTTTAATTTTTTTATTACATTCTTTTTTATTTTTTAAATATTTTTTTGCTGTTTTGCATTGTTCCCTTTTATATACATAGTTATTAATCATTAATCATTAACACTTGAAAGTGTTTTAGTATATAATAAAGGTTCGTATCGACTCCGATTTTATTCACATTCACATTGTAATTAGTCCAACCAACCCCTTCTCCCCCATTGACCCCTTTTTCCAATATCCCTCAATGAACAATTGTTGAGTAATATTCAATTTCTCGCTTAATCTCATTCTCCATGGCCTTGTGCTCCATATTTTTGTGAAATAATGGGTTTGTTCTGTCTCTGACACATGCTCTCGAGAGTCTTGCCTTGTATATAAACACTTTCATAAATATATATTTAATTTTTTTCCTGTTTGCTGCTCTGCTCTGCTGTTCATTGTTTTGTGCCTTAATGAAATTAAGTTATCACTTTGCTTAATAACTTGTATCTGGGGCAGTGTTAATGCAATTAATGTGTATTCTTCTAGCTTCTTCTCCTCCTTCTTGCTTTCTCCATTCAATATGTTCTTATTTTGGGTTGTGGGGTCTTCCACGTATCTAGCACATGCTTTTAATTAAAAGGTGTATCGAAAAATGTTTCTTTACAGCCAATGGAAAACGTTCTTTTAAGAATTGTGTTTGCTGAACTGTTCATTCAGCACTTTTGGCCTGATTCCAAAATGTTACGTTTTCAATATTTTTATGGCATTCTACTGAGAATTTTATTGAATCCCAAATATCGAAGCAATTATCGGCAGAACCAATTGGAACATTGTTTGGAACAATTCCGAAGTGATTATCGATAGAATCCGTATTTGTTTCTTACTCTTCGGATATGATTATCGGCGGAACCAATCTTTGTTGAAGTTTCATATGATTTGTAATATTTGTTGACACCTTCTCGAATGGAAGAATTAATATCAGATTAATATGAGATTAATATCAGAATAAAATGAGGGAAGAGGTTTAAAGTTGAATGTTGATTAATGGAGTGCCAGATTAAAATAGTATTCTACGCCCATTTCGAGTCATTTGATTAATTTTCTTATACTATCACTTCATAAATCATTATTATCCTTTTCTTACACTTTATCGTGAACACCCCTCAAAAGAGTGGTTATTTATTCTTTCAGTTCCTCAACATTTCTAATAATTTATCACTCTGTTTCTTGAAAATGTTTATAATTTTATAATTTATTCATTGTTCCATTCTCTTTTTGGCGAATACGTTTTCAATATCATATTCCATTATTTGTTTCATTTCCACAATGTTTCATTTCTTCTGTCAGTTCCTCAACATTTCTCATAATTTATCACTCTTCTTCATAACTAAATAAATTATAGAGTATTCTTTGTTTAATTCCCACAACATTTCTAATAATTTATCATTCTTTTTAGTAAATAATTAAATAGTTTGTTCAATTTCCACAATGTTTCATTTACAAATCCCTCCAATTAAGGTTTACACTCATTTTGAATACTTCTTCCGCTGTCTCCGAAATAATTTTCCCAATTTATTACAACACTTTAGCATGATTTATAGTCAACTGCAGTTCTGGAGACACAGCAGGAAATATATGCATATATTTATATATATTCTCGACGAAATTGAAATATTGCAATAATATCCGAAATAAAATCTAAACCGCATTACTGCATTCGTTTCGAGTTCGTGCTCCCGACCTCCTCCCCCGTTACCTTTGGCGTTTTATCTCCACGCAGATCTTTAAAGCGTATAAATATCACTTAACATGGTCATGGTTGGTTTGGTCACAACAACGCTCAAATACGCGGCAATCCTCGACTGACAGACAATGGTCCCCACCACATTTCGTGGTCTAATCTATTTTGTTTTAATTTTGGATTTTCATTTACGTGGTGATGGTGTGTTGGTGTTGTTGTTGGCGTTGTTGTAATTTGCATAATTTTCACTTTGCCCGGCGTTAACATCAAACAACTTTTCACTTGTTTTCACAGGAAAATACCCCAAACAACCAAAATAGTGTACAGAGTAACCAAGTGAAAAGGTGTAGAGACATACAGAGGAAGGGAGGGGGCAACAACAAAGGTGTCTGGTGTGTCTACACTTGCCACCAACAAAAAAACGGTGGAAAATACACACGAATTTTTTTCCCCTCTCTATTTTGATTGCACTTATCTGCCGAAAAGATAAAATAAATGCCTACAAACATGCGAAAATGTTGGAAATTGAATAAAGCAGCCACCAGAGACAAAGAAAGAGAGTCGAAGAGTCGGATGGAGAGTGTGCGGAGAGCTTCAGCGGCAGAGAGCGGGAGAAGAAGTGGAAAAATTGTGCGGTGTTGTGCGACAAATAAATTAAATGCAAATGTTGGTCAAAGTCAACGGAGCGACACGACGACAATGACAACCACAAAGTGATGATATTTGACGGACGTTGTGACGTTTGATGAGGGTGTGCTGCAGTGCACTGTGCTGTGCTATGCTGTGCTGTGCTGTGGTGTGTGGTGTGGTGTGGGGTCTGATCCGATCCATTCCGTTTCGATCTAAGTGTGGTGTGTGGATACGCGTTGGCGTTTGTTGTGGTAAAACAAAACAATAGAGGCGGCGGCGGCGGCGGGTGTTGTTGTTTTGGACTAATTATGTTGCTGCTGATGGTCAAATTTGGCTTAAATGGTTTCTTTTTTTGTTTTTGTCTTTGTATTACTTCCCCCTCCTCCCTGCTGCTGCCTTTCTGTTTTATTTGACTTCATAATGAATTTTAATTGCGGTTCCATGTGAATTAGGCGCTTATGTATGTGTAGCGGCCCATTAAATTAGGGAAGCAAATACTACAAAAAAGCGGGTTAAGACCCCAGCCAAGCAGCAGCAGCAGCAACGGCTGTAACAAAGTGAGCCGAAAAGTGTTAAGGAAATTCACTTTTGATTGTCATTGTGAGACTGACTGCTGCTGCTGTTGCTGCCGCTGTTGCCTGCTTTTGTTTTTATGTCTTTTAATATTCAGATATGGATTCATGCATACTTGGAAGGCGGCGGCCCCGTCAAATGCATTTAAGTTAATAATTTATCAAAAATTATGTATGAGCATTTTATACCTGTAACTGCTGGTAATGAATTACGGTGCTAATTCCCTGGAAATTGTGTGGGAAGTCGGAAACTGAAACAGCAACGAAGTACTAATTTGGAGGGAGTAATTAATTTTCCTTTTTTTTTGGAATGAAAAGTGTTAAATTGTGGTGTTGAAGTGAATTCGAGGCAATTTATGTTAAGAGTGCTTCAGTTTAAAGCTGTGTTCCACATGGTTCCAAAACGTTCCGCTTGGATTGTTCAAATTCCAAAACGTTTCTATGGTTAGTATTGTGGTTTTTACAACAATCTTTGTAGAATTTTGTTTGAGTTCTATTTTTATTGCACTTATGTTTAAAATTTTGTTCCAATTTTTGTTTCAAATTCTGTTCCATTCTTATTATTAAGATTCTTTATTTAAGTGGAACAACAATCGAAGTATATTTTTACAGAGTTCTAAGGTTAATAATGTTATGTTTTATATTTTGGTCCATGTTCTATTTCGAAATCTGTTCCAAGTTATGTGTTCTGCAAGTTTGGTTTCAAATTCTGTTCCATTCTCATTATTAAAATTCTTTATTTAAGTGGAACAACAATCGAATTATATTTTTACTGTTCAATGGTTAATTGTGTTCTGTTTCATATTTCATAGTTCGAAGTTGTGTTTGTAATTCTGTTCTAAATTATATTTCAAATTCTGTTCCAAGTTTGTTTTCAAATTCTGTTTCGTTCTCATTATTCAAGTTTAGTTTTTAAATGGAACATTAACCAAAGTATCTTGTCAGGGTATTCTATCGTTAATTATGTTCTGTTTCATGTTTCCTAGTTTGAAGTTTTGCTTCAAATTCTGTTCCAAGTTTGTTTTCAAATTCTGTTTCATTCTCATTATTAAAGTTTAGTTTTTCAATGGAACATTAATCAAAGTATTTTTTTAAGTAATCTATGGTTAATTATGTTCTGTTTCGTATGTCACAGTTCGAAGTTATGTTTCAAATGTGTTCCAAATGTTCCAAATTTTGTTCCATTCTTATTTTTTTAATAAGTATTTTTGGTGGGTTCTTTTTACTGAATTTCTGTTTCTACTTCTGCTCAAATTAATGTTTTAACCTATACTCTGAATTATGTTTCAAATTTTGTTCCAAGTTTAGTTTCAAATTCTGTTCCACATGTTGTTCCAAGTTATGTTTCAGATTCATCCATTCTTATTATTGGACATATTTTTTTTTGTTGGGGTTTTATGTTTAATGATGTTCTGTTTCAAAGTCTGTTTCAATTTCCGTAACAAATTCTGTTTCAAAATCTGTTTCAGTTTCTGTTTCAGAATCTTTTTCAAAATCTGTTTCATTTTCGACTCCAAGTTATGTTTCAAGCTTTTGTTTCACTTTTTTTTCTTAGTGGAACAGTAAACAAAGTAGTTTTTTAGGGATTCAATGTTTTATGTGGGTATGTTTAAAATTGTGTTCCAACCAATCCCAAACGTCCCAATTTCTTTCCATTCCTATAATTGATATCAAACATTTATGATATTAATTTCGGAGAAGTTGACTGATAAGTCAACAATTTAAAAGACACAAAACTCAGCACAGTGGGTGTGAGGATTATAGCGGAAATATAATTTTTTTTAACTGAATAGGACCTGCTCTCAATTTCATTCTTTATGTTTATTCCTTTTTATGTTCATTTAATTTTTTATGTTCAAAGCTATGCTGCCTTTAATTCCGAGACGTTTCTCATGGTGTCATTAAATTCCAATCAACTTATAAACTACATATGAGGCCATTCCCAAACTTATTCCTTGTTTCACCGAATTACAAATCGTTTCTATTCTTTCGGTGGTAACTCACATTTTTAACTGATTTTTACTGTTCTAACTGGCGAGTATTTGTGTTAATTGCTGCTCCACTCACATGTGACTCATCGGCGTTTCCCCCAAATGCTGTCAATAGGAATGAATGTGTTTAAAACAAATTTGATTGCGTGCCTTCCGCAGACGTGACGTGATAGTTACTCACTGTATCATTTTCCATTTGTTTCTACTACATTTATTTTGTTTGTATGATGTTTTATTACACCATTGTTTAATATTTGACGATGGTGTAATTATAAATTTATTGACCACAACCAAAAAGATTCGAAAAAAATGGAAATTTAAATGTATCGTAGAGAAGCATTAAACAATTGCGTTGATCATTTGTTTATTTATGTATTCCACCAAACAAAATCCTTGAATTAATTAAGTTTAGACGCGGTGGATTAGTGGAGAAGCATGAACAATACCATGGCACAATAACTGCACCCTCACTCACTGCGCATTGCAAGAAGTCGCCCTCGATTTGTTTAGATTACTCCACTTGGCGTACTTTGTTATTGCGAGTATATTTCTTACTTGCTATTTTTGCTATTGCTTTAGTTTGCAGTTGCCAGAGTTGGTAGTTGGCAGTTGCCAGTTGGTAGTTGGATTTATGACTATTAATTTGTTATGTTTTTGTGCCCGTTGCGCGTTAGACTATGACCACAGCACGCCAGCCCAGCCAGCCCAGTCAGTCAGTCACTCAGACAGCCAGTAAATAAATAATTTAATTTATAAACCATAATTGTTTATGCGTTCATTCGTTCGTTCATTCGTTCCTTCGTTTGTTTGTTCGTTAGCGCGCAATGTGTTTTGCCACAAATAAATGTACAAAAAGCACTGTACTCACTTTGATTGAAGTTATTGATCTTGTTAAACGCCGCGCAGCCCCGAAGTCAATGACTTATAATGGATGAGGTAACTGCAGAAGTTAAGTCCGCAATTAAAATTTAATTATGTGCATTTGTAAATGTTTATTGGTGGAAAAAAGCAAGAACAGTCTTTAATTTGTTACCATTGTATGAGTAATGATTGTTTTAGCGAGTGTTCCACTTTGTTTCCAAAATGTTCCTATGAGTGTTTCAAGTTTCCATTTCGTTCCGCTGGTAAATTTTTTCCCTTTTTATGTATATTACTAAAAATTTAAATTGTCCATACTGGACTTGAGCGATGTCGTCAGCTGGGTGTGTTGTTCAGGCATGTGTAATATTTCGCACTGTTTTCTTTTATTTCTTGTGCATATGTGGATGTCTTGAAGCCACCACGGTAGTAATGATTTATGTTAACAACGACTTGAAAATGTCAATAGCTAATTGGGTACGCGGAATCTCTTTTGTTTGCACATTTTGTTGTTATCTCTTCAATATCTACTCTTGTCAGCCGTCGTCTCTGTTGGAACTAATGATGTTTTTTGCCGGTTATTATTTTACCCAAATTTGTGCAATGAATTTTAAATTTAACAGAAATTTTTACAAACAATTTGTTGGTGGTTTTTTTGTTTATACTTTTGCAGACATAATTGATTTATAAAAGGAAGTTGTGTGTTGTCTATTGGAACGCTTTTGAATCTTTGAAATGTCTAGCAGCGCGTTTTTGTTGGTTGACGACTGCGGCGGCTGCTTTGTGGATTATCAACATTTTTTTCGTGCTGCTTGCTGCTCAGACTGCAGATTTGCTGCGGCTCACAGCGTTGGTGAAAGAATGCTGACAGTTCAATTTGTTAAAAAGCAGCAACATAAAAACACGTGCGTGATTTGCATAAATTGACAATCAGAAAATGAATGTTGGTTAAGTTATGTTTTCTCTAAACCCAGTACGAGAGGCGAAGCTGAGGCTGCAACTGGTGTTACGTGGAAACTTTTAAACCATATTTTATAAATTGAGATATTTATTTGAGAGTTGCCGCTTGGAAGCGATATTTACATCGGCATGGAATACATTCAAATATGTCTTGGATGGAATTGTATCATGGAAGAGAATTCTGTGAAATACAGTGGCATGATTTGGAACAGCATTTCATTCTTGACATATTTGTGTAGATTTCAATGCAGTGCCACATAATTCCAAGTTGTGGTGATACAACTCCAATACCGGATTCAGTGTTGTTGTGCCACATAAATCGCCTTTTCCTTCATACAACACCTTTCCTGACATTTGTATATATTTCAGTCCTGGTGTTCCACATAATTCCTCATGAAATTCCATTCCGTACATATTTGCATGTATTTAAGTGGTGTTTCACATAATTCCAAATCGTTTCTTCCATCATAAAATGCCATTCATGATCATTTGTATATGTTTCAATACTGTTCCACATAATTCCTCTCCGTCTCTTCCCTTAAACAACAATTTTCTTGACATTTGTGTATATATTTCAGTCCAGAACAACATTCCACATAATTCCAAGCCCTCATAAAATTCCACTCCGGACGTATTTGCATGTATTTAAGTGATGTTCCACATCATTCCAAGTCGTCTCTAGCATCATAAAACACCATTCCCGTGTATTTGTATATATTGTAATACTGGTCCATATAATTCCAAATTGTCTCTTCCCTTATACAACACCTTTCCTGACATTTGTATATATATTTCAGTCCTGTTGTTCCACATAGTTCCAAGTCCTCATGAAATTCTACTCCGGACATGTATTTCAGAGGTATGTATTTCAGAGGTATTCCACATCATTCCAAGTCGCCTCTAGCACCATCAAATGCAATTATCCACCATTTTTATATATTTCAATATTGTTCCACATATTTTCCAAATCGTAACTCAGTGTTTCATGTAATTCCATATCGTTTCCTTTGTAAAATTGAACTTTAGTTAAAATGTGAAGCAAAAATTTAATAACTTATTTAAATTCTATAATTTAATTTCTCGTAGAGTAAGTATATTATTATTATAATTATATAATTCTTATATTATATTATTATTGTTATATTATTATTATATTTTTTTAAAAATATTTTATTTTTTGTAAATATTTTTTTTGTATATATTTTAAAATATTTTTTATTTTTCTTTTTTTTTTATAAATTTTTTAAAATATTTTTTTTTATATATTAAAATTTTTTCAAACATTTTTTAAATTTTTTAAAATATTTTTTTATATATTTTTTAAAATAATATTTTTTAAAATAATATTTTTATTTTTTTTTTTATATTTTTTAATTAAAAAAATTTTTTTTTTAAATATTTTTTTACATTTTTTTAAAATTATTTTTTAAATGTTTTTATTTTTCATATATTTTTTTATATTTTTTTTAAATATTTTATTTTTTTTTTAGAATTTTATTTTTTTAAAATATATTTTATTATTTTTAAAATATTTTTTTAAATATTTTTTATATTTTTTAAAAATATTTTTTTATATTTTTTCAAATATATTTTTATATTTTTTTTATATTCTTTCAAATGTTTTTTTTACATTTTTTTAAATGTTTTCTTAAATTTTTTTTAAATATTTCTTTTGTATTTATTTTATATTTTCTATAAATTGTTTATATTTTTTTCGAATCAATTTTCTGGTATTTTTTTCGAATAAATTGTCTGGTATTTTTTTCGAATAAATTTTCTTATATTTAATTCAATGCAATTTCTATTTAAAACTGGCTTTCATCCTCCATTTCTTCGCACAAAGTCCTTAGCGTACGAGTATTTAACCAAGCTGCCACGTAGCTACTCATTCTTTTAGCACATAAGCTGCTACCAAATCCTTTGATTCGTATTCAACAGCAGTTCTATCAAGTTTTGTTTACTTCTCTCTTAATCCATACTAATTTTCTATTTATAAGAAAAGTTCTCGTGTGAGTGAGTTTAGCACAGACATTCGTGTTCATAAATGCATGCATGACCTTTGCGTATTTTTTTAATGTTGCTTTTATTTTATTCATTCGTTTTTTTCTCCGTCTTCCTTTCATGCCCCAACAGTGGCTTTGGCCAAAGTGTATTTAACCCCGGTTGATCCTTTCGGTATACATTTCTGCACATGTGAGAACATCTGCGAGTGTTTGTAATTAAATGTATTTACAAAAGCATTAATTAAATCAAAATCGTTGGCGGCGTCATCGCCGTTGTTGCCGTTGTTGGTGCTACTCCTCCTGTTGTCGCTACTTCCCCTGTTGTTATTGCTGCTCCTGTTGCTGCTGCTTGTTGGTACTCCCATTGCACTTTTTGCACATGTGGCTGATTGTGTTTGTTTTGCTTTTGTGGCACGGTGGGTACCTCACATTTTTTGCTCACTGAGTTGAGCTGAACACTATTTCTTTTTTGTTGGTTTTTTTTTTGGAATAAACTAAAATTGCAAAGGACGTGCAGAGCAGGCCAATATATTTGCTCACACGAGTCCAGACATACGCTTATTTAGCATGTTATTTTGTGTGCTCACTCACACACGGCAGAGGTAAACATAAGTTGGGTTTTTTTAACTAATTTATTTTTTTTTTTTTTATAAATTTTAATAAGCTCTTTAAATAGAATTTAATGAATTAATAAAAAAATAGGAAAAACCGTTGTCAATAACGGTTTTTATTTGGTCCAGACAGTTCGCGTGTTTACCTTCAATTAACATAAATTTATTTTAATGAGGAGCACAGAGTTTATTTGCAACATTGTTTCATTGTCAACTGTTCCACTGGAGCAAAGTTCAGCACGTTAACTTTTGATATTTATGATATTCGTATATGTAAACCTAATTAAGTCCCCTTGGTTTTTCCACATTTTTATTAAATTATTGTCTACTTTGTCCCATTGTTTGACCCAATCACGGACGTGTCCACTTTTTCTAACTTGGATAAATATATGAAATTTTGTGTATCCTTCCCTACCATTCCTGTTCTTTGTAGACCAGAGCAACATATCAATATTATAATTATGTTCCATTCAATATCGTTTCTATTTCTTGCCTTGATATTTATTAGAGTTATATAGCAACCTAAAAAGATTGTTATTAAACTTACTGTTCCCTTCTATGCTGTTCCTTTCCATACTGTTCGTTTAAGTACTGTCATTTTCCACACTGTTCTCTGTCCCTACTCTCCCTTTATCTACTGTTCTTTTGCATACTGTTCTTTTCCATACCATTTCTTCCACACTGTTCTTTTCCACACTGCTCGTTTACTTACTGTCATTTACCATACTATTCCTTTCTCTACTGTCCCCTTATCTACTGTTCCTTTGCATACTGTTCTTTTCCATACAATTTTTGTCCATACTGTTCTTTTCCATACTGTTCTTTTCAATACTGTTCTTTTCCTTACAATTATTTTCCATACTACTCCTTTCTAGACCATTCTTTTGCCACACAATGTTCTTTTCCCTACTGTTATTTTTTATACTGTTTCATACTGTACCTTTCCGTACTATTATTTTCCATACTATTCCTTTCTATACTGTTCTTTTCCAAAATGTTCCGTTCCAAAGTGTTCCTTTCAATACTGTTCCTTTGTATAATGCTTCCAAAAATGTTGTTCTTTAGTCAATATATGGAGTAGCTGTGTAACAATCTAGCATAATCAACTGTTTCATTCCAATTCGTTTCTGTTGTCGTTCTCGTACTTTCATTTAATTCATATGTAAGCTTTATCAAATAAATTTTCTATTCCAATTCATTTAGGTATAGTCTTTATACAGTTTAATTTATTTGCAAAAGTTGTCTGTTCCATTCCATAACGTTTCTATGATATTTATAGATAATTTTATACAATTTATGTTCTATTACATTCTGTTCTCAGTGTTTTGTATCCTCATAAAATAAAGGAAATACCCGTGTAACAACTTAGACCATTGTATGTTCCTTTCCACTTCATCGTGTCTGTTGCTTTTGCTCCTCTCTCGTGAATTATATTGCAACATACCGATTTTAACCTAACTTTCTATCCCCTTTTCTACCGTTAACGGCATCACTTCGATTGCTTTTCTTTCTGTCAATTGAGTACCCCTTTTTTACCCAACTTCTTTATATTCCCTTCGCTATTCGTTAAAGCGTTGACAATCTACAAGATGCCTACTATAAATCTAGAGGAAGACTAGGACTAGGTAGAGGACTAGGACTCCATCGGGTAACGCTAACGAACAATAGGTCTATGTGTGGGTTACGGCCACCCAGATCAACCTAACTTAACCTTATATTCCCTTTAGTAGTGGCTCGGAAGCTTTTTCCACTGCCAATTTTGTACAGTTAACTGTTCTATTCCATTCCATTTTGTTTCTATATTAGTAATATTATACTGTCATTTAACTAAATTGTGGACTCTATTTGTATTTATGTTCCATTCCATAACGTTCCTACGGCGTTTCTTGTTTATGGAATCAATCATTTATTACATTCTATTGCGTTGCTTTGTATCCTGGTGAAATAAATGATATACCAACATAACAACTTAGCCCATTGTATGTTCCATTCTATTTCATCGTTTCTATTGATTTTGCTCCACTTTCTTAAATTATATGATGCTTTTTCTCAAACTATATATTAACCCAACTTATATTCCCTCCTGAAGCATTTCCCCTCCAACAATCATGTAAAATTATGTGTTCCAATCTAATTCGTTTCTATAGTATAAATTCTATACCAGTCATATGTATATTTACTCAACTTTATATTCCGTTCTGAAGCATTTCCCTCCAACAATCATGTAAAATTATGTGTGCCATTCTAATACGTTTATACTATAGTACAAATTCTACACCTACTATATGTGATATAGGTTTTATATGTGAACTTCAGTAATATTTCTGTTCCATTTCATAACGTTCCTATTGCTTTTCTTGCACAGTTTATAGAATTCTCAGTATATTCCATTATATTGCTTTATTTTGCGTCCTCGTCAAATAAATGAAATGACATAAAAACTTTTCTCATTTTCAGTTCCATTCCACTTCATTTTCTTATTGTTGTTCCCCCTGTACATTTCAATACCGTTTGCGCCCCAAACTTTCCATTACCTTCAGTAGCTTTTCTGAGGCTTTTCACCTCCATTTCATTTAAAGATCTCAGCGCGTGAATGTTATTCACCTCTTCGGTAAACCGATCTACCAGTCAATGTTCTGTTCCATTGTAGTAGTTGTCTGTTGCTGTGGCTTTTAAATGAGCTGCGCATGCGTACGCATGACTTGGGCGCATTTCTAGCGCTGACACCGCATAAGCTGGAAAATTTGCTTGCATTGCGTGCGAGCCACAAATAAATTAAGTCTAAACTCAAAAATTGTAAAACTTGTTAATGAAAATGCCACAAAATTCCCATAATGCGGCGAAATATATTTCCCGCTTGCCCGCACGGCAAAAATATTTACAATTTATACGTTTGCTAAATGCACACATGAGGCACAAACACCGAAACACACAAAAAATGTAATATGCGCGCAACTAATTCGAGAAAAGTCTCATTACCTTAGACAAATATGTGCAATTCAGATATTCATCTGCACAACAACACCACCGCCGCCACTACTGCCCCATGCACTGCACCGCAATACACCGCACCGCACCATGCATCGCTCTCCACAAATGGGCATGAAATGCATGCAGTGAGGTTGCAACGAAGCGCCACATTTCGCGTTGTTGTTGTTGTTGTGTTGTTGCCATGCAAAAATGTTGCCACACATGCGCGTCGTGGCTGCTGCAGTTGCAGTTGCAAACAGCATTTTCAATATTTATGCAATTTTCTCAACAACTACAACAACAACAACAACAACAACAACAACAACAACAACAACAACAAATTACGAGTGGACGCACATTTGTGTGTATTTAAGGCCTTCGTCTATTTGCCGCAACTTAGTGCCGCGTGTAAATATGCTTATTTTTTTCTGCGGCAGTTGCAGTTGCAGCGAAACTTGGTACCACCGCTTACGCTGTAAATCCTTCTTTTTTAGTGTGTTTTATTATTTATTTAATAATTTTTTTTGTTTGCTCTTGCGTTGTCGTGTTGCAAAGTGCCACACGCACCGTTTGTGCAATTAAATTATTTGCGAGCGTTTTAAAATAATTGCCTCTTTTCGCGTTGCACATTTTACTAACGCGAAACTGCTCTGCAAGTGACAATTTTCGAATTAATGGCACTTTTTCTGGTCGCCATCGGTGGTGGTGGTGGTGGTGCCATCGTTCGTCCAAGTGGTTCACACACACACAATGTGTCATATGTGGAGCGCTGCGGCAGCAAAGATTAAAGTTCATTTTCACAATTTTTTTAATGGCATCTTTCAAAAATTCAACTCTTTGAGCAGTTGGAAGCAGGTTCGCATTACTGCCTGGCTGCCAAGCTGGTACCAAATGAAGCTGCATTGCTGTGAATATGTTTTACAGCACTCCACTGAATGGACCGACCACCAAGCTGAAGATATGTAGCAGTAGCAATCAAGTTGAGAGTGGTCTTCCATACAAAATGAGTTGGTTTTGTTGCATTTATGCCTCGTTGTGTTTGGTCCTCAGTGAATGCTCTACAAGTAGACCCAATTAGTAGCAATTGCTTGTATAACTAAAGCCATTCAATTGGTACAACTACTCCCGAGGCAATTGGCTCTTTAGTTAGACCACAAATATGACAAATCGTAAATCTTGTTGGGGGGCTACTCTTCCCCAGTGCGACAAGTAGAGTCGAGTTGTGTCAACATCAAACATCTGCGCTGGAGTGTCAGTGCTGCCTAGTTTTGGAGGTCTAATCGGCACTAAAATATGTTCCAAGTATCTTAGGCTTCTAGGTATGTAGAAAAAAAGGTTCCTATTCCATTCCTAAATCACCAATAAACTCAATTGGGAATACCTGTGCCTCAGGCAATTCATTGTGTCTGGGAGGAGACATTTTTATATTGGTTCTAGCCCTATTCTTCAGTCTGTTTCTTCAGTTCCAACTCTGCTGAATGACAGATTGATTCGGGGATCTTTCCTTGTAGTCAATTTTTACTTTCTTAACTAAATTATGAATAGATCGGTCTCTATAACTGAGAGTGGTTCTCATGTTCTGTTCTTCCTCACATGCACTGAACCGCAACTCTATTTCTACTTCCCAATCTACGTGAATTGTTCTTCAGCTCTGCTATTCTTGTGTATCACTCACCATCATTGCAGAATAACAGATTGATTTGAGGATCTTTCCTTATTTTTAATATTTACTGTATGACCTCAACTGTGATTAAATTGGTCTCTATCAATGAGAATGGTTCTGATGTTGTGTTCTTCCCCACATCTACTGAGCCACAACTCTATTTCTACTTCCCAATCTACGTGAATTGTTCTTCAGCTCTGCTATTCTTGTGTATCACTCATCATCATTGTCGAATAACAGATTGATTCGAGAATCCTTCCATTATTGTTAATTTTGACTGTATGATCTGAACTGTGATTAAATTGGTCTCTATCAATGAGAATGGTTCAAATGTTGTGTTCTTCCTAACATGTACTCAGCCCCAACTCTATTTCTACATCAGCTCCGTGAATTGTTCTTCCCCTCTGTTTGACTTGTGTATCAGTCATCATCATTCCCTCACATACAGATCCAGTTTTGAGCTGTGAACAATTTTTGCCCGATTAGCATTTTAATTTTTAAATGAACAGCTGCGGCATTTAAAGCTGAATTGGGCACTCTTCAAGGACATTACCTCTGTTATAATTTGGTGTGTATTTTAGTTGGAAACATGGGGAATACATATATCAAATATCTTTAATCTGTGTTGTTATTAATCGCCACAATTGCGCGCTCATAAATACCGATTTTATAGCCACCCATCAAGCGATTTTTTGCTCTTCCATTATTCAGACTTGGCTCTGCTCGCTCGCTCTCCGCTTAAATTTCGAACATCTGCGGCACGTTTATAAATATAAATTAATTGAACATTGGCGGCTTTTTGTTAGGTGAGAGTGGCCAACAAAGGCGTCTATCGACGAGCTTATTAATTCAATTTGCAGCCGACTAAATTCAGGCTGAATGAATTCCTCCCCTCGCTCCTCCCTGCGAACTGCAGCGCCCTGGTTGGAAATTAATGTTATAACCTCATAAATTCGAAAGAGCTCACAAAATGACAATTCAAATTATTACACAAAATATAACAAATAAAACTAAAATCGTTTTTTTTTGTTTGTTTTTGGCGTAAACAAAACTGCATTTATAAGTCAAAAACGTTTTACCATATTTGGCTGCCTTGATGTGATGTTCATTTGGTATTAAAATTGGCCGTGCTCCGCCAACGAGTTTTGGTTTAACATCATTTTTTTCGCACTCAAATTCGCATATTTTTTAATAATTTAAACATATTTTAATAAATTTAATGTTTGCCTGGATTTGTTGTTGCTAGAATTCCGGCTAAAACCCAATTAAGTCAATGAATAAACACGTTAAATAGTTCAGCTTTTCAGTTTTTAATTTATGCGTCAACCAAATGGCGGGGTTGGCTTTTTTTTTGAAATTTATACTCCGTTTTTTATTTATTCTACTTTTCTGCTGTTTTAGTTCCCAGAAAACGTATGCAAAGTTTTCAACTTCCGTTCACTTCACTTCGCTTCGCTTTTTTGTTGTTAAATTAAAAATGTGTTAGAATTGCATTTCAAATTGCAAGGGAGAAGATAAACAGAACAAGTAAAGGATTTTTTATAGTCGGTCGTAGCGACTTTTGCCAAGACACTACACACATATATTTTACCTTCAGTATGAGCAAATTTTGCTTCTAAAGATATTGCTATAATCCTAGGAAATTACTATAATATATTCCAGCATATTGCTATAATCCTAGGATATTGCTATAATCCTATGATACTGCTTTAGTCCTATGATATGGCTATAGTCGTATGATATTGCTATAATCCTAGGATATGGCTATAATCGTATGATATTGCTTTAGTCCTATGATATGGCTTTGGTCGTATGATATTGCTATAATCATTTGATATTGCTATAGTTCTATGATATTGCAATAGTTCTAGGATATGGCTGTAATGTCCTAGGACTGCAGTCATATGCTATAATCCTAGAATATTGCTATAATACTAGGATATCCCTATAAAAGCTCCACATAGAAATTGTTCTTGGCTTTCTTACCTCCTTAAGTTTATATTCAAGACAAGATTAGTTGCCACATTATAGTCAGTTATAAAGACCCGAACTGTTTGAGGTGCTACATAAATTTGACTCCATTTTATCTTTCTCTGTTCTCATTCTTGAGGTTCTAGAGATGCTAAATATACTCAACTTCTAGTGATTACAACATGATTGCTTAACTCTAGGGATGTTATACTAACAATACTACGACTTCAGTATCCGTTAAATTTATTTTAGTCCACTCTTTCTCTTTCATTACAATCACTTCTTTCATTACAACCATTTGTCTAAAACCAATGTGCTCGGCACAGTGTGTGTATCGTCTAGAAATTAGCATATTAAAAGCCTTTAAGCTGTTTTCGATTACTACGCCACTGTTTTGCTGTCCATCGTTTGAGTGTTGAGTACCTTTATTAATGATACCCCGAAGCGCACGGGAGGGAGTTGGTTCTCCTGCTTCCAACGCGACTAATTTGCATCAATCCTTATTTCCGTTTTTTATGTGTTTTCTTTGAGGAAATTGAAACAGCAGTTTAGTTGAGGACTCTCAGGAGGAGTTTTTTTTTTATACCAAATAACTGATATTGCGTTTCCTTCATATTGAATTTTTTTAAAATTCGTTTATTTTTTATTAATTAATATATTTTATTTTTGTTTTATTTATTAATATATTTTTTATATTTTATTTATTTATATATTTTATTTTGGTTTTATTTATTATATTTTTTATATTTTATTTATTTATATATTTTATTTTTGTTTTATTTATTAATATATTTTTTATATTTTATTTATTAATAAATATTTTATATTTTGTTTATTAAAATATTTCATTTGTTTTTACTTTAAATTTCTCATTTAACATATTTTTATTGTATTTTCAAATTAAAGTTTTTTTTAAATTTAAATTATTTTAATACCTTGAAATATAAATTTTTTAATAGTTTAAAATAAATTTTTTTTTATATAAATTTGTTTTTTATATGAATTTGTTTTTTATAATTTTTTTAAACTTTTTATTTGATATTTTAAATATTTTTTTAAATAGATTTTTTTATAAATTTTGTTTTTAATAATTCTTTTTTACTTTTTTTTTGACATTTAAAGTATATTTTTTTAAATTTATTTTTTATATAAATTGGTTTTTTTTATATATTTTTTTTACTTCGTTACAAAAATAATTTTCATATTTTTTTTAAAACTTTTTATTTGATATTTATATTTTTTAAATATTTTTAAATTGATTTTTTATTTAAATTTGTAATTTTTAATAAAATGTTTGTATCATTTTAATTTTTTTATATGATATTTTAAAATTTGTATTTTTTCTTTCTATTTTCCTCTGTGTTTGCAGGTCCTTTAGAGTAGTTATAGTCACCTGCCTTTTTTCTACTCAACCCTTTTCAGTCATTAATTGTGCTCTCAATTTTTGTTGAATTGAAAATATGGTTCCTTACAAATAATGCACCGATTCAACCCCGGTTCAAGGTTTCAGTTTTACAATTTTCTTTCTGAATTGATGTGTTCATTGAGTAGTTTCCTGATGTGTGTCATTTTGTGGCAGTTTTGTGTTATTTGACATAATAGATGTGAACATTTAGAAAAAGGGTTTAGCTTCGCTTTTCCTTTTACAATGCACATACGTCCAATATTCCTAATGATTGAACTATTTTCTTTATGTTCATTGTGATTGCATTGGAAATTATTATTTTCAATGGTTGCGATATTGTGATACTTTGAGGGGGAAACCAAAACATGTGGTGATGAAGTGAGTAGATAAGATTGGACAATTCGTTGGATAAGAACGGCGCAGCTGTTAAACAAAATTAGCTTAAACTTGTTGATGTTTGACTGCAACTGGAACGTTGTGTTGTGTAAGACCTTAGGGAAGCGAGTTGAATTGCTGTAGAGGTGGTTGCTGTTTAGGGTAGCAACTGTTTATAGTTGGGTTGGGTTATTGTGGCAGTCAGTCTAAAGACCAACTCACTGAGACCACCATGGGTCCATTGCTGTGCCATCGTGTAACAGTTTATAGGGCATGGTTAATACTGCACTTTCATCTACTTGAATGGTCTAAGAAAACAATTAATTAATTAATTTATGTTAATAATATACTCATAAATAGTTTTATTTAATTAATTTGTTTTTCTTTCTTTTCAAATTAATTAAATTTCAACCAGAGGTCGAGAATCGATTAACAATATATAAATAATTTTATTTATAATAATAATAATTACATTCTTTAATCGTTATATTTAATTATTATTATATTTAATCAGCCGAAGGACCTGATAATTAATCAGCGCTTTTTACTTTTTGATTAATTATATAATTTATTAGTAAGTTATTTAATGATTATTTTTGTATTATAATTAACTGTGATGCTTTGGGCAATCTCGTAAATCACTTTCATTTTCTTTTCATGTATTTACACAAATTTTATAAAATTTTTTTCCGTGGCACACACCCATGAATTAAAATAAAACTTCAATAAAATGGCAAAAAAAAAGTTATCCAAAGGAAAACATGAACACAAATTTGAATGTTTCACAATCGCACGTTTGCGTATAAATTTTCCGCGTCCATATTTTATAAATTGACATGAGAAATTAAAATTTTCAATTTATTTATTATATTTTCAATTGCAAGCGGCATTTGGTGGTGTTGCTGCTGCTGCTGTTGTTGTTGTTGTTGTTGTTGTTGTTGTTGTTGTTGTTGTTGTTGTTGTTGCCGCCACACATTTTGCGGGCGCCCAACAATTTTCCTACGTTGTTTTGCTGTTGCTGCTTTTTCTTCTTTAATTTTATTAAATTTGCCACATTTGGCGCGCTACTATTTGCTTAAATCAGTGGCGTGCGCGTGCGGTGTGGAGAGCATGATAGTGGCGCATAAACGTCGTGCCTTAAAGCAGCCAACTTGCGCTGCATTTGTCGGTGGCTGGATGTGTCCAAAGCCACGCGCAGAAGCAACTCGCCGCTTGTGAATTATTTTGTGGCAAGAAACACAAACAAAAAAACTGACTCGCTTTGTGGCCACTTGAACCAAACCCATAAAAATTAAAGTATGCATTAAAAGTGTGGCAAGCGTTAATGTCAAAGTTTGTGTGAAACATGAGAAGCGAGGAAATTAAAATGCAACTGCATTCAGAGTGGTGTTGCACGGAGCCAGTCAGGTGATTGGTGAAGTCAGTGCAGTGCATTGAATTGGAATTGGGTTTTCTTTTATACCATGTCTTGATATAGGCTTATATATTATTCCACCATAATTTCCTTCCCTTTTTATTCCGTTATCATTACCAATTAATTGCTAATCTAAATTGAGGTTCGCTGTGTTTGGCTTTCTGATTGCCTGCCCACAATTGTAAGACAATCTCCGCTCTGTCGTCTGGCCAGGTTGGTCATTAGCATGGTTGGTTAGTTGAGTCTGCTTCCTCCATCTCTCTCTCTCTCTCTCCGCCTTTTTTATGCTTTCATAACTGCTTTTCTTGCTGCATGATGCGCTGCAGCCATCCAGACAGACGCGCATACAGTCCAACGTCTGGATTACAACACTTCCCCTCCTCCTCCCATTTCTCTCCGGCTCCAGCTCCAGTGGCAGTGCAAGCAAGCACCCACATAATTTATTGCCCAATGCAAGTCTACGCTGAGGAAAATCTAATCATGCACAAAAATTTCCTCGCTTTCCATCACAGTATTAGCGTGATGTTTTTCTATTTCTTTCAATGCTGTTGCTGTTGCTATTGGTGCTGTTGTTGTTGTTGTTGCTGCTGCTGTTAATGCTCATATAGCAATAAAATAAAGTTATTTGATATTTTTATATCGTGATTTTATTGTAATTTATAACCAGATTGTGGTAGGTTCGCTTGTTCACTCGTTCGCTGGCTGGGTTGCTTGATAGACAGCAACACCAACACCAACAACAACAACACCAACAACAACAACAACACCAACAACAACACGGCCAACAACAACACTGCCAACTACAATACTACTAACACCACCAACACCACGACCACGAGGCTACCTCCTCCTAGTGTTATCTTGTTTTCAAATATGCTCGAATTACAGCGTGCCGCGTACAAAGAAAAGTGTTTGTGAGCCAACAATGAATGCGCTTATCGCACTCCCTTGCCAGCCAGCTGACTAACTGCCGGCCTCTGACTAACTTAGCTGCTGCTGCTGCCGCCGCCGCCTGCATGCCTCCAGCTCGGCTGCTTGCCTGGGTGTCTGCCTGGCTGGCTAATTTTGATTATGGTAACACACGCTTTCCTGAGTAATATTGCAAAATTTCGTCGTCGTATTTTTTACAATTTCGCAACTCGTATCGATTTGTTATTTGTTTATTTGTATGTGAGCATGTGTGTGTGTGGAGTCACTGTGAATGTGTGTGAGTGTGCAAGTGTAAGAGTGTTTCTGAGTGTTTGGCTAAGTGCAGTAATTTCATTTGTACCTAAGGCAACAGCTTTTCCCCCGACCGATTGTTATCTGCCTTTAATCAATGTTGTTATATATATTAAACAACACGAAATCTCCACGATTCGAGACCGTTGTGTTGCCGGTGGTTTGTCTGTCGCTGACTCCTTCTCCGTCGCTGCCTGGCGGGTGTTCATGCCTTGATTAATGCACTTTAATTTGCAGCTTTTATTGCCAATACGCAACGTTTTCATAATTTTTAATTTTTAATAATTTTCGTTTTTAGCTGCTAAACGAAAGCGTTTTGCTTTTGCTTTAGATCTTTTTTTTTATTGTATTATAATTAATTGCATTGTAGTAATAATCGAGCAATTTGTGGTCGCTGTGTGGACCCCGCTTATCGCAGTCGCTCGCTCAGATCTTGTGTGGTAATTGCATGGTTTATTGACTTGGGTTGACTTGTGTTTAGCCATAATTGGCAGTACCAGTGACTAAAAGTGTGGAGTTTAATTTGTTGCAATTTGCTTATTAATTGCGGTTGTGGAAATTTCCTTTTTTGTAAATCTGTTTACTTTTTTAAAACGGTTTCATTTGGGTTGCTGTGATTTGAGCAATTTTGATTGCTGATATGAATGTGGTGGTGGGGGTCTGAAGTGAACAAGTGCAGTTCAGCAGTGTTTTGCTTAAGGATGTTCTTGTAGGTGTGCGTGAATCAATCAAGAAAATTCGTATTATAAACATCATTATTATTATAAACTTATTATTATTATAAACTTATTATTATTATAGACTTATTATTATTATTATTATTATATATTACGCCATAATTAATTATGAGTGCAAGATGTTGGGGGAATGAGTACTAGCTAAAGAGGCTTTCGACTCGAAGAGAAAAGGATTTTTTTATTGAAAGAAGCATTTCGGAGACCAAGCCCGTGGCAGGATTTGAACCTGCTACCCTCGTGGTGTGAGTCTAGCATGCTTAACACTAGACCACAGAGGGTGGCTAAAACTTATTATATCATTATAAAGTTATAAAGGAAGAAGAACACTTCCTTGGCCACCTCATTAAATGTGTCCTTTGACTCCAACCCCTTTCAAACTGATCTGAAATGGTAATTCCTGAGCTTAAATATGTTTGTTGCATTTAGATACCATGATAAAACATCTTGAAAGGCAACTTTATCCAATCCACATGTTGCGAAAGTACTCCAGCAACATCGCAACATGTTGCTGTAAAATTTCTCGATTAAATATGTTTGTTGCATAATAAAACGCCTCTTCTAATGGCAACTTTATCCAATCCACATGTTGCGAAAGTACTCCAGCAACATCGCAATATGTTGCTTCCCCATCTGACCGGCTTCAAAGCAATTGTAAAGTAAGAAATGATCAGCTGTAGGGGAAAATTTCTTGATTGCATACGTTTCTTGCATGATAAGACATCTCTAATGGCAACTTTAGCCAAACTACATGTTCCGACACTCTCTAGGAACACAGCAACATGTTGCTTTTCTACCTGGACTACTTCGAAGCAATTGTAAAGTAAGAAATTGTCAGCTTTAAAGTATAATTTCTTGATTAAATGTGTTTGTTGCTTGATAAAACGCTTCTAATGACAACCTTAACCCATCCACATGTTGCGACACATCAGTGCAGCAAAATGGCAACATATTGCTATCCCACCTGGACTGCTTCAAAGCAATTGTAAAGCAAGAAATTGTCAGCTGTAAAGTAACATTTCTTGATTACATATGTTTGTTGCATGATAAACCGTCTCTAAATGCAACTTTATCCAATATACCATTTGCGACACTTCTCCAACAACACAGCAACATGTTGCCTCCCCTTGTAGACTGGTTCAAAGCGTATGCAAAGAGAGAAATCGTCTTATGTAAAGTAAAATTGTTTGATTAAATATATTTGTTGCCTGATCAAACGCCTTTAATGGCAATTTTAACCCATCCTCATGTTGCGCAACTTCTCCATCAACACAGCAACATGTTGCAACCTCATTTGAACTGCTTCAAAGTGAGGGTAAAGCGAGAATTTGTATGCTGTAAGGTAAGCAAATGTGCCTTTTAGCCCCTTTACCCCACTTCCCTCCTTTGTGCAAGTCCGCTGCGAATTTGGCCCTAATAACAGCTGCAGCCACGTGTATGTGTGGTCTGGTTTCTCAAGCTCAATTCTGGGATTTAGTTTTCTTTCTATTTGCACAATTTTAATTGCGGCTGACATTGCTGGGGTATTTAATGTTGTTGTTGTTGTTGTTGTTGTTGTTGTTGGTGTTGTTGTTGTTGGTGTTGTTGTTGGTGTTGTTGTTATTGTAGCCACTAAATCACTATCTAAATAAGTGCAAAAAGCAAAGCTTCCAAGTTGGCTGAACTATTCAACTGCCTGGCTGGCTGGCCCGATGGTTGTTTGGTTGCTGCTTGTTGTTGTTGTTGGGAACGAAATGCGGGTTGGCTATAAATTTTATTGCAGCTGATTTTGTAATGCCACAGAAAAGTGGTAATTAATTTGGTAAACCAACAATTTTTGCCATTGCAGCCAGCTCAGACAGACAGACCCACATACACACGTTCACTGATTCATTCACACACGCACACATGTGATGTGTTTATCGTTCTGTGTTCCTTTTTCCTTTCTACTCTGTGTGTGTTTCTTTGTGCCATTGAAGGTAGGTTAACCCTAATAAAAAAGGATATATGCGGTTGTCTGTTGCCTTAATTAGAAAAAATTACTTTCCTTTCGCTATTTATGCATGTGTGAGTTTTGTTTGCACTGCTCTGGGACGGACCAGCACAGTGCTCGCCCGCCTCTCTTTCTAATGTGGTGGCTAATTTGCGATTTATTTGCACTTTATTTCGCGTGGGGTTATTGCACCGCAAGTGAAATATCAAATTCCTTAATACACCTTAATTAGCTGGCAAAAATCTTGATCTACACGCTCGCTCACTTGTTGTTCGCTGACTCGACTTGACTTGACTGCTGGCTCCGCTCATTAATTACCGCTGTCAACAGTTTACTCCAATTCTGATATGCGCCTGCACAAAAGTTTAAATTCGTGCCCGGAATGGAACCCCTGCCTAGGCTCACCCACCTACCTGGCCACAAATCCATTACATGCAAAGGTTACCGGGCCTCACAGCTCGGCGCGCTGATAGACAAATTAAATTTTAGAACTCAACCAAACACGGAGACACAGAAACTGCAGCCGAAAATTGAAGTTGCACTTTCAGCCCACAAATGAGCAGGCAGGCAGGAGGCAGTAATACAGACACAGAAAGACAGAGAGACAGACATAAAGACAGCCAGATAAACAAGTCAGGCTCAATTGGTCTGGTGTCGCGTTGTGGCATTCACGTTTATGCTAAATTCTTTTACAATCGCATTTGTCACGTTTCTTGGAGTTACGCTCAACTCGCCTTAAGTAGTGCTGCCTGCCGCGCTTGTTGCCGCTGCTGCGAGCATTTGTAAAAATTGGTGGCAAGCTCGCGCGATTGTGTAAGGTTAGGAGGTGGTTATGTTACCGCAGCGTGTTGCGGTGCTTTGCTTTTTTGTTCATTCTTCTTGCCTGTCGTTTCTTTGAACATCGGCACAAGCCCATAAAATTGCACTTGCTACTGGGCTTTGGATGTAGTTGGGTACTTTTATTTTATTACTTCTATGTATGCCTTTAAATTGCTCCTAACTCGAATGGGGCAGTGCAGCAGCCTCTCTCCGCTGGTCTGGAGTTCTTCGTAAATACCCATGAGTCATTTAAGACGGTCGGCCAACATGCCGGAGGCTTAATCATACCTGGCCTGCTAATCATGGCTCAGCATAAGCGCCACATGCAGGCAGACTGCCCTGGCCAGCAAGCAGCAGACGGTTGACTGCTGATTCTTCTGCCTGCCAAGTATTCCACACATGACTGTGAGTTGTTTCTCACAAATACCTGCTTTCACGTTTCTGCTGAGTTTATTCAGTTGGCGTTCTTTTCAGGGGGGATGTAAAAAAGGTTCTCAGACTCACTTTTTTAGGGTCGTTATTTGGCTTCTTTTTTAATACTATCGGCGGTAATTTTTTACAGTTTCAGAACAGGTTTTTCGGGAACATTTGGAAAGCATCTAACGAGGAGTGGAATAACCTCGTCGCTAACATCAACTCATCGTTAGTTTCACCTCATTGCTAGCGTCACTTCATTGTTAGTTTCACCTCATCGTTAGCATCATCTCATTGTAAGCTTTATCTCATCGTTAGCATCACCTTATCTCTCTTTATCATCTGCTCTCCTCATCATCATCGGCTCCTCAACAACATTGTTCATTCACACTCAATTTCACCACAGTATAGATTTCACCTCATTCGCATTATCACTTCTTCAATATCATCCATTGCTCATTGTTCATTGCGATTATCACTTCTTTAATATCATTATCAGTTGTACAATAGCTTTATCACTTCTTCAATATTATGACAATTTCGTCAACATCATCATCACTTCTTCAATATCTATTACTTCGTCAATATCATGATCAATTCTTCACTACCATTATCACTTCCACAGTATCATTAGGTACCACTTTTTCAATATTATTATCACTTGTGCAATATCATTATCACTTGTTCAATATCATTATCGCTTGTTCAATATCATCACTTCTTCAAAATCATAATTTCTTCAACACCATCATCACTTATTCAATATCTATCACTTCGTCAATATAATGATCAATGCCATTATCACTTCTACTTCATTAGGTATCACTTTTTCAATATCATCACTTGTGCAATATTATGACAATTTCGTCAACATCATCATCACTTCTTCAATATCTATTACTTCGTCAATATCATGATCAATTCTTCACTAACATTATCACTTCCACAGTATCATTAGGTACCACTTTTTCAATATTATTATCACTTGTGCAATATCATTATCACTTATTCAATATCATTATCGCTTGTTCAATATCATTATCGCTTATTCAATATCATCACTTCCTCAAAATCATAATTTCTTCAATATCATTGCCATAATCATTAATCGTCATCATAATCATCAATTATTATTATAATTAATCATTGTCCTCACTATTGCCATCATCATTGCCAATATAATTATAATCATCAGCATCAGCCTCACCATCTTCCTCATCATTATAATCATTAATGTCATCATCATAATCAATATGAACGAGATTGTCATCGCAATTATCAAGACATCATCATCAAATTTCATCTCGTTATCAATTATCATCATCTTCCATTATCGTGATCATCATCTTATATTATTATTATCATCATCTTAGATTATCATTATCCCCATCTTCAATTATCATCTTCATCTTCAATTATCATGATCATCAATTATCACAATCATCATCATCGTTATCATCATCAACTCATTATAAACATCAACTCATCAACAACTCATCAACATCAAGTCATCAACAACCCATCAACAACAACTCATCAACAACCCATCAACAACAACTCATCAACTCATCAACAACAACTCATCAACAACAATTTATCAACAACAACTCGTCAACTATTCACCGTCAACTCTTCATCAACTCATCAACATTATCATGAACATCATAATTATAAACATAATCATTACCATACTCATTACCATATCATTACTATCTCTAATACCATAATCATTATTACAAATAAAATCCTCATTTTTATCATCATCATTATTTTAATAATTGTTATCATCATCGTTATCATCATCAACTCATCATCAACTCATCTTATAATCATCAACTCATCAACAACTCATCAACAACTCATCAACAACTCATCAACAACTCATCAACAACTCATCAACTCATCAGCCCATCAACTCATCAACTCATCAACTCATCAACTCATCAACTCATAAACTCATCAACCCATCATCAACAACTCATCAACTCATCAACTCATCAACTCATAAACTCATCATCAACAACTCATCAACAACTCGTCATCAACTCATCAACAACTCGTCATCCACTCATCAACAACTCATCAACAACTCGTCAACAATTCACCGTCAACTCTTCATCAACTCATCAACATTATAATCATCATTATCATAATCACAAACATAATTATTACATAATTATTACATAATCATTACCATATCATTACCATTACCATAATCATTATCACAAATAAAATCATCATTATTCTCATCATGATTATAATAATTGTTATCATCATGATCATCACCATCAAGCGTGAATATCGAACCTGGTTTGCATCCATTTTGTTCACTGCTATTTAAAACTGCTATTAATAGAGTCCTTCTTGGCATTAGCCCTACAACCAACTCTCTCATACCTTGTCACAAGTGTGCCAGGTGTATAATCGCTCAACTACCCATCGCAGCGTCGCTCTGTGCAGGCCACACAACAGTAGTCCATGACACGAGTAGATCACCTGCTTGCATCTCGGATCTCATTATAATCAGTCAGCTTTTAGTAGTGCTTGTTTATGCTCATCTGCCAGCCCCCGAGTATGTCGGTCACATCATTGGCATCATCCACAGACGCCGGGGACTGCAGCGGTGGTATGTTTTTATTACTATTGCAGACATGCGAGCAAATAAATTGTTTTCGTTTAAAGGTTAAATGAAGTTGGTGTAAGTTGTAAGATCTCGAGACAGGAAGGCCAGATAAAGACCTAATAAAACAATGTTTACGACTGTTGCACTTCGTAGCTCGCTGTCTGTCTGTCTGCATGCAGCGTCTTGGCAATTTAATGGCATAGTTTATGCGGGCCTTACAGCTACCGGTGGTGCTCCACTGGCCTGGTCTGGTAGAGCCACTCAGTTGGCTTGGCTCGGCTTGCTGTGTTCATGTTGAAGGCGTGTTAATTGATTTTTTTTATAATTTTTTTCTATTTTTTTTATTAATTTTATTTTATTTGAAACTTTTTTCTGTTCGTCTGAATGCTTTACCTTAGCGCCTCGGGTATTTATTGTTGTTGTTGTTGCTGTTGTTGCTGCTGTTGTTGCTGCTGCTGTTGTTGCTGCTGCTGTTGCTGCTGCTGTTGCTGATTTATATGTAACATGGCTTTGTTACTTCTTTTCTTTTTTAATGCTGGCGCATTTCGTAATTTTTATGATTTATGTTTGCACGTTTTTATGATCTTTGTACGTGCTGCTGCTGCTGCTTCGGCCTGATTTGGTTTGGTCTGCTTCTAAAGCTGCCTTCCATTCCAATTGTATTTGTGGGGACTTTGTTTAGCTCAACATATTCATTAACAATTGAAACGTCCTTAAAATATTTTAATTTTGATTTCATGTTGTTTGTTGGTTGCGTATGAAAACATGTCATGACTCGTTTTATGATCTTATGCCAATTAAAAATTTGTATTGTTTTTCTAATGAATTTATTTGAATTTTAATTGTTTTTATGACTACTTTGTTGTTGTTGTTGCATTCTTGAATTAATACACCATACTTTAAATTGAAATGGGTTTGTCTCTATTAATAATTTTTATAGTTTATTTTATAATTGTCAGTTAGATTCGTGGTAAGATTTTTTTTCTCCCAGTTTTTATTGTGATTTTGTAATTATCTTCAATTATTGTTTATATCTTTCTGTTATTTTAATTTTCTGATATTTTTGTGTTTTCTTCAATTTCTGATATTTTTATGTTCTCTTAATTTCCCTAAATTTTCATGTTTTATTGATTTTCTAATATTTTTATGTTTTATTAATTTTCCTAAATTTTGATGTTTTAATAAATTTCTAATATTTTTATGTTTTATTAATTTTCTTAAATTTTGATATTTTAATAAATTTCTAATATTTTTATGTTATTTTAATATTCTGATATTTTTATGTTTTCTTCCTTTTCTTGTAGTTTTATGTTTTCTTAATTTTCTGATATTTTTTGTGTTCTCATTTTCTTATTTTTGTTTTCGTCTTTTTCTGATATTTTAATGTTTTATTAATTTTCCAATATTTTTATGTTCTCTCCATTTTTTAATATTTTTATTTTTTCTTCATGATCTTATATTTTTATGTTGTAAATTTTCTTATATTTTTATGTTTTCTAAATTTTCCTGCTTTTTTTTGTTTTCTTAGTTTTCCAATTAATTTTATGGTCTTTTCATTTTCTTATATTTTTATGTTTTCGTATGTTATTATGTTTTCTTCATTGTCTTAAATTTTTGTTTTCTTAATTCTCTTATATTTTTATGTTCTCTTAATTTCCCTACATTTTTATGTTTTCATAAATTTCTTATATTTTTGTTATTTTAATTTTCTGATATTTTTTATGTTCTCTTCATTTTCTTGTAGTTTTATTTTTTTAGTTTTTTCTGATAATTTAATGTTTTATTCCAGTATTTTTATGTTCTCTTCATTTTCTAATATTTTTATGTTTTCTTCATGATTTATGTTTTTAAATTTTCTTATATTTTTATGTTTTTAAATTTTTTTTTATTTTTTTATGTTTTTCTTAATTTTCCTACATTTTTTACGTTTTCTTCATTTTCTAATATTTTTATGTTGTATTCATTTGCTTGTAGTTTTATGTTTTCTTATGTTATTATGTTTTCTTCGTTGTCTTAAATTTTTCTGTTCTCTATTGTCTTATATTTTTATGTTCTCTTCAGTCTTTTATTTATGTTTCTTCATTTTCTTATATTATTATGTTTTCTTATATTTTTATGTGTTCTTAAATAAATTTTCTTCAATGTTGACAGTTATGCCTCTCTAGAATAGGCTTTATTCAATATTGCTAGTTTCTTTCATTATGATTATTTGTCTTCATATATGTCTTCAATATCAAACTTCTTGAACGTCTTCAATATGCACATTTGTTTTCAATATGAACATTTGTCCTCAAAATGAGACTTTGTCATCAATATGCTCATTTCTCTTCAATATGAACCTTTGTTTTTAATATGAACATTTGGCTTCAATATTAACATCTCCCATACCATAATTTTTCTTCAAGAAAAAGAAGCAGCTTTTCTATATAAATAGTTCCTTTTTTGACAACTATTTTTATGTCTTCTCAAATTTGTTTGTCCCTGTCTCTTCTTACATAATTTAATTGTTGTATTCTTCAATCTCAATTTTCCTCTTACCCCAATGTCTTATTCCCTTGCAATTGCTTCCTTAGCCATCGCATTTTCCATTGTGACTTCCTTTCCCAGTTTAGTTTGCCAGTCAGTACCACTTCAGCAGTTCTGCTGACTCTGCTGGGCTATTAGAGTGCCTTCCCGAAGTGCTTATTGCGGAGTGTGAGTGAGGGTCTGTGGTGTTCCCTCTGAAATCGATACAAATTGAAGCATTTCACTATTTTAATTTGTACGTGATAGGGCACCGATATGCATGCGATGCACCGCTCCGGAACAAGTACTGCGAGTATATTTGCTGCATGCTTTCCTTCGTGCTGCTTCATGCTGCCGCCTTCCAGTTTTAATTTTTGTTTGCACAGTTCACTCGTTTTGCAAATATTATGCACAAAACAAAACTGCTCTCGAGTGCACCCCGTAAAGCAGAGGGCAAATGCCGCTTGATGCCTGATCTGATGCTGATGCTGCATGCTGCCTGCCTTGATGATGATTGTGGTGTTGGTGTTGGTGTTGCATGCCATCGCATTTAGCACGTGATTGAAAATTGCATTGCAATGAAGTGATTTTGAGTATTAAAATGCGTTGCTTTGCTTTGCTTTGCTTTGTTGTGATGTGCTCTGTGCTGAGCTTTCCTTGGCTTGGCTTGGCTTGGCTTGGCTTGGCTTGAAATAATCGTCTTTGCATTTTGGCATCTGGGGAGCAGCAATTCTTCGCGTCGCCGTCGTCATCATCATCATCATCATCATCATCATCATTATTCGTTGGAGTTATCGCCGTCGTGAACTGTGTTGTGTGCAGCTTTGTGGAGTTGGCGCTGTGCTTAGCTGCATAGGGCAAATGCTAAATGTTGTTAGTCTATGTCAGAAAGGGTTTCCCTTCATTTCTTGTAAATGTTGCTTTTAAATTAATGACTTGCAGCAAACAAAATGCAAACGCTGTTAATGAAGACGAGAGTTTGGGTACTGAATCACATTTGTTGTGCAGTTAAATTAATGAAAATCAATTTCGATTTCTTTTACATTGGATTTCTCCCTTCCCCCTCGTTTTTAGTGCATAAATTGGGAAGCGCATTTAATTTAGTTAATGCGACCCAACTGAATGCTGGTTGTTGTTTGCCCCAGAGAGCAAAGCCATCTATTGAAATGGTGAGGCGGAGATCACTGAAAATGAAAAAAACATTGTTGAGAATCATCGCAGTTACTTTTCCTTCCTCTTTATTTGTTCAATTTTTCCCCTCCTTTTTCCTCATTAACTTTATGTCATAATTTTTTAATTAATTCTCTAAAATTATTGTTTCTCTTTCTTTATAATTTTATTCGTTCCTATCCCATATTTTCTCCACGTGTCTTGCTTTCAGTCCCCTTGGCAATTATTGTAATAATTTGTTCACACTTTTTTCCCTCTGCAGCTGCAAATTTGTTTACATATGCAAATTCCATATTATTGCCACTCAAACATACACGTCGACCATGTGCAACCTTTCGCACCTCGCACGGCCAGTTTTCCCATCCAGTTTGCTAGGCCAGACAAGAGTGGGCACACGCAGAGACACTAAAGTGGCTCACTGTGTCTGCCAAATGGCTACGCAAATTCCTCATAAATTTAGCTGTCAAATTTTGTTTCCAATTTTGTTAGTTCTTTGCATTTTTGTTTGCTTGGCAATTAGTCGAAAAGACCAAAATTAAAAAATAAAATGTTAAAAACACACAAAGGCAGTTTTCATTGTTTATTCACAATCATTTACAAATTAGGGAAAAAATTAACGCACTTATTTGTCTTACTCTTAACCCCCCTCCCCTCCTCCGAGTCTTCGCACTCCCTCAGTTTATGGCTATTTGGGTATTTGAAGACCGACCAAACACTTTTGTTGCCTGGTACACTTTTTTTATTACTATTATTTTTGTGTGTTAAAATTTCTCAAGGTCAAAGTCAGCTGGTGGAACCAATGATAAAATGTTAACAAGTACGACGAAGTGCGGTGCTAATATACTCGAACGCACGCATTGAATGAGCGAGCACAACAAACAAAAGTGGAGTCTCTCAACCCAGTACGCTTTTGTTTTTGCTTTTGTTGGGCCGAAATTTGCCAAATTTGAAATTTATACACGGAAATAAACACACACAGAAGATACAGATACATATACAGATACTTATACGGGCTATAGGGGCAGGGGCCCATATAAACTACAGGCGTTATGTACCCGTACACTCGCTGGGTACGCATGGAATCAGTCTCACTTGGCAAATGAGGCTTTACATACAAAATGTTTTTTCTTATGTTGCTAAATTTGCTTTCGAATACACGTGGCTGTTTGATTTTTTGTTTCAATGAGTTTTAATTTGAATTGGTTTTTTTTTTTGCTTCTGTAACTTTTAGTTTCAATTTGTTTATTTATTTTTTGTTCCTGTAAATGCCCGAAGTCAAGTTTTGCCGAGTGTACAATATAAATTTCATTGCGAAGAGTCCACGCATAGTATTCGCAGACTCTTCAGATAGTTCTCAAAGAATATCCAAAAACTGACTAGAACTGTAAATATACGATTCCGACACTTTTTCGATACTATTCTGCACTTAGTCATAAACTGTTGAGAGGCTGGAAGAGACTATTCAGAAATTGTGGATACCCTATTCAGAGAAAGATCGGGGACTATCACGAAACTATTCAAAGACTTTTCAGAAAAAGATCGGGGACTATCACGAAACTATTCAAAGACTTTTCAGAGAAAGATCGGTGACTATTACGAAACTATTCAAATACTTTTCAGAGAGAGATCGGAGACTATTCAGAAACTATTCAAAGACTTTTCAGAGAAAGATCGGAGACTATTACGAAATTATTGAAAGTCATTTTAGAGATTGTTCCAAAACTATTCGAATACTATTCAGAAACCAAAAATAAATCAAAGACTATTCAGAAATTGTAGAAACCCTATTCAAACACTATTCAAAGACTTTTCAGAGAAAGATCGGGGACTATCACGAAACTATTCAAAGACTTTTCAGAGAAAGATCGGGGACTATCACGAAACTATTCAAAGACTTTTCAGAGAAAGATCGGAGACTATTACGAAATTATTTTAAATCAGTATAGAGATGGTTTAGAGACTGTTCGGAGACTATTACCTTTAAAACATTATTAAGTGTTTGTTCAAAGAGTATTCAGAAAATATTCAGAAATTTTTTGTGAACTGTTTAGAAAGTGATTAGAGTCGGCGTAGAGATTGCCCCAAAACTGTCCGTATAATATTCGGAGATCGCTTAAGAATTACTCAGAGATTGTTCTAAGAGTCGTCAAAAAGTATTCAGACTTTCCAAAGAAGGATCAGAGACATTTTATAAACTGTTTAGAAATTGATCAGACTCAGCGTAGAGATTGTTAGAAAACTGTTCGGAAACTATTCAGTGACTGCTCAAGGACTATTGAGAGAATATTGCGTAACTGTTCAGAGGCCATTTTGCTATTAACATTGTGCTTATATTATTATTAATCGGCAAACCAATATCGTCTATAAACTGGGCTATTTTCGTCTTCTATTGTTGGTGTGAGAAGTGTTGCTTTTTAGTTGTAACTTTTACATGATATTATTCTATAATAATAATATATTATATAATCTATCATTGTCATAATATTATATATCATTCTATCGTCGTCATAATAATATTGTATATTACTATATCTGAAGAAATACTGTTTTATGTAAGCTCTGAAACCACAATGTTTCGATATTTCATAGAAGTTTCGTTTTATATCATTTCAGTTTCATGTTCATCCATTGTAGATTTGAATATATCACAGAAGTTTGGTTTTATATCATATCAGTTTCATTTTCTTCCATGAATGGATCTCATAAGACTATCTCCTCCTCCAAGTATATTTATTAATAGGATTATGTTTGATAAAATCTACCGTCAAAATGATAGAACTGTCAATTGCGGCCTTAAACGACCTTTAGCAACTAAACACTATGAATGGAATTTCCGCATTTTATACTATCACATATGCTGGGATCAAATGCCCACTTCCTCACCTTATCACCTCCATAGCATACCACAATATACTTTGCTCTTTCCGGATAATACTTATATGAGTCACCAAATTCTACTACACTTTGCTCAGTAATGGTCTTAATGACACTTTGCTCAGTATTGGTCTTAATGACAACATAATTCTCTTGGCCGTGTTTGAATGATCCAACTTTAATGGTCTTAATGACGCAATTTCCAGTCGCATTCTCGCAACCGGTTTTCTTTGCTACAAGAAAACTGACTCATGATTGTTTATATACCCCCCCCCCCCCCCCTGACGAGGTTCACCTTGCCACCGTTTCGAGTCTCCACTCTTTTGCATATTAAGCAGTGCTGAACTGAACTCTCCGTAGTAGCATCAATCCTAACACCAATTTGTAAACTAAAATAATTGAATTTCGCTTTATATGCTAATGAGTTCGCTAGACTCCTCAATTGATACACCACGAGTAGTAGTCAGTGTGCTAAAATGTGCCGCCAAATTTCATTTGATATGCTCGGCAAGTACGCACTTTTATAGCCAAAGAAATAATTAAGCTAATCAATACGCCATAAGCCAAACGACATACAACTAATAAAACCTAATCAAAAATGCATTATTCAAACTGTGAAACTCTGAAACTTTGAAACTGTGTTAAAATTCAACACAAATCTTGCCAAAAACCAGAGGACGGACGCACTATCAACAAACAAAACATCAAAAGCAGCATAATACGAGTTCATCAAATACCCTCGCTCACACCCGACCGATCCAGCCGTGGTACCCGAGAGTACTCGGAAAGTGTTCAACGCAAGCGCCCATAAAAATTTAATTGAACGCAATTAGTTTCTATAAATATTTTTCAAATTACCGTATTAGTTCGTTATAAATTGTGAAAAATTAAATTCGAAATTATCGCCATCATTTTTAGGGAAACATTCATTCCGCGTCTGAATCTGATTCTGATTCTGATTCACTCACACATGCATGCACACGGCTACTCTGCTGCTGCTGCTGCCGTACTGACCTTTGCCAAGTGAGCAGCAGCAGCGGCGCTTTACCCTTTCGCTAAATAGTCGTGTAAATAAACAAAAAACCAGGCTTTATCAGTAATAAAATTCGTAATTTATCGCCAGCGATAAAAGTGCTCCAGCGCTGCTGCTGCGATTAGAGGCTAATTGAGCGAGGAACACAATCCAGTTGTCTGGCTGATTGGCACACACCCTTTCGCTGCTGCTGCTGATTGTTGCGGTTTTTTTTTTATTTATTTATATTTTCATTTTTCATTTTAGTTGAACCTGATTACGTTTTCCTTTTGGTTTTTGTAATTATCGTACTTACATTTTTTCAACTGTAATTTATATTTTTAAACACGGCATTTTATTAGCTCAGCGCCGCTGCTGACTAATGAGAAATATTATTCCCCACTTTCCACACTGACCCGAGTAAATTGTTATGTAAGCCCTGATAAATGCACATTCCACACCAACACACACACACACACACACTCATACATTGTATGACAGATTAGTCGGCGGTTATAGTCGCAAATAATAATGACTAAATTGTGTAGAACGAAAGCTGAAAGTGAGGCATTTAAATGGAAAAAAGTCTATGAAAAGTGCTAAATTCATTACGCTAAAATGCTCGGGGCTTTCGATTAGCCCCCAAAGGGATAAAAAGGGCCAATTAATTTGTTGATAAGCCGCTTGTGAATTCATTGGCTGTAAAATTGATCGATATGTCGACCGGAATTACATTTAGTTTTACCGCGTCACTTAATAGTCTTAAGATAAGTCTGTCACAAACTTTATTGATGTCAGAGACCACATTGTCTGAAGGAAGATACTCCAAATGTTGATCAGTATGACCCCAGTTAATAATGTTGTGTCTATCAGTACTTTGGTATAGTACTCATAGCTTAAAGCCTTCAAAGTAATATATCGATGCATTTTGAAAGATGACTTTATACCATATAGTCTCTGAACTAAAAGTCTTTAGATTGCTGTCAATAAGACAATGTTACCGCATCTCTGAATAGTCTCAAAGAAGTCTGTCACAACCTTTCATACTATTCAGTGTTCCCGCTTCTCCGAATAGTATCAAAGAAGTATGTCACAGCATTTCATTTTGTCAGATACTATTCAGTGCTCCCGGGTCTCTAAATAGTCTCAGAGAAGTCTCTCACAAAATTTCATAGTGGCAGATACTACAATGTCTGACGCTAGAGACTACCTATCTGTTTTCAGAGGCTAGAATCTCTGAATAAATATACTTGGAATATGGGTCAATAGAAGACAAGTAAATAATGTTCTCTCTATCAGAACTTTTGTATACTATTCATATCTTAAAGTCTTCGAAATAAGATAGTGGTTTATATATCGATTCATTTATAATATAAATATCTCTGCACTCAAAATTTGGTATCGATATAAATTGAGTTTATAAATGTTTATCCTTTCAATGTATCCTGAATAGTGCTGTCATTCTCATACAGTCTATCATGATGTCAGGTATTTCAATCTCTGAACTAAGACACTTCACATATTGATCAATAGGATCCAAGTTAATAATGATCTGAATATTTTAACGTCTTTGGAGTAATTCTAATTATAATTTAACATACTATGATTTGTGAACCAGATCCTTCCGATTTTTATCGATATATATATATGGACTGATATTCTAAGAGTTCAATGTTCCAACGTTATCTCAGTGACTATCACACTGTTGTGTGGTTTCAGAGACTGCATTGTCTGAAGCAAGAGGTTTGGAATATTGATCAAAATGACTCGAGATGATAATGGTCTGTGGTTCTGAACTAAATTATTCTGTCACTGAACTAAGTAACTCTGCCACCGAGCTACCTAATTCCGTCATTGAACCAAATAATTATGTCACTGATCTCAGTAATTCTGTCACTGAACTAAGTAATTCCGTCACTGAATTAAATAATTCTGTCACTGAACTGTTTAAATTTTATCTATCGATCGTTCTCTGTCATTGAACTAAGAAATTTGTGTCTATTTGCAACTACCCTCAATAATTGGAGGTCCCTTCATATCGTTCATTTGAATGTTTGTATAGACTTGGAAAAGTTCAAGAGAAGTCGTTATTTTTACCGATTCTCTTCATGTTTACTCGTAATTTTTACTCATAATTTTTACTTGGTATCTCTCCCTCAATATTAATTAGAACCCCCTTAATAACGTTTATTTAGATATGTCTATAGAAGTGTATAAGAGACAACTTGAGGAGAAATCGGTATTTTTAACGAGATTCATATTTTTACTAGTCTTTTTTAACGATTCTCATATTTTTACTAGTCTTTTTGAACGATTCTCATATTTTTACTAGTCTTTTTTAACGTTTCTCATATTTTTACTAGTCTTTTTTAACGTTTCTCATATTTTTACTAGTCTTTTTTAACGTTTCTCATATTTTTACTAGTCTTTTTTTTTAACGATTTTCATATTTTTACTCGTCTTTTTTAACGATTCTCATATTTTTACTTGTATTTTTTGACGATTCTCTTTATTTTTACTCGTGTTTTTTAACGATTCTCATATTGTTACTCGTCTTTTTTAACGATTCTCATATGTTTACTCGCCTTTTTATTAACGATTCTCATATTCCACTCCTCTTTTTGAACGATTCTCATATGTTTACTCTTCTCTTCTCGTCTTTTTTTTTAACGATTTTCTTTATTTTTACTCGTCTTTTTTTAATGATTCTCGTAGTTTTCCTAGTAATTTCTACTTCGCTTCCCTCATTTGCATACTTCGTTAGTTCCATTAAAACAGACCAATCACAACACAGGCTTATAATATATTTATAAAAATAACACCCTGCCTATCCATATGAGAGAAAAAAGTCATAAACAAAAATTCATTTAAATATCATTAATAATTAATATAGTCCACGTCAGAGGAGACTACACCAACTTATGTAGACTGTCTCTAATAGGGCAAACCACAAAGGCGCCAAATTAACACACTCCGACACACACGCTCAGCCATATCCAGTCTGACGCATCGAGAGTAGCTAGATTTGCATAATAACAAATCTGCCTGAATCTGAGCTGCTGTTTCATTTATTATTACTATATTTTTTATTTTTATTTTATTTTTTTTGTTGTTGTTTAAATCGGTTTTTTTCTATTGTTCGTTTCTGGCACTTCCGCTCATTTGAAGTTAATTTTTTTGATCGTTATTTATTTTCTTTTTGTTTCTTTTTTAATTTATGCATTTATAAAATTCATAAGCATAATACTCGTATAATATTATATAGACAAAGTAAAACAATAGATTTTATATCGTTTCCAATCCGGTTTGATTTATGCTCCCCCACATGTAGAGGCGCTCCCTATCTTCCCTGTTATCTCCAAGTCTATCTTTTTATCGCAGTACCTTTTTTTCTTTGGAGGTTTGTTGTAATTTTCTGTAGGCTGAGTGGGAGATACTGAATTGGGTAGGTCAGGGGTGTGTCGGTGTGGGCAGTATATCGATGTGTTGAGGGGATTGTATATCGATGTGTTGGGGTTCGTGGGATTGTCCCGGTGTGTTGGGGTTCGGGGGTTGGGTGTTTCAGTGTGTTGAGTGTATCGGTGTGTTGGGAGTTCCGTGGATTGGTGTGATAGGTGTATTGGGTGTATCGGTGTAGTAGTGTGGGAGGTGTTCCCGTGTGTTGTGGTGGTTCGGTGGGGACTGTATCGGTGTGGGGGGTGTATCGGTGTATTGTGAGTGTTTCGGTGTATTGTGAGTGTTTCGGTGTGTTGGAGCTCGGGAGGTGTATTGGTGTGATAGGTGTATCGGTATGTTGGGGTTCGGTGGGAGGGTGTTCCGGCGTGTTGAGGGATTGTATAGGTGTGTTGGAATTCGTGGGATTGCTCCGGTGTGTTAAGGTCCGGGGGCTGGGTGTTTCAGTATGTTGGTTGTTTCGGTGTGTTGGGTGTATCGGTGTGTTGGAGTCCGGTGGGGGGTATTGGTGTGATATGTGCATCGGTGTGTTGTGGTTCGGTGGGGGTGTTCCGGCGTGTTGGGGGGATTGTATAGGTGTGTTGTGGTTTGATGGGGAGTGTTTCGTTGTATTGGGTGTATCGGTGTGTTGCAGTTCGGGGGGTGTATCGGTGTGTTATGGTTCGGTGGGGGTGTTTCGGCGAGTTGGTGGATTGTATAGGTGTGTTGTGGTTCAGTGGGGGTGTTCCGGTGTGTTGGGGTTCGGCTGTCCGCCTCTTTTTCGTGCAATTTACACTCAATGTCAAGGTTACACGATGTTTTTTTGTTCGTCTATTTATTTTTTGCCTGATTGTGTATTTATTTGTTTATTATTTTCGTGTGTCCGCTGTTGATAGCGCAGCTATATTTGTTTTGGCATTACTCAACACCTCAGCAGTTTCTTTTTTTGTTGTTGCTGTTGTTGTATTTAATTTTTTTTTTTAATATTTTTTGTTGGTTTTTTTTTGTGTTTGATTTGTCTTTATCGCAAATTCCTTCGCGCTCACACTTTTATTTGTGTTTTTGTTTTGTTACGCTGCTTTGCACACTTTTATACATTTATTTTATTTTTTCTGTGTTTTTATTCTTGTTTACTCAATAATTTTGCACATTTTTTGGTGGTTCGCGGTGTTGTTTTTGTTTATATTCGAGGCTTGTTTTTTTTTTTTTTTGGTTGTTTTTAACACCAAAAAATTATTAAATAATGTTCAGATAATGGCTTTAATTTAGATTATAACAGCTTGGCCCGAGAAATGAGAAGGAAATGATTTATTTAATACAGCTAAAAGAACATACAACAACAACAGCAACAACAACACATACAACCACAGCAACAACAACCAGAACAAGAGCAACTACTTAGGCATCATACGCAAACTGTAGCGTTGTTGGCTTCGTTATAATTATAGAATATATTTTTGATTTTGTTTTTTTTTTTGCTTACGTGTTTGCTGGTTATTTTAAAATTTCGCTTCTAAATTTAGCGCATAATTAATTTTTATTTACATTACAATTTATTTGTTTTTTCTTCCTTCTTATTTTTAGTTTTGTACTTTGTACTTTGTTTTTGTTTTAATTTTATTTATTTTATTCTGGTGTTGTTTTTGTTTTGTTTTTTCTGTTCGCGCTCGATCGTTGAATTCGTTTCTTGAAAACCGCAAAATGAGTTTATTGTGTTGCTACTTTTTTTTGTTGAATTCTTTTCTTTTTTATTCCGTTTATTGACTAAATTAATCATGAGTTAGAAACTGTATAATTTCCTAATATTTGTTATACATACGCGTATAAATGTATTAAACGATGTGTGAGCCATCAAGTCACGTTCTCAGGAATTCGCTGTGTACGTGTTTTTATATTAATTTTTATTTTATTGTTAGATTTTAACGTTTACACATACACAGATATATCTGGACAACTGCTTCGTGAGGAACACTGCATAAAGCGTATAATTCCAGTTTGTTTTTTGACATGTTTATGATTATTATGTAAAATTTACATCGGTGTCCAGTTATTGAGGAATACAAAACTAATCACAATTTGAAACATAATTCGCATTGTGCCAAATATGGAATGTTCGCATTTATCATGTGTGCCGTGTATGTCGTGCACTCTTTTGCGAGGTGTTAACTTCAATGCAAGCTATTTTCAGAATATGCTGAGGTTACTCCTAACAGAAAGTAGATTTAAGGTCTCTGCCAAACTTCCCAGATATAGTTGTGGAGCACTATTTGTATCTTCTCGATTTGTATTTTGTTGTTTTATGACTTATCATGGTTTCTTATGTTCTCTCATCTGCTTAACCATATTTTATGCAATTATTCCCCACTTATACTTTTCTACTATCTCTCTTTTTCTCAATTCTGTTTTGTATGCTGTCTTCCTTACACTTAATTCTGTTCTGCAATATCTTTGTTTCCATTCGATCTTAATCCAGGTCTTATCTCTATTTTTATTAATTTGGTTCTGTTATCTCCCATCATTTTTAGTTATGTTCTATTATATCTTTCTTTAGAAATTATATTCAATTAATTCCCTCTTTCTTAATTCTCTCCTTTTATCTTCTCCAATTATTTTCTATTATCCTCTCTAATTCTTTTCTATTACCTTCTCCAATTCTTTTCTATTATCTTCTCCAACTATTTTGTATTGTCTTCCCCAATTCTTTTCTATTATCTTCTCCAATTCTATTAAGTTCTACAATTCTTTTCTATTACCTTCTCCAATTCTTTTCTATTATCTTCTCCAATTATTTTCTATTATCCTCTTCAATGCTCTTCCATTCAGTTTAGTTCTTGATGGGTTTCTATTGTTTTCTTTTTTGACTCTGTTCCCTTTTTCTAGTTTCTTTATATTTTCCATTATCTGGGGTCCTAATCCTTTTTTTTATTATCTCAATTTAATTAATAATAATTTTTTAATCTATTCTAGTATCTCCCTTTTTTTAAAATATTCTTCCCTTTCTCGTTAATTTTATGTTATTATCTCCCTCTTTCTTATTTTATTTTAGACTACTTCATTTCTTCTCTTGTTGTATCAGTACTTCTTTTGTTGTTGTATCCAATTTCCAACGAGATGGTATTTAATTTTCTTCCTTTGACAGATTTATTCTATGTTCAATGTAACTCTGGAAATAATTCCTGATATCGTCAATATTTGTATTCTGACAATCAAACATTATAAAACAAAGAAGATTTATTAAACACAAAGACTAAAAACTATGAGTCACACCAGTCACGTGCCGAAACATTGGGGTGATGCCCTAGGTTATATACCATCTCCTTAAACAAATGACTTAGTTTTATTATAGAAATCTATTTACTATATTTAACTATCGTGTCTTTATTTTCTATATTAATTTTTCTATACTCTAATTGCCAAGTTTCTAACAATTTATTTTTATATCCTTCCAGTTCCACATCTGGTTGCAATGGTATCTTTTCGCGCCGCTTGGATTTTTCATCATTCAACTTATTGCCGAAGACGCGTTTGAATTCCTATCAAGTTAAGGTAAGTGCGAATGGCTGCTTCCTGTTAATATCTTATCTTTTTTAATTACAATAAATCTCTTAAACCGTGTTTTAATTTGGAAATCCTCTTGTTCACTTCTACAATTCCAACAATTCCGTGTTCGCTCGCGTATCCCCACTCACCACTCTCTGCATAAATTAACAAATTAAATTATCTTCACGTCTGAATGAGCACAACACAATTTTGCCGACATTCGCCACTGATTTTGCTCGGAATAATCGGGAGAGTGAGTCGCATTGTGTTCCTTCGTTCCACCACCTGTCTGCTGGCATACAGAGACACCTTAACTCCTTGTTCGTGTCTGGGAAATCCTTACAAATTTTCATTTAACAACACATTCTCTCTCGGAAACAAACACTTTAATTTCATGCTACATTTAATTGTCTTCTTCTGCTGGTTTGTTGCTTGCCAACCCAGCGCTTCCTTCCATTCCATATGAATCTTCATACCTAGTAGAGATGTATTTTGGCAAGTCTGTGCAAGGACTTTCTTTGTTTGCATTTGGAAGTATGTTTTCTGTTGCGATGGTGGCTGCTGAAAGGATTTCTTTTTGGCGTGATTTCAGTTACACCTTTTTTATACTGCTCATAAGGAAGCGGGCTGCAGTTATCTACTGAGGATACTCAGGACACTGAAGGTATGCGTTATCAAGATCGTATGAAATAGCGATGGTTGGTTTGTTATACAGTGAATTGGCGGACGGTAGTAGCAGGGAGTTATCTTCTCATATAAATGGGTATTTTGTTGAATATAGTTGGTTGAGAGATAGGGTAGGTTTAGCGGTCGCCAGAATTGACCCTATTTGATTGACCCTTTGTGATACCGCTTGAGATACAAGTCACAGGCCCTTTCAAAGGGCTATTGGGAGCTTTTTATGAAGCAGTTGATATGCCAAAGTAGGGCTGTGGAGACAAAATTGTACGACTCCGTCTTTATTATCGTTATTTTTATTGATAATGGTTGATTTATCCATTTACTTATTTATTAGTTTTCAAGGATAGCACGAAACACTTCACGTGCTGAAGATGACCAATATTAGCATGCCTTTCCACCCATATGCTTTCTGCTTCTGACCTACAATCCATCTCGCTTCCAATCCTAAGTAAGATAAGATGACCGACATCCCTACTAACATTAGCTTGATATTGACCGCTCTTCACTTCATTTTGGAACTACCTCTTCCTCCAATATCATTGTCAATTGCATTAATACTGGCATGTTTGATAACCCCCTCAATTTCTTCCCTGACTTTGCCCTCCTTCTTCTTCCATTCAAACACTCCCAACATTGTTGTGTCATAGCAACCAATTCAATTCAAATTTTCCCTGCACCCATTCCAGTGTTCAGCATTTTTTAATCTGTACGAAAATATGAGAACCTAATTTCGAATAATTCTTGGAACATAAACAAGCCGCATTCCATGAACCAAGTAATAGAACACTTTTCCATCCAAGTTGCTTGGCTGTGCTTTGTTTGCTCTCCTACGTTCCTGGGCTTTGTGCCATGGCACAGCAACGAGAATAGCATCATTCGATATTATTCTAAACATCAATATTTTGGCTTGAAATTTTTTTAATTCTTATTTGCTGGAGTCGTTTCTCTGTCGTCAGCATTTATTGGAGCTTCATTCATGAAAACGTGGAACTATCAGTTTTACGTGGTGTGTGCATTTTTGTGGCAAGATTCTGGGAACTTGCTGGGAGTATTTGGCTCGTTCTCATTCAGTGTAAACTATTTTGTTTGTTGCTAGTTTTGCAGTTTCACTTGGAAGACTTGGCATGCAATGTGAACGTTCTTTGTGGTGGTGCTGATTTGATGTCAGTTTTGTGGAGTATTCAATTTTTAATTACAATTTTGTTTTGGGTTTTCGTTGACACAAATATTTGTATGTTTAATATGGATCCTGAAAAATGCCTGGGGTCTTGGACTGAGATTATATGAAAAAGTGTTGAAATGGTTACTTAACATTTTTCAATGATTCCTCGCAGTTACCTTCAGTAACACGAGCATTGTTTGAATGACAATCAATAGAGTCTCTGCGTGGTTCCAAGTTCTGCAATCATAATCTATCTCTAGGCTAGTCTGAATTAGCTGAATAATGGCTCTGGCCCATAGAAAACATCTGCTTCCCCAACGTATTAGAGTAGGTTTGTTCCAAACTATTCCAAATACGAACTAATCTTAGAACGATAGTGAGTTGAAGGATAGTGGGGTTTATTATGTCTCAAAATAGAATAGAGTGGTTTTGTTCCAAAGAATTCGAATGATGACCTGATCAAAGAACATTTTCTTAGAGTTGCAGAATAATGAGATTTCGAGACATGAGAACTCGAAACGCAATGGAGGGGATTTGTTCCAAATAATTCGGAAGAACGACTAATCAAAGAACATTTTCTTTGAGTTGAAGGACAATGGGGTTTAGTATGTCTTAAAACTCAATGGAATGGGTTTGTTCCAAAGATTTCGAATGATGGACTGATTAAAGAACATTTTCTTTGAGTTGAAAGATATTGGGGATTCCGACATGATAACTCGAAACGCAATGGAGTGGTTTTGTTCCAAAGAATTCGAATGATGGACTGATCAAAGAAGATTTTCTTTGAGTTGCAGAATAATGGGGTTTTCGAGACATGATAACTCGAAACGCAATGAAGTGGGTTTGTTCCAAATAATTCGAAAGAACGACTAATCAAAGAACGTTTTCTTTGAGTTGAAGCATAATGGTAACTCGAAACGCAGTGAAGTGGGTTGGTTCCAAAGAACACCTGATCAAAGAACACTCCCTTAGAGTTGGGTTTTACTAACTATATTTTGGATGACTCAGTTATGTGGATTTCTTTCATGATTCATCAAAGAATGTGAGTTTATGTTCTAAGAATATCTCGTATATTTTAAGGAGCGAATATAGTCCTCCCATTCACACATCCTTTGTACTAGAATCTCTACTTTTAATGACTTCCCTGAATCCCTTCGTCGGTTTGCATGTCTATCTATGCATCTATGGGGATCCATAACCTTTATCCTGGCATAAGGACACTACATTTCGTTCTTATTAAACTTGTACCATTGCCTATTTGATCTTGTAATTTATTTATGCGACTTTCTCCATTGCCCAACTTTCCTTTTCAAATCAGCTCTTTTCTGAACCCTTTTCGAGAAGCAACTCTTCTACTCATATACAACAACAATATATTACTTCAGGATATCCTCCCTACAATGTAATAAATTTATTGGAACTGCAGTTTGGCAGCAATTACGTACACAAACTCTACTCTTGTCCTGGGTCTATGCAGCTCCAGCAGTTCAGTAATTGTGTGTAAGGCACTCAAAAAACAGCTGCAAAACTAATTCCGTAACAAACTTTAAGGACCCACTTCACAGTCAATTGAGGCAACTAGGAGCACAACTGCAACATAATCAACAACAACAACCACAACAATGCAAGTATAGCAACTTTGCTTATGAAAAATTGAAAACAAAATTTCCCAATGTACTCAGGAGTGTGGGAAAGAATTGAGAGGAAGTGGGGGTGGTGGTTAGTGCAGCCTCATAACTTGTTCACTGCTTTTGAATATTTTATAAATATTTACACACGTACGAAAATATGCACAGAAAACTATTTGTATAAGGATGAAATTGCATGCCGCCACACAACTTATTCAACCACAATTGGCACCAGCAACGAAGGTACGAGTATTACCTGTCGTTGCGTTGCTGCTACGACGAGTGTATTGGTGTCTAGAAACCCCCAACAACGCATACTTATTACATTTACATCTGCCCCCATGCACTCTCGCCAACAGTCTCGTGGCAGCTGCTCACTCCGTGCCTCCACTTAATACAATAAAGGATATGACGTGTGCTATTGAAAGCTGCAGATTCTATTAGAATACTTTCAGCTCGTCTCTTTTGGCGTAATGCTGCCCTCGAAGACTCACTCCCAATTCGACTATTTTTGTTTGTATGTGTTGTTTCTTTATTATTGAAGAGTACTGCGTGTGTGCGTGGGTGGGGTCTGGAGCTGGGTCGGGGTCGGGGTCGGGGAAAACTAACAAAACTTTTACAATTCAATTTTGAAATGCAGCCAAAAAGGATATGCAGCCAAAAAAGAAAAAAATACAAATACATTCATATACAAATGCAGAGTTACACTGGCTTCCTTGTGCCGTGCTGCTTGTGTGCCTTGCTGCGCGCCTTAAGTGAAACGGATTTGAGCGCTGCCTTCACTATTGTTTTGCTCAGATTTTCCACATGCTGCGCTTTGCACTAAATACACAATACTACTGCATTCCTCATACTATCAGCCACCGCCAGTGCCAGGACTTCTGTGTGTACACTCTGTTTTTCTCGACATTGACTACCAAAATTGAAAATTGTATTGAATTTATAAATATTTAATTCTCTTTTATACAAAATACATGGAAAGCCAGAAGGCAGCCAGCCAGTCAGTCAGCCAGCCAGCCAGCCAGCCAGCCAGCCGAGCAATCTACCAGACAACCGAGAGAGAGAGAGAGAGAGAGAGAGAGAGCAGGGCAGTGCACATCAGATCAGCACAACAAAGTGAAATAACGTACAAAAAATGTGATTGCTGGCTGGCAATGGAGGCTTGAATCTCTCCGTTCTCATATCCTCCGCTCTGCATATCTATCTAGCTATCTATTGGTATCCATATCCTTGGCATTATCCTGACATAAGGAAACTACATTTCGTTCTTATTAAACTTGTACCATTGCATATTTGATTTGAAGTAGCATTGTCTTGTTTCGCTCGCAACCATCTCCTCCTGCTCCTCCTTCTCCTGCTCTTCCTCTTAGTTGCATTACAGTACAGTCCTGGTACCTACGAAAATAGCATTAAGTTATTATATTTCTTCGTTGGCTTGGTTTTGTGTCCTCTCCTCCTCCTCCTACTCTGAAGTATGGCGTAGTATTTGTGCATTTGGTTTGCTGTTGCACGCCAAAAATTCAACAAGCAAATCCTTTTCAAACTACACCAGTGCACGCCAAGGTATTTGCTGATTGAAATTCCAAGAAATGCTAAACAAGTGATGAAGGTATTGAAGTAGCTCTGCTTTTAAACTTTAACTCTCTTAATTTATACTTTTTTTTTAGTGATATAATTGTTGTGTTTAAACTTTAAGCCGTGCCCTCCGCATATGCTGTTATTCTTGTTATCCAGTCCTTCTCTCAGTTTTGTAGAATTTTTACGCTTTTGTTTGCCTTAAGGATTAACATAATGAGCACTCACTGCTGCAGCCACGGCGAAGAAAGTATAAACACAATTAGCAAGTCAACTTGTTCATCATTAACCAATTTTCAATCCTTTCGCTGCGACATTTTTCGCTCAGCAAGTCAAAGGACAGACAGGATACTCACCCGTAGCTTAGGGAAGGGTTGTTTGTTGGGCACTTTGTTGCTTGCTTGTTGAGTTTTTAATCAGCGTATCCATGGCCATTGAGTAGGACATCATCTGTCAACATTCTCCCCGAAACAACGCTAATCATCGCTTGGCTTTATAGAGTAGAGTAGAACAATCCTGGGAAGAAGCGTTTAATATAATTAACAAAGCGTTTAATTTTGACTGCAATGGTGGAGGTACATGAAAAGTGAGTTAGCCAGAGAGAGAGGAGAGGGAGAGAGAATGGAAAGAAACAGTGTAGAGACACGTATTCTGAGCTCAACTACAATTTTAATAGCCTTTTTTTTTGTTTCTATTGGGTTAAAAAAAAATTATGCATCCATCAAAACATAATTTGTTACGCTGCGATCTCCTTTTTTTGTTGCCTTGTGTGTCAAAAGGATTAATTTTTTCCATCTATTGTGTTTATTAATTTGTGTTGTTCAGCCGGGCAGGCACCCTATCTTTTTCAGGCTTAAGTTGGATTTTGGAAAACGTGTTTTTTGTTGTATCAAAATCAAAGTTTTTTATTCAAATTTTTTATATTTTTTGTTTTTCTAGAATAAAAGGGTTCTTCTTAACCCCAAACTAATAACGAGTTTTTTTGATGTGCTCTTTCTATATACTTTATATATATACTGTTTGTATATACAAAGAGAACTATTATTTTTCCTTATAATTTTATAGAATTATCGTCTCTTTGTTTCCTTCTATTATCGAGTTTGCATACTTTTCTTCATGATTGATTAAACCTGAATTTTGAGAAGCCGCAGCGTAGCTTTTGCAGCTTCTCGCATATCCTTTCCAGTGCATAGTTTATCAGCTGAAATACATACATTTTTAAGTTTTTGTTTTGATCTACAAAATGTTCCAGCTTTCCAGCCGCGGTTGGTGTTTATTTATTCTTTTGGCATATATTTGCTATTTCTTTTTATTGTGCGAATCATATTTGTTATATATGAATTTCAAGAAGCGCCACTTTGTCATTCATCATACTTACAAGTCCAGCGTTTTGAAGAACTTTCCATATAAATACTTAGATATATTTGTTTACATGATAATAATAGTAATAATTATGCATTATTCAGAATGTTTGTATAACTATTTCTCTCTCTTGTGGGTCTTTGCAACTTCTGTAGTGAGCATTGAACGGTATGACCACTTTTTAAGTGTGCGTACCGATGGTCTAATGACCCGATCAGTCACCTATAAGGTTTCTAATGATGTGTCTTCGTGTTCTAAAAAGATGGTCCGTTATTCTTGTCCTTATAATTAGGCCACGTCGTTCTCGAAATGGCTCTTATCGCAGTGATTTTACACCTCTTCTGAACCGTGCGAAGGAAGTGATTATATATATATTTACCTAAACAACGGTTAGAGGACGTCCACGTCCATATATGAAAACAATTGGTCAGTTTCTAGCCTCTTCGTGCCAGCTCGTCGGTTGCGCTCAGTGTTCCTATACCCCGGAAACCAGAAGAGGGATACTTGCAGAGGGATACTTGCAGAGGGATACTATATAGAGGGATACTATATAGAGGGATACTATATAGAGGGATTGTATATAGAGGGATTGTATATAGAGGGATACTATATAGAGGGATAGTATATAGAGGGATACTATATAGAGGGATACTATACTATATTATTATTATTATTATTATTAATATATTTTTATATTATTCTTATTATTATGTTGTTCTTATTGTCTTAGTTTATTTTTATATTGTTATATTAAATAAATTTGTGTTCAATAATTGTTTTTATCGTATTTTATTTGCTATTGTAAACTTAATAAAGAGTGGTGAAAGGTTGAGGAGAGTTGCCGAGCTTCTAGAGCAATATTTCCGAATGCACGTACCGTTCTTTCTAAGTAACTGAATTTTATTATATATTTATATATATTTTGTCAATATTTTGTTACAATTTTATTGAAGTCTCCAAACTCTCCACAAAATTTTGGAAATCTCCAAACTCTCCACAAAAATTTTGGAAGTCTCTAAACTCTCCACAAAAATTTTTAAAGTGTATCAAGTGATATATAAGCATAATTTCTATAAATACGTGCTACGAAACATTCTTAATGAGTGTAGAGTTATTTCACAGCTTTTAATTTATATAAACTTTGAACATATGAATGCATGTATTATGTTTTCGTGTTATTTTAGAAGGACATTACAATTCTACACCAAGCTTTTAGATGTTTCTTTCATATACTATACGTGCCTCTGTATAAACATATCTTTATTCCTTGCCTTAAGCTTATATTATCCTTACTGGGCTGTGTATTGTGTTTCCATGTTATTTAAGAAATATCTCCTTATTCTACTCTAAGCTCAAATTTTCCCTTAATACATGCCTCTTTTTTATTGTCTTTCCATGTAACTTACTTTAGATCTCCTTATTCTTCTCCTTAAGCTTAGATTTTCCGTACCAGGCTCTTTATTTGTGTTTTCATGTTATTCCAGAAAGATCTCTTATACTTATACTTCAAGCTTAGATTCCCCTTATTACGTGCCTCTCATTATTGTGTTTCATGTTACTTTGGAGGGATCTCCTTATTAGTCTCCTTAAGTTCAAATTCTACTTACGTGCCTCTGTATTATTCCTTGCTACTTAGAGTCTCCTTATTCCTTGCTACTTAGAGTCTCCTTATTCCATGCTACTTAGAGTCTCCTTATTCTTTATTTTAAGCTCTCCTTATTCTTCAGTATAAGCTTAGATTTTCTTTCCCTTTCTATTATTGTTTCCATGTTACTTAAGAGAGACGTCGTTATACTATTCTAAGTTCCGAATTTCCCTATAATACGTGCTTCTGTATTATTGTGTTTCCGTCTTGCTTTAGAAGCAACTCATTATTCTTCGCCTTCAGCTTAGATTTTCCTTATCTGTGTATTGTTGTATCCATGTTACTTAAGAGAGATCTCCCTTTTCTACTCTAAACTCAGATTTTCCCCTTGATACGTATATCTCTATTACTATGTTTCAGTGGTACGTAAGAAAATTTGCCTTATTCTTCACTCAAGCTTAGAGTTTCCTTACAAGGCTCTGTATTATTTTGCTCCCATGTTACTTCAGAAACATATCTCAATTCTACTGCAAGCTCAGATTCTCCTTAAATACACTTTATATGCCTCTTTTTAGCCATGCCTCTTTCTTATCCCTGCCTCTTTTTTATCCATGCCTGTTTCTTATCAATGCCTCTTTTTTATCCATGCCTGTTTCTTATCCATGCGGTCATTCTTAGTCATCTTAGCCTCTTTCTTAGCCATGCCTCTTTCTTATCCATGCGGTCATTCTTAGTCATCTTAGCCTCTTTCTTAGCCATGCCTCTTTCTTATCCATCTTAGCCTCTTTTTTTAATTCTGCGATTTCCGACATATTTCCTAAATATCTTTATATCGCCTTCCTTTTTTTCCCGTCTCTGGTAAATCAAAACTGCATTCGTCATGGTAATCGCACAATCAAAAAATCGTTTTGAGAAGTGTTTCAGCAGCAATTTCTGCTGCATAATGACACTTCATCCGAGCAAGTAAGCAACGAATCAACGAACCAACCAACACCTTCGACATCAGAGCAGATAAATTTAGTTTTTTATTAAATTTTTGTTGATTTCGTGTTTCCTTTTTTGTTTCTCCTTTTATTTGCAACTGCAGTTTTGATTGTGAATGCTGCCAAAAAATGAAAAATACGAAGAAGTGAGAAATAAAATGCATCACTCTGAAGTGTGGAGACTTACTTGCCTGAACATCAAGTTGCACTTACAGCCAACCGCCACTATACTTAAGTGACACTTCTGATTGATTGCTGCTTTGCTGCACTCCACTCCACAAAAGTCAAAAAGCACACAAAAGCAGCAGCGCGCAGCAGCAGCGCGCAGCAGCAGCGGCAAATGCTGAAATGGCTTAAAAATTGTTTGAAACGCCATTTGCTGAAATTGCCAAAAAAAAGAGGTTAGGAATGATGATGGTATAAAAAATATATATATAAAAATTATTCATCTAACATTTTCAGCACTGAAATGGAGATTAAACTTTTCCTTCTATTTTGTTTTTTTTTTTGGGTTGGCGGTGGTGATTTTGTTGTTGTTGTAGCTTGACAAGGACTTGACAGGCAGTTCACTTGTCGCCGCATGGCGTGGAGTGACGTTGTTGTGCAGTTTAGGGTTTCAGCTGCGACTCTGGTGCTGAGGCCCCACCAACTACTTTCGCTACTTTATTTCTGATTGCATTACTCCACTCTAATCGCATTTGGAGACCCGCATGTGTGAGTGTTGATGGTGTACCTAGGTCTGTAAACTAAAGAAATATTTATGCAAAAATTGTACGCAAATTAAATTTATCACATCTCTCCACTTACCGCAATACGCACGCCATGACGCGCCCTGTGCCACACCGCGTCGTGTTGTTGAGTTTTGGTTTTAATGTCGCTCATACTCATGCTGCTCATAATTCCCTTGTCACGTTTGGTTTTGTGCTCCTCTTCTTTTTGTGGCTTTTTTGTTAGTATTGTTTTTAACTTGCAACAATTTGCAGGCAGCTGCTGCTGCATGCATACAAAAAAACTTTACAACAATTACCACGCCTCCTGCGCCAACTTAGCTTCACAGGTATGATGATGCACACAGCACAAAACTGCATTGCTGCTCCTCTCGGTAATGTAGTGCGGACTGGAAGCGATGCGGGTGGGGTGTGTGTTGCTGCTGTCTGTCAGTGTTGCTGATGGTGTAGCAAAATTTGCGTTTGTTGTTGTTGGAGTTGCTGCTTCTGCTGCTGCTGTTACGTTTTGTATGTCTGCATGTCATTTTTTCGGGTAACATGACATTTATTGTAACTGCCAACAGCATCACATCCCCACGTCGCTTTATGCCAACCTATCCAATGTTGTTGTCGTCACTGCCATTGCCGCAGTCGCAGTCTCAGTCATTGTTGCAGCTACTGGGTGCTGTTGTTGTTGTTGTTGTTGTTGTTGTTACCGGCGCTGCTGGTATGGTTAGTTACCGGTGTTTTTGCTGCTGTTGTTGTATGTTTTTTGATGAGCTCTGCTGTGTTGTTGGCGCTGTCATTGTCAACAGCAGGGTACCTCTGTGCAGTCATTGTCATGGGTACGTTTCTCTTGGCACTTTTTTGTTGTTGTTGTGACTTTTTAGTGGTTGCTGCTGGTTGGTTGTTGCTGCTGGTTGGTTGTTGTTTTCCCCCCTCTTTTAATAACCCATTGTTGTTGTGCATTCGCACAATTTTCGTTGCTATCGTTGTTGTTGTTGCTGTGTGTATTTTTTTCGCTTTGCCATTTTTATTGTTTCAATTCATTAATTTTGTAATTTCTCTTTAATATTCGTGTGAACACTTTGCTGGCGATTATCATATTCAAATTGTTCCAAGTGCATTTTGCTATCAATTGCAATTTGTAGTAGTGTGGGAGTATTTGGCAAGTCACAGGGAAATTTAGCTTGAAGTCGGTTCAAGGTATTCATTTATTTCGACTAGTAACATCATCAAATTTTGTAGAGTTGATGGAGTGTTGTTCTATGAGCCTTCCATACTATTCTTATACATATTTGAAATACAGATGAGGTGTCTTGAGGTGACCCTTATATAGTCACTCTTTTACACAAATCATTTGATATTTGATATCATAGGATTTGTGTAAACCACCAGTTATATCTGGTCCCTACGTAACTGGAGAGTTGGAAAATTGTTGGTGGAGAGTCCTGGTGGTCATATGGACGAGTTCGAACTCCTTACTTACATGTAGGTTAGGTTAGGTTATCGTGGTAGCCGGTCTACAGACCAACTCACTCAGACCACCATGGGTCCTTTGTGATACCACCGCGTAACAACGCCCCTCTCATTTACACGTCAAATCATTTCGAAGCCCTAGTAAAGCGCAAGATCTGTTTGACCTTCGCGCCATACACTTCTGTACGAGAATTAAAAGCGTGTTTGCCTAAAGAGCCCGCTCTGCTTCTAGCCAGAGCGGGGCAGCTACAGAAGAGATGTTCCACAGCCTCCTCATCCCCACAGCTTCTACAGTATTCATGAGAGAATACTCCCAGCCTGAAAGCATGCCTGTCGAGCAGCCAACGTCCAGTTATACATGTCACGAACTTAGAGATATCTTCTCTGGACAGTCTCTGCCTAAAAATTAGGCATTTGGCGGCACCCACTTCATCCAAATTGTTCATACATCAATATCACTTTGGATTCCCCTGTTTCATTTGATATCCGTATCGTCCGAATGGTTTGAGGTTTTCTTATAGAAACTAGACGAATTTCTTATAGAAACTAGACGAGTGGGTAAGGGTAATGAGAGTAATGGTACACGACAGCTACTGTAAAAGTGTGATGGAAGAGTGGCAGGCCGGAGAACCGTCGAAGAAGGAGATATCCAAGCTCTCAGGCATTGATGCCCATTATACTATAGGAGTACTTTATCTGATCAAAACATTCTGCATTAAAGTGTAGTATTACTATAGAATTTCCTCCTCTCTCCTGCCAAGATTTTTCTTAAATATACTTTCTAATATCGTCTCACATCTGTTATCCATCCTCTCAGTTCCTACTTTTGTCACATCCTTACTATGCACTGCCTCATCAGCACCTCCTCTCCTTAGTGTTTGTTGGCTCATGCACCTCGAATTAATCATATTTACAACTAACTCTCCACCTCATCTTTCTGCTGCATCTCATATCTTGGAGGAATATGCCAGTCAACTGTTCTGCAGCCGTGCGTCTACATTTTAGATTAAATTAAATGTGCACTGCTCTGCGCTCTGGTTGGATGGATGGTGGCTGCCGCTGTGTACGTACCTCGTACCCAGTTGTGCCTTGACTTGTCCCTTCTATCATCAGCCAATTCTCTCCACTTTGTTTTTGATTATGCCAAATAGCATTTTCTGCAGTATTATACCCGCACTTTCTGTACACTGCGTCGTTTTGCTGTTGTCGTTATTGTTGTTGTTGTTGGCCTTTTATGAATTTTCCTATCCGAAATGCGATTACAAAATTTAATTTCGCTTCTTTGGCAATTTTGTGGTACAGCTTTAGAGATTGTTCTCCTCCTCTGCTTGGCGGTTGAGTTTGGAGGCTGGCTGCTTGCTTACGCTGGCTGCTTGCTTACGCTGGCTGACTGGCTGCTTGGCTGACTCCTTCATCAGCCGCCATTTACAGTTGGAGATTATTGACCTTTAAAATATCTCCGAGTTTGTTTTTGTAGGGAAACATGGAATTTTAATGTCATTTTAATATTTAAGTTGCATCTTTTGAAATTAGTTTCTGAACTTTTTGTTTGCAGCCGCCTTTGTTGAACAAGTCATGACGGCGGCATAGAATTCTTAAGAAGTTTTCGGGAAGAGCTTCTGAAGTGTTCAAGAGAGAGGGAGAGAGTGAATAATTTATTTATACCATTTCCATTATAAATTTTCGTTGTGTTAATTGCCGTTCCAACGCATTTTTATTTTAGATATCCTTATTTTATATTTGTAGAGAAAGAAAATATAGTGCAGCTATTTGCGATCTGACTCTGATATGATATATTTCCATAATTTATGGTTTGTTAATGAATCTTCCAGATTCTCATTAATCTCATAAAAAAAGTCACCTCTTCATGAAGGATTTTGTTCACATTCCGAAACGTCCATATTCCGCAAACTTCTGTGGTTTTTTGTCGCCTTGTCTTGGTGATGATTATTTATTATCCTGCTGGAATCCACCTACCTCAGGTATGGATATACCAAAGGGATTCGGCTCGTGCTTTTTACCTATTATTATAATTATTCCTTGAAAAGTCATTTATTTCTACCGTTCGTAATCAATCTTATATTGTCATAATATATTTCTACTATCACTTACAACTAAGCTAAAAATTTGTGTTATAATTCTGTGCACTGAATGTATTCTTTAGTATCCCTCAGGAATATTTTATTGTGCTTCATAATTATGTGAATACGAAACGAATGGAGCGTTCATCTTCCTTCTCATTACTTCAGATCATTCCACACTAAGCTATGCATCGGATATTTGTAAACGTTTCACTAAATCCGAAGCAAAAATCGAGCCTTCGTCTCCTCATTACTTGAAATCTTCCCTCATTAAGGGCTGTTACGGATATTTTTAAATGTTTCTGTCTACTACACTCTTCACCATTCTCGTTGTCATATTGATTTCCTCTATTAATATTTCTGGAACTTTCTCAATCAATTCATTTATGGGAATGCAACTCCATTAATTCATTCATGACAACCCAACTTGATCGATCACCAACTAGAAACGTATCTAGTATTTTTTCTGTAACTTCCTTACATAATTTGGCATATTTAAGAACTCTTTCGCAAGGGATTTGTATTACCTCATAAAACATTCTGGATAGTATGAACAGAATACGCTTCCAATTTTTGACCACAAGTTTTGTCATGGCTCGTTGTTCCATGATCGTTTTCAATAACAACGTATCTCGTTTATGCTTTTCTTTGCATATATTTTCTTCTGACAACATTTTCCTTATTACAGTGTCGTTAATTTTCAATATATCCCACGGTTTTATGAACAATTCTTTGATTAGACTCAATCTTGAGGGGACAGCTTAATCTGCCATATCTGTTCTGATCTCACTAACTTAAGGCGCTCTAGAAGAGAGTGGTTATACTGGATAATAGGGCTCTTTAGGTAAAAACGCTTTCATCATGATTTGTTTGATGTCGCACGGGAGATCAAACAATTCATGCGCTCTATTAGGGCTCCAAAATGGTTTAACGAGTAAAAGTAGAGGTGCAGTGTTACGCGGTGGTATCGCATGGACCAATAGTGGTCTGAGAGAGTTGGTATGTAGACTGACTGCCACGAAAACCTAACCTAACCTATATTTGGTAAATAAGTTTACAAAACTTGGGTGGATTATGATTTCATTCATTGCTTTAATTTAATTCCTAAAAAAGAAATTGTTCCACGATTGATTTTAATGCCAACACATCTTCTCTATATTAGCTTCTTCTCTATATTATCTTGTTCTCTACATTGAATTTTTCTCTATATTATTTTCTTCTCTATCTTCTTTCTTATATTATATTCTTCGGTATATTACCTTTTTCTCTATATTATTTTCATATCTATATTATCTTCTCTATTTTATCTTCGTCTCTATATTATATTTTTTTCTATATTAGTTTCGCCTCTATATTATCTTTTCCATATTATCTTCTTCTCGAAATTATCTCTCTAAGCTATCTTCTCTATATTATCTTCTCTATATTATCTTTTTCTCTATATTATCTTCATCTCTATATTATCTTCATCTCTATATTATCTTCTCTATAGTATATTCTTCTCTATATTAGTTTCTTCTCTATATTAATTTCTTCTCTATATTATCTTCGTCTCCAAGATATCTTTTGCCCTATATTATCTTCTCTATATTATCTATATTTTGTCCTTTTCTATATTATCTTCTTCTCTATGCTATTTTCTCCTTATTAGCTTCTTCTCTATATTATGTTCTTCTCTATATTATGCTCTTCTCTATATTATCTTCTCTATATCGTCTTCCTCTCTATTACAATCCTCTATATCTCAACCCTTATCACTTTTAATAGCGTTCTAACGAATCTTCAAGCTTCTGATAAAGGATATATTTTCAGTGGGTATATTTTCAGTGTCTTTCTTAAAAACCAAATAGGATCCAATTGAATTGTGATACATCTTCTATATGCGGGCTTACGGATAGTTGTGATAGCTCACTACGGATTCTACTTTTTCTTGCCTGCATGCACCATGACTTAAACTTTTGTCCTTCAGTGGTAGCATCCGAGTAGTTCCTCTGCTGACCTTCAGTGCCTCTGCTATTCTCCAACATGTTTAAGAGTATGTGCCAATGTCGCCAATTAAGTTAACCATCAACATAAATCATGTTTAGTGTGTTTTGTCCTTCATTTGCCTCTAATTACCGACTATTTAGAATTACATTTTTCTTTTTATTGATTTTTATTATTTATTTACTTTTGTCGAAACCACTTCAAGCATAAATCTCGACTTGATGACTTGCTGGCTTTGTACAGAATCGTTTGCTTCACTGTGCTGCGGCGCTATTGGGGCATCAGACATCATTCCCCAGCAGCCTACACGAGTGATTTGTAGCTACTTTGGGGGGACCCTGTAACTTAATCTTGTACATAAATAAATACGAATATTTATTAACGAATTTCAACGCAGTTTTCAGAATCACTGAGCTACACATGTGAGTATTTGCATTGTGTACAGAGGCAGCAGCAACAACAACAACAACAACAACAACAGCAACAGCAACAACATTGCTTGGAGCTGTTTTTATTACCACAAACAACACCCACCATTCTAGACACAAAAGCGGCTTTCAAGTATTTCGGTTTGGTTTGGTGCGCCAAAGGCTTAATTTTAATTTTTTTCTGTTTTCGTTTTATTAAGTTATAAAATTAATTCTACATTGGAGCAGAGCAACAAAATCAATAACAATAATTTGTAAATGAGGTCAATTCGGCGCGACATTTACATTGTTTGTGCGGTGGCTGTGCCTCTTTGGCTGCTGTCGTCCCTGCCCCTGCCATTCCGTCCATCCGTCCGTCCGTCTCGCATGCACATGAAACACATTTTTCCTGCAACATGTGAGGCAGTTCTCTAGTATGAACAGTATGAACAATATGAACAGCACAGAGAATACAAAAAATCACACTTCAACAGAGAATTGTTTATGCGTCTGTGAGATTTCATGGCTCGGATTTGTTTATTTGTTTACGTTTTTTTTATGTTTTTGCTTTTTTACATATTCATTGCTCGAGTTAATTAAATTTAAAACAAAAACCACAAAGAACTTGTGTACTCACTCGCATGTAAACTCAATGAACCGATGCAATTTCGCTTGCTTGGCGATCGTCAGTTGAATGCCTGATTTATGGCCTGGCTTGGCTTGGCTTGGATCGGCCTAGCAAAGTGGCTGCTGTGAACTTTGTCTTGTCGGTTAAAAATGTTTCTTTATTGAAAACAAGTATCTGCGAAATTTTGTGAATTTATGTGAATTCCAGAGCAATCATGTGTCTTCAGGAGCATAAGTTGCCATATAAATCCTCTTAATATAGGCTATGTTCCAGTTGATGAGAACTTTCAAGTTGTTTGCTATAATCCCTATATAAGAAAGATATGAATTGTAAAAGTGGTACATTGGTTGACTGGTTGACTGGCGAAGCTCCATTAAAGCAGTCAAGACTGGATCATCGGTTGTAGCGCCAGAAGAAAAGAAGAATAAGAAAAGTGGTCGATTCGGAATCTTTGGCAAGAGATCAGAAAATTTGACATTGAAGATAGTTTTCTTGCTCATCATGAAGGGTCAGGTTCCGCAGGAAAATGTTTTGTAACTGGTGCGGTGCTAAAGGTCAGGAAGAGTCCATTTCAGCACAGGAGTACGTTTCAGAACAGGAGTACCTTTCAGAACAAGAGTACGTTTTAAAACAGGATTCCGTTTGAGAGCAGGAATACATTTCAGAACAGGATTCCGTTTCAGTACAGGAGTACATTTCAGAATAGGAGTACATTTCAGAACAGGATTCCGTTTCAGTACAGGAGTACATTTCAGAATAGGAGTAAATTTCAGAGCAGGAGTCGATTTCAGAGCAGGAGTCGATTTCAGAGCAGGAGTCGATTTCAGTACAAGAGTACATTTCAAAACAGGAGTACATTTCTCATCAACTTTACACAACCCCATTGACATACAATATCTGGAACAAAATTTGAGAAATTAATTCATCGAGAGATTTCCAAAATAACTCCCACAATTTAGTTCGACAAATTGTAATTTCCAACAATGAAAATGTTCTACGAGTATATGACAAGACAACAATGGTTCACCTGAAGAATTGTGTCAACTCATGATTAAAGAATCTGTCATATGAAGTGCTGTTTTTGCAAAGCGAAATTTGTTGAAAATTTTTTCACATTATTGTCAAAGACTGGATTTTTACATAGCGAATTGTTCCATTAAGGATCGATGATCGGATCCTGAGTTCAAAGTCTACTCAAAGGTTTTACTATACAAACCTGGATCAGTTTAATTGGAACAGAGTTATTATACCAGCGTTATTAGAACAGAGTTATTAGAACAGAGTTATTAGAATAGAGTGATTAGAATAGTGATTAGAACAGAGTTAGAATTATTAGAACAGAGTTACTAGAGTACTCTTCTCTTGTTCTCTTTTTCAGCGTCTAATACAAATAATTGCTAGGCTGAAGAGTTCATTTCCAAACATTTTCGAACATTATTTTAGAGTGTGTGATTTTTTGTAGTCATTTGGATTTTTTTAAATTCAATATTTTTTTTTGTTCTTTTATATATTATTATATTTGTTTTTATTTTTATTTAGTAATTAAAATTTTATAAAATTAATAATTTTTATTTTTTTCAATCTTTGTGATTGTTTTTAATTGTATTATATTTAATTTAATTTTCTATTTTACTACATATTTTGTCTAGTTTTATTATTATTTTTTTATATCTATTTTCCATTATTATTTGTATTTTTATATCCATTTTTATTATAATTTTTATTATTATATATATTTTTATTTTTATACCAAATTTTATTTTTATACCTAATTTTATTTGTATTAGTATTTTTATTTTTATACCAATTTTTATTTTGATAATAATAATTATTATTATTTTAAATATATTGTTAATCGATTCTCAACATCCGGTTGAAATTTCAGGACCTTGAACTCGCTAAAAAACAACTTAATTATTTGATTTTAAATTAATAAATTAATTTTACAATTTTTCTAACTTTGTAAAAAATTTTTTATTTTTATAATAATTTTTTACTTTATTTTTATTTTCATATATATTATTATTATTATTATTTTAAATAGTTTTTAAAATTTTATTTATTTACGAGTATATTTTAAATTTTTTTTCTGTTTTTATAATAATTTTTAATTTTTATAATAATTTGTTTTTATTTTCATAATTATTTTTATTATTACCAATTTTAAAAAATATTTGTAAATTTTGTTTTTAAATTAATAAATTAATTTTACAATTTTTTTCTAGTTTTATTAATAATTTTTTGTTTTTATCATAGTAATTTTATTATTTTTATTTTTTTATTACCAATTTTTTTAAAAATGTTTGTATATTTTGTTTTTAAATTAATAAATTAATTTACAATTTTTTCAAATTTTTTTTATTTTTATAAAGTTTTATTGTATTTTAATTTTCATAATTATTTTTATTATTACCAATTTTATGAAAAATATTTCCAAATTTTGTTTTTAAATGAATAAATTAATTTTAAAACTTTTTCTAACTTTATTAATATATTTTTTATAATTATTTTTTATTTCTTATAATTATTTTTGTTTTTTTTATTATTAGAAATTTTTATTTAAACAACTATTGTTGTTTTAATTTTATTTTATGGAATTTTTATTATTTTTTTATTATTTTTTATTTTAAATTCATTTTTAATTTGCCATTTTGTTATTATTTTTAATTAAGTCATATTTTTATACTTATTGTTTTTAAATTTATTTATATAATTATTATTATTTTTAGATTGACTTTAATTTTAACATAATAAATTTTAAATTGACATAATTTTATATTATCATTATTTTATATTTTATTATTATTTCTTAATTATTTTTTTGAATTAAACTTTGATCAAAAAGCGTACAATACCATGAGATAAATATTTATATACTTAGGTAGGCTACCACTCCTACCTACCTACCTAAGTAGGGATTAACGTTCTATTTAATGGAATAAGTAAGGAAACAATAAAAGTAGTGGGGTTAAAAAAAATAATAGTTAAAACACCTCCCACTTCTTGTACACCTCTTGTGTTTTCTTAGACTACCAGAGGTTCCTCATGGTCTTCTTTCCCACTAATTAATCCAAGCCGGTTTCCTTGACTGTGGTTTCGCTAGATGGTAGATAGGGACGGGGCAGTAGGAATCTCATGAGTCATTCATGCTGGTCACTATTTATATGACGAGCCACTTGCGGCTTAAAACAGTCATTTTTTATATATTTTTTATCTCCAGTTAAATTTTTTTAGAATTTATTTAAATTGTTTTGTCAAGTCCGAAAACATTAAATTGTGTTTTAAAGATAGCTGCCATTTTAATGTCTAAACCATTTTATTGTTAAATTATTTATTACCGCAGCTGTCTGACAGTTGAGCGGCTACTTCATCTCCACGCCACTCAACTCAGCTGAAATGTCAACGTCTTTTTCAACATGCGTTCAACAATGCGCAGCTAATCACTCTAATTGCGTTAAACAAAATCGATATGAACATGCTTTTTACTTAACCCCCCCTCCCCCCTTTGTTTTTAATAATTTAAAAAATGTGTGTGCAATTTTCTAAAAAGATTTTCTGTTTGTTTGTTTGTTGTTGTTGAGTATTTTTATATTTATGTTTGTTTTATTTAAATTAAAAATGATCGATAGTCATCCTTGAAATGTGCTTATTTGTGCACTTGTGTAGGACTTGGTGTTGTTGGCCGGCTGTGTTGAGCTGTTAGTGGTGTTGTTAGTGGTGTGGTTATTGGTGTTGTTAGTGTTGTTGTTAGTGTTGTTGTTGTTGTTGTTGTTGTTGTTGTTGTTGGAGCACTTTTTAATGTGGCCACGATGACTTAATTTTTAAAGTATGTAAGTTCGTTCATACTTCGCAGACAGCTGGAGCAGATCATTGCCTTGTTCTCTGCCATTCGTTTATTTTTATTGTGCACTTTGCTTTCCGAAAGTGCCAGCACACGGTCCAGACGCATCTCCCGCCACCACCCTTCACTCGCTCACTTGCCCCAAAATCACCACGAGCAAACATCATCTTCGGCTTAATTCTCATTAGTCTTCATTGAGTTGACAATAAATCTGCTTAATGTAGAAATAATTTTTGTCGTAAATTTTAGCAAAAATACTTGCGAGAGTGACTTTTATGCAATATTTTATTTATGTTTGAATGGTTTAACTGTGTCAATAATCTGTGCTAGTACTCCGTGACCCCCGCCCGACTGTTGTATGCCTCTACCTCTGCCTCTGTAGCTGGCGAGTAGTTGGCCGACTACGGGCCTCGATGTGGCGCGCATGAGGGGCAGAATTGATGTACGCGCCTGAACATATTTTCCCATTTTCACCCATATCTGTGTGTGTGGATGGATGGAGCGGAGCGCTCATTTCCCAAACTAAGTTTTTTGGAAACTATTTTGTACAACAACCGAACAACATTTAATTTCTATTTGTTGACTTTGATTTATTTTTGTTTTATGTTTTTGGTTTGTTTTGCTTTGCTTTATTTGTTGTTTTGTGTGTCGCTGTGCAATGATGTCAGTCGCTCAGCGTAATTAGCCTGCATTGTGCCCCAACATATGCGATTTCTGTCGCCATCTTCGTCGTTGTTCGCGTCGTGGTGGTTGCCGTTGCTGTTGTTTTTGCAGCCAGATTCAGTTGAATTCATTTGTTGTATTTGTTTAAGTCGCAAGACAGATTTATTGTTTTTCGCTCGCAGAGACTCTGCTCTAAAGAAATTCAATTAAATGTGTTGTTGTTCATACATGAAACGGCGAATGTGTGCGCGCACCACCCAAATATTTTGTCAACTGGCATAGCGAGAGATCACCTCCTGCTCCACCAATAGCACAGCAACACCATCTCCACCATCTCCACCATCTCCACCATCATCAGCAGCAGCCGCACCAGCAGAACTATCGCCATCGCCATCACCATCACCTCCCACACCCACTCCTGTCGTTGTTGTACTTTGGGTCGCTGTTAAAAGTGTTTCTCGTTTTCAGTTTCGCTTTCAGCTTTTGTTGTTGGACTCGTGGTGTACTAATAGTCAGTCATATTATAAATTGTCAGAGTTTTGCGCGTGAAGCGCCCGCGCACGAAGGCGTGAAATGAATTATTATAGTATCTCTGGAAAGTTTGATTCCTCCAACGTTAATTAAAATAAATTGCTTAATTTAGTTTTGGTTCTTTTTGTTTATTTTTGCAAAATTCAACAAGAAAAAGCGAAGAACTTTTTTGCCTTGGTTGCCGCTGATTTGGTCGAGTTTAATGTCTTGAAGCGTTGGCAATTAAGAATTCTTTTGGGCCCCCGTAATGCTGGGCAATTAATTGTTGTATACTTTAAGTTGAAAACTGCCATTATTATAATTTTGTTTTTATAAAATTAACTTTTACTTTTGTATATTTTTTGTTACTAACATTAGCAACCTTCAAGAGAAAGTCCATGAATCACTAAACCAAACCACACACAGTGTTAGATGGGACAAATTGTAGTTGTGTTTTAGGCCAGTTTATTGACAGGTCAGTGATCTATGATGCAAGTTTATTAGAAGTTGACTGATCAATTTATTATTATTTATTATTGACAGGCTAAAAGAACACTGCGACCTAAAAGATCTATTGTGCAGCCTCGTACCCAACTAAAACAGTCCTAGACTGTTTATAAATCTCGTAACTGCTGTGGGCTTAATTTTAACTAGGTGATTTGGAGATATGAACCCACTGCCTAGGTACTTATGTCTGCGTCTTGCCACCGCTGGGCAAGTGCACAGAATGTGTTCTGCCGTTTCCTGCTTCTCTTGACAGAGTCGACAAGAATCGTCTTCTACCACGCCTATTTTCTTTAGGTGGTAATTTAGTTTACAGTGTCCTGTTAAAAGTTCAGTGTATAGTTTGATGTCATTTCTGCTGAGGTTTAAAGAAGCATCTACCCTTATGTGTTCAGGATCAATGAGTAGTCTCGACTGCCGCATGCCTTTTTGGGCTCTCCAGTAGTTTAGCAGACTTCGTTTTTCCTGTTCGCACAACAAGTTATTTGTGAAGCTACTGTTTACCCCACAGAAGGGTTCTGGGCCTATAAAGGCAGTGTCTGCACCCTTTTTTGCTAAAGAATCTGCCATTTCGTTGCCCTCATGTCCCTCGTGTCCCGGTACCCACATTAGCGTAACAGAGTTTCTCGCTGCTAGGGTATTGAGAAGTTTACAGCATTCCCAGACCAGCTTTGATTGGAATGAGAAGTTTATTAATGATTTTAGAGCTGCCTGGCTATCTGAGAGTATGCATATTTTGGTGTTGCGTGTACCCCTGCGTAGACATTCTCTAGCACATAACTCTAAAGCGTGGACCTCCGCCTGAAAAATGGAAGCTGTTTTTCCCATTGCAATTGCTTTTTGGAAATTTGGCCCTACAATTCCAGCTCCTGCACTGCCATCTTCCATTTTGGACCCATCTGTATACCACAACTGAGAGTCCTGTTTTATTGTTATTTCCTTGTTTCTCCAAGCTGAACGGTCACTGATGACCACTTTGAATTGCTTTGAGAAGTCTAATTTTCTGTCCATTTTGTCGAAGACCATGAGGCACGGAGAATTCCAGACAGTGTCCAGAATCTTTGCGTGCCCCGAAAGGTTGCCTTCTTTAAGATGGGCTAGATTAGGTAGCCTTAGGGCCGCGCTGGCCGCCATCCTTTTAACTACAAGGTGTAGAGGAGTCAGTCCAGTGATCACTCCCAAAGCTAGTGTGGGGCACGTTCTCATTGCTCCCGTCACACTCAAACAGGCTATACGGTGAATCTTGTTAAGAGTCCTCTGAGCTCCTGTTTGGTTGACTTTTGGCCACCATACCAACGACGCATAAGTAATCATTGGTACTATTATTGTTTTATATGACCACGCCATCATTTTTGGCCGTAGTCCCCATGTTTTACCGTACAACCTCTGGCAAGCATAGGTTGCTCTTAAGGCTTTACTAGTTATGTATGATAAGTGGTTTTTCCAAGTTAGAGTTTTGTCCAGGATTACTCCCAGATATTTCATTTCATTGGACATTGTTAAGTTTGTGGTCCCTAAACTTAAAGTCCCCAGATTCAGTTTCCTTCTTTTGGTGAAGGGTACCACGTTTGTTTTATTCGGATTTATCGATAGTCCTTTCTCCTGACACCAGTTTTGAGTGATATCAAGAGCTAGTTGCATGCGATCTGTTATGGTAGAGTCAAACTTGCCTCTGACCATAATTACCAAATCATCCGCAAAGCCCTGAATTTCGTATCCGATTATTGACTGATCAATAATCTTATCATTAATTAAAATTATGTAAATTGAAAATGTGATTTCTTCTTCAAGGAGAGCAGCTGTAAAGTAGCAGTTAAAGCCACGAACTGAGTGTCCTTCGAAAAGATTGAAAACTCTTCAGCAGTTTAAAACTTTGTGAACAACTCTGAGGCCTACAAAGACATATTTGTAACATATATGAAACGATAGGTTAAGATATCAAATGAGCTCTAAAGTAGGGTCTCTGAGTGATACCCTCAAAATTATGACTGGAGGACTCAACGACACCCATTCTCTCAAATTCTCAACAAGTAATTTCACAGCCCAACTGACAAATGTTTCCTCCACGGTAATCTTCATTAGTGGCTTCTTGGTCTGCCATCAAAAACATCACCAAAGAACTCAAGTTCAGTCTAACTTTCGAATTCCTCAACAACCAATTTCACAGCCAAACTGGTAAAAGTTGTTTCCTCCATGGTAATCTTCCATATTGGCTTCTTGTTCCGCTCTAAAACTTTCTGGTTTAACGATAAAAAATATCACAATGAACTCTCTCCTTCAACACTCAACCAAGGTGCAAAGCTCCCAAGGTGCAAAGCTCCCAAGGTGCCCAGCTGCCAAGGTGCCTATCTTTCCCTGCAACTTACCCCTCTGCAGGGTTGCCTATTTAGTTCGCATACTTGAGTACATATTTTGGTGTACTCACCTATCCACTGCCCGTCACATAACTCCACACTTCCAATCTATAATTGAAATCTTCACTTTTCGCGGAGTAGTTTAGTTTTTCTCGCCATTATTTCCCTACCAGCGCCCCACACTCCTTCTCTGCGCCTACGAGTACCACAACTACAATTCGAAACAAAGTATTTTTTTCATATTTTTTCTATTTGTTTATGCTACGCGCGTATATTTAATTACCCGAATGTAGGTCAGCAATATTTATTTTAAATAACAATGATTTTTTAGTGCCTAAAAAAACCATAAACTTTTAATTTAGTATAATTTGTTCATGCGAATGCAATGATATATTTTCTCGCATATTCTCATTCCCTCATTCCGAGCGGAGTGTGCAACTATTCCACAATTTATGCTCAAGTGCAATGCAAAAATATGCGATTTTCTGTCGAACAACACAACCGAGACCCCCCCTCGCGAGCAACATTTGCTTAAATTCTCATTGTGGTAGTGTTGTTGCTGTGGGCAGTGTTATTGGTGTTGTTGTTGTTGTTGATTTTATGAGGAGCGTTACAACACGCACGTTTATTTCTTAATATTCAAATATTTGCAATACAATTTATTAGATGTTTTTTTTTCCTTTGAGTTTCCAGGCAATTTTAATGCCTTCAGCCTAATTTTCGTTTTATATAATATAAAAAATTCAATAAAAAACTACAATAAAAAACATTATAAAAAAAAACAAAAAAATACAATAAAAAATACAAAAAATACACCAAAAAATTATTTAAAGAAGATATTAATTTAAAAAAATAATAGTTAAAAAAATAATTTTAAAAAATAATAATTAAAAAAAATAATAATTAAAAAAAGAATAATTAAAAAAATTATTTTAAAAAAATAATAATTTAAAAAAATCATTTTAAAAAAATAATTTAAAAAAAATAATTTTTAAAAAATAATTTTAAAAAAAATAATATTAAAATAATAATAAAAAATAATAAAAAATAATATTAAAAAAATAACAATAAAAATGATCATAATAAAAGAGAATAATAAAAAATATAATAAAAAAGATAATAATAAAAAATATAATAAAAAAGATAATAATAAAAAATATAATAAAAAAGATAATAAAATTATAATAAAAAATAAATAATAAAAATATAATTAAAACATTTTAATGAAAATATAATTTAAAAATTTTTAATAAAAATATACCTAAAAAAAATAATTAAATAAAAATAATTTAAAAAAATAATTTAAAGAAAGAATTTAAAAAATAATTTAAAATATAATTTAAAATATAATTTAAAAAAATAATTTAAAATATAATTTTAAAAAATTATTTAAAAAATTATTTAAAAAAATAATTTAAAAAATAATTTAAAAAATAATAATAATAGAAGAATAATAATAAAAAGATAATAATAAAAAGATAATATTAAAAAAATAATAATAAAAAAGATAAAATAAAAAAGATAATAATAAAAAATATAATAATAAAAAAAATAATAATAAAAAAGATAAAATAAAAAAGATAATAATAAAAAAAAATAATAATAAAAATGTAATAAAAAATTATTAATAATAAAAATCTTATTGTAAATATACTTTAAAAAATGTTAATAAAAATATAATTTAAAATATATAAAAATAATAATGATAATAAAAAAAACAAAAAACAAACGTACATTCTGAAACAAAAAAGAAGAACAAAAAAAAGATTAAAATAGAAATGAGAAAAAATTAGTTTCTTTTATTGTATTTTTTTTAAATATATTTTTGGTTTTTATTTATTTGGGTGTATATTTTTTGTAATGATTAACATATTTTTGAAACAAATTTTTGTATTATCATTTTTACACAATATTTTTTTTTTTAATTTTTATTCTAAACATTTATATTTATTTAACTTGGTTTTATAGCAATATATTTTTTATTATTATTTTTTCTAAATATTTTTTTGATTTTTTGATTTGTATTATTATATATTTTAAATTTTTTGTACTATTTTTATTTGTTATTTTTTTATTGTATATGTTTTTGTGTTTTTTATATTTTTTGTGGTTATAATTTTTTATTGTGTATTTTATTATATTTTTTGTGATTCTTATAATTATTTATTGTGTCTTTTTATATTTTGTGTATATAGTTTTTTTAAATTTTTTCGTAAATTTTTTATTGTTTTTTTCCTTGGTTTTTTTTTACATTAAAACAGTAGAAATTATAATACAGGTTTTATGTAGTTTAATTTTTTGTAATTTTGTGTGTTTTTGGTATTTTATTTAAATTTTTCCCTTTTTTTATTTATGTGCTTTTAAAAAGATTTTTGTTGTCTTTTTTTATTTGTATTTATTTTTGATAATTTTTATTTTTTATTTTATTATTACCACTTATTGTTTTTTATTCATTATTTAATTTTTTACTTTATTTTTAATTTACTTTTTTACTTTCTTTTTAATTTACTTATTATTTTTAAAAATTAATTGGTTGTATATTTTATATATTTTTTTATATCTTCTGTTTTTTCAAATCATTTTTTCGTCTTTTGTTTTTTTCAAAAAAATTTTTTTTTAGTTGGTTTCCTTTATGGAATAATTTTGTATATTTTGTTTAGAATTTTTTTTGTATTCGTTTTTTTTATTGTATTCATCTTATATTTTTTTACTTTTTATACTACATACAAGGATATAAAATTTTATCTCTGAGGCAATTGTGATAGTTTTCTCTATTCCATCCGAGTGAAGTTAGTTGCACTTTGAGTTTAGGAACCTTTCTTTTTCATAACTGAGACAGGCAAACAAGCGTGTTGAAAATACTGTACAATTTTATGACCAAAACGCATCAGTTTCCCTCATTTAACCCCGTTGTGTGTTCCCTTCACTCAAACTATTACAATTGCTTCTGAACTTCTTTTGTAAGAGAGTAGAACTTCTACTTCTATACTATTTTGGAGCGCGTTGCTTCTTGGGTGATTGTATCAAAGTCCCCACCCCCTTTTCGATATATATTATCTTGGAACTCTTCTTTAAAGAAATCTGATATCCCTGTTTGGTCCTCTTAAATTTTGATTTTATTATTTACACATTTTATTTATAAAAATTCAAAATATTTTTTAGTTCGTCGTCTTCAAATCAGTCCTTTTCACTTGTCCCTCCCCTCTTATTCGTGCATTTGCTCGTTTTGCTTCATAATCAAAGAGTGTCTACAATTATCTGCGAACGTGACAATATTTTATTATTTTCAATTTATTTCACTTGTTTTAATTTGGTACTGGCTGCCAAACATGCCACATGCAACATGACATCAGCAGTCGGCAAGTGTCTTCGTGCATGCCTCAACCGACAACTGAGTGCATTGCATACCTTCATACTCCTTGATGTGCTCTCCACAATTTTGTGGTTTTTTACAGTTGTGAAGAGACGAGGACGGAAGTAGTTCCTTACAGCACCAGCACCAGCAGCAGCAGCACCAGCAGTAGCAGCAGTAGCAGTAGCACAGCAGTCATTGCTCGGAAGCTTCTTGACAGCATTCCTGGGTGTTATTAACTTCACTGCTGTGGCTGTGGTGCCCCACTCGCCCGGTCGTTCTGGTGGGGTTTAAACTTCAGCAATGTATTTGAGTGTTTCCAACTGCAACAATTGCACGTAACGACATTTTTGGCTGTTCTCTACTTTTTTGTTGGTGCTGCTGATATTTTTGTTGCCTGCTTCCTTCACATTTTGAAAATGTATGAAATATTTAAGTAATTTTAGGTTCTTATTGTATTATATTCGTTTTTGGCATTCATTCATTCACACAGCAATAAGGAAAATGCAATTTACTGCTTAAAGAGGTAAAGGCGACGTCGTGCATCGTCTTCTGAGGAGTAGGGGTCATTGGTAGTAATCGCGGTACCACTACCAACTTCACCGCCAATGCCAATGCCAGTAGAAGCCACAGCCGCCTTGCTTCGTTTGTCGTTTTGCCACAAGCAGACACTTTAATTACCGGCAATCATTTATCATATTCTCTGCAAGTAACGGTGCCCATTTTACACTTGCGCTGCGTTCCCCTGGCAGTGTCATAATCTCTCCACAGGGTAAAGTGGAGTTTGACGCTTACGCATTTATTTTAGTTTGTGGAGAAAGAATAAGTTATGAATTTTTAAAAATCCCTTTGCGAATTGTTTTTGCTACTGGCACAAACATGTTTCCTTGTTACTTGGAGTCTCCGGTAAGTGTGCGAATAATCTCAGGGAACTGTTGACTGAAAAAGTAGCAATTTTCTTAATTTATTATGATTTTTTTATCCTCAAGAAGACAGGCTATTTGACGTTCATTGCCAGATTTTCTAACAATAAAGACAAGTTTTAGTTGCAAGAGCTACAGTGTTGACAGATTTTAACCAGAAATGTCAAAATTTTCGTGACAATCTAAAAGTCTCCAAAGTGTAGAGTTCAATTCTAAAGTTAAAGTAATTGAATTTCAAGGTATATATATACTTTTTTTTTAAAGCAATTTACTCGATATCTAAAGTTTTCAAAAGTCTCCACTTGGGAGAGTTTCAGATAAAGTGGTAGTTTTATCTGTATATGAATCCTTGTTAAAATGCAATTGAAATTTAAATAAAAAACCAAAATGTCTCGAAAAGTGGAGAGTTAGTTTTAATAACGAAATTTGCTAATTCTTAGCATATATAAAATAAAATAATTCCCACGATATCTGCAAATTTTTCGGAAATCTACATTTCGGAGACTTTATATAGTGTTAGGATTTTTGTGTATCTTGAAGCACTTTTCTATAATGTTTTACAGGTCTCCAAAAGTATAGTAGTAGACTTAGTTTTTGTAACATCGAAAAAGTTCTCCAAAAGTGTGGACTTAGTCGTAGACAACGAAACGGTCTTTAAAAGTGTAGAGTTAGATTTTGTAACATCGAAACGGTCTTTAAAATTGTAGTTTAGTGTTTGTAACATCGAAAAAGGTCTTCAAAAGTTTAGGGTTAGTTTTTGTAACATCGAAAAAGGTCCTCAAAAGCGTAGAGTTAGTTTTTGTAACATCTAAAAAGGTCTCCAAATGTGTAGACCTAGTCTTTGTAACAACGAAACGGTCTTGAAAAGTGTAGAGTTAGTTTTTGTAACATCAAAAAAGGTCTCCAAAAGTGTAGCCTTGGTTTTTGTAACTAGATTTGCTAATTTCTATAATATATAATAATAAAATAACTCCCGCGATTTCTGCAATTTTTGCCGAAGTCTCCAATTTGGAGAGTTAATAAATATGATCGTATATATATATGAAGCCTTGTTATAGTTTGGGCATATATGGTACCTTTTTAACGAAAAAGTCTCCAAAAGTGGATACTTCCGTTTTATAACCAAATTTCCTAATTCTTAGCAAATATGGCAGAGTCCTACAAAAGTGGAGACTTTAGCTTTATAACTACATTTCGTAATTCTTAGCATATATAGCTGAGTTTTACAAAAGTGGAGAGTTAGTTTTTATAAGTAAATTGCTTATTGTTAGCATATATAATAATAAAATAATTATCTCTATTTCTGCAACTTTTTCCAAAGTCTACACTTGGAAGAACTTTATATACTGGGAATTTTATCCAATTTGGGCATTTAATGGTTACTTTTTAAGTACCAAAAAGTCTCCAAAAGTGGTGACAGTTTCTTAGTTTGTAGCATATATAATTGATTGTAAAATACATTAACCGAGTCCTCTTCTGTATTATGAAGTCTCCAATTTTCTAGAATTCTTATGTTTTATTCAAAAATATATTCAACATGATATTGTTGCAATATTCTGACGTTATCATGATTGTCCCTCCAATCCATCTCCTCTGTCCTCTTCATGTTAGTTATATTGCTTCTCCCACATGATTCCGTATTCCCATATCCTGCGCCACCGTGGTGATTGCTTTTCTGTACAAATTGCATGCTTGCACCCTCTTATCGCTTGCTTAATGATCTTTATTGTATATTAATGTCAATAGCTGAGCACAGCAAACAAATTTCCTCAGACAATGAATTTGCTGGATTAATAAAATTTAAAACAAATTCATGTTGCTGTTCCCTACACCCAGTCAGCAGCAGCACATGGCACAGCAGGACATTATCAAAATTACTAATAGTATATTGGCATTATTTGGCATTGTGTTTTTTGTGGACTTCCAGCATAGAACACTAGCATTTGATGCCCAACTCTGGGTACTTGTGTGCGGTGCCACCCGCCTGCTGTGCTTTTATATGCAATCCTACGAAAATAATCAGAAAAAAAGGAACAGAAGAACTTTATAGACAATTTATTTGCCACTTAATATCGATAAAGCTTAAGTATGGTCGTTCCGTGCGGCAATATGCAGGATGTGCCACACAGTAGTTGCTGCATGTTCCCTTTGTTGCTCGCCTAGGTATACCAGAAAATATCAATTGCTAAAAAAGTCCCAGAAATTACCAATTTTTAAGAGCATTTCTTGAGTTCAGTTACGTCGAGCGACCGAGCATCCTGAAAGAAATCTGTTTTATGTCATCTGCGAAGCGCCGGAAAATTTTGCACCTTACACCAGCTGGTGTTGGTGCTACTGCTGATGATGCTGATGTTGCTGCTTTGGTACTGTTGCTGTTGTTGCTGTTGTTGCTATTGGTACTCTTGTAGCTGCCTCACTCATTGGTAGTACTTGTGACTGTGACTGTGGCTGTGGCATTGGCCTTGGCGTTGCTTGCGCTGCTCTCTGGCTGTTTTGTTATTGTTGTTGTGGCTGCTGTGGCTCCGGCCATGACTCCGACTCCTCTGGTTTCTATCAATGTAATACTTTAAGCTTATTTTATTACCATCATTATTGGTTGTGAGATGAGATACTTACAAAGGAGCGTACAATAGTTTTCTTTTTTTCCTTCTTGTTCTTTGCTTCTGCTTTGAGCCCTTCTCTTCGCTTCGCTTTGGTTTTTTGCGTATTTCAGTCTGGTAATATACGATTTTTTGCGTGTTTTTCTTACCGTGTTCGTGTTGTCATTATAGCCATTCATTTGACATTAAACTAAAGACAGTTTTTCAATTTTCCACACAAATTTTATTACCAATTCTTGGCGTTAGTTTGGTGGGTTTTTTTTTATGTTTCTCATGAAGGAGTTTTTATAGTTTTGTTTGCGTGGCTATTTGAAGTTCTGTGCCAGTGTTCATGGAAGTGTTGAGCGAAACGCATTATTAGGGAGCAGGATATCGCCTGTTGCTGATTTTAATTTCAAGAGAATTCATCTACGTGAATGTTTGGAGTGGTCTGATCATAGTTTATTTCTGGGTCTAGGCTCCCACTCAGTGTTTTCATACCCTGTAGAAATATATGACCTTCTGTTTAATAGCATTTCATTCAGACTCATGCTTAACCACATTAGTGTTTAGCTCTTCTGGCCTGCTTTTCTATTTCCCCAAAGTGGTCTGCAAAGTTTTTTACAAATTCTTGTTCAGCCTCAAAACTTTTAAATTGCTTAATTAATTGTTACACAAAACAGTGATTCAGCTTGATTTGCTTACTTACTCGTTTGCTCTGCTATTTGTAAATTCTAATTTTGCATAAAAACAAATTAAAAACTTTCTGATTCGTTCCAAAAATTGCCCAAGAGAAAGTTTTCGTAACATTCTTTTCCACGTTTGTCCTTGTTGGCCTTCCCTTTCTGAGTTTTATATTCCTTTCATGCTTCTTACCATGCCAATATACCCTAACAAAGTCACTGACCTGACCCGACTCGACCCGACCTTATCCTGTTCTGTTCTGTTCACATTAACATGCATCAAAAGTTCAAATTAAATGCTCCATGAGGCAATAAAACAAACACCTGCCAAACGCATTTATTGCCAGAAATATCCTCACGAAGCAAAAATAAATTAAATCAATTTGGTTAGCGTCGAGCTTCGATTGTGCTGTGAACCCGCACAAACCAATCAAAAGCTTACAATTGCGGTCATTTATCTTGGCTGAAATTGATATTCGTCGAAAAGAAGCGCCAAATTACTAGGAAAAATATACCAAATTTGTTGTTGTGCTATGCCAGACAGTTTTCACAATACAAAAATATCCTGAACTTACTGAAGGACTACCTCTCTACACACACTTACAACGCGATGAGCATTCACATTAAACGACAGGCTGGCAGGCAGGCAACCGTTTGCATATTGTGAGCTTTGCTGCTACCCCGTTCAACGTGACGTATACTCAACATTTCAAACTGATGTGAAACTGTGAGCTCACACTCACACATATACTGGGTTTGCTTCACCCATACACCCATATAAGTGGTGCTTCAGTCTGCAGTTCAAAAACCTTATTAAAATGTCTTCACTCTGTATATACTCCAGGACGCCATAAAATTACAAAAGCCTCCTTTCAGGGCTTACTGCTGCACTGAGGAGCTCACAGAATATTCAACTCTGTCTGCTTACGTTCGCACACTTACAATCGCACCTTCGTCGTACCTCGTTTAATGACCATAAAACACAACGAAATTCGCACAATTTCCCCAAGGAATTACAAAATCGCATTCATTCTCATCACACGAAACACACACCAAGCCCAGGCAGCCAAGTCACGCCACATCAGCAGCCCACCCGGCAAACCCCAACCAAATTTATGGTTTCCTTGGCAAAACGAAATTTTCCCACGCACATTTATTTGACAAAAAGAGGCCAAAGAAAGCAAAAAGTTTGCCCAAAATGCCAAAAAAGGAAAACAAACACGGAGGCCAGGCAGGCAGTCGGCATGTCTACATTCCAAACATGCTCCAAGGAGCCGTAATGATCCTACCAGGGCAAGGTCATGGCACTTTTGCCAGAGAAACAACTCGCGGCGACGGCGACGACAACGACGTCACTTCATGTTTGTCAGTTCAGCCCTACAATGTCTTCTTTTGTAATTCAGCCAGAGCTGTATTCGGTGAAACAAAATCAAAAACAAAAACAAAGTCAACAACAACAACAAAATCAACAACAACAACAAAATCAACAACAACAATAATATTAGAGGAATTTCTAATACACAAACATAAAATGAAATGGAGAAATCGTAAGGATATTCCGAGCAGCAAGTAGGGTTTATTAATATTTGCGCCCCGTCAGAGCAGCAGGCAAGCAGCAATGCAAAAGCTTTTCATACATTTTTCCATTCTTTGCTTACCTACTCGCGCCTTTGTCTCCACCCAAACTCCCCACCACGCCGACACGTACTCGTACACTCGTATGCGTGCGTACGCCTGCCTGCCTGCTTCTCGAGTAATGTGCACGCCGCCACCTCATCGAAGTAGAGCCTAAAAGCCTTGTCCCCGCCACACACTACCCAAGGGCAAGTGCAAGGACATTAAATGTGTTGGAGTGTGCTTCATGGCCATGGCCATTGTCACGGTCGTTGTGTTTGCAGGATACTCGCAGTTGGATGCCGGCATTTCACACTAAGTCTGCCTGTGTTTTTGTGAGTGTGGTAGGCTCATAAGCCTGCGCTCGCTCGCAGTATCTCTCGTGTCTCCTTTCCGTAGCAATCGCTTTTCATTCATTATTCAAACAGGAGGGAGTGAGCGTGTATCCGCGCGTATGTTGTGCAGACTTTTGAAAGCTTTTGCAGAGCCAGCTTTTAGGCGCATACACGCTCAATTTAGGCCGCATTCTGATGAGTAGGGGATGCGCATGCTAGGTGCTCTCTCTCTCTCTCTTTGTGGCTGCTCTGTGTTTGCTGTTCTATGTGTTTGCTTCTCAATGTGGGGTGGCTGCTCCCTCTTTGCTGCAGTTTAGGCGCCGGTTTAATGTCCTTTTAAAAGTCGGTGTGTATACAGAGCAGCAACATAAGTGGCGGTGGCTGACGTGCCAGGCTGCATGTTTTCATGTTTTTCGGTATACCTACTATCGAGCGGCGTTGAGGGGGTGTGTGGTTCCGTAGGTTGGCGTATGGGTAGGTGAACTTAGGTATACGAGTTATGTACTCGTATTGTTTAGTGAATGGGTTGGGGTAGGTTCATGCATCGCTCTGAAATTCCCATGAGTAATGTTCAGCATGTGGTTTTTATTTTTCTTTTCCTAACAAGGATTCAGTTGTGTTTTTGGTTTATGTTTCATGCTTAGTCATTCTAATGGCTCATAGCATTTGTTGTTGTAATTTTTTTATGAATATGTTTAAGCATTTTTATACAACTGCTGTTTATGGCAGCATCCTTTTTTCCTCCATACTATACCAGTAAATCTCTGAAGTCTCAGCATTGAAGTGAACTTCAAGTCTCGGCATTGCAGTGAGCTCTTACTTTTCTTCTACTTTACTCTGGCCAATCAGACATGCTTTCTGTCAATTACACGCATTGCTTAGTTAAACTGTTTCTTGTGAAAACCACACTCTAATGAGCAGAGTAATTACTCGCTTCATTCAATCCGTCTCCGTAATTAGAACGTGAACATTTGTCATGTCACAATAGTGGTCATGGAAATGTCAACGTATCCTTGTTGCTGTTGATATGACTGATTTTTTCCTGTTGTTGTTGTTTTCCTGTGCTGTTTTTCTAAGAAACTTTAATATAACTTTTACTTAATTTACTCTTGTGTCATGTCACATGACAAGGCGACTCCTACTTTGAAACTGAGCTGGTCATATACAAAGGCGTAACAAATGTAAGGCAACTGGACTGTGTGTTGGGCCAACGATGTAGGTGAGATTGGTATGAAAGGTCAGTGTCTCCAACTTTGGTGTGGGACGAAAACGGAGTGAAGATAAACTATTTGAGTAAATAATAGAAAAGGTTTAGTTTTCTTACCATTCTGATGAAGATGATCCTGTGAGAGATCCTTCTCACTATTGTTAGCTATGGCTTCATTCATATTCACTGACATGATTAAATCTCCCATGTTAAGGACATCTAGGAATCATAAAGTAGCAATGTTCCTCCATTCAAGCGATGAATCTAAAATTTACTCAATTTATGAACTATAGGCTCTTCCTTGCCTGTGATGGGGTACGTGTTCTATTTACTGAATATATTTGGAGCAGTCAAATACTTCATCTTTATACTTTATTATTATCTTTAATCTTCAGGCTCTGACGTTGCTGGTCTATCGGTTGTTTTTAATGAAACATTGTTCCCTCTTCTTTAATCCATCCACTGAAATTCATTCTAAATAAATGCTGTCTTCTGGAGTGTTAGCAATGTTATCCAGTTAAAGGACTATCTCCAAATTATGGACTATTTATATTTCGAAGTATTTTACAAAGGATTGGTGTCAATATTCTTGCTGATGATCCTCGTCAATGTGATATTTGCACTATTATATAATTTAGTAGAATTTTTTAAGGACTAGTTTGTACATTTTTCTTAGAGAGCACGGTCTGAATGTTTTTTAACACATTTCTCCAATATTTCTTTTTTCCTTTTTGTTTTATTCTTTTCCTTTTTGTTTTATTTCTTTCCTTTTTCTTTAAATTTTTTCCTTTTAGTTTAATTTTTACTTTTTTGTTTAAATCTTTTCCGTCTTGTTTAAATTTTTCCCATTTTGTTAAAAATGTTTCCTTTTTGTTAAAATTTTTTGTTTTATTTCTGTCCTTTTTGTTTAAATTTTTAACTTTTTGTTTAAATTTTTTCTTTTTTGTTTTATTTCTTTCCTTTTTTGTTTTATTCCTTTCCATTTTTGTTAAAATTTTTTTCCGTTTTTGTTTAATTTTTTCCCTTTTTTGTTTAAATTCCTTGTTCTTTTATTTTTTTTCTTATTCTTTTATTTTTTTGTCATTCTTTCTCTTGTCCTTTTTGTTTAGTTTTTTCCTTTTTGTTTAATTTTTTTTCTTCTTGTTTTATTTTTTCTTATTCTTTTATTTTTTCTTTTTATTTTACTTAATTTTTATCTTTTCCTTTTTCTTTTAAATTTTTCTTATATTTCTTTCCTTTTTTTAAATTTTTCCTTTTTTGTTTAAATTTTTTCCATTTTGTTTTATTTTTTCTTCTTTATTTTATTTTTTTTCATATATTATTTTTTTCTTATTCTTTTATTTTTTTGTCATTGTTTCTCTTTTCCTATTTGTTTTGTTTTTCCTTCTTGTTTAATTTTTTTTCTTCTTGTTTTATTTTCTCTTAATCTTTTATTTTTTCTTTTATTATTTAATTTTCTTCTTATTGTTTAATTATTTTCCTTATTGTTATCTTCTTGTTTTGCTTCTATGATAATTACTCTGTGTGGTTGCTAATGTTGGCTGCGGTCATTATCATCAGATTAATGTCACATAAACCATTTTGCACTTACAGCTATTACGAGTACATTACCCCATTCCTCTCGGCCCCCCGCGAGCTGGTGAATGAGTGAGTGTCTTTGCTGCGACACAGTTGTGCGCGCGGATATTGTGTTAAATGAAGCTTGCAACATTGAATCTCCTCCTTTTTGCTGTGCATTTTGTGCGGGTTTGTGCGATTGTGCCAGTAATATGACAATTTCGCCAGGCAAGCAGCATATGTGCGCGCGCTCTGGTGTCATCAACTGCTGCAGTACACACAGTAAGCTGGAAACTTTTCTCCTCCGGCCGTTTGCTAAGACACAGAGTAGGGAGAGTGTAGGGAGTTTGTGTGTTAGTGGAGATGTGCAAAAAGTCTTCGTCGTTGTCGTCGTCGTCGTCGTCGTCGTTGTTGTTGTTTTCGCTGTCGATGGCGGTGTCGGTGTCTGCAGCAAACTCTCGCACAAGACCTTTACTTATAATGATTAATGTTATCGTTTTTGTTTGGTTTTAATTTCTCAATGTTTGGCGAGTGAGTATCTTCTTTTTTTTCCTGTGCATTTTGTTTTTCTGCTCTTTAATTTTTTCCTTATTTTTTTGCTTGTTTATTTCTGCTTTATTTTATTATTATTTGTGGCCGACTTCACTGCCCTGCACTGCGCTGTGCTGTGCTGTGCTGTGCTGTGCTGAGTTGTCTCTCTGTCTTCGTGTCTCCTTTGGCGAAAAAATGCATTTTAATTTTCTTAAATGAAAAATTTGCCCGCTTGACAGTGATAAAATGTATAATTACAGCAAAATCTTTGAAAGTGAGAGTTTTTCTTTGCCCCCCTCTACGGAGTGAGTGTGTGTGGTGGTGTGTTGGTGTGTGTGTCTGGCTGCTTGTGGAGAATTGATTGCATTGATTTGCTGCAGCAACTGCAATAGCGGCAATTTTCATAATTAATGAGACTCACTCGCGGACTCATGATGCGCTGCGCACAAGGAAAATAAGTTCACAAAGTTCAATCTTAATGATAATAATGAGCATTGTTGATGATGATAGTAAACGTTTTCTTTTCATGAAATATCATTAATCAATTTTTACTTTCAAGATCCGCAATTGGGTGCTCGCTTCTCTAAAGAAAGTGTAAAGGAACTCCAAATTTTTCCGAATCATCTCACCCATCTTCATTATTTGAGAGCAAATACCCTTGAATTCCGATTAGTTAGAGTATACTTCACCCATACCTTCAACAATTTATAGCTGCATAGTGTGTCGAGATTTCTAAGTACCGTGGTCCAGGTTGTTTTGTAGCAGGGGCGATGATCCTTCATCCATTGATAACGTTCTTTTGATTTATATTGCAATACTGTTGTGTTCCGTGGTCATTCTTCTGCATTTTCTAATTGAATCGGCTTTCCTTCTATTCTCCCAATTTGCTTCACACAACCAATTTTACCTATTCTTCTTTAGAGCTTACGCCCCCTCATCCATTGATAACACTCTTTTGGTTTATATTGCAATATTGTTGTGTTCCGTGGTCCTTCTCCTTCCTTTTTGAATTGATCGCTTGTTCTTCTGTTCTCCCAACTTGCTTCACACAACCAAATTTACCTCTTCCATCTTTAGAGCTTACGCCGCCTCATCCATTGATAACACTCTTTTCGTTTATATTGCAATATTGTCCTTCTTCCTTTTTGAATTGATCGCTTGTTCTTCTGTTCTCCCAACCTTAAAGCCTACACACATGCCTCCAACATACCATGCCATCCTTTTATGCATTTACCTGGTTGTCGTTTTTCATCAGCTTTGCATGTGAAAAGCTGCAATTGTATAGCGCTGTTTACGGGCGTGTGAGTTACAGTCGTCTGGGGATCTGGTAAACCTCGAATGATTCGGGAAACTACATCCGCAGACATGCTTGTGTCCTGTTCTGGTATTGATGGTGTCGCACCAGTTATCATTCAAATCACTTTACACAACATTAAATCCGGAAAAAGTGTTCTCTCTCCAACACTTTCCCTGCAACTTGAGTTGCAGAAAAGCGATAAAAATTACATGAAAACAACGTTAAAAGGCATAAAACACAAAAGGACATTTTTATTTACGGCCAAGAGGGGGGCACCGTGATTAATGATGTGTGTACTGACTGAGTGTGTGGCTGCGGTTGTTGCACAATTGCAGTACTCGCAAAGTCTTTAAATACCGTTTTTTCTTTCCCTTCATTTTGATACATTTTGTTGAATTTTTTAAATTTTGTGTTTTTATTAAAAACAATTTTTTGTTTTACTTTTTGTTTTATTGTCATTTTTCCCTTCCACTGTCGTCTCACCGTTCGTTGTGTTTTTTGTGTCTTTGTTGTATAACAATTTTTTGCGCACGTTTCACCGCCGTCGTTGCCATTATTTAATTAATGACCCACGCCAGGAATTAACGGCGACTTTCGAGCGTTTCGTGAAATGCCAAAAACCGCCGAAACAAGGGTGAATCTCTTTAAATTATTTTCGGTTTTTTATTTATCTTTTGTTATAAATTTTTCTGTTGCTGTTGTTGTTGTTGTTGTTGTTGTTTGTGTGTTATTTCAATTTAATTGTGATGAATGAATTGCATTCTCGGCCTGGCAGCGAATTTGCATTTTCATCATATACAACAGGAAGTCATCAGGAGGGCCTCAGTCTGGCAGGCAGAGATACAAAAATTTAATTTTCAATTTTTTTCTCTTTTTTTTTGTAAAGTTTGACAATCGATTTAAAGACTCATTCTTGATCAAATCTTTTCTTTACTCATTAATTATAAATTTTTTGTTTTTTTTTTTGGAATATTTTATGATGAGTTTTTGATGGAATATGTCGCAGTTTTATTTTTTCCCTCTCAGAATTTAACTTGAAATGTAATTAATCATACTTTTCTCTTCTTATATTATTTGCATATATTTTTTGCTTGTTTAATTTATACTTAAAAAACATTTTTTTATTTTTTAATTTACCATTCTGATATTAGCCTTTTGTAAGGATTTAATTTATTATTTTAATAATTTTTGTTGTTTTATATTTTTTAACATTTTTTTAAATATTTATTTATATTTTATTTTATATTTATTTAAAATTTATTTTATATATTTTGAAATGTGTTTTTGTATTTTCTGAACATTTTTTTATATTTTATTTTAATTTTTCTTTAAATAACTTATTTTGTATTTATATTTTTTATAATATATTTTGTTACTATATTTTGTATTTTTTACAATTTTATTTTCTATTTATTATATTTATTTGAAATTTTTTTTTAAATAATTATTTTATATTTTTTTAAATATTTATTTTATTTTTCTTTAAATATTTATTTTTTTTTAAATATTTTTTTTTATATTATTTATTTTATTTAATATTTTTTATTTTATTTTATATTTTTATTAATTATATTCTATAAATATTTATATTTTATTTTATATTTTTTTAAAATATTCATTTTCTATTTTTTCAAATATTTATTTTATATTTTTTAGTTTTATTTTATATTTTTTAAAATTTTTTAATTTATATTTCATTTTATATATTTTTTAAATATTTATTTTATATTTTTTTATTTTATATTTTTAAAATTTTTATTGTATATTTATTTATATTTTATTTTTTGAAAATATTTATTTAAAATTTTTATATTTATATTTTAATTTATATTTTTTTTAATATTTATTTTAAATTTTTATATTTATATTTTATATTATGTTTTTTTCAAATATTTATTTAAAATTTGTATATTTATATTTTAATTTATAGTTTTTTTTAAATATTTATTTAAAATTTTTATATTTATATTTTATTTTATATTTTGTTCAAATATTTATTTAAAATTTTTTATCTTTTATGTTACATTTTAAAATTTAATTTTTATTTTATTATTTTTCATTTTATATTTTTTGAAATCTTATTTTATATATTTTTTATTTTATTATATTTTACATTTTATTTTATACATTTTTATATATCTTTTATTCTTCTTCCACTTGAAGGATTTTAACTCCAACGTCGTTGCTTTTTATTATGTGTTTACACGTTTCCTTGCTCTTAACTTCCCCATTCTCTCTCTCTCTCTCTCTCTCTCTCTCAGTGTGTAGGTGTGTGTTTGTGTGTGTGCTTTTGTAGTCCCCTTTGATGCATTAATTTCTTCGTATTGAATGAGCAACATCGTAGCCAGTTGCAAAAATAAACAAATAAATAAATAGGTACGCATCTGTGGGGCTTAGCGCTGCTTGATGTGTCTTCATTGCTTCAACGCTTTTGATGAAAGGCGTTAGACTGTAAACTATGAGATACAATGACTTTAGCGTAGGTGGTAGTAGGATCTGATTAGCATGAGTTTTATTATACTCAACAGCAATGAAGTAGGAATTGGATGCTGAAGGCGTTGTGTGATGAAGGGGACTACCAACAAACGAAGCTTTTGTACACGTAGCTGGGTATTTAGAGTATAGTTTAGTTTTCTTTTGAAATATTTTATTATCATACTAATTAGTTCTGAAATTATATACTCAGACATCGAACAATGAAACGATTAATGAATGATTTTTTATTGAATATATTTAATTTCTCCAATTTATGTAAAGTATCCAAAGAAAAGACATATCAAGTCCACCAAAATATGAATAATTGAATTAAAGAATAATTTCTTAATGAACTTCGGAGTCTTCGGACTAAAGTCTCGTCTTCAGATTGATTTCTAGTATTTCGACTGATTTCTAGTATTCCGACTGATTTCTAGTCTTCCGTTAGATTTCTAGTATTCCGACTGATTTCTAGCATCTCGTTAGATTTCTAGTATTCCGACTGTTTTCTAGCATTCCGTTAGATTTCTAGTATGTTTCAAGGCAGATGAAGGAGCTCCAATACCACGATCTTCCTTTCCTTCTTTTCCATTCTGATGCTTTGAGGGTCACTTTCAAGGGGGCCATAAAATCATGGTATCATATTTGAGTAGCGAACTCAGTACCTAGGCAGATTAGGAATCAATGATATCATTTATGAACAATCGTTGATTCTTACATTATTTAGTATCAGAGCAAACTTTTCGATTGGAATCTGCTTTCTCTTAAGGAATAGCAGTTGTGTATTTTCCGTGGTCAACTTCAGACCATGTCAATCAATCCACCTCTGTGTCGATACAGTTTGCTTTGTTTCTCTGTAAGGTGGCTACTTTAAGCCCATCTTCTGTAAAAAGGAGGTGGGACTTCCTTGGCCAGCAATTCCGTTTCTTGCCTTAGGCATTATTGTTATTTTATTATTATTATTTTATTATTATTTTGTTATTATTTTATTATTATTTTTTCTTCTATAATTTTTTCTTATTATTATTTTATCATTATTTTTTCTATTATTATTGTATTATTTTTATTTTATTTTTATTATTTTACTATTATTATTTTATTATTATTATTTTATTATTATATTGTTATTATTTTATTATTATTTTTTATTATTTTTTTATTTTCTTATTATCATTATTATTTTATTAATATTATATAATTATTATATTATTACTACTATATTGTGAAATTATTATTACTACATTATCGTTAAATTATTATCATATCTATTGACAAATAGTTATCCCAATTGAAACTGGCGATTTAATATCTCTCCCCTTTATCCGAGTTTACTCTCATTATTGGCACTCTTTAACTGAGTTCAAGTACCTTCCTCACGCTCTCCCCTATTAACGTTCAACCCAATTTCCACATCTGGCGCGTACCTACCTTAATATTTTCATATAAGCAGAGTATTTGCCAATGTTTATCCTTTGGTTATTTTGAGACTTTCAGTTCAGCAGCGCGCAGTGTCTTTAACAGTCCTCCGCACAATCACGAACAGATAAATTCCAATTCCAACACCTCATTTCGAATGCAAAATGATGATAGACATTAAAGAAATTGTTATGATAGCTCTTAACAAGTTCGTTTACACCGAAATGGCAAAACACAAATGCGCTCATTCCGCCACTAACACCAACACCACCACCAACACCGCCACCGCCACCCCACACTCGCCAGTCTGACTGACTAACTGACTGAGTGTGACTGCCTGCCATGCCACAAGCCACATGGTAATGGTGGTGCTGCTAGTAGGAGTACTAAGCTTAAGGTACGAGTAGCAACTTGACAAGCAGAGTGGAGTGTTTGATATGTTTCGCAATGGCAGCAGAGTCGTTGGCGTCGTCATCGTCATCGTCATATCCAGCAAATTGACACATTGAAAATGCATATGTGCAAAAATAATAATGTTAAAGGTTATTTTATGCTGATATGCGCAGATATGGTTTTTCTAAAGGTTTTTTTATATATTTTTTGTATATTTTTTTGGATAGTTTGCATAGTGTTTTTGTGTAGTTGTTGTTGTTGGTGTTGTTTACACTTCAATAAACGCAGCTAGACAGACAGACAGACAGACGGGCGGGCAGATAGGAGAGATAGCCCTGCCATTAAATTTTGTTTACATTTGCCTCCCCCTCGTTTAGTTTAGTTTAGTTTTTTCTGTCAGTTTTCCGTGCGAAAGTTGCCGCTGTTCCCTACTTTTCCCTCCACTCGCAACCCTCTCTGCAGGAGGGCGTTACGCGCCGGACTTGTTATCGAAAATTTCTTCACATTTTTCCTGCTGCTGCTCACCACTTTGCCCACTTTAAGTTCATTGATCGTTAAGTTATTGCCACCTTTGTGTATTACTTTTGTTGTTGTCTCTCTCCCAGTGTCTGCCTGTCTAACGTGCCCAGGACATAGACTTCCTTTTTAAGTTGCTGCATTTGGTCATTTGCTTGGCGGGCTGTCAACCAAATACATACGGACAACTATATTTTTCCCATAGTGTTTTTTTTATGGTGTTTTGTGCTGTGCCCAAAAAGTTGTTGCAAGGTGAGTCCGTCCGTGCATCGTTGTCTGCTGCGCGATGGGTTGACATTGATAAGCGAAAACGGCTGAGTTCGATTTTGTTGGCAAAGTAGCTGGTGGAGTGTTTATAGTTGGACGGCGGCAGCCACTTCCGCCCCAGCAGTTGTTTAACTTCGAAAGCGACAGTTTGCGATGACAACAGGAGAGTGTTTGGAATTTGCGGGAAAATTTAAATTGATGATTCTATAAGTCTCCGTTTACAGTTTAGAGATGTTGAGGAACTTTTTCAACTGACATTTTAGTGGTAAATTATTGAAACTTCAGTTAAGATGTGTGTGGATTGTATAGAAGACAATGGAAGCGAGGTGTTGGAGACAATGATGATGATAATTGGTGAGACTTTGTTCTGGATGGATAGAGTTAGGTTACTTAAGTAACACACTGAGGATAAATCCACTACATTGTTGTCCAGAGAACGGTTTGGTTGAATATTTCTACAGCATCTCAGCTGGGCTCTGTATTAACCACCTGATATCTTCCACACTTAATAGACACAATGTCTCATTTCATCTGCATGTCCTGACAAAGTATACAAAAACCTCAAATAAATGTAAAATTCCTTTAAACATCCCTTTAACTACTTGTGGCAAACGGGCAACAAAACAAGAATTGCACATTTTGTATAAAATTACGACCGCAAAAGCAATTTGTGAAAGCTGGATACAAAGTCTGCTATGTGTTGTTGTAGCTGGTGGTGGTGGGGGTGTTGTGTTGGAGGCGGCGGCGCAACTTATGGCCAAGGCAGACCCAAGCCCGAGCAGCACAAAAGCAATTTTTATGTTAAATGCGCTTAAGCGCAGCCAATAAATCTACTTAAGTGGCATTTGCTTGTTTTCAACGTAAGCTGCAAGCAGCAAAATGCTTAGCAAAAGGATATTGTTATGGTTTAAAGACCTTCCAGTGTGACGGTGACGGTCTTTGGTGGTTTTACTGAAATGCACTAAATTTTGCACAGCTCATACTTAGGATGCACAAATATTTTCACAGCTCATACTTAAGAGTACCCGATCTATTCCCTAAGTATCCTTTTCGCCCTTTTGCAAATGAAAAGTTTTCTATTTGCTTTTATAATTAAAAATCTTTGCAAACAAAAATTACCGCAAAAGATGCTTGTGTACACTAACAACATGTCACTGACAGGAGTAAAGTTTTGGGCTCTGTTTGCTACCTCCCACCATCTTCCACCCCTCCCATCAAGGACAACTACTTCCAAAACTATTTGTTTAGACTGTTTTGCTTTTTCAATTTAAATTCGATTAAAGCAAAACTTGCTTCATGCACAAAACTTGCCACTGCAGCAGCAAACTTTTGCGATATAGGAGAACACACAGGAAACAACAACACCAACAACAATCACAACAAAACAGACCAAACAGGATGCATGCCTCATCAAATTATAAACAAAAATTGCCCAACTAAGTAACTAAAATTCTAACTACCGTGAATAAAGCCAGCAAAGAAGAGGAGCAGAGGCGTGAGTGAATACAAGGAAGCAGTAGCATGAGTGAATACAAGGAAGCAGGAGCAGGATCATGACAGAATACAAGGAAGGAGGAGCATGAGAGAATACAAGGAATCAGGAGCCTGACCGAATACAAGGAAGCAGGAGCATAACCGAATACAAGGAAGCAGAAGCATGAGTGAATACAAGGAAGCAGGAGCATTACCGAATACAAGGAAGGAGGAGCATGAGTGAATACAAGGAAGCAGAAGCATGAGTGAATACAAGGAAGCAGGAGCCTGACCGAATACAAGAAAATCAAGTCAGTTGGCAAAGTTTTATGAATGAAGCAGCTCAGACAACACAGCGTAAATGACAGTTTCTGTGTGTGTGTGGTGGCATTTCAGAAGCAGTTGCAACAAAGTTATTCTAAATTTTTGTTTTAAATATTTATGCTGCCTTAGTTGGTGGGGCCAACAAGTTTTCATTCCACACTTGCTCTGATGGGGTTAGTTTCGGGCCCACAAACTAGCTAAAATGTAGAACTATCTTTCCTAGTATGAAGTGGCGGTGCAGGGAAGACTCACAACTGGGTTCAGGAAGAAATAGGAAAGTTTTTTGAATATGGGATTCTATGAATGTTTGTTCTGTTGGTTGATGTTTGGAGTCAGTATTCGGGCTCCTCTGATTCTCCCACATACCTAGGCCAAATCTTTGAGGGAATACAGTACTGGTTGAGGAAGAAATAGTAAAGCTTTTTGAATATGAAGTTTGTTCTATGAATGTTTGTTCTGTTGGTTGATATTTGGTGACAGTATTCGGGCCCCTCTGATTCTCCACCATACCTAGGCTAAATCTTTCAAGGATCACACACTCGAGCTTTTTGAATATGCAGTTCTATGATTTGTTTGTTCTGTTGGTGGATGTTTGTAGTTATATTGCCAGTATTTGGGACCCTCTGATTCTCCCAAGCCAAATTTTTGAGGGAATACACTACTGGTTGAGGAAGAAATAGTAAAGCTTCTTTAATATGCATTTCTATAATATGTTTGTTGTTTAGGTGAGCCCTTTTTGTAATCGAACAGTTTATAGTGATTGATTCTCCTAATAACCTAGGCTAAACCTTTTACGAAAACTGGCACTCAACTATTCTATCTTCTGTTTTTTTGGTTCCAAAATGTGTCAGTATAGTTATCTCTATTATTGTATTAATAAAGTACTTCTATTTGTCAACTAAGCTCCCAATTCCCTTGAGGGACTCTTACGATTGTATCCCGACAGCCAGAAAAAGGACATATTCGTTACTGTTACTTCTCTGATAGTTCCTGTTTAAGAGACCCCCTTCACTATCAGTAATATTGAACATGTCCTTTGATCATATTGAATTCCACTCCTGCCAAGTCACACCGCTATATTCAGGCTACTTGTAAGACTCGAACTATAATTAATTGAGTGAATATTTGTCGTCTTCCAGACTGTTGCCTGCCCCTCCCCTATCTCCTCCTCCTTCTTCCAACAGAAATATTGCATGCTAATACCAAATTTAATAAAGCATATTTATGTGGTGTTCTTTTGCTTGCTTTCAAAAAACAATTTATCTTGCTTCAAATCCACTTGCCTCCTGTGGACGACAATGGCGACGCAAGGAGAACAAGAGGACAAGAAGGAGCACGAATACGAGTACGTTGTCTTTTATTTAATATTCGAAAGCTTAACTTTCAAATCAATTTCAATTCATTTATTGTTTTTCGCTTACTCAGGAAAATATCTAAGCGCAGGAAGGAATGAAACGACGACGACGACGGGTTTACTGCAACATGCATGCATGGAACGTATGCTGTGCTACATGCTACATGGTCTCTGCTCCATGCTCCATGATCAGTGCTCCATGCTCCATGCTCAGTGCTCCATGCTCCATACTGGTCTGTCTATCCACGGATGACATATGAGTCAATTTTTTCCATGTTCAATTTTGAGTGTTTGTGTTCGCTTTCATTTCATTTCTCCAACCTTCTTTTCCTCTCCCGTTTCTTTTTGATTGTAGATTTATTTTACGCTAATAATTCTTTTGCGAAAGTTTTTTTGTGCTGCCAACACAGAAGCTGAGCACGTTCGGAGTTCAGTGAGAACAAAAGAAAATATTGTTACTTTAGTTATAAGATGGAACATTTCGCTTTCCTTGCCAGACACACATATACACACATCCTTACAAGAACATGTCATTTTCATTGCAGCTTGGCATTGGTAGCCATAATAGTTGTAAGTGGGTAGTTCAAGGCAACATCAGACGTCGTCTGCCAAGCTTTTTCAAGTACCCACTTGACATGGTGCATGCAGTTACAGTTACAGCTACAGCTCCAGCTCCATTTTCAGCTGCTGTTAGTATGGCAGTAATGGACGTAGCAACAGCAGCAGCAATAGTTCAATAATAAATGTGGTCCTTTGTCAGGATTATTGTTTCATTTTCTGGGGATTGAAATTATTGGGTTTCTCCGGTGTTGTTGTTGGCGGTGCTTGCTTAGGTAGCCGCCAGGAGCATTGGCATTAGCAGCAAGTGCTTTATAATAAATTGCACCTGGACATGTAACTGACATCCACTTGAGCGGCGGCGGCACGTATTGTTAATGGCAAAATGAAATTAAGGCGCTACCTCAACAAAAGTGTTGGTTACTTGAATTATTTCGTTTCTTTTGGGGCACTGCTGCAGCTTTAAAATTTAAGGTATCCTTTTTTATAGTCCCCAAAATTTTTGTCCTTTCTAAATTTCCAACAATTCAACTCAGTCATGCTCCTCCTCCTCCACTCCTCCTCCTTGGTCGCCTTGGTGTTGCATATGAGTATCTTAAGCGGTGTCTTGTCTGTGCTCTTTTTAGTTGCTGCTTAAGTTTTGTTTTTATTTCTTCTCCTGTTTTTTTGTTGTTATTTTATTTCAAGATTGCTTCTTGCTTCCCAGGGATTACATTCTTCCCTCATAACTTTATGCTCTGCTGTGCTCGTATCTTTTTATTTTCTTAATTTTCATGTGTACACCTTTGAGCTTTTCGCTTACACACTTCTTTTAGCGTTTGATGATATGCAAAATTGCCAGCACCCGCCGCCTCGCCAAGGGTATTGTTGTCATGTGTTAGTTTCATTAATGCCGCTTACTTTATCGTCACGTACCCACGGAGAGTCCTTTGAAAGCGTTTCATGTGTCGGGACTCCTATACTACGAAAGATTGTGCACAATTTGCTTTTCAGCGTCGACACTCTTTGATGTGCATGTGTTCTAAGTTAAGTTAAAAGTTTAAAGTCTGATTTTGTTCACGCCTAAAATGCTGCTATAAAAATTTGAAGCATTACTTTAAGGCCGAAAGTATGCTTTCGATAGGACAGAAAATTTAGAAAGATTTTATTTCTATAAATAACGGAACTTTTTCAATCCTCAGTTAGTTGATATAAGGATAGATATTAATGTATAATTTACACTCCTAAAATGCTGCTATGTAATTTAGATTTTTTCTTTAAGGCTGAGAGTTAATTCGTCTTACGATAAGTGATGAAATTATGAAAAATTTTACTAATAATAAAAAGTTTAGTTAATAATAAATATGAAATTTCTTGAAATTAAAATAGATTTCAATGTACAATTTGCACGCCTAAAATGCTGCTTTAAAATTGGTAATTATTACTCGTGCTTTCAAATCTTGCAGTGAAACTGTGTTTATATTTGAATCTCTAGAGGTATACATATATAGTACCAAACTAGAGGCTATATATATATATATATATATAGTTCCACCTAGAGACTATATATATGTATAGTTCCAACTAGAGACTATATATGTATATATATATAGTACCAAACTAGAGGCTATATATATAGTACCATCTAGAAGTTATTTATATAGTACCAACTATATAGTACCATCTGTATATATAGTACCCAACAATCCAGCATGTATCCTGAGGCGATGATGTTCTATACCCAACACCTTAAGGAATTTTTGTCTATACCATTCTTTTCGAGCTTAATTCAGGTTAGTCTGCTTGTAAGATATATATAAATAGTGAAGCATACTTCTAGGTGCCTAACAAAAGTATCAAAAACCCTGTGTAGTCTTAGTGAAGGATTAACTCTAGAGTCTAAGGAGTCAGTTGCGAGTTATATTTTGCACAAACCGTTTCATATATACCTAAAGACATGTATGAAGCCTAAAGATATGCTACAGGTTAGTCGACCTTTTCAAAGAGCTTTAAAGATAATGTGACATAATTCGGTTACGCCTAAAAGTATGCCTTAAATTAGTCGCCTTTTTCATAGATCCTTAAATACAACATGGCATAATTTGATTACGCCTAAAGGTATGCTTTAAATAAGTTAACCTTTTTCATATATACTTAAATACAGTATGATATAATTTGATTATGCCAAAAGTATGCTTTAAGTTAGTGGCCTTTTTCATAGATCTTTGAATACAATATGACATAATTTGATTGCGCCTAAAAATATGTTTTGAATTAGTTGATCTTCTCATATATACTTAAATACAGTATAAGACAATATCTAATTCCTCCTAAAGATATGCTGTAGTTTAGTCGACCTTTTCGTAGATTCTTAAATACAATATGATATAATTAGATTACGCCTGAAAGTATGCTTTAAATTAGTGGACCTTTACATATATACTTATATGTAGTATATGACTATATCTAATAACCGCCTAAAGGTATGCTTTAAATTAGGCGAAGCTTGTCTAAAAACAATGAGGAAACGCCCTTATAACAAATAAGTTTTCAATTATGTCAAATGCTTAATATTCCACTTCCTGTAAGCCTTGGAGACATAAATCAATGTTCCTTGAACGCCTAAAAGTTCTCTTTCATACAATTGCTGCTCGAAATTTACGCTCAACTAAAGAACTGCGGCTCATTGCATGCAATTTGTCGCTAATTTCAGGCAATTTCATTAAATAATCCTCACTCCTGACGCTTCCGTTTAGACTTGCTTTCAATTTCAAGCTTTTAACTCATTACTTCAATTCAATTCAATCCTTTAACAGTGCTTGCATACGAACGTACACATGTTCCTGTATGATGTGAATGTGTTTGTGTTTGTGTGTGTGTGTGACTGCGTTTGCGTTTGTGCACTTGAGTGCTTCATTTTAATTTTAGTTTTTTAGTACCCTCTGCTCCTGCGGCTCCGCACACATCGTACACTCTGCATTTCCGGCTGCAATTTCAGGAAATACTTTGGCACTTGTTCATTGCATTATTTATTTTCCGGTTTTAATACTACACAACTCATAAGCACAGCACAGCACAGTACAGTTCAGCTCAGACATACGCTGCCTGGAGAGGAGGGAGAATGAGGCGGAGCAGTGCGCTCCTGGTACTTGTAAGAATTCGTGAGTGTGGCGGGCAATGTCGATGTCAAGTGAAACGCAGACAAAAACACACTCGACGAGTCCTTATTTTTTAAATTTTTTCCCATACTTTTTTTTGGGGAATTTTTTGATTTCCTTTTCGCTTTTTTTGTTGGTATTTTATTTTTGTGTGTGAATTTTGTGATGCATTTTCGTCCTTTGGCAACACGCGCAGACGAGAAATTTACACGCTGTGCGCATAAAAACGGAAACGTTGGAGAAAGTTGTGTGAGGAAGTTCAGGAAGTGCATGTTTTGCCAAAAAGTAGTACTTCCGTTTTTTGTCTGCCGCGTCTTTTTTTGCCTGCACAATTTCGTTCTTATTTTCAGTCATTCTTTTTCTTTAGTTTCTCTCTTTTCAGTATGTGTTTCTTTTCGTTACTCTTGGGTCGGTAGTTTTTATGTCTATGCTGCTGTTACTATTTCATTGCCGCTTTTATTTGCACCTCATAAAATTGCAAATGCGCCAAGTTGTATGCTACCATTTCCGTTGCAGAATTCAACGCTTTCAGTTTCGTTATTTCTGTTCTGTTCCGTTGTGTGGGTACTTCTCTCTCCTCTTTACTATTTTTTCTGCAGGACTCTGTCGCCCACACCGCAAGTGGACATTAGTGCAACCGCCGCAGCCCACACACCGTTGCAATTTATTGTTTTATTCAACGCTGCAGGACGAAATTACCTTCCCTCAGGTCAATGGCGCCCTACACAGGCGGCTTGCCTTGCGGTTTGGTGAGTGTGTCTGTTGTCTGTGCTCAGCGGCGGGGACCGAGCAGGATAATCTGGGAATAATAGAATTGAAAATTGCATTTGCTTATATGGCTGCGAGTGCTCGCTACCTTCCTGCAACTTCGCCGTACTTTCGCTTTTGCTCCTGTTTTTTTTTCTTCTATTTTTCTTCGTGGCATTTGTTACATTTCCCACTGCGACGTTGCCGGCCCGGACGGACATTTCATAATTTGTGCGTCTGCAGCTAGAAATTTATGTTGGTGATTATTGTTGCAGCGCAATTTGTGGCCGCTTGTGCGACTTGCTCCCAGCACCAGCACCAGTACCGGGACTCGTTGCAATTTCCTTTTCGAAATTATATATTTTATGTGTTTTGATTTATTGGCCAACAAATTTATGGACTTTTTCTTTATAAATGAACACGTTTATTAACCATTCTCTTCTTTTTCTTTCTCTTTGCAGGTATGTGTCCTATAAAAATTGAATGTGATGATGGTGGAGCAAGGTAGGAGAGTATTATAAATATTTTAAAAGAATGACTCAATTTCTTGGAGTTGGAGAGTCTCTAAGATACTATAAATATCAGGCTGCACTATCCTTTGTGGTCCTTAGACACCAATACAAGATGCACCTCAAATGTCCCAATATATAATTTAAGTTTCAACTACTAATTTGTGGTGAGGATAAAGATAAGGAGAGAGTGAACAAAAAGAGAGAGTGAATATGGAACATAAAGAGAGAGTGAATATGGAACATAAAGAGAGAGTGAATATGGAACATAAAGAGAGAATGAATGTTGAACGAAGAGAGTGAATATTGAACATAAAGAGATAGTGAATATTGAGAGAACATAAAGAGAGAGTGAACATAAAGAGAGAGTGAACATAAAGAGAGAGCGAATATAAAAAGAGAGCGAATATAAAGATAGAGTGAATATAAAGACGGAGAGAATATAAGGAGACAGTGAATACAAGGAGAGAGTGAGTATAAGGAGAGAATGAATATAAGGAAAGAGTGAGTATAAGGAGAGAGTGAACATAAAGAGAGTCAACATTAAGAGAGTGAACATTAAAAGAGTGAACATAAAGAAAGAGATGTCATAAACAGAGAGTGAACATAAAGAGAGAGTGAATATAAGAAGATAGTGATCATAAAGAGAGAGTGAACATAAAGAGAGAGTGAACATAAAGAGACAGTGAACATAAAGAGACAGTGAACATAAAGAGACAGTGAACATAAAGAGACAGTCAATATAAGGAGGGAGTGAATATAAGGAAAATGTGACAATAATGAGAGAGTGAATATAAGGAGAGAGTGACAATAATGAGAGAGTGAATATAAGGAGAGAGTGACAATATTGAGAGAGTGAATATAAGGAGAGAGTGAATATAGAGAGAGAGTGAATATAGAGAGAGAGTGAATATAGAGAGAGAGTGAATATAGAGAGAGAGTGAATATAGAGAGAGAGAGTGAATATAGAGAGAGAGTGAATATAGAGAGAGAGAGCTAACATAGAGAGTGAACATAATAAGAGAGTGAATATTAGGAGAGAATGAGTATAAGGAGAGAGTGAATATAAGGAGACGTGGGTATAAGGAGAGTGTGAATATGAGGAGACAGTTATATAAAGGGAGAGTGACAATAAAAAATAATCTGTGTATAAGGAATCGTATGCTGGCTTTGCCTTGAAACTGGTGTAGAGCACTTCACAGAAGAAATCTTCCTATATCACTGTATGGGGAAAGAGGTGGTTGTAAAGTAATATCAAGAAATATTGCCACAGACCGTCTTACCGCACACTTCAGGGAACTTCAAAATGTCATTTCATTCCAAGTGGTTCATTGTATCAGGTCCTTATTTAGACAGAGTTTTCCATATAAAAATTGACGTAATTGAATACTATGTAAGAAATGAGTATTTTGTGGGGCATCAGATTCAACTTCAAAGGTTCAAACAATCAAAGGTTTCCCCACAGTAGTTTCAAATTGCCACCTCATTTGAATCAGTTCATAGTACCAGTTCTTGGTTTAGTCAGAGGTTTCCAGATATAAATTGACTAATTGATAACTATTTAAGTAATGAATATTCTGTAAGGCTTCAGACTGTTTTCCATACTGCACCAAATTGCTTACCACAGTACTTTATAATTGACATCTCATTTGAAGTGCTTCATTGTTGTACCCGCTCTTATTTCAGAATGAGTTAAGTACACAAATTATCTACAAATTACCATCACTACACACATATCACAGACACCTGTAAATTTTATAAAAGTTCTGCTTATAACTTTACGATTGTTGTTGCTTATAACTTTACGATTAGAAATCCCGAGGGTTAAGGCAGGACCCACCTGCTCACACACACAGCCACAGGGACAGATGGGCGTCCTCACACACACCATGTCCAAAATTGTCCTCATGTTTAAGTACATTTATTCATAATAAAAAAATGCAAATAACGCTGTCATGTCATAAAACTTACGGCTAAGTACGAACATCGCCGGGATGTCATATGCAAAAGCATAAATTTACCACATACCCTCAAACACACTTCTAAACTAACCGCGTACCCAGTTGGAAATTGCTGAAGACATTTCCATTAGAATATCTGAGATAATATGAGTTCCTCCTACACACCTAACAGAATATCTTCTATCACACCTAACAGAACACATTATATCCATTGATAATCTGAGATAATATGAGTTCCTCATAAGCACCTAAAATAACACCTTCTATCACACCTAACAGAATGCATTCTATCCATTAGAAGATCTCAGATAATATGAGTTCATCCTACAGACCTTACATAATAGCTTCCGTCAGCTGTTCTTCAGAATGCCAACTGCAATATGAAAGAGTAAAAAGGGATGAACTAATACGATATAATCCCACACACCTAACAGAATGCATTCTATCGATTGAAGATCTGAGATAATATCAGTTCCTCCTGCAAACCTAATAGAATACCTTCTATCAGCTCTTCTTGAGAATGGCAACCACAATGGGATTGAGTAAAAGGTATTCTTCGAACTTGGAATAATGCCTTTTACCACATTGAAGATCTCTGTAACCCAACTAACCCTAAACTCTGTAACCCAACTAACCCTAAACTCTGTAACCCAACTAACTAAACCCTACTTTTGACCCAATTAAATTGAAAGCTGTAGATCTTACCTAGGAAGGCTAATCTCATCTCTGACACAAGCTCTTCCAAAAGAAGTAATAAAGTAAGGAATTCTTTTTCTCATCTTCAGTATAAAAAAATATGAAGGAACATACACGACTGGTTTCTTAGCCATACTGATTACGCAGGAAGCTATTATATCAGGTGTTCTGGCCTCCGACTTTTCCTATTGGGTCAGACTCACTCACACCTGCACACAGTCTCGCACAGGGACACACATGCACACACGTCTGATGATAAACACAAAAATCTGAGAAGCTGTCAAAAAGAAAAGGGTCATTGAAAATGAAATGAAATGGGAATTTGTTGACAAGAATTTATCAACTGAAACTGAAAATTGCACTGCACTGCATTCTGCTTTGCCCTGCCCACTCTGCTCTACTCTGCTGTGCTCCTCATTGCAGTGCTGTGTTATTCGCAAATTATGCAAAAAGTCGTAAAAACTAATTCAATTACGTTGAGTTGTAAAAATTGCATGAGGCGAAATTCTCGGAAACTTTTGGCAGGATAAAAAAAGTGTTGGCAATAATAAAATTGCAGAACTGAGTGTGGTCGGTCGGTTGGTTGAGCGGCGGGGTGAGTGGACCACGCCACAGATGCCAAAAGTGCGTTAATGTTTATTAGTGCTCATATTCTTCACGTATATTTATTTATTATTATTCTTTCTCTCTCTTATTAGTTAAATAAAGTTAAAGCAATTTTATGTTCAAAGTTTTGATTTCATATGCTTGAGCTAAAAAAACAAGAGGATAGAACACCAACGCAGCTCTGCGGGGACAGGGTTGCATGTACTTAAAAAGTTTGAACTCTTTGCCAAAGTCTGCCGCAGAATATTCCCAATTTGCCCTTTGCGGTGAGCTCGTTGCCGATTTTGCTGTGGCAATCTTTTTAGTGGCTTTTGCTTAACATTTCCGAGCGTTTTTTAGTCGTGCGGACTTGATTTTATATGAAGTAGAAGTAGTTGCAGGAACTAACTTGAGTAAAGGAGTTGCAGGATTGTAACAGAAGTGTGAAGCAGTTTGAATAGGTTTTAATTTAGGCTTTGAAGTGCTTCAAATGACGTAATATAATGAAGTAATACAATGTACCACTTCAATATGTTGGTACATAATACCACTTCAAATGAGATGATACAATGTACCGCTTCCAATGATCCAATGAGGGGTTACAATATTATGATTCAAGTCAGGTGATACAATGTACGTTATCTTTTTAAATGAGTTCATACATTGTACCACTTTAAATGAGGTGATACAATGTGCCATTTCCAATGAGATGCTACAATGTACCACTTCCAATAAGGTAATACAATGTACTGATTCAAATGAGTAACACTTCAAATCAGGAGGTAAAAAATACAGCTTCAAATCAGGTGCTACAATGTACCACATCCAATAAGGTATTACAATATACTGATTCAAATGAGTACTACTTCAAATCAGTTGCTAAATGTACCATTTCCAATGAGGTGATACAATGTACCGATTCAAATGAGTACCACTTCAAATCAGGAGGTACAATGCACCGATTCAAATGAGTACCACTTTAAATCAGGATTTTCAAAATACTACTTCCAATAAGGCGATACAATGTAATGATTTAAGTCAGGAGATAATGTACTAATTCAAATTGAGGGGATACACTGTACCAATTCGCAGCACGTAATGCAATGTAACACTTCAAATGAGGTGGGACAATCTACTGATTCAAATCAGGTGATATAATTTAGCAGATCCAGTGAGATACTGATTCAAATAAGTACCACTTCAAATCAGGTGCTACAAAGTACCACTTCAAATCAGGTTCTACAAAACTCCACTTCAAATGATGTAATATAATAGACTACTTCCAATGAGGTGGTATTGATGCAAATAAGGTGATACAATGTACCAATTCATCATGAGTTGATACAATGTGCCAATTCAAATGAAGCAATACAATACACTCATCTAATGAAGTGATGCAATGTTCCACTTCAAATGAGGCGATACAATATACCCGATTTATAAGGAGGTGATGTTTTACATTGATTCTGAGAAATATCCTATAAAAGGAACATGCCATTGTGGGCAAAAAGAAGTCCTTCAGCATGAGGCGACATTCAAAGAAAGTATTGAGAGCATAGAATAATGTTGGCAGTTCATCGGGACTAGGAAGTTTGTTTTAAAACATATTTACAAGCCTTGTGGCTCTTTCAAGTGGTTGGGTTAGGTAAGATTGGCGTCTAAAGGATGCTCTCCTAGATCAAGGATACCACAGAGACGGGGGTTCCCTAAACTGAAGCAGCCTCTGGCATTGTAGGGGGACCTTTACGATTCTCTAATGATCAAAGTGGTTAGAATGAAAGGATATTTAAAGAAACCTTATCTGAGTCTCTCACCTCTACGTTCCCAACGAATGAGTTGAATTGTGAACTGGTACAAAATTTGTATTTTTGTAAATGGTTCACAAACCTAAGGTTACAGTGAATAAGAGGGGCTATTACAATAGGTCCTAACGGGCTGCGGTGAACTCACTGAAATATTAAATCTAAATCTATTGATTCACTAAATGATTGTGGGTGTGGCATTTGAAGTGCCTTTAGTATGATTTTGATCCTACATTTCTCGGGAAATGATGAATCGTACTATTCTTAAGAGCAGGAAAGAATGAATCGCACTCTTCCTAATAGACTAAAGAAAAGTATTTAAGGGTTTTCTACTCACATTATGAGTAGAAAATCCATGCCAGTGCATACAAAGTTTTAAGAGCAAGCCTGTGGGGTTATAGTGCCCCTTCAGTGTTCACTGTACCAACAGACAGACAACCCTCCCCTCCCCCTCCACTGCACATCGTAATAAAGTTGGCTATTAGTAAGGAACACGTTAACTAAAACTTGATTTAATTTTTGACATTTGACGCTTCCAGTTTAATAGCTGCCGCCTCTGCCATTACAATAGAATTCCTTCCTCGATCCCCCAACTGCCGGAGCCACCCACCACATGAGCAAATGATTGCCCCCAGCACGCTGTTGCTTGGCCGTGTGCATTGTTGCATGGCGCACGTAATGCACGTTTGCAAATTTTATGTCTCAAACGCTGTCAACTTTTTACTGGTGGCAAGGGTTTTGCATTTGTTGTGTCGTGTTTGTATTTTCCTCTTTTTTCACGTATTTATTTACAGCCATGCATAAATACGCTTAATAAAAACGTTTGCACTTTGGCGTTACTATTTCATTTCGTAGTGTTGTTGTTGCTTTTGGTTATGGTGCTTTAAAAGTTACAAAAACAAATAGAGCGAGCATATTACCAGCGTTAACAAACGGTAGTAGTGGCCATAACTTACGCTATTGCCATGGCTGCTTGCTACTGCCGCCTGTCCAAAAGTGCTAAAAACTTTATTAGCTTACTCCATTGCCTCCTTGACGAGGAGTTGTCTATGGGAGTGAATGTGCGAGTGAGAGTGTGTGTGTCTGAATGATGAGTTCAGTTGAGTTGCGTTGCATACAATGAGGAAAAATTAGAAAATTCTGTGTGAGCGGGTGTGTGTGTGTGTGTGTGTCTACGTATGTTCTTTTTACGGCAACAGACAAATTACCTTTTCTTAGCACCCACCACACCCTCATTCTCATCCATACTCTGCCTGCTGCTGGGATGTCACTATTTTGCGCACAAATTGCATTTACTTTGGATACTTTATTGCCATTTTATTGCAGCGCCAGCATTTTGGACGCTAAAAACTACACAATACATTTTATTTTTATGCATTTTTATTGTTGTTGTTTTTGTTGTTGTTTTCATTTTCGGTTCTGTCAACGCGCCATCAAAAAAGGTGTTGTGTAAGGTGAACAAACTGTTTGACCTTTTGGCATGGGTTGGTTTGGTTTGACTTGACGGCGGCGCTTGGGTCTATCCATTCGTCAGTTGTTGCTATGATGATGTATGCACATAGCTTCGGGAGTGGAAATGCCAAAGTCCCACCTACCTTCATTTGGTGTGTTTAGTTTTACATTTAAATGAAAGTCAACGATTGAGAGAGGGCAAAGCTTTATTTACACTTGCGGACATGTCCATTAAATTTGACTGTCTTCTGAAAAATTTCATAGTTTTTTCTGACAGTGTTGACAGGATTGGATTTGAGTATAACATTTATCTTGGCAGCGCCTGAAGCCCGTTTAGAAGCTTGGTACCTGGAGTGGGTAATAAACTAACAACTTGAAAGTTTGGAGTATTCACCTGGATTGGTGGAGAAACTAACAACTTGGAGTTTGGAGTATTCACCAAGTGTGTCACCTGGATTGGTATTTAAACTAACAATTTGGAGTTAGGAGTACTCACCAAGTGTATCACCTGGATTGCTGGGTAAGCTAAGAAGTTGGTGTTTGGACTATTCACCAAGTGTTCTGCCTGGATTGCTGGATAAAGGGTTGGTGGAGTTAGGAGCATTCATGGTGTTGTATATAGACATTCAAGATGCCGATTGGATTGAATATTAGACGAGTCTATGCCTCAAATAACATTATTGACTTTTTGGCTTTGGTGGCGAACTATAATATAACCCGAGTCCTTTTCTCCAGTTCACAAGTCAACTCTCATTCCTTACGTTTTTCATATTTCTCACATATTTGCTTTGGTCACACTGAGTTGGTTAACTGGGGTTGGGAAGTAGGGTGACAATTTGTGTTTGTATACCTCATTAAAAGTTTCCCCGAGTTACTTTAAAGTATCACTTCCTCTGAATACATTTCTCGCCCTCATATGGCCAATTATTTATGGTGGGAATTAGTATTTGCAAACTAACGCTTTCAACTCGCAGAAATAACATATTTTGAGTCCTTTATCGTGGCAGGACTTAGTCAATTGACAAGATCTAATCAATTCCTATAAATTAATTGACCTGTCAACTGAGAAATTAAGAATGTGTTCCCCGTTTCCATCTCATTATGGAGACTTTCCAATGGAACCCAGATGAGGCAGTTCAAAATATGTTCATCACGTGACCTTTTCATTGCTTTGGAATACAGTTTCTATACCCGGATCGAGACCTGATACCCTACCTACTGCCTTGATACCTATCTTCTTCCTTGATACTTACCTTCTTCCTTGATACCTACCTTCTTCCTTGATACCTACCTTCTTCCTTGATACTTACCTTCTTCCTTGATACCTACCTTCTTACTTGATACCTACCTTCTTACTTGCTACCTACCTTCTTTCTTGATACCTGACTTCTTTCTTGAGACCTACCTTCTTCCTTGATACTTACCTAGTACAGAGTTAACATAATTTATTCACATTGTTTCATTGTTTCACACATGGTTCAATTCTTAACTCTTCTATTATCACTCAATTCTTTATTATTCTACGTTTAATATGAGAGTATAGTTTAAACAACAGGCAGTAAATCTGTGGCTTCAAACATTTCAGTATGCTCATCAGGTGTGACTTAACAGTTCTTTTCTTTGCTCCACTCAACCTTATTCGGATTGGTATTCAAATTACTCACAATGAGGTCTCTGCTGCAAAGTTCAATCAAGTTTGTAGCTTTATAATTGTCTCTAATACTCTTAGCAGCTGGAACAGGGTACTGTCACACGTACAATGGGCCAAGTTTGCTTTATGATTGTCTTTAATACTATCAGCAGCTGAACGGGGTAGTGTCACACGTACAATAGGCTCGTTGGTATATGATGACATATGCAGGGCTGTGGCTACCTTCATAGAACTTCAGTCACAAGTTGAAATTTTAAACACGTGCGAGCGTGCGTGGAAGCGAACCACATGGAAGCGAATCAAATGGAAGCTATCCTACGGCGAAGCTATCCGACTGAGAAGCTATCCGACGGCGAAGCTATCCGACTGCGAATTTATCCGACTACGAACCTTTTGCCTGCCTATCTTCATATTCAAAGCGTAAGAACGCATTTTTGGCATTGTTTTTGAAAGATGTTTTTCCTGTTGCCATTAAGTTGTCAGCTCACACAACAATGGCATTTCCCGCAACCAGCGCTGCGGCTGTTCATAGCAAACCTGCTTCGCAATTAAAGCGTAAATCTTGTAAAGTTGGTTGCTTCTGCGCACTAAGAAATATTTGATTGAATAATAAAAATAAAAAACCTACAAAATTATAAACGAAAATGCAAAACTACGCCGCAATTCACAATTAAAAGCCGCAATTTTACGCAGGTTTTCTTGTGCGTACTTAGGAAAACCTTGAGCCAAATGGAATTTTAAGGGTTGATCGCTTCCAGGCATAAACTGTGCTTCCCATTCATGCCACATTTGATTATGTCACACATGGTGTACCAAGTCAAAGTGGCACAAATGACGACGCGAGTTGCCAGTAGCAAAAATTATTGAAAGAAAAACATTGTTAATTCACTGCTGTGCAAAAAACACTCCCCTAGCTTTTACGAAAAGGTGTGGCAGTTAGGGTAGTAAACGCATACATACATGCATAGAGGCATAGAGGCATGTATTTAAGCCTTGCCTACGAACAACTCACACTTCAGTCACTGGCTGCGCACCTTTCTGCCTCTGGTGCTGGTCAAAGGAGATACGGCGCCCCTTTGAGCGTGTAGCATATGCACTTATTAACTATGCCCACCTTTGAAACACAAGCCTTGGAATTTGTACATGGAATACTCACTCGCTATGTGGGCAATACGAAACGGCCACGACAGCGGCGCTTATTTACTTTTTTGTGTACGTGCTGAGCTGAGCCAACGTTTGCAACGTTTGCATGCCTTGCCTGCCTACCTAGCATGGCGCCTCTTCCTCCGGCTTTAGTTGATCGTACTAATATGGTTACTAGATGAAACTTTTACGCCGTTTAAGGGTGACTGCTTCCGGTTTGTCTGTTGTTTGAATTTTTCCTTCCTTCCTTGTGTAACTCCGCCCTTTCCTCCTCTAACGCCACCAGCGCACTTACTCGCTGCGTGATTATTTGACTGCTGGACATGGTGGTCCACAATTTATAATTCAGCTTCTGAGCCTTTGCAGCGCATCTGCTGCTGTGGGCTATAAAAGTCCTGTTTTTTATTTAATTTTTTTTTTGGCAACATTTGCAAATTTAAACCCTGCTCTGATGTGCGGCTCCTTTTATTGCAGTTTAAATTTAACACATTTGCCGAATATTGCAAACAACCCTCGCTGAATGAATGGTGTTTGTTTTTACTCGTGTTTTATCCTTTACATTTTCGCACATGTCCTTTAATTTCGGCACATGCGACATGCTCAAATGGTGTGCTGGTTTTGTTTGTTTTTGTTGCTTTTCTCTTGCAGCTTTTCATCTAATGCAGTTTTTGTTGACGGGCTGCTGTCATGTCTCCTGTGATCGTGTGTATTCATATTTTTGCTCATCCTTCACTCTCAGCTACAGACGACGACACCACTCACCATCGAACAACTCTGGCGCAATTCAAGTCTGTTGCAATTAAAATTGTACTGCCACATAATTTATGCTGCAAGAGTAATAACAGCAGCAGCAGAGGCAGCATTGGCAGCAGCATTACGCATGCACACGTGTAGTGCATTGAAAATTACGAGTAGTGTAAAAAATTTTGACTGAAAATACATTCAAAGTAAATTAATTATGATTCACAACATTTGCAATTGTTGAATGCTCGCTCACATTTCTGCTTCCGCGTTGTGCCTTTGGCAATTGGCAACGCACCTGCTGCGCTGCTGCTGCTGCTGCGGTTGAATTGCGAAACTTTTCTTCCATAATGTATTTAAATTGTCGTTTCAGTGCTTTGAAGTTGTTGTTTCCAGGTGTATTTCCTTAATAATCACATTTTCATGGTCACAGTTATTTGTGGGGGCCTGCGACTGAGTCTCGGAGTATATCCGGATGGGCATGTGGTGTTGACCCAACACTCAAGTGTTTAAAGGATCGTCATTTTGGCTCGACGGTCCTAGTTGAACCTTGACCTGCCACTATGAGGGTCTCATAACAGTTGTTTTTTTTTCATGACGAAGATTGTTGGCCTTCGCTCAATCCCCTTCTCGGAGGAGCATTTCGATCCGCTCGCTCCGTTGGCCGTGACTCCGCCTTCCACAGGGTTTGATACACCATCTCTGATAGAGTTGCTCAGGTTTCCAGGGATTGCCACTTGGAAGTGGAGGTGGGACTTAGGTAAGAGAAGCTATGCGATGACTGCCGGTGGCCACAACGTGTTATTGGGCATGCATTGCTTATTAATCCTCTCAAAGGTGTGTTTTGCCAATGTATTCTCCAAGTAAACATATGAACATATCCATCAATTCTGCGAGTTACTATACTGCCATCTGTCGATTCTGTGGAGAAAGTGACGAAACTTCACTGCACCTGATCACAGACTGCGGACCATTGACACACAATAGACTCAGATGTTTTGGAGAATATATCTTAGATATGAGCAGGATCCCTCAACTTGAGTCCTCCAAAATATATGAATTTCTGTCGAAAATTTACCTGACAGAAGATTTATAGATAAGACTATAATATCTTTCAAATAAATAGGGGCATCACCAAAGATCTTTCAGGTCGCAGTATATAACACCCTTAAATGTATCTATCTACTATACTGGGCATCGCTGTGTGTAGAAAATCTCCTTAGCTGTTGCTTTGATCGATATATTTATCGCTTGTAATTCATAACAATCCAAGTTAAATGATAATCCTTAGCTTTGATATAGCTAAAACCCCTATTCGGTTGGATTTTGTGAACTTACAGTCAGTCTATTCGATTATAAATCATGTCCTGCAGTGTATCCCTTGGGCTGGCCTCCTGCCATGATTTGTAATTTTACAGTCTTGAAGTGTATATTAAGAATTTTTGCCTTAGTAAGGACAGGCCCAAATTCTATTATATTAAATTTCATGTCCTTAAGTACTTCACTTGGCTCCCATTCTGTTGGATTTTGTAAATTTTCAGTCTAAAGAGCCATATTATGGATTTCTGCCTTGATAAGAGTACACCCAAATTCTATTATATTAAACTTACTGCCCTTCAGTACAGAAACGAGTAAATTTCATGTCCTTCAGTAGAGACAAGAGTATATTCCATGTCCTTTAGTGAATAGCTTCGGCCCGCATTCTGTCATATTTTCTAAACCTCAGCGGGTAAAAGTGTTGTATCGGAAATATTTGCTTTTGACAGTGATTGAGTGCATCAAATTCTATTGGATTAAATTGCATGTCCTTTAATACCCCACTTGGGCCCACATTCTGTCGGATACAGTAAACTTACAGTCTAAAAAGTCATATCGGGAATATTTGCTTTGGCAAGGCTCTACTCAAATAATGCTCTTATTTCAGGCCATTCATTACAGATTCTAGCAAAATGCATGTCCTTCAGTACATTGCGTGTACCCACATCCTGCTGTGTTTTGTAAATTTATAGTCCAAGAATGCATAACATATCAACAATACTTGACAGCAACTTTGCAGTCTTTTGAAGGGCATATTATAGATTTTTGCCTTGGCAATTATATACCCAAATTCTACTTGATTATATTTCATGTCCTTCAGTACAGAAACGAGCTAATTACATGTCCTTCATTACGTAGCTAATTTCTCGGATGTATATTTCCAGTATAAAAAGCCATATTAAGGATTTTTTTTGTGCTAGGACATGCGCAAATTCTACTTGATTAAATTTCATATCCTTCCAGTAAATTCCATGGCCTTCAGTACAGATTCGAGTAAATTCCATGGCCTTCAGTATAGTTTCGAATGAAATATACTGGAGAGTTCTTTTTGGGATCAGTTGAGTGTATTACGAGAAATAATTACAAAACTTTCAGCTGAACTTTCCAACAGTCACAACAATATAATAGCTTCCTTCACCTGTTAGTTTCAGAATTTATCGAAAATCCTAGGTAAAATTGTATAAAACAACGCCTGGATTTTTAAGTATTGATCTTCTTCCTTTCCACAAAATGAATTCCTTTTTTCAACACAATCAATTCCTTTTCCTTTGCACACAATGAATTCCTTTTCCTTTACATAAGCAGCAAAGATTTAGACCTGTTCAGTGCCAGAATCTGACCATGTTGACGATACTCGCTTTCACTCAATATGTAAATAGAAGTGGGATAGCCCGGAGAGCTGTCGAAGTAGGAGGTCTCCAAGCACTCAGGCATTGATGCCTAATGTACTCAATATATAATTTTCCTTATTAGAGAAATCTAAAATATGACCGAACAATAATTATTGTCTCTATTGTGGTTCTTAACTTGAGTAGTTCGGTCTCAAGGAAGTATTAACAAGAGGTAAGAATTCTATGATAGCTATTCTCTAAATAAGATTTCTATAGTAATGTTCCCTAATGACGATTTCTATAATAATGTTCCTTTTTGCTACATATTTTGGGTGTTCCTACATTTAATTTGACTCAATCTGGGTATCATTACATCAATAATTGCATTAAGAAGCTTGTGAATATGTGTATGATTCACACCATAGACTCATGAGTATACAGTATAGTTCATTTCACACTTTCTTCTAAGTGCTTTGAACACATTGATTCATTATTTTTATAGCAAAATAATTATGAGTATGCATTTAAGTATCAATCTTGTTTCTTCCAACATGCAATGACTTCCTTTTCCTTTACATACGTATTGAATCATTCACGATTGAGTCTTTAGATTGTTCCCATATACTGCATTCACACTATAGGATCATGAGTATAGAGTATCCTTCATTTCACACAGTCTTCTCAGGGCATTGAACACACTCACTCATCATTATACTCAATCTTAGTATTAGGGAATGTTTATTTCAATAATATGAATTTGAGTTAGTGAATATGTGTATGATTCACTTCAAAGAATCATTAATATACAGTAACATTCATTTCACACTCTCTTCTCAGTGCATTGAACACATTCACTCATCATTTTTATATCAAGGAATTGTGAATATGCATTTAAGTATCAATATTGTTCCTTCCCACATGCAATGACTTCCTTTTCCTTTACATACGTAATGAATGATTCACCATGAAATCTTGAGATTTCTTCGCCATATTCACTCAGTACTCAGTTTTCACACAATTTTCGCCTTTAAGCATTATTAATGCCAAGCAATCATGTCGCTTTCTCCCGTTAAACTGAGTGTGTAGGCATGTTTAGCCCCCGCCTACTTGCTGCGACCTGAGTTACGCATTTATAAAATTAGTTTTTCAATTTAACTTTTAATGACTTCAAAATTGCCATTAGCCAAATGAAAAACTTTACGGCCAAATAAAATAAATTAGAAAAAATATAATGATAATAGATGGAAGAAGAGGTTAACAATGAAATCTTGTTTATGGTGCCAGCCAAAAGCAGACGGTCAGCCAAGCAGAAATAGCCAGCCAAATAGCCAAGCCAAGCCATCAGCCAGCCAAATAGCCACATATGCTTAATGATCGCTCATACATTCATAAACTGTGTGTATAAACTTTTATTGATAACTTCAGTAACAAGCAGCAGTCAAATGAGCAATTTGTGGACCATAAAGCAACAACAATAACAACAACAACAGCAAAAACTAAGAAAAAGACACAACCAAACAACAGTGGCCAAAAGTTGGGGTCCAAAGTAAATGTGCGCTTATCTAAATTGCAACAGCTTAAAGCCAAAGTCATGCATAAAGCAAAACTGCCAAAAGTACTCGAGAGACGAAAAGGCCACTGCAGAGTACAGCAAGGTTTGTCTTTCCTTCATCAACGTCACCATTACGCCCTCCCCTCCCGTCCACCCCTCCTCGCTCTGCAACTGCAATCATTTAAATAATTTTTATGCATGCAACAGAGATCATCAAATAAATTGCAGCACGTCACTTAGTTTGCGTATAAAAAGATGAATTTAAATTTCCACTGATAAATCTATGAAAATGGTAATTTTTTAACATTGCAAAATTGTTGTTGTTGTTGTTGTGTTTGAAACATTCATATAAATATATGTATATATATTTTTTCCTATTTAACTTTTGTGTTTTGCTGACAGAATTCAACCACCCACTTTAAACGCAGTAGTGTGGCAGTGAGTATACCAACTCCTGATAAGAGAAGGTGGTGACCACCTTCACTGGATGGGTGGGTGGGTGTTCAGTGCAGTGCCCAGTACCCAGTGCTGTCTCTCTCTCCTCCATGCTTCACACTTCTTCCTGCTTGGCTGCTGACAAACCACAAATGTCAGTACATAAATTTGCAAATAAGAAATTTGCGTTACTGTGTTGTTGTCAGCGTGTAACAAGCCAGGCACTTCATCAAAGCTGGCGCTTGTTGTTGCTGGTGGTGTTGTTGTTGCTCATGGTGATGTTGCTGGTGGAGTTGTTGTTGTTTGGTGTGTTGCTCCGCTCTCTAAAATACAACTTAAATTGGCTCATGGCATGGTGCTTGGCGTAGAGCGCTTAAGAATTTCTTTGGGTGTAAAATTGTTGCTGCATGACTGTGACTTTTGCTATGGTTTGATTTTGTTGCCAGAGGGGTTGGGGTGGGTTTGCACTTTTTTGGCATATTTTTTCTATTTGGTTTGTTTGTTTGTTTGTGTCTCGTTCACTTTTCAAGATTAGAAGTCTTAGATAAAGTGCATTTTGAGCTGATGCAAATGACGGAGACTCCCATTGACGCACACACACACAAAACCTAACATAGCCAGACAAAGATTGCGATTGTGTGCGTGTCAGCTTTGCAAATGCCAAGGAATGTTGTTGTTTTAGTTGAATTTTTTCCTAAATTTTTTTATATATTTGCACTTTGTTTATTTTGCATAACAATTTTTAAGCGAGAGTGAAATGGATTTAAATTGCACTTTGACGGTTGTTGGCAGGGAACTCAACCAAACGACCCGACCGAGTGAAAAGTCGTCATGTCAGGCATGGTGTTCCCTTTGGCTTGCTTGAATAGTTGCATAATTTTCCATGTTTTTGAAGCTTTTCACAGGATATTTTGGCTCACAGGATTTAGAATGTATTTGGAAGCTATTGATGTGAGTTACAGTTGTAGGAAACTAACTTCTGGGGCTGCTTAGAAGATTTTGTAGAAGCGGTTCAATTTAATCATCTGATTACGCTCTTCTACTTAGTAAAAGTACTGCTAGGACTACTAGGTAGATTTAGATATATTTATTGAACAAAATTATTTTGTTTTATATTTATTTATTGAAGAGAGGATTGAAAAGATCTATTGTGATGCCTTTATGTACTAAAGCGGTGAGGGTAGTCTTTTCTATAGATCTTCTTCTGTCACGATTATTTCCGACAGGAATTCATGTAGTTGGGAGGAATCAAATTTAGGGATCTTGCTCAAATATATTTATATATCTTGGATCTAAGGGTTCATCAAACTATCAGGATGGTTTCCTGCAACATGTTGGGGGAGTCGTGCCTTTCCTGGCGCTCTCCTTGCGCTGGCTATCATCATCCCAAGTAAGAGAACTTTTAAGTCAGTGCTTAAACGGCGCCACACCGTGGTATCACAATGGACCATTATGTGTGCTCAAGTGTGCTTTTGGCAAACTACGCGGCCACTCCTACCTACCTACCTACTCTAAGATGCATATATCTTGGATTTAAAATATAGTCTCCATAACACCTGTGCCTTTTGTGTGCCAAATGTCCTTAGCCTGTGATCAGTTGCAATGAGGTTTCGTCACTTTCTTCACAGAATCTACAGATGACATCTTAAGATAGACCCAACTTATTCATGTGATAGTTGACTCTACATTGTCCGTTTAAAATGCCTGTGATGATTCTCAATTTACTCCGATGTATGTTTATTAGCACTCGCTTCTTTAGGATGAAAATCCGCCAGAAGGGCTTTTGACTGTTTTAATCCCTGGAGATTTTTCCAGGTTGGACTTCTTTTTGCATGTGCGCACTTCTTCACCAGACAACCAATAGTGTTGGATGATAGTCCACAGAAGGGTGCAGGGCCGTTGAACTGACTTCTTTTTGCATGTGCGCACTTCTTCACCAGACATCCAATGGTGATGGATGATAGTCCACAGAAAGGTTTAGGACCGTTGAACTGAGTGGCCGCAGCTTTCCTTGCTAACCTATCAGCACTTCTTTTCCCGCTACTCATCTGTGACCTGGTAGCCACATTAGCGATAACTTGTTCATACTGCATAGGGAGTTCAGTTTTCCAATTCAATGCTTGAACTTGACTCTCTTTGATAATATAAGCAAGCATATTTCATTATTATTATTATGGATCATCCAATTCAATTCATGCACTCTTCCATCAGTCTTCTCATTTCCCTGAAGTCTTAATCATGTACTTAAACGATATGATGATACTTTCAAGTAGCTCAGATACACTTTTAATGAGAAGATTTTTCCAGGTTTCGATTCTTTTCGAGGACTGCAGACTAACTAAAGTAAATATGAGACTCAAAGAAGTCTTTGTTCTCAGTAACTTTGATGCAGAACTCATTTTCTTGGTTTTTGTGAGGTGTTTTAAACCTGGAATAGGCATGGAGTCCTTTGGAGTCTCCCTATATCTGCATTTTGTAGAATAGAAAACAAAACACAATTTATAATCTCTCAATTGCTGTGAACTCATTTGCCACACTAATTGACCTCCTCTCACTTCTTGCTTTCCTTTTCAAAATGATATATATTTGAATATGCTGACTTAAAGCTTGCTAGCAGAGACAAATGAGCTGTTCCTTTGAACCAACTGCATTTTGTATATTGTTGCACTTTTCTCCTTTCTGTCAGGGCCGCTTTCAGTCGACTGTGTTTGCCTTGTTTCTTGCACTCTTTCACTTATTAATCTAATTTTGATGTTTGGCAAATTACTCATAATAAAACTACCTGAGCTGAGACCTGTAATTAAAAACGTATTATTCCATGTGGTGTCCCCTTTGGTCAGATGATTGAAGACTGCAGCGTACTTTGTGAATGCAGCGACTACTTAGCTTGAAATATCAGTAGCAATTTCGGTGGACCCCAACTCCAAAAAGGAAAGGGTTTTAAAGCAAAATATGATATGCAGTAAAAGGAAAAATCAGCGGGCAAAAGAGAAACCCAGCCAACCAAACAGAACCAACCCAAACCAGACCAAACCAAACCAAACCAAACCAATCCAAACCCAGCCCACCCCTCTGTCTCAGAGCACAGAGTATGGGCATGGCTTAAAGCCAACAGACCAGACGTCAATTAGTATGCATTTTTGCGAAATTTCAATATATAATGATGTGAAAGAAGGCAAAAAATATCAGCACTTTTTTCCTTTAGCAATATTACCAAAGGATACATTTCAATTAAAATTAATCCTATTTGTGAAGCGCATCCTTTTTTCATGATTTGTATACCATTTTGAATTACATACCACTCAGCCTTTTAATGCTTCGGTGCAACACTGACAGTAATTGTAGTAATTCAAAGGGAAATTTCAAGTGTTGCACCACAGCCCCGCCCCTAGGCAAGAAAAGGGTTGTTATCCTTGCTTTGCCGTTTCGATATCATTATCTTTATCGTTGGCATGCAAGTTGAATGAAGCCTGCCTAGCAACTATAAACATAATCATTAATAATTCGTCTTCCTTTTTATTTAACAAATGAAGCACTTTTTGTCTCTGCTTTCCAATTACTGAGCACATATTTTGGGGGTCCGTCTGTCTGTCTGTCCGTCTGTCTGTCTGCCTGCTGCAGTAGTGAAAGGCTTAAGCGCCTTTTTCTCTCACACGCCGCTACGCACTCGGGCCTGCAGTCATTTAATTTTATTATTAAATTAAATCCACTACTTAATTTATTCGTCCATAAAAATTTGTTTGCCGTTGCTTTCCAAAGCCAAAAGTACTCGAAGAGCAGAGCTACAGCCAGCAGCAGCAGCGCAGCCACCATCGTAGCAGAAAGGATTTAATAATTATTTGTGTTTTTTTGGTTAAGTGGTGCGGTTTTTTGTATTGTTTTGACAATCTGCGCATAAATTATGAACCAGCTTTAAACGGCTTTTAATATTCTCTTTTTGCTGGCCAAATTAATTTCTAAGCCATAAAAATGAGGCTTAGTTATCTAAGCGGACATTAATGGCAGCGCGGGCTATCGAAGTACACACGCTCGCTCTGTAAATGGCCATAAAGGCCTCTTAATCCTTTTTATGGGATCTATGGCATCGGTTAGAAGCATTCAGATTGTTCGGTGGTCAGGTGCTTGCTGTTTAATTGTGATTGCGTATGGCGAATGTGCCCCAACGCATAAGCAATATTTTTATTCATTATGCTCATACTGGAGGATACTAGAAAGTCATTTACTACATCCAGTGGGAATTTGATTTTAAGAGATTTTTTTATGCAGACTTGAATACTCGTAGCTTTGTTTTGTACTCTCTTTTGGACTGTTTAATGATTACCTCGTAGGTGTCTTCACGGGTTGTAGTTAAATGCCGAGTAACGGTGTAATGAGGTGTAAAGAAACAACATAAAGAGGAAAGTTTTGTGTTCCATTGAGGTTCCCAGAGAACTAATATCGGTTAAATATTGCTGTAATAAGGATGCGGAATTGTTGCATACTAGAAGCAGAGAATGATGTTATAATTGCATAGGAATTGTTGGAATATTCTGCTCGAAGAGGATGCGGTTTTCTTTTCCTTATTATTCTCAACACTACATTTACTCCGAACGTTATTATCTTTTATTATTCCACCACAACATTTACTCTGAACATTATAATCCATTATTATTCCACCACAACATTTACTCTGAACATTATTATCCATTATTATTCCACCACAATATTTACTCTGAACTTTATTCCACCACAATATTTACTCTGAACTTTATTAATAATTTTAATTCCACCACAACATTCGCTACGAACATTATTATCCATTATTATTCCACCACAATACTTGCTCTGAGCATTATTATTCCACAACAACATTTACTCTGAACTTTATTCCACCACTCTGAACTTTATTAATAATTATAATTCCACCACAACATTCGCTACGAACATTATTATCCATTATTATTCCACCACAATACTTACTCTGAGCATTATTATCCATTATTATTCCACCACAATACTTACTCTGAGCATTATTATCCATTATTATTCCACCACAACATTTACTCTGAACTTTATTCCACCACAATATTTACTCTGATCATTATTAATCATTATAATTCCACCACAACATTCGCTACGAACATTATTATTCAATCACATTTACTCCGAACATTATAATCCATTATTATTCCACCACAATACTTACTGTGAGCATTATTATCCATTATTATTCCACCACAACTTTTACTCTGAACATTATTAACCATTATTATTCCACTACAACATTTACTCTGAACTTTATTCCACCACAATATTTACTCTGAACATTATTAATCATTTTAATTCCACCACAACATTCGCTACCAACATTCTTGTCCATTATTATTCCACCACAACATTTAACAGAACTTACTTGATTAGCCTTTGACAAGCTGAAAACCACGTCTATACTGTCACTTCCTTGGAACGATGTCAGGTTGATGAAGGGCATGCTGACTGGCCAATGCCTAACGGCAGTATACGCGAAAAGGATGCCCCTCACAAGCAATGATTGGTGTAGGAAATGCGGGGAAATATACTCAAGAAACCTTTGAGTATCTCGTATGTTTCTGTCCATCAATCGTAAGAGCACTCGTGAAATATAAGGGGGCTTCATGGTTTGGGAGACTGAGTGGTTTCAACCCTGGGAATCGCTTCACTTATAAGGTTCTCAATTCAACCGTCTCTATTCAATGGCTCCGTATTTAACGGCTCTCTATTTAGGGGTTCCCTATTCAACGGCTCTCTATTTGAGGGCTCCCTATTCAACAGCTCGGTATTCAACAGCTCGGTATTGAACAGCTCCCTATTCAATTATTTTTACTTGCGCGTATCCTAAGCGTACACACATCTGGTATTGCTAAGGACCTAACAGGTCTATGTGTGGGCTATTCGGTCAGCCAGTCTAACCTAATCCAACCTAAATATTTTTGACTTTCGGGAATGCTCCTTTGTTGTTCTTCAGACTCCTGATTCATTAAATGTTAATAGACTCAACTCTCATGCAACCTGTTCTGGTTTTGATCTCTATAAAGTCTAATTTTGATTCGCTAAGGACCTAACAGGTCTATGCGTGGGCTATTAAGACAGCCAACTTAACGTAACCTTGAATGTTACTTTTAAATGTATTTCAGTAGTTCCTGTCCTTAATCGAAGGTTCTCACAGATATTTTAGGAAGTCACTCAAGTATTACCGCCCCATTTTTTATTGGGTTTTACGTTAAAATTTACTTGTTTATCCCATCAACCTTTCTTTAACCTTCCTTTTGCATCCTTATTAAAATATTCGAACATTCCTATCAAAATATTATTTATACATTTCAACACTTCGTTTGCAGCCTTCGAAATATTTCGATACGAAGGTCCTCCGAGTTCTACGGGCCCCTTTAACACATGTGGAGCATAAATACTCACCTTCCATAAATCAATTTAACTGTAGTTGTATATAAAAAAAACACGTAAATTCTTTTTTATCTTGAAAATCATTTTTGTCGCTTCCTTCTGCTTGATTGTTTATTCATTTTTTCCTTTATACTCAATTTTATACATGCTTAAAGAAACCCTTTACTTGTGTCTCGATAAGCAACCATCCAACCAACCTACCAACTAATAATGGCAAAGACAACAACAACACACACAACAATGCCCCGCTGTTCAATAACAATCCTGATTCATAACAATGGAAATATAAATTACAATTATTGGAGAAGGAAAAAAGGAGACCGACCTTCCTTCACTCTTTTTGTATGTTGGTTGTTTGGTGTCTTTGCCAAATCCTCCTGGCTGCTCATATGAGCGGTTCCCGCTGCCGCTGCTGCTTATCTGCTTGCTTCATCGTCCTCCGCTGCCGTTGACTGTCGTTAAATTGGCGCAAATTTTACCTGCTGTTTTTGCTCTCGCTTGAATTGAATCAACTTTAACCAACTTTTCTGCTAATATTAAATTACTAAATTTCTTTATTATTGAATTTGGGCTACGAGAGTACGAAGCGAACGCATTAAATTTACCCCTCGCAAAGCAAACCAAGGAAAAAACCATTTTATAAAGAAAAAACAGAATCTCTGAAAAGCAATGCCATCACGTTTTCAGTAGCAGCAAACAAAGCACCGAAACAACAACAACAACAAAAAAAACTAAAAAAAACTATGAGAAAAGAAAAGAAACCGTACAGAATTGTGGTGTTGTCTTTTGAGCGCCAAAGGAGGAAACCACGCTCCGTGTTGGTTGGTGGTGCCCTGCTCACTGCTTACCCTTGCCGAGAGTGAGCTATGCTGGTCCGGTCGCTTACCTGCAACATGTCAACTGTGCCTGCCTTGGCATTGTTACCTGAGCAAGCTGCTCCCATTGTTTTTAGCTGACGCTGGCGGCGGCTCTAGCTCTGGTTCTGGCAGTGGCTATGGCTGTGGCTGTGTCTCCGACTCCGGCTTTGGTTGCGGCTGCTCCTGATATGTATCGTTTTACGGCCAGAAATCTTATCATATTACATAATGTGACATAATTAATTTCAAAATTCTTTGGTTTTATTTTATATGCATTTATTTGTGCGTACGTGCGTGCGAGCGAGCGTGCGTGGCGTTGCGGTGCGCTACTCTACATCTACTCTACCCGACTCTACCTCTCCTCTGCTATGCGTTTGCTGCGTACGTGTAAACTAATTTCTGCGTTTTGTTGCTGCGGCCTGCAATTCGTGTGTGTGTGTCCGCCACAAGCGTGTCGAGCTGCTTGTTGCATACTTCTTTCTATGCTATCTGCATAATTAATACAAAAAAATTAGTATTAAAAACTGAACAAAAAATTTGTATTTTTGCCTCTCTCACCTTTTTGGGTCATTTCGAGCACGTGTATTCCTGGCAGTGCCATAATTTTCTTCGAAAGTTTCCATTTTATCTGCTTGCTTTATCACTCGTCTACACAAGTAGGCACCCTACTTATTATATTACCAATGCCTGTGTGTAGGGTATGCATGCAATTGCCTGGCTGGGCTTACTAAATTCGTAGCTGTGTTTGTTACAATTTCACAATTTGTTTGAACACATTTCATTGGAACTGTGCTGTTGCAGCAATGCTCGCCTTATCATTAAGCCAGAAATCTGAAAACTAAAAGGAAAGTTTGTCAAATTTGGGTACAAAGTTGCAGTCTCTCTTTTTCTCCCCCAAAATTTCCACGTAATTCAACAAAATTAGCTTTAAATTGTTATTAGCCAACTAATTTAGGAGTTGCAGCGTGTTTTTGTGACCTATTTATAATAATTAATTGTGGCTGGCATGGAGGTAAAGTGTATTCAGTAAGCTGAGGATATATTGTAAGGTTACATGTAGAAAGAAGTGGGGTAGACTGGAGAACCGCCGAAGAAGGAGGTCTCCAAACACTCAGGCATTGTTGCCAATTGTACTATTGGAATATACACGTAGGAGCACTTTGCTTTAAAGCCTACTTTTAGGCGTTTTCTTAAAGTAACTCACAAACAATCCGTTGTTCTTTGCATATAATGGAATTGGACAGGAAAGGACTTCCCTGCGGCCCTTTATTGGAAATAAATCTGCTTGTGAATCGTGCAATTTTTGTATGTGGCATTCCCAAAATTTCGCCAAGTACTTACTTCACAAAGTTATTAACTCCACAAGTGACAATTGAGTCACATTGGAAAGTGTCTGAGTAGGCATTCGTTTTTGGTAGCTGCAAACGGCTAATAGCGGGCTACTATAGTATTCCATTTCCATCACAAATTTATGTGTCTAATTTACACAATTAAACAATCACAAATCACAATTTAGTCACAGTCTAGTTTCTTGTTCAAAACACTGGATAAACCGTTGTGGTGTTAAGTCACTGTAATGTTGTAGGTAAGTCATTGTAATGTTGAGGGTAAGTCATTGTAATGTTGTCCTTAAGTCATTGTAATGTTGTCGTAAGTCACTGTAATGTTGTAGGTAAGTCATTGTAATGTTGTCGTAAGTCACTGTAATGTTGTAGGTAAGTCATTGTAATGTTGTCGTAAGTCACTGTAATGTTGTAGGTAAGTCATTGTAATGTTGTCGTAAGTCATTGTAACGTTGTCGTTAAGTCATGGTACTGTTGTGGTTAAGTCATTGTAATGTTGTCCTGAAGCCATTGTAATGTTGTAGTTCAGTCATTGTTATATTGTCGTGAGCTCACTGTAATGTTGTAGTTCAGTCATTATAATATTGTTAAATTAGGTTACACTAGCTGTGCGTGAAGGTCACACATAGACCTGCAAGGTCCGTTCCAATGGCAGAACAATATCTTTTTAAGAGTCGTAATATGGAGCTGTAAAAAGAGAGATGCCCTTAGCGATCTTTAAGAGCGAGACCATCCCTTTCGCGGAGACCGCCTCTAGGGAGCTCCCAGATAAGGCAGGCGCGCTTTTGAGATTGCGGGGCATAATTACAGAAGATGCTCCAAACTATCCCTTATTCCTTGCTCCCCAGATTTCCAATTTAGTTGTTAAGTCACGGTAATGATATTGTTAATGTTCAGTCAGTGTAATGTTGTTGTGCAGTCATTGTAATTTTATTATGTCAGTGTAATGCTGCAATAACCTCCGGTACTTCAATGACTTCCGGTTTAGACATGGATACACTGGTAAACCACATTATCATGGGCATATCTCTTCCAAAGAATTCGCAATATATCTGATTGATATTAGCATCTTCACTGAACCATGCATAAGAACGCTTTTCGTTATAAATTATTACTATACTCCAGATTTATATTGTTACGAAAATCAGATTTTGGTTCGAATCACTGGATTGTGTCAAGTAAACCAGCTTTACTTTTAGCTTTAAGAGCTTTATAGCTTTCATAATATTAGTTTAAATTAACAACAATGCTGTTAGGAAATATTATTATTATTATTATTATTATTATTATTATTATTATTATTATTATTATATCTTCCAAACACAATTAATTCTGTATGGAAGGGATGAGGGAATGAGTACTAGCAATTGAGGCGATTTAGAAAGAAGCATTTTTGTGACCATGTCCGGGGCAGGAATCGAATCCATGACCCCCCAAATATGAGTCTAGCATCCACGGAGGTCGGCGCACTTAGCAAATAGTTTACTATTAAATTACTAGTTTCTCAAGACCTTGTTCCTTATTGGTAGTACAGAACATAGCTCCGAAACTTGAATGTTTTTATATTATACCTAATGACGTCACCGATAGTTTTTCTTACTGTTTTCTAAAGACCCTGTTGCTTATTATTACCTAACGATCTCTTCGAATGTCACCCATACTCTCACATCAAAACACGCTCTTTTTACAGAGACTTTTTTAACAATAGACCCAAAGAGACTTCAGTCAAAGAGGGTTTCATTTTTTATATTTATATATATCTACATAGACCCTAAGATACTACAATAAGGATGGCGTTAACTTCTTATATATAATTATATATATCTACATACCACATACTGGTACTCGTACTTGGTAGGAGGTACCATACATTCGGTAGTACAAGTATGAACATCAATGTTCATCCCGTCGTCGGCGACATACGAATATCTCCTCACATAACATCGTGCTAAAATTAGTTCAGTACACGAAATTCGTACCAAGTCGTGGCTGGGCATTAGCATATTGCTTCACATATCGTAAAACAAAGAAACAAAGTGAGTATATTCTGCTCCTGCATTACTTCATTATTGCAGAGTTTTCTTTGAGGGCAACATTAAAGACAATATGGCTATCTCAAGGCACATAAATCACCAAATTGCCATTGAATGGTATGTCAAAGATGCTGCATGAACATTGTTATTGTTGTTTTTGCAATATACGTTGTCATTGTTTACTCCCAAACAAACAAATCAAAGGAAAAATTTAATAAAATAAAATAAAATGAATCCAGCCAGCGAGGAGCGCCACAGAGGCAACCAACTACAGCAGCAGCACCAGCAGCGACATAATGGACCGCGACCCGAACGCGTCTGTTGCTTTTTTGGTCATTTTGTTTATTTATCGCCAAATTGAATCAGATTTGAACTGTCACGCACACGTAGACAGAACCGACCAAAAAAACCAAAATAAATTCGGGCAGAAATGCAAGAAAACTGAATTGGATTTCACTTAAATCCAGCAACTGTGACGTATACGCATGCAGCAGTATCACAGGCTCTGCGCAGACCGGGCGATGTGTGAGCGTGACATTTCCATTTACCTACCCAACAATTTCCATTTTATTATTATATATATGTTTATATAATATATATTTGGTTGTTGTTTTTCTGCTGATTTTTGATATACAAATTTTCCTTTCTTTTTTTGATATAATTTTTTTATAGCATTTTGTTTTGTTTTGTTTAAATATTTGCGTGCCGACCGCGCATAAAGGAAATGCAGCAGCACAAATTTAATTGAATCGAACGCTTTTGTTTTACGTTCATTTAACTGACTGACAGTTCAGTGCTCAGTGCTCAATGTTCAGTGTTCAGTAATCGGTCCAGTCCAGTTCAGTTCAGCTGAGCTCATTTCCATTTCCCTTGTTTTGCTTTCCCTAATAACTGAAAACCGTAAATCTACCAAAAGGAAATTTGCATGAAATCAGTGAAATGTCACATTTGCATCATGTATGTTGGTATAATAGTAACAACAACAACAACAACAACAACAACAGCAGTAGCAGCAGCAACAACATCGCCACATACTGCACTCCCTCCCAACAACAGCATATGATGTTTCATTAGACTCGTCATGCAGTTCATGCAGAGCGATTTGCATTTAAAACAAAAGCTCAATCAGCGAAATTTGTTAGAGGAGCACCACCGTGGACAGAGTGCGCTCGTAAATGTTTATGACACAATTGTCGAGCGGTGGTGAACGTTGTAAATCTCTCCCAATCTCACTCGCAGTCCAGCGAAAGATCATTCGGTCGCCCATTCATTTATGCATTTATGTATTTGTTTTATTATTTTGTGGACTGCGCTTGCGACCATTTCCACTTTAAATACAATCACTTTTTTGTCCATGTTCACAGTTTTGTTAATTGAAGAAATTTGTATTTATGTTAGGAGAGAAAGGGGGCGCGTATATTTATGACGACTCTCCGTGCCATTTGGCATTTGACGGGGCCGAGCATAGCACCAGAAACGGCCAGTGAGTGGTGGCCAGTTAATCAGTGTTCAAAAGGAATTGCGGACTTTTCGTAATTAATGATTGGGTTTTCACAAAACGTTCGCTTTCGACGGAAATTCGAGAAAAATCTTTCAACAACTATGAACATATCTTATGGTGCTTGGTAGGCTCCCAAAAAGGCACTCTTAGGCCAGGACTGATCCTTTGTGATACTGCTTGAGTCACAAGCCCCATTCCCTTTCAAAAGTCCTGACAATTGGAGATTTTTATGGATCAGTTGATGGAGCTTATGTTCTTAATTCGAATGTCTTCCAGGGAGTCCAGTAAATAGTCACCCAGAAAAGTGTTTCTCCTTTTTGGCAACGCTGGACAAGTCCATGTCAAATATTCGATGGACTCTTGTTCTTCCTCAACCATGCACCATGTTGGTGGTCTGTTAATGAATCCTTGTAATTGAATTATAACAGGAATTTATTTCCAGAATGTCATAGATTGATACAAAGAAGCAGTGAATTTCTTAATTTAAGCAATGAAATTGAATATGAGCAATTCAATTACTTAATAGAAGGAATTTAATTATGACAGTAAATGAATACCATGATATCAAAAGTTAACACAAAAAAGCAGTGAAATTAATTACTATATTTAAGTAATAAAATTGCATATGAAAAATTCAATTATCTATACAAGGAATTGAATTAGAAGAGGAATTGACTTTAATGATGTCATAAATTGATGCAAAGAAACAGTGAAACTAATTACTATATTTAAGTAATTAGATTGCATATGAAAAATTCAATTACTTAACACAAGGAATTGAATAAAAACAGGAATTGACTTAAATGATGTCATAAATTGATACAAAGAAGCAGTGAAATAAATATTTAAAAATAAAATTGAATATGAACAATTCAGTTACTTATTACAAGGAATTTAATTATGACTGTAATTGAATTAAATGATGATGATACAAAGAAGCAGTGGAATTAATTACTATATTTAAGTAATGAACTTTCATATCAACAATTCAATTACTTAATACAATACAAATATTTTTTTGAAATTGAAGGGAGGTGATTTGAAGTTCATAAACATGAACGATTTAATTACGAACTTAATTGCAGCAATGGAAATCCTTAACTCAAAATACTCATTTTCAGTAATTATATTTTTTTTAAATTTTTTTATTTTTTTTAAATGTTATTGTTTTTTTTTTTACTAAAACAGAAAAATGTCTCCCGTACGCTTTTAAATAAATATTTTATGCTTTTCCATATTTACAATATTAATAGAAAATAACCGCAATTTGCGCCGCCAACCTTGTGGCAGTCATAAATGCCACCTTCCAATGATTGAAATTTATTGTTGTTGTTGCTGTTGTTGTTGTTGTTGTTGTTGTTGGTGTTGTTGTTGTTCTTCATCGTTTTTCATGTTTCCTGAACGCAAAATTTTTATTTTTTTAAATTTTTTTTATATTAAATAAACCAATATTTTGTAGTCGTAAAATTTCACAGCACTTTATCTACAAACTGCTCGATAAGGAAGGCGAAAGCCCTATTTCGAAATGCAATTGAATGTTACTTAAATGGTTGTTGTTTGTTGTAGGCGCGTACTCTAGTGCAGTTGCGCTGCATTATGGCGCATTAAAAGTGCAACAATGTTGCCCGCCGCTCACATGAGGCGTGCCGCCGCCCGCTTCATCGCTACTCTATGAGTAATTCTGAGATGCAGCGTTGACTGAAGCAATTTTTATTTTATGATTTTAGTACGTGACTTTTTCATAAAAATCATTATTTTTATTATACAAACATGGCAAACAGAAAATACGTTGAGGTCTGAAAGTAATTATTACGTCTGGACAAACGGTCTAAATTGCTGCCACATTTATTGCTGTACACACACACACACAGAGAGAGAAGTGGCGATATTTTCATCAGAATTGCACTCTGCTGATTCTTAAGCGTCCTTTATGCGTCGATAAATTTGTGAATTTCTGTAATTTTGTGGCGTTTTATTCAGTTAATTCAAACGAAAATACTTTTAAAGAATTTAAATTTAATATTCCTTTCATTTTGTGCAAGGTTTTTTGTATCAGAGCACATTCTTTTTCTCTAGAGAGGCAGAAGTGTTGGAACATTTTTACTTGCTTCGAAAGAAACCAGTTCCTCTGGAATGTGTTTGACCAATTCCTCCACTACAAGTTTCAATTCCTCCACTACAAGCTTCAATTCCTCCATTACAAGTTTCATTTCCTCCACTACAAATGCTAATTCCTCCACTACAAGTTTCAATTCCTCCACTACAAATGCTAGTTCCTCCACTACACACAAGTTTCAATTCCTCCACTACAAATTCCCATTCCTCCACTACAAATTTCAATTCTTCCACTACAAATGCTAGTTCCTCCACTACAAATACCCATTCCTCCACTACAAGTTTCAATTCCTCCACTACAAATGCTAGTTCCTCCACTACACACAAGTTTCAATTCTTCCACTACAAATTCCCATTCTTCCACTACAATTTCCAATTCCTCCACTACAAGTTTCAATTCCTCCATTACAAGTTTCAATTCCTCCACTACAATTTCCAATTCTTCCACTACAATTTCCAATTCTTCCATTACAAGTTTCAATTCTTCCACTACAAATTCCCATTCTTCCACTACAATTTCCAATTCCTCCACTACAAGTTTCAATTCCTCCATTACAAGTTTCAATTCCTCCACTACAAGTTTCAATTCCTCCACTACAAATTCCCATTCTTCCACTACAATTTCCAATTCCTCCACTACAAGTTTCAATTCCTCCATTACAAGTTTCAATTCCTCCATTACAAGTTTCAATTCTTCCACTACAAGTTTCAATTCTTCCACTACAAGTGTCAATTCCTCCACTACAAATTCCCATTTCTCCACTACAAGTTTCAATTCCTCCACTAAAAGTTTCAATTCCTTCTAATGATGATTCTACATCAAAATCTTCTATTCATCTCTGTCCTAGAGTACGTAACCAGCGTTCTTGGTGCTCGCACCCAAACGAAACAACGCTTTCAATTGAGACCGCTACCGCTGAACCACGACCGTTATCAGTCTATCTTGGCCACATACGAGTATCACCAGCTGTTTCTGAGTGTGTACGCACTCAATTCCATTTGCGTCATTTTATGCCTTATCTAGCCAAAAATTGTCTTGGGTGGTTCAGCTCCAAAATGCACGTATAATGTTCCCCAGCCAGCCAGGACTGAACTGCATGCAAACCCGCTTAGTTTGGTGGCTGTTTGTTACGCCATAAGTGGGGCTCCAGGTGTCGACACTCCCATATCCATATCTTAAGACAGATTTGACACTCTTTAGGCAGCCTCATTATTATATTTCTACGAACTAAACTCGCTCAGAGTTCCTTTGGTCGGTCACATGTGAAATATCTGAGAATGCAATCGTAAAAAAATGTGAAGGAAAAAAAAATTGACCCACTAAAAAATTGTGCAAAAGTGTCAAAAATAAATATGCAAAAATGTGTTTTATTACCACATCGTAAACTCACGCTTCAACACTTTTTCCATCCATGCAACGTGGCAGTAATTTTCATGACATTTGGTCATCGTCACACAGTTGCAGGCACGCACACGCATACGACGGCACACACCACTCAGTACACTCGCGTGCAGCTCCAAGGGGCAGGCGGCAGGGCAATGCCCACATTTTAGTGCGATACCATTTTGCATTTTATATGTACGCAAATATTGTTGCTAATACTATGCAAAACAATAAAAAACAAAAAAGATTATTTTAAACTCATAAATAATCTGTGAGTGTGTGCGTGTGTGGAGAGCGCTTGAGGCGGCAGTGGCAGTGGCAGAAACATCACCAGCAGCAGCAGCAATCGTCGTTGTCGCCGTCGTCATCAGTGTTGAAGTTGCAGTTGCCACTCAGCGGCAACAGTGGCAGCGGCAGCTAGGCTAGCATTGAATTGGAGCGATGAACTCTGAGCGTTTCTGTGTTTTGCTTCTCACATTTTGCAGTGCTGCACGCGTTGTTGCGGCCGTTGCTGCTGCATGCGTTCGACTAAAATAATGCATTTTGTAGAAGAATTGCATGAGTTGCTGTGCGCGCTCGCATGTGTGCCGCGTGTTCTATGCATGAGGTCGTGTGGTGATAGTCTCTCCGTAGAACAACTGAGTAGGTTTCATTTATTATATATATAAATATATATATTTTGTTTGTCTCTGATGGAGAGATGTGTGGGCAGAGTGCAGTGAGCAGTGAGCTGCGAGCAGCGCGGGAACTTAGGTATTAAACATATTAGTGTAAACATTAAAAATGTGCTAAATAAATTAGCATTTCTTAATTGTGTCTAATTTTCATAATGAGTACTAACTTCGTGTGAAGATTAATCGCCACTTCACTTCACTCACGTATTCTATTCAGTAATTTATGCAGACTTAATTTATTATTACCACATTTATAAGCTCTTTTTTGTATATTAGAATTATTCAAATGTGCAGCTTAGGGGAAGTTGTGGGGGCCCTGCAGTTCAATACCCTAGCGTATGAAACATTTTCACATATATTTTGGGGAGTTACGAATGAGTTTGCTGAAGGTACTTTCTCTGGAGAGTTGTTTGTTTTAAAGGAAATCATACGACACCTGTGAATATTATAGAAAGAGCGGGTTCCTTACAGGAGCATTCGAGACAAAATACTGAAAAACTAAATTTATATGTTCAGGAATGGATGAAGCCATTATACGGTAGGGAGCACCATTATACAATAAGGAGAACCATTATACAATAAAGAGGACCATTATACGATAGGGAGAACCAATATACAATAAGGAGAACCATTATACGATAGGGAGAACCATTATACGATAGGGAGAACCATTATAAGACAGGGAGAAACATTATACAATAGGGAGAACCGAGTACCGAGAATAGTATTTTCTGTCAGCTAGTAACACTTCACCTACTACTCAAGCAAGGTATCAACTCTTTTTTACAGCAGATCATTAGATTAGTCGACCTCAAGTATTGATCTTTCAAAATCTGAACAAGCACATATCCTTACTATATTGTATTATAACATCACACCTAATTCTTACCTACATAGAGCCATGTCCAAGGACTTTAGTTACTTAATGGTTAGGTTAGTCGATATCATGAGGTTCCAAAAACTGACCTAAATCTTCCTATCTGCATATAATTGTCACCTAGAGTTTTAGCGACGTGTATCAACGTGCTGAAACGACCCTATAATTGATGTTCTATAAACTGAGCGACCCTAGAATTGAGGTTCTATAGACTGAACGACTCTAAGAATTGAAGTTCTATAGAGTGAGCGACCCTAGAATTGAGGTTCTATAGACTGAACAACTCTAAGAATTGAAGTTCTATAGACTGAGCGACCCTAGATTTGATGTTTTTTAAACTGAACGACCCTAAAAATTGAGGTTCTATAGACTGAGCGACCCTAGATTGAGGTTCTCTAGACTAACCGACCCTAAGAATTGAGGTTCTATACGCCGCACGACTCTAAGAATTGAAGTTCTATAAATTGAGCGACCCTAGAATTGAGGTTCTACAGACTGAGTGACCCTTGAATTGAAGTTCTTTAGACTGAACGACCCTCTCATGTATGTCTTCTCTTTATGTTCCTTGTTCATTAGCAAATCATTAATATTTCCCCCTGATCTATGATCTATACATAGTGATTAGAAATAATTCTGTGGAAGAATAGAGCTAAATGTGTACTTCCCCAGAACTTTTCAAGGGTAAAAATTTATAGAATCACTAAAAGAAAGCAGTAAGTTCCTAAATGTATGTCTCCCAAGGCTGAAAACCACAACAACACGCTTTGTTCGAGTTGTTCATGTCGGGATTAGTCAAAAAAGTCAACCAATATGGATGCTATTCATCTGTCACCTTTGGTCAAGTTGTTCATGTAAAGAGTATTCGAAAAACTAGTATGGAGATGATTCAATCCGTCTTCTTGCGTCAAATTGTTCATACCGGGATTATTCGGAAAACTCAACCACTATGGAGCTTTCTTAACTGTCATCTTTAATCGAGTTGTTTATGTCAGGATTACTCGAAAAAGTCATCCATTATGGAGCCTCCTTAACTGTAATCTTTGATAGAATTGTTTATGGCGGGATTACTCGAAAAAGTAGTCCACTATGGAGCTTCTTTAACTGTAATCTTTAATCGAATTGCTTATGCCGGGATTACTCGAAAAAGTCGTCCTCTTCTTCATCTGTCATCGACAGTTTCGATCACTATATCAGTGAAATTGGCTTCAAAGAAGAATGCCTTAAATAGATTACTAGTAATACTATAATAAAACAATTGTTTAAATTTATATTTAAGTTTTTCTCTTATTGGTTTGAATTTAAAGTTTTGCCACATCAGAATTAAACAACTTTTCTATAGGCATGGTCTCAAAAATGCTGCTTTCCTCTCCGAGTCGAAGGTCTATCCAAGTATATATTCTCCATTTTCCGGCCTCCGTGATCTAGTGGTACGCTAGATTCGCGGCTTAGAATCCTGCCCCGGGTTTGGTCTGAAAAAGCTTCTTTCTTAATCTTTTCTCTGCGAGTCGAAGGCCTTAGTTGCTTATACGCATTCCCCCAACCCCTTGTATATATAATTAATTGGGGTGCAAGGTTCAATAATAATAATAAAAATAATAATAATATAATAGTTATCATACACACTTTTTTGTGGCTATATAGAAAAAACCCCACCTTTTACTAAGCTTACCAGGAAACAAAAGTGAGCCTGGAAACTAGAGGTAAAAATTCTCGAAATATTTGCTCAATTTTCCCATAAGTACTGCTTTCAACTTCACTTCTTTCAACTTCACTTCTTTCAACTTCACTTCTTGCAACTTCACTTCTTGCAACTTCGCTTCTTGTCAACCCGAACCAATTTCCGTTTTGTTTATTTTTAATGACGCTAATCTGGTATTTTGTCGCTATTATCTTTGGAAGAAATTAAGAAATGTGTTTCCATTCCATTCCAACCAGTTTCAATTGCAGTTGTTAAATGTCAACTGCAGCCATTCATCCATCCAACCATCGCCATCCATCACGCTGCATAATAAATCCCTTAACTGCAGTATTTAATGCTGCAGTATCTCTGCGGCAAGTCTCCATGTACGCCGCTGCTTCATCACCATCATCCTCATCATCCTCATCATCATCATCATCATCATATGTGTTCACACTCTTCCTCACTGAGCTGAAGAAGCAAGTAATTAAGACGGAAACCGAACTGAGCGCGGAAAAGTTTGCTTTGCAATCATTTCAATTTTAATTGAGATAAAAGACGACGAGACACATGAGACGCCTGCGATATGTGGCACCGCGCAAAGCAGTTGCCATCTGGCTTAATGCTCCCCGCGTGCGTGCTGCCCCTCCAACGCCACTGGTGCACTTAAACTGCACTGTTGCTGTCTGTCAGATTGTTGCTGGCTCTGTGTGTTGCTGTGTGCTTTGCCGTTTGCAATAATCACTTGAGCGCATAAAGTTGTTAACAGCAACATTTGCTTAAATTGCTCTATGATTATCGGAGCAACTCAGCGACTGCTGCAATTGCAACTGGTAACTGGCAACTAAGTCAGTCATCAGTCCAACATTGCTGCGGCATTGCTGTGGAAATGGTAAATGACATTTTCGCTTTTATGCTCAATCGCTCGCACTGGACATCCGGTATTTTACGCGTTTATTTATACGCTTGTACACAGGGATTAAGTGTACGTCGAACGGATAAGATAAAATTATACAAACTGCCCGCCATGCCCCTTCGTTTGCTGCAGCTATATAATTGCTGGCCAGGAATAGCGCAGCGAGAGAGCGCGCGCGGGTAACAGAAATGTTTTTTAATTTGCTTTCAAGAGTTTTTATGACGTCGATAATTGTTAAGGAGATGCTCTGCTCGTAGTGAAGTGAAATGCAGTGACGCGAGGGAAGAGCAGAACTAGCAATTGATAAAATGTTGCTGTCATTTTATGGACAATTAAGGCGTGGATTTTTCAACTTAGCAACAGCACAGACTCGGTAACAGCAGCGGCAGACTCAGTACTAGCAGCGGCAGACTCAGTACCAGCAGCGGCAGACTCAGTACTAGCAGCGGCAGCCTCAGTAGTTCCTTCTTCCTCCTCTACAGCAGGGTCAAGTACCTACTTACATGGTAGTACGAGTACTAATGAGAATTTATTTATGGACTGAGACAAAAAGAAAGCAACACCACCAGCACAGCAACAGCTCACGCACCCGTGTGTGTTTGAGGGGGGTTGAAGGGAAATTAAAAATGCAACATTTCGCCTTATTATGCCAAAAATACAACACACGCGTCGTTTGCTTGGCCTCTGGTGCAGCAACACATTTTTCGCATTTGTAACAAGCAACAACCAACTCCACAGTGTGCAGTGTTGCAGTTCATATTAAACCGGCAGCGAGCGGCAACATTAGAAATGAATGGGTTGGGTTGCTGCTGGTGCTGGTGCTGTTGTGATGTTGATGTTGCTGGGCTGCTGCTGCTACAATTACAAAAACACACTCAACTCAGAATTTTATGATTACTGCCGGGAAAGGAAAGGAAATTGCACGAAATGCAAATGTGTTGTTGTTTCTAAAAACATCAAGAACAACAACTGCAACAGGAATAGTAATAAAATTATCGCACGCCTTGTAGGCGGTCATTAAACTTTTTATTTTTCAAACAGCAGCAGCAGCAACAACAACAAACACAAACATAGTGTGCAAAAACACATTAGAAAACATCAACAATGCAAATAGAACCGAACAACAACAACAACAACAGGAATAGCCAAGGAAAAAACAATCAGCAGCAACAACAACAATAACAGCAATTAGAAAATAGAAATAGCCGCAGTAGCAGCAGAGTCAGAAGCGTCAGAGCAGAGGCAGCAAAGCAAGTAGCGGCAGCACTGAAAAAGAGCGGAGAGAGCGCCAGAATAGACCTACACCAACTACACAGAGAGCGGGAGGCGGGTGAGCACTACTGCGAGCGACCGACCTATCGCACACTATTTTCTATTAAGCAACTACGGCCACAACAACAACAACAACAACAATAACAATAAACACAACGACAACAACAACAAGAATACTAGCTGAAAACTAATAAAAAATAAAAACAAAAGTAAAAACAATGGCATGGCTTGGCTTGGCTTGGCTGGCACACAGTAGCAGAGAGCAGCGGTGTCGGTGTCGGTGTCGATAGTAGCGGCAACTTCGGCCGAGACCGCGACGGCGACTGCGACAGAGGCGTAGCACACAGCGTAGCTTCGCATGGCATTATCAGCGACAAACGTAATTCCCGTCACAATTTTTACATATTTTTGTATGCTTTTTTCTATAGTTTTTGTTGTTGTTGTTTTACTCTTGTATTTGTACTATTTCTCCTATGCTGCCGACGTAGTTCAACGCTCTCAAATCCACCCATTCAACACGCTTACACTAGACTCGGTCTTGGCCGCTCGTAGTATTTGCATGCTCTGCTGCTAGGTTCGTTCGCGGGCTGCCAATTGTGTGTCCATGCCACTGTCCGCTGGCCTGGTCGGTCGTCGGTCGTCTGTCCATTTGTCTATTTGACTAATTGCATAAAGAATTTTTTCAGTTTTTTGTTGTTGTTTTTATTGCTGTTGGTTGCTTTTCTATTTGTTTGTTGTTGTTGTTATTTGTCGCACTGACCACATTCTGATGAGACGATATTTATTATTGATGATGATGATGATGATTATGATGATGAAGATGATGGCAATGATGAAGATGATGACGGCAATGATGAAGATGATGGCAATGATGAAGATGATGACGGCAATGATGATGATGATGATGATGATGGCAATGATGATGATGATGATGATGATGGCAATGATGATGATGATGGCAATGATGATGATGATGATGGTGTTAATTGTGCAGCAGTGTTGTTGTACACAAAGGTATATATTGGGGTATTTCCACAAACATGTTTTATTAGAGAGGAATCGGAGTTATTTCGTGACCCTTTCTTTGCTCTCTCGTGGCACCTTAGGAATTAACTATTATGCCCCAGCAGCTAATGCCTTCTTTTACTGTCTCTACTCTATTATCTCTCTAAATTATCTTTGGACACATTCTAGAGTAGATCCATCATGTTGTAAAAATCAGTTGTATCTCTTATGATGTGGAATATTGTGCCACATTTAGAGAATACACTCGTGTGACCCCGGTTGTTTTCTAGCCCTGAAAATCCCGGGAGTGTGTTTGGCTGATCTCGGGATTTCCAGGATTGGCAGATTTCGTTAAGGGTATACTATCCATTGAGCCCATCATTACATGACGATCATACATATCGCTTCTCATTTAAATATCTGACTGTACTCTAGTAGTCGCCGATTTAAATTGTGCGCTAGCTGTCGCGCCGCTAAGCAAATCTCTGAGCCCATCATTTCACTTTATTACGACAAAAAATTGTCCAAGTCAACCTTAAGTAGTATAAAAAACTTCACAGGTCCAGCCCTGACTATATGGTAATGTCATAGAAGGTGCTTTACCATACGGATTACTTAGAGAGAATACTGTTAAGGTGAAGGCCGTAAGAGAGTGCGACAAATAAGAATTGCAACCGATGGATCGAATGTTGTGATTAAGGTGGGACGACTTGTTAACACTGTACAGGCAGCAACTGCGTCTCGCTCATGGTATCTGAATTTAGCTGTCTGTGATGTTCTTCACAAGAAAACCAACAATTCGCAAGACAAATCTTCCTCAGATGAACCTGTGACCGTTAATTATATGGGAACGACAGCGTTGAAGACAATTTTGAAGACTTGGACTGTCCAGAATTAGGTTTCATTGTAATGTCTCAAAGTGATCTGGCGCAAGAAGCCACCCCGGAGTTAACAGGCAAAGAAACCATTAATAAGTTGAGAAGAAAATCCGCAACGTTGCACTGTATTTCAAAAGATCACCTTTGAAAAATGAAACAGTGCTTCAAAGATATGTTAAGGTTGCATATGGAGAAGAGCTGTCACTTCTGTTGGACTGTAAAACTAGGTGGAATGGTCTTTTAACCTATAACGTTTCAATTTTAAAACTATAATGATTTCCTTCCCTTTTGAAAGGCAGCGCTCAAACTGCTCTTTTAGATCTCAAACATCCGATCCGTATAGAAGATTCTGATATCGACTTGTTAACTAAAATCGTTGATGTTCTGACTCGAATTAGGTTGACGTTAGAAGCACTTTTCCGGCAGTGAATTTTTTCCCATTTTATTGAGCAAATTTTTAACATTAAAACAACTATTTTGGTTCCCATTTGGTTGAACTTTTTGGAGATAAAAACCCAATTTTTTTTTGTTCAATTTAGTTTTTTGTGTAACACTTTTCCCCAATTAGTCTGATCTAAACCCCTAAACCGCTTTTTATGCTTCGACTAAACCGTGTTCAGTTTTGCTTTGCAGTTAATGCGGTTTGTTGCATGCCACGCAATCGTCTGTCTCTGTGTGTGTGTGTTTGTTGAGTGTCAATCTTTTAACCACATTCGGTGCAAATTAGTCAGTATTCAAGTTGCATTTGCGTTGCGGTTTTGCTTTTGGTGTTAAGCGCGCAAACGCACATAAAAATTTAAAATATTGTTTTGCCCATAAAAATGTTAATGACTCAGCCATGACATGTTGTGTTGTGCCAGCCTGCGCTGAGCTGAGCTGAGCTGAGCGGAGCTGTGCGATCGAATGTGATGTGGCGATGTAGTGCGGTTTGGCTGCGTGTCCATGACAAAAATGCATAAATACTCGCATTAGAATTTATATCATTTTTATTGCTGCTTTCAAATACAAAATACTCATGTTTATTGCTGCGCTCTGGCAAAAACAACACCCACTTATGTAGCAGCAGCAGCAGCAACGCCACAAATGTGGACTGAACTTGAAATATTCCAATTACATTTTAATAACCCAACCCCACAATCAGCAGTCGGCAGGCAGCAGTCAGCTAACAAACGAAAGCTGTGATAAATCGCCGTCAATCTGTGCAAAATTGTCTTAAATTAAAAAGCTACCGTACAATTAGCGTGGCAGTGGGCTTTCGGAAGGCATTCGTGTAGCAAGATAAGTGCAGCAGCAGTAGCGATGGTGGTGGTGGTGGCACTGCCAACCCGCAATTTATGAAACGTCTACAAATTTATGGGCGGGCGCTGAGAACTTATTGTGTTGCTGGCTGGTTCGCTGGTCTGCTCTGCTGATTGCCTCGCGAGCGACGATTCTAATGTCAAACTGGCAATAAAGTCTATATATATAGCTGCGAGCTGAATTTATGTACATAAAATGAAGTGTATTTGTTGACCTTAAAGCAAGTGCAATTGACAATGAAGCGACTGTGTTGGTGGCAACAACAGAAGCGGCAGTTGAGGCACGCAGAGCGCCTGCAGTGTTAAGGGAAGAGCGAGCAGGATTTGTGGAGAATGTTTTGCTTACTTATAAAACTTTCAAAATGCTGGGCAAGTGGTTCACTTCATGTTCTATTAACTTGTATTATATAATTTTCCATTATATAGTTGATGTAGAGGGGCTTAGTAAAGGACAATCAGGCCACAATTTGGTCCAACGGCGAGTGAGCCAAAAATAGCTGTGGAAAGATGATCAGAATTGCATCTGTTTGTATGCGTGGAACCATGGACAATAGTTCTGAGGAATGCCAGGGAGATGTCTAACTCATTCATACCTGACTACAGGGTAAACTATAACTCATACAGGGTATATCTGAAGTATTCAAGTAGCAATTCTCTAGAACGAGGATAGCCATAATGAAAATAGAGCACAAGGGAAGGTTGTGTACACATCTAAACAATCATCTTTTTTTTTTTAAATCCAGAAAGTGTTGATTTTGTTCGGAAGTTATACGAGTAGAAGTGTAGATTGTTCCACAATCGGCTGTTGTAACATCATCGTGTTATCTTAGAAGAGTTAACTACATAATGTGATAGATAGAGATAGATAGATAGATAGAGATAGATAGATAGATAGAGACAGATAAATAGATAGAGATAGATAGATAGATATATAGATAGAAGTGGGGTAGGCTGGACAACCGTTGTAAAAGAAGGTCTCCAAGCACTCAGGCATTGATACTCATTGTACTATAAGCCTGTCATTTTTTGGTGGGAGGGGGAGGTAGAGGATTATGAAAGAGAACTTACACCTTTTCGAACTTCTTTGACTATTTTATGAATCTCAGAAGTCTGCCTGTGAAAAAAATAAAGGAATTTTGAGAATCATCGATAAGATTCTCATAACATTTCTATTCCAAACTTTCAACGACGCATTAAATGCAAATGCTACCAAGCTGGTTCTCCAGCTTTATTTCATTCCCCATATAAGTGAGGACATTTCTATGGATTGGCGTCCTTTAAACGAATTAATATTTCACATTTCAAATGAGAAAGGCCTGAACCTCCTGATTAAGTTGTGTCGAAAAGACTGCTGTGCAATGCAATTCCAGTATTTCTCTGTAGTCACTGTTTGCCTTTGAAGAACTATCATGGCGAATTCAGTGACAGTGATTGAGACAGTTTAAATCCAGAGTTCGTGATGGGCATCTGGGAATAAGTTTAAGAATAAGTGGAAAAGAAGGCATAGTTTTAGATGGAATTGTGCCACCACAGATTCTATTCCCTATTTATGCATGGAGCACAGCCTGCTCATATATGCTTATTATATTTTGCGATTATGTGAAGCTCATATAGAATACTAGTATGTTTTCTTGTCTGTTAAAGGGTAGATAGATAGATATATTTAAGGGTGTTAAACACTGCGACCTGAAAGATCTATTGTGATGCCCCTATTTATTTGAAAGATGAGGATAGTCTCATCTAAAGGGTCAGGTATAATAATAATATAAAGATGGGACCATATTGTATACAAATCTGTGAGCACACCTCAGTATCTTCTTCACAGTCTTATAAGCATTCAGTTTACATCAACCTATTCACATTATGTAGTATCACTTTACTCCACTTAAGCCAACTACGAGTAATTCCTCCAAATCTGGAGCTCAATTTACTACGCCCAAATTACCTCATCTCCATCTGAGTGTAGTGGCCGGTGTCTTAGTGTGCTTTAATTGAGGAGTACTCCATCCTCGCCCGTTGTTGACATTGATTACGAAATTTATCGCCTAAAAAATGTTATTTAATTTGCGCCAATTTTGTATGTCTGTGCTGAGCTGAGCGTTGAGCGTTCCGTTCGCGTTGTTCGCTGCTAATTTTGTATGCAGAGCCAGTTGAGACTTTGAAACGTTCCCAATTAACATCATTTGCACAAGGCGGCGGCAGTGCAAGTGCAGCGCAGACACGAGAGTTGCGTTTCATTTGCAATTGCATGAGGGTGTCTTGTCTCCACACCAACTGGTACCAATTACGAGCATGCAACAAGATCGTTTATGTGCCTATGGCGTTGGTTACTCGGTGCTGCTGATGCTGCTGCCCCTCTCCACCACCACCATTGCATCAATTGTGTATTGGCTCGGCTTGAGCCAAATGCGAGTGTTTATGCAACAGTCTGGCTGGGTGCACATATAAATTTTATTAGCAGCTTGTAAATCAGCGAATGTGGCTGCCGCAGCCACCTCCCTAGCCCACCACCACCACCCTCCCTAACCGACAACCTCAGGCACCTAGCAGCGTATCAATTGTGGCTGGTGTTGAAAACTTATTAAAAACAACTATAAATGTGCGCACAAATATTCTAGGTCAATGCCATTCATTGGCTTGGCTGGCAATTTGTTTACACGCTGCTGCTGGTGCTGCTGCAACTGAGGCTGGTGCGTTTATTGTTGTTGTTGTTGTTGTTGTTGTTGTCTGTCTACGGATTTACTTTGCTTGCCACATGAATGCAACATTTTAATTCAGACATTTTGGTCGGTTTAACGCTTTGAGATTGCTCATTATCACTTGTAGATCGTCAGCAATGCCAGTTATTGCAACTGTAAAATTGCACACATACTTCGTATTGCAGCGGCCATAAAAAGTTGCAAAGAAAAATAACGATTAAATTGCCAACATAAATAAACAAATGAGAAATAGAAACCAGTTCAATAGCAAACCAACCGAACAACCAAACCAAAGTACGAGTGGTGTGTGCACTTTAATCACGCGATAAGATCGCACTTCATCATTTTAATATCCTATTCGCGGTTTGTTCCAATGCTAGATGCACAGTGCTGCCAATTGTTGTCTGCTGTTGGTGCTCTGTTGGTGCTGCAAATATGTCGCGCAGAGTTGCTGATCATAATCATTAAGCAAGATCAATGATCTCCTGAAATGCTCTTGTCGTATTTTTACTCTGCTGCTGTGCCTGCCACTGATTTTCTGCTGGCTCTGATTCTGCTGCCACTGATTTTCTGCTGCTACTGTTGCTATTGCCGGTGCTGTTGCCATGTATCACAGCAGCAGCAGCACCATCAGCACATGTTGGAGTCGCGTGATCATCTTGCCTGCTGCCTGTTGCCAGCCGTTTACTTTTGACTTATAGTATATATTTTTCAGCTAATATCCATGATCAGCATTTGGTAGTCACAATATTTGCCGTGCTGCTTCCCGCAGACCATAAATTGTCAATTCAATTGCATGATTACGTGTACGAGCACGTTGTGGTGGCTCTCTTGGTGATGCATGTTGCTGTTGCTTCAATTCACTGCCCCATCAGTTTGCACCACTTTCAAGTAGATGCTTACACTGGCTCACGTTGCTGCTGTTGCTGGTGTATTTGCAAAAGTAAAATGTGTGTCTATTTTTGTAGCTTACGAGAAGTCTTTGTGGAGGGGGGATGGGGTATAGACCAGAGATACTGTTATACCATGTTTGCACTGTGGTTTGCAAAACAGTGGAGCTCATCTTTGTTGCCACGTGTTCCTTTAGTTGCCACGTGGTCTTTCAGTTGCCACGTAGTCTTTCAGTTGCCTTTCCGCTATGAAGCTGGGACTGATGCGGCTAAATAGTTGCGTTCTGTAACCTTTGGTCTATGATTGAGTCATTGAAGTGTCTTAGAATCCATTTTCAACCTGGGAAAGATTTACTATGAGACCCTATTTTATACTATTCACAGCACATTAGTTTCATCTCATAGATTCCAAGAAATTGTTGTTTATGTACTGAGAAGGCAATCCCTACTTTATACTATTCACTATACATAAGTTTCATCTGATTGTTTCCAAGAAACAGTTGATTGTTTACAAGAAACAGTTGATTGTCTCCAAGAAAACAGTTGATTGTTTCCAAGAAACAGCTGTTTGATACCAAGAAACAGCTGTTTGATACCAAGAAACAGCTGATTGATACCAAGAAACAGCTGATTGATACCAAGAAACAGCTGATTGTTTCCAAGAAACAGCTGTTTGATACCAAGAAACAGCTGATTGATACCAAGAAACAGCTGATTGATACCAAGAAACAGCTGATTGATACCAAGAAACAGCTGATTCATATCAAGAAACAGCTGATTGATACCAAGAAACAGCTGATTCATACCAAGAAACAGCTGATTGTTTCCAAGAAACAGCTGTTTGATACCAAGAAACAGCTGATTGATACCAAGAAACAGCTGATTGATACCAAGAAACAGCTGATTGATACCAAGAAACAGCTGATTGTTTCCTATAAACAGCTGATTGGCTGCATTCTGGCACCCCATCGGATACTCAACCGATCAGAATTCTCCGAATTTTTTGCAATCAGCTGATTGAGCGAACAACATTTCTTTGAGCGGAAATTTTCTTCGCTACCGTACTCAACATATAGCACAGCTGTTTGTACAACAGATGTTTACATATAAAGTGACAAATTTTTGTAGCGTCGCGTTCACAAACAAAGTGCGCTGTTTCACTCACCCGATAGGCAACCGATAAGTTGCCAGAATGCATCCATTGTTTCCAAGAAACAGTTGATTGTTTCCAAGAAACAGCTGATTGTTTCCAAGAAACAGCTGTTTGATACCAAGAAACAGCTGATTGATACCAAGAACCAGCTGATTGATACCAAGAAACAGCTGATTGATACCAAGAAACAGCTGATTCATATCAAGAAACAGCTGATTGATATCAAGAAACAGCTGATTCATACCAAGAAACAGCTGATTGATACCAAGAAACAGCTGATTGTTACCAAGAAACAGCTGATTGTTTCCAAGAAACAGCTGTTTGATACCAAGAAACAGCTGATTGATACCAAGAACCAGCTGATTGATACCAAGAAACAGCTGATTGATACCAAGAAACAGCTGATTCATATCAAGAAACAGCTGATTGATACCAAGAAACAGCTGATTCATACCAAGAAACAGCTGATTGTTTCCAAGAAACAGCTGTTTGATACCAAGAAACAGCTGTTTGATACCAAGAAACAGCTGTTTGATACCAAGAAACAGCTGTTTGATACCAAGAAACAGCTGTTTGATACCAAGAAACAGCTGATTGATACCAAGAAACAGCTGATTGTTTCCAAGAAACAGCTGATTGTTTCCTATAAACATCTCTTTATGTGTTAAGTGCTGCCAAGTTTGTAGACTTTAACACACTTGTAGAACTACCCTACTCCCAGCAATTGTTCATTTTTCTTACTCGTAGGGTTTCTGTTAGAAAATAGTATTCAGGTTCCACTTGAATTGCTTCCGTTTTTCTACTTAACCTTCCAGTCCTGTCTGCATTCTCGCTCCTGTGGAAGCGTGGCTTCACTGTGGTTGTCTTTGTTGCCATTTTTTCTCTGTTGCCCAGAGATATGACATCTTTTTACTTTAGTAGCTGCATTAGTCAAACTTATGACGATATAAATTTAGATTTGTAAAGAACGCCAAACACACTCGCGTATGTGGCATTGTATACACTTGTATGACACAGTGTTTGTGTGTGATTATCTGTGCCTGTGTGTGTTTATCTGTGCTTATGTGAGCATCTCACTTGTGTGTGTGTTCATCTTTGGCTGTGTTAAAGTCAACTGCAGCAGTTCGCAGAGATTTGTTGTGTGGCATGTGTTGCTTGCATGTGCTTTAACTGCAACTGACATTGCGATATGTTTGCCGCAGTGATTTATGCGCTTCATTACCGGCGATTTGTAATAAAGCTGCCACGGATTTGAGAGACTTAAGTATTTAATATTATTAATTTTCCATCTAACTGTACTTTTAAATGCCAAGCTTAGTAATAAGTGAGCGGCAATAAACAATTTTTTCCCCATTTTCCTTTATGGAGCCTCTAAGCAAGTTCCCCGCCATTAAGTTGGATCTTCTGTTGGCTTTAATTTTGACCTTTCATCCGTCCGTCCTATACCAAAACACACTAATATATAATTTTGTTTTATTTTCGTTTAATTGCAGGTATGTGCCCAGTTTCCACAGAATTTCTTGACTTCCGCCGTCGCACACGCTGCGTAAGTCCACCACAGAAGCTCACAGTGCGCTTAATTTATGCATATGTGTCATAATGGGTCTATGAAAGGAGTGTGAATCCGTCGAAGCCGGCGGGCAGGCGAACGCCGACGCGGCTTTTCTCTCTTCTCACACATTTGCATAATTCGCTGTGCGGTTAATTACAGAGTCTGCGCAGCCATTTCTCTAAACACCGCTTAAGATCAAAGCGGGTTGATTAAATACACCGACCGATACTTAAGCAAGCGCTAAAATTAGTTAGAATTAATTTGAATAGCGGTGAGGTTGGATGTGGGCGTGGGTGTGGGTATGGGTGTGCGTGTGCTTATTTGTGCAGTCGCCTCTGAGCTCAGCGCCATGCTATCGTAGCGGCAAGCGTTTCCGCAGCAGCTCCAGTAAAAGTTGTATTGCCTTCTTTTGGGAACCTCGCGAGCACCATCATAAAAAAGGCATATAAAAAAAAAAAACAGCAGAAAATGCTCAACAAAAACGCTGCAAATCGAAGCTGTCTCCTTCTTTGTTTTTTTGAACTTTATTGTTTTCTTGTAAATTCATCGCAAAAGGCGTAAAATTTGCATTTTTATTGGTTTTCCTTCAGCCTCCTCGGGCGGCCGACCCGACCTCTTCCTACCTCAATTCCCACCATTAACGCTAACAAAGCGTGCACAACTTACTTCATTTAATGCTGAGCTCTGAGCTCAGTTCGGCTGTTTTTTTGTTGTTGCTGCATTTTTCAAATTAGCACTACCACCACCGCAATTGTGCAATTTGGTTGTTGTAAATCAATTTGGGGTTTGCTGGCGCGGTGCACACATATTTCTTCCGTCAACCATTATTAAGGAGACAAAATATATTTGCCGCCAAACAAAAAAAAACAGCCAAACCAAGTGCATAATTTACAAATTTGCAACATTGCGAGCGTTGCAGCAGGCGGCATTAGGCGCCCGTGCGCGATTTTTACCACCAACGCATGACAGCATCTCGTTGAAAACGGTCGCCGCCGCCACCACTGTTGCAATTTACCAATTTTTTGCCTTTCTTTGGTGCTGGTTTGTTGTTTCGCAGAGCATTGGAAACTGTTTACCATTTAATTTGTAACTGTAAAGAGGTTTGGTAATTTCAAGCTTGATAGCACTTTTGAGGCTTAAACGTTTAACCGGCGCTGCCTGCCGGTCAGGTCGGTCCATTTATCGACGCGTCTATACGTGAACCCCCCCAATCGATGGTCCGTTCATTCGTTCGTTTCTGTGGTGTTGACTTTTTACAGTTTAAATTGTTGGAGTGTGTGAAAATGCCAATGGCCATAAAGATTGCAATATTTGCTTAAATAGTTATCGCTATTTATATACTGGGTGTTAAGTCTTGGATCTTTTCTATTCAGAGTTGGCTTTAATTGTGGAATAAACATGCAGAAGATGGTGAGTGAATGTATCAACTGTGAATAACTGAATAGTATTTTTAAGTTAGGTAATTTAGGTTGGGAAGAAGAGGGGGACCAAGCTAAGACACTCATAGGGTATACAACTATTAAGAACATAATGGAGAGAGCTTCGAACAGCCCATCCCTTACCTTCTGATATATGTATAATCACGAGTGTACACAAAAATATTGCGGGCACAATAGAGAGAGAGATAGCTTGGAGCTGCCCATCCCTGACCTTCTGACATATAATCACGAGTATACACAAAAGTATAGAGTACAGAATGAAGAGAGCTTCCAGGTCAAATCTCTGTTATTCCGTCTTATAATCACGAATGCCCATACATACTTTATATGGGCCCCCATTGCACATATTTCTCCCTAACAACTCAATTCTGCTCCTACAGAGTAAGGCCATCCTAGTAGGAAAACCTTGCAATGAGCTCCTCTCAGACTCGCATATACCTGTCTTAAAGTATGTTTAGTTATGCCTTATCATCTTCTTATGCCCAACCACCCTAGGCGTATGAGTGTTCCCCAATTAACTAGTCACTCTTACACCCTGTAAAAGTTTCTTGGCCTTTAAAGACCTGCACTTAAAGACCAACACTAACTTCACATGAAATTAATTAATTAATAATTATATGGATTTTTCAATTAATTGCTCTCAATTACCACCCAACTTCGATCGCTGTTAAAGGCGGTTGCTGCCTGCTGCCTGCTGGCTGCTGGCTGAATGGCTGCTGACTGCTGGGCTGCTGGCTACTGCCTTCTATAGGAGCTGTAACAAGGCTTCAGTCAGCAAATGTTAGTTTATTTACACCCCTCCCCCTTTTGCCCACTTTTTTGAGAAAAGTCTAAATTTCTATAACTGCACCGCAAAAGTACTCGTATAGCGTAACCCCCCACGCCTGCCTGTCAGCCCGCATATTTCTGTCGTTCATTCGCCCAAGTGCCGAGTGAGCTTCGTTGTGTTGGTGTTGTCGTATCTGGTGTTTAGCTTTTTTAGTGTGTGAGTGTGTGTGTGCTCACAAATTTGGCACCATGTGTCATAACGAACGCCGCTGCTCAGCTCAAGTATACTACGTGCAAACTATCACAACTCAAATCAAGTTGTGCGCGCCTTTGTTTGAAGCAGTTGCTATTGTTGTTATGTGTACTTACTTAAGTACGAATGAACGACGAAGTAGGCACGTCTACGTTAGTGGCCGCCGTCAGCGTCGGCGTCATCGTCAGCGTCGGCGTCATCGTCAGCGTCGCAACAGCAAAAGCAACGGCAGCAGTGCAACTAATTCGCTTAACAAACATTTATAATGAAACTGGCGTGCATGCAGGCGACGTAAACTGCGTCGCTGCTGCTGCTGCTGTCGTCGTCGCCGTCGTCGTCTGCAACGTTGTTGTCGTCGTTATCGTCAACGTTAGCGTTATTTGTGCCTTTGTTTTTGTTGTTGTTGTCGTGCAGTTGCGTCGGCTGTTGTCGTTTGGCCGCCATCGCAATCTAATGTCAGATAGTTTTGCGGTCGCTAACCCTAGAGAAAAAATAGTGCGATGCAACTTATTGCAAGTTATTTACGTTCGACGACAAACACACACACGCACACACACAGTCACTCGCACGTAGCCTCATACAGATCCAGAGACATTTACGCTCACACAAATTGCAATCAGTTTAGCGTGCATGCAGTGGTGTTGGCAGTGGTGCTGTGCGAGTGCATAGAATAATGCATGCAAATTAGAATTATTATGAGCTGAGTGGATTGGTTTGCTGTGCGTTCGCTGGGTATGAGTGCTTTAGAAAGTTATGAAACAGTAGAGAAGAGCTCATTTCTTTCATTTAAACTGCTCATTATGGCAGCTAATTGCAAGCATTACGACGATGCGATAAGTGGATAATGGAGGATCTTATGTAGATATGCAATATCAAGCAGAGTTATTTTTAGTATGTGGGGGAAAAGTAAAATAGGCACGAATTTTTTCAAAATTCAATTAACTTGACAAGATTTTTTTTTTTTTATTTAGAAAATTATACTTTTTTATTAAGAAAATATATATTTTTTATTATATTAAAAAAATATTTCTTTATTATTAAGAAAATATTTTGTTTTATTAAAAAAATATTTCTTTTGACAAAATAAATTTTTTTTAAATTTAAGAAGTTTTATATCAGTGTCAAATGGGAATATTATTTTTATTATTCACTACTCAAGTATTTAATCCGTTTATGCTCTTCTTCTGCTCACTATTTCAGGGTTAATTGGATCATTCACCTATGATAGAAAGGTGTCCTTCATAATATTTCTGTGCCAGATGGTCTCAGCATCATTATCGGCTCAGTTTGAATTATAACGAGAAACCAAAACCCCACCAACCCCACTTTATCGCAATATATTAAGTTAGGTTGATCTGGCTGATTGACTTATTGGTCCTTAGCAGTACCAATAACTTGGTTTGCTATAGCGTTGCTTTAACATAGGCCCTGAACTCGCGGAGAATATTTTGCTACAGAAGCATTTGGCCACTGGATTCAGAAGAAAGTGCATATCAACATCTAACATTTCAACAATTTTTGGTTTTCTTTGTATCACTCCCAATAAAGTAGTCCCAGATTCCTAGAAAGAAGTCCCAGCTCCCTAAAAAGTAATCCCAGCTCCCTAAAAAGTAATCCCAGCTCTCTATAAAGTAATCACAGCCCTTTACAAAGTAATCCCGGACCCCTACAAAGTAATCTCAGCTCTCTGGAAAGTAATCCCAGGTCCCTACAAAGTAATCTCACCTTCACAAAGTTATCCTACTCCCTACAAAGTAATCCCAGCTTTCAACAAAGTAAGCTCAGCTCTCTACAAAGTAATCCCAGCTCACTATAAAGTTATCCCAGCTCCTAACAAACTAATCGCAGCTCCCTACAAAGTAACTCCAGTCCCCTACAAAGAAATCCCGGCTCCCTACAATGTAATCTCAGCCCCCTACAAAGTAATCACAGCTCTCTACAGAGTAATCGCAGCTCCCTACAAAGTAATCCCAGCTCCCTACAAAGTAATCCCAGCTCCCTAAAAAGTAATCCCAGCTCCCTACAAAGTAATCCCAGCTCCCTACAAAGTAATCCCAGCTCCCTACAAAGTAATCCTAGTTCCCTACAAAGTAATCCCAGCTCTCTAAAAGGTAATCCCAGCTCCCTATCCCAGCAGCTCCCGAAAAAAGTCAAGTTTTCTCAACACAAACATAATTTTTTCATTATCTGCAAACATTGAAGCCTAGACTAGAATAGATTAGAAGTGGGATAGACCGGAGAACCACCGATGAAGAAAATTACTTAGGCATTGATGCTCATTGTAAGATAAGCCTAAATATTTGTGGAAGGGGGAAATAAAGGATTGTGAAAGGGAAGTTACACTCTTTTATGAATCTCAGAAGTCCTGTCCATAGATAAGGGATATTTGTTGTCCAATTCCAAAAAATCTGACCCTAATATGCGCATCCTAATTCTGAAAAAGGTAGGACAAACGTAGAAAATATTCGCTGTGCCATTCTATTCTTCCTCCAGAAAGGAGGCGCAGTTCGGACCCTCAATGATGCCTATGGTCGCCATATGATAAGATGGATTATGTCCCATGATTACCCCAACCAATGATGGAAGATCTTTCCTTTGTAAGGTTAGCAGGAAATCTGCCTCTCTATTGCTTGGGCTGTCTAAGAAGCAGTTGGTTGTTTTGCAGGCAACTGAACTGCCCCACCGGTCCCTATGAATATTATTCACATGACTCTTGAACCAATCAATAGCCACTGCTATACTCATACCGATAAAGCGCTCTGGTCCCCTTGGAGTACCCTCAGCTCTACTGAAGCCTAATAGAAAAAAATGTAATTAAAAACTCCAAAGCTCATTAAGATATTTTTACTGCTCAGTCCACGGAACAACATAAACATAATTCGTACATGTTCACTTTTTCTACGGTCACCACTTAACTGCTTATGCCACAGCATGTCTTGCCGCTGGGGCGACTCATCTTTAAACGATTGCTGTTGACAGTTTGCGTTTGCTGCGGTGTTGTAGTCATACAAACACGCGTGTGATTCCCCTGCGGCGCCATGCCATGCGAGCGTGGCATGTCCAATCAATTTTAAATAATTTTCCTAATATTTTCTGGCGTTAAGTGTTGCCCCATTATGTCACTCACCGGCTGAAGCCTAGACAAATGTGTTGAGGTAGCATCATCAATCAATATGCAGAAATTTGGGAAATTGTGTCAACCATATGCATAAACCCTCCTGCCTACCACAATCCAACAAACAAAATTTAACAAACATTTTAATTGCTTACTCTGCTGCGTGTGAGGTACACAAAAAGCCCCTCTTATCATATCTAAATAAATTGTTATAAATTTTGTGTGTGTTTAAATACTCTTCTACGGTGTTTTGTGTGCGTCTCTGGTATTGATTGAATTGTTGCTTGACAGCTGTCTCGTCATTAATCACGCTTCAACGCAGGAAGCCTGCAACAGCAGCAGCGGCAACAACAAAGTTGCTAATTTTATTTGCAAATACTTTCAGCAACAATGTTGCTTTGACTTTTATTCATTTCGATAAGGCAGGCGGACGGACAGAGGGACGGACGGACGGACAGATGACGGACGGACGGACAAACGCACGATTGCCTGCCAATGTTGTTATTGTACGAAACAGCACAAAAAGTTTCATCAAATAAACGAAATGAGTACTTTTGCTTTCAACAACAAACACCGCCGAGCCGAGCCGAGCCGTGCACTTACTTATTTACTAACCTATGACAATAATATGTGGCAAATCGGAGGTTGTTGTAAACAAAGTAGACAAAAATAATGTAAGTAAATAAAATTAAATGAGCTTTTTGTGTTTAGAATGAAATAAAAACTTAATGCGCAGTTGGCTGGCGAGATAGCAAGACTCGTACTCGCACTCGCGGCAGCAATTGAGGCAGGTGGCGGTGTGCTGGGGGTACTACCGCGGCTTGTTTTTCTATTATTATTTTTCTTTGCTTTGCCACATGCAAATCTCTGTGTTTATGTGTGCGTGTGTGTGTCGATTTTAACGTTAGGGGGTGGGGGTGGGGGTGTTCGCACTGCTCTGTTTATTTCATTACAATATTTGCTTTGTTTGTGTGAGTATTTCATTCACATGCCTAAAAGTAGGCCTTTTAGAAGTTCACTTTTCACATATTTTGGTAGAATTTTTTTTATAAAATTTTTGTGGATTTTTTGTTTGTTTTCTAATGTTTATTTATTATTTTATTTAAGACTATTTCTCTGTCAATAAAATCCCTTATAAATAATTTTAATTGTCAACTGAATTGAGACTTACTCTCATATTTTTTATAATTTTATACTATTTACTTTTATAATCTTATAAGTATTTTTGTTAAAATTTATATTATTTTCTTTTATAATTTGAAGGTATTTTTTATAATTTATTTTTTTATAATTTATATTTTTTTTGTCTTTTCTTTATTTTATAACTATTTTTTGTTTTCTTTATTATTTTATATATTAGTATAATTTTTTTTATTTATTATATTTTTGGAAATTTTTTTATTTTATAATATTTATTTTTTTATAATTTTATACTATTATCTTTTATAATTTGAAAGAATTTTTTTGTAATTTTATAGTTTTTTTAGTATATTTGTTATAATTTTAGAGTATTCTTTTTTATATTTTTTCTCTTTGTTTTACAATATTTTTTTTCTTTATTTTATAATATTTTCTGTTGTCTTTATATATATTTTATATATATTTATATATATTTATATATATTTATATATATTTTTTATATATTTATATATATTTTGGTTTTGTAGGTTTTTATAACTTTTCATTATAAATTTTAGTTAAAATATTTAATATGTTTTTTATATTTTCTTTTCCTTTTGTGTTTTTATTCAACTTTTCTTTTGTTTATTTAATTATAGTTTTATATATTGTTTTATTCTATTATATTTTTTTTATTATCATTTGTATTTTATTTTGTTTAATAAAAATTTATCTTTTTCAGTAGAAAATATTTTCTTCATTTATTTTTTTTGGTGTTATTTTTAATATTTTTTTTGTATTACTTTTTATATTTTTTAAATTTATTTTTCCTTATTATTTATTAAATAACTGTTTTATTTTTAAAAAAATTTAGATTATTTTTATAAGTAATGTATATATTTCATTTTATTATTTATTTTTAATATTTTTTTATATATTTTTTTGTTTGTTTAATTTTAAATATTTTTTTCATTGTTTTTTGTTTTATTATTTTTTATACATTTTTTAATTCGCTTTACAAGTTATGTATATTTTTTTATTTTATTATTTTTTGTTTTTTTTTTCTCATTTATTTTTAATATTTGTTTTATATATTTTTTTCTTTCCTTTTTAATACTCTTTTCATTGTTTTTTGTTTTATAATTTTTTTTTATTTTTTGTTTTGTTATTTTTTTATATATGTAGTTTGGTTTTAGTATTTATTGTATCTTTTTTTTATAGTGTTTTATATTTCATTATTTTTATATAGTTTTTTGTTATATGATTTTTCATATATTATTATTTTCTTATATTTTTTGTTTTATTTATTTTTTATACATATTTGTGTTTTATTATTTTTTTTATTTTTATATATATTTGTGTTTTATTATTTTTTCAATTTATTTTCTTTTATTTATTTTTTAATTTTTTTCTTTTATTTATTTTTTATTATTTTCTTTTTTATTATTTCCAATGTTTTTTCTTATTTTTTATAATTTTTGGTTAAATCTTTTTAGTTTACAATTTTTTTTTTTTTGCTTATATTTTTCTTTTTAATAATTTTTTTAATGTGAGGATGTTTTGTTTAATTTTTTTTATATTTTTCCTTTTATTTTACAATTTTTTTATTAGTTTTTCTTTTATATTTTTTTTTGTATTATTATTTTTGTATATTTTTTTGTTATATTGTTTTTGTATATTTTTTTGTTTTATAATTTTTGAATTTTTTTTGTTTTTTTATTATTTTTGAATTTTTTTTTGTTTTATTAGTTTTAAAATTTTTTATACTTTTCCCTTAAATTTATTTTTTATATATTTTTGTGTTTTATTATTTCTGTTATTTTTTTATTTAATTATTTGTTCATATTTTTTGTTTTATACGTTTTTTTTATTTCTTTTTGTTTTATTATTTTTTTATATTTTTTCTTTTATTAATTTTTTGTATTTTTTGTATATTTTTTTTGTTTTATTATTTGATTATTTTTTAAATTAAATAATTTTTCATTTGTTTATTTATTATTTTTTTATATTGTTTTGTTTTATTTTTTATATTTTTTCTGTTATTTAATTTTTTTATAGATTTTGCCTTTATTTTTTTTTTTTTTTGTTTTATTATTTTTTTAAAGTAACAATAAACCCTTTGCAGAGGTGTCATTTGAAGTTAGTTATTTCCTCCTAATGTGCGCAAATGCACACATCAGCACTATCGGCTCAGCTGAGTTCAGCGCTCCGGTACGCAGCCCACACACACATGTGTCAAGCAAGCAAGCGGCGGGCAACCAACCTAGCAACCCACCACTCTTCTGTCATATCAAGCACGATCGCTGAAGCAATTGAAACTGCCAATTTTCTCACATAATGCCGACCGACGTCTTGAAACCATTTCGCATAAGTAAAATAGAAAAAACGCAATTTTCAAATACGACCATAAATAAAAAAAAGGAGAAAAAAACAACTGAAAAACAAATGCGGCTTTGCCAGAGGCCGTTTTGCTGTTTCTGCTGCTGCTGCCGTCGCTATCGCTGTTGCAGTTGCAGTTGCAGTTGCTGCGCCAATACACACCACCACGCGTTCATTGACTTTTCGACATAGATAACTCTGTTTGCTGTTGCTGTTGTTGTTGTTGTTGTTCTTGTTGTTGTTGTTGTGTGCAGTTGTTGTAGTTGTTGTTGCACATTTGCCAACTCACTCAATCAGCTGGCAGGCAGCTGCTGGCGTTTTAGATGCTTTTGTTTGACTGTTTGCTGGCGTTTTAGTTGCTTACGAGTAGCTGTGCCAGCAACAGCAGCACAGCAGCAGCTGCAGCTGGAGGAGGTAGGTGGGAGGTGTTGCGTTATAAAGTGCCAATTGCGCTTGCGCGCTGCCGCCTTCACTGCTTACAATTCATGCCCATACATTGCAGTTAATATTTTTGTTTCTTTTCGTTTTTGCCATTAATTCCATTACGGCATTTAATCATTATTATCATCAACATTTATGAGCAAAGCCAATGAATTGCCCATAAACGGCAGCAACCATCACAACAACAGATATTGTGATGGGGGGGCATGGGCAGGGGCAGGCACCTTTTTGGCAAATTTTGGCTTTTATTGTGACGCCATAATCGAGGACAAACACACTCGATTTTCCTAACACACAAAAATTGCCTTCACCTGTGCAGCGGCCGCCGTCGCCGTCGCCATCTGAGTTGCTTGCGCTTGCCTATCGTGGCAATTTCGATGTGCAACGTGTTGCTGGGCGGCTGGCTGAGTGTGATTTGCGTTGCGTTCGCATTGATGGATGGATTTATGGACAAATACGTAGTTGGTTAGTTTGGCGTATGCAATGATGCCATTTGTATGCTTGCAACTAAGCTGCCTATCTTCCTGCTCCTCCCGCCTGCTGGTTGTTTCTTACTGCCTGCCACCCACGCTTGCTGCCTGCCCTGCTGTAATGTACGAGTATGTTGTCTCTGTGCCATAACGTTGATTCGCAATTTGCTGCTGAATTTATGGCTCACCATGATTTATGCAAATTTTTATATTGCACCATGATTTGTGTATCCTTGTTCGAGGGAATGGCACGCTTAGTCGCTGGATGAACGGCAATACGTGTGCAGTGATGTTAGCATTAACACTTGAGTAACTGTTGATATCACAGGTGACTATAATTTAATGTCATTGCAGTGAACCTTCGCTTTAGCACACCGCTGGGGCTCACATAACTTATATTTGCCTTGGGGTTTGGCAGCTAATTTGTAGCATTTTAAAGTACTCTTCTAAGGTTTTTTTGTTTTGCTTGTTGCTGCAATTTGTTTATTGTTGCTTTTAAAGCAATTGCAAATCGTTGTTATCGCTGATAAACGTGAACAAATGTGTGCTAATTAATGCAATCGTTCGTTTTGCGTTTATCGCTGAAATCGTTGCGCTCCCTGCTATCAGCGTGAAAAATGCCAATGGCCTGCCGCCTGCCTGCGTACCTAAGCAACAACTCAATTGCTGCAAATGCTCTTGCTCTCTGCCGCTGCACCGTTGCACCGCTGTGCCTTTGCCCCCGTCTTATCAGGCGTATGCAATCAGCCAATAAGTAACAGGCGCGTTCCAATTGCTGGGTTGCTGCTTGCCTGCCTGCTTGCTTCACTTGGGGCCTGCCCACGCCCTGCTCCTTGAGGCAATGTTGCTTGCTTGCTGGTTGTCACCTTTTATTTTATTTATTAGTATTTTTTTGGTGTTTTTTCTGGTTTTGTTTGCAATTTTTGCCACTCAAAATAAATTAGAAAAGAGCATGTTGTGTGCATGTGTTGCGACATAATTGCAATTCCGCATACGCCACCGTTGCCAGTGGCACTGCGCTTATTTTAAGGTACACCAACACACATGCACAGCATATATACACACAAACACACACACACACACCAATGCATAAAGCCACACATTTGCTGGAACAAACATAATTATTATTTCGTTTGTGTTTCGGTTTAGGCTGTTGCTAGACCCACCGAGGCGAGGGAGGCGTACATCAGCCACAATGAGCAGCGCATACAAAATGCTGTTCCCGCTGCTGCTGCTATTGCTGCTGTTGCCGTTGCTGTTGCTGACGTTGGTTGTTGATATCTATTAGTGCAACACAATTGTTGTTAGAGCTTTTTCAGCTGCCGTTGCGGCCGTTTCTATTGTAGGTGAATGAACCTTTGACGTGTAGTTGAGAACTATTTGTTTCTTTCTTTATTGTTTTATTTATTTATTTTTTTAAATTGTTTTACTATTGTTGTGTTTTATTTGCTGATTGATGCTGCTGGCTTTGCCCAGAAATTGCTGGCAATTGTTGGCAGAACGTTTTCAATTAAGACTGAAATGTGCAGCTGTTTGATTTTTAATTGGTTTAATTGCGAGGGCGGCTGATTCCAACGACCAACGTCGGCGTAGGTACTCGGGTGCTCTGAAAATATGATTGCTTTGACAATTTGTGAGGAGAGTTCAGCACAAAGCAAAGTAAACTATGGAAAATTCAATTCAAACAGCATTCGTTTGTATTTCTGTGCAGTTTTTTGTTCAGGTGCAGCGCCGCAAATGACCATTTAAATGCGGTTGAGCCCCTTGCAGCAGCAGCAGGGTGCGGCAACATCGCAGAGCTCTGCTTGGCTTTACTAAAACATATTTGAACGTTTGCGGATTATACGAGTATCATGTTTAGTTAAAGGGATTTATTAATAGCAACGCTTTTGTTCAGATCCGCAAGAGCCTTTAGAATGTGCTTGGCTTTCTAAGCTTCTAGTGATAGGAATGGATTTTATAAATGAGAAGATATTATAAATGAGAAGACATATGTTTAGAAGGTAATCCTATAAGGAGGCATTTTTTGTCCTTCACTATTTGAATACTTGTTACGAGTATTTGTTTGAGTCTCTTCAGAGAGTGACTGAACTCAATTTCTTAAGTAGAAACGATTTAAGCTGGAATTGGTAGTTAAGTTGTTGGTTAAATTGTGGTAGATTTGTTGGATGAAATGTTGGTTGAATTCTGGCTTGAATTGTGCCTTGGTTTGTTGGTTGAATTGTTGGTTGTATTGTGGATTGAATTGTTGCTTGAGTTGTTGGTTGATTTGTCGATTGAATTGTTGGTTGATTTGTTGGTTGAATTATTGGTTTGAAATGTTGGTTGATTTGTTGATACAATTGTTGGTTGAATTGCTGGTTGAAGTGCTGGGTTAATTGCTGTTTGAATTGTTGGTTGATTTGTTGGGTTAACTGCTGGTTGAATTGCTAGTTGAATTGTTGGTTGATTTGTCGATTGAATTCTTGGCTGAGTTGTTGGTTGAATTGTTGGTTGATTTGTCGATTGAATTGTTGGTCGATTTGTTGCTGGGTTTGTTGGTTGAATTGCTAGTTTGAATTTTGGTTGAATTGCTAGGCTAATTGCTGGTTGAATTGTTGGTTGAATTGTTGGTTGAATTGTTGGTTTAAAATGTTGGTTTGATATGTTGGTTAAATTGTTGATACAATAGTTGGTTGAATTGCTGATTGAATTGTTGGTTAAATTCCTGGTTAAATAAGAACGCCTTTCATAACTTATTTACATAAATTTCACAACAGGGATGGGCAACGAAAAAACGTTAGCAGGTCATTTCTTATTGGCTTTGTTCATTGCTTTTTTTTGCTTATTTCAGTTTTTTAACTTCTCAGTTCTGTTTAGATCGATATATAAACGTATCTCCCAAGGAGGAGGGTTTAATTTGCTTGAGCCTCAATTGTTCTCCAGTATACTAAAAGAGAAGAAGGATCCACAATGTACTCATTCCTGTTTTAAAGGGTTTAAGTTGATTGCGCATCAATCATTCCCATTTATAGTAAAGGATAATAAGGATCCACCAGGTGCCCATGCCTTCTTTAAAGCGTTTAAGTTGTTTACGCGTAAATCATTCTCCAGTACACCAAATGAGAAAAAGGATCCGCCAAGTACCCCTGCCTGCTTGAAAGGGTTTAAGTTGCTTACGCGTAAATCGTTTTCCAGTATACTAAATGAGAAGAAGCACCCTAAGAGTGCCCCTACTTTATAGGGTTTAAGTTGGTTGCGCCTCGATTGTTCTCCAGTATACTAAATCTGAAGAAAGAGCCAGTAAGTGACCCTGCCAGGATCCACCAGATGACCATCTTATGCCTCCTACAAATGGTTTAAGTTGCTTGAGCCTCAATCGTTTTCTTGAAGACTAAATGGGAGACAAGTTTTCTAAATATTTCTTTAATGAATTAAATTTGAACTGCCAATTTTACTTTACATTCACTAAAAGTTAATTTCTCACTCATCATTTAAATTTTCGATCCTTTTTCGTTATCCTTAAACACTTAAATTGCCTTCAAACACACATTTCTCTTACGCCTTTTATTAACGAGGCTTCCCAGCCTTATTTTTCTTTCAACAGTTCCCAAGAGTGCCCTCAGATGTGAACATAAAATACTAAAAATAACGTCTAATCGGTATCTTCCCTTCTCTCTCGCTCTCTTCCATTCCTTCTCTTTCTCGCTGTCACTGTCTGTGTGCTTAATGCGTAGCTATAATTTCCAATTTCATTAAATTCAGCTCACGATTTTGAAATGTTGAACATCTTTACAACCAAAAAAGAAACCGAAGCAAAAAAATTCAAGTGTCATTCATTCATTCTTTCATTCATTCTTTCATTCATTCTTTCACTCATTCGTTCATGTCATATTTCTTTCTGCATGTACTCCGTTCAACGACTGATGTAACTGCTGACTGCCTGAATGCCTCCCATTTGCCTTTTTCTGCTGCTGCTTCTCATGGTGATGTTGTTGATTCCTTTCTCTGCCATTCTACATTCACACAATGCTCTTTATCGCTGTGCATGTTGATGGAAGTGCTCGTACTCCTGTTGCTATTCCTGATGCTACTCCTGCGTCTTGTGCTGCTCCTACTCCTGCTCTTACTCTTGCTGCTACTGGTGCTCCTACTCTTGCTGCTACTCCCGCTTCTTGTGCTGCTCCTACTCCTGCTACTACGCTTGCTGCTGCTACTGCTCCTACTCCTGATACTACTCCTGCTACTACTCCTGCTGCTACTTCTGATTTTTGCCCTGCTTCTGCTGCTGATTCTACTGGCAACTGCATCTCCTACTCTCACTGCCGATCCCGCTCCTTCTGCTGCTGATGATTATTGTGTTGATGTTCGAGATTTGAGTAGATTTCTTTCCTTCGTTTGCATGCGCTTATTTATGTATGCTACTCAGCTGTGCTGTGCGAAATTTTAATGTGCTTTTTTAATGTCATAAAGTTCAAATTTTTATTTGATTTTCTATGTGAAGAATAGCAGCACTTACTTGGAGGATGCTCTCTTCAGCGACATCAGCTGCAGCGATAGCAGAGCATAGCATATGCTGGGAGTTAACGCAAAAGGGTTTTCAATGATCCTTTTTAACAGAATTTAATTTTATGACGTCTTTAAAATGTTAACAATTTTATTGATTTTCAGCTGCGGTTTTAAGTCATTGACCTGCGACTGAACTTGCCCGCCTGGTCTACCTGCTTAAAATGTCAGTCACCATCATTCTCCGCCTCAGCATCATGCTCCGCCTCAGCATCGTGCTCCGCCTCAGCATCATGCTCATTTCATTAATTTTAAAGCCAAAAGAAGCCGAGTCAACGTGAACGTTAACACCAATTAGGCAATTTTATATTCCCAGTGATTAAGGACAGGCAGACAAAGAGACAGCCGAGCCAACTCAAGTCAGGCCAACTCAAGCCAAGCCAAGCCAAGCCAGTCGGACAGATTTCGGTTAACAAATGTTGGGGTGTAGTAAGCTTCTCTTTTTTATCACCTAAAATAACTGCCTCACGCGATTGAGATATTTTTTGTTGCATATGCCCGCATTTTGCCCGCCTGATGCTGTTTTCATATCCTAATTTTCTTTCCCCGGTATTTTTTTTATTACTTTTACTTGTGTTAATCCACAGTAAATGTCATTGACCATTAACAGAGGCAACACGCTCTGGTGTTGAGGAATAAATCCTGGTGCGGCTTGACCTGTCGTCTGTGTGTGTGTGCTTGTGTGTGCTTGCGTTGCTGTTACTGCCAGAACCGTACTCGTACCTTGTTACCGAACTTAATTCTCTTCTGGCACACGGTTGAGTAGGGTCTACTTTTACAGTGTCATTGCAAAGTGGTACAATTTAAAATGTGTGTAATCTCGCCAACCTTTTCGAGGCCCTCTCCCTCAGATATTTCGCTGAATATTAATTATTCGTCTCCACGCTACCAACATGATTTATAATTCATTCTTATTTGTTTGCCAATTCCATTCGTATCCTATTTTAAAATGCACACATTCAGAGAGTGCTTCACATGACATTAACCTTCATACTATCATGTTCATGACAGGCTCTCCCACTACTCTTTCCTGGTGCCTACTGCTGCGGCTCACTGCTCCTGTTTACTCATGCGTCACAGTTCCATCATATCATTGGCAAATATTGTCTCGCTTTGTTTTGTTTTTACATCATTCATGCTGTTGTGGATGTTGATGATGTTGTGATGTGTTGTATGCAATATGTGTGTGGCAAGGATATGTGTGGCATGTTGTCCTGACAATTGTTCACTGACAATTGTTCACTGATTCCGCACAAAAACCCATCACAATAGAGCCAAGATATGTGCACAATGACAAATATGTTTATTACTTTATATTGCAGTGCTTCAAACAGTGCGACTGCCTCCATGGCCAGTCATCAACATTATTTACTTGAACTAAGGAATACTTTTGCCTGCCTGTGACTAAGTCTGGTATGCAATTTTTATTAACATTTCATGAGTCCTTTTTCGTAAATTTGCAAACTATTAGAATAGAGCCCGAGCCACCATACTATCCACTTACTCACTCATAATGCTCACATATGCCCGCGAAGCTGCATTGTGCAACATTGGAAACTACTTAAAATGTCGAAATGTTGTGCCTTAACCTTTGTCACTCTGTCTGTCTGTGTGTGTGTGTGTCTGTGTGTCTGCCTGTTTGCCTGTGTGCCTATGTGCTTGGTGGGCCTGTGTGTATGTCTGCCTGTGTGCCTGTCGATTGTGGCATCTCTTTACCATAAAAAACCAAATGAAGTACGCAAAAAAATCCTTCCGCAATGTGTGGTTAATATTTGTTTCCTGTTTGCTTTATACTCTCCCTCGCACTCTCTCTTCCTTGTCTGCGTGGTGCTTCGCTGCCTGACTGCTGCCTGCTTGGCTTCATCTCTTATGCAAATCCCTTCCATTACATCTCACTAAATCATATATGTATGTAAGTGGCTTTTGTTGCTGCCGTTGCTGCACACCCCAGCATTTGAGTGCCAGCCCAGCCAGGTTGCCTATGAGCCTCCTACTTCCTGACTTCTCCGCTGGCTGGCTGCCTGGCTGTCTTCTCTGCAACCTCGCCAGTATTTGCTTCTGTTTTTTTTACATTAGCTTGATTTGTGGCATTAATAATTGCGCATGGAAGTGTGAGCGAGTGAGTGTGTGTTTTGTATCGGAGCGGTTGTTTGTTTGTCCTGCGTTGCCACACCAGCTCCTCTTCCGGCTACTGTTCCTGTGCCCACTCCTGAGTCTGATGAGTGTGTTTTTATTTTCATAGGCAGTCGCAAGTTACAAGGCCGACGACGTGTCTGGGTCGATATTATTAAAGCGGAAGTTAAATTTTATTTTACTTTTGTGTGCGTGTGTGTGTGTGTTTGTGTGAGTGAGTGAGTGAGTGAGTGAGTGAGTGAGTGAGTGAGTGAGTGAGTGAGTGAGTGTATTTTATTTGACGAAGCTCGCAGCCAAACATGGAAATTCCCATTTCTACGAGTAAATTATTTATAAAACCCATGAATCATGGTCTAATGTTGACACTCACTGATTTTAATGAACAATTCGTAGGCAGAATGAAAGAATATCTTGAGTATTTGTACATTGAAAAGGACACGCCCAATCGGATATGCAAGGTTTAAAGCATCAAATATCCTCATATAAGATTCTTTGATATACAATCATAAGTTTGGTGGCAATATATTTTCAATCAACACTGAGTTATGTAGGAAAAATGGGCGTGGTACTACTGTGCCGCCAAATTCATACATATAAATATATAGAGGTATGTAAAAAATCATACAAAATGGATAAAATTTGAAAACTGTATCCAAAAAATTACCAGTGTAGATACACTGCCACGCCCGCTATTTATTTATGTGAATAATTTAAAGTTCACAGAAGATTTATCAACAAAAATCGGTCATAATGACGCTTAATTGGAGCACAAAATCGTGTTATATATATGGAGAGTGATATATACTGCCACGCCTACATTCATATAGCATTCTGCAATATGAAAGAGAAATTTAGTGTTTAGTTCTATAACTTGGAGACCAATATAGTCAAGGTTCAACTCACAATTGTGATATCGGCGCATTTTTGGAGTACGAAACCGAGTTTTATATATGTAGAGTAATATATATATATTGCCACGCCTACTTTCATATACCATTCTGCCATATGAATGAGAAGTTTAGTGTTTATTTTAAAGGTATATGAGACCGATATAGTCAAGGTTTAACTCACATTTTTGAGAATGACGCATAATTAGAATGCAAAACTATATGGTATATATGGGCGTAATGTATACACTGCCACGCCTACTTTCATATAACATTTTGCAATATGAATGAGAAGTTTAATGCACACTTTAAAGTGAAATGAGACCAATATAGTCAGGGTTTAACTCACAAATTGTAATGTCGACGCATTATTGGAATAGAAAACTGAGTGGTATATATGGGCGTAGTATATATACTGCCACGCCTACTTTTATATAACATTCTGTCATCTTTAAGTAATTGAATTTGTTAATTTGAAGTTATTGGAGACCAAAAAGGTCAACATTTAATTCGCTATTAGTGGTCATGGGCTGGTCATGGATTGATATATTCTCCTAGGGTGGTATACAGGGTCTCTTGTAGTCGACCTAGCCTGACTGCAGAATCATTTATTGGTGTTTATAACTATATGAACTGTTCAATGATATTGTGGATCTCCTTCACTCCTTCGGTGCTCCATTATTATAAAGTTTATGGAGACTTCGAAGCCAAGAACTTTTCCATTGCCGCCCCAATGCTCATTATATATAATTCAATGAAAATTTGGTTTTAAACAATCCACTCTCTTCATTTCAAAAATCCACTTTGGCAAAATTTTAATGAATTTTCCATGTGCACAATGAACTTTTTCGTTACTTTGATGATGAACTTTAATTTTGCTTGTATGACCATTTCGGTTGAGTGTATTTTGAATGAAAATTGTTCAATTTCTTCTTATTTTTCATATTTAACATTATCTTTATTCTCTTGAAATGTTTTTTCTTTATGAAAATCATTTCACTTGTAAATTGCATTCATTAAAATCGTGTCCTTTGGTCCTGCTGCCAGCCGCTCTGCTGTGTTGTTTGTGCCGCCAAATTCGATCAAAAGCTGCTTCAAAATTTCATTTGTGCTTCACAATTGCATTTAAAATTAAATCGATCCGTGTTATTGCGGACGGGCGGGCGGGCAACACCTCCGCCGACTTGCCTCTTACACACACACTCGCACACTTGCACAGAGATTGCTGGTGCCCGCCCAATTTGTGTTTCATGTCTACGCACGCTGTTGGCTGTCACACTGCTATCGACATATTTTAATGTCCCTCTGCACTCTTAACTTGTCTCTGCTCGCTTACTCGTACACTATCAGTTTATTTTATTTTATATGTTTTTTGCGAGTGCGTCTTTCAGAGCTCACTTTTGATCAGCTTTTATTCAAGTCAGTCGATAAATGGCACTGCACCTATCTGCTGGCCGACCTAACCTCCTCCTGCACCCCAACAAACTTGCGCTTATGCTGTGCTCGTTGCCGCTTGATGTAGTTGTAGTCAAACGGCGCTGCTGCTGGTGGTACTTGTCCTTGTCGTTTATCTGCTGTGCAGCGTGCTTCAAAGGATATGCCTCCCTCGATGGCTGAATGGCTGAATGACTCCCTGACTGCCTGCCTGCCTGCCTGCCTGCCTGCCTGCTTGGGTCCTACGCGTTGAATACCTTTCAGCATTGATTTAATGACGTTGACATTGTTCGCCGCGCTGCCGCATTTAAGACACTTTGGCTTGAATTGTGTGCGTTCATTGTGGAGTGCAGAGTGCAGCGTGGAGTTGGGTGCATAGGAGTATAGGTTATGGGGGCGGCATATTGTTAGTCAAGACTCGCGTGCACGTCTAGCAAAAGTGTTTGCCGCGTTTCGCTTTGGATTCGAGTGATTTTTTTTCCTTCGTCCTGCTTTCCCTGCTCTGGAGGATTACACAGCTTTTATGCTTTATTCATTGATTTAACTTTCTTCAATATTATCGTTTTTATGCTGGCTCAGCTCTCAGCTCTCTGCTCAGTTTAGTCAGTTGAGTCCAACGTAGCTCCCGTTAAACATTATTATTATTATTTCCTTTGAACGCAACTGCAGCATTTATGTATTTTGTTTCCCAAACTTTTTATCTGCTTATGTGCTTTGATGAAATTTATGCGCCTGCAATCTATCTTGTACGAGTATCCTCTGCTGCCGCTATTCCCGCTGCTCCTGCTGCTCCCACGCAGTGAGTGAGTGGTGAGTGTCGCTCTCTAACGACTTGTTATAAATATTGTTAGCAATTTCCTTTGTGCGAGTATCGTTAGCAGCGCACTCCTCGCATAAGCGTCGCCGTGATTAAAAAAGGTCGTTGCTCGTTCAGACATTTCGATTTCATTGCATTTTATTGGCATTTTTCTACATTTTTTCTCTTCAGAAGTATTTTCTCATTTCTTTTCCTTATTGATTAAACATTGTTATACCGCAGCATTGAACGGCGACTGTTGTGGTGCACTCAAACGAAATGAATTCGAGGACCTGGCAATGGGATGAGCTGAAATTGGAGACTTTCGCAAGGCAGGAAAAAATTAATTATACTGAATAAAATGTATTTTCATTGCATTTACCTGCAGCGGCAGCAGCAGCAGCAGCGGCGACGCATATTCTTTTCCTTGTTTATTTTCTCGCTTGTTTTTTTAATAAAGTAATTACTTCTTCTGTTGTGTGTTATGTCTTCTTCGCAAACGCCTTTTGCTTGTTCTGGGCTGCTCTTGAGAAACATCCTTTATTCGTCGTCTGACATCTGAATACTCGTACGAGGACGGTTGTTGAAGCCTCCCTCCACTTGAATATGTGCACTTGAGATGGCATTAAATTTTGTGTGTGCTCTCAGGACTTTAATACAACTTTTATGGCATCTTTAGGACACTTTTGCTTGTATTAATATAAATAAACACAGTCTCAAATTGATCACGAAACACATTAGGAACATTTGTAGTACTCAGGGTGGTGATGGCACTGCCAAGTGGCTAGAATGGAAATGAGAAAGGCCGGAAAATCGCAGAAAAAGGAGGTCTTCAAGCACGCCGGAATTGATCACTCGGTGGTGATGGTACTGCAGAGTAACTAGAATAGCACTGGGGTAGGCCGGAGAACCGTCGATGAAGGAGGTCTCCAAGCTCTCAGGAATTGATGCCCATTGTACTAAGCCGAGTAACTAAGAAAGCATTCAAGACTGGGAAGCAAAATTAAAATGAATAAATATACCTAGTATAGTCTAAGCGATTGGTCAACTCTACCAGATTTTTAGCTAAGTAGCGACGAAAAGTTGTCTTTAGAGTATGATCAAAGTTTGGTGTGTGTTCGTGGGAGCATCTCAGCACTTCTTCAGCAGGCCTCCAGTGGTACTGGATGATAGTCCACAGAAGGGTTCTGGCCCATTGAACTGAGTGGCCGCAGCTGTTCTTGCTAAGCTATCAGCCTTCTCATTTCCCTCTACTCCTAAGTGGCCTGGTACCAGTAGAGATAACTTGTTAATACTGTAGTAGAGATAACTTGTTGTTACTGTCTAGGCAGTTCAGCTTCCCAATACAGTCCTATACAAGTTGAGACCTCACCAAGAGTGTGCTCACTATTCAGTGTTGCTTGAGTATCGGATAGTATCAGGTTGTTTTTTCCCCCAATATTTCCTGTCAATATTGAACTAGCCACATGTTTCATTAGCACGAATCGCCGCTCGAAAAATGCTCGGGAAAGAACTCACTGGTTGCCGGTAGCCCGATGTTCTAGACCCAAATACTCCTGCCCCAGTGCCATCAAAAGTTTTAAAATATTATACAGCTACAGACAATGTGTTTAAAGATCTCTTCTACCGGTTTTCTAGTTAAGAATCTAACATTTATTCAAACAAATTTTGCAAAAAAGTCTCATTCGCATCCTGTTTAGGCAACCAGTGCGTATGAGTAACCTCGAATAGTTTTGTAAATGCAGGGCAAACATCAAAATGTTATTTAAGATATCTTTCAAAATCGAAAGAGGACCCTCATTAAACGTTGCAAAGGCTAAAGACGCCACATTATTTGGGGTATTCCTCAAACTTTACACCAAATTTGATCGATTTCCTTACCATAAAAATTTATTTTTTTATAAAGTTTTTACCTGAAAACGTTTCCAGTATTCAGTTATTTATATTTATTTAAGTGTTAAATAAATGTTGTCACCTCACATTGGAATTTTAAAACAATTACCAACTGCATACAAGCCCGGTCCCGCTCCAAACAACCACCACGTTGCTGAAGTGCATGTGCCCAACAGCAAATGTGGCCAATTTCATGAATATGCAACTTTTTGCACTACTTTGCTATAATATCCGATTGTCCACAGAGCATACTGCGACCTCCCGGAGTATGGTGCTGAGGAATTTGTAGCTGTGTTGTGTGTACGACAAATAAATATTGTATTATTAAACTGCATGCCAGACGGTGAAATATTTCACGGAGAGGCGAAATACCTTCGTGTTCCTCGCACACGCAGTGTCAACATTTTCCACATTTATTAAATTTAATATATTAAAAACATGCTGTCTGCTGCGAGGGGCTGTTGCGGCGGCAGCAGGGAACGCACTCAACACACATGCTGCTTCTGCTGCTTCAGTTATTTAGCGCGCCGCTAAAGTTCAAAATACGTCCTTCATGCCATGCCGGGCCATGCTCAGCAAACTAACCAAACAAATAACCAACCAGCCAACCGACCAACCAACCAACCGAACAGGCAGTCAACCAGCCAACAATCCCAACAAAGCAACCCAATCCAATTGCTGCAGCCAGCCGCAGCGCCAAGCATTTTACTCAATTTAATTATGCTGTGGTTTTTAGTGCCCATCACTGGCACTACTTGCGCGTCTGCACTCCTATGGAAGTACGTGCATGCGGGCATGTATGACAATATATATCTGTATATGTGTGAGTGTGTGAGTGTGTGGGGCATGTTAAATGTAGCACGTTGCATGCGTTATTTCAGTAATTTTTACTATTCCTCCTCTTAGGGGGCGCCCGTATCCTAGCCAGCCGTACACCATAAAGCATACCCAAAGGACATCATCAGGCCAGGCTAATGTCATGGCGTATTATGGCATTTGTGGGGCTGTTAGAGGAGTATTGTGCTGCTCCTGCAGCATGTGCCACACTAAATTGAATTTAATTGTAATGACTCGGCGACTCTACCTTTGCCACACAACACAATTCGCACGCAAACATTGAAGTGGTGATTTTGATTCATGCACCATGCCGCATGCCGCAGTATCGACGATTATCGTTCAATACAATTTTCCATAACTGCGTGTGTGTGTGCTTCTGTATGTGTGTGTGTGTGTGTGTGGTTTAAACACTTCGCATGGAATATTTGATAACTAAATATCTGAGGGGTGTGTTGCGGTAGCTTAGGTTTTTGTTATTTAAGTGCTTAAAACACAGGTCAATTAATTCAATTGCATATTTATGAATTATTGGACAATTGCTTAGGTTCATAGACACCAATGGTACCTTTCAGGGCCAAACGCTGTAAGGAGCAAAAAGAATATTTTTCCTTCATGATGTTAAACGAAAAAATTACATTTGTAACTTTTCGAATTTCCATTCATAGAAAATGTGTAATTACGTTGAAGGATATCAGACTTTTCTGACACATGAGTCTACTGCCTGAAAGCAATTGTTTATGTCTACATGACAGGACATGAAAGGTTTTCAGAATATCCCTTTGCAATATATGATTTCGCTGAAATGTTGATGACTGTGTTTTGTCACACAGTTAAGGATTCGATTATGCAGCTGATGATGATGAACATAGCTAGCTGATAATGATACGGAGATGATAATGATAACGAGCTATTAATGATCTAACGATCTAAGAAGGATACCGAGCTCTTTATGATAGCGTCCTGATAAGGATATCGAGCTCTTCATGATAGCGACCTGATAAGAATAGCGAACTCTTGATGATAGCGACCTGATAAGGATAGCGACGTAATAAGGATAGCGAGCTCTTAATGATGGCGACCTAATAAGGATACCGAGCTCTTAACGATAGCGACCTCATAGGGACACCGAGCTCTTAACGATAGCGAGCTCTTCATGATAGCGTCCTGATAAGGATAGGGAGCTCTTAACGATAGCAACCTAATAAGGATACCGAGCTCTTTATGATAGCGTCCTGATAAAGATAGCGAACTCTTAACGATAGCGACCTGATAAGGATAGGGAGCTCTTGACGATAGCGATCTAATAAGGATACCGAGCTCTTTATGATAGCGTCCTGATAAGGATAGCGAGCTCTTAATGATAGCGACCTAATAAGGATACCGAGCTCTTTATGATAGCGTCCTGATAAGGATAGCGAGCTCTTAACGATAGCGACCTCATAAAGATAGCGAGCTCTTAATGATGGCGACCTAATAAGGATACCGAGCTCTTAACGATAGCGACCTCATAAGGACACCGAGCTCTTAACGATAGCGAGCTCTTCATGATAGCGTCCTGATACGGATAGCGAGCTCTTAACGATAGCGACCTGATAAGGATAGGGAGCTCTTAACGATAGCGACCTGATAAGGATAGGGAGCTCTTAACGATAGCGACCTAATAAGGATACCGAGCTCTTTATGATAGCGTCCTGATATAGATAGCGAGCTCTTAACGATAGCGACCTGATAAGGATAGGGAGCTCTTAACGATAGCGATCTAATAAGGATACCGAGCTCTTTATGATAGCGTCCTGATAAGGATAGCGAGCTCTTAATGATAGCGACCTAATAAGGATACCGAGCTCTTTATGATAGCGTCCTGATAAGGATAGCGAGCTCTTAACGATAGCGACCTCATAAGGATACCGAGCTCTTCATGATAGCGTCCTGATAAAGATAGCGAGCTCTTAATGATAGCGACCTGATACGGACAGCGAGCTCTGAATGATAGCGAGACCTGATAAGGATACCGAGACCTGATAAGGATACCGAGACCTGATTAGGATAGCGAGCTCTTAAGGAAAGCGCCCTGATAAGGATCTGGAGCTTATAATGATACCGAGAGAGGCAGCTTATGATAGTGAGATATATGAGAATTTTAAGAGATCCAAATCAAAATTGTATATAAATCCATCAATGATTGTTTTTCTGAGAATTCCCTGTGAATGGTTATTAACTAAGCTGAGTGCTTAGATATGATAGTCTGTGGATTCTCCCGAGGCTAAGCTCAGCCCAGAACTGGAGATATTGTATATTGATTATGTGGGTTCAAGCGTGTTCTCTCTCAAGTGTATTCAGGTCTACAAAAAATTGTCATAGGACTGAAAACTAAGGCTTATCTTTCAGCCCTGTCGTTAGTAGTATTTTCGATGGTATCAGTACATCCCAAGTAGCAAACTGAGTCAACCATTTTGGTGTTGATTAAGACAAGAAGTTTATTGTTGATAAGTTTAGTCTTCAGATCTATCTGGAGAACATTATGCTTTAAATATTTCAAGGACTTCAGTTTTATCTAGAAAGGATTCTGATACAAATTATGCAATTATTCTTATATTATGGTGGAATTTTCTGGAAACAGTGTTCCTAAAGTTGTTCATTCAACAATTCACAATAAAATAACTTTTTCTTCAACCACTTCCTCTCAACGCATTCACTGAAATTAATAATTATAGGTGAGGAATGAAGATAACTAAGTAGATACCTTCCCTTCGGCAAGAGTGAGAAGTATTCAGAAATAGAAAATATGTATTTTTCCTCAATGATTTGTTATAATCAGGGAGTGAGATGATCTGCTGTTCTGAAGTTGGATAGTTTCTCAGAGCAATCATCAAAGTCACCCCATTTAAAATGGTTCATTGTGTCACCTCAAATTGCATAATGCGTTACTCATACGAATTCACTGTAAAGAGGTGTTTTGTCCTTTACTAGTCCAGTTGCAAGTCCTTGTGATGGTGCTGAATAAGCTCTCGAAGTGTTTCATAGGGAAAATATTTGTAAGCGATTGAACTTTTGGATTCGTCATTATGGTGGTCTTAGATTCGCCAAGATGAATAAGGCAATTGGAACAGTTTATCAGAAGATTGTTCTATGAGACTTCTTCCATTTGTTGGAATATATTTCCAGCTTTTAAAATAAGGTTTTGCTATGTATTTTCTTTATATCGATTTCAGTTATTTTTTTGTTATAATTTTCTACGCCAGCTCAAAGGATTATAATTGATAAGGATCAGGAGACTTAGGAATGAAAGGCATTCTGTGCTTCAATAGATTTATTATGTAATTTTTGTCTTTTCAAATGCCGGGCATGGGAGAGAAACAAGAAAAAATGACCCGTCTAGTCATCAATTCTGTGCAATTACTGCTCTCCATTTCTTTCAATTTAGTGCTACTTTACGGCGACTTGCTGCCAAGCAATTCATTTACATAGTCTTCTATTGACTTTTATACAGATTAAAAGTGATTCATTCGTTGAGACTTCCGCAACTTGTCCGTGAGCAGTCGAGTGTCATTGCCTTAATTGCCAGCTGAGTAGGGCGAAGACGGTGCAAGTCCACCTTTCAACAACACCTTTGCTTGTCATTCTTAACCATTAGCAGTGGTATTTAGCAACTTCGGTAGAGCTTCTTAAGTCCCTTCCCACTCGAACAACGCGGCAATTGGAACTTCAAGATGACTGCAAGTGCGCTTAAAGTTCTTAACAAAGGACTCAATTATTGCAAATAGTCTTTGGTAATAATTATTTGAACTAGTCTTTGGTGATAAATATTAGAACTAGTCTTCTAATCATTTCTGACTTATATTATAGAGAATTAACCTGCCTTATTCGCTCAACAACTTCTGACTTAAATTTAAAGAGTCACATTCAAGGTGACTAAAGTCCCCTCTCACTTGTTACTTGTGGCAGGAATCCGTTCAACACTATTCCAAGACTAATTTTTGTCCTTTATTATCTGTTCTTAATTGATATCCTTGTTCTGTTTTTGTACCACCAGCTTCATCAACTTTCGTCACAATTTGTTGCAACTTAACTAACGTGTATCCTAATGACTTTATCTATAATCGCGTGTCTGCAACTTGTATAACAATTTAATTATCCCCTTTCCCCGCGGCTTGAACGAAATTTATGTAACTGCAATAAAAGCGAAAGTGGTGTTAATAGTTGCGCCGCCTTCGCCAATGCAGCATGACAAACACAAAAGTACTCGGAGTAGCAGCAACGAAAGTAAGGGGGAAAAAATCTGCTAATGACAATAAAAGTCATTGTCAAAGTAAAGTGCAATCATCTCATGTTTAACAACAATTTAAGCGCACTTGTAAAATGCATTAACTCGACTGGTTGGTTGGATGGATAAATAGTTTATGCAGAGAGCTTGTACAGGGCCCTGCCTGCCAACCACCTGCCCAAGCATTTAAGCACACCAGCCAGGCGAGTAGCGGCGTCAACACTCACCAGCAGCAGCAACAACACTCTCCCGTAGCAGCAGCAACTCTCAAACGAAGCCCCTCCAGGTTTGATCATTAAGAACGACAACATTTACATTAATAATTAGCGCTCGCATTTCATCGCTACAACGGACCACCACCAGCAGCAGAAGCAGCATCAGGGCCACTGCTAACAACACTTAACGACGACTAAACAGGGTAAGAGCAAAAATAAAACAGGAGAGACGAACCACTCCCCCTGGTAGAGCAAGCACACTGCCCTGCCACTTTCCTTTGGCCAAACACGAAAAGGCCACAGAACGTTCAAGTGCAATTAATCACATAAAAAAGCGTTTCGCTTAACGTTCGTAGCAGTAGCAGCAGCAGTGGCAGCGGTGGCAGCAGCAGCAGTGGCTGACAGCGACGTCAGCAGTGGCTGACAGCGACGTCAGCAGTGGCTGACAGCGACGGCATCAGGTAAGGTTAAAAAACTTGTGGAGCCGCTCAGTGCACAACCGACGGAGCGACGACCACACCCTGGTTCCAATGATGGTGCCGGAGCCGGTGCCGTTGCTGCTGCTGCTGCTGATGACGTGGTACTAAATGAGGTGCGATAAGTGCTGCAAAGTGTGGAAATGTAAGCTTACAAAATTTCACTCTTACATGCCATGCTCAGCAGCCAGCTCAGCTGCCCACTCACTCACTGGCGCTCGCTGGCAGGAGCAAATCAGTGTAAGTGAAACTGGTAGCAGGGAAAGGACAATGAATTTTTGGTTGAAGCCAATGACCACACCGTTGAAGCAAGCAGAAGGACATACTACCTACTACGAGCGAGGATGAATGAATGAATGCGGGTGCATGCTCGCTCGCTCACATATTTCAAAGGAAAGTAAAAGTTTTTAAGCAGATTGTTGGAGCGGGGGCACAAATAAAGCACAGGACGAGCATATTAAATTTAAAGAAAGCAAACCAAAGGACGAGTCATTCGTGCCACTAGAGGAGAGGTCCGGCGAAAAACTTGTTGTGCTCCTGTGCAGCATAAAAAGATTTGCCAACTGTGATAACGCAGCGTTCCGTGCACTCGAATAAGCTCAGCAGCTGTAGTAGTAAACTTGATGTGCTTTGTATTGTTTGTTAAGAGTCTCTGAGTGTGTTGTTTTGCTTTTATTGTTGTTGTTGTTGTTCTTGTCGTTGTTGTGGCTGTAGCAAGCATTCGCACGCATATTGAAAGATTAAAAGACTTGTTTGTTCTTGCATTTACACATGTACGAGCAGCAGCACCTCCTCCAATTCTTCACAGCTGCTTGAGAGCCACTCTGGCAGCTTAAGGAACATTTTCAACACATTTCTTGAATCAGCCACTCTCCGATTGACACTCAACGCAACGCAAGTTCATGTCATTCCTGTTGAAAGACGCAATGTTTCTCCTTATCACTTTCACACAATCTGAGTTGGGGCTGGGACATTGTTGGTGTCTGCTGCTATTGCTGCAAGCTGTTTAAAAGTTTTAATTTAGTATTTTCTGTTGCCAACATTAAAACAAAAACAACGACCAAAACAATGCTACAGGAGCTGGTACTGGTGTTAATGGTGCTCTCAAAAACCTCCTCCTCCCAATATTACTGCATACATAAGCGACATGGGACACTTGAGCCACAGCATTCGTGCAGATTACAATTAAGCGCAAAAGTCTCTTCCACAACTATAGCACGAGTATATGTCAATACGCTGCATCTCCGTAGTGCTTAGAAGTGTCCTTTTGCTGGCAAGAGTGCCAAAGTTGCTCTCCTTATTATTATTATAATTTTATGCCATGCTTTATTCGTGAACTTATTGTGTTTTATGTATCATTGTCTTATAGGATACTTTTCATGAACTTTTGTGCATCTATTTAAAAGTACCCCTCAAAGTTCTCATGCATTTTCTGAAGAGGTTCTTCACATAGTTGGTTTTTCGTTTAAAAGTTTTGACGAAAAAATATACTTAGAATTGTCTTTATAAGTGCGAAACATTGAAGCTTCCTTCAGGGAGTTCAACAACTGAAGCAAATAGTGCCAAAAAGTGGCACCACACTAAGCATTAATCCGTTTGGGTCTTCTTGTTCTCGTCCTAATAGAATTCAGTTAGGAATCAAGCTATTGAAATAGTGCTAAGAAAACTTTAGAGAGTAAAATAGTGCTAAGAAAGCCTTATCAGATTTATTGTATTATGTGCCTATTTTTGTTTTACCGTACTAAATTCTATCACGGCCTTAATTGATCAATATAATGATAAACTATTCAGGATTTTTCAAGGCTAAGGCTAAGCATTGGGAATTTTCCTCATATTTTCAAGAGGTTGCTTACTCTAATCAATAAGGATCTTCTCTTGGAATGACTGAAGTCATAGGCAACATATAAAAAACGTCCTGTATCATAGATTTTTTGTGCTTCTAAATTGGAATCAAAACGTTCTGAGGCACATAGAAAGGGAACATATAAAAAAACATCCTGTATCATAGATTTTTTGTGAATCAGGATTGGAATCCAAAGGCTCAGAGTCACACTTAAAGGCAACATATAAAAAAACATCCTGTATCATAGATTTTTTGTGCTTCTAAATTGGAATCAAAACGTTCTGAGGCACATAGAAAGGGAACATATAAAAAAACATCCTGTATCATAGATTTTTTGTGAATCAGGATTGGAATCCAAAGGCTCAGAGTCACACTTAAAGGCAACATATAAAAAAACATCCTGTATCATTGATTTTTTGTGATTCTAAATTGGAATCAAAACGTTCTGAGACCCACACAAAGGTAACATATAAAAAAACATCCTGTATCATAGATTTTTTGTGAATCAGGATTGTAATCCAAAGGCTCAGAGTCACACTTAAAGGCAACATATAAAAAAACATCCTGTATCATAGATTTTTTGTGCTTCTAAATTGGAATCAAAACGTTCTGAGGCACACAGAAAGGGAACATATAAAAAAACATCCTGTATCATAGATGTTTGTGATTCTAAATTGGAATCAAAATGCTCTGGGTCACACTTAAAGGCAACATATAAAAAAACATCCTGTATCATAGATTTTTTGTGATTCTAGATTGGTCCCAAAACATTGGCACACACATAATTTGCTTGTAAATGGGCGTGTCTTAATACCACCTCATATCATCTCACTACTGAAACACTAATTCCCTTTTACAATTCCTTACTTGAGTTCATTTCAGAAGCAACTGCAGCTAACCGCAATATTTCAATAGAAAAATTCTTGTTGCATACTTTCCGGAGCTTTGACTTTCTGTCTGTGTTTTCTTTTTCTTTGTTTTTGCATAAATCTTTCTGTTTTAATTAATTTTCCACATATTTGCAGTAATCCTCATTTCACACAACATTATCAGGTGTCATTATCCTTTCAGAAGTGACAGTGCGCTCTTCACGGCTTTCTTCCGTTGCTGCTCCTTTGCTTGGGTGGGTGTCGTTTACACTTATTAGCATTTTTAATTATCCAGCATGTATTTCATACACTTAACGCGTCTTTATTAGCAATTTTCCGCCAGCAACACTCTGCATATATTTGCGGGTACTTGCAGCAACGGTGTGAGTGAGTGTTGTTGTTGCTACTTTCATGCTTCTTACTGAATATGAGCTCTGTCTGCGCTTACCTCTGTCTACTCGTCCTTATTGCTGTGCCAATACTGCTCTAATACACCTCAATGTGACTGGCAGGTGGGAGCGGAGCTCACACACACACACACACCTATGTGAGAGTGCCTGCTTTCGGGGTATTGAGCTTTTGTCTATTTTGTGGCCCCTGCTCGTGCTGCGATTAGTGTGGCTTAAGTAATGTCACTCCTTGCCACATGCACACACATGGTTGCCGGCTGAGACGCTGCCTGCGCGCATACATTATTAGCTTTTGTTGTGTTTGAAGTTTATGCGTGAGTGAGCGAGTATGAGTGTGAGTATGTGAACGAGCGCGAGGATGAGTATGAGAGCGAGTGTGAGTGTGAGTATGTGAGAGAGAGTATGTAAGTGTTTTTGGAATGCGTGGAATTTACCCCAAACTTTTCTTTTATTAGTTTTAAAGCGTACTTAACACCGCTCACGCTCAGTCAGAGTGAAGCAGCCCAGGTAAGCGACGCAGGGAAGCACTGCATTCTTTGCAGCTTTTTGTGTGTTTCTTGTTGGGTTATTTTTGTTTATTTGTTTGTTTGTTTGTTGCTTTCAATTTCATTAGCTGCGAGTTTGCTGACTTCCACTTTGGCGGTTTTTAATGTGCTGTTTATTTTGACATTTTCATTATGTCTGGCGGCGGCGACGGCATCGTTGCGGTTTCTGCGTTGTTGTATCACGAGGAGTAGTGTTGGCGGCAACTCCCCGCAAACTTTGCTCCGCCGCTAACATTTTTAATGCATTTCCTTTTAAGTGATTTTTAATTATCAATTTTAAATGAGTGTGTGGTGGCGTTTTTAAGTGCTTTAAATGGATTTTTTTCACACTGTTACTCTTGCAGAGATTCCTCCTCATTTATTTGCTCAAACTGCCCACAGTAGTAAATTCCTGTTGGTGGCTTTCTTTTATTCTTGCTGCATTCCTGCCTCAGCTGCTTTAATAGTAATTTTCACAATTTTTCTGCCAGATTTGCTGCTGTTCATTCACATTAGTCAAATGGCCATTTGGCTGGCTGCAACAAAAGGACAAAGTTTTGTGATCCTTTATTTTTTTGTGTGCTCATTTTGTTTTCCATAAAGTTCCTCCTTCCTTTTTTTGTTTTATTTCATACATTTTATCTGCTTAGTCCTAGTCCCCTCTTTATGCATTAATTTGCACTGATTGTGGCGTCTTTTTCGCAGCTGTATCCTTTATTTTTTTGTGGGTGTTTTTTTTAGTTTTTGCACGCTTCCTTTCAGTCCAGTGGCAGGAAAGTTTTCTGCAGAAGTAAAGTAACGGAATTGCGTGTAAAGTTTTATTTTTAATCAAACTTTCCCCATGAAATTCACGAAGCGTTGCAATTTTCTGCGAAGGCGTTTTCTTTTGTTTTCATTCAAGTTCAAACCATATTTTTTTTTTTTTGTTGGTTCTTCTTTGTTTTTTTTTCCTTTTGGAATTTTTTCTTTTTTAAATTTTTTCGTCCTATTGGAATTTTTTCCTCCTTTTTTGAATTTTTTTTTTGTTCCTTTTTGGAATTTTTTCTGTTCTATTTTGAATTTTTTGTTCCTTTTTGAATTTTTTCCTCCCTTTTGAACTGTTTTTTGTTCTTTTTTGAATTTTCTCCTCCTTTTCGATTTTGTTTCTGTTCCTTTTGAAATTTTTTCCTCCTTTTTGAACTTTTTTTTGTTTTTTTTTCTTTTTTAAAATTTTTTTTGTATTTTAGTTTTCATTTCTACTCTAATTTTGTTTTACTTTCTTTCTCCTTTTTTCGTTGGTTTTCTAATTAAAATGCATATTTTTTTTGTCCTTGATACGATCCAACACCAGGCGGGAGTGTGGTGTATGAGCTGTTGTTCCATTATCTTTACCAGGTTCGAATGTTGATTGACTACTATGGCATACGAGGAGGATGTATCCTGAAAAATATTTCAAAGTTCAGGACATAGAAGGATGTGATGGAAGTCTGTCTACAGCTGGCTTCTGGCTCTCAATAATTTAAATACTATATTGGTATATTTTCCAATAGCAAAGGATGACAGTCCAGTTTTGGGACTATCGAATCCAAACTAGTCAGGGATCTTTTGGCGAACTGCCAAATATACTGACGACTTGCCTTATTTGGGTTTCAAATTAAGATTCATTTGCAGTGCAAATGTCCTATCAGCAATGAAATAATCCTCACAGCAATAAAATTGTCCTCACAACAGTGAAAAATTCCTCTCAGCTAATTTTACATATATTTGATCTTCTCTCAAATTTGGAGAAATACTTAAATATAATAAAAATTCTATTTTTTGGGGAAATATTCACAAACAAAGTGAACTGGGCGCCCTCAGTGGTTTAGCGCTAAGCTTGCTAGACTTACACACGGTGGTCATGGGCAGAGAACACAGAGAAAAGAAAGTATTTTTTGCTGCCAGCGTCCGTAGCGGGCACACCACGATTTTGAGTGGATTCACCACGATTCTGAGTGGATTCACCACGATTCTGTGTGGAATCACCACGATTCTGAGTGGATTCGTGTACAACGTCCGTCTGCTTTATTTCGCTGCTTTGCCGTTTGACGTTTAAGTTTCTTTTCTCTGTGTTCTCTGGTCGTGGGTTCGAATCCTGCTCCAGCCATGGTGCGAAATACTCTTCGTTCTAGGACTCATTTCCCCAACCCATAGCAACATAAACAACTATGTTGTATAATAATAATAATGAAGTGAACAACTTTAAGAACACAACACTCTCTCACTCCGAGTTCTATTTTTCTAAGAAATATAAATAAGATGAACCACTTTGAGAGATCCAGAACACATCACTCTCTGTCTCAGCGACTACTTCGAAGAGACTCTCTCTCTCTCTATCTATCTCTCTCTCTCTCTCTCTCTTCGACCACTTCGCGAAGTTTTAAATTACTTTAAATTGTACCAGATTTTTATTTTAAATTATCAGCAACAACAAAAAATCTGTTCATGTCTAGAAAGTGAATCTGCTTCTCCGGATGCTGCCACCATTTTTTTGTGCATTGTCCTCGATTAAAAAAAAATCTTTTAAAATTATAGTTGAGGGGAGGTAGGGGACAAAAATGAAATTAACTTTAACTTTTCCCTTGAGCCCGGTGTCTGTCTGCCCTGCCGCCTGGCTGCATCGTTAGGTGGGTGAGTGTTGCAATTGTGTTGTTGGCTGTTATTTCGTAATTAAGCGAGCATAAGCAACCAATTAATTTTGTTGTTGGTTGCTCCGTTTTTTTTTTTTTGTTTATGTTGTGCATTCTTTTTCAAGGTTCCTCCAGCAAGTTTAATGACACCTACACTGAGCTCACTTCAAGGGGCCTTATCAGGAGAATATTCTTTTAAATGTATTTCTTTTGGTTTACTGAGAGGTACACAGGGTTTCAGTGATAGATGCAGAGGGGTCCTTGTGTGTTTGTGGCAAGGTGGCAATATTTTTTGTTTATGTAAAATAAAGTTCAGATTTTCAACGTCTTTCAGTAAAATGCCAACAAATTCCAGCTACCTTTGTCAAGTGAAAAAAGAAATCTACTTTAAATGTGAAGCAATTGCACAGTGTCCTTAGCCTGCCTTATGACTGGGGTTTCCTTCCAGTGAGATATGCCTTAAATGTGAAGTGATTGAACAGAGTCCTTAACCTGCCTTATGACTGGGGTTTCCTTCCAGTGAGATATGCCTTAAATGTGAAGTGATTGACCTTAACCTGCCTTATGACTGGCGATGCCTTCCTTCCAGTGAGACATGCCTTAAATGAGAAGTGATTGACCTTAACCTGCCTTATGACTGGTGATGCCTTCCAGTGAGATATGCCACAAATGTGAAGCAATTGAACAGTGTCTTTAACCTGCCTTATGACTGGGGCTTCTTTTCTGAAAAATTGTCATTCCCTTTAAGTTGAAATAGTTCTTATAAACTACCTTCAGTAGTCATAATTTGCTCTCTTAATTGCAGTCGATCACGGTGCACTGGAAACCGCCCTCCGAGGAAGAACGCAATGAGCAAATTACTGGTTACAGACTACTCTATCAGAGACTTATTCATCTCTCCCACTATTTTCACTGATATATTTTACAGTAAAATTATCCATTTAAGCATACTCCTTTAACATAATTCATCTGCTTGTCTTGGGGAGTCGCACCTATGACCCAGCTATGCACCAGAGACCCGCCAGCATGCTACAAGCTGCTAGCATCTGGGCTGCATATGAGTAAACCCCAACTCTTACCTGTGACGCGCTGTCTGACCCTCTTGACATACTAAAATTTCTAATATCATTTCTACCGATGTAGAACGGACAACCAGCCCGGTCGTATGAGTGTTCTAGTTGTAGCCCCTCAGGCCTTATCAGCGGGAGTGTAAATTGCAATACATTTCCTTTCAGCGGGCAGGCCTGGCAAGGCTTGCATTTGCATGCTTGGCTGCAGGGCAACTTTAAAATAATTAAACCATAACAAATGAGCAATTGTTAGTTTTAATTAACTATGATTAGTTTACTTTGTGTTTCTCACACACAAATGCTGCTGGTCTGTCTTCGTATCTGTGTGGATGGCGCAACTGTAACGCACGCTGGCAACAACGCGGTTGGTCGCGCTTTTTTATCACTGACGGCGGCGGCGGCGGCGGCTGGACATGAAAATATACTGGCAGCACTGCAATAAGAAGCACAACTGCACTAACAACGACAGTAAGAACACCAACAACAACAGTACAACAGCAGTAAAAACTACAACAACACCAACAACAACGCTAACAACAACACTAACAACAATACTAACAACAACACTAACAACAACACCAACAACAACAGTAGCAACACTAACACCACCAACAACCGACCAACATGCAACAAAGTTCAATGATCTGCGAAGCTAGGCGCAGACGCTGCTGATAAGCGCCACTTTTGCACAATTTGTGGAAGGAAACTGAGACAAAAACACAAAAAAAAGTTGCTTATGTTTAATTTGTTGTTGTTGGATTGCTTTGAGCGCCAAACTAGAAATAGACTTGTGCGGTTCGGCTCGGCTCGCCTTATCAGTCTCAGTCAAGTGCTTTGCCAGGGAGTAGTGTCCTAGTATAACAGTAATTAAGTAGGAGTGGTTTGTTTATGACACTTACGCGCGATAAGGTGCAACTATGAATTTATGAGCTGCATTAATTTCTATTTTTCACTTCATACTTTCTATCACTTGTGTGTGCGCACTGTAATATCACTTTAATTGTACACTGTAAAAAGAAAAAGTAAGAAACAACATTTAAAACTATTTGCTTAAACTAACATTAAAGTATGAGTAATCTATTAAATTGCTCCAAATGGGAAAAGGAACATAATTCTTTGCCGCACTTACCAGCACGCCAGCACAATTTGCTTACACGCTTCCTTTGGTTCACTTGAGCATTTTGTGGCTTTTGACAACGCAGCAAAAAAACCTTTTCATTTAAAAACTAAAACAAAAACAAAAAAAAAACGATACTGCAAAGAAAGAGTAAAAGCAAAAAGGAAGAAAAGGAAAACACAACTGCAAAGAAAACTGAAAGAAACAACTGCAAAGTAACAGTTTTTCGTATGTCTGGCTTAAGCCAACCGGGATTAACTTAAGTGGAAGAAATTACCCAAAAGAGGATACAATTACTTTGTTTGTTTGTTGTACTCTACGCTGGTTGTGTTGGATTGGATTGGGTCGCTGGAGTTCTTTACTCAGGCATAGTAGCAGTGTAAGAGCAACAACTGCCAACAACCACAATACTAACTCTTCACATTTCTCTTTAAGTCAGTCACTACATCAAATGCGTTATGCACTTCTACTTCCTTTTCCTTGCTGCTGTGTGGCTGCCACTGGCTTTAGCTCTGACTCTGACTGGGTTGCCCTGCCATGACGCTCGCTCTCTCTCACAAATGACTTCCAGTTCGTTACATGCCAGCAATGTCCCGGGGATTAAGTTCAAATCAAAGCAATGTTGTGTGCCAACATAAAAGCCAAATCCAATGCAATTCAAAACTGAAAATGCGCGCGTCAATTGCTTTAGCTGCTATGAGCCATGCCATGCCCTGCCCTGCTCAGCCCCATCCATGCCCTGCCCTGCTCAGCCCCATCCATGCCCTGCCCTGCTCAGCCCCATCCATGCCCTGCCCTGCCCAGCCCCATCCATGCCATTTTGCCGCCACGCCAATTGTGCCAAGCCACGTTGTACCGCAGAGACGTGTTGAGCTTAAAATTTATTTACTTTTTTTTTCGTATAGTCTTCAATTTTTATTTCTAGTTTTATTTTTACTTAAATTTTTGTTTTGTTTTGTTCTTATATTGCTCTGCTTTTAGTATTATTTTGCCTTTGTGGTTTTTAGTGGGTTTAATTTTCATTTTTTTTCCGCAAAAAAAGCTAAAATTTTCTACTTAAAAGCAGCGTATTCATTGCTTTAATTGGCTTGTATTGTTGTACGCTTGACTGCTGCCCGCTTCGGTTCATGTTCATTGCTAATTGCATGCAAATCGTAAAATCAGGAAGCTCAGCAACTGCAACTGCAACTGCGCCGCTGTTGCCGCTTTCCGTTGCTTAAGTTGCAATTAGTAACTCTGCCTGATTTGGCGGGCTCTTTCTTCTGAGTATGTGTGAGTGTTTGTGTGTTTGTGTTGAGTCCGTGTGACTGTGTGACTATTTGAGTCCGTGTGACTGTGTGAGCCAGTGATGATATTTCCGAATTTTCGAAAGTACTTTTTTACTCAACGCAAAGTACTTTTTCCGGCTCGAGAGTACTTTTTTTTCTAATAAATCATAAATGTAAAGCAAAAACAATTGGTGATGTATACGTTTGTCGTTTTACACTCACACACTCTCAATGTTTGACCGGCATTTGATGTGTCTGCAGTCAGCTTTAGAACATAACATAGGAATTTTGTGCATCGGAGAGTACTTTTTTTGGGTCGAAAGGACTTGGGGACTTCTTAAAATCGAAAGGAGGTAAAAAAGTACAATTCCACTACAAATATCATCACTGGTGTGAGCCCGTGTGACTGAGGGAGTCCCTGTGACTGAGGGAGTCCCTGTGACTGTGAGTCCGTGTGAGTGTTGTATTGAGTCCGTGTGGGTGTTGTATTGAGTCCGTGTGTGTTTTATTGTATCCGTGTGTTTTTTCTTGGCGCTGTCTGTCCGTCCCTCTGGCTGTATGTCGGTGTGTGTAGTGCCATCAGACCTAACAACTTGGCAAGGGAGGTCATTGGAGCAGCAGGATAGACATCTATTTAACCCTTTAGGTATAAACTGGGACTTAACTCATGGTACGAGTGTTTTTTAGTGACAGGATATTGTTTCCAACATTTTGTTACTGCAGAAAGGAGAAAACTAAAAGACGATCCTCATTTATCACTGAAAATTTAATTGTAATTGTAATTACCTATGAAAATTAATTGTAATTAATTATAATAAATAATTTAAATAAATTTCAAAATAGGCTTCAACAAAATGTAAATTATTCAATGTCAATTATTTTAGCCTGGACAATTTGAAGAATCAATTTATAATTACTCTATAATTTTAAGTAATTTTAGTAATTTGAAATTGGGCTTCAACTTGCCAACTATTTTAGGGTGGTCAATAGGAATACTCAAATTATATACAAGTTTATATATAAATACATATATTATATATTGATTTGATGTTCGCATGCCAATTTCTGTCTCTTCAGTCTGTTTTATTGAAATTTATTCTTTGAATAAAAGTGACAATAGAACGGGATACCTCTGAATGCAATGGTTATAAATACATTTGCTCTGGAGTGTTATAAGCATTCTGGCAAAGGAAGAGTCATTATTCTGAGGAGTGCTCATCTGAAAAGAACTATAAAATGTATAAAACTATAAAGATAGGTAGGTAAGGCGGCCGCCCGAAGGTCGCACTTAGGCCATCACTGACCCTTTATGATACCGCATGGGACAACAGGTCCCATCCCTTTCAAAGGTCCAGCCATTTGGATATTTTAATGAAGCAGTTGATGGAGCTAATATTTTTATTTGAGATATCACCCACAGAGTACAGATAGTACTCGCCTAGGAAAGTGCGCCTCCTTCTGGACAACGCTGGACACGTGCATAGCAGGTCTTCAATGGACTCTTCCCCCTCCTCGTCCATGTAACTCCTGCAGAACTCGTTAGAGGCAATCCCCAGCCAACACCCGTGAGTGCCTAGAGTCCAGTCTTCCGTTAGGACGCTAATCACGGAACCTATGCTTTGTCTATTTAGAGCCATAGTATACCACAGTATTCCCTTAAGCGACCCTTGTTGCTGTTTTCCCCCATTATTTTCATTAAAAATCAAGCATTATCCTTACCTCTGAATGTGTCCTAGGAGTAAAAGGAACAAAACGAAATATGTCCCCAATAAATTAACAATTTTTTGTGTGCTCTTTCAACTGCAATCGCTTCAAAAAGGAGTGCTGCGTGCGTTCATAAAAATTTAAACTTATTTAAATGAGACTTTTTCAAACTCTCTCCGCCTGCCACTCCATGCATGTTGCAAGCGTAAAAAGGGCTACGCTTTATTTATGTGACTAGTGTATTTGGCATTTTGCAGTATGTAGAATCTTTTTTGTGATGCCAATAGAGTCGAGCAAGGGGAGCATGAAAAACCCGAAAAACCTTCAAAACTGCAGCGCGCTACTCTGCTGCTGCCTGCGACTAGACGACACAAATGGACTTGTCTACTCGGTCTCGCTCTTTGAGTGTCCCTTTTTTGTCCCTGACTGACTGGCTGGCAGACAATCCCTGTTCGTTAGTTTGCTAGAGGAAAAATTGCTTTCGTTATTTTTATTTTTCTCCACTCGAAAATTGTAAACAAATTTCTGTTGACTGGTTGATTTTTTGCACTTTTTTCTGTACTTTTTCTTTTTTGTTTGTTAAATTTTGTGTTGTCAATTTTTTGTCCATTTAAATAAAAGTCATATTGAAACGCACTTTGCTCTAAACGCTCATCGAGTGTGCTTGGGTTTTGTTATAATAGTGGCGGTGATGGTAGTTGCAGTTGTCGTCGGAGATTTTTAATGGCACGCTGCCGCCGCGCTTGAGGACATTTATTTTACGGGCTCCTTTTTTTCCTTACTTCGGGTATAGATAGTCTGCGTATTTATGAGCGTAACATGACCTTTCAAAATCAATTTGCAAATAAATTGTAATTTCTTTTTTGGCTCCATTTTTATTTAAATTTTTTCTAATAGGAATTTGTGTAGTTAAGATCCTTCAGTGCTGTTGTGGCAAATATGCAGGAAAATAATTGGTTTTTGTCCCTTAAAATATGCTATGGAAAATGGTCTTTGCTACATTGTTGGAGGGCAACGAACTTATGCTACACGCATTACTTACTGTTGCTGCTATTCTACAGACATGCGTGATTGCTGGCAAAGGAATGCTTTGCTACTTGCAATTAGTAATCCGAAAATATTGCTTGATGCCCGGAGCGATTTATAATCGTCTCCTGTTGGCATTATTCCCATCATTCTACAGAGTGAAGCAAATGTTCGTATACATTTAAAACACTTCAAACAAACGACATAAATGCTTTGCAACCCGTTCGTAACTAGCACGTGAACTTGTCGCACTTTCATAATTTGTTGTTATAGTCCATTATCAGAGTACGATTGGAAATCCTGATTGAATGCATACCAAAGCTAGCTCAAATCCTAATCAGCTTCACTCCGATAGTCGCAGGTTCAAATCCTGCCACGGGCTTTGTCTCCAAAATGCTTCTTTCTATAAAATCTTTTTCTCTTTGAGTCGAAAGCCTCTGTACCTAGTTATCATTCCCCCAACACCTTGCACTCATTATTAATTATGGTGTAAGGAATAATATAATAATCAGCTTACTTCAATAGTTCACCCTAAATGTAGGCAACGCTTTTCACTACTGTGTTTTTCAATAGGAATTCGTTGCAACTGCCAACTAAGTTGAACTTAGTGATGATATTTCATGCGGAATTTGCTCACTACGCTCAATTCTTCCGTCCATACACAAATTTGGTGGACATAATTCTCGGAAATTCAAAGTATTCATTCATTTTTCCAACCATAATTCTGCAATTGAGAATCATTTCATTTTCAATCATTCTCTTTTTAGATTCCATTTTAATGCATTCATCAGACTAAAAGAAATTTATAATAGTAATTTTTACCAATTCAGCGAGCTTAAAAACTACTCAGCGAATAACGAAACTGTTGTAAAAATTTTGATCAATCTTTTTTTTTATAAGGGAGGGGAATTCTTCAAAAAAGCACCAGGGGATACGCACCACCCAGGAGTCTGAGATTTTTACTCACTAAAACCACCTCTCTAACCTAACAGTTACCTCAAAGGTCTGATAGCGATTTAGGAAGGGTATTAAACAGATATACAAAGATATACAATACATATATCCTTGTTGAAATTTTAAAAGATTTATGAATATGTTTAAAAGTGGTTTTAATAATAACGACAATTAAATAATCATTTTTTGTCGAGTAATAATTTGTGGTTCATATTAAATTGTGTATTTTTGTATAGCATACTTTCGGGCTTCGGTACAAAAATCGAAATACTAAAAACTGATTTTCAGGAAAACAATATATTTTATATTAAATTATTTTTAATAAATTAATTTGTTTTAAAATCATTTTTATAGTAATAAATTTTTTGGAAATATGTATTTTTATTTAATTTTTTTTATTATTTATTTTTCGAAATGTTTTTATCAAATTTTGTATTAATAAATAAACATTCTTTTACTTTAATTTTCATATTCGTTAATTTTCTTTATATTAATTTTTGTATTTTCTTTTATTTTATTTTAATATTAATTTGTGTTTTCTTTTATTTTATTTTTATGTTTTTATCAAATTTTGTATTAATATATAAATATTCTTTTACTGTAATTTTTATATTTGTAAAATTTTTTTATATTAATTTATGTGTTTTCTTTTATTTTATTTTCATATTAATTTATGTATTTTCATTTATTTTATTTTTATATTAATTTTAATATTTTTCGCTTAATTTTTGTATTAGTGTATGAAAATTTTTATATTGGTTTATTTTTTTGTTATATAATCTATATTTGTTTTATTTAATTATATAATTTATATTTTTATATAATTTTTATATTCACTTATTTTTTTATAATATTTTAATATAAATTTATTTATATTTTTTAATATTAATTTATATTTTTTTAACTTTATTTTTTACATTAATTTGTTTTTTTTTAAATTTAATATTTATATTAATTTATATTTTCTTAAAATTTAATTTATTGTTTTTCTATATAGTTTTTATATAAATTTATATTGTTTTCTAAATTTATTTTTTTTTAATTTCTATTTTCTCTTAAATTTTTTTTTTTTTGTATTTATTTATATATTTTTTATAAATTTTTTTTTGTATTAATTTTTTGTCAATTTTTGTATTAATTTATATATTTTTTATAATTTTTTTTAATGAATTTTTTTGTAAATTTTTGTATTAATTTCTATATTTTTTTTATATTAATTTATATATTTTTTTATATATAATTTATATATTTTTTTGCTTATCAATTTTTTAAACTTGTTTTCTATATCCATTTTTTTATCGTTATGGAAATTAGCTTTGTTCTTGTTGGTATTTTTTCATAGTTAAATACGAGCAGTCACAACACCATTTGTGCCCGCCACTCTGGTCTTATAAAGTTTTTTGCTCGTGTTCCTCACACCCTACTTTTGCTTTTAAATATCCGCCCAATTCCGCCATTCACTACTTCCCATTCTATTGCCCTGCCGAACTTGGCCATAACTGATGCTGCAGCCGCAGTTTCAATTTCAATTGCACATTTACAACCTCATTTAGCCATGTTAAATTGCAATAAAATTTGTATGCAATGACATTTTGAATGTGTACGAACAGTTGGAAATGTCAACAGATACGCACGCTTAAGTACCACATTTAAATGCATTTGATAGAGCACTTGATGGGGTCCAGCTGAGACACTATTGAATTAGAGTGAAGGAGAAAGTCATGTTCAAATGTGAAATTAATATACTAAAATAACGCTTTAAAGTATAAATTTATTTATATTTAAAGTTTGTATGAGTTAGTGTGTGTTTGTGTGCCTTTCCTTGCACTCAAGTCAAGTAGGAATGTTGTATTTTAACGTTGTTCAATTCAAATCCTGCCGGAATCGCCTTCAAAGCCAGCAACTTTACATTCCATTCGTTGCTCGTGCTGTGGCATGGATGGAATGTTTTTTGGAATCCTCTGCACCGTTGAGTATCCACACCATTTCTGTGTATTCCTGCTACTATTGTGTTAACTGGCTTTTTACCAACGCCCGCTACTAACACTGCACTCTTACTCTGTCCCCCCACCCCCCACAAAGATGTACAATCTTTATTTTGCAATTGTGTCTCGCATTTAAATTAAGTGCAAATGACATGAGATTTGCGCTGCTGTTGCCAGTTGCTGCCAGTCTCCTCTGTTACTGCTCTCCTCCCTCTCTTCCTTCAGTTGCTTCCCTTGCTTCTCCTCTTCGTACATGGATACGTATACGTTACGTGTAATACTCCGCTGTTGCTGCTTAAAAAACCATTGTCTCGGCATCATCCTGTAAAGTGGTAGCTGTGCTCGCTCCCCCCTGCATGCCTGCCACTCCCTCGTTCACTTGGCACTTTTCGTTGCTACTTTTAAATTTATTGAAATGTTTGTTTGTTGTTGCATTGTTGTGTTCGTTTCTGAGTGTTGCTGCTGATGCTGCTATTGCTGCTGCTCTTTCTGCAACCAGCTCAGCTGCAATTGTGCGGTGCTGGTTTCTTTGCTACGTTGCTGGCTGTTTGTAGCTCACTTTGTTGCTGCTGCTGCTGTTGTTGTTGTTGTTGTTGGTGTTGTTGTTGTTGCTGTTTGTATATATGTGTATGTGAGCATATCCTGTCGCAAAATATTATTACTCCATTTCATTTATAAAATGCATTGTTGTGCCAGCGCGCTCCGCATTCCACAATAATTTTCGAGTGGATTTTGAACTGGCGCGTTTGTTGCCTGTTCCATGTCTCAGCTGACACGTTACAAGGATTCGCAGGTTTTTTGTTCTGTCCGTTTGCGACCTTTACAAAATAGCATTATGTTGGTTTTATTTTTAGCGCTTATGTTTATTTTAAAGCTTATATCGCAGAAATATGTTCTCATTCGTTTGGCATTTTCATTCCATTATTGTACTCCATTGCCACTATTGTCATTTTCATTCATTGCCTCTGCAGCCACCGCTACCACTACTGCTACTGTTGCTGTTGTCTTTGCCGTTGCCTCTCCCGTTGCCGTAGTCAGTCAGCATCATGGCCCTCGTATATCCTGTCGTAGTTGTTTGCTTGCTTGCTCTGAGCTGCAGTGTTGGATGGCTGCCGCCTCGCGTGGTATGACACCAGATGCTTTATTTTTCAGTGTCGACAGAATCGTGGTAGTTAATGTTGTTGTCGTTGTCGTTGTCGTTGTCGCTGTCACTGTTGATGGTCGACAATATTGAAATTATTTCACAATTTGTCTGTTGTTATTTTATTTGTCTTAATCCACCTGGTCTGCCTTTTTCTCTCTAATTCATTTGTCTGAGCTGAGCTGCGTAATGATCCTTCTCAATTGGATTCCTCTTCTTTCCTAATCTCGCCACATTTCATTTCAATTGAACGCAAGCAAGGCACTTTATTTTAAAGCGCAATGCGGGCGTGTCTCATTTTCCTTATCGCCATTTTCTCTGCTTTCTTTCCGAGTGAGTCATCATAAGCATCGTCGTCGTCATCGTCATAGTTTGCTGGAGCTCACACCTACGCCATCTCGCATCCAATCAAACCATTTGTGGCTTTCGTTTGATTGCTCCGCGTCTAAGTATCGCTTTTCAATTAAATAAGGAATTTATGCCTACATAAACTTAATTTTCTTCATTCGCAACTCTCAATTGGTGGTGCCTACCTTCCTTATCTGATTGTGCAATTATTGCCACAGTCATCAAGCAAGCGTTAATTTGAAAATTTCTTCGTACCTGGGATCAGGAAATCTGTCATATGCCTTTTTATTTCATTTCACTTCCTTTCATGTCAACTGAACTCCCCTGCACTTCACTTCACTCCACTCACATGACTGCCTGCCTGCCTGATTAGCATTTTTATGACACCTAACTTGGCTACACTACTCACACTCACATCCTTTGGCCAACCTAGCAGCAGCACCGCGTTGGTGTTTGGCGCCTCTACTCATTTTCCATGCACAACTCCATGCCACAGCACAATTGCGCAGCTCCAGCGCGCTCGAACGCCCACTTCGTTTTTTGTTGTTTGCCTATAAAAGGCAGTTCCAATTCAATTCGTTAGTTTCCCCGATATTTGTCTTTGCTGTTTATTTTATTTTATTCTATTTTACCTCATTTCATTCCTGGCATGCTCTGTGTTCTTTTTCCCTAATTTCAAAGCGCCAATAATTTTCCCCAACACCACATGGAAATAGTGCGAATTTTGCTAAGCACTGCCACTAGCGGTGACGCCCACTTTTGTAATGAAGTTGTAATACCGTTGTACGCTATAAAAATTGCATTTTTGGTCATACTCACTTATTTGGAGTTGAAGTTGGTTGTTGGCGGCAATCGCAGTGGTTCAAATTTAGCAAATTGTTTTTTGTGTTGTTGTGTTTGTTGCTGCTGTGTTGTTATTATTACTTATGTCGTTGTTGTTGTAATTACTATTATTGTTAGCAACGCCAACACTCTTCATGCCTTTATTAGAAATTTTTATTAAGTGCTCATATCATTTTTCTTCGTGTTTATGAACAATTTTTAAGCGATTGAAAGTAATGAAAGATTGGGCATAGAAGGATAATAAGAAAGCAATACAAAGTTATGAAGAAAAATGAGTGAAGCATTTCTCTGTTTTTCAATTGTGAATTTATCCAACTTTGGATTATAAAAATTTCAAACGACATTAAAAAATTGCCACCATGTTTCAAAAGGTGTGGTGCAATATTGCAATCGTGTGGGGTGCAAAGATTGCCTCCAGTATCTTTTGAAAAACTTCCTTTATTCAGTCTTATGTACTTAAATTGTAATTATGTACCCCCATATGTACTTAAATTGTAATGTTGTATTTCATATGTACTTAAATGTACTTCACATGTTCTTATTTGTACTTCAGATGTACTTAATATGTACTTAAATTGTAATGATGTACTTAATGTGTACTTAAATTGTAATGATGTACTTAATATGTACACTTAAATTGTAATGATGTACTTAATATATACACTTAAATTATAATGATGTATCTCTCATGTTCTTAAGTGTACTTCAGATGTACTTAATATGTACTTAAATTGAACTGATGTACTTAATATGTACTTAATATGTGCTTAAATTGCACTGATGTACTTCACATGTTCTTAAATGTACTTCAGACGTACTTAATATGTACTTCAGATGTACTTAATATGGAGGGCTCACAGCTATACCGAACTAAGTCATAAAAACATAATTCGAAGATATTTATAGGTAAAGTAAATGCACTGCCATTAATTTCTGGAAGGAATATTTTAGTCTACCAAAAAAAAATTTTAAAGTTTATATTCAAAATTAACTAATGATATTAATTTAAAATAAAAATAATTTAAATATATGCGGGGACATTGGCACTAGTTTCGGCATTTTTTATTTTTCATGACTTGGTTCGGTATAGCAGTGAACCCTCTATATGTACTTCAGATGTACTGAAATTGTAATAATGTACTTAATATGTACTTAAATTGCAATGATGTACTTCCCTGTTCTTAAATGTACTTCAGATGTACATACTTAATATGTACTTCAGATAGTACTTGCTATATAGTTAAATTGAAATGATGTACTTAATATGTACACTTAAATTGTAATGATGTACTTCACATGTTCTTACGTGTACTTCAAATGTACTTAATATGTACTTAAATTGTAATGATGTACTTAATATGTACACTTAAATTGTATAATATGTTCTTAAATTGAACTGATGTACTTAATATGTACGTAATATGTAATTAAATTGTAGTAATGTACTTCACATGTTCTTAAGTGTACTTCATATGTACTTAATATGTACTTTAGATGTGCCTCATATGTACTTAAATTGTAATGATGTACTTAAATTGTAATGATGTACTTAAATTGTAATGATGTACTTAAATTATAATTATGTACTTGATATGTACTTAATATGTACTTAAATTGTACTGATGTACTTCACATGTTCTTAAGTGTACTTCAGATGTACTTGTATGTACTTCAGATGTACTTAAATTATAATGATGTACTTAATATGTGCACTTCAATTGTAATTATGTACTTAATATGTACTTAAATTGCAATGATGTACTTAATATGTACTTAAATTGTACTGATGTACTTAATATGTACTTAAATTGCAATGATATGTACTTAGATTGTAATGCAATGTTTGTTAAGTGGCCAAAATGCAACTGAAAAAAAAAAAAGATACTGACCCATAATCATTTAGGGTCAGGTCAACGAAACATAAGAGTATTTATCTAGAACATATCTCTGGTACAAAATTACTCCAGAAACCATGTGGGGGAAAACTCGATGATATTCATGCAATACATACAAGCTTCTCATGGAGTAATTAATAGTGTAATGAGACAACTTACCACTTACCTAAAGGCAGATAGTGAAACTATTAAAGGTATCCCAAGAACAAGTCAATATGCCGAGAAAGTGGCAACTTTCGGTCATATACCAAATTGCACTCCCATGTTTATCCACATTTCCGATAAGTAAAAATATTTCTTAGATATTTTACGAAGTTAAGAAAAAAGTAATTTGCAGTTATCTCAATTTTGTTTAATGTTGTTCACGCTGTCAATCGGTCAATTAAAGCTAATATAAAAACAGTATTAGCTCAGTTCATATTCCTAACTATAAATGAGCAATTTTAATTTAATCCTTTCGACTGCCCTGCTTTTGGCCACTTCTGACACCTCTTTAGAGGCGCATAAGCAGCTGCAGAAACTGCTTCTGGCTTTCTGTGGTGTGTTTGTTGCACTACTGTGAGTGTGTGAGTTGCATATGTTTTTCCCTGTGTGTGTGACTGTGAGTGGCACATGTTGTGTGCGTGGGTGCAGGACTAGCGCGCAATTATCATTTTATGCTGCACATGTTCATGTTCCACCGCAAATAGCTTCGTATATACCCAGTGGGAAAAAGTCCGGCGTCAGACATCCTGATTAATATAACACCTTCTGTCGCTACCATGAGACTCAAGAGCGATTTGATTTGAACGCGTTCTTTTTTTTGGCAAAATTTTTTTAATTTTTTATTTTGTGCGGATTGGTACAAAAAGCTGACATTTTGCTCTCATTACCACTTCCATAGGTAAGATGTAAAGTACGTTGATCGGTAAACGCTTACTTGTATGCCATATTGATCATCAGTTCTGTACTTGTGGTGTTTGCTTCATTGACTGTGATAGAAGACTTGAGTTCGAAATTTGACGAACTCCTTCGAGTTCAAGGTATTAAACTTAAAATTGTTATAATATTTTCATGAAATATTGTCTGTATTTATAATTTCGGTTCTCTCCAGAAACAGTCTTTAGGGTAATCCTTGAATCAACAACATTCTTTCTTAGTTTTTACAGACCTAGAAAACATTTCCCCATTCCGCACATATGACGCCTGATACTGCAGAAATCAAATGATTTGATCCCCGTTCACATTCTCACAAAGTGATAGAAGGCATTTCTATTTGATGTCATTTCTGTCTGAAGACATTTCTGTTTGATGACATTTCTGTTTGAATGCATTTCTGTTTGAAGCCATTTCTGTTTGAAGCCATTTCTACTTGAAGGTATTTCTGTTTGAAGCCATTTCTGTTTGAAGGCATTTCTATTTGAATCTATTTATGTTTGAAACCATTTCTGTTTGAAGGCATTTCTATTTGAATCTATTTATGTTTGAAACCATTTCTGTTTGAAGCCATTTCTGTTTGAAGCCATTTTTATTTGAAGGTATTTCTGTTTGAAGTGATTTCTGTTTAATGGCATTTCTGTTTGAAGTCATTTCTGTTTGAAGCCATTTCTGTTTGAAGCCATTTCTGTTTGCAGTTATTTCTGTTTGAAGGTATTTCTGTTGAAATGTATTTGTGTTTCAATGTAGGAAGAATGGTTTAGAAAGCCAAGCTTTAAGGTATTCAAATTTGTCCTTCCAATAGCTCGATCTGATGCCTTTTCCAACTGGGGTTGTCTGCAGTGTCTGAGCACTCATATATTCGCGTCTGCGTCTCTGCGAGCGTGCTTGATAATCTACAAAATTTTAATTGCATTTTAAGCTGCAACTAAATGGCCAATTTTATTATTATTTCAGTCAATTTAAACTGGCTGCTTACAGTGCGCGTAGAATTGCGTGCCAATTAATTGCTATGTGGACTGCCACCACCAGCCAAGCCAACATCCGCCACTTACACATATGAGTGTATTGTCTATATTTGCATGGAATGTATGTCTGTGTGTGTTTGGGGGCTTATTAAATTGCTGAAAAAAGCATAAAATTTGTGAATATTTGCCATAAACTGCTCCTCAGGCCGCTGAAGTTTCCGCCGAGAATGGAATCTAATTCAACTTGTAAATTAGGTTCGTTCAATGTTAAGTTTAAACTTGCCGCAATTGTCTGTGTATTGTTGTAGAGCAGCCGAACTTTTGCTATTATTGGCTTTGGGTGTTCTTCTTTTTTTCTTAGTTGCTGGAAAAGTTGTAAACTTTGCCCTTTGGTGCGCAGAGCAGATCGGCGTGGCGTGGCGTGACGTGGCGTGACGCGGCGCTCAGCTCACCTCAACTTTGCTCCTGGCAGCCACTCATATATCGTTTGGCATTTCTTCGAGTCTTCCTTCCTACTCGTCGTAGCCACTACTTTCAGGTAAATTTATATGATTTCATTATAATAAAGTTGTTTCGTGAGTTGTACGTGACGATTTGATAATGTTTTGCTCCTGGAGCTGCTCGTTCGCCTTCTCCCCCTCAGCAGTCTGCCGCGTGTTGCCGTGCCTTGGCTTGGCTGTTGCGTTAGTTAGCTGCCAAAGGAGTAAGGTAGTAAATCGTATCCTCTAAATTGTGTATTTTATTTTGGCTTGTCAATGATTGCTTCTGCCATAAATTACCCAAGTAGTTGCTCAAGCTCAGAGTGTATTTGTGTATTTGTGTGTATGTGTGTGTGTGTGTGTGGCTTTTTAAACAAATTTGTATGCTGTTACTTGCCGTATTTGCAGCGCTAGCATTTTATTAACAAACTAAGTGGTTTTTGTCTAGACGCGAGGCGAGTGTGGCGCACATTTTTTTCTTTATTTATTTAATTTTTTTTCATTTGTTTTGTTTTTTATTTGGTTTTATTTGTTTATTTTTATTCGCCTTCCAATCGACAACAAAATTTGTTTTTAATGTTATTTTTATATGTCTAATTCGCACTTAATTTCGCACTCGCAACACGCCTCAAAATTATGAATTTCCACTTGGCATATGCCAAATGCGTGGTGCATGCTCAAATTACAAAGTGTGTTGATGGTAGCGCGTATCCTGCTGCGGCAGAAGGCATTATCCTTGGCTGTTCTGTGCTGTTTTAATATTTATAATAGTCGCATGGATTTTTGTGGCTGTAGCTGTGTTCTTGTATTTCAAGTAAAGCCACAAATGTACGCTTAAAAACACATTTCCATAAACACAAAAATTATTACACATTATTATTGTATTCCTTGGGAATGTTTTTTGTTTTTATTTTGTAATTTTTTCTTCTATATTTTTGTTTTCTTTCCAAAACGAGTGCAAAGAACTTTTCTGAGAAAGGTTTGGGTATTTAAGTCCTTTTTGCATATGTTCCTTTGCACACGCACTCATTCTGTGACTGTGTGTGTGTGTGTGTGTTTTGTATACGCAAACACATCGTTTGCACGCTTTATGCGGTTGGCAGGACATAAAATTTGTTTATTTTATTCGAGCTATTCAAACACAAACAACAACGTCATCTCATCTCATTCGAAGTGTGGAGAACTTTTGTCTGATTTTTGCGTGGAAAACTACAACATTTTAAAAAGAAATCGTTTAAGAGTCTGCAAGTTTCTAATGTGGTTTTTTAAAATATAACTTGAACATTTTAATGAAGTTGTTAACTTGGTTAGAGAACATTTTTTGCAATGATGTGTGCCTGAGTTAAAGCCAATGAGTACTGGCAGCAACGTATTTAAACATAAAGAAGTGGATCGTAAAGAAAATGACCGTACAAATTAAAAGAAATCATTTGATGAAAATCATGGGATTGCTTCCAAAATAATCTCCATGATATTCCACGTGGTCATGTTTTCCATTATTGGAAACCGTGTCTTCAAGCAATTTTTATAAAAAAAGTAACTACTTGACCACATCTTTTGTTGGTTACTTCTCTGACTGCCGAAATCGTTTCTCTAGAAAAACATCCTTGTTGAACAAAGAGGAAGTCGCATCATGAAATTCAGAAATATTTTCCATTAAATCAACGTTATTGGGATCAGTAAAATGCGTGGTTACCCTTCCTCAGTAATTAAGGGCCTTGGAAAAAAGGTAATTTGCCGTATTAATTTTTCTAGAGTCCTTTTGTCAAACAAATCTTGCTTAACTTAATAATTGAAAACTGTCTTCTTTCTCCGTGTCGACACAGATAGTGGCCAATTGAAGAAGGATGTGATGAGACTTCTTCGCATGTCCACCTTTATATATCCACCTTCATATATACCAGAGAATACAGAGAAAAAAAAACTTAAACGTCAAACGGCAAAGCAACGAAATAAAACAGACGGACTTTGTACATAAATCCAATAAAAATCGTAGTGAATCCACTCAAAATCGTGGTGAATCCACTCAAAATCGTGGTGTGTCCGCTACAGAAGCTGGTAGTGAAAAAACTTTCTTTTCCCTGTATTCTCTGATATATACACCTTCATATATACACCTTCATATGAGAACCTTCATATATAATACACTTTCATACATCCACCTTCAAATATCCACATCACAAATATCCATGTTCATATATCCACCTTCTTATATCCACCTTCATATATACACTTTCATATATCTGCCTTCATATATCCATCTTCATATATCCACCTTAAATTTCATATGTCCAGTTAATGAGATTGATACTTAGGTAAGACAATAATAGTTCGTTCAGATTCGTGTTTCGTCGCCCAGGACAACTTCACAAACCATTTCTAATGTAGCTCTGTGAAATATTTTATTCATATTCAGGCACCAATCGACCACTGAAAATTCGATGTACTCGTATATAAATTGTAGAGTTATTTTTCAGATTGTACCGTACCAGGCTTTAGTTACCAGTTGATGAAGTTTCCACTGTTAGCTTTCGAATACCACGGCATTCACCAGTTCCAGCACCAGTTGATTTTCTTCTAATTATCTATTGAGTTTCATGTTTCCATCATTGGTATCCTTAGTAAGTTGCCAATAATGTCACGACCTTTTTCGGAGTCGGGGTATGCTCAGCGCTGTCCAGGTTCGTCAACAGGAAATCAACGTCACGTAAATTCAACGTAAATTATTTTTATTTTCAATATTCCACTGTTACAATTCTTTGTCTGAGCTCTGCAAATGTTCAAAACGAGTCCTGGAACACACGTGACTTCTGAAAGTGTTCAAAACGAATCCTGGAACACACGTCTGACTTCTGAAAGTGTTAAAAACGAATCCTGTGACTTCTGAAAGTGTTCAAAACGAATCCTGTGACTTCTGAAAACCTGGCACAAATCCTTGTAAACTTGTCTCAGGGATCGCCATTTTTGCAGACTAGTTTCAGCACCAGTTGATTTTCTTCTCATTATCTTCTGAGTATCATGGTCTGTTATTTTCCCAAGGTTTCATTAGTGTCCTTAGCATGTTGCGCAATAATGTATCGGTACAACCACTTAAAAACTTGCCACAAATCCTAGTAAGCTTTGTTTCGGGGGTCGCAAGTTTTGCAGACCACTGCTTCGGAATATAAATTATTTTCTCTTCTGAAGTGCCGGATTTTCTCATTCCGCAATTGAAATTGAAACTTTAGCTAGGAAGGCAATATAAACTATGTCAATTAATGACTCCACATAAACCTTTTGTGGCATTTGTGCTACGCTAATCCACTTTAAATGGTTGCTTTCCGGCAAAATGTGCCAACAGGGCCGCTCCTCCTTCTCTGCTGCCCTGCAGGCGACACTGCTCTTGGCACTTAACCGTAAGTTAATTTTACACCCATACCATAAATAAATCTTGGCGTTTCCTCTTCCCATAAATTCTCCGATTCAACGCCAGGCCACGAAGAGCAGTGCCGCCTGGCTTGCTAGCTACCCCCTCCCCGTAATCAGCACAACCCACTGCGGCGCTGCAGTTTGTTTGCTTCTACTCGCACCACACCCTTTTCGTCTTCGACTTGTTTCGCCTCCTCGCGGTATCAAATTCGAGCTCTCGCAACTATTCTCGAATAAGACAATAGTCATAAACACATTAAATTAAATTGCATTTCAATTTTCTGCTGCCACTTTCAGCAGCGTAAACAGAACTGTCGAAATATAGATTTATGTGTTGTTGGGTGTTGTTGTTGCTGTTGTTGTTGTTGGTGTTGCCCGCCACTATTGTTTGTAGTGGCAAGAGCAGCAGCGCAGCATTTGTTGTTGTTGTTACATTTTTAATGTGCAGTAATCCATTAAAAATTTCCTTTTTACCAAGTATGAAGTGAATTGAATGCAATAAATTCTGCGAGGGAGCGTGTGTGCGTCCGTCGTCTCTGCGAATATTTTTGAGTTGTTCTTGCAGCAAACAGAAGCCGCTCACAATGGGCCCAGACCCACACTCAGCCTCTGGACACAGCATGCGATATTTCATATCCATACATACGCGGAGTGCGGATCTCCTCGTGTATGGATTTAGGGTGTTTGCACTTTATTAAAAAGCCATAATTTTAGTTACAAGCGTTTTGTAATCAACATTTCTTTCAGCAGCTCCTCCACAGCTATTCTCCTTGATATTTTTTTGTTGGTTTTTTGTGTGTACAAACACACTCAAGGATAATTGTGTTTACGCAGACATGTTTTGTGTGCTGCTCGTAAATAAATTCGAATTCGAAGAACATTAATTTTAAAAATGCAATAAATTCTGCCTTTTGAAGGACCTTAGTTGATAAATAAGTAGGGGTTTTTTTCATATTTCTGATAAGGATCAATTTTATGGCTCACCTTGAACATTTGTACTTCGTTTCTTTATAACGCTGGCATCATAGTCTGATAATTTTAGGAACAATACATTCAGTAGCGAGCCTGATGGGCAGTGCAAGAGATGGTTAGATCGGTTAATAAGGAAGCTTAAGGAAAGTTAGTCTAGTATCAAATTAGTGCTAATGTGGAGTTTGGTATCTTAAATGAATACCGAATCACTTTCCAATATATTATAAGCTGAAAAAATCGGTCAATGCGTTCATTGCTCGTTGCAGGAGCTACGAAGACCCACCAGAGAGAGACACTGTCGTCAAGTTTCTCTGTGATTTCCTACAGAGAACACAAAGAAAAGAAACTCTTTTTCGCTGCCAACGTCCGTAGCGGACACATGACGATTTTGAGTGGATTCACCACGATTTTGAGTGGATTCACCACGATTCTGAGTGGATTCACCATGATTCTGAGTGAATACAACACGATTTTCAGTGGATTCACCACGATTCTGAGTGGATTCAGCACGATTTTGAGTGGATTCACCATGATTCTGAGTGGATTCAACACGATTTTCAGTGGATTCACCATGATTCTGAGTGGATTCAACACGATTTTCAGTGGATTCATGTACAACGTCCGTCCTGCTTTATTTCGCTGCTTTGCCGTTTGACATTTAAGTTTCTTTACTCTGTATACTCTGATTGCCCAGCCCTCTCTCTCTAGAGACTCAAATATTTTGGAAGCACTTTTTTAGAGACTCTGGGGTATTGCTCGCTCTAGTTTAGAAGTTTCACACCTAACCAAAATTAATAACAACTCCGCCTGGTTGTAATTTATATCAAATGTATATCACCATCTTTAGGCTCCAGAAGATGTGGCATCAATTGGGGCGAACCAAAGTTTATCAGCCATTTTACCTACATACCTACCTAGAAGCCTTAATCAAGATATTCCATAGAAGTATTCTACGAGTCTGGTTTCCGCCTACAAACTCAATCGCCTACTTTTAGTTCCATCAATTATGTGGAATATATTCTAAAAGCAAACGAGATGATCTGCTCAAAGTGTTCTTGGTTTGGTCACTCTTAACAGTAAGTCGGAAAATCGGGTTCAAGGAACACCAAAAGTATCATTGAAGGGAAGACCTTAGAGAGAGTAAAGATTTTTATTTAGAAAATCCAATTAATCACGAAAAATAGAGAAGTGGAATACTCTATGGAATTCATCTTGCCTATTCTCTTTGTGATTCCTTCGTCCTAAATGAAAATCTCTATCTCCCTCTCTCTCTCTGACTATTTGCATACTATATTTCACAGTGTTCCCCCTTAAATCTCAACTGTAACGATACAATTAAATTAGTGCTCCCATCCAACTGTCTCTATCTAGGTTCACCTGATATCCTTTTCCTCTCCCATCCTATCCGTTTGTAATATTTATGCTGAGAAAATGCACATCCTTGCATATTCCTTTAGCTTCTTATATAGAATATTCTTTATTACTCGTACATAGAACACGGATTTCCGATTTCCTTGGAACGCCTTACTTTGTTTACTCAATTCGCGGAGTTGCACATTTGAGGGACAATACACAACGAACGCGCCTACATCTGAGCATCATCTGACAGCAACAAACTCTGGCATTGCTGCTGCTTTGATTACTGTTGCCGTCTTACTTAAGCGTATCTGGCATTTTATGGCTCTGTTGTCAAGCACAATGCCGAATGCCGCCTCTAAACAATTGTTGTCTCTAAATCTGCCTCCTCCCTAGTCCGATGCCAACCCTCGCTAAAATGTTGTATTATTATGATTGTTTTATTTTTGTTCCTCACACTTGGCTTCGTCATGCACAGGAATACAGCATCATCGTTGTCATCATCTTCATTTCATGGCAAACATTGTTACAATTGCAACCACGCCTCTATGATATCCCATTGCACTGAATAGTAAAATGTATGATTGTGAATGCGAAAGTGTTGAGTGTGGCTGTGTGTGTGTGTGTGTGTGTGTTTGTTTGTGTGTGCCTTTGTCTTTATCAAAATCCTGAAATTAGTGCAAACAATCATTAATCGAATTTATTGTACTTGAAATGGCATTTTGTATTGTTTCTCTGTTGCTTTGTGTGTATACATGAGCGAGTGTGGTGCTCATACAATGTATCTCTAGGATGCCTGCCTGACTGACTGCCTGCTGCCTGCTGCCTGAACTCTCCCCCAACTGCCCTGCCCTGTCCTGCCATGCCACGCCATGCTGCACACTTCTGAGTCAATATTAATTTGTTGATTGTTTACCGAAAGAAACCATCCACAACAGTTTTACGGGCAGCAGCGACGACGGCATCAGTGGCAGCGGCAGCGGCAACTTCATCGTGGCTTTTGCTTTGTTTATTGAGCTGCGTGTTAAATTGTTTTAATACTTCTGGGAAGAGAGTGTGGGGAAGTGAATTTCTGTACTGCCTCCGCTTTCAGTGCTTGCATAAACCTTGACAGTGCCTGCCTTCCTGCCTTCCAGCCTGCTTTCAATGCCAACAAAGTCTTTCTTTATCTCCGTCTTGGCTGCTTGCTTGATTTCAAGGAGTTATGCACACGACTCCACGATTGTTTTAATGTGCAAATAATAAAAGAAAGTTGTGTGCGCCTGTGTGTGTGTGTGCCTGAGAGTGTGTGTAAACAAATCCCATTCATACTCTGTCGATTTGCAGAGATTTTGTTTAAATATTTGTTTTGCGTTCTTCAGTTTGGCAAAGAAAGTTAACAATTTTGCAAACTTTACTTTAAAGTAATTCGCATTATGCCGCTGCTTCTTAGCTGTATATCCATGCTGCAGTTTCAAACCACCTCATGCAGTGGCCCCTTCCCTTTCTTATATCTACATAAAAGACCACGTCCACGTATGCCAAGGTACGATTACATTAATGTACTTGCTTACAATTACTTAAGTATTATTAAAAGAGCATTAAACTTGTTCTTCGTTCATTCCCTACGCTTGCTTACCTTCGCGCACTGCAGACACTGGCAATGTCCTTTTTCATTGCCTGCCCACAATGGGGCAATTGATTGCGTACGTGTCCATACCTGAGCAATGTTACCACATATTCGTTTCCTAAATAATTCACTTGCTGGTCACATATCGATGGTAAAATAATCACACAGAAATTTACCAGTGGTCATGCCAAGACGTTGGTCGACAGAACGATTACAGTTGTCGGCCAACATCACCACCACCATCAGCACCACCAGCACGGCACAACCATCAGACGTGGAAGTAGGGGGCATTTCTCGTACAGTAGACAGGTATGAAAGAGGCTTGTGCTGAATTTGCAAAGAAATTTTAGCGAGTCTGATTCCCCAGTGGTGAATTAACTAGGCAATGGTTCCTTCATGGATTTTTACACCGTATCAACAATGTTTATGGTACAATAAGCGAAGCCAGGTAAACGAGGTTGACCATTAACGGCTTCCAAGGTCATACGGCAATCAACGCATAGTCTCAGGTGGGGTTAAAGCCTTCATTTGATTACCTCTTGTGGCACATCTCATTCAGAAAAATATAAATTTGTGTGAATTCATTGACCAGCCTACTCAGAGCCCACATCACTACAAGGCAAGTGTTTCTCCATAGATTATGTGGACTTGTTATATTGGGTTGTTTATGGCTCTAGTAGCTAGCATCAGGGGGGTCTGACTGCATCTTACTATATTATTTATCTCTGACATTCGAAAACTGTAGTTGCTAATTTCCCAAAGCCTTGAACACAGAATTAATTAAGATGAAAGCTACTCTTCTCTAGGCACTTCACGCTTCTCTAGATATCACACGCCCACTGGCTTCTTTGGATCACTCACGCTTCACTCCTTTAATAGAGACAACCTGACTTGCGCCACAATTTCCTTGACTTTCACTTTCTTCTGTTTTACAAGTAGTTCACCCAACTTGACTTGCCAACATGCTCACGCTTCCCATTTAACATTGAAGCTTCCTGCAGCCCTTCAGCGACACGAACACTTTGGCGTATTCACTGCACTGCTGCACCTCTTAGAGCTGTGGTAGCCAGTAGCGCTTTATTAACTACGCTTGAATATCCTTATTGATTATCGATTTGGGAATACTGCTCGTACATATTTTAGCGTGAACAACAAAACGCGCCACAAATTGAACAATGCCACTCACTCGCCTCACCACTCCGCCCTCCTACCACGTGCGCCTCTTAACACGTTTGCTGCTCACTTTGGCAGCCGGCTTAGCCCGCCAGCGCACACGTTAAGGAAATTCCCTTGCTGCCCTGCCAAATATCCAGTAGACGAGCCAGGCAGCAGTGGGGACCATGCAAGTACGTTTGCGTATTCAATTTAGCATGGCTTTAAGTCGCTTCAGTTTTCCCTTTCATCCTCGACGTTAGTTGCGGCTGAGGAATGGTTGCGCTTGGTCCTGGTCGTGTGGCAGAGCCGGTACTCTGCGTTGTTTGCTGGCATTAGATTTGGCCACTTTCCTGCTGCTGCTGCTGCTTTCGCTTAGGAGAGTGCTCTGTGCTGCTTGGCTGGTTGGCTGGAGGACTAGATGACTGCCTGACTGGCGGACTGGTTGGGTTGGCGCTTGGTTGGGCTGGTGTGTCCCTACTTGTGCGATTGCGAGTATGTGGCACGTTTTGGTTTTATGGTTCATTTGTTGCTGCCGCATTAAGCTTCAGGGAAATTGGAATTTAAGACAAAAACATGCATGCGTATTTTTCTAGTTTTTTTCCCCAATTTATTTTCCTTTTTTTGGCGTCCTCTCAAGCGAGCTCATATATTTTTGATATATTTATAACTCTTTTGAGCTGAGGAATGGACTCGAGGGGTGAAGAGTGCTTCGTTGGTTGCTTGTTTGGTCTAGCATGATGTGATCTTCGAGTGGTCTGGGACGCAGCCAGCCAACTTAACACCTTTCGTTTTGTGTGGCGTGTACCTTGAATTTTTATTTGCGGAGTTCAATGTCTGCGCTGCCACAGAGTTCCATATTAGGAGCGAGCGTGCTGGGGGATTTGTACGGCGTCAGCCGTGTGTGCGCCTCATTTGCATTTCACGAAAATTTTGCAGCCAGACAAAAATAGTTTTAAATATAAACGCACTTTTAAATTATTTATTTTTTCTATACACATATTTAGACAGACTTTTCATATTGTTTCTTTCTATTTTATTTCATTTGCAGATTGAAGATGAGGGTAATCATGGCAACGACGAGACACGCCTCTTCATACTATCATCATTGGCTCAATCGCAGATGAGCCGCGTCGCTTGCATTTTGTGCGAGGAGCCAATGCTGGTGTTCGATCGTTATCCTTTGGTTGATGGCTCGTTCTTTCTGAGTCCCAAACAACATTCGCCAGGTTGCATTGAGGTAAGTCACAACACAATCCTAGTCACAAACACAGTCACAATCACAGTCACAGTCACAGGTTCGTTAGAATCTTTTCGCTTTGCCATAAATTTGAAAATTTCTTTACTTTTGTTTGGCTCGCGTGTGCATAATTTTCCCCTCTCTCTCTGTGTCTCTCGCTCCTTGTGCCTTTCTCTCTTGCATTGAAACTATTATAAACAGCAACTTCCTTGTGCAATTTATCTTCATTCATCTTTGCAACGCCCACATGAGACAAATTTGTGTTGGCATAGTGACATTTGCCGCAGCTAAATAAATAAACATACTATTTGCTTGTTGCAGCAATGTCGTGCATCGCTGGCCCTGCCTGCTGACAGAGGAGGGGCAGGGGCAGGGACAGGGGTATGGGCGCTGCCTGCTGCTAGCTGCAAGTAATCCTTCACTGCGGACAGTTGCACTGCATTTCAATAAAGTTGCACTGCAAGTACAATAAAATGTGGTTCATATTCAAATCGGTTGGTTTGGCTTTCAACTGCATCAGCATTATTAGTGAAAACACTCGTTACTCCATGTGCCCGTGCCCGTGCCCATTCCCGTACCATGCCGTGTTGTTTGCCTCAACGTCTGTCTCTCTGCCTGCTGGATTGCTGGCTTAATGCATCCAAGTATCCATCCATCCATCCATTCATCCATCCCACTGGTTTCTAATAGCTCCAGCATAAAATTTATCACTGCCTGCCTGTGGCTTTGTGATTTTCCTCAGACCTGGTTGGTTGGCTGTTTGCTTGCTTGTCTCTCCGGTTTATTTGATTAGATATTGTTGCGCTTTGTTTGTGGCCGTTTCATTGCATTTTGTTGGGCATCCCACGCAATTATAAGCTTTTATTGCATTGTTGCTGTTGTTGATTTGCTTATGTGGCAATGAAGAGGAATTTGCACGAGCTCATGAAATACTATGCCGCAACTGATAAGAGGAGCCTGTTGAGGCATTACTTTAGTTATAACGCTTGCAAATATTCGAGGAGACCATAAATCAATTTGGAGTAGGCACGTTGCGACTATACATATATAGTAGGGGTATATAAACTTGTATATAAAAAGTTGAATGTTGTGCACAGACCGCCAGATATGGCGACCTCAGAGAACTCTTCAAGTCTATGGATCAATTTAAACTCGGAGTAGTTCAACCGTGCTATTGGAAGACTTAAACATCACTTGGTGGGGTGTATTTCATATTGTCTCAGTAGTGGAGTAAGGTGCAAATAGATTGCCAAATGCGAGGATTCTTCCGCAAGTCACGATAGGAGGAATACTTCATTGGAAGGTTGAAACGTTTTAACATATACAAGTCTATCAGTATGGTTCCAGCAGTAGATTTTCAGCCGCCTTATAACCATGGAATGGATTTCTTGGCATTAAAAACTTGTGAGGCTTTGTTAGTCTGATTCATTACTAGTATAGTTCCTGAACCTATAAATCCTTGAACAGGCAAACAACTACAATCAAGGTTAACTTGTTAAATTTTTGTTATATACTATAAAAACCCTTCCCCACTGAGTATAAATATATAACATATGTCTTGGAAATTAGTTCTGGAGCCAAAATAAACTTTGAAATGTACTATGTTGTGGACATAGTCTTCAACAACGTATCCAATTCTTGAGATGTGATTCATGCATATGATTACTTCAGAAGTAAACATGCTGTTCATAGGCAGCAAAACACACCGCAAAAAGCGACTTTCTCTACTGATGATTTAATACAAATAAGGACGTTTCACAAATCACTTACATTATTTAACATTTATTCATGTTTAGTCATGAATAGAGGAAATTACTCTTTCATCATATTAGTTTAGTATGGAATGGTTAGCATTTTCAGACAGTTGTTAATCAGCTCTGCTTTGACAGTTGTCAAATGAAACCGGTGCACTTTTCAATACATATTTTATTAAAAAAGACAGATTTTGTATTTAAACAACTATAATGAAATTTAGAACAGTTTTGAAACATTTTCTACAACTAATGAGACACCCATAAGAAGAACTCCTCATCTAATAACTCCTCAGTTCAGATTGCTGTTCTTCCAGATGGAATTCTGGCGGTTAGGGTCACACCCGAAAACATATTACCAGTGGTATTACTTAATTAGAACATATTTCTTCGGGGAGAGCTTATGGCGATAAACTCGGGGTAGTCAGGCGAAGGAAGCAGAAGCCTCCACCCAGGATCACGCAACAACGATCCGGACTTTTATCAGCACTTGTACCTGTCCCCTACGATTTCTCTATGATTTGAATAGTATGGGGAAACAATTTTTAGTGAATTCTTCATACCAGGAACTACTTTCTCCTGGAACTAATTCCTTCAGGAACTACTTTCTTCAGGAACTACTTTCTTCAGGAACTACTTTCTTCAGGAATTGCTTCCACCGGGAATTATTTCCTTCAGTATTGTAATTAGTTTTTTCAAGAACTACTTCCTTCAGAAACTATTCCCTTCAGAAACTATTCCCTTCAGAAACTATTCCCTTCAGAAACTACTTCCTCCAGTAACTACTTCTACCATGAAATTTTTACTCCAGAAAATAATTGTGACAAGAACCCCTTTCACCAGGAACCCCATCTATCAGGAACTCCATCTATCAGGAATCCCTTCCACCAGGAACCCCTTCCATCAGGCAATACTTACTTCATGATATACTTCCTCCAAGAAGAAATTATTTCAAGAATTAGTTCATGCAGCAACTACATCTACTAGCAACTACTTCCTTCAGGAACTACTTCTACCATGAAGTATTTACTCCAGAAAATTGAGCCGGGAACCACTTCCAGCAGGAACTACTTCCTTCATGAACCCCTTCCTCATGAACTACTTCCTTCATGAACTACTTCCTCATGAACTACTTCTTCGTGAACTATTTCTTTGCTGAACTACTTCCTCTATTTCTTTGCTGAACTACTACCTTTACCAGGAACTACTTCCTCCATAAAATAATGTTTTCAGGAACTAGTTCATTCAACAACTATTTCTCATTGGTACTAATTCCTCGGGGAACAACTTCTACTAACTCCCCTACACATGCTTCAGAAACTGCTTCCTTTAGTAACTCCCTTACACATGCTTCAGAAGCTACTTCCCCAGTAACTAATTCCACTTGGAACTACTTACTCCACTAACTACTTCCACCAGGAAATACTTACTCCATGATGTAATTCTTGCAGGAAAAACTTACTACTTCCCCCAATAACAACCTCCACTAGGAACTACTTCCTTCAGTAACTACTTGCTTCAGTAACTACTTCAATCAGAAACTACTTCCTTTCGGAAATACTTCCTCTAGAAGCTTCTTTCACCAAGTAAAATTTGATCCCCTTTCAGATTGAGTAGTCCACTGAATATGCCTCTGAATACTCAGCAGCCCTTCTGACTCCAAGAGGCACGATTCCCTGAGATAGTTTTGACTGGCAACAACCAAGGATCGCCTCGTCAAGTTCCATCTTATTATTTTTATAGATTTATGTACGCTGAATTTAGCTTCCATCTGTGAACCTAACTTATTAGTTTCCTCCTTCTGTATTAATAAAAATTCTCCTCTATTTTCTCTTCTGGCGATGTTGCTACTTTGCAGCCACTTTTCTCCCTTTATTCCTTATTTCTGTGTAGTTATTTATGAACTTGAGTTATCTGCTGCTTGGCAGCTCGGTCGCATAAGTTTAATATTACTTCCAGTTTGGACACACCTATCACGTAAATCTCTGCCAGCGTTGCTCATTTCGCTCACTTGCAATTTATGTCCTATTTAGGTCGCCGTAATAACGCGAAACCAACGCTAATAGCAATTGCTGCCGTTGTTGCAAGTCGCTCCGAGTCGCTCCTCTGGGACTGTATCGGTCTCCCTAGCTATGTGAGAGTGTGCTGCGTTGTATTTCAGTGTGTTGCAGTGTTGTTTGTCAGAAACCCTTCCCCTTCCCTTATTAGCCATTGCAATCTTATTCCTGGAAGGCAGTCTGGGCATGCATGTTCACAAAACGGCCCACGCGGCGAACTGACTTACTTGCTTGCAGCACACACACACACACACACACACACACACACACACACAGATACCCTCGTCGATTTGGTTCCAGTTCATGCCACATCCATATCTACTTTTGGCGGCAGTCAGCAGGCAGAGTCATACACATCCCAGTTGGCTTTCATTCCTGTCAACTTTCTATGAATGAATGGCCAGAAGGAGGAAGGAAGGTAAGCCTAAGCCTTTCTTCCGCCAACTGTGGTGTTGCTACTCCAGTTCTGTGCTGCTGCTCTGGTGCTGATACGTTGTGCAGTTGTCGCGAGTGCTCAGACATTTGTGCATTATTTAAGTCGGGATTTATGCCTCATTGTCAGCTGCTGCCGTGGCTGATGGCTGTGATGATGATCATGATGATTATGATGATTATGATGATTATGATGATTATGATGATGGTTATAATGGTGATGATGATGATGATGATGATGATGATAATGATGTTGATGTTGATGTTGATGTTAATGATGATAATGATTATAATGGTCTTGACGATGACGTTTTGCTTCTCTCTGTGGTGGGCGTTAATGCAATGCAACTCATGACGAACTTTATGCATTGCATTATTTCAAATTAATACGTCTGACTGCCTCAGCCACTGCCTCCGCTGCCTCCAGTGCCTGCCTTGCGTGGCCTGCACGTACATGGCAGCCTGCGTATGTGTCCCTGGGTGTCTGTCTGTGTGTGCGTGTGTGCAAAAGTGCACCAAATTCTGCGCAGTCAGTTGGTGTGGCCGTGTCTGTGCGGAAATGTCAAATTGTAGAAAGTTTCATTTTGCACACAATTTTTTTTAACCTTGTTTTATACAATTTTTTCCCCTTTTTTTAGTTTTGAGTTTATAAACTTTTCCCTGCTGAATGTGTATGTGTGTGTGTGTGTGCGGTTTTTTCCATTCATTGCTTCCTCCTTCATGGCTTCAGCTTAATTTTTCATTGTTTGTCGTTGGCACTGACGTTGAGAAGCCTAAATTTGGGCGTCCTTACTGCAGTGTGGTCTGCTGAGCACACTCGCACTCATACACTCATACACTCATACACACACACATATACACACTCGGTCGCAATCCATTTCACGTCATGAAACTCTCGAAAATGTTGCACAGCACACTTGCAACACCGTGTTGCCAATGAATTATGTTGTTTGCGTGTTTGGTTTTGTTGGTATAGTTGTTGGTGTTATTGTTGCCGGTGCTGCGGCTGCTGCTGATGTTGTTGTTGTTGTTGTTTTTGTTGTTGTTGCCATCGTCGTCTCGGCTTAACTGCATCACTATTTCAGCCTGCTTATAACGCCCTTTGCCAAAAAATGCATACAAAATTCGTCTTCGTATCCGTAGTTTGCGCCGCCAATGTTACTCTTGCCACACATTTCCCTGCTCGTTGGTGTGCTGGCAGCAGTTTGGCTTTACTTGCTGCTCGTTTATGTTCTTCTGTTGCCATTTATCTTTATCACGCATGCCTGGCATGTTGTTGTGTCGTTTCGGACAATCAAACAACTCCTTTTTTTGTGCTGCTTAATCTGTTCTTCTTTTTGGTAATTTTTGCTCAAATGTTTATAAGGGAAGAACCCTTCCTTTCCTGCCTGCCTGGTTATGTTGTCAGGTGTACACGGTTTGCTGTGTTTCCGGTTAGAATGTTTTTGATATGCTGTTGCGATAGCTTCGCTTGAGGCTCCTCAAGTTGTGCTAATTTTTTCTTGTGAGAGGAATTATTTCTTATGCCTGCAGAGCAACGAAATGTTTGTTTGGAAAGTCTCCAGTTTCACTTTAGGCGAGCATAAAAATAGACTTGACTGTGGAGCCAAGCTGGGTCAGGGATACGCTGATCAAGTATACGCTGTTTTTCTATGACTTATCGCCGGAATTACTCCTCCACATGAAAATTAGTGGGGAAGGGAGTACAGTCAATCAGTGTATCAGTGTATCAATCAACGTCATTCCAGTGAAACATTAAACTGGATTGTTGTAGAAGAAAGTTCTTTTCAAACTTATCTCACTTGATATCTCCACACATGCACGACACCTTTTTAAATTATTTTTCTTGCTTATTTTCAGGTCAAGTATGAAGGACGATCTCTGTATTTGACTTGCGTTTGCATGACTTGCCTCGATGGCACTTCTACTAATCGTGTCATTAGCTGCAGGTAAGTTTTATTCATGACTTTATTACGATTATTTCAGGTTAATTTTGAGAGTCACAGAGACGTTTCAATTTGGCTCGTACCCACCAATGAAAGAAAGGGGCCCAGGAAGGAAGTAGCACTGTTGTCACACAGTGTGAACCTGACCTGAGAATTTGCTTTCATTTAGCTCTTGACTGTATTAGTTTGTCCTCCAATAAAATCTGTATCCGGATTATGAGGAACAGTTGAAGGTAAATTCAAGCGAAATGAAAAAGAACCCTCCAGCCAAGCTAACGTTCTTCGACTCACCTTCGTCAAGTTTGAGATAATACTTAACGGATGTCTCCAGTTTCTAGAATAAAGTTTGATCTGCTATTGGCGTTTATATAGTTATTAACCTCCACAAAGATCCTGGTTTCTAGAACACAAAGAAACCGGCCTACTTGTGGAGTTCAAGAACGAAACAATCGCAAATACCAAATTCAACCCAATACTAAAGCCAAGGCTTCCTCTAAAATGTTGGATGTTTATTCTTAATTCCAATACTCACCTCCCTGAAGTATCCTTGCACCATCTCAACTTGTTTTTTAAAATTATTTTATATATCACATTATTTTATAAGCTCTTTTATTATTCCAACAGATTCTGTGGTGAGCTCTGGGACGGTTCTAATCTAGTCCTCGGTACTATGTATGCTTATGATATCTTTGCTGCAATGCCATGTTGTGCAGAGCGCTTTAAGGTGAGTTTGCCAAAAGTCCTTTCCATTGCCATTTCATTGTTATTTTCTCCTCCACTGTCAGCAGTCCTTATTTTCGTAATCCTCCTTATCTAAATGTCCTATTTTGTTTTTCTTCTGCAGTGTAATCATTGCTTCAAGTTGCTTCTGCATCCTCAGCAGCGTCTCAACTTCTATAGCGACTATTCGCACTGCGTCACTTGTCCGTTCTGTGCCACTCAGGACACTCACTTCGTGAAGCCATTGAGCTACTGCTACGCCAAAAGCACTTTGACGCGCCAGCAGCAGCTCGCATAACATGAGGCCCCGTTGGAGTCTCCGGAATTAGTGGCGGCAACACAGTCATCAGGAACAGCAACTGTCGCCATGGCTGCTCCAACGGCAACATTATCATCAGCAGCAGCTTCGGGTGCAGCTGCAACTTCAGCATTCAACCTGAATAATAAACCCAAGAAAGTTGTGCTCTACAACCCAGCAATTGACTACACAGCACCGCTGCAGCAGCAGATCAATCCCGAACTGATTGGATCGCATCCCCATGCGCAGCAGCATCAGCAACAATACAACAATAGCAGCAGCAGCAGCAGCAACAGCAACAACAGCAGCAATAGCAATAATAATCAAAATCCGAATCAGAATCAGAATCAGAATCCGAATCAGAATCCGAATCAAAATCAGGTAAGACAACAGCGTTCCTCCGCATTTATCCCTGTAGTGGGCGGTGGCGTCACACATTTGTCCTTAGCTGGGTTGAACCCACCAGCAAATGCCACCGCCTCCTCGTCGGCCGGTTTGCAGCAGCAGCAGCAGCAGCAACAACAGCACATTCTATCTACAACCACACCCACAGCTGCTGGTCCAGCTTCAGCAGCAGCAGCAACAACAACTCTACCACTAAAACTTAGCGAAAAATGTAACATTAGCAATAATTTAACTAATTCGAATAATTTTGTAAGCGAATTGAATGCAATTAAGTTAGGGCAGCAGCAGCAGCAGCCCGCACAGCTATATCAGGTAGGGTTGTTAGGGAACGGGGGGGATTCCAACGGGTTATTGACGAACAGTAGCGTTAGCAGTATTAGTAATTTAGCTCTTAGCAATAATAATTTAACCACCACGGCCGCAGTGGCAGCAAACAAGCTGAATGCGCTCTGGAGCCAGCCGTCTGCAGCATACAACAACAATAACACCAACACCAACAACTGCAACAGCAACATAAACAACAACGGCCACATCAATTTCACCAATCCCAACACAACCGACGCGATATCCTCGCTGTGGGGCTGCTCGAGCAATGCCTCGTCGACCAGTGGCTGCTCCACCGGGTCCGGTTCGCAGCCCTCGCTGAGCCCCACATCGACGCGTCCGGATTATCGCAGCAACAGCAAGGAGTCGCTATGGTCACAGACGTCGCCCAGCAGCAATCTCAGGGACAATTACTATGCCGGCTCTGGCGTAGGCTGCAACAACACATCAGCCTCACCGACGGCCTCGTCAGCCTCGTCGACCTCCTCGACGTGCTCCTCGGGCTTGGGCACCAACGGTGGATTGTGGTCGAATAACGGCATCAGCAGTGCCGCCAACAACACCAACCACCACCACAACAACAACAACAGCAACATTAACCAGCACCACCAACAAAACAACATGGGAATTGGCGTTGGCGTTGGCATTAACCAAAGCTTTTTCACTGGCAACATTGCATTGGCTTCGCCCACAGAAGCCGCCTCCTCGCAATACGCCAAGATCAGCAATATTTGGGATATACCCAATCCGGCCACAACCGCTGCAACTGGATCTTCAGTATCAGCAGCAGCCGCAGCAGCAACACCAATAACACGTTCCAATGATTTATTCAATGATCTCTGGAGTAATATCAATTGTGGTGGTGGTGGCCCCAGTGGCCGCAGCAGCACCATCAATCTCAGCCAACACCAGAACAACGCCAACAACTGCAGTGGCGGCAGCATCAACGATAATTCCGATGTCAGCTCCAATACATCATCGTCGTGCGCCGCCGAACTTTTAGATGCCGCCAGCATATGGCGTGCCACCAACAGCCAGATCGGCAGCAACGCATCAGCTGGCGGACGCGTGCTGGCCAAGCAGAGTGCGGCTGCCAAGTCAGCTGCTGCCACCATGCGCATGAGCGGCGGCAATGGCGTGGCTACGAATTTGTTTGGGAACAGTGATGGTGGTGTCGCTGAACTGGGCGGCAACGGCGCTGGTGGTGGCGTTGGAGGAGCCTCCTCGGCCTGCATGCAATTGTTTTCGGAGGAATTCCTCAACTATTTAAATATGATTAACTAAAAAACTAAATGAATGATGAACATATAAAATGAAATTTAGCAAAATTGTTAAAATTGAACTAACAAAATAAAATATGTGAGAAAAGTGGAAAAAGAAGGAGGAACACGAAAGTGAATAATACGAATAAGCAGAAGCATGTTTAAGAGTATCCTGCGAAGAAGAAGAAGCGTGCGTTTCGTTCAGCATGAATGGACTTTTTTCATTTATGCTCAACGCGTTAATATATAAAAAATAAATTATACATATAAATTATATATAACAAATTTTATATATAAAAAAATTTTATATACATATAAAAAATGTATGTATAAAAAAATTATATAAAAAGTTATATATATGAAAAATTATATATATAAGAAAATTATGTATATAATAAATTATGTATATAATAAATTTATATATATAAAAAATTTTATATATGTAAAAAATTATATATATAAAAATATTATATATATAAAAAAGTATATATATATAAAAAATTATGTATATATATAAAAAATTTATATATATAAAAATATATATATAAAAAATTATGATATAAAAAATTTATATATATAAAAAATTATATATAGAAATTTATATCTATATATATATAAAATCATATATATAAAAAAATTATGATATGCAAAGAGCAACAAAATAAATTAAAAATTAATTATTGAATTTGTTTTATGTATTTTAATTAATTTTTACTTTGTTGTAATTAAAATACTGAAATTGTTTCCAATGAATTTTTATAGTTTAATATGCATGATTGCTGAAAAGTCCTTATTTGAAAGAGAGCAAACTTTTTGTTTGTTACAATTTGTGTTTGAAGAACTTTTATTTATTGATTTTTCTTAAATTTTTTTTTTTTTTTGATTTTTGTTCTTTGTTTGTTTGTTTAATTATTATATTTAATTACAGAATTTATATATTTATATTTCTGTTTTTATATAACTGTAAAAAAATACCAAAAAAATGTCTAAAAAAAACAAAAACAAAATACATCACGAATATACCCAGTTTAGTTTATTATTATAATTTTTTTTTTCTTATATATGAATTTTGTTTTGCATTGTTGAATAAATAATAATAATAATAACACAATTTAGTTAATAGTTTAGTATTTTATTAATTGATTGAAAATGCTGTGTTTTTCAATAAACAAAACAACTTTAACAAAAAACAATTGATATAATTAACATAAAATATAACTATATAACTACAACAAAAACAAAATGAACATCTTTACCTAAATTTGGTAATTAACATTGCTACAATTATGTGTAAGCGTTTAAAATTAAGTTTTTGCAAATTGTTTGAATTTTTTTTTTACGTTTACTTTTATTTATTTTCAAATTTTTTTAATAAATTTTTTGTCCTTATTTTATATGAAAAATCGATTGTCAGCTACAAATATTGTGTGCCAACCCACCTCCTCAAACCCCCCAATTGACCCAAAGCAAATTGAGAAATGTAAATAATTATGCAAAATGCACCATGCCCCTATTTAGTTTTGTTTTCCTTTTTGTATAGAGAAGAAAACTCTGCAAATACCCTTTGGCGAAGCGTGATTTTTTAGTATCTAGTGGCACTATTTTATAAGGATTCTTATTAATATTATAAACACATATTTTACATTAACACATGCACTACAAATATTAACGCTTGCATATATATATATATATATATATATATCTGTATGTGCGTGGAGTGCATGTGTGTGTATAGCATTTAACTGTGTGTTGTTTAGGCTTGTATTGTAGTAGGACGGACAGTGTAAGAAAAGAAGCGTAAACATCAATCATGTGATCTCTAAATTTTGTTAAGCATAGTTTTAGGATGTAAGAAATAGTTTGTTTTTTGGTTTTTTTGTTAATACTTTCTTTATACCTTAATAATATTATTAATAATTTCAGGTCTACTTGTCTCCTTGTTAGACACTCGTACATATTTTATCGTAATTAATTTGCTCACTGTCAATTTTCTGAGAACAAATTTCATTTCCGAGTTTTATCCATTTAATTATTATTTTTTTAGTTTCTTTTGTAATAAGTTTCTCATATGCGAGACGTGAAGTTTTGCAGCGTGAAAACTATCAGAGCGGTTCAAAGTTTCCTTTTGCATTGTTTTTCGGTATTATTTGCTACAAAATCAGAAATTTATACCACATAAGTTACTGAAATTGATTCTGCTGCATAGTTGCACTATTTACGACGCTCCTACGAATCTATTTCATCTAAGGGATGGGCGTCTCCGTAAGAGTAGTAAGGAAGTTCTTTAGGAATGCACTTCATCTGAGTAACTTTTACTGATCATGGATAATTGACATCGTCTCTCCGTAAGTGAAGTAAGGAGGTTCTTTAGGACGACGCCCCTACAAATCCATATCATCTGAGTTACTGCCTCATGCTTCATCTCTCCGTAAGTGAAGTAAGGAGATACTTACGGATGACGCCCCTACGAATGTATTTCATCTAAGGGATGGGTCGCTCCATAACAAATGTGTGGAGATTCCTTGCGATGACGTTCGTACGAATGCATTTCATCTGAGTAACTTTTACGGATCCATTCATCGTGAATTAAAGAGATTCTTTAAGATGACACCTCTACGAGTGCATTTCATCTAATCATCATCCATCGTCTCTCCGCAAGAGAATCGTGGAGATGATTCTCTAGGCTGTGCATCATTCCTGGGGGTGCAGTGACTGTGCAACTATGCAATGGAATCAATGGCAAAGTAAATACATACAAATTTAAGTTAAATAGTACCCACTGAAACAATTTTGGGAATTATTTCGAAAAAGTGTTTACAATTGTATATAAAATAAACTAAAAGAACTGTAAAAATAATCCACAATTATTATTTACCCAAACAATATCAAAACCAAATATAATTTATTTATGTAAATTAAACAATAGAATTGATTTTCCCCCCCTTTTCGCCTATGTTTCAATAATACTTTCCCCATCTCTTTTAAGCAGGGCGTATGAAGTGGTGAACGCGTTAGATCTGCCACTCTCACTTGCTGAGTACAATTTGAATACGTGCTAAAAAAGTGGTACAAAGAAATTAAAGAAAGAAGCACAACAAATTTAAGAAAGAGGCATAAAGAAGTTAATGAAAGAGGCACAAAGAACTCATAAAACCAGCCCAGTGTCCTTTTTTGTTTTTTTTTTTTACTTTGCGTGTCATTGCAATTCTTCTCAACCGGTATTTAATTACTTCACCGTAGTATGTTCGCCTTGATTTGTAACACTTTTTCGAAGGAATTCTCTGAATGTTTTATATCTAAATTATATTTACGAATATTATTTTTTTTTATTTTGACAATTTTTTTTTACTTTTAAAATTTTTTTGTTTTTGACAATATTTTTTGTGTTTCCAAATTTTTTTTTCTTTCAAAATATATTTTTTTTGAATATACAAGTATAAGTATATAATTATAATTTTTGTATATATAATTTTTTTTTTATATATATATATTTAAATAATTATTTTTTTCTATATATATATTTTAGGAAAAAAATTTTTTAATATACGAGTATATAAATTAAATTTTTTATTTTATTATTTATATTTTTGGATAATTATTTTTTTATATATTTTTGGATAATTATTTTTTTTTTTATATATTTTTGGATAATTATTTTTTTTTATATATATTTTGACAAAATAATTTTTTTTTTTATATATTTTTGGATAATTATTTTTTTTTATATATATTTTGACATAATTTTTTTTTTTATGTATTTTTGGATAATTATTTTTTTTTATATATTTGGATAATTATTTTTTTTTAATATATTTTTGGATAATTATTTTTTTTATATTTTGTTTTTATATTTTTTTTTTATATATTTTTGGATAATTATTTTTTTTTTTTTGTATATTTTTGGAAAATAATTTTGTTTATTATAATTTTTTTAATAATTTATATACATATACATATATATATATATATATATATATATATATATATATATATATATATATATATATATATATACATATACATATATATATATATATATATATATATATATATTTATTTATTTTTTTTTTCTATTGTTTGTATTTTTTGTAATATTTTTTTTTATTTATATATTTTTTATTTGTTTCTTTATTAATTTTTCAATAATATATTTTACAAAATTTTTTTTTTGTTAATATACACTTAGGCTTGTGTTTATTATATTGTAAAAATGTATAATTAATCATAGTTATTCTATATAAAAAAAACACCATATTCCGTTGTTCTTCTTCAGTTCTTGTATGTATTTCATTTCAAGGCTTTTTCAGATTGTAAATTTACGAAAAGCTTTGGAACGCTCCCCAACTACTCAAAATTGTGAAATAATAAATTGGCAAACAAATGTGAATGCGTGTTCGTGACGAACAAATTAAAACAAAAATTAATTAAAATTCTAAAATTAAGGCACACCCACCCACACTCCTTTTGTAGCTGGCACTTTTTTCCAGGCGTTTGGGACGAAAGTTTATTTATTTTTCTTAATTATTTTTTTTTTTTTTAATTTGTTTTTCTTTACAATTTTGGCAATAAAATTGCCGCCATTTTTAAAACCAAATAATATTAAATTGAAAATATGATGTTAAAAAACGGAAGGAAAATCTGCGTGATAATTAAATATCATAAGAAAAACAAAACAAAAACAAATATAAATACAAATACAAATACAAATACTACGACAAACACACACCATTTTTTGGCATTTAAGGCAGAGAAAATTATATACACTCAACACAAAGATTTCGTATATATAATTTTCGTCTAAATTTAAGTTAGTTAAAAAAAAATAAGCTAAGAAAAAAGAAAGCAACACATGACAAACATAATTTAATCACTTTTAATAATTGGCACTTGCATAAATTTATAAATTAAAATTACAATTAAACATACAATTTTTACCGTAGGCAGTGAATAAAAACTGTTATTGTAATTTTTTTTTCTTTAGAGGGGGAAAAAAATCCACTTACCAATTTAAGCTTGAATGTTTCTTATGTAAACTAATATTTAAGCCTTAGTTACTAACCGGAGCGTGTTAACGTTGATAGTGAGTTAGGGAAACGTTATCAATAAGAATGTGAATATGAACATAAGTCAGCCCAATTTTTGTTTACTTTTTTCTGTGTGTTAAAATTAAGTTTAATCTTTTCCTAATTTCGCATGAAATTTCGAAAGTGAACGTAATTAATTAAGAATTGGCAGCAAATAGCAAAGAAGTAGAAGAGAAAAACAAACAAGAAACAGAAACAGAAAGCTGAACACAGCCGAAGCAAATAGAAAGTGTGAAACAGAACCAACTCGATTCAACGATCGATCGACCCGCACGATCGTTAACTATACTAACCACAGTCGCAAAGCAAAGATAATGAAAATGAAACATTTCTAATGCCCACCATTACCACCAATTATGTAAAACAAACAAAACGAATAACTAAATTAAATAAAAACATAAATTAATTAAATCAAATCACACATAGAAATATAATGTGAAAGTCATTTCCTCCTTACACATTGAAACTCGAGTAGAAGACGGTCGAGGACGAGGACGATGACGATGACGATGACGATGACGACATATGCAATAAAACCATAGCGAAAGATTGTAACCGTGTTTGTAATTAAAATTACCTCCTTAGCGAAAAGCAACAAGTAAAGAAAGAGAAGCAAAAGAAAACAAAATAAACAACAAAACAAAAGAAAACAAATGCGAAACACATATACAACTATTAAATAATGTTTACAATAAATACATACACATTTTTATATCTAAATAAATATAAATTATTATTATAAACAAGAATAAAGAATACAAATACATTTAACTGTAACTTTGTCTTTTAAAATTAATCTCAACAATTTGAATTATGAATTGTTCTTTTACTATAAACGTTATTATTGTAGTAGATATATTTAATTTAATTTAGAGAACAAATGAAAACACATTTCTTTCTAACTTAACAAGAATACACGTAAAATTAGTGTAAAACAACAACAACAACAACAAACAAAATTATAATATTTGTACATACATTGAAACCTTAACAAACAAACGAAGCAATTCAATGAATGAAACTATTTAAATAATCACATGCGTTAAACATAAACAACATTTTTTAGCCACATTAATTATAAAAAAACGAGAACAACAAATTACGAATTTGCATGTGAAAAACAAAAACAACAACAAAAAAACAAAATATGAATGAAAATATGAATTATAAATTATAACTGAAAGAAAATCTATATAAAATACTTAAAATCGAGTAAAAAATTGTGAACGTAAAGAAAAATATTTGCACGTTTTGCTCAAACTTTGAAAATTCATTAATTAAATATTTATTTAATTTTTTTTTGGAATTTTTATTTAATTTTTTTATTTTTTACCTTTTAGTTTAAAGCATTGGTCTCCCTCCCCGGCCAAAAGTCGGGCAGAAAATGACACTTTTTCGACAAAAAATTTTAAATAAATAAAATTTTCTTTTGAAAGTCCCACAAAATGCATCCAAAGGCATATTTAAATATGAAAGTTATTCAACAACAATAATTTTTACTTAATGTCCTTATTAATAATTTACATAATTTGTTCAAGAAAGAAAACACTTCTCTTATTAATGATTGGAACAATTTTCCTAACGCCAATACTCGCGCATAGCAATCAGCAACAACAACAACAACAACGTCGTGTGTGAAAGAGTAAGGAAGCAAGGGAAAAAATAAATGCACGGAATAAACAGGAGAGTGAAAAAGTAGCTCAAAGCTGCTTAAAGCTGCTGAAGGAGCTCAAGCATCTCAAAGCAGCTCAAAGCTGCTCAAAGCATCTCAAAACGCTTAAAGCATCTCAAAACGCTCAAAGCATCTCAAAGCGCTGAAAGCATCTCAAAGCATAACGTAGGCAGACCTGTAGAGCAGCTAAAAATTATGAGAGTTTGGTTGGCCTCTCTGTCAAAACAATCAGCTGAGTATGTTCTGGAGTCGTGACAAAAAATGTTCATGTCCTCTAAATTGAAATTGTTCTTTAACGGTGTGACAAAAAATGTTCATGTCCTGTGTGAATCGAAATTGTTCTTTGACGGCTGCTGGACATTTTTTGTATAATGACCGGAATCTTCAGGATATTTTCTTGCTATAAGCTTCACGCTTGAATACTTATTTTTGTAGTCCTGTGTATTCTCGTCTTTACAGGGATTCAATTCAATACTGAATGGATTGATACTATATTATATGAGTATCTGGATACTATATGAGTATCTGGATACTATATGAATATCTGGATACTATATGAGTATCTTTTTACTCAATAACTTCATATGTCCGCCACTAATAACTCCAGTTTGTGATTGTTAATTGATCTTTTATAACCAATTATAGGCCATGGGTCGAGGCGTGGATAGATCTCTTTTCAGTTCTACTAGACTTGCATTTGTCTGTGGTACTTACTATTTTCCTGGAGTTCTTACTTCAAACAAAAACTTTGTTAAACTTCAATGAATTTATGTTTTCATTTCGTCCTTATTTTCTTACGTCCTTTTGTCTTTATATTTAAACTAACGTTTAAATTTCACTTTAATAGTTTTGTTGATGACTTGGATGGTTTTTGTCCCTTCTCCCTTATTGAGTCATTCTCCCTTATTGAGTCATTCTCCCTTATTGAGTCCTTTTCCCTTATTGAGTCCTTCTCCCTTATTGAGTCCTTGTCCCTTATTGAGTCCTTCTCCCTTATTGAGCCATTCTCCCTTATTGAGTCCTTCTCCCTTATTGAGTCCTCCCATTGTGCTTGTACGAGTATGGTGCTCAATGTTTCCTTGCGTTAATTGCCACACCATAAGTTTGAGCCTCTTGGCTGGCCTCCCTGCTCTATAACACACTTCCATCGCTGTGTATACGTTTATAAATTTCAGCTCCTTTCGTATCCTTGCTTTATCACACACTTCCAACGCTGTGTATACGATTATGCAGTATCAGGCGAGCACGAAAGTGCTTTGGAAACTCATTCTAATATCTTCGCCAATCAAGTCAGTGGACTTATATATAATATTTTTGTTCTTGTTCTATTCAGTTCCGGGATGCGGCGGACTCTCTCAGATCATCTGATGACAAAATGTACAAACTGAAGAAGCTCACAATGTTTTCTGCTCACTTGGGGAGGGCAAATCGACTTTTTTTTTGGCATAATTTATTCAATTGAGGCGTCCCCAATTAAGAGCAGTGCAGATATTTTTTTGTTTTGTTTTTTTTTGACAATTAATAATTAAATATTTAATGTAAACAAAATTTTCATCATGTTTTTTTATACTATTTCTAGTTAATTTTTACTATCTCGTACATTATCATTTACAAGAACGAAAGTAAACAAACAAAATCGAAAAAAACAAAGGGTTTTCTTAAAAGTATATTATTAAAGTTTAAAAATATATAGCAATATTTTTTTTTAACAAAAAAAATCATGAAAATAGCTTAAATATTATTTTATTTTTGTTTTGTATTATAACAAGTTTATTTTTTATTTATTATAATTTTATTTACTTGAATTTATGTTTTATTTTATATTATTTTCTTAGTTTATTTTTTTACAATTATGTGTAATAATTCTATATGCAAATAAGGCATAAATATAAATATATTTTGCTTTGTTTTTGTTATGCCGTGCCCTTATCTATTTTTTATTATTTTTTTTTTTTTTGTTGAAAGACCCTCCCAAATATACACAATTTGGGTATGCCTGCTCTCCCTTTCGTTGAAGCCTCCTTGTCCCCACCCACCCCCGTCAAAGTTTGCCCCCCCAAACAGAAGAAGATACTTCAAAATGAATGCAGAGAAGTAAAGTTTTATTTTTTTTCATTTTTTTTAATGTGTATCAAAAATAAAAATAACTTTTTTATTAATTTAATTTAGTTAAATATTTTAGTTCATTTTTACTATTAATATAATTATGCAACTTCTTAATTTTTAATGAATTTGAAAACACAAAAACAAATACAACAAGCATTATATGAAGAAAAAAACAAAACATAAAATACATTTTATATTTTATTAATTAATATTGAAATTTTGTTGACTATTCAAAATATTTAATAAATAATTTTTTTAATGCAAATATAATTTTTTCTCGTTTGTTTTATTTTACTCAATATTCATTTTCCATTTTATGGGTTTGTATTTTCTTTTCTCTTTTTATTTCCTTTACTATGCTTCCAATTATAATTTTCTTAATTAATTTTAAATTAAACTATATTTTATTTACTTATAAAAAAAGTTCACTTCGCACATTTCAGTTGAAAATATATAAAAAAAAAAAAACAAAGTCATAAAACATAAAAATGGGACGATAAACTTCCGATTAAAATTTGCCACACCCGCTCCACATGTAGCAGCCACTCGATTGCCACTTACAAAGTTTTGCTGTAGCAGTAAAACCCGCCCTCTCACCACCCCCCTGAAACACCATAAAGTTTAAACTATTCAAATATTCACAAATATCGTAGATTTTTTAGTAAATTATTTGAACGTTGAAAAGCGAGAAAAGAGTAAAGGAGAGGAGGAGAGTCCAGTGTAGCAATGTTTCACACTATTTAGCGGAATTATGTTAAGAATCTCTTTGTTTATGTTTGGTAAAATTGTTAAGTAAACAATTAATACATTAATACACAGAAAATATAAATAAAAAGTAAATTTAAATACCTCATCACAAGAATCCAAATAGAAAACCATGTTGACAAAGTTATCACGAAGAAGACGACGAGCAGAGAGCCCCTAATATATAATATACACAAACATATTGTAACGTAGCCAGTAACAGAGATTTATTTAAAATACCATTTTAATAGTTTATATAGAAATGCTTGCAAATCATGTGCGAGGGTTATTCGAAAAGTATGCGACCTCACAAACGCCACCACAATCAATCAATACAAGACAATAACACCAGCAAAGTTATGTTCGACTCCTAATTTGAAGCCATGGACTCCGAATTTTGCCCTCTTAAGCACTTATAAAGAGGCAGTTCCCAAAGCAAAGACTTAATTTTATGCCACAGCCTCACAATTTTGCCCTCTTACGCATTTATAAAAAGGCAGTTCCCAAAGCAAAGACCTAATTTTATTCCATAGCCTCCAAATATTGCCCTCTTATGCACTTATAAAGAGGACGTTCGCTAAACCAAGTGGTACTTAATTTTATTCGATATCCTCACAATTTTGCCCTCTTATGCTGTTACAAAAGGACAGTTCCCCAAACAAAAACTCTTACTTAATTTTAAGCCACAGTCTCACAATTTTGCCCTATTTGGCACCTATAAAAGAGTCCTCAAACAAAGACTCTTACTTGATTTCATTCTAAAGCCTCATAATTTTAACTGTAATGCACTTATAAAGAGGAAGTTCAAAGATACTCTTACCTAATTTTATTCCATAGACTCGCAATTTTGCTCTGTTATACATTATTATATAGAGACAGTCCCGAAACAAAGACTCCTACTTAATTTCATTTCACAGCTTCACAGTTTAGCCCTGTTATGCAGTTCCCCATACAAGGATACAAGGACGTACTTAACTGTATGCCACAGCCTCACAATTTTGCCTTATTATGCATCCTTAAAAGGAGACAATTCTTACTTAAAGGAGCAGACCACCAAATAGAGACTAACTTAGTGCACTTAGAAAGAGGCAGTTCAGAAAACAGACTCGTTACTAATTTTATTCCATAGCCTCATAATTTTGCCTTGTACAAATGTATAAAGAGGCATACATACTAAACAAAGATGCCTCTTAAAAGGTATCAAATCGCTCTTGAGGGATTTTGTTGAGTTTAATTGCTTCGGAAGCAACTTAAAACAGAATCTGAAATTCTCATGCACTTATAAAGAGGCAGTAGTAGAGCAAACAAATACATCTCTGTATATATGTTAAATCGCTCTTGAGTGATTCTTTTGAGTACCTTTGAGTGACAAGCAACTTAAATAGCACTTCGAAATGCTCAGTGAGAAAATTATAAAACTACCATCAAAGAGCTTTCATATATAGAGCTCGCATGACGAACGAAGTTGTTGCAAAAATTTAGTTCGAGGGGTTTTCTAAGTGAACCTCTCGAACATAAATACACGCATTGCATATCGCTTCCCCGTTCCGATCACCAATTTTTGTGAAATCGCCTTCACTTCCATTACACAAAATTTTGAGTGATTCAATCTCTATGTATGGATTCTCTTTGCTACCATGATTTCCGAGTGAACTTAGCCAAGTCGCAAACCACAATATACATTTTTTCAGCTGGCAAAGTAGCAGCCAAATTCGAGACACTGTTCTGCAACCGAAAGTGAGCAATAATGAGTAACTTGATTTTTTGAAGCCCTAAACTCAACTTCAGTGTATATTTTATTCCTTTAAGTGCGAATAATAAGTTATTACACTGGAAGAAATTTCAATTTAATTTTTTAATGTAATTTTTGTATGCCCTGAACTGAACTTCGGAGCTAAGTTTGCTCTTTGAAGAACTGATAATAATTCATTGCACTGAAAAAAAGTTTCTTATTGAAAAAAAATCCATTTTATTCATAAAAAATATTCAACCATAGAATTCATAAAAAAAAATAAAATTTATTTTAATCATGAATTTTTTTTCCACTTTTATCAAAAAGAAATGTTTTTCAGTTATTAAATTAATTAAATTAAAATTCAACTCAATTCTGATCAAATTGAAAAAATTGTATGCAAATATTTTCTTAAAATAAACGGTTTTCTTAAGATAAAGGGTAGCAATTAAAATGTCAATGTCAATCTTATATGTTGCTCTGAATCTGGATATAAGTTCAGAGTCACAGCAAAAGACTCCTTTCGCCAACGTACCCCTCACCCTCCCACATAAAACAAAGGGAATCTCTTTGAATCTGTCAATACCATGATTTTTCTTGGTACGAGTTCTTCGTTTAAGTGGCTGTCAAAGCCAGGAACACTCGGCCAGAAGATACACTTAGAACATGCATAGGCCCGTTGTGATGATTACTAAGTTACCCCTCCAGCTTACCCCTCCTGACCAACAGAAATCTCTTAGCATGCGTCAATACCATCATTTTTAGTAGGATAAATCTTGGTAAGAATTCTGATACATCTTCCTTTACCCACAGAAATCTCTTGGAGTCTGTCAATACCATCATTTTTAGTACGCTATATATACGTGTGAGTTCTAAGTCACAGAATAATACTCCTTCCTTCACCTACCCCTCCGCTCTCCCACATACAACAAAGAGAACCTCTTTGAATCTGTCAATACTATGATTTTTATTACTATAAATCTGAATATAAGTTCTGAGTCACAGAATAATATTCTTTCCGTCACCTTCCCCCTCCCCTCTTCCATATAAATCTCTTAGAATCTGTCAATACTATCATCTTTATTACAATAAATCTTTTTGGTATGACTTCGAAGTCACAAACAATACTGCTTCCTTCTTTGAAACCGCTGGCGCCGCATACATTTCGAACGATCCTCGTGCACAGCTGTGCTTAAAATTTGTACTTACATACCAAAATGGATGAATACAATTGCAAATATAGTTGAGAGGACACCGTAGGAACACGTTAATCGCATTTTTGAGATTTTTTAACAATAGTCTTAGTGGTAGATGAACATAATATATACGCATATATGTATATAGCGGTAGTTGTATAGGAACTTAGAGTACACCAAACATAAAGGACATGCCAGACAAACCAGAACAAGAAGAGAAGAACCGCACTGGTCGATTTTCTATAATTAATTTACTTATTGTTGATTTGATTTCTCTGCAACTGCACCTTTCGCTTACATACATAGTTACCTGTGTGTCCCTAAATCAATTTAGTTAAATATTTTCCATTAAGTTTTTTACGCTTTTCGTTTCGCTATTTAAATATATATTGTAAATGAATCAAAACAAAATGAAAGTGTACATTTAAATTAAAATATAGTTGAATAAGTTCGTGAGCATGATTGCGACGATGCGTTTAGCTTCTCAGTTGAGCCTTTTTAGATATTTGCCAAAGTACAAACCTAAATCAATTTCTTCTCGCACTTTCCTATATATTAGACCCTTTTATGTGTGTGCATTTACCTGATTTTAGTTGAATTCTTTAGTTTCAAATTGCGTTTCAAATGTTCCATAATTTTAGTTAATTTCTTTAAGTTTGACACAATTGAAAATTAAAGCAAAAACAAACTTAAAAACCGTTTGGCATAACCTGCGAATTTTTGCACTCTTAGAGCAGTGCGTAAATATGTTGTGAACGTTGAAGAAGTTGCAACACACAAATTGCTAAAATGTTTAATGCTAAATAATATAATTAAGTATTTAATTGCCATTTAATTAAGTAGTATTCCTTAAGAACAAACCTATTTGTTGCATTGAATATAAATATTAACCTAACCAGCTAATTTACAAGAGTTTATTTTAGGGGTGTTCACGAATTGGCTGCCAAGGGTCTTGTAAAAGCGGTGATTGGCGGACAAACACTGAAAAAATCAAGAGCCACTGTGATCTTTGTACTCACTTTCTTTGATGACTGATCATTTATTTAAAGATCATTAGCTTTAAAGTTAATGAGAATAGTTGATGGACTTATAAAGAGGCAGTTCACAAAACAAGGACTCCTACTTAAGTTTATCCAAAGCCTCACAATTTTGGCCCGTTATACGTACATTCTTGTAAGGAGGAAACTGTCTCCTTACAAGAGAAAGACTTAATTTTATTCTAAGGCCTTACAATTTTGCTCTGTTATACATTCTTATAAAGAGACAGTTCCCACACAAGGACTCTTACTTAATATTATTTCACAGCCTCACAATTTTACCCTGTTATGCACTTAAAAAGAGGCAGTTCCCCATACAAGAATACAAGGACGTACTTAACTGTATGCCATAGCCTCACAATTTTGGCCCGTTATTCATGCTCATAAGGAGACAGTTCCCCAAACAAACACTTATTTAATTTTATTCCATAGCCTCAGAATTTTGCCTTGTTATGCATTCTTATAATGAGACAATTTCCTTAACAAAGACTCTTAAATAATTTATTCCAAATCCTCGCAATTTTGCCTTGTTATACATTTTTATTAGGAGACAGTTTCCTTAACAAAGGCAGCCTCACAATTTTACCTTGTTATGCACTTATAAAGAGGCATTCCCCAAACAAAAACTGCAAAAAGGTATCAAATCGCTATTGAGTGTTTATTTTGAGATTAATTGCGGTACAAACAACTTAAAACTGACTCCGAAATGCTCACGCACTTATAAAGAGGCAAACAAATACATCTCTGAAAACAGGTGTCAAATCGCTCTTGAGTGATTATTTTGGGTACCTTTGAGTGACAACCAACTGAAATCGCACTTCGAAATGCTGAGTGAGAAAATTATAAAGCTAATATTCCACTCATTACCACGATTTTCGAGTGATCTAGTCAAGTCGCAAACCCAAAACTCATACAAATATATTTTCGTCTGGCAACAATGAGTAACTTCATTTTCTTCAAGCCTCGAACTCAACTTCGGAGTTTAGTTTGTTCCTTTAACAACTAATAATAATGTATTACACTGTAAAAAAGTTTGGTGTAAATAAAAGAATTTCATTTTAATCATTCAACATGGTGTACCCACTGTCAACATGGGCTGAACCACCGCCACCATGGTCTGCACCACCTCCATCGTGGCCTTCACTACCTCCACCATGGTATAAACCACCGCCACCATGGTCTCCTCCACCTCTACTATGATTTTCACCACCGCCACCATGGTCTAACGAAAGAGCAGTCTCACGGGAGTGTCACTACTGAGTGACCGAGTCAACAGGCTCATTAACCTTACTTAGGTGGTTGAAAAGTCAGGGGTTTTGGATGAGCATATTAGTTAAACTATACAATTTTTGAATAGACAAATCAATTAAGAACTACGGTCGATTTTTCTCCCTTCAATCAATTTCCAATTATGAATGGTATGCAGAAATGTTTCCCGGGTAATGTCTATTCAATACAGCGATGACTCTTAGCTTGAGGAGAACTATTTCACCGCTAGTCTCCATTTAATACAGTGATGATTCGTAGCTTAAGGAGAATTATTTCACCACTAGTCTCCATTTAATACAGTGATGATTCGTAGCTTAAGGAGAATTATTTCACCGCTAGTCTCCATTTAATACAGTGATGACTCTTAGCTTGAGGAGAACTATTTCACCGCTAGTCTCCATTTAATACAGTGATGATTCGTAGCTTAAGGAGAACTATTTCTCCGCTAGTCTCCATTTAAAACAGTGATGACTCTTAGCTTGAGGAGAACTATTTCACCGCTAGTCTCCATTTAATGCAGTGATGACTCTTAGCTTGAGGAGAACTATTTCACCGCTAGTCTCCATTTAATACAGTGATGACTCTTAGCTTGAGGAGAACTATTTCACCGCTAGTCTCCAGTCAATACAGTGCTGATTCTCAGTGTATGGAGACATAATTCACCGATACTTTCTATTCAATGCACTGATGTTTCGCAGCGCATACTTGTCAGACCATTTTGCACCAAGTTGTGATCGCCCCCTATTTTAATCCTTAAGATTTTTCTCATTGTTTATTTGGTAGAGCTCTGGTCCGGTACCGTAGAACGGTCGATTGAAAGACCAGACACCTAGCAAAGTATGCTGTAAAATGCTTTAAGTCAAAGTGATTAATATTATTTTGTCACTGAATAACGTAGATCTATGTATTGTATTTTTATTGGGCTGCACTTTCAACAATTTAGTATGTAAGCACACTTTTTGTCCTTTTTAACTTTACTTCTAGGAATTTAAGACACTTTATGTAATAATTTATTACTACCAAAACACTTAAAAATTGGTCTCAAGGTTTTGCAAAGAAACGAATTTAACTATTAATGAATAATGCTCCCAAAGCAGTAAATCGTGAAGAGAGTGATTACATAAGCATACAGTTATAGTATATATACCGATAAAATGTTCGACAATGCGCTAAAAGACCCTCCACCTGGAGGAAGCAGAGGACGGCCAGGAAAGCCAGCAATGATATAAGTATATTGTTTTATCATTCTTGTTCCTAAGGTCCAGAGCAGAAGCGGAACAAAGGTGTATGTAGAGTCAGTGAGAGTGTTAAATTAACCGCTGGTAAAGTGGACCAACATCATCGGTTAAAAAATAATAATAAATAATTAAATAAAACAAATAACTTTAAGCTTGATATTTGTATTGCAGTACTAACTTGGCTATTGCGCTGTGTACGAGCTGGAGTTGCACATATGTATATAGGTATTATAGCAGTGTTATATAAGCAATAAAACCATACTACTGAATACGCTGCCGTAGCAGTGGTATGCAAAAATACCGGATATGAAGGTCACTGGCCACATTTGCTGGGGTATTAAGGCGCGCTCAAGCTCTCTTTCTGTGTATGTATGTAGGTGAGAAAGAGGGGCCTGTGGCGACGGCCTGCTGTATAATTTATTACTTATACTGGATTATGTACTTAAATGGAATAATTTATGAATTGTCGAACAATCGTTTTTACTTGCAGTTGCATTTGCAATTGTGTTTACATATTTAAACTCTCCCTTAATCGATGTTGTGAACAAAATAGCTATTAAACTAACTATAAATAAAAAATGATATTTATTAAATATGAAATGATGATATTTGTAGTGGAAACTGACAAGCAAAACACAGATGACTGGTTTAAGAATGTGACTGGTAACGAAAATGTGATGTGGGGCTGATTGGTCTACACAAAAAAACAAACAGAAAAGTCTTAAGCAAATATTGTAATACATAAAAGACTGAACGGTCAATCATGGAATCTCATTCCATGGTTGAATTTACTTCGTAAACGATCGATGTGAGTGTGTACTGACTGCGAAAGAGGAGCGTATGATGTTAAAGGAAGGTAGGAACTACGCCACGACTCAAGACAAATACAAACCAATGCATTTTAGGTGATGATTGATTTAACAAAGAACACTTTAAACCAATAAAAACAAAAAAAGTAATATAATAAATATAATAACGTAACATCCACGCAATTCAGGTAAAATACTCGTATATGGTAACAAAATTATGGACTTCCAAATTAACTAACGATAAGCAATAAAAGAAAGCAGAGAGATATAAGACAGAAAAAGTAAAATAACTAAAAAAAAGAAAAACATAAAAACAAAGAGAGATATATTGTAAATAATGCTACCTCAAATGATAACACAGTTTGAAGACCGTAGATACCTCATTGTGTCAAGCAGCACGCAACTGCCACAAATCAAGTGAGCAAATGAATTGCATTTGAATAATTTCATTGACTTTTTTTATATTAATTAACGCACTGAAAACGTGAGTGATAATTGACAAATCTTATCTAACTAAATTTGGGCAAAAAAAGAAACCAAATTGAACAAGAAATGTGTAAATAAATGCCAATGTACTTCTGTGTTCGAAACTTCACATCAATCGCCAACGGGAATCATCATCACATATTCCACTCGAACTACCACGACAACAACACTCAAGACACACGACACTCAAGTCAAACTACACTCAAGATACAGGACACTCAAGTCAAACTACACTTAGGACACACGACAATCAAGTCAAACAACACTCAATACACGACGCTCAAGTCAAACTACACTGAAGACACAGGACACTCAATTCAAACTACACTCAAGGTAAACTACACTCAAGACACACGACACTCAAGTCAAACTACACTCAAGACACAGGACACTCAAGTCAAACTACACTCAAGACAGACGACAGTTAAGTCAAACAACACTCAAGACACACGACGCTCAAGTCAAACTACACTCAATACACAGGACACTAAAGTCAAACTACACTCAAGACACAGGACACCAAAGTTAAACTACACTCAAGACACACGACACTCAAGTCAAACTACACTCAAGACACAGGACACTAAAGTCAAACTACACTCAATACACACGACACTCAAGTCAAACTACACTCAACACACAGGACACTAAATTCAAATTACATTCAAGGTAAACTACACTCAAGACACACGACACTCAAGTCAAACTACACTCAAGACACAGGACACTAAAGTCAAACTACACTCAAGACACAGGACACTAAAGTTAAACTACACTCAAGACACACGACACTCAAGTCAAACTACACTCAAGACACAGGACACTAAAGTCAAACTATACGCAAGACACAGGACACTCAAGTCAAACTACACTCAATACACACGACACTCAAGTCAAACTACACTCAACACACAGGACACTCAAGTCAAACTACACTCAAGACACAGGACACTCAATTCAAACTACACTCAAGGTAAACTACAGTCAAGACACACGACACTCAAGTCAAACTACACTCAAGACACAGGACACTCAAGTCAAACTACACTCAAGACAGACGACAGTTAAGTCAAACAACACTCAAGACACACGACGCTCAAGTCAAACTACACTCAAGACACAGGACACTCAAGTCAAACTACACTCAAGACACACGACGCTCAAGTCAAACTACACTCAATACACACGACACTCAAGTCAAACAACACTCAAGACAAACGACACTCAAGTCACCACCCACACTATCACTCACATCATTTGCACATCATAATTGCATAATTCAGCAAACATTCAAACCTCTTAAAAGTCATCAATCAGGCGTCATCATCACCATCATCATCATCATCATCATAATTTTCCAATAACTCTCTCATAAATATTCATAAATATTTTCATTGTACATTTTAGCTTTTAGGATCGGATCACAAAACGAATCATCATTGTAAGAACAAAACACCAAACTTTTTTAAAATTATGTATGATAAGTAATTTCACCATTCAAATATAGCTGTAAGACATCTGTGATGTCCTTCTGAGATATAAGAAAGACATCTCGAAGAGAAATTGTATATGCACAGAAATTGTATTGAACTAGTTTAAGCTAAGTGAAGTTTAAAGTTTTACGATAAGACCAAACATAAGTTAACTTTTATAACAATGCTTTAATTGCTTGCCGTAAGGTTTTATACAAGTTAATCCAACCGCAATGCTGGGCCCATTACTAAGCTACGAATCACTTAAGGCCAAAACACACTCAAAGCATAAATATCTACCATGGATCAAAGGGGCTTTTTGTAATGCGTTCACCTTAACACACCATGCTTTTGCAAAGATTGTATCCAAATCACCTCAGCTGATTTGTAACTCTCAATGCAACCATGGAAAATCAAAGAGTTTTGATATTCCTTCAATCGGTGTGCGCATATACACATTTCCATTGATCCATTTACGTGATTGATGTAAAATGACTGACAGTCTAAGGAACGCTTAAAGATCGCCAGGGTGAACGTTCAATTGTCACAAAAGCTCTGCGATGCAAGCTTTTTATGTGAGCCATTTCCATAATAAAATTATGAGTGCAACTTCAAACATCGAGTCAAAAGTTCATATAAAAGAAAGATGAGTCACTCAAATTTATTTATACTGAGCACTTCTTCTTTATAGAACCTAAAGGGACTCATACAACGTCGGTTGTAAATATGGATAAAGATCATATAAAAGAAAGATGACTCACTCATATTTGTATTGATCACTTCTAGGATATATATCCTAAGGGGAGACATTTAACATCGGTTGTAAATATGGATAAAGATCATATAAAAGAAAGATGAGTCACTCAAATTTATTTGAACTGAGCACTTCTTTATAGATCCCAAAGGGACTCATTCAACAATGATTGTTATATGTATGTCCTAAAGTACGGGCAATGATTTGTACGAGCATGACTCATATCGCTATTAAATGATGTTCAGTCACTTGCGTGATGAATCCATGCTTTTGATGTGCTTTGACCTTAAGTAAATATTTTGTTTGCCACCTCTTTGAGAACCTCTTGGGAGGAATTGCTTGAAAAGTGTGGTCGGCTAGAAGAAGCCTCATTTGTAACTCTATTCTTACTATATTTACTACTATTTAAATTCTATGTTGTGTTTTCTGTACATGTGTATTTCTAATTATAGGCTTTACGTCCTTTTAGCATAGATCGGTGTCTATTTTAAATGTCCTAAACGTTTCCTCACACACACACACACACTTAGTTTTATGTACTTTAGTACTTAGTTGATCTAATCGTACATTCACATTTGCATAAAAAAAACAAACATATTCAACAGCCACAAAAAAAATTACAAAATTATTCTAAATAAAAAAATATATATTCTATTGAACAAAATATTTGGCTTGAGTAAAATTATAAATACAATTATAAAAAATTAAACAAAAAAAAGAAAATGTTGAGCAATCATTCTACGTAAATATAATTGGCAAAAAAAAATGGATTTTTCAAAATTTTTTACACTAATATTAAGAGAAAATTCTATAAATTTAATTACATTTTTTTTAAATCATTTTAACCTACATTGCGAGAGTGAAAAGCATTTTGAAAAAGAGCTCCTGATATGTGATATTAAATTGGTAATCGGTAAAGAATAAGAAACAGTTGAAGAAAAAGAAAGCAAAATTAATGCATTATTCCGTTGTGTTGTTCCAAAGTAACATTTTATTCAAAATTTAATATTTTAGCATAGAATACGCTCAAACTGTGAAATTTTGTAGAATTAAGAACGAAAATTTATTGGCTAAATTGACACCAACACAACCAGCGAAGCAAAACTGAGTTGCATAGGTCCTTTTCAGACGATCCAAAGTGAAGGTCACTCAAACAAGTTCAAGCAAGGAGAACCTTGCAGACGATCCAAAGTGAAGGTCACTCAAACAAGTTCAAGTAATGCGCACTTTTGCAGACGATCAAACGCTCAACTCAACTAAGTTGAAACAATGAGTAAATCAGAGTAAGCTCAAAGAATGGCTGCATTCTGGCACCCCATCGGATACCCAACCGATCAGAATTCTCCGAATTTTTTGCAATCAGCTGATTGAGCGGACGCAATTTCTTTGAGCGGAAATTTTCTTCGCTACCTTACTCAACACATAGCACAGCTGTTTGTACAGCAGATGTTTACGTAGAAAGTGACAAATTTGTGTAGCGGCCCATTCTAAAACAAAGTGCGCTGTTTCACTCACCCGATAAGCAACCGATAGGTCGCCAGAATGCAGCCAATGAGTAAATGTTGTAAAGAGAGTGCAGAAGGAGGCGCACTTTCCTAAGCGACTACTTTCTGGACTCTGGAAGATATCTCAAATAAAAGGATTAGCTCCATCAACTGCTTCATTAAAATATCCAAATGGCTGGACCTTTGAAAGGGATGGGACCTGTTGTCCCATGCGGTATCACAAAGGGTCAATGTTGGCCTAAGTGCGCCCTTTTTCGGGTGGCCGCCTTACCTACAAAATCTCATGTCGTATAAAGTCGCTAGTGGACAGGTTTGGAAAACTTCAACAATTGCACTCATTCATATGAACTTGCAATTGAGTGAATCCAAAGCGTTGCTCGTTTGCACACAATCCCACTCTTGCAGTCACAATGGAGTGTCATCGCTGACTGATCGTGTGTAAAGGCCTGTGAGAAAGCATTAAAATTAACGTAAAGTATTGGATTGATTGAATCACGTAAAAATAACTGTGAGCAAGAAATTTGTGGTATTTTATTGATAACTTATACAAAGACAGAAACTATATTTTATTACAATAGCAATAAAATTATCGAAATTGAAATATTTATTAAGAAATTGGCATAAGTTTAGATGACAGATAAGATTGGCAACGCTATGGAAAGGAGTTTGAAGCAATTACTTCCGGAAATGTTTACAAAATAATTTGGTGAAATTAATTAAGTTGCAGCATAGATTAGCTTGAGAATAATTATGCAGACCTTTCGTTAAAATTAAGCAAAAGGAATTTTCTCTTATATTTTCATGTAAATTTGTTAAATTTTCATACAAAAAAGAACACTCGCGTCTGTGAAATGTTTTAGTTTTAAGTCAGTAATTTACTAACAAAATTCGGAGTCCATCAATGCACGTTCCATGGAAATACCCCACATTTTACTAACTCAACATACGTGCGCAACTAACTAATTGGCATCTGGGGGAAATTTCACTGAGTTGCGCTCGAAAAACGCACAAAATTGCTGGAATTCGGAGAAGTGAATTAACAATTCAAATTTTTTGTGGCTGCATTTTTAATTCATACTAAATTTAACAACTATTCACTTAGTTTATTGCATTGCATTCGCATTCACACAACAAGAAACAATATTTTGAAAAATTATTGAACAGAAAATAGTTTAAAGTAAGGAAAGTTTTAAGTATAAATAAACATGCAATTCAGCTGTAAAATACAATTAAGCTTTAGATGTAGTGACGTCAGTTTAAACTAATCAAAACACAATTTAACCGCTTCAATTTTAATGAGTAAATATATAAAGAGAAACAAAATATACATTATATATATTTATATGGGGAAAAGCATATTAAAAGTCGTTCTCTTATTACGAAAATATTTGAAGCTCTAAAAATGTTTGATTACAGCATTCAATTTTATATATAAATAAAAGTAAACAATATATTAATAAAAGAGAAAACAAAACAAAGATTATCTAAATAAATAATTAATTAAATATGCAACAATTACAAATTAATGGAATACCTCAACTAGAATTTTTTTTAGATTAATTCTTACAAAATATATATTGAAAAAGAAGAAACCAAGAAAAATACACTCAATAAGAAATATTCACAAAAAGCGTTAAGAAATAATTTATAAAACCAAAAGAAGAGAGAAGAAAGTTTAATAGTAAAATTCAAAACCACATTTAAACATTACATTGAATATTGTATCCGCATTTGCGTACATTTTACAGAGTTTAATAAATCAATTAAACCGTTATATATTGATAACACATACAAATACCAACGTAATACAAATAATAATAATAAAAAGTAATAAATAAATTTATATGAAAACTCGAACCCCATGCGTAGCACATCAGTCCCAGCCAACCTGAGACTTGGAGGGCAGAGGCGTACTGAAAGGGGTTGAGCACAGAGCGAGTAAAAGAAAGAAGACTCCAGAGGTGCCTCGAGAATGGAAGAAAAAAAGAAGAGTAAATGCAGAACGACTAAAATCAGAAGACTCCAGAGTTGCCCTGAGAATTGAAGAACAGAGGAACAAATTAAAGGATTAATTCTATCTCGCCCTTCTCACATATATCTCAAGGCTGGTGGTACAATGTTCATCAATGCCTGTCTGCTTGGAGGCCTCCTTTTTTGGCGGTTCTCCGGCCTAACCAACTTCTATCTGTCTATCTATAAAGGATCAGTTAGTTGATCCCAGGGCATTGTAAGGTAATCTGAATTATAGTTTCCTAAGCAGATAACAACTTCATGAACCAACATAATACAGGTTCTGGCGGTATAACATACCTTTATCTAAGTGACAGTGGGTATACTCGAATGCCATGATCGGCACTGAATAATAACATACTAATAACTGAGCATTAAAGGCTAATAACTGAACATATTAACCTGGTAAAGATTAGTTTTGGTAGGATTGATGCAGGCCTCTAGAAAGTAAGGAATGAGTAAGGAGTTCAAGCTGAGAATATCCCAAGTACCCAACATTCGATCGAATTGCTTCCATCACTTCTGTTGGGGTTTTGTGTTGATATTGTTTATCTATCTAATAACTGCATATTAGCACTGGTGTTGATTGGTTCTGGTAGTATTGATCCAGGCTTTGGTAAAATATACAATGACAATTTCCCCCTTGCTCTATCTGCAGTAGCAACGAGGTTTAAGCTGAGAAAAGGTACCAACATTTGGTCGAGCTCTGCCATTACTTGACTTTTATTGGTGTTTTGTGTTGATATTGCCAACTATCCACTAAACCTCACCATAGTGGCATTACTCAAAGTGATACAATTAGGTAGAATGGCCAAGACAATCTCAGTGCCTCACAAAGGCATCTTCTCTGATGCCATCACAGCCGATTTACATGTGTTGGTACTCGAACAATCTTCACAATAAAATGCTGATATTTATATCAAAGAAAGACATAAACATAAAGATAGCTATTGTAATGGTGCTTTGGCAAACTTTTTACGCTGTTCCCTATCAAGTTCCTTATATAGCTAAACTGAATCAATCGCGACCAACACGGATCTAACTATAAAGAAGCGATTATCAACATCCACCACACAATAGTCTGTATTATGATCTATCAGCAATAAATTATTGCGAGGAACATCATTAGCTAATGGAACCTTAACTCTATAAAGGATTGCACTGAAAACCGGGCTATGCAGTACGTCTCGGTTTAATAGTGAATGAGGAAAGGTCTAAGTCAGAGATGAAAACTTATGCTTCTGAGTATAAAAATTCCGTTTTTTACCTCCTTATACTGAAGACTTCATTCTATACAAACATTTGTTGTCAGTAAGGCCCTAAAACGCCAAAAGCGTGCTTAAATGTTCCAGAGCATAGTGAAATTCATCCAGTTTACGCAATTAGGGATAGTGGCTAAGATCTCAGTGCTGTCAACCACTCACAAGGGCCTTTTCGTTGATGGAAGCATATAGGTTAGGTTAGGCCCCCTCTGCCTGAACTGAATATCAAATTACGGGAGGTCAGTTAATTGAGTCACCTCGCAGAGTGATTCCTCCACTAGAGGATAGATAATTAAGTCATCTCATAGAGTGATTACTCCAATTGAGGACTGATAGTTAAGTCACTTCATAGAGTGATTCCTCCACTACCGGACAGAGAGTAAAGATACCTCGGAGAGAGATTCCTCCGCTAGTTGAGTCAGCTCGTAAAGTCATTCCTCCACTAGCGGAGAGATAGTTAAATCACCTTTTAGAGTGATTCCTTCACTAGAGGGCAGATAGTTACGACACTTCGTAGGCTGATTCCTCCACTAGAGGACAGATAGTTAAGTTATCTCTTGGAGTCATTCTTCCACTAGAGGACAGATAATTAAGTCATCTTGTACAGTGATTCCTCCACTAGAGGACAGATAATTAAGTCATCTCGTACACTAATTCCTCCACTAGAGGACAGATAGTTAACTCACTTCGTAGAGTGATTCCTCGAGGACTAGAGGACAGACAGTTAAGTTATCTCTTGGAGTCATTCTTCCACTAGGGGACAGATAATTAAGTCATCTCGTACAGTGATTCCTCTACTATCGGACAGATAGTAAAGTCACCTCGTAGTCATTCTAATCCCACTCACCTCGCTCTCTTTCAGTAAGCCTAACCAAAGACTATTCAAAGTAGTAAATAGGCCTCAGCCTAACTATCTTGAATAGGTCTCTCTTGTCTCGCTTCACCGAAAAATTAGTTTAATTATAATCAAAGATACACGCAGTTAAATTAGAATATTTAGAAATAGTCACAAAGAAAATGAAAACAATAAAACAAGCCACTCAAATGGAATACAGAAACCTCATTCGAAATACATTCGTATCGAAAGAGCAAAACATATTTTGATTTGCAGATTTTATTTACTCGAGCATTCGAGTAAACAACAACAACAATTGAAAGCCGAAACAACACCGTGTTTACCGTGTGATTGCGTATTTATAAATTCCACAGTGAAAACAACCTAAAGAGAATATGTGTTAAATCAATAGAAGAAAAACAAAGAGTGTCCTATGAATCAGAACATAAATTATTGTATTGTAGTATTCGATTGCACTTTATTATTATTATTACGATTATTATTGATATTTATATTGTCATATTCTATTTAAACTATATTATTAAACTATATGTTTCGTTACAAATTGTATGCTAACCTCACTTGAGAATGAACTTAGTACTTAGCCTAATCCTAACTTAAAACATAAAAAAAATATTATTACACAACAAGAAAATAATGAATAGCGAAGCCACTCAGCCACCGCATTTGCTGGGAATGGCGCTCCGAATTAAGTAAAATTTTGTACTCAGGTAAAAGGGGCGCACATTTCCGGACAACATGCGGCCCAGCACGAAGGCGTTGGGCAGGGCAGTGTGTGTTTGATAAGTTGAGAAGTTTACTTTTTCTAAAAGAATTGTTTGCGCGTACCTACGTTTTAGTTGAAGCAAAGACCATAGAAAATTTTGTTCTGTTTTGTTTCCTGTTTCATTCCAAACTGTTTTGAAAACATATTTCACAGATTTTATTTAGTCTTATTGCAAATAATGAAACTTAAATTCCTTAAATTAGTCAAATTTAATTTGGACCTGATTAATTTGTTGAGCATAAACGACGGCAATAATTAAACGAGAGAAACTTTGAGATACAACAGCAGCGGCAGTGGTATCAGCAGAGTGTGTGGAAGGAAGGGATCACAGCCAAAGTATTAACATACTGACATCTTTAACTATTTTTACCAATTCAAAAACGTTCCTGAAAGAGACAAATAACTTCCATTTGTTTGTTGTTTCCTTCCACGCAGAGGTAGCAAAATCTTAGTTCCCTTAAGTTATTGTTTTTTCTTTCATTTCTGTACTGCAAAAGTTGGTCAACCAAGAAGAAACACCAATCTATAAATAAATAAATAAATAAAAAACAAAAACAATTAATTTCCTTGTTAAAGAAAGTAAAATAAAATAAATACTAAAAATTTTACAAAAGAAAAACAAAAAAAAACATTCAATGATACAAAAATATGAACCTCAACATCCCTGAATCCCTCTCAAAAAAGTTACAAACAACAAACAGAGAATAAACAAAAAACAAAAAAAATTAAACACTCCCTAAATAAAAAAACACAAAAAAAGAACAAAGTTTGTAATAAAAAATTTAAAAAAAAATCTCTCCCCCCTTTCGAAAGTACAAATTGTTTTTTATTGTAAAGGATTTTTTTAAAAGCGAAGCAATGCCATCGCGCGTTATGACAGGATGCGTTGCAGGCAAGAAGCGAAAAGCCCAGAAGAGGAAGAAGAGCTCACAACCAAAACAAAAACAAAAACCAAACAACAAATAAATGAATTACAAAGCAAAGCAAAGAGGAAATTAATTTAGAACAAAAACAAAAAATAAATAATAAAAAAAATTCCATTATATAATTAACACAAAGAAAGTTACAAAAAAAGTCAACGACTTCATCATTATTATTATTATTGTATTAATTACTCTATTAAATTTATTTATTAAACATTTATCAATTAATAGATTTTTATTGAAAATATGATTATTGAGTGTTTTCTAGAAAAAGCAATTTACAAAGTAAAGTTGGACAAAGCAAGAGTGCGGGTGGTAGGGTGCTTGGGTGATCGGGCTCACGTGTGTCACGGCCCAAGCACGGCTCGCCGCCGCACTTGTGGGGAAGTAAAGTACACAAAAAGCGTCGTATGACGCAGAACAAAACAAACAAAAGAAGTAGGAAAGAAGAGAGAGATTGTTTCTTTGTGTTTCCTTTATTATTATTACAATTATATTAAATGTTTTTAAATTCTATTAAGATTTAGTTAATTCATGCATATACGACTCATAACCAAACTGCGTACTTTTGCACTCGATTACATTTTACGGAGCAGAGAGTATTCAACGAATCTTTTAGTGTTCTAGATATCTTATATAGGAAGACAGCAGCTTTTTCTGTAGACGCCGCCAAAATGAATTTGTTTTTAACGTATTTACACGTACGAGTTGAAAAATATTCAGAAAATTTATATATGCTTATTATGTAGAATGCAATGTTATACAAAGAAAATAGAGAAACTGTTCAAAAGATATGGGAAAAAATTTACATAGGAATATTTTCACACACTTCAACAACAAATTCAACAAATTGAATAAAAACATAAACTAAAATAAAAACTTTTCCACATTAAATTTATTAAAAAAAAGCTTTTCTACTTTTATACTAAAATTGCATAAAACATATTACATATATACGAGTACATAGTTATATATATAAAGAAAAAATACACACATATTTGAAAAAGAACATTCAATGAAACAAATATTTGAAATGGAATACAAAAATAAATAAAAATATAAAGAAAAATAATCACCAAACTATAAAAAAAAGAAAACCACACAAAATTGGTAAAAAAATTGGGAAACGAATTTTTTTGGTTTATGAAAATATTAAAAAAAAGAATAAAAAACAAAATCGCCAGAGAAAATTAACAGCAAATACAAAAGAATTTAAAAAATTAATGAAATAGAAACAAAATCGGCAAAGAAAATTAGAAACAAAATCAAAAATTTTAACAAAAATATAAAAAAAAAAATATTGGCAAAGAAAATTAGAAACAAAATCAAAAATTTTAACAAAAATATAAAAAAAAAATATTGGCAAAGAAAATTAGGAACAAAATCAAAAATTTTAACAAAAATATAAAAAAAAATATTGGCAAAGAAAATTAAAAACAAAAATATTAAAAAAAGGAAACAAAATTGGCAAAGAACATTAAAAACAAAAAAAATTATAAAATTATTTCAAAAGAAACAAAACAAAATTGGCAGAGGACATTAAAAACAAAAATATTTTTAAAAAATTCAAAACAGAAATATTTAAAAAAACAAAACCGAATTGGCAAAGAAATTTAAAAACAAAAATATTAAAAAAATAATTAAAAACAAAAAAAAAATCATAAAATTATTTCGAAAAGAAAAATTGGCAAAGACAGTTAAAAACAAAAAAAAAATTATAAAATTATAAAATATTAAAAAAACGAAAACAAAATTGGCAAAGAAAACTAAAAAAAAAAATTTCATTCAATAAAAATATAATTTCTCACTTTAAATATAACAATATTATTTAATATACGTATTCATTAAAAAGAAACAAAATAAATAAAAAAAAAAACAAAATGAAAAGAAATTCATTATAATCTGTAAGCATGTATACCATTGTAATCGTATTAATTGTGTATTAATTATAAATTATTTAATATCACACATTGTCTTAAAGTATAAAAAATAATTTATAAAATGCAGACTTTTCATTAAACAAAAAACACAAAAACAAACAAAAAAAATTATAAAATTTTATAGAAATCTCTAAAAAAAAAATTATTTGAAATAAAGTGCGGCAAATGTCGTTTAAAATATAACAAAAAAAAATTTGCATTGTTTTCATTTAAAGGGGGAGGGTTTTTAAGGGGTAAGTTTTTTAAAGGGGAAGGATTTTTACGGGGCAACTTTTAAGGGGGAAGTGTTCCATAGGGAAGAAATTTTACGGGGTAAGTTTTATAAAGGGAAGGATTTTTGACGAGGCAGGCTGCTCTAACCAGCGTAAGTATCGTCCTTAAAAATAAATAGTCAATTATAAAAAACACCCGGGAAACTAAATTTATTTATCAAATGAGTGAAAGAATGAAGAATTGTCCACAACTGAAGAATTGTCTCAACCAATGAAGAATTGTCTCACCAATTTGATATATTGTACTCCTCCTGCATGTACCTATCAAAGGTCTTCTATTAGTCCAACATTTCCAAGGAAGCTTGGCACTGAGTTGGGGCTCATTGTCTCTGCCCTCGGGCCAGTAATGCCCCAGATATTTCCTCCTACTGAGAGCTAAAGCTTCGCAGTTCATTTGAAGGTGCTCTGGTGTTTCTTCTGCCTTCGTGCAGAACCTACACGTGTTTACTGGTGAGGGTCCCAGAGAGGGGGTTGGGTGTAGGCAGAGAATACAGAGAAATGACTCGTGTTTTGCGTACATATTTACACATGTGCAAAACTGTGGGTAATGTGGCTGATTTTCTTCAGAACCAATGATAAACAAACCTATCCATATAGCCAACTAATGATAAACAAAGGCATATTTATTTTAAACGTCCGTAATTGTGATGTTTCTCTGTGTTCTCATGCCCTGCCTTTCACGAGCATTTTAAGCGGGAGTTCGAGAGTGCTGAGAATACCCGCTTCCTATGAAACCTGAGCTGTGTTGGACCTCAGCACTTATCCGTGCTAAGAAAGTAAAACCGAACTACACTTTTATGTTATTTTCTTAGCTGGAGAACGTGCTTATATGAACGAGTCAAATATAAAATCTCGCCCTGGCTTTAGGAGTATTTTAAGCAAGAGATTCCTCAACGTGCTAAGAAACACAGCTTTTCGTTCCAAGCTGGAGCTGTGCTGATGCCTTAGCAATTATCCATGCTAAGAAAGTAAAATAAGAAGAAAGTACACTTACGAGCATGCTAAAGCTCGCGCGTGAATAGTGTTTCGATATATGGCCCCCCGCACAGCAAGACAAGCAAAATAAGAACTTGTGTTTGCATGAATTTACGGGTTTGATTGATTGATCAAATTGCAGAATGTAAGTATTACTAGAGAGGATTCTAAAGAGGCGGCGCTGATCTAGAACAGCTAAGCACAAACTGTGGAGCTCTCGTCCCTTTGACTATACCAAAAATCGTAAATGAAATCATATAATTTCATATCAAAAAGACTCACTTGCAACTTGCTTCCTTGATCAAGAGTTTATACCTCTTTCAGCGTTTCTCAATCAGTGGTACTTTCCGCCCTTTGAGCTCTTTTCCATATATATACAAAGAAACCTATAGAAATCATAGAATTGCATGTTCCAAACGTATCAGTTGCTACCACCCTCCTTCACCAAGAATTACTACTTCCTTCAACGATACTTAACCAGTTGTTCTTTCCTCTTCATTGAGCTCTTTTCCTTAAGTATACTAAGAAAGCAAAAGTAATCAAAGGATTTCGTATTCAAAACGCCTCAGTTTCGACCTTCTTCCATCACCGAAAAACTTCTCAGAAATCATCTTCAGGTTTCAATCACTTGCGGTCAGGCAGCTTACCTACATATGCAATGCTGTACTCAGATTGGCCAGCTACTAAGTGGCCATGGATACTTTAAGCAGTACCTCTTTAAGCGGAAATATGAGGAGGACCCATACTGCCCGCACTACCCGGGGATGCACCAGAAAACTCAACACTACTGCCAGGAATTTAGGGGCTCTCGGGATACAATGGGTGTTGTCCTAGAGGAGCCCCTCTGTAAGCACATATGCGATATGCTCACTAAGTGGGAAGCAGTATGCTCGGCAGCGGCACTATTATGATTGCGACGCAAAAGGCAGAACAAGCGCTGTACACTGAACGCAATCGCCAGCGCATGTGGAACTCGAGGTACACAGGACTGACACATAGACACACCTAGCACTGACGTGTGAGCAGTACATGCTCTTACGGCTTCCCGACGTAAAACCTAATCAGTGTCTCCGGGGAAGAACACAGTAATGACGAGAAGAGGTTTTAGAGTAGTTAGAGTACCGCACTGACGGATTTCTAACTTAAGATGTTTTCCTCCTCGTTAAATATAAAAAAAAGAACTCAGATTAGTATATTATCCCATGGCTTGGGAGACCTCACAAGTCACCAAGATACCTAAATCTGGACGAGATCTAACGCATCTATCCTCTTACAGATGTATTGTCTCATACCTACGCCCTCAATGTTATATGAAAAACTAAGATTGCGAAAAGTGTAACCATATCTCGACACTTATAATGTAATCCCATAAATTTCAATTTGGAGTCAGAGAAAAGTATAGGACGTTTGAGCAGGTACACAGAATTGTATCAGGAATACACTCTTCCCTAGAGAGTAAAAAGTGCTGCACACAATATTTTTAGACGTAGCTCAGGCATTTGACAAGGAAAGGCACGAGGCACTAACATATAAAGAAAATACTGCTTCCTATAAGCGTTCACCAACTACTTGAATCCTTCATAACAAACAGAATATTTAGGGTAAAGTTCAAAAGTCTCATTTCTAGCAACTACAACATTGTAACAGGAGTACCACAGTGAAGCACGATTGGCCACCTATTGTATCTGATCTGTACTTCCAATTTGCCAAGTGACTTCCAATTTGTCTAACGACTTCAACTTTCAACTGAGGACACAGCAATAATAATCTCTAATTCGTGACGGATAGCATCGTGCGAAAGGCCAATGGATCTTGGGCAGACGAAGGCACTTGCTTAACGACTTGGCTAATGTGGCCGGAAGTTGATAGGAAAACATCTAGAGACTTGCTTGCCCTGTCGCGAGAAGATGTGTCTCGTGGCTTGATTAACTGGTCATTGGCTATTCGACAGGCATGCTGTCAGGCTGGGAGTATTCTCTCATGAATACTGCAGAAACTGTGGGATGAGGAGGAGGAGAGTCTGGAGAGTGTGGAACATCGCTTCTGTAGGTGCCCGGCTCTAGCTAGAAGCAGAACGGCCTCTTTAGGCAAATACGCTTTCAGCTCTCTTACGGAAGTGTCCTGCGCGAAGGTCAAACACATCCTTCGCTTTATTGGGACTTCGAAATAGTTTCACGAGTGAGGTAGAGGTGCCGTGTAGCGCGGTTGTACCGCAATGGACTCATAGTGGTCTGAGTGAGTTAGTTGTAGATTGGCTGCCACGAACACCTAACCTAACCTAAGCTCTAATGTCCTGAAAAGCAGTCCAACAACTAAATATGTACCTACGGAGAAGAGAGCTAAGAGAGGTTAACTATTTGGCTACTGTAATACAGACAAAAAGCTGTCATATCACTTTTACTCTTTGAAGAGAACCATGTCACTACAATACATTAAATACTTTAAAAATTCCGCAATAGAATACCTTAAAATAGCCTCCACTTAGACAAGCGTTTGACTTGGAGACAGCATATCGAAGCCAAGAAACTCCAAATTATACTCAAAGCGGCTAAACTGCATTGGCTCATTCATAAACTGTCAAAAGTCAGTCTTCAGAATAAAACCTTATATACGAGTACAAAGCAATCATAAAGCCGATTTTGACCTATGGGGTACAATTATGAGAATCAAGAAACTACTAATATTGACCTACTTCCACGATCCCAATCACGAATTCTGCGCACTATAACTGGAGCACCATTCAGATCACACATAGAGCTGTAAATCCCCCTCGATAAAGCTGAAATCGTCCTTCTCCCAAATTCTTAAAAATGAGTGAGGGAAAGATATCAAAACATTGGTTGGAAGTGCTCTGTGATGTGTGTTGAGTCCTTGTAATCATTGTTGAACTCCCCTTCTATATTACGGTGGATATCGCTGGTCCAGAACGAACCTCGAAATGTGATAATTTTATTATGTGATTGTGAAACCGAATGAGATAGACAATGAAACTTGAACAATATCAAACAAAGCAGTCCACAATCGCTGGGAAAATAATAAAAAACAAACAATTGCAGCAAATCCCAAACTAAGACCACAAATCAATTCAAAGTGAGTATATGAAAGAGCTCACTCCGCTAGTTTCAGTGTCCACCATTAGATTGGACTTTTTTCTACTTTCTACAGCAACTGCACTGGAATAACTTCAACTTCAAATTTCCGGTTCAACCAGCGCCATTTCATTTACTCGCTTTGTGATCATTTGAGGTCCAGCTTCATATTTTAACCTGACAGGATATGACAGCAAAAAAAAATAAATCACAATAAAATCAAAACGAATCCTTGCCGTAAGTATTAAGATGTCCTTATAATAATATTTTTCTTTATTTATAACAAAGTAAATAAATAAAGGTTTGTGTTGTTCCTTTCGCTGGACTTTAACCCTTACATGCTGAAATGCGTCATACGAGACAAGTCCGGCGTAGTTTGATGAATTTCATCACTGCGCATTAAAAGGAACAACGCAGTAAGTGACAGCAAAAAAGACAGTTATTCACAGCTTTTGGCCTTCCTTTTCAGTTATTGTCCTTTATGCTGCGTATACTAAAGGACAATAAAATATAAAGGACAATAACTAAACACGAAGAAGCTGTGAATAACTGCCTTTTTGCAAAGGATGTGGCATTGATCCATAGTTATTTGCTATCAAGATGATGTATCAACGAATGATGCAAGGTAAAAGTCTACTTACAGCAGAGAAGATAATAATTAAAGAAACTTTACAAAGTTATCGCATGAATTCTATGAAGATAATACACCAAATCGGAACTCAAGATAAAATTGCTCTATTTCAATTTTTAATTAAATATGAGATAAATAATTTAATATCATAAAAAATACTCGCATATACATTTGGTAATTTGGAAAAAAAAAAAAAAAAAAAAAATATTATCATTGGGACCACTCTATGAAAGAACTTGCATCGAATCGTTGAATAACTTACTCTCATCCACGAACATCCTTATGCTTAGTTAGCTGCCTTTTACAGAATACTTCCATATGTTAATTTCAGCAACGTTTACGAGTATGTTGCAATAAGAAATCCCTGCCTTTGATAATATGCTAAAGCGTCGGACTCTATCTTCATATCCACAGGACAAACCAGAGTTTCTTTTATACTTATTTGGTCACGACAATATATGATGTCCTTATTCCCAGTTTCACGAGTGAGGTAGAGATGCAGTGTTGCGCGGTGGTATCGCAAATGGACCCATGGTGGTCTGAGTGAGTTAGTCTGCAGACTGGCTGCCACGAAAACCAAACCTAACCTATTCCCAGTTAGTTCCAAACTCTGTTTTCCTCAGAAACCAAAACGCAGTCAACTCCTTGCCAGGACGGTGACAAAATAACTTTGTTATTCACGATTTACAGGAGAAGATTATTATTATTTTACCCTGCACCACCATAATGTATTATGTCTGCAAGGGTTTAGGGGAACGAGTACTACCTACTGAGGCTTTCGACTTTGAAGAGAAAAATATTTAAAAATGCGTACCTTCAGACCATGCCCGGCGGAGGATTCTAAGCTGCGACCCCCGGAGTGTGAGTATAGCATGCTTACCACTAGACCACGGAGGCCGGAAAATTGGAGAATATATACTTAGATATGCCTTCCTATATCGAACTCACTATTGAAGGAACTGGTTGTGGTGCTTTTGATTTGTTTAACAATGCAGTTGGTCTTTGCAAACTGAGGTTTATCTTCCAATTGTGTCACTCTCTGTTAATGTATCGTTCTCTGTACCAGAATGAATCTATTAACAAAGCTTCCAAAGAGAACAACCTTATTTATTCAGAGAGTCAAATTGCCCTTAAAGATATAAACTCTTACCTAGTTGCAACCAAACATGCAGTGGCGATGGCTCCTCATCCAATTAGAGTAGTTAATTCGTTTTGATATTGTTCACTCCGAATCCTAACGTTCAGGTGGCTTCCGCCTGGTACCTGGGGTGCCATGTTGTCGGCCTATCTCTGCGTTCCATCGTTCGGTACGGTGCGAAAGCACGTGTTGTGCGGTGGAGAGCGAGAGAACAGTCGAGGCAGGTGCATATCGTATTTGTGCGGAAGCCATCTTTAACTGGTGGTATATTTTGGCGCGGGGCTACGAAGCAGCGGCAGCTGCTCTCTTTGCGCCGGATTCAGTCTGTTCTGGAGTTGCGGCAAGTGCGGATCGGCAACAAATAGTTAATATTTAAAATACGTTATATATGTTAAAAATCTTAAAACATAAATTACTCATTCTGAGCACAACAGATATCCTTTTGGTTTGTATTGCAAATGGGATATTGTTGTGTGTCGACTCTCACCTAGTCCTAGTTCTAATTCTGAAAGGGTGATTGTAGAGGTCTTATATAAACTGTCCACCAATTGGTTGTATACTCTTTATACATTTATTAATGGGGGTTATGAGCCAAGAAGGCATTGGATCAGCCAAGAAGGCATTGATTAATTGCTGATATCTTCTGCAGTCTACAACAAAAACTAAGATTGCTGTTAAGTCCTTTCTTTCCAAATGATCTATTCAGACTTGATGTTCTTTCAGATTCTAAACTCTGACTCCTTTGCCTGTAAGATAAATCTATACTGAGAGTCAGTCTTCAGATTGTGCCACGAAGAAGATGAGACATTCATTCACTGGCTAATGGACTTAGTTATACAAACCGTATAACTATGTTATGACAGCTACTTCCCACATAATTTGTAAAAAGCACACAATTTTTTGCCCTTTTATCAGTCCTCACAGAATTTTTGACCTGCCGATGCATAGCATTGTACGCGCTGAGAAAGCTGTTGCGGTCGGATAATGAAGCAGTGTTTACTTTGATTTTCATCCTTCTACGTTCTTCGATATATTGCCAGGTGGTGTTGCTTATCCATGGCTTTCTTTTGCGATGTTGGAGGCCAACTGTTTCTTCCGCAGCTTATGTGCAGGCTTTTTGAATTTGTCGTCAGGACGGTCCATGTTCGTAGAGTGCAATGGTAGTAGACAGTGTGTCCTGGTAAAGTTGAAGTTTTGAAGTTTTCCAGATTAAAGGTCATCTTTCGCTTCTGTTGCTTCCTGATGCCTTCGGGGCGTAAGCGGAGTTGGCATACAACTAGGTTATGGTCGCTGAATACGTCCGCACCTCTGCGTGTGCGCACATCAAGGAGGGAGTTGTGAAACCGTCTGCTTATTAAAACATGGTCGATTTGGTTGCGAGTTCGGCCATCGGGAGAATTCCATGTGTATTTATGGATATCTAGATGGGGGAATTTAGTGCCACCGATGAAGAGATTGTGGTTGGAGCAAAGTTCAATCAATCGCTCTCCATTATTATTTCTACCTGATGCTAAGGCGTGCCGACCCATGAGTTTTTCGACATTGCTGTTGTGGACAATAGCGTAGAAGCGGAAAACAACACTGCGCCCTTCTTTGCTGAACAGCGAAGAAGAAACCCCAACAGAAACATCCCTGTCGACCCGCCCACCACAGAAGAAATCAGCCTAGCAATCCATAAGCTAAAATTCAACAAAGCTGCTGGACCTGACGAACTCCCTGCTGAACTCTTGAAGTATGGCGCTAATATAATCTCTCACGCACTCTCCCCTATCATGCATAACATCTGGGTGACTAACACCATCCCCACTGACTGGAAAGAGGGAATCATAATCACTATTCCAAAAAAAGGAGATCTCAACCAATGTAAAAATTGGAGGGGCATAACCCTTCTCAACTCCATCCTGAAAATCCTAGCTCTTATCATCTTAAATAGAGTGTCAGGTGTACTCAACAGCCAGTTACGGCGTGAACAAAACGGGTTCAGACCAAACCGATCTTGCGTGGACTTTACGCATAATTGTGGAGCAATCTGTCGAATGGAGATCGCCACTATTTCTCCTTTTCGTGGACTTCGAACGTGCGTTTGACGCGGTTAACAGAGACGCAATATGGCGCTCTCTACAAAATTGCGGAGTTCCGAACAAGATCATCGAACTCATTAAGGCCCTATATAAAGACGCGAAACTTAGTGTGCGTTATAAAGGTAAAAATAGTGCCAACTTTAATATAAACAGAGGTGTTAGGCAGGGGTGCGTTCTGTCACCACTGTTGTTTATAGTGGTCTTGGATGATGTCCTTAGGCGTACTAATGCGGAGACGGAGGAGGGGTTGCAGTGGAGATTAAACAAAAAGCTCAGCGATTTGGACTACGCTGATGACATCTGTTTCATGACGCACACGTTAGCAGGCACCTCGTCAAGAATACGCCAACTAGCCGTAAACGCTCATGCAGCTGGCCTCAAAATCAACTTCTCTAAAACTAAACTTTTGCGACTGCAAACTGCAAATACATCTCCACTCACTGTACTGACAAATGATAACTCCACCATCAACATTGAGGACGTTGACAGCTTCTGCTACCTTGGTACCTACATAACAAAATATGGGGGTGCAACATCTGATGTGGCAGCACGCATAAACAAAGCACGGTCTGCATTCCGGAATTTAGATCGAATTTGGCGTTCTCGTGTGATATCGCTGCGCACAACAATACGAATATTTAACACCAGCATAAAACCTGTTCTGTTGTATGGGTCTGAAAAATGGTTGGTCTCAGAACAAATAACTCGACAACTTCAAACTTTTGTCAACAAATGTCTACGAAGAATCTGCCGTATTTTCTGGCCGACAACGATCATGAACGAAGACCTGTGGCGCCTCACCAATAGCGACCCTATTGACACAGAAGTTAAAAGACGCAAGTGGAGCTGGATAGGGCACATTCTGCGTAGAGAAGACACCAACATTGCAAAGATGGCCTTTCAATGGAACCCACATGGTAGTCGGAAAGCAGGACGCCCACGACAAACACGTACGCACTATCCACGCAGAAAGTCACCACAGAGCCACCTGGAACGAAATAAGACACCTGGCTGCTGATAGAAACCGTTGGAGAGCTTTTGTGACCGCCCTATGCTCCGACTAGGGACTCTCAGTTGTGGTATACAGATGGGTCCAAAATGGAAGATGGCAGTGCAGGAGCTGGAATTGTAGGGCCAAATTTCCAAAAAGCAATTGCAATGGGAAAAACAGCTTCCATTTTTCAGGCGGAGGTCCACGCTTTAGAGTTATGTGCAAGAGAATGTCTACGCAGGGGTACACGCAACACCAAAATATGCATACTCTCAGATAGCCAGGCAGCTCTAAAATCATTAATAAACTTCTCATTCCAATCAAAGCTGGTCTGGGAATGCTCTAAACTCCTCAATTTCCTATTAGCGAGAAACTCTGTTACGCTAATGTGGGTACCGGGACATGAGGGACATGAAGGCAACGAAATGGCGGCCTCTTTGGCAAAAAGGGGCACAGGCACTCCCTTCATAGGTCCAGAACCCTTCTGTGGGGTAAACAGCAGCTTCATAAATAACTTGTTGTGCGAACAGGAAAAACGAGGTCTGCTGAACTACTGGAGAGCCCAAAAAGGCATGCGGCAGTCGAGACTACTCATTGATCCTGAACACATCAGGGTAGATGCTTCTTTAAACCTCAGCAGAAATGACATCAAACTATACACTGAACTTTTAACAGGACACTGTAAACTAAATTACCACCTGAAGAAAATAGGCGTGGTAGAAGACGATTCTTGTCGACTCTGTCAAGAGGAGCAGGAAACGGCAGAACACATTCTATGCACTTGCCCAGCGGTGGCAAGACGCAGACATAAGTACCTAGGCAGTGGGTTCATATCTCCAAATCACCTAGTTAAAATTAAGCCCACAGCAGTTACGAGATTTATAAACAGTCTAGGACTGTTTTAGTTGGGTACGAGGCTGCACAATAGATCTTTTAGGTCGCGGTGTTCTTTTAGCCTGTCAATAATAATAATGCTCCGACTAGGAGCGATATTTGACTCTTTTATAATTATGTCTTTTAGTTAACTTTGTTAGCATAAGTATAGTTTTATTGTGTCAAATGTCATGGAATTAATAATACACAATTTTTTACGTCAGAATAATTCCACTGGGGTTCTTGATCAATACATTTCCAGAAGATATCGTTGAATTCATGAACTCCATTAGAATTAAGCAGCTTATAATACAAATTGCCATGTGACCATAAAATATGCACCACAACTCTAAACTTTCCTATCCGGGCACCAATGCCATTTCAAAACTGACGTCATCAGTGTAGTAAATGGTCTTGGAAGAAAAAATCATGTGGAGGTATTGGAGATTTCGGTATTTCGGTATTTAGGGATGAAATAGAATGTTCTCATCCTTAGTTATATGAGATTATACTTAAACGTAGTTATAAAAATGATATAGCTGATATTTTGTAGCCCTGTATAATCTGTATAAGCTACCAACAGCCCTGTATAATCTATCTATTCTATATACTTTCGTAGCCTAATCGCAGAATGTGGGGAACAAGCCACTATCGGGTTACTGCTATTCAATATAATCTAACTCAGGGTGAGATGGTTCTACCAAATAGTCTATAATAAAAATATCCGACAACCTTCCAGTTAGTGCAAAATCTTGAAATGTTGCTGTCAAATATAGAGTATTTGGTTCTACTACATGTCCGATAGTGCTCTCATTAGACCTGTGTTCTTCAATGCACCTTTACTAACTTTCTTTACAAACTTTGCTTAATTCACCGTATTCAAATTTGTGGAATTATCTGAGATCTGGAAGTGTCCAAGAACTCATATCAAGTTGGCAGTTTGCATCAGTGAAGGAGTAGTCCAACCGCTGGAACAACTGAGCACGCGAATCAGATCTCAGAACATTTATCTCCAAAATACCGGTGGCCTATCTGTGAAGATTCTCAATTATGATTTGTATTCGCATTATCGGAGTCGACTAGCCAGGTTTTCCAATTCAAGGTCTAACCTGGCTTTCCAATTCAAGATCTAACCTGGCTTTCCAATTCAAGGTCTAACCTGGTTTTTCAATTCAAGGTTTCATCTTCAGCCTGAAATGAAGAGTGTCACTGTCCTTTAGTCTAATATTTTTTCTTATAGCCAATCGGATACCTCACTATAGATGGGTATCATAAGTTTCCCTGCCATGACTGACCTTTGTCCAATTCTTCTTGTGATGGAAATATATCTATATATATTCTTGATGTATATTAATTTGAGTAAACGAACCGAAACTATCCTTTAATAAATGTTCCTTAAAACTCTTTAAAGAGTTCTGCTGCAATTTCGACCCAACAATCAACTCAGGCAATTCGCACCGAGAACATCGCAGCAAATTACGTGAATAGCATGTCAAAGGCATCATCCTTAAGGTAGGAGTAAACACGTATTCATTCCTCCATATCTGGGAGGGCCGCATCTCGGCGTACACTAGTACAATTGCAGAAATTGCGTTTGATGTACGAGTATAACAGCAAATCCTTCAAATCGCTTCAATTGGTCAGTTCACTTTACGGCAATTGGTAATGGAAGACGGACCATGAAGGATGAGAAGGCTTGCGTTGGGCTGCGATTGATTCCCAAAGCGGTGTGCCACAGCACAGCAGAGCAGCGTAGAAGTGCAGCAGCAGAGCGGCGGATTTGCAGAAAGGGTTAATTGTGTACGCTGGCGTACTGTGTGCCACTTGAATGCGATTGATTGAGCACGGCGCATCGCATGGCTTTGGTGTTTGATGGCGTACTTTGATAAATATCCTTCAGGGTATTTCAAGCGGCTGTGGTGTGAGGTGGCCGACCACTGTGGATGGTGTTGGTGCGGATGTGGGTTCGACTGCTGTTGTTCTTGTTGCTGTTGCTGGTTGTGTGGCATCAACTCAAGCGCGCCGATTTATACTGATTGTTTTAGTTGATTCTGTATTCATGCGGCCTCTTAAGTGCTTGTTCTTCAGTTGTTCGACGGCTCTAATCCTTTTGTCGCATTAATTTGCAACAAATGGTCACTTTGGCTTAGATGAAAGTGAGTGCATGGCAGGGAGTCTGGTTTCGTTTTGAGGGCAATAAGCAGATGGGATTTTGATGCGCATCGCACGGTGACAGGAAACGATAATGTCGAGTAAAGTACGCGGAAGTCCTTAAATACTTTTGAGAGACTACAGAATTTAATCGTTTAAGCAGCCATCTGTGTCGGGTATTATTTATTTAGTTAAGCACATGTAAGTATCATTGGGGCGAGTATTCAACCAGATTTGGTATTCAGAACAGGGGAAATATGTATTAAACCAGTGCCCCATCATCACCACACCTAGTAAGATTTGTATTTGCCCGTTCGCCCAATTTCACATCGCCATAAATTTGCATAACTTCCGCTAAGAAAAGTAGCCTCCAGCGTCTGCCCTGTTCCTGGCAATTTCCAAATCATGCCAATTTTTCCTCCATCCAACGAGAAACTCACTTCAACAAAGCATCAAAGTCAATTACTCGATTGTTCTTTGTGCATATCCTTTCAATTAATTCAGTCTAGCGTCGTTTTTGCAATTAAGCAAGGAAATCCTTTAAAGTAGCTTCCACAGCTGCTAACCGCACGCCTCCGACCCGAATAAGCGAGCAGCCAGTTGGCGCACTGAGAGCTCACAACAGGAAAAGGAATCTAATACTACTTAAAAAATAACAAAATTGCACTTGAAAGGATTTCGGAACGACGCCGTAACCAAGAACAAAAACAAAAACAACAACAAAGACAAAGACAACAAGCACAGCACTAACCACAACCAAGAAAGCAAGAACAACATCAGAGCATTGCAACACGAAACAAATTCAATTGCAAATAATGCACTTCATGCGATTCCTTGAGCGCTGTTTTTACAAGGCATCAACGTCAGGATAATAGGATTGCATGCACACCCACACCGCCACACACACACACACACATACTCACACCCACACTCAGCCATGTTTGCGTAAAAACATCTCCATCCGCGCTGGTAAGTGCGAGCGTACAAGGAATAGAAATAGCAATTCGTCGAAGGTGGGTGGCGTCGGCAAAAACCGCGCGCACGAAAGGATAATGTGGCCTGAGGTTGTGTGCGCACAAAAGTGCGAAGTTCGCAAAAATAAAGAAATCTAAACACTTTTCATATTGCTTGCTTAGTGGCAGTTGACGTGGCTGCTGCAGCTGTGGCAAAGGTTGCTGCACAGCCGCGTGATCTGAATGCTTAAGTGCGGAAAAGTTTCGGAGAGCAAAAAATGCCTTTGAAAGTGTTTCAAGACTGAAACAAAAGCGCAACAACCACACCACTTCTCAAGCGTCATTCTCAACTAATGACATTAGACAGAAATTTGAAAAATCCTTTTAATAAATTCGAATGATAAGCAGAGCTTTCATGGCTGCACTGGGTGGATTTAAGAATTAAGAAATGTGCTGCAACCGCAAAGAGCTCTGCTTTAAATAAAACAAAGGGATGCAAGCAACTGCAAACAGACAACTTTGGAGCAGTAGGCGGTCAAGTGGTAAGAATGGTCGTCTTTCAGTGAATGGTCTGTGGAGCAGTGGCTTAAGGACTGACGAGAGGTGCAATGATATCAATTCCGAGTCTTTCAAAGATTTTTTGGTGTAAACCAAAGACGCTAAAAGACTTTAAAATATTGAAAGATGTTCCCTTAACTTGAAATAAGGACTTGCAATTAATGATGGTGTAACGTAAGGTGGGAGCAAAACATTTCGCCAAAATAACACAAAGCAAGAGAACATGTATGAATACAGAAAATAGTATATTTATAAGATTTATTTAACGATGTTATACACCGAAACCCTTAAAATCTATTGTGATGCCCCTGTTTAATTAAAAGATGAGGATAGTCTCATCTATCGATCTTTTGTCAGGTTTATTTCCTACAGGAATTCATGTATTTTGGATTAATCTTACTCTAAGATATATATATATATATATATATATATATATATATATATATATATATATATATATATATATATATATTCTTGGATCTAAAACATATTGTCCAAAACACCTAAACGTTTTATGTGCCAAAAGTCCCCAGTATGTGCGCAGGTGCAGTGAGATTTCATCATTTTCTCCACAGAATCTACAGATGGCATCTGAAGATAGACCCAACTTACGGATGTGATAGTTGAGTGTATAGAGTCCGTTTAAAACGCCAGTGCTAATTCTCAATTTACTCCGAGGCATGTTTATTAAATCTTTAGCTCTTTTCAGATTAAAGTCCCTCAGAAGATCTTTAGACTGTCTCAAACCCGGAAGATTTTTCCAGTTTCGACTTCTTCTTGCATCTGTGCAGTTCTTCAGCAGACTTCCAATGGTGTTGAAAGATAGTCCACAGAAGGGTTCAGGGCCGTTGAATTGAGGGGCCGCAGCCTTCTTCCAGGAAATTGTAACAGGATGAAAATTTATTGAGTCTTCAATGATTATATCTCTTTCGCACTCATGGATTTGGTTCTGGAATGCTCTCGAAAGCATTCGAAATATATAAAAGAGTATGCTTCGTGACGGTTGAGTTCAGTTGGGAATTGAAAGTAGCAGCGACATTTATGATTTACAAATAAAATGTGAAAATTGTCAGACTGTTATAGTGAACAAGTTATTTTGAGCCCCACAGTTGAATGCCGTAGGTCCATATGGGTTAAATGACTTACTTTGTATAGGATGCTGTTTCCATGCTCAATATTTTCCTCCTGTTTAGGACTCAATAAAGGATATTTACCTTCACATTTAGTTGGAGTTTTTACCTTCGATGTGCTGTCGCCAAGTGATACTATCCAATAAAATGCCAGGATATTGCACATCGCTTGCTTGCGGGATCATTACACGGTTTAGTCAATAAGGAAGGCATATTTCGTGTCTTAAGGTAAACGTAACCTGCACCCATTTCGTTTCGTTAATCTTAATTCTCTATGTTAGTAGCCATTCTTTTCTACACGTCTGATGTGAGCCTTTAGTTTTTGTGAGTCACTGTGAAATCTTTATAAGAATATAAAATGGAGGTATCATCATCAAACACAGATGTATACTCCCTTGTAGCACACCAGCTAGGACTTTGTGGGTGTCTGACATAAGGAATTTATGTTTGACTTTTAAAGTCTAAGCAAAAAGGTGGGAGTTCCAAACATTACATTATTCGGGGAGGTGGTTCTGAATATTGTAGATTATTAGGGACCTAAAATCAACGACAATTGTTACAAGACTGGGCGATAATTGTTCCAAGACTGGTCGCCAATTGCATACGACTGATAAAACAACTAGAATATATTAACACTTTAGTATTATGATGAATTCCATGTCAGGAAGGAAGATGAATGGCACAATTTTATTTCGGTAAAAAGGAAGTACCATATTCGCTCATTCTTCTTATTATGGATCATCTAAAGACAACACAGGTGAAGTTTTCAGGAAATCGAAGGAAACAAAATTCAGTTGGCTACAGAAGAAGAAATTATCTGGACATGAAAGTGGCATTCTATCTGGCAGTTAAGCAGCTTTGCGCTACTTGAATTCCATTATTATCACCTCTAAAGCCGTCAATAACTGTCGCAAATCTGTAGACGATTTAGCTAAGCAGACCCGTCTGCAACTGTGCTGGGCTCCAGGCCACAGGGATATTCCAGCGAACTGTAAAGCGGATGAACTTGCCCGTGAGGTACTACCATACCGATTGAACCAGATAAGTCGAACCTCGGTATTCCTATTGCCATATGTAAGCTCTTAGTAAATACAATATCCTTTGGCACAGCGGGCAGGCGCTGAATAGACAAACTTTATATCTCTAAATGGACTGAGTATAGGTCCGTAATTTTGTCCTAACGGGACACTGGACCCTGGGTATTCACTGTTGTAGGCTAAGGCTTGCCTCTAACGACTTCTCGGAGTGGGAGTTGCATGGACAAGGAGTAGCAAGAGTCCATTAAACACCTGTTATGCACGTGTCCAACGTTGTCTAGAAGTGGGCGCACTTTCCTTGGCGACCACTTTCTGCATTCTTTGGGAAATATTTCAAACAAAAAGATTAGCTCCATCAACTGCTTCATTAAAAGCTCCAAATGACTTAAGGGATGGGACCTGTATCTCAGGCGGGATCACAAGGGGTCAATGATGACCTAAGCGCGCCCTTCAGGCGGCCGCTTTACCTACCTACCTACAAGTGTGAATATAAAGGATATTGGTATACTCTTTGGATATCTTACAAAAATACTGTGGCACCATATTCCATATAATAAAATTAAGTTTAACCAACATTGATGGATTCAATCTGTATGGAATGGATAGTGCCAGTGCCTTGATCTGAATGTCCTGTGGCGGGAAAGTGTAACGTAGTTATACAGAACCCTTATTAGTATCTTCATAAAATATATGAAATATTGCAATCCAACAAAATGCTGAAACTCATACAAAGTCTATCACACTCAAGTTAAATAAAGACAACATAAAAAACCTACGATCAGGTTGGGATGCTCCACAACACTTCCTATAATTTATGATCTGAAGTATTTAGTTATTTATTAGTTCTATCAGCAGCAATGGGTATTCAAGATATAAATAAGAATCTAAAGACGCCTTTTGAGTCTTCTTCTCTATCATAGAAATTCAGCTCGCCTACTTAATAATTACCGCCCCTATATAGATTTCTATATTTCACTTAAGCTGCCATATTTCATATAAATTTGCAAATTTCGTTTAAACTGCCAAATTTCATTGAAGTTGTCAAATTTCATTGAAATTGCCAAATTTCATTTAAATTTCCTAATTTCATTTAAATTTCCTAATTTCATTTAAATTTCCTAATTTCAGTTGCACTGCCTAATTTTATGGAAGTTGCCATAAGTCTTTTAAATTGCCAAATTTCATTTAACTTGCCTAATTTCATTTAACTTGCCAAATTTCATTTAACATGTCAATTTTCATGGAAATTGCCAAATTTCTTTCAAATTGCCATATTTCATATAAATTGCCATATTTCCTTTAAATTGCAATATTTCAATTAATTTGCCATATTTCATTTATAATCTCACATTTCATTTAAATGACCATATTTCATTTAATTTGTCATATTTCTTTTAAATTGCTATATTTGTTTTAAGTTGCCATATTTTATACAAATTGCCTAAATTTCCACATATCATTTAAATTGCCATTTTCATTTAGATTTCCATATTTCATTAATTTAAGTTCCCATTGCACCATGCGACTTCTTTGCTTGTACTACGTATTTAAGGAAAACTAGTCAAGCATCTCTCTAAGAGAGTGCCCACAACTGACTTCAAAAGGCCACTTCATTCTTCCATTTCGTGCGCATATGCGAAAACAAATACTGGACATAAACACGTGTCTGCACAATAATAACCTTTTGCTAAAAAGATCTCAATGACCCTCTTGGGCGATGCATTTAAGAAATGTTTGTGGCCATTGAACCAAACTAAACACACTTCAAAAAAGGTTCACATAAAATTGTAGCATGGCAAAACGTGAAATGTCGCTAAGATAAAACAAAAATTCTTAACTGAACTTTGGAAAGTTTGTAGACATTCATTTGCCGCCAGTGCCAATGGGCAGTTAACCGACAGAAAAAGAAGTGTCACCCTGGCTCAGTCCAAAAACCCTTCTGTGAAGTGTCCACTTGCAGCGTAGATATTTTGAATTTTATTTGCGTAATTACAAAACTTCTGGCAAGGAATCATATCATTAAAATAGCCGCGAGCAACTCCCCGATTGACCATAACGCCTTCCATTGAAGTTGCGGAGGGAATGTGGGCACAAAGGAGCTACGACCACACAAATAAAGTCATAAAATTAAACACGACAATGCGCTACCAAATAAATCCACATAAATCAAAGAGAATTATAATAGTAAACTGCACACACACACTCCGGCACACACACACTCCGGCACACACACACTCCGGCACACACAGACACACACATACCAAGGCTTGCATGCATACTGCATGTCTTAAATTCCAAGTGTCGAACCCTTTCGCATATGAATCTATTTCGGTGAGTAGCACAGAAAGGACATCTTTGCTTAGGTATTTTTAATGATTTATTTCCAATTTAAGCATCTTTGCAAGCTTAAATCTTAAACTACACTCATGGCCGGACGCAATCCCAGGCACCCGGGCAACGCACCGAGGCAATTCCCAAATGGTACACGGCGGCGGAGGGTGTCAAAATTACAACTACAGCGACCAAGTGCTAATATGCAAATCCAATTTATTGTGCATGCAAAAGGGTTTAACTGAGATATCCTTTTTATCTGTGCGTTGTCGCCTGGCATGTGGTATGCACATAAATCTTGTATAAGTTGCTCCATGAGTCAATATGCTAAACCAGCCTTCTTTCACACAAGAACCCAGAGTAAGCACAACCCAGCAGCAAATACAACAAGTACAATGCCAATAACAACAACAACAGCAGAGGCAACAACTTTGCCGTCTGCCCGCAGCTGTTAAGATGTTTTAATATAATGGACAAGTTGACAATGCGAGTCCTTCTTTGTGTGTCGCCGGAATTTTAATCTAAAGTGTGCCCAATAATAATTAAAATATTCTCAGTAAAATCTTATTTGAATTGTTTAACAAGAGATTAGGGCTAAAAATGTTGTTAGCAAACGCTCTTCATGGATGCTTGATTAGGATAAAAGTGAAGAAGGATTTGTTAAGCAGTTACTAAGTTACTAAGGCTTCGCCGATTATAATAATAATGATAATTATCCTTACATCTCTGACAATATGTTGAGAACAATATCACTCACTACACTCTACAAGGCTCACATTCCTGCAAGAGGTAGGCTTGAGGAATTCATTACCAACATTCCACAAGGTGCCCTGATATGGTATAGTGATGAGTTCAGACTGGAAGACGGTAGTACAAGAGCTGTCCTTGCGCTGACTACCACCATCCCAAGTAAGGGAACTTTTTAGTCAGTGCTGGAACGGCGCCACACCGTGCTATCACAATGGGCCATTATGTGTGCTCAAGTGTGCTTTTGGCAAACTAGGCGGCCACTTCTACCTACCTACCTACAGGGGCAGGTATAATGGGACCATTGTTCCAAAAAGCACTCCCTATTGGTAAGACTCTCACAGTATTTCAAGCGGAAGTCTTCGCCATCGAAGCATGTATCCGAGAACGTCTTCGTAGAAGAGTAAACGGCAAGCTAATATACATTATGTCAGATAGCCTAGCTGCCCTCAAGGCACTGAGATCGTACTACTATACGTCCAGATTGGCTGATGAAAGTCATAAAATCCTGATTGAACTAGGCAAAGAAAACAAAGTCACACTTTGTTGGGAGCCTGGACATGAAGGAGACGCTAGGAATGAAAGGGCGGACTGCCTCAGGATAAAGGGGGACGCTTCGTCCCGGAACCGTTATGAGGCGTGGCTTCGTGCTACTCTGCAGACTTACTTAGGAAATGGCAAGAAACTCAGATAGCTATTCACTGGCAGCATGCTTCTGGCCAAAGACAGGCAAAGAGATTTCTTACCCCCACCGTAGTACCGCGAAAGTCTACGCACTCTGCTGGGATATTTGACAGGGCACTGCTGATAGGCCTGTTGGATATTTCTGACTGCAGATTCTGTGGACACAACTCTGAAACATCAACACATTTTATGTGAGTGTCCAACGATCAAAAAGTAAAAGACAAACATTTTGGGGGGAGTTGTTCACAGACCCTCCCACAATTTGGAAACTTCAACCTTCCAAAGTGCTCCAATTCATAAAAAGCCTAAGGTTTGAGTGAATCATAGGGGTTGACACAATAGGTCCTTATGGGCCGCGGTTCGAATACTCCCTGGAATAAATAATAATAATAATAATCCTTCCATTTTACACAAAGAAATTGTATTTATATATTTATATTTACTTTTTAACGTGAGCAACTTGTCTTGTCAATAAATTCGCTGAGAAATAATCTTAATTTTCAAGTGAATTGACGACTACTGATTTACTAACATAATATTTTTATATTTATTTATATTAAGTTAACTTATAAATAATAAAAGAAAAACATATTCCGAAATTCATCAAAATGTGTGTGCCTTATCCCCAGCAAGGACAACTGTTTTAGTCCGCCTGTTAAGGAAGTAGATTCAATTTATAGGTTAGGTTAGGCTAATATAGCTGACCATAGGCGACACGTAGACCTATAGGTCCCTAGCGGTAGCAGATGGAGCTAGTCCTCTAGATAGAGTTGTAGTAGGCATCTTGTAGGCTTTCAATGTTTTTAGTGAATTACCAGAGTACTTTAAGTCCAATCCTAAGACGTCTTCCAGCCTGCCAAGCGTGTTTTAAGCGTGTTCTTTATAATGCAGGACATATGCATAAGAAAAGTTCCAAAGTCTCCTTTGTACACGGCTCCCTGCACTTCCTACATTTGTGATTCCTTGATCTTGTATGGCGTGTGCCGCTAGTAAGCTGAGGCCTGTCAGTACACCCATGACAGTTTTGCAATCTTTCCGTGATAGTGCCAGTAAAAAGCGATTCAATTTATAAAGAAAGCAATATTATAGGTTAGGTTAGGTTATATGGCTGTCTTAAGACTCACTTAGGCCTGTTCAAGGCAACATTATAAAAAGTGACTAAAAATATTGTAACGAAATAGTCATTTTAGTACTAGACTTCAAGACTCTGCTAGGAAATCTCTCACCAGAATACAAGAAATTATCTCGAGAGAATCAAATTACACCCAAAATATATGGGGTAACAATTCAGTTCAAGAATATGGTATACTAAAATCTCAGAAGGATTTTTTGCCATGAAAATTCAATTTTACACCCAAATACCGTACAAAGATGAGTTGCAAAAAAGAATGGAAAGTCTAACTGAGACGTATAAAATTAGAGAAAATTCCCTCTTATGGTATACTGACAGTTCTAAGACAATGGACGGAATTGGGGCAAGACTATTTGGGCCTAGAACCAACTACTGGGAACCAATGGGCTCTATCCCAAGCAATTTTCAAGCTGGAATTCACGCTATTGAAAGATGTGCCAAGATCAACTTTGACAGGATATATCGAGGAAAAACATCGTGATATTATCTGATAGTCAAGCGGCACTCAAGAGTTTGAGCTCACCCTTGGTGAGGTCTAAACTTGTATGGGACTGTACTGGGAAGCTAAACTCCCTAGGCAGTATGAACAAGTTATCTCTAATGTGGGTACCAGTTCACATTGGAGTAGAAGGAAAAGCTGCTAGCTAGGAAGGCTGCGGAATCTCCTTTCAACGGCCCTGAACCCTTCTGTGGACTATCATCCAATACCACTGGAGGTCTGCTGAAGAAGTGTACAGATGCATAAAGAAGTCAAACCTGGAAAACTCTTCCGGGACTAAGACAGTCCAAAGCTCTTCTGGGAGATTTTAATCCTAAAAGAGCGAAAGAGTTAATAAATATGCCTCGGAGTAAATTTAGAGTCATCACAGGCATTTTAAGCAGACATTGTAGACTCAACTCAACTATCATCAGATGCCATCTGTAGATTCTGTAGATAAAGCGACGAAACCTCACTGCACCTGATCACAGAGTGCGGACCATTGGCACACAAAAGACTCAGGTGTTTTGGAGAATATATCTCGAGGAAAAAGAAGTAATTTCATAGGATATTCATCATGAATAGGGAGTCTTTTTTGCTAGCCTTATAAGTGAAACCATTCCCGGTGTCGAATAGTTTCAATCCCCCAAATCTGGTAGTCCCAAATATTTTAAGCATGATCTTCCGATTGATGAATAGAAACTTAGGAGATGCTCTACGGTTTCCTTGAATTCCGTTTCCCCGCAATTTCTGCCATCAATTGAAACCTATTTACATAAAACTACTTATCATAAATTTTATTTAAAAATGCATTTGCATAGGAGGAAAAGGAATCTATCTGCCGCCTGTGCCATGCCTTCTATTTGCCAAAGGGTTAAAGCTGCTGTTTGGCTGTGGCACACATGTAACAAACCGCTGGCTTGGTACCTCGTTTAATTTATGATGTGAAAAACAAACATCAACGAATAATAAAAATCCTTGGGACAGCAATAATTAATTTTTTGAAGCCTTTAGGGAAGTTGTACAGCGAAGCTGAACGAATTAACACTAGAATGAAGGACGAAAGTGAAGAGCATGAAGGACGAGAATGAACGCTATTCAGAACTCATGTGAATCCTACCAACTCATGTTACTACAACAACTATGATACGAAAATAATGTTTATTAATGGTTCGATAACTGGATTGTGTAAACTGATGCAAAAACAATTGATTGATAAAGTTGATTTAAATACAAGATCGATCCAAAATCGAGGTGTTGTTGACTGTTTTCTGTGATTACCGTGGTGTGGTCCACTCCAAACTCCTTCCATTCAAAAAAACCACGACAAGCTCGATCCAAATCAAGGTTATGTTGACTGATTGCTTTCATTGATTGGTCCACTCCGAATTCCTTCCGCCAGGCCAAACAATAAATAAGGAGGATTATGTGAGCGTATTGAAGCGTTTGATGAAGTATGTTCATCGCAATCAGCAGGAATTGTGGAGAAACAACTCCTGGTAAGAAGTTCTTCCTTTCAGAATTTAAGTAAAATATAAATAAAAAATTAAGTTTGAAGTTAAATATAAACTAGCATCCTTTGAGGATTTAAAAAAAATTTAAACAAATCAAGTTTCAATTTCAATGGAAACTAAGTCGAAAACGAGGACATACGACAGATATTAAATATTATTTCTCATAGGAGATAGAGGTGTCCTTGTAGTCTTGCACTTCTTTGGACATAGAGGTCGAATTTTATTAATTAATTATCCAATAAATTTTATAAAATTTGTATCCAGTAAAAAATCCGACCTCACTCCACTCAATCATCACTTAGAATAAAAAGTTACATGACTAATTAGAGTACAAAAAGCATGACTAGTCAAATAGACTCCTCAGGGCACTGCAGGGTTAAATGCAGTACACCAACCCTGGATGCTAAATGCCCGCAAATATATCATAATTTATTATTTTATTTACAGTTTACGAAATGTAGCGAAATAGTGAGCAGCAAACTTACAACACGATGACACCAGTGATGGTGCACATTGTCCTGCCGCATTAACACTTCACAACAGCAGCGCTGCCTGCCACTGACATGGAGGAGTCATGCAAATCCTGTGCAGTGCATTTAGTTTTTCGAGTGACGTCTGCAGTGAGTGGAGCTCGGCACGGCGCAAACTAGACGGAAAAGGATTTATGGATAAAGTGTCCTGCCTGGCATATGTTGCATGTACATGGCTAGAGGAGCATTGCCAAAGTGTTGAGAGTGCATGACACTACATTTAAAAATTAAAAACAAAAGAATGAGTAAACCACGCATTTGTGCTGTCACAACATTCCATCTGTGTTCAGCTTATAAATTATTTGCCCAGACATGAACACCCGCCTCCGTGTATGCCGATTTGTTGCCGCCGCTGTTGCTGTGCGGCAAGAACAAAATGTCAACAGAAACATTTATCAAGGGCGATAAAAAGCGTTATCACCGGAACATATCGCCAAGTCGCAAAAGTGATGAAGCAAGCAAGTTTAGCATAATTTGTTAAAAAAGCGATCAAACTCATAAACTTCACCATAACGAAATTTTATCGGAATACTTGAAGTTCACTTCTGTTTCGGCTACGCACGTAAATGCGATGAAGATTCTGTATGGCCATTCAGAGTCGCAAGATTAATGGTCCGACTGTCAGAGCGCACATAAACAAATTGTATGGACACGTTGTGGGTCAATGATAAGTCGCTGGCAATGTCATAAGAAATACATTATCCTTTGCGACTATCTGCTTTTTTATGTTTTGCTTTGTTTGTTTTGGCACACAAGGACATTCGTTCTTTGCATCGCTCACCCACATATACAAATGATGTATTTTCCTTTACTCTCAGACACCATGTCTATGCCAACGAAGGACGACAGCGGTATGCTTAAGAGCTACAAATTTTCGAAGGCTGCGCTATTGTGAAGGATGTGAAGAGAGAAGCTGGTAGCAAAGTGGTTGATGTCGGTGCAACCGCCTATTACAGTTGCAGTTAACCTTGTATTGCTGAGACTTGAATATAATACTGTGGTAAAAATACTGCCACGCCTTGAAGCAGGCATCATTAACATTCAATATACTCGGACAGTGGCAAAAACAGTCGTTAAATGTAACACTGCTTTCCTCACATTTTTGGGTCATATGAAATCTCTTCAAATTTCTAATGAACAACTTCAACCGCCACGCCTACAGAGCTATCTATATTTGCCAGTAAATGTAGATGGCTTTGTAGGCGTGGCGGTTGAATTTGTACAACAGAAATTTTTAAAAACAATTCTTATAAAATGTGAGGAAGGAATTGAGGGTTCTTATATTCATCTAAAGACTGTAGCGAAATACGTCATCTCATACCTTTGTTTTCTGCTGAGGAGGGAAAACATCAAAAGTCAACGTCCGAAGCAAACCCCCCTAGTCCAACGGTTATTCCTCTCGGAACTTCACCGTTAGGTAGCGCGTCGGGAGGTCGTTATGAGTATATTACTTAATCGTCAATTATGGTGAATCTGTCAGAGTCCGATCTAAAGTTCATTGGGCGTCGCGAGCTCCTTCGGCAGATCTATTGGCGTGTTCAGTTCTACCCACGTCTTCAGTGTATTGCAGCGTGTTCATAATACTAGCCACAACAGCACATGTGGTATTCCAGTTCTCTTTAGCCTCGCACATATGTGGGACCAGCTTGTATTCCGTCAGAGTTTCTCCGAATGCTATTTCTAGCTATATTCGTTTATTGATGAATCGCGAGCAGTGCAATAACACATGCAGCGCCCTTTCTGGTTCTTCTGGGCATATTGGACAGTAAGGGTCGTCTTCACGATGGAACCTGTGCAAGTATTCTTTGAAGCAGGCATGTCCAGTGAGCAGCTGCGTAAGATGATAGTCGACCTCTCCGTATCTTCGGTCCATCCACATCGCAATATTAGGGATAAGTTTGACCGTCCAGCGACCTTTTTCGGATTGCTTCCATCGTGCTGCCATTCCGCAATTGGCGTAGCCTTTCTTCCTTCTTCGCCACACTTGACGGCCTACGCCCGATAGTGTTATAAAGCCGCTCCATTTCGCGAGCAAGCAGATCGATTGGATCATCTTATACCTAAACATATATAAACCTTACTGTTAAATAATATATATAATATTCGATACGCATTGATGTTGCTTCTTTCTATAAAATCCTTTTCTCTGCAAGTCGAAGGCCTATGTAGCTAGTATTCATTCCCCAACCCCTTTCACTCATAATTAATTATGGTACAGGTTATAATAATAATAATAATAATAACTAATATTCTAATACATCCTTATTCTGCATTTAAGCTCCATTTATTCTCTAAGAAATGACCATTGATTTAAATAAATGTTTATAACAAATCCAAAGTATATATCTTTCAGTCGTTGTATTTAGAATTTCCTTAGTAACATGTTTGTTTCTGGAGATATTCTCTTTAAAGAATATTACTTAATTTTCTGCCTAATCACAGAATCTGTGAAAACAACCCGTCATCGGGTTACTGCTGAACTAAACAGCGCTCGCCAAGCGCCTATGGTTTCCGCGCGCTTTCTCGAATCCGTTAGGCCAAGCGTGGTTAGGGTTTCCTCGACTTGATCCTTCCATCGGACTTGATCTACATCGATGCCCAGCGGCTTCCGCTTTGAACACTTTTTTCGCTGAAGCTTCTTCGTCCATATGCACGACGTGTCCAAGGTAGCTCAATCGTTGTATAGTGATACGCCTGACTATGTCAATATCAGCGTAAAGCTCATCCAGTTCGTGGTTCATTCGAATATAGTAATCGTTGCCAACACGAACAGTTTTCTATTATAGAAAATTTTACGAAGAATTTTCCTCTCGAACATCCCAAGCATGGCTGCATCAGTCTGCGGCACGCCCCACGCTACTGCCCCATTTAGCAGCACGGGCAGGATGAGCTGTAGAGTGTCAGTTTTGTAGGTCGAGTGAGGGCTCTACTACACATTTGACACATACTCAGCCCATAGTAACACCTATTAGAAAGCCTGAGTCTTCGTTTAAACACCAGGTTAACGTCGTTTTCGGTCTCAATGGAGGTGCGAAGGTTTATGAATTTCTTAACAACTTCAAAAGTATAGTTTTCCGCTGTAAAATAGGATCCTAAACGCCGAGTTTTCCTGCTGGTGGATAGCATATATTTTTCTTGCCCTCGTTCACCTTCATACCCACTTTCGCTGATTCTTTTTTAATGGCGGAAAATGCAACAGTAACATCTCGAGTGCAACGTCCAATGATGTGGATGTGATCAGCATATGCGAGGAGCTGGACACTTTTGTAGAAAATAGTGCCATTCCGATGCACACGGCCCTTCCAAAGTATCCCTTCCAAATTTGAAGAGGTTGTACGACAGTGGATCGCATTGTCTGAAACTTCGCACGGTATTGAATGGTTCGGAGAGGTCACTTCCTGCCTTGACAGAGCTGGACGTATTGCTCAATGTCATTCTACAGAGCCGTGTTAGCTTTGCAGGAATATCGAACTCTAGCATGGTGGCATATCCCATATCGGGTTATAGAAAGCAGCTTTATAGTCGACAAAGAGATAATGGGTGTCGATCTGTTTCTCGTGGATTTTTTCCAGAATTTGGCGTAGCGTGAAGATCTGGTAATGGTGGACTTTCCACGTCCAAAAGTGCACTGATAATTATATGATTATTATATGATACGTAATATTAAATGGCAATAAGACCGATTCCCCGGTAGTTGGCGCATATAGTCGAGTCACCTTTTTCCAATACAAAATTTTGATCACACAAACAATGAAAGAATTTGTTCTACGAGTTTTAGTAAAAACTAAATAATATAAATACATATATATAAATATATATCCATTTCACAATGAAGAAGTCCTTATCATATAACCAAACTGATGTGTGGTCTACTGGTAAGCATGCTAGACTGACACTAGTAGGGTTGTGGGTTCGAATTGCGTCCCCTGACCAACGGATTCGAATCCTGTCCTCCGCTCCACGAGTTCGAACCTGTCCTCTACCCCACGGGTCCACCTTTTTAAATATTTTTCTCTTCAAGTCGAAGACCTTAGTTCCTGGTTTTCCTTACCCCAAACCCCTTGAAGACACAATTAATTATTGTGTTAGGTATAATAATAATAAAATTAAAAAAAACTTTACTGACAAGTGTGAAAGAGAAATGTTTTTAATTCGAAATTTTCTTTGGAATAAAACTTAAATAGGTACTCCATGGAGAAAGTGGGAAGACAGATGTATCTCTTATATATATGTTGATACCATACAACAACAACAACAACAACAACAGTCCAATATCTGTTTTGATGCTAAAACACAAGAAGGGTGGCCAAAACATACCTTCTTTGTTTCTTTTCAATAAAATTGGCGTACTTATCATTGTGGAGCTATGGAATGTCCGAATCACAATTGCAGCTATGAAAATTTGGCTGCATATAAAATTTCCTCTCAAACTCTTTTCAAACTCTGTGGGTACAAACTCTGTGGGTAACACATACGAGTATGAGTAAAATGTCATGTAGTATATTGTACATGTAGTATATTGTCTTTGGTATCACTCTCTGAGACATTTTACTCATATGTATGTGTTTGGTTCTGTACCAACAAACAATTTTGTTCAGTGGTGATACTAATTATGTTATATAAAAACTTGCCTCTACTTGCCGCAACTTCCTATGAATTCCACAAAAATTTGCCCAGATCCAGTTTGATTTACTCAAGTATACGAGTATATGTACTCACTTCTCTTTTAACGGCACTTATTTTCCAAGTTCTCTCTCAATTAGCAGTGTTATTTACTTTTACCGTTGAGTTCAAATATTTCCAGCCCCTCTGCTGCATATATTTTAGATTTCTTTTAATACGTTTCCCATAGTCGCTCCTTTCTCTCCTTCCACGCGTATCCAATGAGTGAATTTATTTTGTATTGACTCGTAGCTTGTGATAGAAGCTATTATTGTAATTCCTCACCAAACCATGTAAATATTTGCTGGCCAAGTAAACTGCAAAAATGTGCAAATTTAAATTTTAAAATCAGTTTAGCAAATTTTATCCTTTCTTTTTATATTTGCGTTTATTTTTTGTGTGCGAAATGTGGCTCCCCTTTCGGAACATCTGTCCACATGTCCACATGTCAACCACTTTGCACATTATTTTAGCTGCGGATTATTGTCAAAACTTGTGGACGCCCATCTCACGTTCCACTCTATTGACAGGCGGCAGGAAGGCGATTGTTGTGTGTTGGCCTCACTGGGTGAGTCTGTCAATCGGTCTATCGGTGTAAGCGTGAGTGTGTGTGTGTGGGTGCGTGTCGGACATGTTCTGCTTTTTAAAATCAGCAGAACAGATTGACAGTTGCAACAATTTATCATAATTCGATGCATGACGTGGACCCGCCGAATCAAAGGGTAAACGGCGACACGCACGACGTTCTACAAGTGACTTATGAATTATTCCTTTTCTTCTCGGCGCATCGACATAAAGGGTTTTATGGTTTATTTGACGAAATAGGATTAGCCGCCGAACAGGGGTCACTCAATAAAGGCGGCTTTGTTGTTGCTAAGTAAATGGCATGCTTAAAGCGGTACGGCATATTTGGGTAATTAAGGGTCCATTTTGACTGCAATGGTGGGTGCAAAGGAAAGGTTTTGGATACGTGATTTTTATTTAAAAAATCTTTCTTCTAAGAAAATTTACAAAACACGCAATTGGGTAAAAAATATTTTAAAAGCGTGGTTATGTTTGATAAGCGATTTTCTATTTCAGTTTAAACTGCCAAATTTTCCAACACAATCAGCGAGATTTTGAGAAACCCTCTATGAATATTATGGTAGCAAATTGAACGAAATACTTCTATTTTACGGGAAACTACCCCACAGAGAAGAGAAAATACCTCACAAAGTACTGTAAGGCTTACTGCCTTTGGGTAGCATATTTCAAAGTTGAACACGTGTTATGCACTCTTATATCGTTCCATTATGAAATCTCCATGTTTCGACTTTATCAATATCAGCTTAAAACCAAATACTATAAATTCAGACTATAAACCACTCTAATTAAGCGCGTCATGAAAAAGCGTCTATAAATCACTCAAATTAAGCGCGTTATGACACACCGTGTATAAATCACTCATATTTACTCATATTTAGCACGGTCAGTTATTCGCCTATCTCAAGAAATTTTCCACTGTTGAAGAGCCAATGACGGTTTGCAGGAGTGAAATCATAGAGTAAAGAAATTTCTTTTATTTCTTTACTCTATGGTGAAATGTAAGCCTTTATACTAGAGCAGAATTAGTGAACCTACAAGAGTATGAGTGGAATCAAGACATGAGCTCTGTTTTATCCACTTCTAGATATTGTTGCAATTTTTAGTGTTCGTACTTTGACACTTAATTTTGAGTGATGGACTTTTCGAGTGTAGAGTATCATAGGAACTAGTTTAATATTCACCCTTGAGTTATAATCAAATTTATCGCATTCCATTATTCGGCTGTCACGAGTAATTTTCCACTCTTGAAGAGACAATGACGGGTTCCATTACTGAAATGTCTTTATACTGAAGGAGAATTAGTAAACCTACAAAATTATGAGAGGAATCAAGACGACCTCTAATTTATCCTCTTCTAGATTCTATTGCCTTCTAAGTGTCCGTACTTGACCCTTTTATGTTTGAGTGATCAAGATTGTTAACCTCTGAGTATAAAACTTGTTATAATTTTCAACATTTGAGTTATAATATTAGACCTTTGAGTTATAATATTCAACCTTTGAGTTATAATATTCAACATTTGAGTTATAATATTCAACCATGTTTAGCTGCCCACTCCAAAATAGACTGTTTCCTTATTCTACAAAAGATAAGCATTTCAAAATGTTTTGCTTTTCATTTGGGGCACTCATTAAAAGAGGCGTATTGTCTTATCTGGACCCATCTGACCTCGTTCAGTATACAAAGTAGCCATAAATTCCTCGCAATAAAAGCAAACAACGCATAAATTAAATTTTATCTATTGCTAATCAGCTTTATTAATAACTTTTATGACTTCAATTGACAAAAATATACATACGTACGTAGTTATTTACTTTCTAGCGTAAAAGAAGTTAAAAAAATGACACTTAAATTGTAAATAATCACATGTAGAAGATTTCGTTCTAACTGGAAATTCTATTTGACAAATTGATAAGGTTTCATGTGCATTAAATAAAAAATGGTGACGTACAAAAATAGATGAGCGAAATGCCAAATAAAAATTCAAAGTTTTAACTGTGTTCTCGCTGCGTATGTTTATTGAAATGAAATAAAGCAAATATGTATGTACTTTGAAATTAGAATAAATTTACGCTATGAGAAATTAGAAAAAAGAACCCATGCATTGTAAATATTTTGTTTCAATATTCAATAATATGCAAAAGCAACAAAAAATACTAATTTCATTAAACAGTTGGTAATTTTATATTGTAATTGTAAGTGTAATGAACTAATAAAGTACAGTTAATTGTCTTTTGCGTATGATTAGGTAGGTGTGCTCCTTACAATATTGTATTTGCTTAAAATGAGTGATAATACGAGCGAGCGAGCGAAGTTGGGTGCGGTTTCATCGGCACACTTTACAATTCCTTGTCGAACAAGAATTCGCCCAAGGCATGATGATTGTTCATCATCTTCTTCAATGTGCTCAACTTGCCGGCCAAATCGCGTTGTCCGTGTAATTGCTCCTCCAAATAGACACCGGTCAAGTAGTCAACCAAGTGGTAGTAGTTGGTCTTCTTCTCGCATGTATGGATCAGCTTGCGTATGGACTTGGTGACCTTGGTTTCTAAGATTAGAGCATCTTCAAGAGCTGCAGCACCATCAGACCATTCGTGCTTCTCAACAGTCTGCAAATGCAAATAATAAGAATCAATAATTAATAAATGATAAATGAAAAGTGAAGGGAAACTCGTATTTTAAGTATGCTTACGGGAACGTTAATCAAGTCGGTGATTTCACTGGTCAATAAACCACGCATGGACATGTATTCAATCAATTTGGAGCCATGTTCACGTTCCTCCTTGGCAGATTTAAAGAAATGCTCAGCAAAACCTGGACGATTGACGGTGTCGCGCGAAAAGTAAGCGCCCATAGCCAGATAAGTGTAAGAAGCATCAATTTCCATTTGAATTTGCTGGCGCATAGTCCTCATACAATCTCCACCTAAGTCAATCCATTCTGTTGGCATCTCAGGAGCGCCCAAGCTGCCTGAAAAAACAAAGATACAAAGTAAGAGTAAATTCCAACTTAAAAGATAAATATTTTCATAGGGGGAGGGGGTTCATATTATGGTTTATTTACACTGCCTCTTTCCTATTAATTCTCATGGCTTAATATAAAGTCCAACTTTGAATGGAAATTTATTGTTTTTCTCCTGATATCTGTGATAGATGTAGCACATGGCACCAATAAATAGCCTTCAACAACAATCTGTATCGTCAATAGTTGCCTCAAACCCAAATATTGAAGAGCTAGCATTCTACTCTTCCAATCTGTTTACCAAAATTGCACCTATTTCAATATTGGACCCAATTTTTCCATCACAATATTTACTAGTGTACATATATGCATATATACATACATATACCATATAAATATGCGCATTTGAGTGCAGTTGACTTCCGAACTTTCCCCCTTTTCCCCTCGCCCAAATGCAACAAAATTCGACGGTCAAGGCGAGCGGCATGTTTTCAGTGCATACTCTTTCTCTCATGCTTTTGTAATAGCAGCGTACCGTGTGCAAAAATAAGAGAGGAAAAAATGAGCGCACAATAAAGAGAGGCGTTGTTTTCACCAGTTTGTGAGCATAATTAAATTTGATTGTTTTTGTTTGATATACATATTTTCTGTTATTTTGTAATATCATGCAGTTGTAATTCATATCCCTTAAAGAAGTATAAAGAAATCTAAAATATACATTCGTGTAACTGAAAACAACGAAGTATAATGAAATACATATGTATATCACAAACTGCTAGCATATGTAGATTTTTCTGTATGGTGTGATACACAATTGATGTGCAATTGGGAATTTATTGTTGCAATAAAATTGTATTGCTTTCAATTAAGAACAATTGTGTATCAATTACTAACAATATAAAGAAATGATGTACAATGTGTACGTACAATCATATCACTTAGGGTTCTCTATAGGTAATATCGAGTTGTCAGTGATTTCTCATACACAATTTTTATAACTTATTAACGACACTTACATACATATATTAAGGGCCCTTACACAGTCAATCATTTTACGTCAAACAATATATTTAGATAATTAGTGAAAAATATGTGTATGCGTTCCGTATGAATCAAAAAGTTTTAAATTTCATCAATCGGTGTCCATGTGACGAATCGACACATTATCAAAAATACATATACATGATTGAAGTCAAATGATTGACCGTCTAAGGCACGGTTAACGATTCCTAAATAACTCGATAGATTAATGATTGTAAAGATGCAATATAAGAAGACATTTGGAGAAGTGTTTTAATTTTTTAATAAAAAATAAATATAATACTATACAACTAGTATATTCTACTATAAAACTACATATATATTTCTAGAGCTGGAAGCCCTGGCAGCAAGTGCTCCTAAAATTTTCGTATAACATGAATTTATTACTATTTTCTATTTTATAAAATGAAACCAACATAATATATATACTAACTATATAACAAAAAAAACTATCATACATAATATATTATTATCATATATCATATATAAAAAAAATGAAAATGTGCTACAAGGGTTAGTTGCATCTCAATACCTTTTGTTTTTCATTACTCATTCAATTCCACTACACAGAAGAAAACAATGGGAAGGAACTGACTTTTTTTTTGTAACAGGAAATTTATAACTTGGTACTGGAAGAAATACTGAGACTTCATGGTCACGTAATTGCACTTATAACGGTGAGGAGAGAGATTAAGTTATAAACGAAAGTAGAATACGAAAACGAAAACACAAACCGGTTAATTATTTTCAAATATTATATATGCAATTGTGTGTATATTATATAAATTTGCAAATACTCCTAAACAAAATACGGAAGCAAGCAGACACAGAAGACTATGCATAATGGTTCATATCAATGCTTGATTTTAACCTATATTTTGTTAGGAAACAATAAAACAAGTTTTAATTATGCTACAAAGCAGCTGTTTGGTTCCTTCCAAAATTTTAAGAAATTCGTAGACAAAACATAACAAAACACTGCACTTCTCTTGTGGATGTTGAAATGAGACAGCAACAAAGATATAAGTAAGTTTTACTCTCTCTAAAATACCGCTGCACAAATTTTCCCTTTGTAAACCAAAGTAAATGCGTAAATTGTTTTTTAATTTGCGTTTTCCCGAAAAAAATTTTGTGAAAATATACAAATTATCGTCTAGGGTACTTACATTTCATCTGCCCATTGGCGGTATTGGCAACCACGGCCAGGATCAAAAGTCCAACTACGTATTTCATCATTTTCCTTGATTTGAACAAATTTCTTGGAATCACAGAAAATTCACACGTTAGCTTCGTATTTTATTTTATTATTTTATTTGAAGTTACTCTGTGCGCCTTTGCTAAATGCACAAAAGAAAATGAATTAGATTTGCTGCCGTACACAATTAAATAAAAAATCTAATGGAGCGATTCTCTTCTTGTCACTGAAAATTTTTCACGTACTGAATATGGAACAAACGACAAATGAACGATTTCAATTTTTTTCGATCAGTTTATTTAATTTGTCAAAAGCCTTTACACGCACTGGTATAGAAGGACAGCAATTGTGATTTAATTTTATCTGATAGTAGAGTTCGTGACACAATGGTCATAGATACTTAGATTTATGTAGAATTACTATTAATTTTCAAAGAAATTGTTGGTATTCCGACACGGTTTATACACTATTTATTCTTTGCGTTATGAATGCGAACTGCTTTTCCACCACTCGTGTTATACACTTTTAAATGTTGTTCGTTAATCTCTCTCTGCCTGTAGGGATGTGTGTAGCAGAGTGTGGTCTTATCTTTTCAAAATGTCGCGTCGTGCTTATAATGTCCACTTATTTGAGTTGACGATAGTGAAACCAATTGAAATTTTTATACACACGACTCCACGTTTATACGAAGAACTGGGCTCAGTGATTTTTATACAAAGGCTTTGTGTATGGATTTTATTTTGAAGCAAAGTTTCAGAGAGCGTTTACAAATCAAATATGGCGATAATGGCCGTCGAATGCCTATTTCGTCAGCTGATTGTTGTTTTGGTTTCATTTCAAATGTTACTCAGCATATTTTGTATTCTCAAGAAAAACTACAAACGAATAGAGTTGCCAAGTACTTGCAACAATTGGTACGCAATACTTTGTTTCTCTGATTAATTTTTGTTTGTTTATCTATCTAACTACACTGAACTGGGTTCAAATCGCAATTAGTTCAGTTTTAGGTCAAGAAACGTAGTTTGCAGTGCAGTTTAGTTCAAATTTGTTTTTGGACTTTCTCCTTCACGTCGTGTTGCACGGAAATTGTGCGAATTGAAGTGAACTTTTAACGGTTCATGTGACGCCAGTTAACCTTTTGATATTTTCCATGAAATTAGTGTTGATTTTTCAAATTTGGTAGATTATACTAAATTGATATACGTATATATAATAAACGCTCTTGTATAATTTCGAAGGAAATTGCACTTGTCAACATATGCATCAGCGCATGTTTAGTCAAAATCGCTGCTCTGATTATAGATATATAAGAATCAATCAGTTTTAGCATATTATTTGTAGAAATATTTTGCTTTTGTAGTAGTTCTGTAGCAAAATTATTGTTTTAAACAGATTATTTAGTTTTCTTTATTTATAGTATTTCGTTTTCGATCTATATATACTGCTAATTAAATAATTATATATTTATAACTATATAAAACTAATTATGTTAAAAAACCATATCCAGAGGCGGACAATATTATTTACTCAAGCACAAGCTTCGTATATATGTATGATGCTATATCTTTGAAATTAATGATTATGTTATTTACAGCAAATCATGCTCTATTTATTATCTAATTAAAATTAGTAATACTTTAACAAAACTGTTATCTTTTAAGAATATTTTACGCAAATTATACTTTAACTCTATTTTAGTAGAGGACCACAATATTAAACATATATTCAAAATTAGGAATGACGGCAACCCTAAAATCGTATTTATTTGTACCAAAAAATGAGTCACAAAGAAAGAGAACTTTCCGAAGCAGCCATATTGGTTAGGCCATATTGAAATGCATAGCGAGCTGGAGAGTGAGCGAAACAAACGACGGGTGCAAAAACAAAATAAACACTCGTATGGATCGATAGAAACAACGAACACAGCAGCTATAAACAGCAGTTGACAATTTGAGCTAAGTGAAGAAACATAACATTGTGGGAAAGCCTATATAAAATATTTTCCATAAAAAATACCTAGTAATAACTCAATCAAATCATTTCAAGTAAGTATCGTATCGTTATCTATTTGGAAAGTTTGACTAAAACGGACGCTATTAAACAGCAAACATTTTGTGAACTGAAACTAATTTGGAGGAGTCTTTCATACGAGTTGCAAGAATCGAAATTGTAGCTTCGTGTAGCAGGTATAAATAATTGCGAGTAGGACGGACTTGACTGAGAGACAACAGAGTGAAAAATACTTGAAACGCAATTTCACGAAAAACACTTGCGTCAATTACAAAGAAATTCTACAAAAACTATCAATGAAAATTAAAACGAAAATTTCTGTTGTATTTTTTTAGAGCAATTTAAAATTCGTAAAATAAAAAACGACAGAATGAAATACTTCGTCGCAATTGCATTGTTTGCTGCTATTTGCGCGGCTGTGAAGGCTGATGATGAAGTCTGCCACAACAATGTGGTAACTGCATGCTCCTCATCGACTCTCTCGGGTAAGTAATATCAGAGTACGGACTTAGGGTTGTTGGGTTGCAGCACATTTTACATTTGAGAAATACATAGCAAAAAAGTAGTTTAAAGAAATAATTTATGTAATATTCACATTGAAAATTTAATTAAAGTAAATTTTGTATTTAACAAGCTCTCGCTGGAATGTTTTCTTCCGAAAGTAAGAGTACATTTCAATAATTAATTATACATTTATTTTGCTTGCGATTCATTTTTGCTTTTAATTATTGTATTCTAATTTTGTATGCCTGAAAGATCGTTTTTGAAACAACTTTTTCATCATTCTTAGGAGCATCCGTTTGCGACTCTCGTTATGGTGGCATTACACACATCGAACCGGAGGTCCAGGCATACATCAACTCTCAATTGACCAAATCATATGAATACCTTTTGTTGGCAACCAACTTCAACTCTTACCTGAAGAATCGTCCCGGCTTCCAGAAGCTGTACCAAGGCCTCTCTGATCGCTCTTTCGACGACACCATCGACTTGATCAAGCAGATTACACGCCGTGGTGGTAAGGTTGATTTCAACACCAAACATGAGAGCGCCGCTTCCATACCGAAACAGCACTTGAAATTGGAAGTCGATGAACTGCACTCTCTGGCTATGGTTTTGGATAACGAGAAACAATTGGCTAACGGTGCCATTCACGTGCACACTCGTGCCACACACGCCACCGAACGCGACCCCGAAATGGCTCAGTACTTGGAGGAGAAGTTCTTGGAAAACCAAGCCAAGTCTATACGCAAGCTGTCTGGCTACGCCAACGATTTGTCCAAGTTGATGAACCAAGCCGATCCCTCATTGGCTGTCTACTTGTTCGACGAATACTTGCAGAAGCAGTAAGCACGCCACGCTAAGGTGTATCAGAGAGGGGGAGTGGGGTTGTGGCGAGCAGCAGAACTGAAGCTACTTCCAGCATATTAATAAATTTCCGTTTTGAAATACAATTAAAACTCTGTAGAAGTGAAAATATTCGATTGCAAATATAAATTTCAATTTGAACAAACTAAACCGCTTCATTCCCTCTGCACATCAGCCAAGCTAGTTCGCCGACAGCTCATTTATCTTCATAGTATTTAATCGTACATTATAAATTGATCAAATTTATTGTTTTCAAAGAGTTCATCATAAATTCAATTATCTTGTTACAATAAATTCAGTTTAGATCGCATATGTTAGACTTTTCTCTTGTGAATTGTGATACTTCGCTTTATGAAACATTCAATATAATAAATAAACATATGATACATCCAAAAACAACAACAAAGCGGAAATATATTTGTCTTCCTCACTCTTTCAGATTTCTACGCAGTTCTCAGTGAGTTCGCTCGGTCGTTTGACTGATAACGCCGTTTGGCTTCGTTGTGATATATTCAATTCCTATTTTTATACATTTTCTGCTATTGTTGTTTTGGAAATCTCTGCTATTCCACTAGTTTCTCTTCCTGAATCGGGCTTGTATTCAGAGAACTATTATTTGGCATTATGTGAAACTTTGCTAGGTGAGGTCAACGACGTTGATTAAGGTTGTCTTTTTTTTATCTGAGGGGTGAGATTGGAAAGAATCAACTTATCGAACTTTCACTTAAAAGGAGATATTACGTTCATTTGCTTTTAACTTGAGTAATACCCAATGGGATCACAGATTATAACACTTACTGGCGTAACTATGTTTAATCAAGAGTCTTGATTCAAAACTATAAAAACTAAACACCCCGTACAAAGGTGGGAACATTTAAACTTTCGTTCTTTTAGATTTTCGTTTCCAATTTTCCATCTGATTATCTTATGTTTCACTGCAAATTGGTTGGATTACTCACATTGAAACTCCTCTCCTCTAGCCGTCTTCTCGCATTGAAACTCTTCTCCTCTTAACCCATTCTTACATTGAAACCCCTCTCTTACACCCTTCTCACAATGAAACCCGTCGCCTCTTACCACCTTCTCATATTGAAACTTCTCTCCTCATACCATTTTCACATCGAAACTCCTCCTCTTACCCCATTATCACTTTGAACTTCTTCACCACTCACCCTTGTCACATTGAAACTCCTCTCCTCTTATCCCATTCTGACATTGAAACTTCTCTCCCCTTACCTCTTTCTCAAATTGAAACTTCTCTCCCCTTACCACCTTCTCACACCAAAACTCCTCTCCTCTTACCCCCTTGTCAGATTGAAACTCCTCTCCTCTTACCCCATTCTCACATTGAAACTCCTCTCCTCTTATCCCATTCTGACATTGAAACCTCTCCCCATACCCCCTTCTCACATTGAAACTTCTCTCCTCTTACCCCACTCTGACATTGAAACTTCTCTCCTCTTACCCCACTCTGACATTGAAACTTCTCTCCCCTTGCCTCTTTCTCAAATTGAAACTTCTCTCCCCTTACCACCTTCTCACACCAAAACTCCTCTCCTCTTACCCCCTTGTCAGATTGAAACTCCTCTCCTCTTACCCCATTCTCACATTGAAACTCCTCTCCTCTTATCCCATTCTTACATTGAAACTTCTCTCCTCTTATCCCATTCTGACATTGAAACTTCTCTACCCTTACCCCCTTCTCGCAATGATACTTCTCTCCTATTACCACCTTATTCCATTGAAACTTCTCTCTTACTCCCTTCTCACATTGAGAATCCGCTCCTCTTTCCCCGTTTCCGAGGGGACTCAATCGTTCCCTTGCATAATGACTCAACCGAACGTCACGCGCTCTGGCGCTTGAAAGGGCTTCTGAGGTCACTCACATAAAATGTCAAGTCCACGATTATAATACTTGATGTAAAGCCTGCGGGTATCAGAATCAAAGATCAATATCCAATGTGATATATCGCTAATGAAGCTGTGATCTGTGGGTGATGGCGTGACTATGGGAGCTACCAATATGATAGTTTTATATTCGTGTGGAAGTAAACTCAAGTCGTACATTTTCTGTAACAATTCTGGAATTTCATCATCATCATCATCATTGGCCGACAACCATTGTTAATCATTGCCGAGTTATTAGCCTTCGCCAGTCGTCTCTGCTAAGCGCTCAAAGACGCCAGTTGGAAACACCGAGTGCAATGCCAAGTCTTCCTGAACTTGCTTCTTCCACAGTAACTGTGGAAGGACCCCCCTTTTGCGTCGTCCATCCGCTGGCATCGACTCAAATTAAAAATTCTGGACCTTACTGAGGATACCTATGGAACCATTTTATCTTTGATAATTATGTTGCAACTTCAGACTCGGCTTCTTCTATACCGAATACCGACTTCGGAAAAGTGCTCCTGCACGAATAGCTGCCAAAACTCAAGAGAAATCAAGAATATATCCACTTAATTATTTGCAACTTTCTTTATTTTGCATAAATAACAGAATCAATGAAACCCTTCACGTAAATTGATGTTGTATGTACCGCAGGAGCGTCAGCATGATAGCAGTTCAGACCCTTTGACACAATGCCGACCTGCCTTCCATTTTGAACCACGGCAGCTCCACTACTGTCGGCGCATGCATCATGACCGACTGCACAAAAAGCAGAATTAGGCAAATCCTTCCCACACTGGTCCCTTGTAATTACGTACTCATTAAGACTGAATATGGCATAGTTGACCTCCCTTGGATATTTTCCCCAGCCGGACACTTGCAACACAGCATCTCCTGTCAAAGGTTCGGTGCTGATTGCAATAGGAAACACATTCACTCCTGCCATTGGAGTCGCCAAACGCAGTACGGACACATCCATATTGTATGAGATATTGTTAAATTTTGGAGATATGTGGATACTCAACACTTCACTGTAGACACTGTTCTTATCGAATAGTTGTGATGTTCCGCCCACTGCTCTGATTTCCCGTGCTTGTCGTCTGTACAACGGATGAGCTGATGATACCACGAAATAGGAGGAAACCAGTGAACCATCACAAACTAGCTGGGTACCCTTTACCAGAGCTATCAAATGAGGCACTTCGGATATGGAAATGCCAAATGAAGTTGTAAGGTCCAGTAGGAGGAGGCACACCACCAGACGTAGGCGGTGCTTAAACATTTTACTCGGGTGAAACTTAAATTGTGACTAGTTCAGAGTTGCGAACACGTTTGGATTTTGTTTTGTGGCACTTGGCCTCGACTCTGAAGTGCTTACGAGTGTACGAGTCCGAGTATTGTTCCATTTTAGTATATAAATATAATAAACTACATAAATATTGTAAGTGCAAATATTGTTGGTGGAATGAAGTAGTACTTGGGACTCCACACCGACCATGACTGCGTCAACATTCACTTTGTTTAACGCGGGCGGTATTATTAGATGGAATTATATGAAAGTTAAGCCGCATTTCCAGACAACTGTGCAAATGTTTTCAATTATTACTCAGACCATTGACGTAGTTTACTCTTAGTTGGATCAATATTTCTGCAATGCTGAAGCACTCAGGCCTACTAACGTCCATCAGAGGGAAATTCTCAATCCACAATGAATGGGTAAAAAATAGACAGTTTCTCATATTGAATGGGATGCTTCTAATATTACCCCTAGTAATCCATCCTTACTCTACTCTGTTTTCATTACATTTGAACATAGTAATTATTATTAACATTCAATTATAATGGAGTTAAAATTGGTTTTTATAATAAAACGATAAAGGAGTCTGAAGTCAGGTTAGACCGACTTGGAGATAACCTTTACCCTTACAAGCGAGAGAGAGTTAAACCATGATGAAGTACATTACTACTAACTTTTGTTCATATAAGAGTATTATCCTTAAGAACATATCTAGGGTAAATTTCAGTGGAGTACCCTTAGTTGATTATAATGGAGGGAGGCTTTATCTGAAAATCCCCCATTTCTTGTGTATCACTTTCTAGCGTCAATGCACTTTTTCTCATAAAATTTGGTCCAAGAATTTGGCATAAGTCCTAAGTTTAAAATTTGTGTCTATAGAGGGCGTGACTCTCAAAATTTTTTTTTTTTTTAATATAGTTATATATATATTTTATAAAAATATATATATAAACTGCCAACAATATCACCAAAATTTACAATTTTCTCAGGAATACTGATTTACTCGCCGCATCTAAACCAGCCCTCATTCTAAAGCCAGCCGAAAGTCCCTGTCCCTAAGGGAGGTGGGCGTGATCATTGTCCAAATGGGCTTATATAGCAATTTTTTTTTTTTTTTTTTTTTTTTTTTTTTTTTTAATATCCAAATATTTTATTGCAATCTGTTACATTCAATCACATTCAGCAATATTTAATAACTTAAGACTAATTTTTGTATTTACTGTCTTTTATGGACTACACCCAGTGGTGCAGCCATTGCCTATTAGCACAGGAGATCTGTTGTGGATTTTCTCTTCAGTCGGATGAAAGTGAAGGGGTTGGAAGTGAGTTCCGATATCAGTGGATTTGGGTGGACTAGGAGTCTCAGATTGTGCGAAGTAGAGAGCTTTTTTATTTCTTGAGCGACTGTAGGAACTTTGAGGTCACGATGGATTTGGTTGTTTGTGACATAATAGGGCAATATAGCAATTTGGGTCTGTATCTTGGTCCAGGCTATAATGGTTAATGGCAAATTGAGTCCAAAGTGACCACTGAAATTTTAATGGAATTGAAATTACTTTTATATGCAAAATTTTAGCAACATATATATACGAGTACATACAATATGCAACATTATACGTAACACTGGTCCCTAAAAGGGGACTGAGATATTGTGGAGCCATTGTCAAGAAAATTGATTTCATGACTAAAATTTTAATCTGGCTTTTCAGAGTAAAATCAAAATTCGTTCCCTTATAGAAATATCGAAGTCTTCTCTTTCACCCAAGCAGCTATAAAGTCAGAGTCTGGGGTCCACACCCCTTCTAAGCTTGTGGTAAGGTTTCAACCTACTCTAATCACCTTATCGTTGCGAACCGGGGTGAATGCCTGATCACAGTGGTATTGTTGTCAATTGTGAGGCAGACGAACAGGCGAGAACAGGCACAGAACCCTTCCAAAACGTGTAAAACTATTCATCAGGCGGGAAGCTAACAGGGTTTGGTTTGAGAACCAAACCTGCAGGATCACCAGAGAAACCTGGGCTTCGCTTCGCCTAAAAAGAACAGCGTAATTACTCCAACAAGAACGCGACTCTCTCGCCACAACAGTATCAGTCCTAACAGGCCACTGTGTCATTGGAAGATATGCTCAAAGGCTTAACCTCCCCTTCATGATTGCTGCTATAGCAGCGAGTCGTCGGACGAAGAGGAGAACACCCCACACTTAATTAGATAATGCCCTACCCCCGTGGGGCGTGGATTTTGATTCCTTAGGGCACCTTTTCTCGAGGATCTTGCTGAGATATCTTCCATTAATGTAAGCAATATTGCTTGCTTCATCAGGAAATCGCAGAGGTTCCCATTTCATTCCACGTGGTGTGTTTCAGTTTAAAGGATCTACGTGGTATCACATTGGGACAATCCTTGTGGTATCACATTGGGACAATCCTTGGCTTAGATTTAGATTTAATATTTCAGGGAGTACTCAAACCGCGGGCTGTATGGACCTATTGTGTTAACCACATTGATTCACTCTAACCTTAGGCTTTTTATAAATTGGAGCATTTTGGAATTGGGATTGAAGTTTCTAAATTTTGGGAGGCTTTCTGAAGAACTCTCCCAAAAATTATAATCTTTTACTTTTGATCGTTGAAGAGTTTTGTTTCAGAGTTGTGTGCACAGAATCTGCAGTCAGAAATGTCGCGACAGGCCTACCTTCTTAACCTTGGGCAGCAGTGTCCTGGCAGATACCCCACTAGAGTCCTAAGACTTTCGCAATAGACTCATAAGTCTTTCGGGAGTAGACGCATTATGACAGTATTGACGTCAGTTAGGAAGAATGACCCAACTTTGTATCCCTGGACATTTTGTAGGATGGCGTCTTTTACAAAGATTGATTATGTGGAATCAGATCAGATTTTACACTAAAACGGAGTGACTGAGAGATGACTCAATAATTTCACAATCGGTGAAAGAATATAATATATACAGTCAGTATTTTCGAAGTGAGGCTCACATAGACACATACACCCAGGGGCCTATTTCACAATATTCTTTTGTATTTCTTGGTGTTTATTCGGATGAATATTTGATTGGTTCTTAATAGGAACACACTTGGAAGTGATTAATTCGCACAAAGCCCCACTGAAAAAGTCCCTTTTTAAATGTAAATTAATTCCATCATGCTTCAAGAAAGAGCACGTCATTCCACACCATTTGCCAGTTGCACGCTGCACAATGGGGTGCCGCGGAATGGGGCTTATACACACACTACTGAAGACAACAAACTAAATTGCAGAACTTGCAGTGTCGGTCTTCTACTTGCAGATCTTTTTCTGCAGACACCATACTAATGCTGCAGTGATCAATTTTATTGTCAGCACTATATACATAAATACAATTATATATTCCATGATGTTGACATATGGACTGACATAGTTGACCATGGAAGCAAGAATTCGGCTTCGCAAATTGTGGGTTTGTATTTAAATAACAGATTGACCCCTCATAATGGGTCTCTATTCTCTATTTGAGCTTATGTAAATATCAGACTATTTCGTCCCCTTCATAATGCGGCTCATTTCTTCCCTGGAGCTTTTGTTAATATCAGATAACCCCCTCAGGGTCATCATCAGGTCGTCATCTCCGAGAAAATGTTTGCCGAGGAGCCTTACTCTTGTTCGTGCAAGTGCCGGGAGATTAGATGCCCCATAGACTCATCGTCTTCTAGACAAAATCTACATAATTTGGTATCAGCGAGGCACATTCTGTGCAGGTGCTCATTGCACGGAAAGTGACCCGTCAACGCACCGTATCCGCAGTTGATTTCTTCTCTGTGATAGGGCCAATTTAGCCTTTTCTGCGTTGAAACACAGGAACCTCTTCCAGTGCCTCAGACCCTCTACGCTGTTCCAGTACTCATTTTTCCGCTGCGTCGTCCAGTTTTTTAGATCCAGCTTAAGATCGAGCTTATTGAATCCGAACATTAGACATGGTCCTTTTGATATGGTCAGCACCAGGAGTCACTACAAGTTGGTTGCCTGTTGTCGTCAGCAATGTTTACACAATCCCTCGCTAGAGAATTTTGTAGAACGGGTGCACAAAGTGCTCGTAGCTACAATTATGACCGGTCTAAGCCGACATATCAACGGTCTTAGGTGCTGAGCATGTCAAAAATGAAAGAATTAAGTGGAGTCCCCCTGAGACACTTGTCGATAAGGCTGGATTGCCCTGACATTGATTTTTCAGGTTTGTCAAAATAATGATAATTTTTAAAAATCTTTTGATAAGAAAATTGAGCATGTGAAAAATTGTAATAGTAAATTATAAAATAAGTTATAAATACTTATAAAAATTCGCACATACTCGTACGTGTGTGGCAGTAAAATGAATGTTGCCATTGCACACTGCGCAATCTTCTTATCAAGTTCACTGCAATGGAGTACTGTGATTTTATTGTCAATGGCGGCAATAGAGGCAGTAGCCATGCCTCAGTTTACATCAAATGAACGCAAAAAACAATATATATATATATATATATATATATATACATATGTATGAGAACGCCTGATTAGAATGGTAAAGCGTGGAAAGTTCACATATGACGTGGCTGTATGACGTATGCCACAATGCGATAATGCGGCCGGCACTTGAGAAACTATGGGCTGACCGTCCACGCAATTTCCGCATAATGCTGATAAAGAAGATATATAACTTTTGTGATATGTGACTTCTATGAAGGTTGTCGACTTATTCATTGAAATCTACGCGGGAAAAGGAACTGCTGGTAGGTTAGGTTAGGCTAGCTTACATTAGATGGCCGTGACGGCCACAAACCTGAAGAAATGTTTGTCACGGCCACTTGAATCTATGGAACATCATCATAAATTGCTCCATTCATGGCCAATTTCAGCTTAGGGAAGAGACAATAGTCACATGGTAGCACATCAGGTGAATATGGAGGGTTGTGCCGCCCTCTGTGGTCTAGTGGTAAGCATGCTAGACTTACACCCCGAGGGTCGCAGGTTCAAATCCTGCCACGGGCTTGGTCTCCAAAATGCTTCTTTCTATAAAAAAAATCCTTTTCTCATCGAGTCGAAGGCCTGTGTAGTTAGTACTCATTCCCAACACCTTGCACTCATAATTAATTATGGTAGAATAATAATAATAATAATAATAATAATAATAATAATAATGGAGGGTTGTAAATGAGACATATGCATTTTTCAACCAGAAACTCATTAGCTGTGATGATCTTACGAGGCGGTGCATTATCGTGTAACAAAAACATCTCCTTGTTTTATGAGCATTCGACACGATCCAGCATCTCTTATGTACATGTCCAGCTTTTGCTAGAAATAGGGAGCGTTTGCGAGGATCCCACTTCTTAACAAGTATAGATGGTCTATGCCAGTCAGGTGTTAACAACTTTCTTCGCTTTGCAAAAGGCTCAGTGTGGTTCAATCTGGAGGGGGAAGCGTAGCTATGCCTCGCATCCGCGGCTCACAACGGACCCAACTGGTGGTCTAAGTGGCATCACTGGTTGATAAACTTGGTGATGTGGCTGCCCTACCTACCTACCTACCTTTGTGAGCATTCAGGTCATACACGTGCAATCCTTGCCCATAATCATATCAAAATATTATTCTCCGTTGACCTTCTGACCCTCAGCGATGAATTCTTTGTGGATAAAACCCTTCGAATCATTGAAACTAATCAACATTCTCTCGATTCTTGACTTTTGAAAAAGCATTTTTTTGGTTTTCGTCTTGCATTCCATACTCTGACGTTTTGTGTAAGGATCATACCTAAAACACCATGTTTCATCGCCAATTGCAATATTATAAAGTTCAGCACATCGTTTTTCTAGTTTACATCAAAACTTTATATTCGCTCTTTATTCCATGATTACTTTTAAGACACACGACATCAATATACGAACAGATAAACGTACATAAACTTTGAATCTGTCATCCGATTTGCATGAACTTGGGTGCGTTTGAGAGAGGAAACATGTCCCTCTGAAATCAAAAATAATAGAAACATCATTCTTGCTTTGAAATGATACTATTATGATACTATTGGCCTGACATGGTATTTAAAAACATCTCGTTATTTAAAAGGGTATACCGAGTAATTTGAAAATTCACTTTTTCAGATATGATATAATCAAATTATCACAATTCAGTGACCTAGATTCTTAGCCTTTCTATGAATTTTACCACAGTCTGGGGTTTGCTATTCCAAAGTTTATATGGAGGCTTAACAACTCCGCCTAAGTGGTGAAACCTTTGTCTGCCCAGTTCAAGCCATTGGCAGAGAATGTGCTCTGAGTCCTCAATATCAATTCATAGAATCGACAGACATCAGTGTCAGAAACACCCAACTTTTTTAGGTGATACCTCAGGTTGCAGTGGCCTGTAAAGTACCCAGATAAGTTTCGTAAGTCTACCCCGCTTAGCGAAAGTAGCTTATCTGCTATTCCCTTTGCTGGGATTAGCAACTGTTTTGCTTGACTCTGACCTGAGCTATTAAGCCAGTGGCTGTGACTGTGGTAAAATTCATAAAAAGCCTTAATATCTATGGTTAAACGTGAGGCCTTGCACAATAGATCTCGTTTGATCGCAGTGCTTCTTGGCCTCTAAAAAAAATAATCTTAAAGTAAGCAAATTATATTCCAAAAATTATTTTACAGATTTTCAGAAAATTTCGCAAATGTGCTGCATCTGAGGAACAATTTCCTTTCCGTGAGGCTAAAATCAACAGCATTAGAACTGGAAATGCTTTGATGGCTTTTGTTTGACACCAAAGCTTAATATTACGCATACTTAATTCCTTCATTGTATTCACTCAAGGATATGCGAAAGGACTCACTACGCACACATTGCCAAGTTCGTGAACAACGCATAAATGCAATGCATACAAAATAAGGAAAGTGCACACACGAGTACCATAAACAAAAAATTAATACTTCACGCTTTAATAGGGAGCACTGCAGGGGAAATTGGCCCCAGAGTTCAGGATGTGCCCAGAGCTGCAGCTCAAATTGAACGTACGCACGTAAAACCGACGTCAATTTGCCATTTTAGCGGCGATGGCTCGTAATTATTCCACAGCTACAAAGCTCATCAGCCGTCATCAAATCCGTGTAATAAGTGCGTGTGTGATGGTGTAATTGGAATATTATGGAACGGTCATAAACGTTGTACTCGTACACCCATCAGCACACACATATGAGCGTGTATAGAGGAGCAAATGTGTACGGTGATGGGCATCTGTGGCTCGGTAGCATATCCTGCATAATACTCGCCGCAGTAATAACAATTATGAAGGCCCATTGAAATGTTTGAATGACATAAATTAGCAAAGCCCTTCCAGTGTGGTGGCCTCTTTGTCTACGCGTAGGTGGTGGTGGGTGGGTGGTCATTAAATTATAATCCACTTAATATTAATTGCCGTGATTAAAACATGTCCTTTCTCTCACAATACTCCTAAGGTACGACGCTCTGAGGCAGAAGAAAACATATTTTTTATAGACGCTTCATTTGTGTGGAGTGTCCGTGTCCGTGTGCGTGAGTGTACTTCATTTTGCGTATTGCTCGATGGGGTTGCTTTTGTGCAATAATAGAGTTCAGGGTCATAAATGTGGTCATTTGTGTCTATTTGTTACATTCGTACTCGTACTCCAGAGTACGTATGCCAGAGTGTGGGCAGAGCAAGGGTCCGTTGCATTCAGACATGGAGCTCAATGTGGTTTTTGTCAGAGAAAAAAGGATGTAAATGAGTATTGAAATCATATTTTCGGCCCACCCTGTATACACTTGTGCGTTATGAACTATCTGTGCGATAGTAATAAAAGTGCTTCAACTAAATTTATGCATTTTAATAATGTAGGCAATTAAAATTTCGGTTGAAACTACTATAAAACTATTAGAGTGGTGTGCGTGCAGCATATGGTGTTCCGCAAAGGGTTGCTGCCAGGCACACACTGTACGAGAGGTCCTTCCTACATACTCCGCATGAATACACGATACAGACAAATGCACATGTGCTGCTGTGGGAGTTGTTGGGACTTGCATGCAAAATAGCAATTTAATTTTAAATACATATGTTTTATTGCAAAAGCATTTAGAAACATCTGCGCTGAGGACGAGGAGCAAATTCGTGTGATCTTCTCTCCTTAGCACTAGGGAAGTGGCACTTGCTTCCAGAGTTTAGTTGTTGATTGATGAGTGTTGGGTGTAGTATTTATACCAAAAATGCTCCTCGCAATATAGGCAATATTCTAAATGTAGGGTTTAATAAATCTTCAGTTCAAAAGGTGGGTTATGGTCTTAACATTGGTTTATTGATGGGCGTGGAGTTTATACTAAAGAAGGCCATCATCATTTTTGCATATTTGCCATTTTATAAATGTTTAGTTCAAAAGGTACGCTACGGTTTCAATATCAGTTAGGTCCTTGACTACGGTTGGCCTAATTTAATGTTGCCCCAAAAGAAGATGGGCTTTAATATTAGTTTGGTCCTTAATTAAGCTAGGCCCTAATCTTAAATGAAGGTTGATTAGTTTCGTCCTAAATTAAGATTGGTTTGAATATTTGTTAGATTCTTAATTGGGTTTGGTCCTTAATTAAGGTTAATTCTAATATTAGTTTGGCTCTACATTCAGGTTAGTTCTAATAGAACGTTGGTTCTAAATTAAGATTGGTTCTAAATTAAGATTGGTTCTAATATCTATTGGTCCCCAATTAAGATACTAATATTGGTCCTTAATTAAGATAGGCTCTAATATCATGTTGGTCCTTAATTATAGTTCATTCGAATATTAATTTGGTTCTTAATTGAATTTGGCCCTTAATATGGATTGCCACTAACACTAGTTTGGTGCTAAATTCAGGTTAACCCTAATATAACATTGGTCCTTAATTAAGAATAGTTCTAAAATCACTTCGGGCTTAAATTAGGATTGGTTCGAATATTAGTATGGTTTTTAATTGACTTTGGTTCTAATATAAGTTTGGTATTCAATTAAATTTCGTCCTTAATATAATTTTGGTTCTAATATAAGGCCCTTAATTAAGGGATTTCCTATGATGTTGTCCAGATTTTGAAACTCTTTATATGTCAACTCCACAATTTTTTCTGAAGTTCAGAGTGATCCAAACACTCGATTAAGTTACCTGTTTTATCATACCAAGCCACACAGTCTAAGAAGAGACATATATCTGGAATATCTAGAAGTAATATCAGCATTATTTCAAACCTTTGCATGATGTACTCGGAATTCAGATTTTAGCCAAGGAATCCTCTTTGGCAACATTGATCATTTGAGCTAAACGGCTTTCTAGACTAAGAAAATTGCAGTACGTAATCTATAAATAATCCTCATGAAATCGGATCACAAATAAATGCCGGAAGGAGTCACTGTTTCATGCGGTTTGTGAGTTGTGGTTTCGAAGAGACATATAACCCTCATTTCCTTCAAGTAATATGAAGAGTATACCTTAAGCGTGAATTTAGAGATATATCGGGCTATATAAATTTTGTTCGTTTTCGTTTGATTGTTATGACCGATAAGATAAGATTTTAATAATATTCGTATATACTCGGATATATGTGCCTCAGAAGTGATGAAACCATCGCTTTCACGGATTGGTGATGTTACCTGATCCATGGATTGGTGATGTTACCTAATCCATAAGGCGACCATAGCCAACATCGAGAGAGCGAACTGGAGGAAGAATAAAACCTTTCTGGAGGAAGAATAAAACGGCGCAGCGAATTTTTTCTGCTTTTGTCATGCTTTTGCTAGCATGAGGAGGCGCATATTAGGTTCAGATGTATTGGAAATGGACAATGTACATTCCTTATCTCTGGACAGGGCTTCTGAGATTCATAGAAGAGTCAAAGTAGTTTGAATGGGTGCCACTTTCATATCACAATCCTCTATCACCCCCTTCCTTCAAATATTTTCAGGTTTACACTACACTGTGCCTTAGTGCTTGGAGACCTCCTTCTTCGGTGGTTCTCCGGCCTACCCCACTTCTTTTTGTCTATATTTTGTACCACAGAAAAAGGTCGTTAGCTGCCAGGACCTTCAGCTCCGTTGATTTTTATATTAGGTATGAAATTGACTTCTCAACTGTTCAAGGTATTTAATTTAAACTGAATTATCCTTGAAAGGAGGCATGGCAATTGATGTAATAAGATTAACATTAAGGTAAGAGATACAATTAGTATAAAGTTAATTACTTATTTTGTGGCTAAGTATTATGCAGGGATCGTTTAACGATCGTCTGAATTTTAGACTTGGCTGGGGACTTATTTGCCTTTCCGTCTGATCCAGATTATTTAACGGATGAAGACAGGTTACTGCGCCCGGCCTTGGATAAGAAATCGATTCCAAACGAACATAAAAGGGTAAAGACAACTTATGTAAGTCCGTACTCCTTGGTAAAGATGGAGTATACTCGTACATCGTCTTTGCTGGGATGATGATTTGCACTGCCAATAAATACTTGGTTAGAATACGAGTACTTCATTAATTTAAATCTGGGTTTTGTAAGAGGGAGTGCTGCATATATGGCCATAATGTCATGAGTTAGATAGTCTGAGTCCAGAGATTTGAGACTTGTTAATAGAATTTCTTCTCAAAATAGCAATTTCATTATAAAATAAGTTTAGTTTAAAATTACTGAATACGTTCTTCAGGTGACTTTACTTACCGTTAATACTCTATATATATAACTAAATCCGTGGACTATGAAAATTGGAATGGACGAAAGATTCAGTGAAATAGACTATGAAAAATATGAAAAACTGCTACGTAGAATTCCGAGAGATGGACCAAAACATGTTCTATTATTATTAAAGGCCAAGAAGCTCTGCTTCCACACGAGATACGAGTATATTGTGCAAAAAACGTGTTATAATTGTGTTCCATCTAAAATGTGAGATATTCCTTTCTTGCCAATATATTATTGGATGCCAGAACATGAATAAACATCCACTTTGCAACCAACCAAATGAACATTTGTGTTTTCAGTTGAAACATTCCCCACAACATTTGCATTTGCATAAACACATAATTAAATAAGTTCACTGAATGGGCCGCAGAGGAATAGCAATTGATATTTGACAGCACTTCAAAAGCAAGGTTCACAAAATTGACTTCAATAAAATCAGCACAAGTAATCAATATGTGCAATATTCAAATATCAGACGATATGTTCATTGAAATCAATGCCAATAACGAGCAAAAGGAGAGCAAACATGCCGTAATGACGAGTGGTTTATTGCGACAACTGTGCACAAACTGGGAGGAGGAGGTATAAATACATATATACATACATACAAACACACATGCACACACATACATAGATACAACACACACGCACACACATACTAATTGAAATCCAAATGCATTTATGCATAAATATTTTGATGCGATTAGCAGATTACCAGGGCAATACCACCGTAAGCCGAATACGGCAAAATAATTTTAATGGATTTTCTTTTTTTGGCAAACAGAGAAACAGATAAACGCTGATAAGATTAGAGTTGCAAAAAGAAACGAAGAAACAAATTGCCAAATTGTATTTGCCAAAAATACATTTGGCCAATAAAGTTCGCAAATTCAAAACAGAACAATTTGCAACAAGCAAAAGGAAAATTTTCAAAAAGTTTCGATTCCCCCTCAAAAGTGAAATGTAAAATCCCAAATACTCGAATGGAAAATTCAAGTAGGGTGATTTGGCGAACTGGCTCGAGGGAAGGGGGAAATTCCAAACTGCACTCAGCAAGGAAGTTGTATATAAACGTGCCTATATATATTAATATACATATTTAATTGCTAAGGGTGCGGCATGCAAAAATCGGACTCGCATTTTTTGCAAAAAGGGCTGCAAAACGTAAACACTTGATTTAAAATCTAAGCCGCTTTTCAAGGTCAGTGGGTAAACAAGTTGGCCACGGCTGCAGTAAATTGCTGGGGTGAATCATTCTCATATAAGAATATACATTTTTTTCAGAGGGTATATCAGCGCCTTCATTTGTATTTCATTTGTAGGAATGAATTAAAATATTGTGAAACTGACGACATTTGATTGCGGGTTCTAGTCACATTTTGTGAACGTGGTCATTGCTGGCGCTGTTGAAGAATGCGTAGACGCACCCCAAGGGACGCAAGAGAGCTTTTTTGTATTATAGATTTTAAATTTTACCTTAATTGCAAAACTGCACCATCAAAAGGCTTACTAGTTGAACCAAATATTTCAAGGGACTCGAACACCTTTCATACGAGAAATATGCATTGCAACTATGGAGGCTTCATGTAAAATAACCAAGTCTCCATTCTAGTGGGAAATGATACTCAACCTGCGGCCAATCAAGTTGGCTAAGGAAAGCATAGCAGCGAAGTTTGCGGGGAGATTGGCCGCAACAGGCGAACTTATTCTTAGAACCTTCGAACATAGCTCAATAGGTAGGAGAAGCGTAGCTAATACGGAGTAAATGGCTTCGTGTTTTAATTGAGAGCGAAGGTTCCGGACTATAATCGTAGAATGGGGTAGCGTATAGGCTGAGAATACAGAGAATGACTCTTGTTGTGCGCACACTTACACACGCGCTAAACTGTAGTAGTGTGGCTGATTTTCTTCAGAACCAATGATATACGAGTACAAACCTATCCATATCATTCTCTCATGAATACTGCAGAAGCTGCGGGGTTGAGGAAGAAGAGAAAACTGTGGAACATCTCTTCTGTAGTTGCCCCGCTCTGGCTTGAAGCAGAACGGGCTCTTTAGGCAAATATGCTTTTAGCTCTCTTACAGAGGAGTCTAGCGCGAAGGTCAAAGAAATCCTGTGCTTTATCAGGGCCTCGAAATGGTTCGACGAGTGAATCGGAGATGCGTTGTTGCGCGGTGGTATCACAATGGACCTATGGTGGTTTGAATGAGCTGATCCTTAGACCGGTTGCCAGGTTAACCTAACCTAACCTATCCATATAGCCAACTAATATAAACAAAGACCGTTTTTTTTACGTTTTTTTACGTTTAAGTTCAAGTGTCGCTTCTCTGTGTTCTGTGGTATAAATATGAAACCTAACCAAGGGACGTTTAACATCTACACAGACGGCTGAAAAGTGGCGGACGGATTAGGAGCTGGAATCTACTGTGCAAAGCTAGGCAACAGGCAACCAAAGAATCAGCCTGATCACTGCAGTATTTTCCAGTATTTTCTGTGGGGAAAGCAGATGGCCTATACAAAATAGAAAGGTAAACATCTTCGTAGATACCCAGGCAGTAATAAAGACAATTACCTCATTCCATATTACTTCTAAATATGTTCTGAAGAGAAGCGAAGTCATAGAAAGGCTAGTCGCGAAGAGACGGTTCCATATGTGTTGGGTACCGGGCCCCAGAGGCATTAAAGGAAGCGATATAGTACACATGAGATTGCCAAAAGCGCTGTTCATCTAGAAATTGAACAAGAAAACGGCATGCAGAAATCTCAAAAAAATCTATACCATGAAGTTGAGGAAGATATCAAACGACAGGTAACAGCCAGGTGGAATACCTGAAACACCTTCAGAACTGCGAAAGTCCTGTACTAGTTCCTCATTCCTCAGATTCAAGTTCCTCTTTCTCAGATTAAAGTTAATTATTCCTCTGATTAGAATTCCTCCTTCCTCAGGTTCAAGTTTCTCATTCCTCAGGTCCAAGTTGCTCATTCCTCAGGTTCAAGTTTTTCATTTCTCAGATTCAAGCTTCGTATTCTTTAGGTTCAAGTTACTCATTCTTTAGATACAAGTTTCTAATTCCTCAGGTTCAACTTGCTCATTCCACAGGTTCAAGTTCTTAATTTTTCAGATTCAAGTTCCTCATTCCTCTGGTTCAAGTTGTTCATTCCTCAGATTCAACTTCTTCATTCTTCAGATCCAAGTTACTCATTCTTTAGATTCAAGTTTCTCATTCCTCATGTTCAAGTTGCTCATTCCACAGGTTCAAGTTCTTCATTTTTCAGATTCAAGCTTCTCATTCTTTAGGTTCAAGTTCACCATTCCACTGATTCGAGTTTCTCATTCCTCAGGTTCAAGTTCTGCATTTCTCAGATTAGAGTTCAGCCTTCCGCAAGTTCAAGTTCTTTATTCCTCAGGGTCTAGCTCCTCATTCCTCAGGTTTAAGCTTCTCATTCCTCAGATTCAAGCTTCTCATTCCTCAGATTCAAGTTTCTCATTCCTCAAGTTCAAGTTCTTCATTCCTCAGATTCAAACTTCTCATTCCTCAGGTTCAACTTCCTCATTCCTCAGGTTTAAGCTTCTCATTCCTCAGATTCAAGCTTCTCATTCCTCAGATTCAAGTTTCTCATTCCTCAAGTTCAAGTTCTTCATTCCTCAGATTCAAACTTCTCATTCCTCAGGTTCAACTTCCTCATTCTTCAGACTCAAGTTCCTCATTCCTCTGATTCGAGTTCCTCATTCTTCACGTTCAAGTTCTTCATTCATAACGTTCAGGTTCCTCATGGGTATATATTTATATATATAAATCTGCTTATAAAATGTAAGCAATTAAATTTTATTATATAAAGGCAGCAAATATGGTCCATATGGTCAACATTGACTCTCCCACCCATTATACAAGTATGCCTCCTTCTGTGGTTTTTTAAATAATTATTCTAGAGTGTATCCTATTCGTATATCATAAATGAACGCATCTCTCTCTATTTTTACTAATTTCTAACGTATCCTACTAATACTGACTCTAAAAACATCCCTTCTCCTTACGGGCAATATAAAAACTTCGAAATTTGAAAATTTTGCAAATTGTAACTTTCGCTACAATGCCACTGCGCCCTTCCCACTCTCCCCTCTTTGAACAAATTGCAATCAAAATTCAGCACAACGCATGCACCAGCAGACGTGGTCATTTTGGTCAGGCGGCTAGAGTAACAACGGTAATTTGCTAACGCATTTCGCAACGAGCAAATATCCTTTCGCAGGAGCACACACGGGCATAACTGTACCCACTCATGATGCGGCTCCTGCTCCTGCTCCTGTTCGTGCTGAGTGTATGCAAAATTTATTTGTTGCTTTTTACAGTTTGATTTGTTGTCTAGCGGTCGCAGGCGCACATCCGTGCAGCCTGGTGCCCGGCCCTGCTCCCTGGCCACGACGCTGATGACACATGCACAAACAGAAAATTACGGCCGGAAGTCGCTCTGATAAAATTATGCGTGTGGGCTCAAAGGGGGTGGCGTGCAGATATGCGTATGCAAATGTTTACGCAGCATACGCATTTGAGCGTAGTATACAGGGGTAAACAATTTCTGTGCTGTCTGTACTGTGTGTATATGTGTGTGTGAGTGTGTATATTGGGTGTATGAGTGTGCTTGTGTGTGTGTATGAGTGTGATTGTACTTGTATCATTATTTATATGCCAGAAACTTTGAATGCAGAAAATTTGCGGTGCGGGTTTGGAGTGAAATTTAATATTTATAGCAATTTAAATAAACTTAAGTGAAATATCGCTTGAGTAAACGGAATGTATGACTCATAATTTGCAAATTTTGTTCTTGTATTATTACTCGTACAAGCAAATAAAGTACCCTGCAAAATCTCCCCATCCTCCATGCCATCATGAAGAGAGCCCCTGGAATAGTTGCAGTAAATTAAAATCTAATAAATCATAATTTGTATTACGAGTATTTGTCTGCGAAACTTTGCAGCACAACTTTATTGAAAATTCATTAGTATCTGTCGGTCTTGCTGCAGTTGTTGTCGTTGTTGCTATTGCTACTGCTGCTACTTCGGCTGCTCCTGCTATTATCCTTTTTGCAATAATATTGAAGTGCAGTGAAAGTTTTGCGAGCACTTTCCTTTTGTGAATTTTGCAAGGGTCAGCAAAGGAAAACTTTAATTAAAATTAAAGAAGAGTTTGCGTTTTGTTACTCGACTCTCGCAGATGTGAATGATTGTGTGTGTATGTGCGTCTAAACTTGTGCTGCAGGAACTTTTGATGTACTTGCACAGAGTGCAGCAGCCTGCTAGACAGGCCAAGAGCCAGGCAAACACACAGCGATTGCTTTTATATGCAATCACTCGCAGTCCATTTGAATATTGAATTATTAGTTTGTGGCGTTGTACTCACAATTCCACGAAAATACTTTATACATTTTTAATCTTTTTTCCATCTCTGCTGCTTATCAATCAATTATTCAACTTAGCAGTTCGAAGCATTATGCAACACTTCACAAGCTTAGAATTGTTCCATAATTATATTCCGTTCGTTATCGCTCCAATGTAGAATTGCTTAATCAAGCGCGTAATCTGAAGTGTCGACGCTTTAATACACAAATGCAGGAAAGGTATAACAAAGTAGGCGAGTCTGCTGATCTGCATTAGTACACAAATGAAATCTTATCAATCGATTGGGAAACTTATCAATCAAGGCCCTAGCATTTTCTGCCTTCACTCAGTCTATAAAAGAATGCAAGGCAACAGAAATATCAAAGCGAACTTAGGTCTAGCAATATAACTCTTGGCCTCTTATACCTTAAATGTGGGCAATCAAACTTTGAACAAGCAAAAATGGAATGAACTCACGATCAGTTAAAACTATGGTGGATGGTGTGGCTATCTCAGGATCAAGAAACTTTAAGATACCTTGTGCAGACTACTGACAATGCTACAATAAACTTGTGTATAAACAGTCAGACTGCAATTAAGGAATAGTCTCATGGTGTTCATCTTCCAAAAATATTATCCATTTACCCTAGATAAACTGTCCGTTAACAAGAGGCTATACAATTACTGGATACCAGGACACCAGGTCTCCCTCTAAGCCCTATGAGACAGCAGACAAGTTTGCCAAAAGCGAAATTCATTACGTCAGATCAGCTGAAACTCAGAGGGTCAGAGCAGCTGTGTACTGTTGTGATGCCGTTACAGTTTACAGAAGTTTAGAGGCTAGAAAGATTGTTAAGAAAGGCAGTAGGGAGGTGGAACAACATAACTAACTGCAGAGCTGCAAAGTTTATGTGCAAGCCATATAAAAAGCAGTATAACACATCTACACTGACACTTTCACAGAACGATTGCAGATTGATGATAGATATACTGACACGCCACTCAATAAATATAAGAAAGAAAAAGAGCAGACTCACAAGCAATGATGGGTGTAGAAAATGCAAGGAAACCTTAAAGCATCTGCTGTGTTTCTGTCTAATTACTTGCGAGAGCACGCGTAAAAAACTTGTGCGTTCGCTGCTTTTCATGGACTAAAACAGGTTTCAACCCTGGGAATGGTTCCATCTAGAATCCCTCCCTATTCAACCCCTCCCTATTCAACGTCTCCCTATCTAACCCCTCCCTATTCAACCCCTCCCTATTCAACGGCTTCCCATTCAATGATTTATCCTAAATGGACGCTCATCTGGTATGGATATCTATGCGTGGCGTATTCCGTCAACTAATTTGTCATGTACAGAGTGAAAACCGTACGCGTTGATGTTTGCATGTCAACTGTTTTATTGAAAGTCAAAGTATAAAAATGAGAGGTACAATAGATATGATACTTATATAGAGATGAGAGTGTACAATAGAGATGATACTTATATAGAGATGAGAGTATGAGTAAGGATACAATAGAGTTAGAGGTTGCATATGTTAAGAATATCTAACACTAACCTAACCTATACAGAATCTACTAATTTGCAGAGTTAAAGCTTGAGCTCTGAGAGGTGGGTATTGTTTTATATACATTTATATTATATATATATATATCAATATAATTCAACTCTACTTATAATATTGTCTCATACTCAATATAGTCACTCTATAATTAGCTGTTGTTTGGTTCACTTTATGATATCCTGGTGAATGTATCCACAACAACATGGCGATGTATTCAACAGAAGAAGAAAATCGAACAGACATACTCAACTCTCCTAAACGGAACTCATTAACATATAACCCCACTCTCCTAAAGGAATCATCTAACTATAAAAATCCGTCAGACAAATCCCACCCTCCTAAGAGGAACGTAACTATCATTTAAGGACGAAGCAAGATTTCTGTGACTACGCCCATAGATATAACGTGGGCGAGTTAAACAATGACAACATTGGCGATGTAGAAACTAATGCTCCAAACATTACGCTCCTTAGTAAATCTTTGTTCACATGAATTATTCTTGAAAGGAGGCGTGGCAGTTACGATACCCATTACCATACGATACCCATTACCATAAAATTCAACACATGTTTTGTAGCTAAGTTTCTGATATGGATGAGTTCCTTTAACGATTTGTCTGAATTGTAGGCTTGGCTGTGGACTTATGTTGCCTTTTCGTCAGATCTAGATTATTTAATGGACAAAGTCAGAATTCCGGGCCCCTCCCTGTTAGGAAATGGTTCCAAACGAACACAGAGGGTTAAGATAAACTGTATAAGTTTGTACTCCTTTTTTCCTTTATTGGGACGGAGTTGGAAATCTTCAACAAGACACTGGCCGAATTGCGACAGTGGTGTGGGATTCCTAACCACTAAAATACCTCCTCCACCATAGCCTTGCTCTACCAATAATACAATACGAGTAGTAAGAAGGAATATATTATATATTGGAGGGTAGCAGGTTCAAATCCTTTCTCGGGCTTGGTCTCCAAAATGCCTCTGTAGAACTCATTCCCCCAACAACTAGCACTAATGATATATTATGGTGTAAGGTATAATAATAATAATATTATATATTGTATATTATATGCTAAGGATGATACTAGATTATATAGGATGATACTAGATTTCAACAGAAAAAACATGATAACGTTTTCTGAGGACATTACTCAGGGCTGGAATTTGTATGATATGAACTATGAACAGAATTCCTAAAGGAGTCTTGCCTTGCTTTCGTTCTAACCGTGCTATACTCGCTGCCCAGTTGCTTCCATAGCTCAGTAGTAATCTAAGACTGTTAGTATCTGAAAGGACTTCCTGGAGTGATGGTGTCTGAAAATCTGCTACTCTCGAAATTTACTACTCTCAATCAAATTGTATAAGCATTGATATCAAGAAGCATAAAGTTCTCTAAGATCCGCTGACTGCCCTAAATATTTAAGCTAGAAAATAAAGTTTGTCAGCGTTCAAATTACTATGTGGGCTCTACCTACCACCATATGTAGATATATGTAATGTAATATATATAATATATAGTGTAATCTTATATGTAGAAACAATTATCACCTCAAAATAAACAAGGCCAGATAATGAGCGTTTATATATAGAATAATTGGGCAAACACGTATCAAATGTTGTGGTCAATAATTTCCACATACTGAATGATGATTATTTAGTATTTTAGTATGGAACCAAAAATTTCCATGGAGAGTATTGTTGACATTTTACTTTTATAATCTAAGAAAAAATATTGTTTTTTTTTCAGCATATCTTAAAAATGTGTTTCCTGATACAGAACATATTTATTGGCTCAAATGTTTGCACGTATCAAGCAATGATTTTACTTAAAGCACAAATTTTGGTTGACATTCTTTCACATTTTCGAGCATGAAGTGGAACTCTACGAAACACAGTGAAGTGGAGTAGGCCGAAGAACCGCCGTAGAAGGAGGTCTCCAAGCTCTCAAGCATTGATCCTTATTTTACTCAAAATACAGTGCTAGAAACAATCAATAGCAGTGCACACAGGCATAGCGTTCTAGGAATATAAAATCCTGGCGAAATTTGCTCTGTAAGCTGATGCCTATTTGAGAGAGTATTCAGTCATGAAACATATTGGCACAACTTTTTGTCTCGTTTTTTATACAAAATAGATATGTACTTGTAGATATATGCATTTTTAGGAACCAATGAAGTACAATGAAGTCATGTTAGACCGATTATACGACACAATGAACACCCTAAGCTAATCTACGAGCAATACCCTAAAAACTACAAGTAGCTCTATTGACATTAGGTGGTCGAAGGTTGACAACTTTGGCGATATGGAACTTACAAAATGCTAAATATTATACTCCTTAGTAACTATTTGTTCATAAACAAGAACCTTACATGAATGGAGGCATGGTAATTAGTGTATTACGAACACAATTAGCACAGAGTTTTATACATTTTACATATATTCGTACATACATATTGTGGATAATATTATGTTGGTAGGTAGGTAGGTTTAAGTGGCCGTCAACGGCACGAACGCGCGGGCAGACGACAAACTTAGGCAATACATAGGCCCATTGTGATGCCACAAGATATATTATGTAAGTGGTTAATATATATCTGAATGGAGGCATGGTTGAGGGTTTAAATTTCCTTTGTCATTTACTTATGTTCCTTTATTTTGCAATTCCGATTATTTTAAGAACTTTGTGGAGATGATGGCACAACTACCAAATGCTGACCATAACTGGTTTAAAGGTCTCAAACTATATATATATATATATATATATATATATATATAAATGAATACTGGGCGTGACAGTATATAGTTCACCCGCATTTAGCATAAAGTACTTGATTATTACCTTATAATTGGTTCATTACTGTTATATAATTTATTTAATCCATAATGGAGTGAGCCTGTGATCAGTTTATTGGCGGTAGTGACTGTTGCTTACGAGAGTGGGTCAATTAATCCTTGCAAATTGAAATAAGGTGCACTATATTTGTCAAAAAACGTTTCTTTTCAACATAGTCTCCTATTAGGTACACTCCATCCAACGTTTCTCCAATTTGTGGATGCCCTCCAAAGAATACAATTTCTCGCGGCCCTCAAAATACGCGTTTGTTTCATCCATAATCTCTGCATTCGACCCAAATCTCTTACCGCAGAATCATTCCTGTATATTTGGAAACAGGAAATAGTCGCAGGGGGCTAGATAGATAGATATATTTAAGGGTGTTATACACTGCGATCTGAAAGATCTATTGTGCTGCCCCTATTTATTTGAAAGATGAGGATAGTCTCATCTATAAATCTTCTGTCAGGTTAATTTTCGACAGGAGTTCATATATTTTGGAGGAATCAAGATGAGGGATCTTGCTCATATCGCAGGGGGCTAAATCTGCTGGTTGTTTGCTGGTTGAGAGCGTAATTCGTATCCTACAATTTTGCCATTGCAACTGCTGACCTATGTCTAGGTGAGCTGTTCTGGTGGAAGAGAACTTTTTCCTCGCCAAATACGTTCGTTTTTGCTTCAAATCTCGAATCTATCCAATAGCTCTGCACAATCTGTGCCGATGATCGTTTTACTCTTTTCAAGGTAATTGATACGAATGACACCACGCGCTTCCCAAGAAACTGTCGTCATGACCTTCTGGGCCAACAGACCCACCTAGCCCTTCTTTGGCTTCCATTCACCAGGAGAAGTCCACTATCTCGACTGTTCCCTGGTCTCTGGTGTATTGTAATAAATCCATGTTTCTTCCACGGTTTCAAAACGGCTCAAAGACTCATTCGGATTGCGATTGAACATCGTCAAACACTCGTTTGAAGTTGTCAAACGATTGCGCTTATTGGCAATTGTGAGCACATTGGGCCCCCTTCTTGCGGATAGCTTTATGATATCCAAATATTTATCCAAAATTTAAATCACTGATCCATAAGATAACCCTGTAGCTTCTGCAAGTTCACGCACCTTCACTCGTCGATCGTCCAAGGTCATACCGTGATTTTTATCGAACATTTCTGGTGTGGTGATCTCAATTGGGCGAGGTGGCAACGTCATCTGTTGGAATTTTCAGGCACTTACTAACCTGCACTCGTAGTTGCGAGGTGGGCTCTTATTGTTGGTCAATTTTATTCACATAGCAGTGGGATTCTTTACTAAGCTTTACACATTGCTTAATGCAAGTTTCATGAACATCATTCAATTTAGTGGGGACCACAGATGACGATACAAAATGAATGTACATTCAAACCTGCCACACCTCCTTTAGGGCCTTCAAAGCACACATCAATTGTATAACTTAATATTTAATTGTGTTATTTATTTGTTATAACTTACATTATAATGAATTATGTCTACAGGGATTTGCCAGCATGAATAGCTACGGGTTTCGACTCAGAGAGAAACAGATTTAGAAAGACTCAATTCGACACCATGCTCTGGACTGGATTCGAATCTATGACTACGAGATTATTAGAATACAAGACTATCAGAATACTAGACTACGAGGCTAGCATGGCTTACCACTAGACCACGGAGGCCGACACACACAGCTTTATACACCATTGAACTCTTCTGAGGGTATGGGATATAAAAAAGCACACACACACAGTTAAAACAGGGGGTTGGACTGGAAAACTACCTCCATGCATCTACCATTTAATAAGATTACGCAGGACACATATGAACTAACAAAATTCAAGTAGAAAACTATCTCCAAGCATGTAGAAAACACTTCATAGGACTACACAGGACACAAATGAACTCACAAAATTCAAGTAGATTGCATGTGTAATGTGCAATGTGTAATACGTGTATCAATTTGAAATTTGATAAATGTTTGCAAAACTTGCTACTAATTGAAAGTAATTGAGAGAGGAAAACAGAGAGGACTGATGGAGTCCTTCAACAAATATCAATTACTAACCACTCATAAAACTAATCATAGGAAAACTTTCAGAGGAAACTTTCACAATGCTGATGAATTGAAAACAATCTGTTTTGTGTGGACGTAAGTTAGTGGAAGTCATACAAAAGTTTTGAGACACACACTCCTTTTTTCTGCCAGTATCAATTCCTGTCTCTTTATATATCTACCTTTCTACCTTTCACTCCCTGTCTCTCCCTGTGGGTGCCACTATATCACCCTCTCTCTGCTTATTACCCTCCCTCTCCTCTGTCATGGAAACATTTTGAGACATATACACCTTCTTTCTCCTAACAACGTTCCCTGTCTCTTTATATATCTACCTATCGCTCCCTATTTCTCCCCTATCTCTCCATTTATTCGCTTCTCTTTGCTTATTACCCTCTCTCTCCTCTGTCATAGCAATCAAAGCGCAAATTACTCCTTCTAAATATGACATAAATGGTTGCTGAGCTACAACCGCGAACACTGGCGAATGAAACTGAAATGGTATGTCAAAATCCTGCTTAATGTCCTGTTAGTTAAACATAAGGACACACCGAAGTACGTGCACCGGCACGTTTTGGCTAATAAAGCGCATACGAAAATGTTGCTAATTGCAATTGGCGATCCACGTTTGAAGTCATTACGGCCAGCCAGAAAGCCAGCCTAGCTGTCTGGGTGGTTAATTGTTAATGCCACATAACAATAAATGCCAGTCCCAGCCAGAACTGAACTGAAATTATCCAACGTTGAAATTAATTTTTATGAATTTGGCCTTTTACGAGTATTTTTTCCCTTTTCGTGTTTTTTCTTTCTCTCTTTCCGTGTTTGGCGCTTTGTTTTGTTTTAATTTACATCAAAGCGAACTGCACATTTTAATCAACATCTTTGGCGACACTTTGTTAGCAACCGTGTTGCATGTGCTGGAGTAAGGTTGCATGGGTCTCTGGATGGAAACGATTCTGCCAACCGGAAGCGTAATAAAAACTGATTTTAATGATGACCGCAAAAGTGAGTGAGAGTGGGAGTGGGTGTGGGTGGGTCTTATGAGCACACACCACACCCAGTTACAACGGCCACCAAATCCACGCATTTTCGCAGGGTCTTACGAGTAGCATAGCTGTGTATTTATGAGTGAGTGTGCGTGTATTTCCACAAACCTTGACTCCGTTGGCTTTTCTGTCTTTTATATCCTTTTAGTCGTTAATTTTTATGTTTATGGCAGAAGAAAATTTGCGCTCGACAACACACGTCGACTGAAGTTTTAATTCTCATGTGGTACAACCGCAAATTACTCTTCCAGTTCTCGCTTGAAAATTGGCAGAACTGCAAATGACAATTATACGCCCTGAAAGTCATTATCGAAGGGGAAAATTAATTAGTCTGCTGGTATGCAAGTATTCTTGGGATTGGCGAATTTGCGTTGGTTTTCGCCAGCAGGTAAGACGTCAATCAATTTCAGTCTACGGAATTTCAATATTGAAACTAGCGGAAAAACATCACTCACTCTAAAGAAAGGATGTTAAACGAGTATTTTCATTGCGAGGAATTGCGATTCAGTCGATTCAAACAGGAGTAAAGTTTCAATATACAATTAAAGATGAGCAATTTTTCAATATAACACTCGCTGGCTTTGGACAAAATTGTTGCTTTTCTGGTAAATGGATTGTTTAAATGCGGTAACTGAACTGTTTAATAGTCGCCAACTTTGGGAAATAGTTCACGAATTATTCGATTTGAACCTTCGATTTTTAGTTCTTCCTTAAAAAACTATATTAAAATAGCAATAGATGCAATCAGGTTTTGCTTACAGAATTTTCTTTAGATTGTACCAGGGTGGCAAGCAGGCGTCAACCCGGAAAAAACAGACTTACTGTAGGAGGTACAAGATCCAGCCTTGGAAACTACCAATGCTAAACAACAGTAGACTAACTCTAAAGGCCATACCAAATCCTTAGGGGTAATATTGGATAGTAAGCTTTCGTGGCAGCTCAATGTAGAGCAAATGGCAAAGAAGGTTACAAATGCTCTAAACGCTTGCAAAAATATGCTTGGATCCACTTAGGCCTATCTCCCTTTCTTATGTATTAGTTCTATACATTCATAGCTAGACCAATATTGCAATATGGTATTCTGTTGTGGTGGACTGCTGTTAGTATGAAAACCTACTCCAAACCTATGGAAAGAGTCCAAAGAGTTGCGGCACTGTTTGTGAAGCCTTAAGAACTACACCAACGGCAGCCCACAATACAATACTCAAAATATGCCCCATAGGTCGTTGTCTTACGGTCAACAAAGAGTATGTAACACCTATTCTCAGCTTTCTAAAGAGGATAAAAGTAATTTCATGGAAGCTCAATGTAGAGGAAAGTGTAAAGAAGGATACAAATGCTCTATACGCTTGCAAAAGGATGCTTGGATGCACTTGGATTCCATCAAATTCTGATACTTTGGTGTTCTACAGCCATACAATCAATAGTGTTGTAAGGTATTCTGGTGTGGTTGACTGCGGCAAACAGATGGAAAGAGTCCAAAGACTTGCGCCACTGTGGGTGACTGGAGCCGTAAGAACTATGCCAACAGCAGCCCTCAACACAATACTAAATCTACCCCCCCATTGACCTCTCTGCGGAAAGCCTTGGAGCAATATCTGCGGGAAGCTTGTTGGGCAATGTAAGGCAGCAATGGATATGCAATCGGAGGCTGTGCATCTACTGGGTGCCAGGGCACAAAAACATAGAAGTAAACGAGACCGCGGATGCTAAAAGCCGTATCACACTACCGAATGAGCAAGTAAGCAACGTACTGATGAATGAAGGAATGAATGAATGAAATAAAAAAGGAAAATGTACCTCGACCAATTTGGTCTATTGTACTCCTCCTGCATGTACCTATTGAAGGTATTCTATTAGTTCAACAGATCTAAGGAAGCTTAGCACTGAGTTGGGGTTCATTGCTCTAATGTCTCTATTTCTTTCTACTGCGAGCTAGGTGCTCTGGTGTTTCTTCTACCTCCGTGCAGAACCTACACGTGCTTACTGGTGAAACTCTCAATTTCATGAGGTGGCTTCTTAAACGGCAGTGGCCTGTGAGGTGACCTGCCAGAGTTCATAAACTGTTTTTGCTTAACTGTTGCTGTTTGGCCTGGCGGAAGGAATTCGGAGTGGACCAATCAATGAAAGCAACCAGTCGACAAAACCTTGATTTTGGATCGATTTTGACGTGTTTTTTTTGGAATGGAAGGAATTGGGAGGTGACTACATCACGTCAACAGTCAACAACACCTTAATTTTGCATTGAGTTTGTCGTGGTTTTTTTGGGTTTTGCCTCGTCTGAGAAGCGCCATTCCAATGATTGTGTATTCGTTTCGATGTTATATTCAGAGTCCTATGCCTCGTCACCGATAATGATGTCTTGGATAACATTTTGGTATAAGAGTTTCCTTGATTCACAATTTAAATCTGCACTTCTGTATATGATTGTTTCAGCGTTTTCAACGCTTCTGTAGGCATGATTTGATGTGGTTGATATTTATGTGAGAGTTCACAGTTCAACTAGGACCGTTGAGCCAAAAATGATGATGATGATGACCTATATGTCCACTTCAAGGAACTACTAAAACTGTTCTCTGCCCCATAAAAAATGCATTTGTTATTTGTTCTCTTCTTGAGAGTAGAATTTCAACTGAGCAGACAATAGAAATTGATTTTCCAATTGAGAAGATTCTCATGTATTTCTGTGATTAGGTTTCTGCGTTGGTTTATGTGAGTATTTTCTTAGGATTTGTGTATCCTTTCGAATATATAAGATGCATAAATATTACTCGGCTTTTTGTCTTCAAACTGCTTTTCAATTGATGTAACAAATCTTCTATTTTACAATCTACGAATATGTTAAAATAAAACAATTTAAAATAGCAAAACTTCCCTCTTCATATTGGTTCAATTATAATCCTTTCTAGCAAATTCTTAAATCGCATTTATTTTTCCTTTTCTAAACATTTTGAAACCCTCCAATTGTTTGTAAGCTTCAAGAGCAGCTCATTTCGCTCAATTTGTTATCCTGCCGTTTACAAATTCAAAATTGTGAAAATAAGAAGTTGTTCTTAATAATATTTTCATGATTAGTTGCCCGTAATTTCTTTTCAACTCATTTCGTATGCATGAAAAGTAGCTTGGAAAAATTTGCGAAACGCCCCAACGTTTTAATACTCGCATCCTTGATATGCGCTCGAAAATCACTCGAGTGTATCCTGTAAGAAAAAGAGTGCGTCGTAAGGAACGACGCCATTTCGTTTAAGCATGCGACAGCAGGCGGAGGCGCGGAATAGGAATACGGTAAGTGCTTTAGCAGGGATAAGGAAGGATAAAGGATACAACGTGGTAATAACTGTCGCCAACACAGTACACAAACGGTGTGGCGGAGCACATGGCCATGGTGCGTGCAGCAGAGCCCCAAACTCAACCGCGAAGATTTTAATGCACACTTCCTGCGTTGCGGCAGACAATTTAATAGATAATAGGATTTTTAGATTTTTTCTTTGCTGCTTTTAATCTTTTTTGCTTTTTCATTTGCTTTTATTTTCACTGCTATTTCTCTTCCTCCTTTTGCCATCCTTGCCGCCGAAAAGGAGTGTACACACAACACACTGTGCTGCAGTTTGTTAGCATGGCAAATATTTTGCGCCGTGCATGCTGCATAATGCCAGAAGCGCCGTTAAATGTTTTGCATGCGGATATGCTAAAGCCATATTATTATCCTTGCCAGCGAGCGCAGCTCTGAAGCTGTAAAGGATTATTATCAATGCTGCGTTCGCTGAATGTGGCAACTGGAGAATGGTTTAAACCACACCAACGCCAGCACGAACACTGGCGACAATGCTGCAACGACTGCCAGACCCAGTCAGTGGCAATGCCAACTAACGATCGTGCCTGTGTCGGCCACGTCCGAAATTCGTTGAAAATGAAATTAGCATTAGTCGTAAATTTGTGGAGCAGACGCGTCGTGGCTCCTACATTTATCCGGTGGGGTGGGTGGGTGTTCGAGATGGGGCGTTCCGTGCACGGTGTGCAGTGCGCTGCGCTTTTCACTCGCCTTAATTGGCACATTATTCTTGGCCGCCATGTTGGACATGAGCGCCCTGCTTAGCGGTGTGAAATCGCCGCTTATCCTTGCGCTTTGCCTGGCCTGGCAATCGATGGCAATTGTCTACTCTGCCGCACTTTAAGTGTGAATGTGTTAAAATTATACAAATTGCCGCTTGCTCGGGTGCTTCCAATTACATTTTTTGTTTGTTTTTATGCTTTTTGGCGTTGTGGACATTTCGCTTTTTTCCCTTTGTTGTTTCTTAGTTTTGGCTGTGCTCGCAGGGCAAGAGTTGCAGTGTCGTTATCTTTCAGCTGCGGTTGGCAACACGAAATTTGTTGCTAATACCGGTGTCTGAAATTGATTTTAATTGTGGTTAATTTAGCTTAAAATTGCGCATTAGCATGGAGAATGGTTTTTATAGACCGCCGCTAAGTTTCGCTTTATCTCGTCGAGTGTTCTTGAGCGAGGATGTCTGCAACCGATTAAACTTTCATTTTCAGTAAAACAGCCGCCGTTGTCATTAAGTGTCCTAGCTGCGGGGCAATTAAAATTATAATGAACAATAAATATCCACAAAAATCTGCAGTGATATATGTAAAAAAAGTCGGAGCTGGACGGGAAAACTTTAGCTACCGAAAACATTGTGGAGGTCAGGCTAAGAAGCAAAGAGAACTGGGACCATGGAGCGAAATATGTAGAAAATGTCGGAGCTGAATGGGAAAACTTTAGCTACCGAAAACATTGTGGATGTCAGGCTAAGGAGCAAAGAGAACTGGGACCACGGAGCGAAATATGTAGAAAATGTCGGAGATGGACGCAGGAATAATGTAGGGCATCCAATAGGGGCGAAGTGAGAATCTCCAGCTTGAATGAAATATGAAAAGTGTTCCAGGATGGAGAGATGTTCTCAGTGAGGGAGGGGGCTGTTTTAGTGGGTACATTCCTCCCATACCAACTCGTGATGACAGTTTTAATGATGCAATGGGTATTTTTACCCTCGCTATCTGCAAAAAAAGAAAAAAATTCACTTTTCATATCACCCACAATTCATATCACTCCATTCACAACTGAACTGCATTGTGGATGTACGTAACATCTTTTCTAGTCGGAACTCGCTTTATCTGCTCACCAGTATGTCCTTGAATGCATTGGAAGATAGTCTCTTAGAGCCACCGGATTAGCAACATTATTTGTGACTCATAGTTATGATAGAAAGAGACAACAAAACTTATAACTGGTCCCTAATGACTTATAGTATTAGAGAGGGCAAGATAGCAACAGCAGAGGATATTGTATGTTCTGGATAAACTCTAAATATAACATGGGTAATTTGAGTTAGGAAAGATTAGGTTGGAGTGGTAGCAAAAAGCACCCGCAGGTAGAAATAATGGCCCATTATGATATCACGCTGCACGCGTGCTGACCACCTATGTCGAGTATGGGTGTCGCTCAGTATGGTGAGCCCTAAGCAGCACCGGAGGCGGTACGAATCCTCCGATTACGAAGTAGGGAACCTACTTGACAATTTGAGAAATTTTGCTACGTCCCTCATTTTACAGGTTGCGAGCTCTGTTAGGCTGGGTAAAAAAGTAGCCACGAAGATGTGCATTCTTCGTCTGGCTAAGGAGGGGCACTGCAACATAAGGTGTAGTACAGTTTCTTCTTCCTCTTCAGCACCACACTCACGGCAGAAGTCATTAAAGGGCAAGCTTCGCCTAGCTCCCGAATGCAATGCACGTCAGCACCGAAACCGTAGTGCTGATGGACTCGCGTCCGAGTTGAATTGATTTGAGTGTAAGGTTTATTCATGTCTGCTGGATGAGTAATGAAATGGCTATTTCGTAACGCATCAAACATGTTTGGAATGTCATTAGTGATATTTATAAAGATACATTTCAATTAATATATGAGTGGGTATGCTTAGGTGGGTTTAAGTGGTTGTCAAGGGCATGGACACTCGGTCAGAAGACATACTTAGGCCATACATAGGCCCATTGGGACGCCAATTGGTGCTACTAAACTCCCGTGCAAGAAAATAGCAGCACCTGGGGGAGTGTAGACTATTTAGCGTAATCCAGGGTGCACCGCGTGGAGGCGATCTACATTACACCCCGAGTATGGGTAACATTAAATGAATTATTGCTCATAATTCCTCACACCTGCTAAATTGGTCTTCTTCTCACTTTACTGAGTCACGCGATTCATGCACCCATTTGAAGATCTTGAGAAGACCCTCATATGATCATTTTTCCACAGCCAAAGTTCCGTGGTCATTTATATCTGCGGCTTAATTCAATTTGCTGACAATTGAAAGTGCCTCTAAGCGATCTCGCGAACAATGAATACTGTAATCTCCAATTTAACTGCGCCCGTCCAAGGCAAATTGAATAAGTTTGTTATAAATAAAGATCGTACAATTGAAGATGTGGACTTGTTGAGTGGACTCTGGGACGAATTTAACTTAATAGCGTTAAGAATTTTAATGCCCCTATTATACGATTACTTTTTGCACAACACTCTTTCTAAATATAAATGATCCAAAAGAGATAAACACACTTTATTCCGCATCAATTTAAACCAATTTAAGTTGAATTTATTATTTGCAGTGTCCGCGTTGAAAGGAAATCCAATTTACCATGGGGCTCAAGTTGCGAGCAAGTTTTTGCAGGCAACAAAAGAATTCAATGCCAACAGAACTATTCTGGAAAAAATCAGAAAAAGCCATTGCGATGAACAGAACAGTTTTCAGGGAAATTAGCTGTACAACTACAAAGTAAGCCGGCGACAGGAAGCAACACAAGGATATCCTTGATCAATGCCAGGGACAGCATGCATGCCAATGCAACGACGGACAATGTCATTGTCGGGCGTCAACCATGCTCGCAGCAGTTTCACAATTCAATGCAAATATGCAGAGTCCGCTGCCACAGCCACAACGGCAGGCAGAGTGACTGCTGTCGTGGAAGCCACTGCTACTGCTGCTGCTGCCATTGCTGCTGCTGCCACTGCTGCCACTGCTCTTGTTGCATACGTGGCACTGTTTGAGTTGCTTTAATTGAACGAAATGCTAAAATATTTGCAAGGACCTTTGTGTGCAGGAAAGTCACGGACATGTTTATACACGACTGAGAAACACGCAGTCAGACAGACGGGCAGACACAGACCAACAGAGATAGCAAGTGAGAGATACAAACGTGAACTCATCAAAAAAGGAAGCTTGGAATTTGCGTATGCAACTCCTCCACCTGCATCAAACAAGAAAGTGCCGCAAGCTGAAATTTCAATTAATTGCCTCCTGATGTGGTTGCAAACATGTCGGACGGCAGGAGTCGACGGCTAGAAACAGGACTACAGGACGAACCAATGCATAAATCAAAATATGCAACAGAGCAGGTGTGAGAGGGGGCAGGGCGTTGGCTGTGCAAACAGTGAAAGGCATTTAGGTACACGTCAATGCAGCTCAAGTGAGTGGCGTACGTGGCAAGCTGAAGTGGTGTGCTGCGAATGCACTCATCGATTGCGGATTAATTTCTGATTGCCATGTGCTCGTGTAGGTTGAGATTAAAAGCAAGCACACAATTGGAGTGGGCAGCATGAATGTAGCCACATGAAGAACGCTGCTCCTCTATGCAAGTCCTGACGCTGGGTAACAATGCATAACAACGTTCGCTATGCAAATTGTTTACCCGTCAGGGATATTGAATAAAACTCTATGCAGCATAATTATTTAATGCCATCTGGCTGCGTGCGGCTTGTGTGTGTGTGTGTGTGTGTGTGTGTGGTAATTGAGTTTGGAGTACATTGTTAATGGATGCCGTGCTCCTACCTGCAGCACGCGTCTATGTTAATTGTGCACTTAATAATGGATTTTCCATTTAATTAAATTACACGGGAACATTGCCACAAAAGCTTTTAGACACAAAGCCAAATAATTTGGATTTGAATTATGTGCGGTGTGGAAAGTATGGATTGAAATCAAGGATCTGTCTAATGCAAGCAAACGCAGTGTCTGTGAACAAGAACAGCAACGTCATTAAGTAATAATGCAGAGTTGCAACATTAAAGGAGGCAAACCAAAGCAGAAAACACAGCTCACTGATTAAGTCAGCACTTCCGCATTGAGGAGAGAAAGATTTGTTTGACTTATCAGCATAAATTATATGTCTTTCTCCTTGATTATAATTAGATTAACCTCAAAGGATGCTTATTTACCTCCATAAGGTCCTTTGTGATACTATTAAGTTTTAATTTGCCCATTCCCTTGTTGAATCATTTAATGTCTACAAAAATATGAACTGAAAGGATACACATTTACCTACATAATGTCCTTTGTTATACCACTAAGTTTCAAATTTCCCATTCTCTCGCTGAACCTTTTAGTATCTAAAAAAGTATCAACTGAAAGGAAACACTTTACCCCCTCAGATCGTTCAGTGCTTACAAATATCAACTGTAAGGATACATATTTACCCCCTGAGATCGTTAGTGATACCACTAAGTTTCAGTTTTCCGTTTTACTGCTTACAAATATCAACTGAAAGGAAACACGTTTACCCCCATAAGGTCCTTACTGATAATATATTCTCTTCTCCCATTCTCTCACTGAACTTTTTAGTGCTTAAACAAATGTAGAACTGGTTTTTTATGTTGACCTTGAATTGACCAATAGTCTAAGAAGTAGTCTTCTAAATGAGTCTTCATATCCCTACTGATCAAGGGGAGACAACAAAGATGGAACTTACGCTTACTTCCCATCCCATTCCGTGGAATTCCTGCAGCTTTGGAGGCACTAATGAGAGACAGTTTCATATTCTACATTTCTCTGATCAGAAAGAATACACTTTTATCCCCTAAGATCATTTATGATACCAGAAAGTTTAATTATTCCTTCAGTGCAGGACACACATATACCCCCATAAGGTCCTTACTGATAATAGATTTTCTCTTCCCATTCTCTCGCTGAAGCTTTAAGTGCTTAAACAAAATTTGAACTGGCTTTTTATGTTGACCTTGAATTAACCAACAATCCAAGAAGGAGTCTTCCAAATGAGTCTTCATATCCCTACTGATCAAGGGGTGACAACAGAGAAGACATTTAGGCTTACTTCTTATTCCGTTTCGCTATATTGCTGCAGCTTTGGAGGAACTAATGTGAGAAAATTTCATGTACTACTTTTCTCACATGAGAAAGGACGCTATTTTACTCCCTCAGGTTTTTTGTGATACCAGAAAGTTTCAGTTTTCCCATTGTCTTGCTGAACCTTTTAATGCTTAAACTAAAGTTGAATTTGTTTTTTATGTGGTCCTCGAATAGACCGTGAAAGAAGTGTTATTCAAATAAATCTTCATTTCCCTACTGAGTACCGGATGAGAACGGTTGAGGCATTAAATTGCTTACTTTCCATGCCATTCCGCGGAATTCCTGCAACTTTGGAGGAACTAATGAGAAGAAACTATTTTTTCCGGATGGAGGGGAAATCTTCAAAAATACATGAGGGGATACGCACTATCAACGTTGTGAGATTTTTACTCACTAAAACCACCTTTCTAACCTAACAGTTATGCTGAGTCTCAAAGGCCTGATAGCGATTTAGGAAGGGTATTAAACAGATATACAAAGATATACAAAGAGAACTCTTCGCGGTTTGAATGAAAAAGTGCTATTTTAGACTTCAGCAATGTTTGGATTCAGTCATATCACACTTTTCTCTCATGAGTTTCTTATCACAGTGTCATTCATCACCATAAACAGTGAACTAATTTTCATCTAACGCATTACGTCAGTCAGTTGGAGTGATTTATATTATATTTAGATCAGATGTACCTCAAATTATATTATATACGAGTATCAAGAACCGCTGAATAGAACAGAAACTGAGTGGCCGCCTCCTTCTGACCAGGAAGGTGCAGTTACCGGAGTAGAAATTGACGTTTCCGGCTGTTCTTCCTAACCAGCTCACTATGTCAGGAATAAGTCTCGCTATCCATCTGCCGCGCATCTCGGTGGCATTCTAATATCTATTGTTGATTTTGGCGGCCATCTAGAACACCAACACAATATAAATCAATAAACATAAAGGAACGACTGTCGAAATAACTGTTCCGATCTGGCCAAACCAACTAACTTCCTTGGTCTAAAGAATTTCTATTGCTGTATAGTAAAAGTAGGCTCTATGTTCTCGAATGACTTATATAAACACTGGGTCCACCATTTTGGATTTCTTAGGATGAAAAATTGGATAAAAAGATGTTAAATTTCTTCACTTAATGATATTTAATAATGCTTTTATCCTGAGTCTTCGTCCATCCTGTAGTCTATAGATGAGACTATCCTTATCTTTTATATAAATAGGGGCATCATAACAGATCTTTGAGATCGCGGTGCATCCTCAAATAGATATCCTGCGATAGATATCGAAGCTGATTACTACTGTTGCTGATACTGGTTTAAAGCGTTCATAAGATCCTGTTCAGAATTGAAACAGTTCACCTTAAGTAGCTTTGTAGGGACTTTCATTAAGATATATTTTGTAAGTTCTCAATATAGAGTCGACGAATGGTTGGTGTTGTGGGGAGTAGCCAGGTGGACTTTGAAATAATATAAGCTAAGATCTTTGTGCAAAATGCTGTGCATACAGGTGTGCGAGAGACACTATTGCTGTGAACGTCTTGGAGTGACTAGTTTAGATTAGATTTATTTAAGGCTGTTATTCTTCACTCCAATTTATAAAAACCCTAAGGTTACAATGAATCATAGGGGTTAGCACAATAGCTCCTTACGGGCCGCGTTGCTAGCATTACTTGCAATTTTAAATCTAAATCTAAAAGAGTGTTATGCATCACAACCTGAAAGATGTATTATGATGCGCTTATTTATTTAAAAGATGAGGATAGTCTCATCTATGGAGTAAACTATAGACGGGGCTTATGTGGTACTTTCAGTTGAAAGAAAGCATTGAAAATATTATCGAGCGATCTGTCTGGTCGAGCATAGCTGGGGTTCTGGTCATCACTAACATGGATAAGACACTCAAATATGTCGTGTGATTATATACACAACAGTGATGATACAAGGAGGTTTATATCCAACCCAGGATATTTGGAAATTTTTTACCACTTCAGAGAGCATTTTGTGAATGGGTGATCGGGCTGATCGAGCAAAGGTTCATTTCTTTAAATCCTATTTCCATTGTCATATTCAATTTATTTTGGTTAACTTATTCAAGTTTGTGGCTGCGGCCTTTCCTTTCAACGACCCTGAACCCCACTGTGGACTATCAACCAATATCATTGGAGGTCTGCTGAAGAAATGTGAAGATGCAAAAAGAAGTCAAGCCTGGAAAACTCTTCCGGGATTAAGACAGTCCAAAGCGCTTCTGAGAGATTTTAATCCTAAAAGAGCTAAGGAGTTAATTAATATGCCTCGGAGTAAATTTAGAATCATCACAGGCATTCTAAGCGGACATTGTAGACTCAACTACCATTTGAACAAGTTGGGTATATCTTCAGATGCCATCTGTCGATTCTGTGGAGAAAGTGACGAAACCTCATTGCACCTGATCACAGACTGCGGACCATTGGCACTCAAAAGACTCATTTTTTTTGGTGAATATATCTTAGATATGAGCAAGATCCCTCAACTTGATTCCTCCAAAATATATGAATTCCTGTCGAAAATTAACCTGACAGAAGATTTATAGATGAGACTGTAAATAGGGGCATCACAATAGATCTTTCAGGTCGCAGTGTATAACACCCTTAAATAAATCTAATCTTTTCAGGTTTCTTGGCTTTCTTTTCATTATCAAGCTGAGTAAATTCACAAGAATGGAGAGGGACAAGGATCTCTTCTGAGAGTATTAGTCAGCAATGATATTCACAATTTTATAAGTGAGTGAGTTTCACACTTTTATGCAACTATCCATCAATTTATATCAAACGCATAATATTTACTTGTCAGTTGCTGTGTCTATCACCGGATGCATATGTCAGCAAACTTTATGATGTAACAATATATCATATATATGACTATGATATACATATGTATGGCTATACCATCGTATCTCGCTTTTTTTACACTCGATTTCAGTCCATATCAAGTGCCTTCATATCACGAATCGACGTGACGATCACTGCTCACTTCTCGAATACATTCAATTAGCAACACAGTTCAAAAATATTCAGCAAATTGAAATGCTCCTAAAGGCACGAATTTTGATCAATTTCATAGAATTTATGTCAACTGCCTCGCACAGTGAACTGAGCCTTTAATGCCATTGTCATAAGCATAAATTGAAGCAATCAAACGATAACTGAACATTGAACTCTAAAGTTCCAAGCTGCGAATAAATTCGAAATGAACTCCGAGTAAAACTAAAAAATTATCTGCTTTTACTTTTTGTCGAGTGACAAATCACGTAGCAAAGTTTTCAAGATAAGCAGATTTACACGTTAAGTTTTGCTGAATGTAGACGCCACACACAGCCACACACATGAGTGTGTCTGTGCGGGTGTGTAGAAGGGTGAGGTGTGTGACGTGACCACACTCACTGCGATAAGGCGTCCAACTTGCTGCCAAAGGGATTAAATGCAAAGCAGCGCACGTTACTGGGAACCTATTTCCATTGCCATATTAGCTCATTGGCACATCGGCACATGCGGCGTGGCATGTACACGTAATTACTCGTGCTGCAAATGTGCTCCATCCTTGTTGTCTGGCTGCAGTGCGGGGGTTAGTGCGGACGGACGGACACTTTACTGGCAACCACAAAACTGATTACAAATTATGTAAAGAAAAGTTAAAAGTTCTTGAGTCTGCAGTCTCAACGCTCAATGCCCACTTCAGTTGAGCTCAGAACGATATTAAAGTATTTGCAACGGAATTCAACACGTAAATGCAATCAGGAAAGTGCACGTAGCGCTTTATCATTTCAATGTTGGGGTGGTTAGTTGTGAAGCAACTTTGATGCATGTTTCCTTGGCCAGAGTCAATAGATAAGGAGATACTTCAGTTTGTATGTAGATATGGAACACTCGAAAAATACACAAACCCTGTCCACACTTGATTCGGAAAGGTGATTGTGGTTGAGTTTATACTCGTATACAAATAAAAATACTATTTAAATATGTTGAGTTTCTAGTTTTCAGGATAATTTTCAAATTCTCTTTTAAATATATTTAGTTTTTTTAGGATAATTTTGAAATTCCCTTTATAAGAAGAAAATCTTGTTCCATTATGAGACGTTTGTATGAGTCCACAACCCAATGAAGGAATATTTTTGTTGCCCAGAACTCATGCGTTCAGATTTAAATAGATATAATGCTTCAGTTCTGCTGCTCCACAGTTCTGGAGCTGAAGCTTCAGTTGTGGTGCTGACGCTTCAGTTCTCGAGCTGACGCTTCAGTTCTGGTGCTGTCGCTTCAGTTCTGGTGCTGATGCTTCAGTTCTTGTGCTGACGCTTCAATTCAGTTGCTCCACGCTGTATATAAAAGATGAGGATAGTCTCATCTATGGAGTAAGCTATAGACGGGGCTTATGTGGTACTTTTAGCTGAAAGAATACATTGGTAATAAATATTAGCGAGCGATTTGTCTGGTCAAGCATAGGTTGGCTTCTGCTCATCGCTAACATGGATAAGATACTCAAATGTGGCATGTGATTGATAGTTCCTTAACAAAAAATCAAGTTACGAGGGTGGATCTACAAGTCGCCGGTTTAGGCAATAAAGCGTTCATTTCTTGGACAAAACTTATTATAATTTTCTTTAATGATATAATATATAATATCGAGATCAAGCGGAAAATAAGTCTTGCCAACATGTGCTATTATGGGCTCGCTCGGCAATTGAGAAGCAGAGCCCGCTCTCGACGAACGAAAAGATCGCTTCACCTCATACGTCCCGTCTTAATGTATGACACTGAGACGTAGACAATGACCACTAATAATGAGAATATATTGGGAGCACTCGAGAGGAAGATATTTCGAGACATACTTCGAGAGGAAGATACTACTATCTATGACCCACTGAGCATCGACGACGTGTATTGAAGAGAATGGAACGATGAGCTGCATGAGTTGTGCGCCGACACTGACATAGTCAAGCGCATACAAATCGTGCGGAGCCGCTAGCTTGGTCATGTTGAGCGAATGGATGAGGACGCTTCAGCTAAGAGGTAGGGTGACACATGGTGATGGAAAGTCCAGAAGAGGACAACCAAACCCCGTTGGAAATACCAATTGCTGTGGAAATACAAATTGTTGGAAATACCAAATGCATGGAGTTCCCAACTGGCGCCAGCGCGCGCATAGCCGAGGCGATTGGTGAAGCTTTATTGAAACGCCCATGATCGATCATCGGTTGTAGCACCATCAAAGAAGGAGAATAATATACACTATAATAATTTCAGTATAATCTCCTTTTAACTCCATGCATGTTGTCCAATGATTCTCCAATTTTTCCAAGCCCTTCAGATAATACGATTTGCCAAAGGCTTCAACATAAGCATCCGTCTCCGCTATTACCCCTTCATTCGACTCATTACTTTTCATCGAGCCATTTCTTTAAGTTTGGGGACAGACAACAGTCGCAGATTACTAAAGCTGGAGAATCTGTTTGACGAGGAATCATTTCATAGTACAATTCATATGATTTTGCTATGATGACTGCGGACTTTGTCCTGGGGGTACATTGTCCTTGGGGTACATTGTCCTGGGGAAGACAATTTTTTCTTAAATGCAAAAGGTTTTCGGGTTCTATGCCAGCTTAACAGACACTGACGGAGTAATCATTTGAAGGATAGTTTTCACGATAGACCATACTGATTCGATAGAGTTGACATTATCTATTCCCTAGACCGATTACTTTTCAGTCTACCCTCGCAGTACATGCCTAGTTCACATTTGCTGTACATGAACAGCAATTCACTGTTTGATCTGAGGTCTGACCTTCATTCCATTGATACTTTTACGTAATCTAATCTTTATTCCAAATATCTGTATTAAATTCAGTTTTAAAAAAAAGAGGTTGATTTTGAGACGGTCGAATAGAGCGGGATCTTGAGGAGCATTGACACAATTTGGACCACATTGAAGAGAGCTTGGCACAGGGCTTTAGTTGTGTGGGAAATAGCAAGAAAATACCCGATCTAGGTTCAAAAATATAGTTTATTTCTATGATAGAAAATGTTCAACTGCATTGCGTTGGCAAGAACTAGAATGCACATATTCCACCGCGACCAGCTGGCTCTGGAAGAAATAAAGAATGCTAGTATTATGGATATTCTCAAATTCATCCAAAAAGCGGAAAAGATAATGAAGGAACATGACTTTCAACTACTTCCTTTCATTAGAGAACGAACATCTATATGGAAAAAGACCTCATGACTTTAATTGTGATGCTTTGACATCACCAAACGGACGAAATGCAATGGCATTACGGAAGAAATGCCGGTACTAAACCTATCTGGCATAGTAGATCGGACAGTTGGGATCAGTTGGATCATTAATGACAAATGCAGAATGACACAAAAGATCTTTTAGGTCGCAATGTCGGCCATGGGGCAAACTACTAAAACTAAATTATTATTATTATTATTATTATTATTATTATGATAGAAAACTTTATGAGCAACATTGTGAAACAGAACTAATTTTCTAACAGAAAGGAATATTAGTTTGTCCTCATGGAATTTGTTCTATGAATAACAGGACATAACAATGTGAAGCAGAACCTACCTATATTTTCTAGCTGAAAGGAAACTTAAACTATATCCCATGGAATTTGTTCTATGATGAACAAGACATGACATTGTGAAATAGAACTCGTTTGTTTCTTTTATCAGAAAGCCCACTTCGCCGTTTACCTTGGAATTTGTTCTAGGATCAACATGAGGCACAAAGCCCAAACGATTGGGTTGGTATTTATACATAAATTTTTTAATTTTTTTATAATTCCATTTATTTAATTACAATTTGTTGAGCTGGACAGATTCATTTAAACTCAATTTGAAGGTTGTACCAGAACTTCTTTATCAGAAGCATGCATACATATTGAAACATAAATGATTGCATACTTTTAGGATACCTCTATTAAGAGCAGTTCACAACGAGAGAGGTGTGTATAAGTCAACCCACAATCTATTCGAAAAAAAACCCTCTTTCAAAGTGTAGATAAAATTCGATAATGCTCTCGAATTTCTACCGAAGTATGTTCTAGAATATTCTACTTCAACCATAGGCAAGGTATATAAGCCACCACACAATTAAAAGTCCAGTCAGTTGAGTAACAGTGTATACATCGTGCATTTCAATTGTGGCAGTTACGGTATTAAGCAGTAATAAAGTGCTAAAATCAATTATTAAATAAAGTACAAATTGTAATAAAGTAAACTTTAAGCCTAATATTAAATGTGTAAATTGCAATAATTAAATAAAGTCAATTATTTTAATTTAACCTGCGATTGTTTGATTACTACACAATCCAGTTCTACGAATCCGAGTATTGAGAGTTGGAGTAAATTGTCAGCAGGGCAATTTCGTAACAATATGTCTATATATATTTATATGTTTCTGGTTGTACTTTTGTTCAACGGTATAAATGTTTGTTCTGTGAAAGCAGTTCATGCTGTCAACATGACAAAGTCTTCTGACTTATAAAGTTAGCAGAGAAAATTGAATATGAAAAGTATTCATGGAAAGTTTTTCATATTTTAATATTTCATATCTTAATCATGTTTCGAGTAATGGTCCCTTTGCTTGGACTGCAGCTTATCTATGCAAAACATTCGTATTATTTTTCACTTTTTCTAAACAAAAAAGATAAGAAAAATCTCCGCATAAACAAAGACTGACCGAAATATGAACCATTTACTGAATGAGGAATTTTTTTTCAAGTACTCCTCTAATGAAACCTAAGGACATTATTCTACCATGTTTACTGATACCATTTGGTGTATTGAAATATTGTCAGCGAAGGTTAGAAGTGTTGACAGATCTGTTCTACGTACCTGAAAGAAACATGTCCTAGAATAAGTGACGACAGTAAATTTAAGAAGGGATTTTAGTGATTTGAAATGTGTATTGTTATAGAATGTTAGATCAAATAAAGGTCAGATTATCGGAAGGAAAATTTGTCATGCAGGTAACACAATTCTCTTTGTTGTAAAGTATTTTTCCAAAGCGATGAGAAAAGTCTGAAAGTGAGAAATTTTAAATGTTTATTAGAGTATAATCTCTTGGAAGGATATAAGGAAATAAGGAGGTAACTAGCAGACTGCATTCAGTAAGGCGTCTTCAAGAATGACAATAGATAAAGGAGATGAAATGATGAATTATAGAAATTATGTCTACGAAAATAGAACTAATGATTATTTCGAACTTATTATTAATATTATTATTATTATTATTATTATTATTATTATTATTATTATATCATACACCATAATTAATTATGACTGCAAGGAAGTTTGGGGAATGAGCTCTTTCGAACTTCACTTCCCAGTTTGTTTAACCATTTTTACACTTTATTCCAGAAGTGTTAATAAAAATCCTTCATAAAAACTGGTCTTGTCAGTATTCAAACTTTAGATATGAAAGATGTTTATATAATGCTTCGAAACCTTTCTTTAGTAGGTAATGAAATAACAAATATTTTATGTACCCATTGTTGTTTTATTGCCTTTTATACCCTGAAATTGTAACTTCATAATTCGGAGTTTTTTATATCAGCCAGTTCTAAATTCCATGAGGCATTGAATAGGACATTGGACTAATTTCAATAGTACTATTAAAATTTTAGCAATTGGCCTACTACCAGAAGACCGTCTATCGACTCTTCTTGAAAATGGAATTTAGTAACACGTCACTTTTAATAGTTCTTGGGCAAACGAAGGCACTTACTTAACGACTTTACACCCTCAGTATATGGGGTAACAATTCAGCTCAAGAATATGGTGTACTAAAATCTCACAAGGATTTTATGCTAAGAAAATTCAATTTTGCCCACAAATACAGTACAAAGATGAGTTGCAAAAAAGAATGGAAAGGCGTATAAAATTAGAGGAAACTCCCTCTTATGGTATACTGACGGTTCTAAGACAATGGACGGAACTGGGGCAGGAGTATTTGGGCCTAGAACCAACTACTGGGAACCAATGGGTTCTATCCCAAGAATTTTTCAAGCGGAAATTCACGCTATTGAAAGATGTGCCCAGATCAACTTTGACAGGAAATATCTGGGGAAACAGGGGACAAGAAGTATCGGGGGAAAAACATCGTGATACTATCTGATAGTCAAGTAGCACTCAAGAGTTTGAGCTCACTCTTGGTGACGTCTAAACTTCTATGGGACTGTATTGGGAAGCTAAACTCCCTAGGCAGTATGAACAAGTTATCTCTAATGTGGGTACCAGGCCACATAGGAGTAGAGGGAAATGAGAAGGCTGATTGCTTAGCGAGAAAGGCTGCGGCCTCTCCTTTCAACGGCCCTGAACCATTCTGTGGACTATCATCAAATACCATTGGAGGTCTGTTGAAGAAGTGTACATAAAGAAGTCAAACCTGGAAAACTCTTCCGAGATTAAGACAGTCCAAAGCTCTTCTGGGAGATTTTAATCCTATAAAAGCTAAGGAGTTAATAAATATGCCTCGGAGTAAATTCAGAATCATCACAGGCATTTTAAGCGAACATTGTAGACTCAACTACCATTTGAACAAATTGGGTATATCTTCAGATGCCATCTGTCGATTCTGTGGAGAAAGTGACAAAATCTCACTGCAGCTGATCACAGACTGCGGACCATTGGCACACAAAAGACTCATTTTTTTTGGTGAATATATCTTAGATATGAGCAAGATCCCTCAACTTGATTCCTCCAAAATATATGAATTCCTGTCGAAAATTAACCTGACAGAAGATTTATAGATGAGACTGTAAATAGGGGCATCACAATAGATCTTTCAGGTCGCAGTGTATAACACCCTTAAATAAATCTATCTATCTACTTGACGACTGGGCTAATGTGGCCAGAACTTGATAGGAAAAAAATCGAGGGACTTGCTTGGCCTGTCGAGAGAAGATATATCTAAGGTCGTGGCTTGTATAACTTGTGATTGGCTATTCGGCAGGCATGCTCTCAGGCTGGGAGTATTCTCTCATGAATACTGCAGAAGCTGTGGGGATGAGGAGGAGGAGGAGACTGTGGAACATCTCTGTCCGAGGCGAAGGTCAAATCAAATCCTTTGCTTTATTCGGGCGTCAAAATGGTTTGACGAGTAAAAGTAGAGGTGGTGTGTTTCTCGGTGGTATCGCAATGGACCCATAGTGATTTGAGTGAGTTGGTCTGTAGAGTGACTGCTACGAAACCCTACATAACCTAACCTAAAACGTCCATTAATTTTCAAAATGTCCCAAGTACAATTTCGAAATTCAATGAAAATGGAAGTGTAGCGAACATTAGAAACTAACTCAACCGGCTTTTAAATTTATTGATTTGTTTTAGAATGATTTACGGGATCAAAACGCACAATCTTTTTCAGCATCCGCTGTGTCTTCCCTGACGCTAAGAGGTTTGTGCGTAGGGTTTGGGACTCAAAAATTCGATATGAAATCTTTCCCTCCCTTATCCCGATACGAAAGAGAAGAAAGAAACGCAGCGATAGTTTGAGGTCCTAACAGGTATTATATCACTCACTTTTCTTGCTGGAGCTCCATACGAACCCTCAGATACGTTTAACCGGCACTGGCTGCCTGCTATGACATAATATGTCGTCCTTTATGGCTGCTTCCACTATAAAAGAAATAAAGAAAATATTATTGGACGCTTAGCCATGCATATCGTTTGCTAATTCGTTATGACCGACTTCAATGGAATTGCCATAAAACACGAGTACTCATACACAGGACCTTATTCCCATATCTCTGCGTACAGAAAGTGATTAAAATGAGTCGCAGAGAATGCCACAAATTTGTAATGGCACTGGTATGACCGCTAAAATTGAAAACACACCATTCGGAGGCGGAGTGATGTATTTATAAGTGGTTGGATGACACCAGGCAGACACACAGTGACATCGACTCAAGCCACAGTGCAGGAGGATATTAATTTTAATAATGCCCCAAACACGCGAATCAGTAAAAATGTCAGAATAATTTACGAACTTTGAGCTAAGCGAAAGTGAAGCGCCTTTGTCATTCTCCCCCTGCCACGACCAATCGTAAAAGTACGTATGCCGACATAAAAATGCAGTTACCACGCATCCTTATGACACTGCAAAGTGCGCATATAAAAGTTGGTACAATGGCGAAGGATGTACGCGTGTGTTCGTTGGATATTGTCACAATGTTATGACGAGCACCACGCAGTGTTGTGGATCATGCAGGGCACGTTAATATTCCACTGCGTTTGCCACCGCTAACAAGGATTCTATTTTTATGGCATACGCTCCCGCTTAAATTGCATAATATTAATTTCTAATTGCATAAATTTGACGAAATGACACAATTTCACGATTATCCTTGAGCGTATCCGGCTCGTCCCGCTTTTGGCTGTTGCTTTTGTTTTTATGATTTTTTCGGATTCTTTTCTTTGATATGTTTGTCTGCGGAGGCAGTAAAAATTAAGGCCTAAAGGTGTATGCGGGGCGTGTGTGTCATTATTTCACTACTTCCCCGTTTTCCTTGAACGTTAATACTCATTTTTATTTTCTCGCCGCAATGCACCGCATATAAAAACCACATCAAACGTCAATTTAAAATGTTTTATTCCTTGGCAGTCAAGCGTCCACCCACGCTCTCGACGACAATTGAAGTTTGTTTATTGTTTATTTGCGGCTTTTGCGATACGCGACTGTATCGACAGAGATAAATTTAATGTTTTGCGCAATATAAACATTTGCATTTGCTTTATAGACTTTTAAAGTTGTTATTAAAAATGTTGTTTTTGGTGGAGGGCTGCATTTCCACATGAGAGATTATGCCGCTGCCGTCGCAGGCAGACATTTGAATTGACACGAGACCATGCGTCATTGGAGAACACACAACTAAAAAACGTTGAATTTGTGAGGAAATATTGTTCGAACTTCTAAGTCGCAGTAAATCTAAGCAAATGTATGAATAATCTGTGTAGTAGACCCGCGTCGAGGACATTTTGGTTCATATAAAAAATATTGTCTTAAAATTGAAGAAAGTCTTTGTTAATATTTAAGCTTTATTTTACAGAACTCCCAATTTGTGGTTCTCCAGTTTATTCCAAGTGTAGTCTTAATATGTATTCTGTATATAGGGCATAATATGAGTTGCAGGACAAAGTGAACAGGACCTGGAAAAAGAGGTATTTCTATTGAGGCATCTATTGGCAATTTAACTCTCAATCACTCCCCGTATTCGGCTGATTTGGCGCCGTGCGCTTTTTACCTTTTCCTTAAAATGCATTTGCCGATAAAAGGAAGGAATTTTGTGAACATAGAAGCCATTCAAAAGGCTTGTACTGGCAAATCTGAAGGATATCCAAGCCGACGATCTAAAACACTCATTCAACACGCTTTTACACCGAGCAAATCTCTGTATTTTGTCGGAAGGGAACTATTTATTTCGACGGGCTTGTAGACTATCCAAATCGCTGAAGTGAGACGATTCAAAACTGCACTTAGTACTAAAAAGATCAGGGAAGGTATATCTAAAACTTAAAAGATAAGCCAGAATGTGATAACATTGTTTATCTTGCATGGTTTATCTTGCAGATGATTCCCTCACTGATAAACGAACTGGGGCAGATATAGTAGTACCGGGGAAAAAATACTCGATAGTGCTAGGCAAGAACTCAAGCATCTTCAAGCGGAAATTGACGCTATAGATAGGTGGGTTTACTTCAACTTTTAACGTAACTATCGGAACAAAAGAATAGCCATCCTAACTGATAGCCAGACAGCAATTAAGGTACTCAACTCCCACCAGGTGACATTAAAACTGGTGATGGAGTGTCTTGACAAGCTGGACAGACACTCCATCACTGACTTGGACAAAACAATCAGGTACGGAACCTATGGGTTTCAGGTCACGTAGGAATTTCTGGTAGCGAAGTGGCAAACTTGCCAGGAAAACAGATCCCTCTCTGCTTGTATGGCCAGTACCATTTTGTGGCTTAGGAATGGGCAACTTCCCCTCATTCATTCACGAAGTAGAAGATAAACAAAGAAGAGTAAACTGGAACAATTTACCGGGGCTAGCAATCGCATATAGGGCGACGCTCGCTTAAAACGTTTCAAAGATTGTATAAAATAAAATAAAATAAGAGCTGAAGGCCCTGGCAGCTAGTGCCCGCATTACAATGTAAAATAATAACTAAGTTATTGTTTTTCAAGTAATAATAATAATAATAATAATAAATAATAATAATCTAAGAATCATTTCAGGAATTCTTACAGGGCACTTGAGGTTGAATTATCACCTTGATAGTTAGGTAGGTAAAGCGGTCACCCGAAGGGAGTACATAGGCCATCATTGACCCCGGGTGATACCGCATGAGACACAGGTCCCATCCCTTTCAAAGGTCCAGCCATTTGTAGCTTTTAATAAAGCTATAATGGTTTTTTTTGAAATATCTCCCAGAGTCCAGAAAGTGGTCACCAAGGAAAGTGCGCCTCCTTCTAGACAACGTTGGACACGTGCAGAACAGGTGTTCAATGGACCCTTGTTCCTCCTCGTCCATGCAACTCCTGCAGAAGTCGTTAGAGGCAATCCCCAGGCTACTAGCGTGAGTACCCAGCTTCAGTGTCCCGTTATCACCTAACGAGGTTGGGTATTTACTATGTATGTGTCTAAAACTATACCAAAATAGGATATTTCTTCGGCTCAGTAGAGGAGAACTGAGGACTATCGTGGGGGTTCCGACTGCATCATAGGTCGAATGGCAGCCACGTACAGTGCTCCTTTCAGAGATTATTGTAGGAGTTGTGGAGAAGAGGAGGAGGAGGAATCAGTGATACATCTGCTTGAATGACAATCAACACACTTGGAATTGAGTCATAGAAGTAAAATCAATTCACCTCTATACTACGAGTTCCAAACGAAGCTTTGCGAGACAGTATGAATCCATCTGTCAACTTAAAGATTCCTCCACAAAATTTCTCAAAGAATTATCCTCGGAAGAGTCCATTGCTCACCTGTTGAGCACGTGTCCAGCGCTGTCCAGAAGGAGGCGCACTTTCCTAGGCGACAACTTTCTGGACTCTTTGGGAGATATATCAAAAAAAAGATTTGCTCCATCAACTGCTTCATTAAAAGCTCCAAATGGCTGGACCTTTGAAATTGATGGGACCTGATGTCTCATGCGGTATCACAAAAGGTCAATGTTGGCCTAAGTGCGCCCTTTGGGCGGCCGCCTTACCTACCTACCTACCTATCCCCGGCTTTTTTGTGCTGCCAACAGCTGAGAATTTGTAAAAAGTTTCCCAATGAAATAATGAATAATTAATAAACGTGTAGAATAAAAAAAGTCCACTTCACTTGTAGTGTTGTTGTTAAAGTCAGCGCTGAACTTAAGCCTGAAGCTTTATCTCGTGCCAAACATGCCGCTAAGCACTTCATTAGTCCTTATTCTATGCAAAGTAAACATTAATCCCATTCGAAACGAGAGAAACCTGCGTTAATTACTAATTCAAATCGAAGAAATGCATCATCATCGCGCTAATCACTCATCGAGTAGCGGGCAGGATGGCAGACAGGGGCAGATTGGCCTCCTTGAGTGGGCTGTAATTTGGCTTATCTGTAATTTCTGGCCGCGTACATGCACAACAATTTAATTACAAATTCAGCTGGCAAACTGACGATGAACTACCGAAGAAAACGCGCAGGAATATAAACACAAAAAAAGAATTTTTGTGGAAAATAAGAAAAAAATATCCACGCCAACCCTCAGAGCGTCGGGCTAATAATGCGCTACACACGGACACATGCACAGAAAAAACGCCGCCCATAAATATTCAACAGCTTACACAGGAAATTGAAACAAATCTAATAAATGGACCAAAAATGGCAGCCCGATACTTTGCATTTTTAAGTGGGCCCGCAATCGAACTGTTTCGTGCGTTCCCCGGCTTCACTTTCATGTGCAGGACACGTAAATAATGCCGCTCGCTGAATGCCTGACGCATACTTCGCGAGGCGTAGATTATGAAATTAGCATATTTTTTCCTTTTACTTTATCCTATTTTTAGACTGAAAGTGTCCTGCGGCCCGCTCGACCCATTTACCCGGCAGCAGGGCAGGCAGTGCCAAGGCGAATGCGTAAATGAGCAGAAAACTTGCGCGGAATTAAACATATTTTCAGCATTCTATTCAATTAAACGTGTAATTACGCTGTTTTTTAATTTATCCTGTTTTTTTTTTGGCGCACTTTCTTCTTGTTTGTTTGTTGGCAGCCGGTCTCTTGAGTTTTTTAATTTGTTCGCCCGTTTTTTCTACTTGGTCTCTCTCTACTCCTGATTCACGGCAGTTTGAACTTTTTATTTGATTTTCCTATTTATCCTGGTTGTGGGTGCTTCATGCTCATTCCTCTGCCAAGTGGGCACTTTCTTTGTTGACTTGTTTGTGACTTCGAGGAATTAAACATTTACCCAGCCACTCATTTTTATTTGATTTTAATTTTGACATTGCCATCAGTGTCGTGGCTGTCCGGAGGAGATGGCGGTGTTTCCCGTGCAAGTTCATTGCTTATTTGCATGGCGATGCTAAAGTTCGAAGTTACCCTGGATACTAATTAATAGATTGACGAAATCGTAGAGCACTTTTAATTACTTTATAGGACCATTTGCTGGTTGACTAGGCATCAAATAAGCTGAAGGACTGGCTTATAATCATGTTATCTGCACGTGACTAGCGGGAGACAACAACACGAAGATTCAAATGTCATTGAATATTCTTTGCAGTTTATTGTATGCGAGTCTTTTCCTTGGGATTCGTAGGTGGTAGCATGGAAAAATATATTAGATGCCGACTGATATAAAATAAAACTGGAGAAATTGGAAGAACTTTTACCAAATCCTCACTCATGAGTTTAAACACAAAACATGCATTAAGCATTGTTCTACGGGTTTTAAGAGAGGGGAGACGAATAAGTTTGAGACGATTCACATAAGAGGGAAGTGGAAAATTGGAGGTCCATGTAAAGGAACGTAGGCAAAACAATAAAAACCGCTTTTGAACTGATTCAATAGCATCATTGTAACAGGCATATCTAGGACACCAAACAACACTTGCGTATTCTAATGATGGGCGTACCAAGGAAGTGTACAGAAGTTTGGTAATAAAGGGGTCTTTGAACACCTTTGCCCAGCGTTTTATGAAGCCTAGAGTCAGAGAAGCTTTGTTAACTATAGTTGCAACGTATTTACCAAAAGTAAGTTTTTGGTCAAAGGTCACACGTAGGCCGCACATATGATCAACAGCTAATAATGGTTGATTGACAATGAAGTAAGGATGAGGAGAGTGGAATGATCTGGAAAAACACAAATATTTGATTTCTTGTAGTTTAGTTGCATCCAATTTATGTTGCACCAGTCACCAAGAACATTTAAATCATCTTGAAGCAACTGCGATTCGTCAGGGTTATTAAATGAATGAAAAATCTTTATATCATCAGCAAACATAAGAATGTTGCAATGGGATAAACGCGAAGGAAGGTCGTTTATAAAAATTGAAAATAATAGAGGACCTTGCGGTATCCCAGAAGACTCAGGAAATTCATCATCTAAAAATAACACCGGTTGGGTACGAGGAGACAAATATGATGTTATCCATTTTATAAGTAATGGTGGGAAACCAAACCTAGAGAGTTTAAGGAGGAGATGTCTATGGTTAACTACATCAAATGCTTTACTAAAGTCAGTATAAATAACGTCTGTTTTCATACCCTTAGCAAAGCCATCTATCACACGGCAAGAAAATTCCAGCATATTAGTGGCAGTTGACTTTCCAGGCAGGAAACCATGCTGTTGGGAACTGATAAACGTATGAGTATTGAACGAAATTTGGGATGTTACGATTGCTTCCAGTAACTTAGGAAGAATACTAAGCTTCGCAATCCCACGGTAATTGGATATTGCAGATTTACTGCCCGATTTATGCAGCGGTAAAATATATGACTTTTTCCATATATCGGGAAAATGACCATGTATAAGAGAAGCACTAAAAAGCGAAGTAATCGGAGAGACAGGCTAAAAGACAACACTGCTTAAGAATAAAAGAAGGGATTAAGTCGGGACCTGGAGTAAGAGATGATTTCAGCTGAGACAAAAGCTTGAGCACAATGTCCTCATCAATAATAGGTTGATTCACTATGGCGGGTTGTATAGAGATAGGATAATCGGCCATTTTATATTCTCCAGTAGAGTAGTTGGACTTAAAATATCAGCGAAAAGATTACAGATACCCAAATTATTACTGGAGACATTGTAAATACTTTATCGAAGATGGAAGCGAACTAGTCTTACGTTTAGAATTTATAAAGTTCCAGAATGATTTAGGGTCACCTTTTAAGTTGAATTTAATTTTAGTCAAAGAGGTATCATAAGCGGATTTGCAAAGATTTTGGTGCTTATATTTATATAATGGTTATATAGGACTTAAAATCGGCTACCTTAGCTAACAATTTGTATCTTAGGAATAAATTGCTCGAATGCATCTAACAAGGTCGGGTTCAACAAAACTACTGCACTATTAATCTCGCATGGGGACTGAGGAGAGGATATCTCCAAGAGAGCAGACCAGTCTGTACGATTGAACGACTCCTTCGAGAAGAAGTAGATACGAGGTTTGTTCAAAAAGTATAGCGAATTTGGAATTTTCGCGGGCTACGGATGTTCGATTTTCGATCTTTTTGTGACGTTATGTTGGTACTTATGTCCCTCACTTATGTTGAGAATCTCGGCCATTTTGAATGTTCAGTCAGTTTTTGACAGCTATTGTGCGTGTTTTGAAAATTCAAAATTCGCGATACTTTTTGAACAGTCCTCGTATATAGATGGCAAGATGCACTTCCAGACCATGTCCCACAGAGGATCTGAAGTTAAAATTTTGAACCTTTAACCACTCAATTGCTAGGCTAGTTAGGATGCTGTTTTGTGTTTGTAACTGAAAGGACTTTTATCATATTTTTTATCTCTTTATAACGGTTCTGAGAAGTTTCTGAGACTCTTGAGTCTAGAATGGCTTTTTATATACTGTGTCTTTCGTTTGTGTTTTGTTGTCTACATTCTATTTGAATTCGTAGGTTATTATTATGACATGAACATTAAAATCGCAAAACACCTCCTCATATCTGGCAATAACTCGAACAGGAAATCATAAAAAATTATTTAATGGATTAAACGGATGAACTTTTAAATGGCGCAAAACTACTTTCCAGCCCCCTCTTCGTACTTTCTAGTTCTCTCTTTAAACATTCCGGCCTCCCTCTGTGTGCTTTGTAGTTCCCTCGCCTCAATCATATATTAAATAATATAATTATACAATGCAAGACAGACCTGAAAAGGATTCGTAGGACACTATCAAGCAACGAAATAATTTGAATGAGGCCTCTATAGTACATTGGAATTTGACAACTATTAACTAAGAGATCATCTAAAGACTGATCCCTTCTCATCCTATATAACAGTACCTGCAATTAACAGTGTTTAGGAGCAGCTTCCAATAACCTCATAAAATCATTTTGGCAAACTCCTTCGGTACCAAAAAGTGTTCCATTATTGATTTCATTGTCATGCTACAAATTTATTTTAAATTTAATTTTCAAGGAACATCTTTTGTTGCGCTTTGGATACATATCAGCAAACAAGCTCGTAACCTCAGAGAGTTCATTTTAATCAATGGCACATTACGACCGGCTGGAGCAGTGCTTTGCTTTCTGGAACTCCACTAAACCGTGCACGAGTTTACGCGTGGTGCTTGAGTGGATTTTCGATTTGATTACTTTAGCGTCAAAACAGAATTCTTTCTCCGCTTCGGTTTTTTCGTCTTGTGAGTGTTTGTGTTGAATCCGTAAAGGAAGCAGGAAACGGCAACTACAACAACTACGATATAATAAAAATGATTTCACACAAAAGCGTTAGCGAAACCCAACGAAACGAGTCTATTAGCGGCAGACAAAAGCGTAAATGGCTTTTTTGTAGTTGTTGCATGACTGGTTTTATGATTTTTCACATTCTTTTTGCCATCAGGATACGAATGAATGGCAGCGAACATGTCCAGTTGGGTTGGCTGCGGAGACGACTGACAGTGACACTGACAGCGCCAAACGAAATAGTTAAAGACGACGCTTTCTTGTTCTGTTGCAATTTGCGATATCTTAATGGGTTCCTTTGTGCTGCTACGAATTTGTTTCTCTGTTTCTGTTTGTGTCTTTGCAAATGGTTTTCATATTAAAATTAAATGTTTTAACATGTTCACGATATGCGGCGTCCTTCTTCTGCAGGACCTCATATAAATAAATGTCGTTCTTAAATGTTTTCCGGCGGTGTTTCTGGTGGGGGTGTTTGGGTTGGTGGGGGTTTAGCGAAGATTTAATGCTTACATGTTGTTTTGTAAGTAGTTTATCTCTTTTATGGCTGTGATTAGCAACTTAAGTCGTTAAGTTGTTAATCTGCGAATAGTCGAGGAGAGAAAGGGAATCTAATGATAGAAATGGATGTTGTTTCAACTTCATCATACATGAAGGCGATAAGCTACACAAAAAATTACAAAATTCCACAAAATAAATTCTGAAGTAGTTGTAAAATAGATTCTCTGTAACCGGGAGACAAGAGTGAGAGCCAGTAAATTCGCTGATAGGTTACGTACACATAAAATACTTGTAAGACTAAAGGGGGTTTCAACCCTGGCTGGAAGGGCTTCACTTATACGGCTAATAAAACGACTCCCTATTCAAATATCTCTACTTCCGAGGGTCTTAAATGGATCCTCATATGGAATCGTTAAGGACCTAACATGCCTATGCGCGGCTTATTCGCTCAGCCAGTCTAACCTTAGCTAAACTACCTATATGTAGGAGAATATCCCAGTTCATTTCTCCAATAAGATATCAGGAAATTTTGATATGTCCATTGTATACTCACTGTGTCAGAATTATTGCCAACTTCAAGAACTTACTCCCTCATTTCGCAACACGAAAGGAAACTTCGCAGCGATTCAGAAGTGATAGCCTTGCTCCCTAAAAATAGGGTCCTTAATGTAAAAATAAAAACCTGAGAAATGTGATACTATTTGGTCCGTTGTCGATGGAATGCCCCTTATTTATTATAACCAACTTGCTCCTGCTGTCGATGTCATCAGGTGACATTCTTCTCTTCTTCTTAGGTGGCCATTACAACCCGTGGTCGGATTACGGCCGATTTGAGCACCTCTTGCCAGGCGCCTCTGCTTCGCGCGCGCCTTCTCCAATTAGTCACACCAAGCGTGGTCAGTGCTTCCTTAGCTTGGTCTATCCACCGGATACACGGTCTCCCTCTTCGTCGTTGACCTTCGGCTCTCGCTTCGAATACCTTTTTCGCTGAAGCTTCTTCATCCATACGATGGACATGACCCAGCCAGCGTAGTCGCTGAATGTTTGATGTCGGCTGAACTATGTTAATGTCGGCGTAGAGCTCATAAAGCTCGCAGCTCATTCGAATGCGATGGTCGTCGCCAACACAAACAGGACCAAAGATTTTGCGAAAAACTTTCCTCTTGAACGCCCCAAGAGCAGCTGCATCTGTTTGCGATACCACCCTTGCCACAGTGCCATAAAGAAGCACATGCAGAATGAACGTCTTGTAGAGTGTCATTTTCGTTGATTGAGACAGGGCTCTGCAACCCAATTGCTTACTGAGTCCTGAGTAGCACCTATTAGCAATTGTGAGTCTTCGGTTTATCTTCAGGCATACATCATTATTGGTGTTAACGGCGGTGCCAAGATATGTAAATTCCTTGACTACTTCAAAGTTGTAGTTGCCCGCTGAAACATGAGAGCCAAGACGCCGTGCTCCACTATTTGCAGACATCACATATTTCGTTTTGCTCTCGTTTACCGCCAAGCCCACTTTGGTTGATTCCTTTTCAATAGCACTGAAAGCAGCAGTAACATTTCTCTTGGTCCGAGCGATAATATCGATATCATCAGCGTACGCAAGCAGCTGGACACCTTTGTAGAAAATGGTGCCATTGCGATGCAGACCGGCCTTTCTTAGGATCCCCTCCATGATGAAGTTGAAGAGATCGCAGGATACCGGTCGCCTTGTCTGAAACCTCGTTCAGTATTAAAGGTTTCGGAAAGGATATTTCCTACTTTGACAGAGCTGCTCGTTTTGCTCAACGTCATCCTGCAGAGTCTTATCAAATTTGCAGGTATACCCAACTCAGACATTGTTTTGTATAGGCAATTCCGTATCGGGCTAGCGAACGCAGCTTTATAATCCACAAAGAGATGGTGGGTGGCTGTCGATTTGATTTTCGTGGGACTTTTCCAGGATATGGCGTAGTATGAAAATCTGGTCTATGATGGATTTACCAGGTCGAAAGCCGCACTGATAAGGTCCAATCAGTGTTTTTGTATGCGGCTTCAATCTTTCACACAGTACGCTCGACAGGACCTTATATGCGATGGAAATGAGACTGATATCTCGGTAGTTGGCGCAGATTATTGGGTCACTTTTCTTCAGTACAGGGCAAAGTACGCTGAGATTCCAATCGTCGGGCATGTTTTCCTCTAACCATATTTTGATAATGAGTTGATGTATATACCATTTCAATTCATCGCCGCCGGCTTTAAACAATTCAGCTGGCAGGCCGTCAGCACCCGCTGTCTTGTTGTTTTTGAGTCGCTGTATAGCAACTCGAACCTAGGTAGTGGGACTTCCATTCTGTCTTTAGACGAAATTCCTTTCAAAAAATTTTATTAGAATCTCTCGATACATTCTTTCATTGATAATTACGACCTTTTCTTTCACATTCCTCCAACGCAAAACACAAAAGCCAGCATAAATAGTAAGTTTTCTAGATCCAAAGGAAGCTTTTGTAACTGTTGAGGTTCATATTTGCTTAAATTGATTGGATTCCTATTCATATTCAGTCCACACTGATGCAAAGGCAGCTCTTGTAACTGTTTTGAAGTTCATAAATTGATTGGATTCCTATTCATATTCAGCCCACACTGATCCAAAGGAAGCTCTTGTAACTGTTGAGGTTCATATTTGTCATCTAAATTTATTGTATTCCTATTCATATTCAGTCCACACTGAGTCCCACGCTGAGGTGTTGTGGCCCTGCTTATGCATTACCATTTGAACAACCGTCTTTTGTCACAAATTAAGGTTGACTCTTCTAGCAGTTACTGGCAATGTTGAACTTTTGGCTGAGCCAAATTTGGTTGTTCAACTACAGCCAGACTGGCACACCTTTCCGTGTACCCAGCCACGAACGCACGAAACTATTTCCCCAGTAACTGCCACTTAATTGAACTAATTTTGTGACTATATAATTTCCGAGCGTACACGACACTCCCACTAAACGGCACCCATCAATACCAAAACAGTAATTATGCTTATTTGCTGTACGGGTGTATGTGTGTGCGTGGAGGTAACCGCCGCTAGCATATTTGCCAATGTACGCTCGACTGCTCGAACTCTGATGCGGCATGTCACTCTGGAGATTTGCGCCAATTAATATTTACGTATTTTATGCAAATGTGTTGCGTTGCCACACGTCAACTTCATTTTATGTGCTTTTGTGTGATGTTGCATGGGGCAAATGGTTCAACTTATACGTTACAAGCCCTTCCCCGCCCTCCCACAAGACTCAACCCAACCCAATCCAGCCCATCATAATTGCAAATGCGGTGCTTTGATAGTTTTGACGCGTGGTCGACGAAACGGGCGGGCGTATCTTGAGACATTAACGCGTCAATCATTTCATCAACAACGCATTTGCAGCGCACACAAATGCGATTAAACGAGGCAAACATGCGTGATGCTCGCTAACTGTACCTGCCTAGTTGCTAACCCCTTTTTTTGGGTATAAAAACGCCATAATTTCAAGCAAAACAGGGCACCGCCACATATGCAGGAGGGTGGCTGCACTATCAAAGGATTAAAATAGTGCGTGCGTGATGAGGTTTGCATGGGAGACTACATTAGTATGTGTATAAGTGTGCGTATGAGTGCTTCACCATGCGTGTGTGCTTGTGCGTGTGTGTGTGTGTGTGTGTGACTTCTATTTATGTTAATTTAATTGCAGCACATTAAAATAGTTGCCGGTTGGCGTTGTTTGCTCTGTGGCAGCGCGTTGTGCTCGTTGTGATGAAATCTTAAACAAACAAGGCAATAGTTTTCCGTGTAAGAAACATGCAACGCATCCTTAGGGTAAATATTTATTTAGTTTTGCTGACATCCCACAGGATAATGGCATCGCAAAGGCGGTCGTTGCTCGGTGGGTTGTTGCTAAGCGTTGATTGAGAGTGGCAGCGTTTGATGTTGCGCCAGTTTGTGGCTGGCTTTGATAGTTCGCGTCAGTTGACAAATTGGAAATGTTCTTTAATTAAGTTGCGTTTTAATTGTGTTAACTTTCGGGGTTTCTGCTTATGAAATATTTACCACTTTATCGATAAGTTCGTTCAATTATGACATCAGCGATAAGTTTGCCTTGCAAAGGCGTTCCTGTACTCGCAGCATGTAGTTTGTGACGTCAGGCAATCAAATTTAAATTAGCAACAAAGAGCCCCCGGCCACATTGGCAGCTAAAGGAGTGGGAGAACAAATAAAAGGATATGCGTACACCCAAGCAACCATGAATTTTAAGCGGAAATCTTTTGTGTACTTTGATTTCTTATGTATTATTATGCATAGTTGCAAGCGAGGAGCGCACGCAAATCTCCACTGGCGTCGCGTACTTTGTAGTTGCAACAAGGGTCGCAGCCCCTGAGCCAGCATGTGAAGTAATGTGGCGACGCTCTCACGTCACCATGGAGAAATAGTAAATATTTAAATTGTGCATGGCAGAGCGCGAATGATTTATGGCATTGTGTGGCCATGTATTTGGCAATAAGATTTACGACATTTTTAACTTGGCATGGCTTTTTTACTTCCAAGGACCCGCTGCGAGTTCACATATGCGTACATATGCATTGACTATTCGCCTTGCCACTGTAAATGAGTATGCAAAAAAGCAGCGCATACCACGCGCACGCACTTGCCAAGCATGTGTGTGATTGCTGCCAATCCCCATAAGGATTTATGAGGTCGCAGTTCACAGGTCACGCCGTGACACACGCACCGGGTCGCGCTTTTTAACCTGTTAAATTCGCGCTGCCCCTGCTGCTGCTGGCATGTGTTGAAAGTGTCACAAATTCATCCTGGAAGTGCAGCGACATGTAACAAAAAATACTCCATTCAAGTGGTGCAATTGCTCCCCCAGTGTTACGCCTATTGCGCTGCTCAAACCTTTCCAAATGCTGCGTTAGCGTGTAATTTACGGCCGCGCATATGCAAATTTCCGGAAAATTTTAAACTTGCATGAGGCAGGTTTTGTTTGGTGTGCGGTTAACTCCTGTGAATTATGCACACATGTGCTCACGCATCATCGATTTCAAATTAGTTATATTAGCAATAACATGCAATACAGGCATTACACGGCTTTGTTGTTCTACGCTCACAATTCCCAGTTGGTGTGTTGTTGTCTGGGTTTGCTGTGTTACATCGCCAAGGCAGGGGGAATGTGGTGGCATCCTTGTTGCAGTTCGGCAATCTATTTAATTTTGTTTAAACTCTGTTGGAATTCTTTAATTGACTAAAGTTTCCTGGAGATATTTGAGTGGCGATGATGTTCTTGGTATGGATTAGTGATAAATACACCAAGAAGTGGAGCTATCCTTGAGGTATCGTTGTTGGGATAGATTAGTGATATTCACAGCAAGAAGTGCAGCTCACCTTGAGGCATGGTTCTTGGTATATATTGGTGATAAATACATAGTAGGTATAGATGAGTGATAAAGATAGCAAGAAGTGTTGCTCTCCTTGAGGTATGGTTCTTGGTATAGATTAGAGATAAACACAGCAAGAAGTAGACCTCACCTTGTGGTATGGTTCTTGGTAGAGATTAGTGATACCCACAGCAAGAAGTGGAGCTCTCCTTGAGGTATGGTTCTTGGTAGAGAATAGTGATACCCACAGCAAGAAGCGGGGCTCTTCTTGAGGTATGGTTCTTGGTAGAGATTAGTGATACCCACTGCAAGAAGTAGAGCTCTCCTCGAGTTATGGTTCTTGGTAGAGATTAGTGATACCCACTGCAAGAAGTAAAGCTCTCCTTGAGGTATGGTTCTTGGTATATTTTAGTGATACCCACTGCAAGAAGTAGAGATCTCTTTGTGTTATGGTTCTTTTAGAGATTGGTAGAGATTAGTGCAACCCACTAGAGAGAGAAGTTTGCTCTCCTTGAGGTATGGTTCTTGGTATAGATTAGGGATAAACCCAGCAATAAGCAGATCCTTTCTTTGTTATGAATTTCTGCTTGACTGACGGCTCTTGGAATAGATTAGTTATACCCACAGCGAGAAGTGGAGCTCTCTTGGAAGTATGGTTCTTGGTAGATTAATAATCAATATACCAAGAAGTGGAGCTCTTCTCAAGGTATAGATTAGTGTTAAGCACAGCAAGAGGTGGGGCTCTCCTTGAGTTCTTGTTGCTGGTATATATTTGTGATAAATACAGCAAGAAGCGGTTGTGTCCTTGAGTTAGGGTTCTTAGTATATATTAGTTAGGTTCTTAGTATACATTTGTGATACCCATAGCATGAAGTTTATGCTTTGTTTGTTATTGAGGTCTACTTGAGTGATGGTTCTTGGTACAGATTAGAGAAGGACACTTCTAATTCACAAATCTACATCATGAACCGTCACTCAAGGGGATCTCCACTTCTTGCTGCCTGTAACACTAATCAATAGAGTAGTCACATAAGGATCTCTAAGAAAATTTAGTTTATTGTGGAATTCCCACAAAGTTTAAACAAAAACTTCAACCGTGGCGAGTACACAAATCCGGGTTATAAATATTTTATTGGGAATTTAAATCACTTTAATGTAAAAGGCATACAAATACCTTAAATTGAATACTCTCCAACTCACGCCTTTATGCGAATCACCCCACAGATGTGTTCAACTGTGCACTTACTCCAGTTTTTGCATTAATTGGGCAGGGCCGTTGAACATGCACTGAGCATCGTTTGTTGATTTTGCATCTTTCCACAAAGAGAATTCTAATTAAATTCTTCACATAAATAAGCTCAGCACTGAACTCATTAAGGCAACTCATGAACCCCACCTTCCTGCTCCCAACATTGTTATACGAGTTGCATAAAATTTAAAATTAAATAAAAAACCCTCCGAAAGAAGGCAATTGTGATACTCTGCGAGTATAAATTAACACCCCACGGCCAGGCACGCATTTTAATTTGCAAGTTTATCTTTCTACTGGACCATGCAATATTCTCAATTTCGTTCGAGTTCCACGAGTTCATTCTCAAAGATATTCTTCGCCGTACAAGCGGCGAGGAAATCAGCGTCATCGCAGCTTAAATTTTATTATAGCGCTCGTACAGTGTCTGAAGTGTTTTTTTGCTGCAGCTCCACAGCAGCCACAGCAGCCGAAGAAATGGAAAATTAACAAAACAAACGAAGCGACCTTTTTAATCCATACAATGGCGTTAATGCTCATAAAAGGATTCGCCGGATAACATGGCAATTGGTAAGCACATTTCTCGCACTCCTCGCACTCGACTGCGTTGGCAATTTCAATACAATTTATAGCCTCAGGGTGCGAGCTGTAATCGCCCGGGCGAGTGATTTGGCTGCTTCATTTTTTCTGCAGCTTCATTTGCTGCGGCTGCCGGAGGAGCAACGCATTGTTATCTGGTTAAAATATTAACAGTATAATCTTAATTATAATTGGAATGTGCAAATTAAGTGTGGTGGGAGGTGTGGGTAGTTTCAACTAGAAGCAATAACCATGTGGCTCAGAGGGGATGCTGGAGGAAATTTGTTTTTATACAGCGGAGACTGTGACTGTACTTTTAGTTGTGTGAAGCTGATTTTAATGTGGGTGGCAGCCAATATTAAACGCCCTGAAATCAAGGAATCAGTAATGGAATGTTGATAGAGGAGTAGATATGGCACAGTGACCGGGATGTTAAGAAAATCACTGCTCAAACCGAATCAAACCAAGATTATACTATATAGAAATAAAATTATTTATGAAAGGAAATTAATCAAGGGAAAGGGAACTGGACAATCAACTCAGGACACAAGTCATGTAATGAAATTTTGAGGAATGAATTCACTGGTCACTCAACTCAAGGAACAAGTCATGAAATGAGAGTAGACGATCATGGAATACTCACATTTTGAAGAGTGTGAAAGAACTAAGACTATATTGTGATCAAGGAAAAATACACTATCTCGTATTATGTTCTTTCTACAGATATATCAAGACAGATATATCTTAAGGAAACAATTCTACAGATATATCTTAAAGAAACAATTCTACAGATATATCTTAAAGAAACAATTCTACAGATATATCTTAAGGAAACAATTCTTAGACTGAGGCTACAGAAACATGTTTTAATGAAAAGATTGTGCGGAAAACCTGAGCCTACCTGGAACCAAACCAAAAATTCACTATCTGGAAAAGTGTTCTGTTTAGGAAACGGGCTTATAATCTACTGAAGTCAAGAATAAAGTCACGAAATGAAAGTAGAGATGGAAGTAGTTACTTTGGAGAGAATTAAATTACTTATAGGGATAACATCCTCGTCAACTGATTGTAGGTCTCAGTTATAGTAGAGAAGTGAAGCAACCCATTCGCATTAAACAAATTATCTGTAATTATATTAGTTTAAAGAATTGCAGGAACCGGTCAACGGCACTCAAGGAAGAACTTTTGGAATGGGGTTAAAGGAGTGTGTATCAAACAAAAAGGTGCAAGGTCGCAGCTGCCATTGGATCTAATATGGATAGGTTAGGTTATCATGGCAGCCGGTCCAAGAACCAGCACACTCAGACCATCATGGGTCCATTGTGATACCACCGCGTAACAACGCAACTCCGATTCACCCGTCAAACCATTTTGAAGCCCTAATAATGCGCAGGATTTGTTTGATCTTCGCGCCAGACACCACTTCTGTAAGAGAGTTAAACGCGTATTTGCCTAAAGAGCCCGCTCTGCTTCTAGCCAGAGCGGGGCACCTACAGAAGAGATGTACCACACAGTCTCCTCCTTATCCCCACAGCTTCTGCAGTATTCATGAGAGAATACTGAGACCATGCAACGACCTTAGAGATATCCTCTCTCGACAGGGCAAGCAAGTCCCTAAATGTCCTTCTATTAAGCTCCGGCCACATTAGCCTGGTCGTTAAGCAAGAGCCCTCGTGTGCCCAAGACCCATTGGCCTCACGCACGACCCTATCCTTCAGCATCAGTTTACAGGTGGCAATTGGTATTCAAGCCTCGCATCTGTCTGTGCATAAAGGATGGTTTGTGCCCCGTCTGGCTAAGTCCCCCTGAATATCCCTATGTCCCGGAACCCATATTAGGCGTACGCTGAAAACGGTGCTGATATCATTTAGGGCTGTCCGGCAGTCCTGAGCTACCTTTGATTTCAGTGCCACCGAGTTCATTGACTTGATGGCCGCCTGGCTATCCGACTAGATATTTATGATATTCTTTGTTACGGCATGTCTATTTAAGTAGACGGCTACCTCCTTTATGGCTAGGACCTCTGCTTGATAAACACTGCAGTGGTCGGGGAGACGGAAAGAAAGTTCCAGTCCCAGTTCTTTTGAGAAAACTCTAAACTTCTCTATCGTCAAGTTTGGATCTGTCGGTGTAGAAATTCAGTTCCCCCCTTCTCCATGGCATGAGTTGCCACTCTCTTCTAGACGGAATATGTGTCTGGAAGTGCCTATCAAAGTTCAGATTAGATATAGAGTGGTGTTGGATAGAACTACTCCAGGTATGCGCGATAGTCGAGTGACCAATCTGCCGATCATGCCATAACGCCGCACATTTCAGCCTTAGTGCTGATGCGGCGGCCACTTGTTTCCCTACCAGCTCTAATGTAGGCAGGTTGAGTATCACTTCTAATGCTTTAGTTGGAGTGGTCCTTAAATCACCACAAATGCACCGAAAAGCCGTTCTTTGGACCTTTCTCAGAAGCTTCGAATAGCTTTGTTTCTGAGTTGCTGGCCACCATACCAGTATTCCATATAGCAATATAGGTCTGGCCACCGAAATGTACAGTCGTGGGGATAATCCCCACCTGATTTCGACCGCTTTTTTACATGTGTACGAAGCAATATTGACCTTTCTAACTCTTTCTTCAATATTGGGTTTCCAGGTAAGTTTCCGATCTAGTACTAGTCGCAAATATTTGACTGGCTCCTTCATCGGAAAGGATCTAATCTAGTAATATCTATTTGGAATTATACTATATATAAGAAAATAACTTATAGATTACTGAACTCAAGGAGCACGTCATTATATGAAGATAGATCATCATGAAGCTCACAATTATTGCAGAAATGTAATGAAAATTACGCTTTCCATTGAAGTAGAATTACATAATTTATGGGGAATGAACATACTGGCCACTAAACTCAAGAACAAGCTATTTCTTAAGTGAAGTCCTTTGATTTAAAATACATTTAATAATGTTAGATTAAGTGAAGTTAGGATAGAGGCAGCCTTCTTCATCTAAGTTTATTTAAGCACACTTAAAGGTTCATTTCAAAACCATAAGAAACGAGTGTGACTCCCCGAATTGCCAGGTAAGCAACCATTGTGATGCTGATGTGAACCTGGATATGTTCCTCATAGTACATATTATTCCATATATTATGGATGATAATTCGATGAAACCATTAAAGATGTGTGAGTCCAGGAAATTATGTACTCTCACCGACTCATGGGATGACATCGGGCTCTTCCAGCCGCAGCTGCGAAAGAAGCCATTGAATAGCAACACTTGTCTCTCAGCGTGACAAACAATCAAGCAATGTATTTTCTTCTAGTCTGGATATTTAGGATCAGGATGTTTGCTTGCTTTCTTCTAGTCTGGATATTTAGGATCAGGATATTTGCTTGCTCAAGGTTGTGTTGTTTCGTAGCCTATTTTATGGATTTTAAGGGTACGCCAACAATGACGAATGGTGATATTTCACTAAGCAAAGTGTCCAATTTAGTCAATTCGTCTGCCTCGCAATTGCTTGAAATGTTCCTATGTCCCGACCAGCTAGTAAAAGAGAACCTGTGAAAATCTCGACACACCGTTGAGGGAAGAACGGCAGTCATGAGCAGGCTTTAATGGAGTGAATACACCAGAAAGACACTTGATTGCTGCGTAGCTATATGAGTATTATTATTATTATTAGAGGCCAAGAAGCACTGGGACCAAAGGAGATGTATTATGCAAGGATGTATTCTGCAAGGATGTATTCTGCAATGATATCTTCTCCAATGATGTATTCTGCAAGGTTTTACCTAAATGCTATCTGAAGCTATCTGAGTAGGAAGAATACTTCCTTCATTAATATTCTAAGAGTAAGCTAAAAGTTTCACAAAAGAACTACCCCGAATCGTCTGGAGCAACATTGTTTGTACGTCTACGGAGTATACAAGGATAGCAGAGTTATTCACTGCATGTATACAACTTTCTTAAGGCATCTTCACCGCAATAATTCCCATCATCTGCGGCCCCGTTTTCGTTTCCATTGAGCAAACTTTTCAATTATCTCCGGACACATCAAAAATATATATCCAGCATTTCCACCTTGGCGCAGCTAATCCAGACCAGCATTACACGAATTACTTAAATTACAAATTTCCCAACATATTACTCATAATTGCAAGAGCCTCTATTGTGGTGCTATAAATTTGCATAGTTGGCACATAAATCAGCAGAATGTCAGCCGCCACTTGAGTTGAGCGCTTTAAAATGCATGCAAAATTATAAAATTCAAACAATTTGCAACAGTTTCCCAAGCAGCGCTCTTTAAAAGTGTACACGCGTCAACAACCCAAGCAACACGAACATGTGCAACCCTTTTCACACACACGCACGCATTGTGTCTCTTTCTCTCTCTCCCTGTCTCTGTTTCTGTGGGGATGTCTACGCACAAAACGAAAGAATGAAATAAATTTCAATTAAAACTGGAAAAGCATGCAAAGGAGTTCTCACAAAAATGATAAGCGTGAAATTTTTCCATTTTCTGCTTAATACTCGACTGGGACATTGGGATCAAACCAGCCCGAAATGGCCAATTTGGCAAGTAAATGAAGAAAAAGAGTGTTTATGTGGTGGACAGGATACGTACGCAGGATACACACACGCATGTAGTGAAATATGCATACGAACGCTGGACCAAAACGATTTTCGTTTTCCAATTAAAAAGGCTTAAAAACATGCTGCGCTTTTAAGCTTCAATTGCTGAAAATTAAGGATAATACAAAAAAAGGAGTAGAGAACCCCAAAAATTGCCTTTGGCATTGCGACACAACACTTTGCCACACCTCACACACACACTACAAAATTCTAATTAAAAAATGCAAGCATCCGGACCCAACGACCATTTGCCAGCACATTGTCCAACGTGCACCAGGACAGAATCCGAAGGACTTTCCGCCGAGAGTGTCCTTCAGTGTGGCCTAGCATATGCACAAGTATGTAATGGTCAACTGAACTTGTAACCCCGTCTTTGTGCTTAATCATTATGCTCACAGCCCGGAGACACTCGGTTACCCTCAAAGGGAATTGCCACCGAAACCCCCACAAAAAAGGGGTTAATGAAATTCATGTACGAGTATGTACATAACCGAACTTAATGCTATAAATGAGCGACATGCCCTTGGGCGGTTCTGTGGCATTGCTGCTGCTCATACGCACCCGCATATGCAAAGGCGCAGCAAGTGACACTCTGGAGTGCTTGGACCATTTATTAGGGGCAGTTTCGGTGTGATAATTTCAATTCGAATGGAATACAACGGTTGTGGTAAAAATATTCCAATCACGCTTTTTGCTCATTGAGGCATGCGTGTGGACGAGTGTAAATTCATCATTAAGCGAGTAATCAATTTAAATTATATTGCGAGGGAAAATATACGATCAAGCGTGAATTAATTAAATTAAAATTCCTCATGGACTACCAAAGCCTCTCCACATCTCATTACAGAATTTTGATGTAATTTACGCATATAGAAAAAATAGTTAAGCTGAGGAGATTAACCCCCTCCTTCTTCTCATATTACAGAAATTTGTGTATAATTTACTTATATAGAATAAATAGTTAAGTTAAACTGAGGAGATTAACCCCCTCCTTCTTCTCATATTACAGAAATTTCTGTATAATTTACTTATATAGAAAATAATTAAGTTAAAGTTCAGCTCCAATTTGTTCCACAAAGCACCAGTGGACATTCGTATCATACTCATATATCACGTTGTGCAATATAGAATGACAGAGTAGCTAAAACTTAGGACCTGTGCCAAATTGGACCTAAATGTTATATGAATAAGTATATAAACCCTGCCATAAAACCATTCACAAGAAATGAGGACAATCAGATAAAAGACCACGCCGCCCTCTATTATAAAAATATTAGGATACCCTACCTAAAATGATCCTCCTCCTCCTCCTAATGATGATATCCGAATAAAGCATCGCAGTGGTTTGACTCTCACGCTCATGTAAGCGTAAAGGGTATTTCGAAGTCGGGCTAACTTGTCTTCAGACTTCTTTACTCGTTTTATGTGGCATTGAGTCAAAGGCCAATGAGATAATGTTAGCATACTTTTAGGGTGTACAATTGATTGCGAGGAAAAATAAGCTTCCTCCCTAATATGAAAAATCTTTGTTTTAATCTGGGGTCGATTTGCCGGCTTCGTGGTCTTTTGTTGATATCAGACGGCCAGTAAGTTGGCTCCCTGGTTGATATAACCTCTAGACCCAAGGTACTTATGGCATCATAAAGTTGTCTACCTTTCGGTGAGACAAGGCGGGATTCCCAGAATGAATGTTTTGCATTAAAATCACCGGCTACAATGAACTTCTTCCCGAGTGAATTAAAAAAGCGTTGGAAGGTTATAGACTCAATTGAATATATTGGTGGACAGTAGATGGCAGATATGGTGATATTTCCTTCTAAAAGTTTGATGTTAGTTGTTTACAGAAAGACTTCGCTGACGTCTTCAAGGACTACATGTTTAATTCTACTAAGTATAAGTATTCCACATTCTCCGTGTGCTCTGTCGTTTGGATGTTTTGAATCGTAAAATGTATATACTGTAATTGTAAAGTTGTTTATGTTTGTTAAGTGCTGTCAGAAATAAAATAGTGCTTTTAACATAACAACTGATTCGACTACGGATCAGACCACTCCGCCTCTGATATATCACCATAAAGTCCAACTAATTCGAAATTTTCATTGGATTTGAAGCCTTTAATTTAATATTAACCCTGACCCTAATTGGTAGGTAGTTAACCATGAGCCCCATGGGTAACCTAGGTAAAATGGCTACCAAACTCTCAGGTCGCCAATTAGCACTAGTGCAGTTTTAATGCCATATCCTCGCTCCTAAATATGGTGACACGCTATGGATTACAACCAGCCGAAGTATTTTATAAACTTTGTTGAGTCTGAAAATTTTAATCTAGAGCAATGGCCCAGACTCTCCTGAAAAGAACTTTCCACAGTTTTGACACAAACAAAACCCCATAATGAGTCCCATGGATCATTGTCACTGCCTTAGTAGATTTACTCATGTCCGGTGTCTGTCTGTCTTTCCCAACTTTTTGAAAGACCAGAGCCCAAGAATGATTAGAGAAATTGAACTGAAATTCAGGCTCAACATGAAAATAAAATTCAACACACAGATGCATGGTTTATAGGGCAGTTCGTGTAATATGTATAATAATGTAATAATATGCTCACTTCTTATGCGTCCATAACAAAATGGACCGATCTTGGCCATAACAAAATGGACCGATCTTGGCCTACTAACTTTTCCGTCCAAATTCTCAAAAGAGCACATCTCAAAAAATAAAACAATTATTTTCACGGTTCGAACCCGTCATTTTTAGGACGAAAATCGGGTAATCTATAATTTGCTTCCAATTATTAAGAACCAAGGCATATATTTTGCTGAAATTTCATAAATACTCCAATTCAAAATGACCGATCGAGAATCGAGCCGCCATCAGACGATCCACGTTTCAAAAGCTTGCTTCAAAATAGCATATCTCCAGAAGCAAAGGTATGATTTTGTTGGATTTTTATATGTAATCCAGTTTGAATCATTCATATCAGATCAGTTTAAAGTTTGAAGAATAGCAGGTGTCTAAAATATTCTATTACCAATAGAGATGGTTTGGCTCTTAAAGTTCGCTGAAGGATTTTCTCTCTTTACAGCTCCATATTACGACCTGGTCAGCAGAACACACCCATTTTCTCTTAGCTTATCTTATTTGAAAGAACTATTCTTAAGAACTGGAGGAGCTAAGAGCATCGTGTAAGTTATTATTTAGAGAGTATTTCAAGCAATGCCTCCATATATGTTCTTATATCCTTGTGGACTGTCGGTATGTAAGAGTCGTTCTGTAGTGTCTCGTTATTGACGAACCATGGCGTACTGACAATTATCCGCAATAATTTTGCTTGGAATCTTTCCAAAATATGTATATCAGCCATCGCTGCTGCGCCCCAGAACTGAATTCTATATCTCCATATTGGTTTCATTACACCTTTATAAAGCAGGAGTTTTTTTATTCAGTGTTGTCTCAGATATGTAACCCATCAACCAGTACATTGAGCTAAGTTTGATGCCCAACTATTTGCGTTTAGTAAAGATGTGTTTTTCGAAGTCACACGCTGATCAAGGTGTATCCCAAGATATTTGATATCTTCTGTTTGAGGCCACGGGAGACTTTTTAGAATTACAGGTAGGCAGGAACTCCTTTTCAAAGTGAAAGTTACTTGCACTGATTTAGCAGCGTAGACCCTCATTCTGCATTTGTCAAACCAAATTTAAAGTGCTGTCGAGGTGTTTTTGTAGTTGGTTTGCATTTCAGCCTTCTCAGTCAGGGGTAGATCTGCAGTAAAAATACTGTAAAGCACAGGATCTAATACGCTAACCTACGGAACACCCGAAGTAATTAGGAAAATGGTGATAGTTTATGACTTAAATTCCACTCTGAAGTGGCACATCTCAAGATATGATTTTAAAATATCAAAATATGTTTGAGGCAGTGACTTCTTTAGTTTGAACAGTGCCAGGATACCAAACTTTATCGAACGTACCAAACTATCAGAGAATGTTGCTGTACAAAACTGACCCTGTTACAGAGCATTTCTTATAATGTGATAAACTCTGTCTACTTGTTCGCTGGTAACACTTTGCTCTCGAACCCCGAATTGGTGTGAGGTCTTTCTTAAGCAGTATTTGATTAAGCTTACTGAATAGCAGCTTTTCAAATACTTTGGAAATCACCAGGAGAAAACTTTTGTGCCTATACGATGTAACTTCTTCTTCCGTGTTTCCAGGTTTTCGAATTAGAGTTACTTCTTTTCGCGACTTTTCATTGACGAGGAAAATAGGCACACCTCAATGCCGCATTATACAAATAGGTGATGTATTTTATAGATTATAAAGATACATATATTTCAAAATTTTCATTTAATTGAAAGTTGTATTCAATATTCGATCCATTGTATTCAAACAATCTATTACTTTTAGGAGTATATCTAATATATTTATATAGTTTTTCGAATAATTCTCTCTGTACTTCTTAAACGCCAGATTATACATTCTTTCATTTATTCATTTTCATCTTTGGATAATATAATGCCCAGATTATTCATTCATTTATGCTCATCTCTGGAATTTATAATGGACCGATTATTAATTAATTCATTTATTCATTCTCATCTCTGGACTTTATAATGCCTAGATAATTCATTCATTTATTCAATCATTTATTCTCATCTCTGGACTTTATAATGTCAAGATTATTCATTCATTCATTCATTATTATCTTTGGACTTTTTTTTTTGAATAGATGATTCATTCATTTATGCTCATCTCTGGAATTTATAATGACCAGACTATTAATTCATACATTTATTTATTCCCATCTCTGGACTTTGTAATAACCAGATTATTCATTGATTCATTCTTTCATTCTCATCTCTGGACTTTGTAATGACCAGATTATTCATTGATTCATTTATTCATTCTAATCAGTACCTTAATTACATAATCCTAATTTAATCATAACTTATTTTGATATGATTTCAGTTACTTAAGAAAATTAAGGATCTCTTATCTGGTATGAAAACACAAATTGAAAATTACTGTACAAAAAGTGATTCGTTCCATAAATTTTCGCTAAATAATATTTAGAAAATATAGTTTCAAGAAATCACAAAATTGTTCTCATTCAACAATGACCCGTTTATCAATGAAAATATATACTTCTTCCCGAAGAGGTGATGCCATCCTCATATACAAGTACTGTTCCTTTAAAATTCCATTTAGATTTATATCCAATTAGGCCAATTTATTCCTTAGAGCCACGAAACACCACAAAGAGAGGCAAACATTTTGGACATAAGATGACTTCATTACGGGCATTAAGACCGCAATTTATCATATGAATATTCTCCTTTAAACAAATACATTTTGAAGTTCTGTAGGAAGACATGCCCACAGCTCACCCTTCTGCTTCATTTGATCCCCTTTGGTAGAAAAGTGCGTTTTGATAGCAATTTATCTGGCTACACCGCTAACATTTGCGGTATAATTAATACGGATGCATTTCAACGGTCGCCTCAAATCTTGCCTAGTTGTTTTGACAGACTTCACCAAGAAACTGACCAGCAAATTAATCCCAGAATTGACCAATGCCACATGTACAACAATTAATCAAGCCACCAAAAGCGGAGCACAATGGAAGCACACACATAAACCCGGGGCGTAACATGGCAAGAAGCAACGCCAACTGGAGTGAGAAATCAGGGAAACTTAAGAAAACAAGAAATGGGTTTGACTCGTCGAAAACGAAACACATAAAATAAAATATCACTGCCATAAATAAATTTCAAGTAAGGGGGAGTGATAAAAAGTAGACACAGAGTACACCGAGTACAATGCTCATTCGAGAGCTGATAAAGTCGGCAAACAATAGGAAGAGCAGCTTCTAATTACTCAAACTCATTAAGTTAAGTGAAACAACGGATTGTAACAACAACAACAACAACAACAACAATAAGAACAACAACTACAATAGCAGAACAGCTACTATAGTAAGAACAATGACTACGACCACACCAACAACTGAAGAGGACATTGCAAAATTACTAATGAGGTAGCAGCAGAAGAACAGGCACTGCCTTCTGCAAAGGCTCCAGCGTGTGACCCATGCACTCGCCGCGTGGAAGTGGAAGATAAAGTTCGTGGTTGCCGCGTCATAATGTTGTAAATAAATAAGACACTCAGACTCAGTCTCAGTCTCAGTCGCCGTCTCTGTCGCCGTCTCAGTTTCAGTGTCAGAGCGTTTAAGTGGCCATAAAACTAAAAATTACTACGACCAACTTTACACGGTCCTCTGCTTGTCTTCGACCTGCGTGCTCATAGCAGTAGTGCCTCTTTGCTGGTTCCTACGACAATTATTCCTGGCCTTCTCACAGCCCGTATGCTTTTGCTTGCTCCAGGAAAAGGGTAAGAAAGTTTTCCTTTGTCCGAAAATACCCCTTCAAGGCAAATGCTGCCGCTGTTGCTCCTGTTGGTAGTGGTGTTGGCGGCGATGCTGTCAAACCACCCACAGACCGCCCAGAAAAGTGTTACAAAAGTTCCTCCCCCCATGTAGGGCATGTTGTGTCGTAAATTAAAAATGTAAACCTGCTGATATAAATCAAAGTTGTGGCGCACACGACTTGGTGTGTTGGGGGTATTTAACAGAATTTCCTTCCAGTTGTGAGGCGATGCGGGCAGAGTTGATACGTCACCGGAAGTTAACCAGATTCTTATTCTTATTCAAATCTTTACTTGCAGACGGCAATGATTTTTGGGCCTATAAGTCAAATAGTAGTGTCGTAGTAGCAAAGTAGGCTGGACAAGAGTGGATTTATGACTGCATCTCTTTGTTGCGTATGGAGTTTGTGGGTCAGAATTGAGCCTTGTTGGTTGGTGGGTGGGTGTGTTGTTTGCAGATGTCAACATGGGGAAACTGTGAACAACCCACCAAATTAATTTAAAAAAGTGTTTACCATGTTGTCACATTTTATGTGATTATCAAGGGAAGTGAAACAGGGAAGCGAACAAATTCACAACATTCAATTTCGTTGAAGGACGTCATCGGTACGTTTGGTTCAAATGAATATGTGCCATTGTTGTTTAAAAAACAACAATTGTACTTTTTTCATGCGTAGGTAGGTAGGTAGGAATGGCAGCTTAGTTTACTTTTGCATGCTTAGATAGGAATCATATCATTTGACAATATTTTATAGAAGAATGTATTTTTATGGTTTTCCTCATCTCGGAACTGCCAAGTTTCCAAGTGATTCCCGATATATTAAAAAAGGAGGCAATATTGTGTTGGTACTATCACGGTTTATCACTGATGAATCATCAGTATACATCACATATATGCATATATATATATATATATATATATATATATATATATATATATATATATATATATATATATATATATATATATATATATATATATATATATATATATATATATATATATATATATATATATATATATATATATAATATATATATATATATATATATATATATATATATATATATATATATATATGCATATATGTGATGTATACTGATGATTCATCAGTGATAAACCGTGATAGTACCAACACAATATTGCCTCCTTTTTTAATATATCGTGTATATATATATATATATATATATATATATATATATATATATATATATATATATATATATATATATATATATATATATATATATATATATATATACGATATATATATATATATATATATATATATATAAATATATATATATATATATATATATATATATATATATATATATATATCGTGTTCTTCAATAAGAGCGCTACAAAAGTTTAATAAATCAAAACCGGTTTTAGATATCAATGAAATTCTTTATTTCTGTGAAAGTACGTTCGATGCCATTATGTATGGAACTCGGTTTCTTTTGCATGGCCACCACGGGCACGCTTGCAGAAGTCCAGACGCTGAACCCAATTTTCAACGGTTTTCAAGCATAAATCGGCCGATACTGCTGTAATTTCACGTTCGATATTCGTACGAAGTTCATCAATCGTCGCTGGCTTGTTGGCATAGACCATAGACTTGACGTAGCCCCACAGGAAATAATCTAACGGCGTCAAATCGCACGACCGAGGCGGCCAATCGACTGGGCCATTTCGTGAGATAACACGTTCACCAAACTTGGTTTGCAGTAAATTGATTGTGGCATTCGCTGTGTGGCTTGTGGCGCCGTCCTGTTGGAACCACATGTCCTCCAAGTCCATATTATCCAATTGGGGCCAAAAATATTCGGTTATCATTGAACGGTAGCGATTCGCATTCACAGTAATGTGCCGGTCTTGATCATCACGGAAGAAGTACGGCCCAATGACGCCGCCGGCCCATAAACCGCGCCAAACCGTAATTTTTTCGGCATGCAATGATGACTCATGGAGTACGTGTGTCTAACCAATAACGCATATTTTGCTTATTGACGAAGCCATTCAGCCAGAACTGAGCCTCATCGCTGAAGATGATTTACCGATGAAAATCTGAATCATTTTCAAGTTGTTGCTCAGCCCAATTCACGAACATACGACGCTTATGGTGGTCAAGCGGCTTCAGTTCTTGCGTCAATTTGATCTTGTAAGGATGTAGGTCAAGATCTTTTCGCAAAATTCGCCACAACGACGTCACAGAGATGCCCAACGCTTGAGAACGACGTGTGAGAGACACATTTGGGCTTTCTTGAACTGAAGCCTGAGCGGCAGCAATATTCTCGACACTACGGGCACTTCTTTGTCTCACTGGCACGGGAACATTTTTTACTGTGCCTGTGGATTCAAATTTTTCCACTAGACGCTCAATTGTTGATCTGCTAGGACAATGATGACGACCATAAATTGGACGTAGCGCTCTTAAAGTTGAGGCGACTGACTCCGAATTTCGGTAGTAAATTTTAATAATTTCGACTCGTTGTATGCTCGTATGTCTTTGCATGATGAAATGGCAAACCTTACTGAAGAGAAATGTCAAAAGAGCGGGAAAAAATATGGCGTCGTTTGCTGTCACTATCGATTTACTTTTGTAGCGATTTACCCTTTATATCACACACATATATAAATATATATATCAGTATATAAACTGCAGAGATATTCCAGATTTGCATTGCGGTTTCCCTGCAGTCCAAGGAACAGTCAACGTTCAATTGTCCCATAATTGTTTGAATAATTTTATGAATAGTTCATTGAGGTGCATTGACTTAGGGAGCAAAAATAAAAGAAAAGATTCTACAGAGACTCCTGCAATGTGGTATTCTACGTAAACTGGTCAATGTTGTACAAGTAACAGCAAATAAGTCCAGCATAAAAGTAATATGACAAAGTGGATAATCCCAGTCCAATCATGTTACTTTTGTTATAAGAACAGGGAGTCGCCGCATCTAGTATAAGTGATACTATGTTAAGTGATTCTATGTTAAGTTATACTATGTTAAGTGATACTATGTTAAGTGATACTATGTTAAGTGATACTAGGTTAGTATAAGTGATAATATGTAAGCGAGAGTAATCCAGGTTTAACAATCACCCAAAAATCCTCACAGATATACAATTATGATGACGACACATTCTGAATTCGAAAAAAGCAGAGCTTCCTTCATTAGCACGTCTCAAAAGACACCAGGTATTTAGGTAGGTTATCGGTCACCGAACAGGCACACTTAGCCCCGGATTGATCCTTTGTGATACCGCATGAGACACAGGTCCCACTCCCAGTCCAGGCATTTTAGCTTTTTATGAAGCCATTGATGGAGCTTATTTGTTCGTTTGAATTGTCTCCCATACTAAGTCCATACCACCAATCAGAAACTTAGAATTCAATAGCAATAAAAACAAACATCCTCCAGAACATTATAATCCAAACATATATTGCAAAGCTATAGAAATCTTGATATAACATTCAGTCCCGAAGACGATAATTCGGTGGCAATAAAAGGATGAACACACCTACCAAACACAACATGGTACTAGTATCTTCTTTTCTATCAAAGAAACTGTTATTTCAAATGCACAAATCCCTTATGAGACCAAAGAAAAAAATGTGAGGTAAAAAGCTCGGTTTTTCGAAAGCAAATCAATATTGAGTCCACTACGGTTGAAATATAAACCATAACAAATACGTTTCAATCGCAAACTGAACAGCAAAGCATTGTACAATACAGAAGACCCATCGGAAACATTCATCGAATGTGTGATGAGAATCACTGATCAAATGATCATGAATGTGTGATGAGAATCACTGATCAAATGATCATGAATGTGTGATACGAATCACTGATCAATTGATCATGAAATAAGCTTTCAACTACATATATACAATCGATTCCTCTAGGAAGCTGATTGACTTCCATGGAGGTCGAAAGCCTATCGGCAATACCCAAATTGAAAGCAAATATTATTTAGGAGAGATAGTTGCAGAACACTGGTACTGGTGCGGCAGAAGCAACAATCGGATATGGCATATACATTTATTGTTCGGATATTTGGTTCTAGGCGGAGAAAGTTGAATAATTCCAACACTGGCAGTAAAAGCGGACTTCCTTCATTAATAAACGATTGTCTCTTATTTCGCATCTACTTTTATTGATCGAAGAATTGGTTCAGCAAAGATAATTCTTAACATTTGTATGTATCATTATATAATTCTGGCTCCTCATTAGTTTCCTTCACATCATAGAGGTAGGATTATTATTACTATATAACACCTATTCTATCAGGGAATATGAGGAGTAGTTCATGAACAAAAATTGTGGTTTTCATTCTTGCTGTTAAGGTGGTCAGACTATACTCAATAGATTGAGGTTTCCACTGTGCCCTGAGCGATTGAATCAGTTCAGTCGTTGAAAATATATTCAATGGAAAAAAACATCGACCTAGCATGTGACATGAGTTCCTGCTGAACGAGCCTTATGGTGTCAATATTTGATCTTAGTCCTGATTTTAGAACTAGTGCAGACAACAACGATCTGTCTAGAAAGTGAACATGGGAATACAATAGAGAATTTTGTGAGAGAATAACACCCTACTTATAAACTAACCCTAGGTATACGATGGCCCATTTTATGAGAGTAGAAGGATTTACAGAGATGGAAACATTATACAACCGGTTTAAAATGTCGTAATTTGTATGAGAGTTGCTGATACGAATCTGAATAGTTACATTGTTGAAGGGTGTTGTTGAAGGGTGTTGTTGAAGGGTGTTGTTGAAAGGTGTTATTGAAGGTTGTTGTTGAAGGGTGTTGTAGAGACACTTGGGGGATGTGATAGCCAGAGTGGCCTTTTTATTAATGATTGATTAAATGAATTAGGGAATCACTCTTTTGGACTATAGTACTCCATTTAGATGAAGGCTGATCGTGAGGTGGAGTATCAGTGTTTCGACCGAGATGGAGTATCAATGTTTCGACCGAGGTGGAGTATCAGTGTTTCGAACTATTGTACACTATTTAGATTTGTGTAGCTGGAATGTGAATGGATTTGATAGTGAGCTGGAATGTTTTTATCTATAGCGGTCTAATGGAGGAGTGAAAGTCTTTAAATAGTATGTCCCTTACAATGTACAATGGGCATCAATGACTGAGTGCTTGGAGACCTCCTTCTTCGGCGGCTCTCCGGCCTACCCCACTTTTCTTTATCTATGGCCCTTATTTCCACTATTCTTAATTGGCCAAGTACTGTCGATGGTTTTCATCTACAATGCTGAAGAATAAGAATAATTAATTCCTATGGTTCCGCGGGGGAGCAAAGGGCCACATTTCTCCATTCATTTCTGTCAAACGCCAACCTGATCACCTTCCAGCTTTTGTTAGTATTAATTATTTCAACTTTAAGGATTCTTCTCCAGGTGATTGCGGGTGTGCCTCTTCGCCAACTACTCTGCGGGTTCTCGTCGCTTGTTCTTCGGGTGATGTTGTTCGGTGCTCTTCTTAAAACATGACCAAGCACTCATTTCCTTTTACAGTTTCAAGTTAGATTGGTGTTTGAGCTGTGCTGCTATGCCAGAGGTGGATATGGTGTCGGGCCAGAAGATGTGCAGGATTATGTGGAGGCAGCGGCTAATGAAAACCTGAAGAGCATTGCATTGGATGGTGTGGTAGATCTAGTTATAGAAGCATCATTGTAAGCGAATTTGCGGGCCATATATTGATTCAGTATATCATTAACAGTTTCTGTAGGAGACCGCTTCAAAATTGACTTCAGATTGTTTCTAGTAGTGAAGATAAAATTATCAGTTCTCATTAGACAGTAGCCAAGACGTTAATTGCTGGGGGCAATTTTTGATTATGTGAATCAACATCTAGCAAAAAGTTCCCATTAGACAGCTGCCATGGTCAAAATTGCAGGCGTTAAATTCTGTAGATGTATATCAATGCCTGGCAAAGAGTTCTCACTAGATAGAAAACAAGGCATTAATAGCAACCGATATTTTCAGTTGATGTGAATCAACGCCATGGAAAAACTCCTCATTAGTCAGCAGCCAAAGCGTTAACTGAAGGCGGCATTTTCAGTTGATGTGAATCAATGCCTCTGAAAAATTAATCCAAACTGCGAAGTGGAAAATGGTTGGTCCAATAGCGTCCTTCGAGCTTTGCACATAATTTCAATCACACTTTTAGACTAGTTTTAAAATGTCACACATAAAGTCCAACTGTCATTCGATTCCCAACTGATAAGCCTAATTTAATCTTATTTTTGGTAAACCAACCCCCTACACACCGCGAATTCTTTCAAACATGAGACCTCAAACTTTCTATGAGGATATGGAATTCAATTCGCAACTCATATTACGCTTATTAGCCACAGAAATGAGCACTGACAAATGCAGGACCAATGAAGTGTGCAGATATGGTGGCAACATGTGTACCACCCCCTTCCACCTCAGAAACACCACACACATGACCACATGTCAAAAAAAACTGTCGAAAGTTGAAGGCTAAAAAAAATTGATAAATATCAAAATTTTGACACATGCAGTAAATATAGAAATTTTTCAATTTTTAACTGGGGTTCGGTTCGGCTTTGATGCGATTATGCCACAAGAACACAAGGAAAAACACACAAATTCCAACGAAACACCACCAACACTCCCCACAGACGAGGCTGGACGCGTGAGTAGCGGCGTTGTTTGCGCACTTTGACCCACGAAAAAGCGAAATTGATTAAATTGACAAAATTTTTGGAATGTTTTACGAAAATTGAAAATGCCTTTCAACAGAAAACACCGCAACAGGACGCACTGATGATGTTACGCTGTCATATTTGAGGCGACGTCTAGCATGGAGCAAGCATGTGACAAACTACCATGAAAAAAACCAGGAAAAACACACTCACACTCTCTCGCACAGCAAAGTAATCAACAACATTTTCAATAAACAAAAATACGTATCGTGTCCTTTGAACATGTATGCACATATCCTTAGGCCAGGCTAATGCACACACACACAATTGATTTATGGTGAGAGAATATGCCGACGAGCCTGAAGCTCGGTTCAAAGCAAAGTCTCTGCTCATATTTGAGCATTCCATTGATAATCGCCGAAATTGAAATTGTTGTATGGTCACTTTAGTTTTTGAATTATTATCCTTTAAAGTTCTGTAAGTGGGAAGAAAAGAGGCCATCAGATGCGACTAAGCATGTAAAGCAACGCAGTAAAATGGGACAGAAGTGAACTGTGGCCTGGGAAGAGATGACACCCATCAGCATGTACGGGCGGAAGTGAATTATGTCATTGGAATATGAACTATTGAGGCTACGTAATGATGTTAATGTGACGACGATGAATACGAGGATAAGCACTCACAGGCACACGTACACTGTCAACACTGTGAGTCAGCTTCAGATCCTGTACATTTACAGTTGCGGCATCATAAGGGACTGTACTTTTGGCCAGCAAGCGTAGCTGCAGAGTCAGTTAAGCATTTTGGTACACGCGCCATGGAATGAAGAAGGTGAAGTCAAATACACAATTGAAAAATCATCCCTTAAACTGGAGGGAGTTTTAAGTTTTATGCCGCTTTCAGGGAAATCGGAATTTGTTTGTGGGACAGCACGGGTGGAAGGAAGGCTGGCACTAAATGCGAGCCATACAAATACGAACAAACAACATGAATTTCTCACAAGTGGATCGAGGATTTAGTGTCGGATTAGTATTGACATTCGTTGCGCTCATGTAGCAAATCATTTGAAGATGCAATCGGAATTATTGAGTGTTGCGAAATCAATGCAAACATTTCTCATGTGGTCTTATGCGGAAATTTCCCATGTTCGCACAGATATAGTCGGAGTAGTCTACTTAATTACTTAGTGTGAAATTATAGTACAATGGGCTTCAATGTCTGAGTGCTTGGAAACATCCTTCTTCGGAGGTTTTCCAGCCAAACTACACATTTTCCTGCTGAAAGCGGTAGCAGAGTTGAAATTTGAAATTTTGTATAGTTTCATCATGTCGTCATCTCCAATCATGAAAGGTATGAATCAATTTTCTGTTAGTGTGATAAGATCAGGGCAGAAGCTCATAGAGTTCACTGTTGTACTTCCACCTGAAAGCAGCTTCGCCATACTTGTGCAACACTCTTTGTTTGAAAGTGAAAAATTCACTTATTTCCGCTTGATTTTTGTCAATTAGAAAATGTGTTTACAATTTTCCAGATATAAAACCCACTCTCTTGAGATCACTGTTGTCTAAGCTTCTATTTCGCTCCTTATACAGGTGTATCAAATATCAACAATACAAGTTCCTAAGGATATAATAAATCTATACTATAGTTTACATGATCTGAGCAACTCAAAGTAGGGCTCAATTTATGGCCATGTATGGTAACCGGCAACTCGAACTAAATTGGTGTATTTCTCAGGACCAATCTGAGCATCATCTTCATATAAGTGAATGGATACATTATTACAACAATGTACAACATTATAGGCAAAAATACTAAACCAAATCGGACCAAGTATATATCATTGTTGCACCCCCGACTCAAGTCTTCTAAGGTCACAACTTATGTATTTAGACACTACTTTATGCTCCCGGTTAGTTAAGTCGTTTTTTAGTAGCAGTAGTAGGAGGAGTAGTAGGGGGATGAGTAGGATGAGTAGTAGCAGGAGTAGTAGGAGGAGTAGTAGAAGGAATATTAGGATAAGTATTAGGAGGAGTATTAAGAGGATTAGTAGGATGAGTATTGGGAGGAGTAGTAGGAGGACAACCCGCAGAGAAAACAAAGTATCATTTTAACTTATTCAACTGTGCCAAAGACCTTAGAGAACTCCAGCAAAGTGACTATGTTCAAATCACCCCTATCAAGCTCTGGCTGAATGTCCTCCAAAACTTTTAACATTGCAGTGGAACAACCATGGCCAGTTCTATATCCAGTTTGATAATCAGAGAGTAGTTTATGTTTGTCAACTACTCAAAAACCTGCGATAAAGCAGACCGTATTTCAATAGGTCGAAAAACTGATTGAAACCTGATCGTGAAGATTTTATCAATTGGAGTAATCCATGTAAGGGACTGACACTGTGAGGGATCATTAGAAGACCTTTTCAGTACACATTTCCCGGGCTGTAAGGACATTGTAGATTTCGAACCTACAATAAATAGAAGGAACTACAGCCCGTCGACATTTTTTACAACCAACAAAATCTCATCGCCACACCGTGTCATTTAGGTGTGCTCAAGTCTGCTTTTGGTAAACCAAGCTGCCACTCCTACCTACCTACCTACAAAGTAGAAAGGACAATCAATCCCTTTGACCCATTTAAGTGACCGGGAATAGATGGAATTTTTCTAGCTTTGCGCCAAAAGTTTACAGGTCTACTAGTACCATAGCTACAAGCGATATATACAGGATGTTTGAGGTTTGAGTAAGTGCCGTGGCGAGAGTTGTGTTTGTACCGAAAGTAGGTATACTCGAAGGAATTAGACCATTAGCTTGACTTCGCTCCTTCTGAAAACGCTTGAGAAAATTCTGGACGCTCATATCAGGGACACTATGACGTCAGCTAGAATAAGAGTATCAATGGCGCAACACTCTAAGGGTATATCCACTGAATCTGTACTTCATTCAGTAGTGCTAAATATAGAGAAAGCCCTGGAGTATAAGGAATATGTCCTAGGAATATTTTTAGATATTAGCGGAGCATTCAAGAACGTGTCAAAAGAAGCTATTTTGACGAGCTTCGAATCTGCCAATATAGAAACTACTATCTATCTGTGGATAAAAAGCTTATTGGATTGCATAAGAATAAGATCGGAATGGAATGAAGAGTAAGAATAACCGAACAAGCAGGCGAGGGAACACCACAAGGTCGTGTGCTATCGCCGGTTGTCTGGATACTTGTGGTGAGCGAAGTGCAAGGGAAATTTGATGGGAAGGCAACTAAACTAGTTGCATATGCAGACGACATTGCTATAGTAGCAAAGGGAAAGTTCCGAGTAACGTGATGAACAATATGCTTACATTAAGAGGCAACTCAATCAAGCCTGGGGTAAACGCTGACAAAACGGGCATGACACTTTTTAAAAGGAAGTATAATGTCCCTTCATGGAACCTCCCGAAGGTGAACAGCAATGAACTGATTTGGACCTCAAACTGCCGTGGAGGCGCAATGTTGAAGAAAGGACGAATAAAGGCCAGTAATAAACTCTATGCATGTAAAAAAGATGCTAGCCGTTACTTTGGGTTAGGGATGGCCATCGATGTTCGATAGCATCGAAACAACGATGGTGTGCTGTCGATGTTCGATGTTTGGCCATCGATGGTAAGCTGTCCGATAGTATCGAGCATCGATGTTGCGCCGTCGATATTTGTTTTCGATGCTTAACCATCGATATTATAACTTTGATGTTTTTCCACCATCGTTGCTGACTGCTCGATGGTACCATCGATGTAAACATCGATATTTTTGTGTCTATGTCCCATTCCTACTTTGGGTGTATCCCCTACACTAATGCACTGGTGGTTATGGTATCAAAACATCGCTAAGGCGATAATTGTGATCCATGTGAGGACTGACTTGGATCAGCCACTAAAACCAACCAATGCACTGGTGCTATACACCAATAGTCAAACCAATCAATGCTTTACGGCGCTCTGGTGTGGTGGACCATAGTAAGTAAATCAACATACCGTAACCCAATGGAAAAGATCCAGGGTCTCGCTGCGCTGTGTATAATGGAAGCACCAAAGACTACTCCAACGGCTGCTCTGGAAATCATACTCAACCTGCCGCCAATCAACGTGGCTACGGAAAGTGTAGCAGCGATATCAGTGGAGAGGTTGGCCGCTCTCGGCGAATTTACCCTCAGAACTTTCAGACATAGCTCAATAGTTGGGCAAAACGTAGCTAACACGGAATACATGGCTCCGCGTTTTAATTGGGAGAAAAGGTTCTTTATTTCTGTATAAAGCCTTTCAATGTTGACTACAATTGTGTTATCCTTGGAGTGATTTTCTCTTTCATACGGAGATATATTTTCACTACATTATAAAACTATATTATGAACGTTGTGACAGGATACGGTTGAATATTTTTATCCCAGAACTAACATAATTTCTATCATTTTTCGGCTTTCTCTCCCTTGCACAATCATCCTCACCTCCTTTGGTTTGGCATACCTAAATGATAGAATGCCTTGTAAATCCCTCGTTTGTTTCCTGATTACTCCAACAATTTGCTGACAACTTTTGCCGCTAATATTGCCTTATCGATTTATCCATTGATCTTCCAGTTGAGAGCCCATGTTCACTCCCACCCACATTCTGCACACACAAATCAAGTTGTGTATCTCAAGGAATAAATCTTCAGTGCTAATTACTTAGCGAATAAGGCGGACAACTTTACCCAATCCGGCGATGGTAAATTCTCAACTCAATCCTTTTGCCGCCATAAATTTTAAAACGCGACATATGCAGAGGCGTGACTCGGTCTCAGACGCAGGTAAATTTATTTCTTCAAAATGAGGAAAGAAGCGAAAAAAACCAAAATAAAAATCCCAAGTTCCGCCTTGAAAAGCAGAGTAATTACGGCATTAAAATAAGAGATTCGTTTCCTCACTTTTACGGCAAAGGATGCGTTTAATTTTTAATTCCTTTTTAAATTTATTGTCGCTACACAAATTTGACTTAATCGCCGTCAGACGCGTGGAAGTGGCTGCAGCGCGTTCACGGCGCCGGCATTAAGCCACTTTCGCTTGATTTCCCTTTTTTCCAAGCCCGCAGTTTTCACATTTTCTCTTTTCTGACTTTCAGTTCAGTGGAAAAATCTCGGTGGGATTGCCAAAGGAAAGCGACGGTGAACAAGGAGAGAAAGGCAAAACTTGCCCGCGAAACCATATTTCATTTTGCATATTTAATCCTTTTAAAACGCCACAAAGGATGCGCTGTGCACGCAAGATGCCGTCATGTCCGCCGGCTGACAAAAACAAAATGAAAACAAAATGTAAAAAAATATGAAAAAGGGACTCCGATTGGAAAGGAGCAAAAGTAGAAGTTGTGCAAAGTTTTTGAAATGCTTAGACGAATGAGCACGGCGAGCAAGGGCTCCGCGGCGCTTGGAACAGATGAATATAATATTATAATTATGCAGACTATTCGCGGTGACCATCTTGCAGAGCAGTCTCAGAGTCTGCGACTTTCATTCCGACAGACAATCAAAGAGTACGCTTTGGAGACACTGAAGCAATTGTCCGGACTGGATAGCGTCTAATTTAAAAGACTTTCACAGCATTACATTTCGCATTTGAAATCCTTAAGGACTCCGCACATGTTTATCACTCCAAATCAAAGCAAAATTCAATTCACATGTTACGTTTCGTCGACAAATTCCCAAAGTACCCCGTACAGGGAGAGTGCGAAAAATGACGGGGACATTTCCGCTGTGCCCGCCCGAGTAGTGGCAGCAGCAATGATAATCAGGGGGAGTGATAAGTGCTTTTCGCTTTCCTGGCTGTGTGAGTGTGTTTGGCGCATATGTAGTCCGTGTTGTTGTTGTTCGTGTACATAGTTTCCTGTCACATGAGCAGTTTACGTATGAGTCTCATGCGTCGTTTTCGTTTTCAATCAATCAAATGCGTTAACGAGTCCTTGTTGTTAGCTGTTACCCGCCGAAGTGATTGTCCTGTCGATTTTAACACAAAAACAAACAGAGCACGTAATTCCGTTTAGGTCATGCTGCTCCTGTGCGGCTGCTGCTGGTCTGGCTCTGGTGCTGCCGTTGGGGGTAAATGTAATTTGAAAAGAGATTACGCTACAAATGGCTGTTCAAATATTCGTACCATCGTATGAGGTGTGGACTTCTCTTGTTAGGTGCAAATGGATTTCAATTTCATGTTGGCAGTTTTTTTCATTTAAAATTCTGCAAAAATTGTGATTCATTTCATTCGTAAATTATATAAAAAATCAAATCGAAATAATGCATGAAAAATTGTGAATACAAGTTATAAAGTTGCAAGGATAAGTCCTGGAAATACTTGATTCAAAATTTATGTTCGATTAGTTTGGAATATTTGAAATTAATCCTTGTGGACACGTTGTGACTTCAGAAGAACAAGTGCTAAAAATGCCTGTTAAAATTTTAGTTTATATTAGCTTGGATAATTTTACATGAATCCTTGTAGACACGTTGTGAAATAGCAAGGAAAAATTCTGAAAATATCTGGTTCAAAATTAAGTCTATATTAGCTTGGAGAATTTGGCATTAACCCTTCTAGACATTTTCTGTAGTAGCAAGGAAAAGTTCTGATAATACCTGGAGCAAAATCAAGTTAGATTAGTTTGGAATTCATCCTTGTACACATGTTGTGAACTAGCAAGGAAAAGTTCTGGTTCAAAATTAAGTTTAGATTAGTTTCAAATATTTGAAATTAATCCTTGTATACACGCTGTGAAGTCCCAAGGACATGTACTGAAAATATTTGTTTCTAAATTAAGTATAGAATAGTTTGGAGTATTTGGCATTAATCCTGGTATCACATAATCGTCATACCACACAATCCTTGTACAGGGTGGCTGATGAAAGCCACTACAAAAAAAAAATGTAATAACTTTTTTTCTATTTAATGAATCTGGGTTTTTTTTTATTTTGCAGATTGATTGTTAGATTTATCAAAAATGGATAACTGGGACACTGAAACAAGAATTTGGATTGTCCGCCGCTATCACGCACTGGAGTCCGTAGTTGCGGTTCAAAGGGAGTATAGGCGCACGTTTGGCGGCAATCCACCGGGCAGATGGACCATAATGAGACTTGTAAACAATTTTGCCGAGCATGGGACAGTCAACAGAAGACCTTACCATCGAAACCCTTCAGTTCGGACGGAGGAAACAATCGCTGCAGTAGCTGCTGTCATACAAAATAATCCAAGAGTTTCGACAAGAAGCTTATCTGCTCAAATGGGTATAAGCAGACAGTCATTGCAGTCAATTATGCATAAAGATTTGGACTTATTCCCATATAAAATTCGAATGGCCAACAAATTGAACGCAGCAGACTTCCCGATTCGCTTGGAATTTTGCCAGAAGATGCTTCAAATGGTGGAAGAGGACGGAAACATGATCAACTGTCTTTTTATGTCTGACGAGGCCCATTTCGATTTAAACGGCAACATAAATAAACAAAATTGTCGAATATGGAGTGCTTCCAACCCACAGATACTCCATGAGATGGAATTGCATCCACTTCGTGTTACAGTGTGGTGTGCAGTTTCATCACGCTGCATTGTCGGGCCCTACTTCTTCGAAGAAAACGGTCACACCGTTACGCTTACTGGAGACCGTTACTTGGCCATGTTGAGAGACTTTTTCTATCCAGAATTACGCCAAATGAGAATTGCTTTCAACTCAGTGTGGTTTCAGCAAGATGGTGCAACTCCTCACATAGCCCGGCCTGCTATGACAGAATTGCGACGAAAATTTCCCAAAAAGCTGATATCCAGAAACTCCACATTCCGTTGGCCCCCCAGGTCGCCGGACCTTACTGCACCTGACTTTTTCTTGTGGGGTTATTGCAAACAGGAAGTCTAAAAAGCAAAACCAACAAATTTGAACGAACTAAAGCAATCCATTCCAGAAACAATTGCGGCTATTCCTGTCTCAACTCTCCAAGCAGTAATGAATAACTTTTTGATAAGATGCCGCACATGCATCAACGAGCAGGGGGGCATTTAAATTCCATTATTTTTAAAACTAATTAAGCTATATTTAATAAAATTGAATGAGCTTTAACATTAATAAAAGAAAAATGAATTCCATACACTGAAAAAAAAGTTATTTGAGTTTCTTAATGTAGCAATATTCATCAGCCACCCTGTACCACACATACATTTGTACAGTCCGCAGCTCAACTATTCCAAGCAATTGCTAAGTTTCTTTACTTAACTTCGCATTACTTTGGACCGAAATGTCGACTTTAAACAGTTACTAAATTTCCAAGTAAATTTGGGGCATCTCCAGGAACTTTAATAGCTAAATTAGGATACAAGTCAATTTTAGGATTACTCGATCATCCAACAAAAAAGGAATTTCGAAAATTTATAGAAGTGGAATTCCCCGCACCATAATACTCTGAATCAAATCTCTGATATAGATCTATACCTAATTTCTGTATTAAGAGTGCAGTACTTATTTTGAGTTATTTAAGAGATGGAAACTAAGGTTAACCGACCGAAAGAAGTCCTTAGTGATACCTCATGGAATACCCCGTAATCTTATCAGACGGTCTTAAACCAAAGATCTCTTTATTCCATTCATATATTTCAGATTTTCGAACCGAAAGAATTCCATCCAGTTCCATATATTTTAGATATTAGAACGATGTCCTTATTGCCTTCATATCCAAATATTTTAGATATTAGAACGATGTCCTAATTCCATCCAGTTCCAATAATTTTAGATTCCTAAGATTAGTGAACAGATCTTTCTCTACTCGTAAGTATGTTTTAGATGAGTAGATTTCTACGGATTACTTGCATAAACAATGGAATATTTCCTCTTGTACTTCAAGTCAACTACTTCTGTAGAACTCAAGGAATAGAAGAGCTGACTTTTAAAAATTCGTCTGATTATACGTGTTCAGTTTTTATACCCAAATCCCTCTTTTTCCTTTAGTTTATATATAGCCTAGGTGTAGAACTCAACTGAGTTATTAAAGAATTTGTCCCCAATTCCGATTCTCGGATGTGGTGGCGAGACATTTATTAGCAAATTATCATAAGGAAGATATCGGTTGTTGATTAAGAAGCTTAGTTATTAAGAATATTGCAATACTCAGAATCATTGTTAAACCATTCAATAATAAATCCCCACTTAATGGCAGCTGAAAAAGAAAATAGTCTCCTTAAACACCGCAAGTTGAGAATTAACTCTTGTTAGAAATGATTTGCTGCATACTCATAAATTGTGTGTGATAAACTCTGAGAGTATATTTTAATCTTTTAGTATTAAAACTCGTCGAACGAAGCAGTCTCTCCTCTTGTAGGCCAGGAACCATTTTGTGGCTTAGGAAAGAGCAACTTCTCCTGATTCATTCAGGAAGTAGAAGATAAAGAAAGAACAGGTACTATAACCTAAAACGTTTCAAAGTTTGTATAGAATTAAATAAGAATAATCTAAGGATCTTTACAGTAATTCTAATAAGGCCCGGTAGGCTGAATTATCACCTAACAAGACTGGGAATTTACTCTAATGGGGTTTTCAGGTTTTGCAGGGAAGAAGATGAGTCCGCGAAGCATGTGCTGGGACCATGCCCAGTACTAATGCACAAACGAAAGAAGCATTTGCGTAATCATTTAATACCAAATGAAGAAATAACACTCAGCAAAAGAGGTTTAACACTAAAATTTACCGAGGAAACTGGACTCAGAGAAAGACTCTGAATCCATTAAGGGGGCACAATAGATCTCTTACGTAAATGATGAGCAACATGTTGACCAACCCAAATCCGTGATAACCGCAGATTGCATCAAAACCGTGAGACCATTTATCAAAGATCAGTCTATCTGAGCAACTGGGGGTTTCTTTGATGTTTCGTTGTTCTAGCAATGGTGGTTGTAGTTTCAGTTATACAAGGTACATTGCAAAGTAGTCAAGACTTTTCTAAAATAGCTATTTTTAGTGAGGTCATCAATTGGCAATTTAACGATCAACCACTTCCCATACTCGCTTGATCTGCCACCGTGTGACTTTTACCTTGTATTGAAAAATACAATTGCGTATGAAAGGAAAGCGTTTTGTGGATGTAGAAGCCATTCAAAAGACTTGTACTGGCATATCTGACGGATATCCAAGCCGATGATCTAAAACACTCATTCGACATGCTTTTAGACCGAGCAAATCTCTGTATTGAGTCGGAAGGGAACTATTTAGAATAAAATAAAATGGTTTTGCCAAAAAACTTCATGTTGTTCTTGTTTTTAAAAAGTCCTGTTTACTTTCAAATCCACCTTTTATAATTGAAGCACCCTATGAATTGATTTACTATGTGACAAATTTACGGAAATTACTCAAAAATACCCCTAATCCTAGAATGCTTCATCAAAGTGTGTAAAACGTTATTTTGTTCCTAACCTTTCAATTCTTGTCCATATTTATAAAGCTGGTAACTATTCTTCCGGCACAACTTTTTACTACGAATTCTCCATTTGAATGTGCACCATTTAAGGAAATATTTTCATTGAGGTCCTTTCATGCGCACCTAAAATATTCGAAGGTACCTTAAATGTTGTATTGAGGTCCTTTCATCCACCTTAAGTATTCAAATGTACCCTTAATTATTATTTTGAGGTCCTTTCATGCACCTTAAATATTCAAACGTACGTTTAACATTGTATTGGGTGGGAAAGAAACTATTTTAAATTAAATAAATCGGTTTGCCAAAAAACCGTTTGTTCTTATTGTATATTGTATGTTATTATTGGTATATTATTATTGGTATATTATTGTTTAATAATGTTGTTGACATGAAAGACAACTTTTTGGAACTTTCTTTCACCTACAATCAAAGTCCCACTTGCACACTTTTGCTTACGCTTTGAAAATTTTTGCTCCCACATACGCAGTCAGCGCGGTACTTTAAAGGGAACATTGCCTACAACCTAACGAATTCTTCCGTAACAGAATCTCCAGAAACTTTATTATATATTTTCTTAATAAGTTTGCAAAAATAATGCTTGTTCATGCTACCAATCTGTGTCCTTAGCTTAACCCATCTTCAACGAAGCTTACTTTCTCAAAGCCTTTCTCACGTTGTGCAGTCATGCAACTCATTCGACAAATGAATCGGAATCCATTGTTTTGTAAGAATTCACCGATTTCCGTCGTACCTGCTCCGTTTTGCATTTACCTTCAATCTAATTAACTGTATTTTAAAAATGTTCTCATATTTCTGCTTTTTTCCCTTAATTTCATAGTAAATGCCTCACAGCGGGTTCCTGTTTATATAAAAGTCTAATAACTTTCTCATTTGTTGTGGAAATCCATTATTTTCTTGTATTTTTGTTGTTGTTATTTTTTCATTTTCTCTTCAAAAAACCAGAAAAAAAGTGGATTATTATTTTTCTAATAATGAAGCCAAAAATTTCCCGCTTCATTGTTTATGACCCGCTTTAGAACAAAACGGGCGCACTCACACAGACGCACACATGCACACTCACTCACAAAGCAACCCACCTCCCTCTGAGCAAGCTGTTGCTCCTGTTGACCCCGGTGCCGCGGCCGTTGGTGCCACTGACGGCCGGGCTTTTCTTTTACCCTTATTAGTGATTTGTGAACAATGATTTCCGTTCTTTTCCGTTCATTACTATTTCGGATTCAATTTGCATAATTTATGACACACCGCACCCCACCCCCTCAGCATATGCTACGGCACAGCGCTGTGCACTTTTTTATTATTAAAAATCTTCCTTAAATTTACACGATTTTTACGCGAAAAATGTGAGAATATTTTCAATCATATTTTCCTTGTTGTTGCATTCAAAATTATGTGTAAATTATGCGGAACTAAGTGCGTGGGGGAGGGGTGGGGGGATTTCCCGTTCCTGTTCATGCGACTGCCTAGGAAATTATATTGCGTTTTATTTTTAATGAGTTGACAGCATTAAAAGGCAGTTAACAATTTTTTCTTCTGCTTTGTGTGCATTCCGAGCCAAGTTGTTAATAAATTGCCACACGTTTTTAATTTTAATGCATTTTATGCGTTTTGACTGTTTTTAATTTCTGCGTTAATTTTATAACTTTCGGTTAATCAGTGGAATCGCTCTGCAAGGATGCGAGGGAGAGGCTGGATTCACTTCCCGGCACGCTCAACTCTCACTTGTTGCCTTGTCTGCCGCGCCATCAATCCGGCCTCATTAGGGGGTGTGCAGCGGTTTGCGCTCTGCGATATTCACACTCATTGTTTTTATGGTTTTCACTAATTAGTTACGAAGTCGTAGCATTTCACCATTATTTTTAAGGACTCACTTCATTCCGGAGTAATTGTTATGTTGACGGCAGCTGTTCGCCGCACTCGAGTGCTGGTGGCTGTCGATGACTAATGAAGAAACCGCCGAAAGTGTTGAAATCGTCATTTTAATCTTTATGGCAGGATTCGTGTATGCAGAAGAATTTTCTGGGGTTTTGTGGTAGTCGTAAAATTTGCGTCTTGAGTGTTGTAAGGACTTTTGATGAGTCGTCGTGAGCGAGCATAGTAAAAAATACTTTGTAGTTGCACAACTGTTCATTTAGAATGTGGGAATACATTACAAAAGATTATTGAAGTTTAACAAAAAATCCTTCGCAATACGTGCAGAGACAATATTTGAATCAGAGGCGGGTCCAGGATTGTGCTTAGGAAGGAGTTTCAAACTCAAAATTTTTCATATAAATATTTCAATATTTTCACTCTGCATTTAAAATGTAGGAATAGAATAAAATCCTTCGCAATACGTGCAGAGACAACAGTTGGATCAGAGGTTGTTTCAGGACTTTTTCTACGAAAGGTCTATGAAGCTGCGAATTTTCTATAGAAATTTTTCATTATTTTCACTCTTCATTATAATGTAGGAATACAATATATGCTATGAAGCTTAAGAAAGATCCTTCCCATTATATCCAGAGACAATATTTGAATCAGTGATGGATTCGGGACTTTTACTACGGAACGAGTTTGAAGCTGCCAATTTTGTATATAATTTTTTCAATATTTTCACTCCTTATTTAAAATGAAGGAACACATTAAAAAGAGATTAAAGTTTAAGAAGGATCCTTCCCATTAAGTGCAGAGACAATAGTTGAATCAGTGGTGGGTCCAGGATTGTGCTTAGGAAGGAGTTTGAAAGTCAAAATTTTGTATGGACATTTTTCATATTTTCACAAATTTAAGAGTACAATAAAAAAGATATTGAAGTTCAAGAAAGATCGTTCCTATTATATGCAGAGACAATAGTTGAATCAGAGGCGGCTGCAGGGCTTTTACTAAGGAACGAGATTGAAGCTGCAAATTTTAAATAAAATTTTTTCAATATTTTCACTCCTTATTTAGAATGAAAGAATACAATAAAAAAACAGATTGAAGTTTAAGAAAGATACTTCCCATTAGGTGCAGAGAGAATATAAGAATCAGTGGTGGATCCAGGATTAAATCAAGTCTCAGGAAGGAGTATGAAACTCCTAATTTTTTAAAGACATTTTTCATTATTTTTTCAGCAGAAGGTCACTAAAAATTATGGTAATGTTATAGGGAAACAAGGGATTCAGAAAATATGGGGATCAGGGGACAAGGAAAACTTTGGATCACTATTTATGGTTATACCCCGGGTTCTCGGAAACAAGCACAAACCATCTAAGTTTGGTGGACTAGATGAGGTTTCACCATCTTGGTTTGAGGGACTAGATGAGGGTTCACCAATGATAATAACTTCACTACTATATTCTCTATATCACTTTCTCTGCATCACTTTTTAACGATATTTTGCTAATGACTGACCAAGAGGATATCTTTCTGTCATCGGTACGGACCTCGCAGGTATGTGCGTGGCATTCGTGGCTGGCCAGTGTAAGCTTACCTTGTAGAAACATGACAATACTCGTACCCTATCCTAATCTTTTGACGATTTCACGGTTCTAATAATTCCTCAGCTATAATAATAAAACAATTGCTTCTCTCGACTTGAATATCACTATTTTGCTGCTAATTAAGGACCTCTTGTATACAAAGAGAAATATTTTCTTGTAAGACCTTGACTTCTGGTTGATTGTTCGCATTTTAGTAAGGCATAAACTCTGATCTATGACATCAGTTTCCCAGTATCCAACGCATAAACACAATTTCAAACTATCCAGTAGAATACCATGTAACAAAAATGACTTCGGTGATGTGTTCATACTGGAGTAATGCTCTTCGAACAAGGAATATTCAAATAATGTTTCTAATAAATTTATAAATTCAGAATAGAATCAAGTCCTGTATAGTCCTGTAATGTTTTATTTCCACATTTCCATATAAAAGAAACATTGTCGGTCTTTATGGAGAACTAAAAAAACAATTCAAATGAAGGGAGCGGCTTGAACGTGGAACGTGCTCCTGAGAATCCTCTGTATGACTTGATTGAATCCTCTCTCTGACTATATTGAATCCTCCGTATGACTTGATTGAATCCTCAATATAAGTTGATTAAAGCCTCTGTATAACTTGATTGAATCCTCTGTATGGGTTTATTGAATCCTCTCTCTGATTATATTGAATCCTCTGTATCACTTGATTGAATGCTCTGAATGACTTGATTCAACCCTCTGTATGAGTTGATTGAAACCTCTGTTCGACTTAACTGAATCCTCTGTATGACTTGACGTAACACTCTCTATGACTTGATTGAAACCTCTAAATGACTTAATTGATTCCTCCGTATGCCTTGATTGAACCCTCTGTAGAACTTGATTGAGTCCTTTGTATGACTTGATTGAATCCTCTGTTTGACTTGATTGAATCCTCTAAATGACTTGATTGATTCCTCCGTATGCCTTGATTGAACTCTCTGTAAGACTTGATTGATTCCTCCGTATGCCTTGATTGAACTCTCTGTAAGACTTGATTGAATCCTCTGTATGAGTTGATTGAAGCCTCTGTATGAATTGATTGAATCCTCTCTCTGATTATATTGAATCCTCTGTATCACTTGATTGAATGCTCTGTATGACTTGATTCAACCCTCTGTATGAGTTGATTGAATTCTCTGTATGATTTGATTGAATCCTCTGTATGAGTTGATTTAAGCCACTATATGACTTGATTGAACCCTCTGTAGGACTTGATTGAATCCTCTGTATGAGTTGATTGAAGCCACTATATGACTTGATTGAACCCTCTGTAGGACTTGATTGAATCCTCTGTTGAATCCTCATATTTTTACGATTTCATATTTCACGAGTTCAGAGACTTCTCTTCGAACTATCACAAATGCTTCCTAAATAGATTCAGTGAAACTTGAGAACACTTGAAGCACCAATTAAAAATTTTATTTTTAAAGCTAAAACTTTCAGTTAAAACAACCAGGATTGTGGAGGCGGAGTGACGGAATCATTGGTACGACTTACATACATTATAATTATATCATATTTATATCTCTGAGATATGCTTAGAAACATTTAATATCAAATTCTAATTTCAGTTATAGTCGTAGTCCGGGTATAGTAAAAGTTGGATATAAATTTGAGAAAAGGTTTTTAGAAACAAATTTCCAGATTCGTAGGTGAATACTTTATTCAATAATTCTCCATAAAAATGGGAAGTTTCCCAATAGTTATCGTAGTATTTCTACTTCGAGGAGCGTTATCCTGGTGTGCACATTTACATAGGTAGGTAAGAACATAGGTTTTATTAGAATAAAGGTGTTCTTGTCTCTTGTGTATGTGTCTTGTGAATCCGTGTTGTAATATAGCTGATGTAGACAGATCACTTTCTTCAACAGATCGATTTCTCTGTTCAAGGAAGCACATACTAATATTTAAATAAAGAAATAGTGAAAAGAAAGCCAGCTGAAGCTGAAGAGTTTTATTGGCTAATGAATTATCAAAATTATCCTTTACGACAAATGTAATAGCTGAAGACCCAGGTTCGATTCCTGGGAGGGTTCATAGTTGGTGTGCTGTTGCTATACCTATATGGCCTTTCATTGAAATATCGCTGTTGAGGACAAGTGGAGTGTCCGAAATAGCTTTAAGATCTGCCAAAATTTCAATAATTCTCCTTATTATTATGATGGCATATCTACGCCAGGATAAAGCAGTGTGCACTTGTCAGTCATCAAATTCTTATAGAAATTCTCTCATACCAAATAATTTGATGACTACTGCTTTACTCACAATTATCCTTTATTTTAAAAGAATATAAAGAAAGTTAGGTGAAGTTAGATGATAATACCTCCTCTAAGAGTATTCACATGAATAAGGTGCAGATGATCTTTCATTACAAACATAGGAAGCACGAAAAAAAGGAAAGAGGCAAATTGAGAATTGATGAGAACATGTATACTAAGCAAGCAGAACAACCTCAGCTTTTACGCTTTCACACCCGAAAGACATCCGACGCAAGACTCTAAATGAAGAGGAGTAGGCTGCCTCATTCTTCTGTCAGGTGGCAATTGGGTCTTTGCCAAAGCCTTACCTATACTTAAGCTATGGAAAATAGATCCATTGCTCATTGTAAATAAAATCGAAGGATTGAAGAATGGCTCGGAGTTAATCAAAGAAGTCCTCTTCACCACTGAAACTATTCCTGTGAGTATATTCGCGATTAATTCTCTTAACTATTTTCAAGTCTTTCCGATTCAATTATGTACAGAAGCCAATTAAATGTGTCAGCATTAATTGCCAACCGGAAAAAGTCAAAATGACGCAATTTAATGTGCGGCCATAAATATTTATTAATGAAATTAACGGCTTCCTGGCAACGATATTAAAATTAAAACATTAACGCGCTCAAAGCCATTCCATAATTAAAATGCAGCAGTACAAAAAATTTAAATAAAATGAGCCGTTTTTCAGCGAACACCACGACATCGCTGAAGAGCTGTTCCTGCGGGAGCAGCACCCCTCTGGAGACACTTAAGCGCGGATTGCCACCAAAGCAGTGCCAGCAAAACGCGGCATAACACTGAAACTGTGGAAAAGTTCAATACGCGGTTGAGGAGAGCAGAGCGATTCACGAACAAATAACGCCCTTCCTTAACTACCCCGCATCCAGCGCATCCCCATACATCGTATATGAATAACAAAATTTGGCAAGTGATTAAAATTACCGAGCGAGCACTTGGAAAATGAATTCATAGCCAAAAACGCCGATAACGCACATTTGCACAGTCAACAAGCAGCAAGCAAGCAGTGGGAAGGAGTCTTCCACAGAGACAACGACTCCCAACTACTGCCAACATGAGAGGAATATTTCTAAACTGCAACTTATACTAGGAAAAGTTTCTACTCCCTCACGCTGGCTGGGGGCGGGCATGGCTTCGGTGAGTTGGCTGCTGGCTTCGGTTGAGGCGTATTTCATGGCTCAGCGCACGCATTCGACTTGTTTTTCAGTTTTTAATGAATTTTTAGGCAGGCATGTTATTTATCGTGGTTGTTGTTGCTGTAGTAGAACGATTAAATAGGGGGGTGGGCCGAAGGGTTAAATGCGCACTGAATACTTGCACGCTCGTACATATGCGCAATTTCCATTTGCGTATGACTCTTACGCACATGACAACATAATTTCCACATTACACATCCTTAATTACAGCCACACACATACGTGGCGCTGTGGTCGGCCCAGACTGCGGCTGGTGAGTGGGTGAGTGGGTAAGCTGGTGAGCAGATGAGCTGCTGAGCGGGTGAGCGGGTGCCCGGGTGCCCGGGTGAGGAATATGCGATTTAAGTGGCATGAGCATTTGAAATTTTATATAAATGTGCCAATGTCTATAAATGAGATTGGGACTAGCTGAGTCCCAACTCTCCATAAATCCAGACAAGTAAAATGGTCATTTCCGTTTATTGGTCTCAGCGGGTCTCTTTTGAAGATGCAGTACGCGATAAGCTTGTAAAATATTCGAACTCCTGAAAGCAGGCAACACATTTTTTCCGCCTTTCAACGCAGAGCAATTAGGCAAGCAATAAAATTGACATTGCCGCCATGTCTCACGTTCTCGCCCTTCGCTGCCGCTGATCCTTAAGTAATGGCGTATCCTGGCCCATAAACATGGTCGTTAAGGTATTCACACAAAAAAAAATATGCTACGATGGACACGCTTGCGACACGATTAAAAAAAATGTCAAAAAAAATATCCAAAAAAATATCCACTACAGCAGACCTGGCAACTGTCGTTGATTTGTGTTATCAACACAATTTTAAATGTGCTTTCAACACGATTTTTATGGCTTTGAAATTTTATATCAGTTGCTTCTGGGCACTTCTACTTCGCAGCGATACTAATCCGACGACTATTTGGAATTAAAAAGTCATAATTTAAAAACACGCTGCACCACTCACACTCCACAGGCAGCAGTCAGCATTGGGAACTCCCTCCCATGCTGGGTGCGTGTATGAGAGAACGTTGGCCGGACACAATGCCGCTTTTGGAGTCACAAGTCGGAGTCGTATTCGGAGGCGGAGTTGGTCTCTACGGATGAGGATGAGATGTAGCTGTGGATGTGGATGTGTCTGCGGATGTAGCTCTCGATGTGGCTGCGTCAGTTGTTATTTGGTGGATGTTTTCTTTATATTACTATTTTTCCTATTGTGTGTGTTTGTGCGTGTTTTTGCTCGTGTTTTCCTGCTCCTTTCATACACTTCGATTTGCATTTTCATTGGCAACTTTTCGCTGTATCGAAAGTGAAAATTTGTTGGCTGCAATTGTTGAACATTACGCTGTCATCTGTGCGAGATTTATGGCTTATGTGCCTATTCTCGCGGGTTTAAAATGGTTTAATATAATTTAGCATAAAAATAGGCGCATAATTTCAATGCCTCGTCGCCGTCGGTTTTCCACAAAGAGCCAAGTGAATAAATAAGTCTAATCGAAACCATGAAAATGAAGCCAGGGAAATGTGTGTGGATCTGAAGGGTGGGAGTATAACTAATTCATTTCAGTGTCTGGCAAGTGGCAGTCTTCAAAATATTCTTTCATTCATTAAAATCGCTTTGAGGCTATTATCAAAAACCTCAACAGCTCAAGTGCAGCTAACACGAAAAGACGCTCATGTCCTCATGTAATTTATGCCAATTTAATTGAATACACTCCTTCGTCAGAGGTCGAGTGAAGCAAAGGCACCTCACGGGAATTTCCTGCTGCTGAGCTGCTGCTGAAAACTGAAATGAATAAATGAATAGCAAATGAATAAATTTGAACAATTTTTTCGTTTGTCTCTCCTGTCTGTCTGGATGGGAGAGTATGTAATAGAAACGGACATTTTCCTAAATATTCCTTACAAATTACATTTGAATATTTAAGGTGCATGAAGGGAGCTCAACGCAAATACTTTGCTAAACGGTGCACATTCAAATGGAGAATTCGTAGTAAAAAGTTGTGCCGGAAGAATAGTTACCAGCTTTATAAATATGGACAAGGAATTAAAAGGTTAGCAACAAAATAACATTTGACACACGTTGTTGAAGCATCCTAGAATTAGGGGTGATTTGAGTGATTTCTGTAAATTTTGTGACACATTACATCAATCCGTAAAGAGACTGATTCTAGGGTGCTACAATTATAGTGTGGATGACATTAGCTGCATTCATGGCAATCAGCGAATGAGTAAACTTTAAGACTAGAGTCCCACATGTGTTGAATGATATATAGTAGTTTAAATTTCGTACGATGCATTCTCTCAGCTCTGATCACAACTGTCTTAATTTGGCGCTTAGTAATAATAAAACAGGACTCACAGTTGTGGCATACAGATGGGTCCAAAATGGCAGTGCTGGAGCGGGAATTGTAGGGCCAAATTTCCAAAAAGCAACTGCAATGGGAAAAACCGCTTCCATTTTTCAGGCGGTCCACGTCATAGAATTATGTGCTAGAGAATGTCTACGCAGGGTTACACGCAGCACCAAAATATGCATTCTCTCAGATAGCCAGGCAGCTATAAAATCATTAATAAACTTCTCTTTCCAATCAAAGCTGGTCTGGGAATGCTCTAAACTCCTCAATTTCCTATTAGCGAGAAACTCTGTTACGCTAATGTGGGTACCGGGACATGAGGGACATGAAGGCAACGAAATGGCGGCCTCTTTGGCAAAAAGGGGCACAGGCACTCCCTTCATAGGTCCAGAACCCTTCTGTGGGGTAAACAGCAGCTTCATAAATAACTTGTTGTGCGAACAGGAAAAACGAGGTCTGCTGAACTACTGGAGAGCCCAAAAAGGCATTCGGCAGTCGAGGCTGCTCATTGACCATGAACACATCAGGGTAGATGCTGCTTTAAACCTCAGCATAAATGACATTAAACACTATACTGAACTTTTAACCGGGCATTGTAGACTAAATTACCATCTGAAAAAAATAGGCGTGGTAGGAGACGATTCCTGCCGACTCTGTCAAGAGGAGCAGGAAACAGAAGAACATATTCTATGAACTGGCCCTGCGGTGGCAAAACGCAGACATAACTACCTAGGCAGTAGGCTCTTATCTCCAAATCACCTAGTTAAAATTAAGCCCGCAGCAGTTACGAGATTTATAAATAGTCTTGGACTGTTTTAGTTGGGTACGAGGCTGCACAATAGATCTCTTAGGTCGCGGTGTTCTTTTGGCCTGTTAAATAAAAATGAAAAATATGAACAATAATTTGGCGCTTGGGAATTTCAATCAGTTTATGGACTACGATATTAAGTAATTCCGACACTTCGAAGGCTACTTACCATTTTGTAAACCACTTATTGAATTATTAAATGCAATGAGGCATTCAAAGCTCACGCTCAGTTCAGAGAAATTATTCATCTGCTTAGTGCTGTAAATGCGACTATTAAGAACGTTATCTTCCTTATACTGAGTAATGATATGAAATCGCATTACAAGGTGCAGGACAAAGTAAACATAACTTATTTTAATATTTGTAGTGAGGCCATCTATTGGGAATTTAACTGTCAACCACTCCCCGTATTCTCCTGATTTGGCACCAAGCGACTTCTACTTTTTCGGAAAAATGCAATTGCAGTTGAAAGGAAATCGTTTTGTGGCCGCAGAAGCCATTCAAAAGACTTGTACTGACAAATATGACGGATATCCAAGCCGACGATCTAAAACACTCATTCAACATGCTTTTAGACCGAGCAACTCTCTGTATTTTGTCGGAAGGGATCTACTTCTACTGACATCCTGAAGGACATCCCCGCCGACGATTTAATGCACTCATTCGACATGCTTTTAGATGGTGCCAATCACTGTATTGAGTCGGAAGGGAACTTTTTCAATAAAATTAATCGGTTTTGCCTAAACCACTTTTTCTTGTGCTTATTTTTCATAAATGCTGTTTAGTTTGGAATCCACCTTGTTCTTCGCACCTACTTTCATTCGTGGTGAAGGGAAACTTTTGACAAGGCACGAACAGGAACGCTCATATATTATATCTCATATATTAAAATATCACAAATTTTTAAACTCAACTGTTTTGTTTCTGGCGACTCTTGACTTTTTGTGAACCCTGTAGATAAAGTTTTTTTTTTTAAATTCAACCAGTTTATATCTCTGTCGAATAACCTTTAAAGTAAAGCCACCACCCCCAGGTTACATTTAATTAATTTTACCCCGATATTTTATATATTCATTAGATTCCTTAGTATCTGTGTTGTGATGATGACTGTAGGTGCAGAGTGACATAAAGAAGAAACGGCAACAGAAACATAATCCAGTACATTTGCAAGAGAAACTACAAAATTTAACGACAGAAATTGATCATAATGTAGAAGAGGGAGCAGCAACTCACGATGAGTTGTTTCTGTTCTGTTACAAAACACTAATCTTCATCGTTGTAGTGTCTGTTGTAAATGTACTGGAGTCTGTTTCTGTTACCGTTTCTGCTTTATGCCACTCTGCACCTTAAGGGAAAAAATTATTATTATTATTATTATTATTATTATTATTATTATATTATTCCTTACACCATAATTAATTGTGAGTGAGGGGAATGGGTACTAACTACAGAGGCTTTCGACTCAAAGAGAAAAAGATTTTATAGAACGAAGAATGTTTGAAGAAAAATGTCTTTCTGATCAAGTGATCCTCTGTGAATATAAGATACGGGAATCTTCCCCTAATTACATCAAACAAACCTGACATGAATTGTGTGTGCGTAGGGGAACACCTGAAGAGAAAATATTTCAGAGGGGTTTTCCATGTATGAAGTCCATTTATTCTCATATGCATGGTTATTTCGTACTAAATCGGTCCTTGTTTTTCCGGGAGTCCAATACCAGGGGTTGCATTTGTTTCTGTGCATGTTGGTATAATAGTTGGAGTCAGGAGTTATTGACGGAAGTACACAATCTGGAGGTCAATTATTTAAATTCATTCGTCAGAAAAGAAAAGAAGACTAAGCAGACAATCGGCTACAACAAAAACTCTCTATGATGAAATTATCATAATCTCTCTATTATCATCTATAATCAAAAAACAACGCAATATTCGCAAAATAAGTGAAAAGGTCGTCCCACTTCATTCATTTCTCATGCAACATATTCATTTTGTGCGGCATGCTTGTGCCAATCTGCCAGCAACACGATTTAGTACTAATGAGAGGATGTCGTATATTCATATTATACAGTACTTCGTTACACCGCTCCGAAGAACACTATATTGACCAGAGAAATGTCCAGTAACTAAGCGCTTAAATCCGCACCCCCAATGAGTGACCTGAGTGGGCCATGGTAGAGAATGGTAATGAATCTGATAGTATCACTGACCAAAAATCGAGTGGAGTTCCGTAAGTGAAATTGAGGAACAGTCAAGGCCTGACTTCTAGCAGAGCACGTGAACTGCAGTTTCTCGTGGAGATACCTGACACCATGGATATACCTCACACCATGGTGATACCGTGGAGATACCTGACACCGTGGAGATACCATGACGGGCAGTATAAAAAACCTCTGCCACTTGAAGTGATGAAGACGCTCATCGGAAAATAGCTAGGAGGGGTCCGATAACCATAGCACCCCCGTGAAGTAACACCTTGTGGTGGTCCCGCGGAGGAAGACGATGATGGAGTTGGTTTTTAGTAGTGGTTTAGGTAAGAATCCCACACTACTGGTGTCGCATTGAGCCCAGTGTCTTTTTGTAGATTTCCAACTCCGTTCGAATCTAGGAAAATAAAAATACCTGAGAGAGTGCATCAACCTGCGCAGAAAAACACAGTTTCAAGGCTTCGAGTAAGCTTCAAGATTGTGCATTTGTTCCAAGCCGATAAAGTATCAAATCTGCTGAAGCCACACACATATCGCGTGGCATTATTGAACACTATTTCCTATTTCTGTTGCGAATGAGAGTCCAGGCTACTGCATGTTAACTCAGAATATATTATTATAGGGAGGATAAACTGAATATATGAAGTGTATTTAATCAATCTCGTATATGAAGTGTGTTTAATCCATCAAACTACACAGAAGTCATTGGTATATAATAAGAAGACCAGTCAACTCACAGAAAACAGAGAATAAAGTATATCCTGGGGAAAAATGAACACTTTCCTTTGAAGTTGTTCTTCAGAGTGCCTCCAAAAACCATTGAAAAAACCTTCAATTCCTACACACTGATAGATGGAAGTCTGTATACATCATCCCGTCGAACATACTCATAGTGTTCGTAGTGTTCACGTTGCAGTAACCGGTAAGTTTGCCATTGAGTTGCAAATACAAACAGTTGTGTGGAAAAGTTTCTGCCGACGAATAAATCACAATGATTGCTTTTTAATGAATTCTCCCAATGTCTGAGCGTAAGTGGTAATTTATCATATTTCAAATGGCATTTCATAAACTTATATACAAGTGCTCATGTATGACGGATGATTCTAATAAATAAATCCGCGAGATGTTGGCATTCTTTGGAACTTTATTTTTACACACAATTAAATAATTTCGCTAAAAGAATTCGACACCCCATTTGAGACGCATAAATTTAAACATTTATCTACATGATTACTAGATAAAGCGTTTTTCAATCCTGTGCAGAAAACTGTAGTCAAAAGACTATGGAGAGAGTATCGAAGCAAAGTACATATGCATATAACAGAACTCTGATTGGAGAGGGTATACATATGCATTATATAGAGGATTGATTCCCCCGCCCACATATGAGTACGCGTAAATTATGTCCAAGCTTTTGTTTATTTAGTCCGAAATTACTGTCATTTATAAAGCTTTATGCGCCTTGTGCCTGTATCCTGGGACAATGTCACTCATAAACGCTACAAGTACATCAAACCAAGTTTAATTTTCGCCTAATAGCACTCTCACAACAGAACTCTCCCTCAGCATCCGAAACAATATGAGCACGGCTTGCTACATTATTTTGTTTGAGCAAACATTTTGACAAATTACGGCAAAGATATCCTTATTTGTACGCTTTGCGAAAGGAGTGCAGAAGCGTAACTGAAGAGCAAAAACAAATATTAAGAAATATTGATATCAATCGCTCAAAATAGCCGTGACGAAAATCCAATCAAGCAGGCCACAAGCACACTGCCACATATGCCAAGGCGAAGGCTTTGCTTCTGCCTGCGACATTTGTTTGTCTGCCTCAAACGGCCCCTTTGAGTGTGCACAGAAATATCGAGAGAAAAAAAGGGAAAAACGTAGTTATAACAAAAATCGCACTTCCACCGATGTCGTTTATTGCATTCTTGGCACTTTTTCGAGCGTTTTTCTAGGAAAGCAAAACCCAAAAACAACAGCAAAAAAGAAACAAAATAAAGCACCAAATGCCAAAAACTGAAATAACACAAAATTAGGTGTGTAATGTGCTGAGAATGCTATAAATATTATTGCTGTTATGTTGGTAAAGTATTTACAAAATGTTTCCACTTGGCTGGCATTTTGGGACAATGACATTTGTCATCATGATTCCGCAATAAATTCGCAATAAAGTGGCATAAATATTTACGAAATATTTAGTTATGAAGTTATTAAAATTTTTGCTATGTAAACAACTGAAATGCCGTGGAAGTAACGCTTGGTCTAATGCACAATAATGCTGCAGCATAAGAGTAGGTGTGCTTTATGTGAAGTGGTGTAGTCTAAAATTTCATTGGACTACTACGGCAGGAGCGTTACATAAAATTACTGCATACTTTTAGGGTACACTTTGATGAAATCCAAAAGTAAATACTTTTTTTTCGGAAAAATTATACAAAAATCTGTTTCGGCTTCCAGAGGAAATTGTTGCAACTCAAAATTATTATTATTTATTCCTTGACACAAAGGATACTGCAATAATCTCAAAATTGGTTCACTCGTAATCCAAACATGATTTTCAAACTCCCTCAAAAGTGCAATTATCAAAAAATTAAGGGTGTTCCCAGTGACAACATGGAACATTCGTTTTATTTAACAGTATAATTCAACACATGGAATTTCCAGCGACTTCTCTGAGTAAAGTACACACACTAGTTCGACAACTCGCTCCTGCCAATTAAAAATACAATCCATATTTAAAAATACTCATAATCATGTCTTACAAAAGGGTTTTTCAATATAGACGGGTAGTTAAAATTGCATAAAACAAGTGGTATAAGATATCAAACGAAGTGTATGTTTATATCATGGCATTATATGTGGAATATGACATCGTTCAAATGGCCACCGCAGCTTCGCTGGGAGACGCGCATCCGAGAGGTTAAATTTTCGATGACTCTGGTGCATAGAACAAGCTGGTTTTGCGCCATGGCTTGAGTTATGTTGACTTTGAGATCACCGGTCATTTGGAGCTTATTGGCATATTGGCGCCTTAAGGAAATTCCGCCAGAAAAAGTCTAACGGGGTAAAATCGCACTTTCTCGGTGGCCAGTTGAAGTCGCCTCTACGTGAGATAACCATGTACCCAAATCGCTTGTGCAGAATTTCTTCCACTATCAAGACAATGTTGAATTTTTGCTTTAACCATTAGAGACTATCCTCAATTTAGAGCATTTCCACCTACTCCCATGGTCGCTTGTATTCTGCGCTTACTCAAAACTAGTAGTCGAAGTGCACTACGTCCAATGATATAGTAGTTAGAATTAGATAGATAGAATTGACGTAGGCTGTAGAACCACCTTAGAAGGATGTATCAGGAAAGTAATGCCCATTATACTATAACCCTGAAAGTAGAAAAGAAACATAGGATATGTGAAAAGCAAAGGAAGTTAAAGTTGGTAAAGAGCTAAGAATAATATTGCCATCATCTTCCCAGGGAAATTTGGCGGCTAGATCAATGATCGAATGCAGTGGCGCAGTGGTCTACAAAAGAGGGTAGAATAGGGTATATATGCAAACCTTCAGACCACTGTATCTTTTAACATATTTTATAGCCCCGCTTAAACAACGCCACTACCAACTTCGTGACATGAGAAGGAATTTCCTAAAGAAATTCCTCCACACGAAAACTGGGTCGGACTATCTTCAACGAACGCATCTGACTTTACTAAGAAAACTGACTCAGGAATGCTTCTGATCATCCTTCTTCTAACCACGCCATTACTCTTGACAATCTGTTAGGTCTATCATATAAAATACTTTTATATGATAGACCTAACAGACATCCGACACATCACAAGCTGCATAGTTTCTCTTTGTGGTCGTTTTTCACAATTTAACCAACGAAATAGTGCTCTTATCTTTGAATGGTTTATTAAATTATATGACAAAAACAAGCATAAATTTCATAATAATCTAAAAAACAATGCAAACAAAACATAAAAGCGTATTGAAAAGTCATTGATATAATTGAAATCGCATGTCAATATCCCAAATCGCGCATTATCCTTTCCCTTTCGTCACAGTGTACTGAATGCAGCGGTGACGCGCACGCAACCCTCTCTCCGCACGTTAAATACGCATAACTATTCATTATTGTGCAGTAATGGGCGCACACCGAAGTGAAAGCAGAAAGGACACAACCGAAACAAACTAAACACAGAACAGCCTAAAAACACAAACGGAACCCATGCTGTGTAGAAAAATGAGGAAGTTCAACAACTATGAACACAAAGGAACGCGCACTCATAACTTCAGATTTTATTATGAAATATTTTGTCATATACGCAGAGCAAATATACAAGAACAATACACACTCATAAACACACATTCACTTATGAACACACACACACACTCTCATACGATTGCAGAAGAAACAAATCGAGTGCGACGACAATGACAAAAATTGCGAAAAGAAAAGGATTCACTGTTCGAATACGCAAAAAGGGTTTGAGTGTAGATGCCAGGGTTGCCAGACGCACAATATTAAATGACATAAATCTCTTCTCAACTATGGTACTTAAGTTCCGTAACATACTTTGGAAGAAATTGTCTAGAAGTGTACAAATATGTTTAAATACCCGTACTCCCATTGCTATGTTAAGGAAACTTCGAATGTAATTTTTTTTTGTTGCTCCGTGGGTAAGGTTTGTCAGTGAGGGTCTATTAACCGAGCCACTGTTCACAAGGGGTACAATTGTACGAATCCAGTTTGGAACCCTTAGTGCCACAGTTCATGTGAAGTCTCTAACGGAGTTCCCAGACAGGCCTACTGCTCAGAAAGTCATACCACTATCACTAACTTCAGAAAGTTCCATATAACAAACTAGACGACTGAATTTGGAGGCATGAATACAACTAAAAAGAAAGACCTCCAATGTCCTCATTCTCTTTTAAGTTTAAGCAGATTTAAGTTTTATAGAAATTATTATTCTTATACATTAAATACATTAATAAAATTATACCTGCAAGGTTGAGGGAATGTGTACTAGGTAATGAGACCTTTCACTCGATGAGAAAAAGGTTTAGAAAGAAGCATTTTTGACACCATACCCGGGTCGGAATACTTCAAAAAATAATGAGACACAAATACACACATGTCTGAAGACTCGAATACACCTAAAAGTGACCCACTGTCCTCCTCCAATATCTTAGAGACTTAACTTCTTAAGAGGTGGAAATTACTATTAGTATACATGGCATCAATAAAAATTATATATGAGAAGGTTTGAGCACTAGCTACTAAGGTCTCCAACTGGAAGAGAAAAAGGTTTAGAAAGCAGCATTTGGAGATCATACTTCAGTTGGTATTCTAACCTGTGTCTTCTTTACTATGATGCTTTCACTAGACCACAAACGGTGGAGTATACCGATAGTAGTCATGTAGTCGTTGAAAGGGCTGGGCACCATGATGATACTTAAGTCACTGTCCTTTAGTTATGTACACATGTACAGTTACAGAATACTCTGAGCTTATTCCTAAGACAAAATAAATTCAATTTAGTTACAGGAGTTATAGGATACTCTGAGCTTGTTCCTAAGGCAAAGTAGATACAGACAAATACTCTCTATATATGCGACATCCTCTCTTCAGTACTAAATCGTGTTGCTGGCGATGGACTGGCTTCTTCTTGGGCAAAATGAAAATGTGGCAGGGGCATTTGCTGAAGTGGAACGAATTTTTAAATTGTCTATTCAGTATTTCGTTTTTCTTTGACGCGACAGGTTCTGTATCGCTCCGTCTCGGAAGTATTTGGATTCAGGGTCTCCGCCACCAAACTTTTACCGACTCCCAGTTATAGTTGTGGAGCACGATTATATTATTCTTTAGTATAGTATATACAATTATATTTTAGTATTTTTGATTGTTATTATTCTTTATTGTAGTATTTACGTTTGAAAGGTTCCGTCTCAAAAAACAGGTTTTGGAAAAAAGAAGTATTCGTGGTATTATCATGACCTGAGCAGGAAATTGAAGTCAACCAGTTCTAGAAATATGCCAGCGCTGTAGTGTGCTTCCACCTACAAACCACTGATACGAGGTCTGTTCAAAGAGTATCGCGAATTTTGAAAAACAACACTGTAATAATGCCGCAGCTACCGTATTCCCCAGACCTGGCCCCCTGTGACTTTTTCTTGTTCCCGAAACTGAAAAGGCCCATGAAAGGACGACGCTACGCCACGATTGAGGAGATAGACAAAAATCGAAGACAAGCTAAAACACGTCCAGTAGCTGTCAAAAACTGACTGAACATTCAAAATGGCCGAGATTGTCAACATAAGTGAGGGTCATGAGTACCAATATAACGCCACATAAAAGATCGAAAATCGAACATCCGTAGCCCACGAAAATTCAAAATTCGCGATACGTTTTGAACAGTCCACGTATATGCAATAATATCAAAGGTTCTTTTGGAGCTTGCAGAATATGATTGCACGTGGATTATTTCAAGCAAAGTTTCTTCCGTAGAGCCTAACAAAATGTTGTCGTTATAGTTTTCTTTTCTTATTTGGTACCACTCACTATAAAGGGATGAAGTATGAAACTTAAATCTGAGGGGGACACTAACTACCCCCTTAGTCTCTGAGGAAGTCCTTAACTCACATCTGTTGAATATTGATTGGTTATGACTATTAGATTCTTCAGTCTATGAGTTGCGGGGCTATCCTACCAAAATTTTTAACTAATATTATCTGATTCATCGCCCCTTAAGCTATGATAAAGAATTCTTTACTCACATCTGGTATTTATTTATAAAGCTATGACTCTTTGAATGTTCAGTTTTTGAGTTGCAATGATGACACTTAGAAAGATCTGAAGATGAAGTATTCTGGAGATCTGGAGTTCTGTAGAAAGGAGTGTTTTTCATAACATAAATTCAGGAAGCTGACAGACAGCAATGACACAGGATTTGATTATTATTATTATTATTAAGGGGTCTTTGCACTCCGACCTTAGTTATCTATTCTCGTCCCATCTTGCATTCAGAGTATTTCTCTGAGTCCAGTTTCCTCCATAAATGTTGGTATTTGCCCTATTTTGCTGAGTCTTATGTCTTCATTCGGTATTAGATGATTATTTAAATACTTCTTTGGCTCGTGCATTATTGCCAAGCATGATCCCAGTACGTGTCGAGGTCTCATCTTCTACCCTGGAAACTCCACTTGATTCCAAGATTTGATTACAAAAATACAACACATTCACATTAATATTTTCTATGGATACATCCAAATAATAAAAGTAGAGTACTCACATCTTCAGGATGTTTGTTGTTAGGAATCTCCCTGCACATTTTAAAATTCTTCCTAAATTTACTCTGCCTTTCTAGTGGGACCAATTAAGGGGACAAGAGTAGAATAACCATTTTGTGGCACTCCTTGAAATCTTTGCTTGAAATACTATTCATGCAATCATGTCCTGAATGATGAGTTGGTGTCATAATTCCTGTCTACCTGGCAACACTGGCTCCTGCGGGTGCCAATAAGTAAAGGGTAAATGTTCACATTGCAGCGTCATTTCTATTTGCAATAGTTTAATATCACACTATCTGAGATTTATGAGCATGCCAGTCTACCATCTTGAACAGTGTTTCCGTAGCTTTCGTGCTGAGGGCTCTCCAAACTAGACACACTCCCTGCCCTTGTTCTTGCCATTGCTGCTGCCCCGCAACCAATGCAGAAATATTTTCAATATAATTTTTGATTTACGCGTGTACAACAATTTAACTCGCCCTACGAAAGGGTTGTGTATTTGTTCAGTTCTTCATGATTTAATATACGAGTGGTCGGAGTAGTTCAGTTGAGGAACATCTCCTGGACAGACAGTCCGGCAATGTGCCGGATATGAGACCGCATGCTGATTGTTATTGCATATATCGACGATTTATATTGCCGTTTATTTGTTGCATTGCTAAGAACGAGTTGTTCCACTTATTTGATAAGGATGGAGATTGAAATATGTTGGATTTATATTATTGTCTTCTTAATATTCACGTGTTTAGTTGTTTAGCACCTTGATTTGTTTGGTTCTACAGTAGCAAGTATCGCTTTTGCTTGTTGAACTATTTCTTGAAGATTATCAAAGCATTGCTGACTTCTCTGATCTAGTGACAAGGTTAGACTAAGTTGAATGGTTGTCCTTAGACTCACTTAGGCCTGTTCAAGGCCTATTATGGCAAGCTTTTTCCCTACACCTCCGGATCATCCCTAAACTATCCAGTGGATTTAATAAAAGTAGCAACTTTCGATAGCTTCATCCGGAAAACCTCCTCAATACTGTGAAGAAATGCGAATCCAAGTGCGTAGACTTTTTTTCTGCATAGAACCATGCACCCACACATTCCATTGTTTCCTCTACCTCAATATCTTGACAGCTCCTACAAAAGTCATAATGGGGTCCCCCAGTCTACTTGCATGTTTACCAATCAAACAATGACCTGACATCATCCCTATCGCATTTTTTATATCCTGCCTATTAAATTTCAACTGCAGTTTAGTGCGGCCGCGATTCCATTCCGGCCAGGTTTGCCTACTTATTAAGCTGGATGATAACTGTCCCCATCGAACATTTGCAACTTCGACAGTGAGTCTATCTATTGGCAATTTGCATGTAGCTAAAGGGATTGGTAAAGGCACTTTATCCTAGTGACAAGCATGCTCATTCGTGGCGTTGCGAGTTCGATGGACATGCCCTGAAAATGCTTCTTTCTAAATCTGTTTCTTTCGGGTCGAAAACACCTTGGATACTTAATTAATTATAGTTTAAGGTATAATTATTATTGTGTAGGGGATTTAAAGTATCGCGACTTTACGATATATGCCTCTATCAGAGGTTCAACGTACATCTTTGACTCCTATCCTCTGGATAAAAGTGATGTCAAGTTTTGGCTCCAGAGGTTTCACATCACTAGCAAAGCCTTGGAAGAATACCAAGTATTTCCTACATGTGTGCATGAGAGGCGAGCATTATTTCAGCACATGCAAGGCCGCCTCCTCTTCCTCCACACAGAATCTGCAGGAACCGTCCGAGGTGACCCACATCCTCACCATATGTGAGTTCAGTTTACAATATCCTGTGAGCCTGGGCCTGTCATAATCCTTAGATTATTCTTATAGAGATTGATGAGTGATTCGAATCTTATTAGGTGGTATGAACCTAGCAGACTCTTTGATACCTTTAGGCCTGGTATGTTAACCCAGTGTTTGTGCCTAAGGTGTGCCTCATCAATCCTAAGCTGGTGGAACTGCTTGCCCTTGCCTACACCACAGAAGGATTCTGGGCCAATAAAGGCTGCTGCAGCCCCCAAGTCCGTCGGCAATCTCGTTTCCTTCTATGCCAGTATGTCCTGGACACCATAGAATGGTTTTTTGATGCACTCCCATTTTGAGTTTACCTGATAAGAGGTAAGTGTCCTAATGACCGCTTGGCTGACCGATAGGATGGCCTTTTCACATAGGATATTAGCACAAAATTTGGTCTTTCTATACAGGAGCCGTGTACCGAGAATCTATAAAAAGCTCACAACGACACACTTCGCTGCTGTTTGAAGTTCCACTGGTATACAAATTCTTCATCTTCCGTGTGAACCAGTTCGGACTCCCACTGAAACTTAAATATTCATTCTTATACCGCATATCACGGCTTTGGTGTCATGTAATCTTCAGCACCTTCCTTTAAGTAGTTTAAAGTCAGTGGCCGCCTGATTGAGGTTCTAATTTATTGGGTTGTCAGTGCCAAACATCGCCAATTAAGGCCAACAATAGCTGTTGAAAGATTTATAGCCACGGCACATAAGTAGTTTGTTTTGGCATTTAACCACCCGTCACCACAGACAGGCTCACATGTGTACAACATCCCCTAACAGCCTCGGCGAAGGGGTTTTTCCTTAGCCTCACTCAGGCACACACACTCTACACTCACATCCGCCTGCCGACGCACGGAAACGGAAGCAAAGGAAAGTGATTTTTTCGCGAAATATGCATAAAACTTTATTGTTATTATGATGCAAAATATCGCGTGAATAGAAGGGCCCCAGTCCAACCCGCTCCGGAGCCGCACTATACACGCGTAGAGTATTGAACGGAGTATCGTGTCAATTTTGCCACACACGCGTATAAATTTTGTTTGCAACAAATTACAATGTCGCCAATGCGCTGGGGAATTAAGATGAGCCCATTGATAAGTCGAAGGTGCACCCGCGTTAAACATGACTTTTTATGGCCACCAAATTCCAGAGAAAAGGGAAAAATTTGCATATGATTATGCGAAAGAAATGGAAAATTATGCTTTGTGTGGGAGGCCTGACTTTTGCATCTCGAAAGGGGTGAAGTTGAGCAGTTCGGAAGCATGAAAATTTATTGCAGGTTGCATTAAATTCAATTGAGACGTGCTCTGACGCTGCACGCACGGCGGGGAGAATATGCTTCGGTGCTGATAAGTTTGCTGATAAGTTTGTTTGTAGCGACAATCACGAAGTAGGTGGATGGGAGGAATAATGCGATTTCCAAGCTAATAAGTGAATTTTTCATATTGTAAATACGAACAGGGAAATATATCTTTAAAATGCGTTAGAAGTAGGGAAAATTGATGCGGGATTCCTGAGGGTCCTTCTAACTTTTAAGAAAAATTCTTTTCATAATTTACGATTCAAGCCTTGCTTATATGCTGTCCTTTGTATTCTAATAATCAATATCCAAGGGAGTAGGGAGCCTTTAAAATGTGTTGATATGTGTTAAATGACATGTTAAATGTACTTGTAGACTGGGTCAGTGGTCCTCCTTATTTCAGAGAATAAATTAAAGCAAAGTACATAAGAAAAAGGAGTTTCATCAGGACAACATACCAGTCTATACATGGGACAGTGACAAAAACTGAAAGTATACGAATACGTTAATCCCACATTCAGTGTATATTCCAAATTTCGAACCTTGCTATCAGAATTTTTAACAAAATCAGACAAATATAGCTCCATGGAGACGTATTGATGGCAATAGTTGGACTATTAATAAGTTTATTTGAAGAGTTTAACAGGTTTTCTGCAAATACAAAATAATAATCATATTAATTTCAAGTATACAAAAAATAATAAAAATAACAGCACTAGCTCAATGCCATCAGCTGGTACTCAATACAAAATAAGAGTGATTGCTTTAGAGCATCCTTATGCTAAGTATGTCCATCTAAAAACTTACTTCATTGGAATATAAATAAAAAACAATATAACGAAATTTTATATCTCAAACATACCTTGTGCAAAGTACTTCAACACATTGGCAGTAAAAACAGATTATGGGTAAAATAAAACAATAAGATTTCCTGTTTCCATTATCCTGCCGCAAAAAACCGACACCAATTGAACCACATACGAGTATTAACAATTTTTGCCAGTTATATGAAGTATTTTATTGAAAATATTATGTATTAGGTTAGATTAGGTTGATCTGGTTGGCTGTGAACCGCACATAGACCTATTCGTCCTTAGCGGTATCAGATGGAGCTAGTCCCCTATGTAGATTTGTAGTAGGCGTCTTGTAGAATATCAACGTTTTTAGGGAATCTCAGGAGTGTGTGAAATTCCATTAATAAGACGTCTACCAGCGTCCCAAATTGTGGGGCCAGCAAGCATTTTAAACGTGTTCTTGATAACGCAGAACATATGCTTAATAGACATCCCAATTTCTCCTCCTTCCTACCCAACTCCCAGCATTTCTTGCATATGACGTCATTGGTAATTCCCGTGTTGATATTATGTATTAAATTGAAATTAATTGAAAAAATTGTATTTTAATTAAGGTTATTTGAATAATTATTGTTAGGTTCACTTTAAGGAATATCCAATCCAGTCACAAACCAAAGTTATATGGAGTTGGTGTATTTTACAACACATCATCGGGAAAAAGTACGAAAATTTAAAACACTTTCGTACATTTATCCTTTGTGAAGCCGTCCATCATAACATTCAGTATAATATTAAAAGCTACACCAATTGACTACATAAAAATATACAAATACATAATTTAAAATTAATTATTACAAATAAATTCCTTAAATTTTTGTAACGATTTGATTTTTAGAACCTAGCGCTGGTACTAAATGGCTTTGCTAAATTCTTGCAGTGCTAGTATTCAAAGACACGAACCTTTTCCTCGAGTTGCTGTCATTGCGCACACAACCGATTGAGGTGAGAAAGGCGCAAACAGCTGATCAAAGTTTGGTTAGGTGACTCCTGCTGTGGAATTCACATATCCCAGTGAAATTGTATTATAAATATTTTAAAATGCTGAAATTAGTTAAAAACATTGCACAAAGTTGTGAGTTAATAACAAACATATTATGTAAAAGCCACAATTTGAAGTTAATATATATAATTTACAGCCGGCATACGCAGAGTTCTTACCAAGGAAACAGTGCAACCTGCAGTTTGGCGTACGTTTTCCACCCCATCCGATGAACCCATCGACATACAGAATCCCTATGAAAAGGATCGTGCACAGTGCATTCTATGCAAACTTAATATTAAACCCAGTTATAAAAATGTGAAGCTCTTATCCCAGTATCAGTCACCATATACGGGGCGCATCTATGGACGCCATATAACAGGATTGTGTAAGCAGAAACAAGCGGATGTGGAGAATGCTATTATACGAGCACAGAACTGCGCTTTGATGCCAACATACCACAAAGATCTGGAATTCCTTAAGGACCCGAAATTGTGTGATCCTGAGAGGCCCATACGACCACATAAATATTAAAGTAATTAAACATGAAGTGAGAGATTCTTTTATTTATGTTCGTATGTACTTTTGAGCCTTCACAAATAAATTTCTATTTTTAACCGTAACTAAACAATATTTAAATTACTTTAGCGTTTCTTGGAGGAGAACAAGCTTCCCGCAGCGTCACACTTGTAGCCGTGACTCGACGCTATATGTAGGAGTACATATAATCCAGTGGAAATTCCAGTTTTCCGTATGTAATATTTTCACTTCTTGGGCTTATTTTTGCCTTTGGTGCAACACACTTTCAAGTTTTCGCCAGCGGTAGTTTTCTCAAGGGATTCTTTCCTGGAGGTTTCACATTTGGATGCAGTTTGCTGGCGATCTTCCACTTCCATTGTTTCCAAAGCAGCTTTTTCCAATTCATTGGCAATATGGAATGTCAGGCGCTTGCGGCTCATACTTTCACACAATCTGCGATTCAACGATAAACGATATGGGCGGCAATTCGCCGAGTTTAGTTGTTCTGCCAGATTGGAATTATCCAGTATTGGAGTACCCAAACTCTGTTGCACACTTCCACTCTTCTTACAGCTCCTTAGACTCAATCGTTTGGGAATTACTTTCGTTGAATTATTAATTTTAAAAGTATTTCTGCTCATTTTGTGAAAACAAAATTAATGACAAAAATTTGCTTTGAACCAAATAAACAAATAATTGTGAATTGCTTTGCTTCATAAACGTAAGTGTACTTCAACTGTAGATGAAATTTTGGAAATCACTGTAGTTAATAGGAGAGCGGAGGGAAAAAGAATATTACGAATATGGAACAAAGAGGATTTACGAATATTTATAATTTACGACGGAAATTCTCCTGGCGTTTACAATCAAGATAACATTATACTATTTTTTATTATAATTTTTTTATACTATTTTATTCTCTTTTTATTTATAATCAATTATATTTTTCTATTATTTATTGTACTATTTAATCAGGATTTATTATCAAAATTTCCAAGAATATTTAACGAAAAAAATTAATAAAATTAAAATAAGCAACATTTACAGTCTTCTATACATAAATAATTAGGTTTGCTTAAGTTATATAAGTATGTACATTTATAATTACAATATGGTCCCATACCGTACATAGCCTAAAATAGAATGTTCCGAGGTGTGAGCTCTAATCTCAATAATAATATTTCATGCCATCAAAATGAACTCGGAAGATAAGAAGTCAGATACTAGAAATGGTAATTCAAGTTATGACAAGGCGATAATAAATTCATGAGAATTAAAAGTTTATGGACTACCGAATTGCATGATTACTTCGGTAACTATAATGACTACGATAAACAATTTTTAACTTTATTATCTTGCAAATTTAAGTAATTTACTAATATGTATATTTTTAGTATACAAAAGTGTACTAACATTTTGCTTTGGTGAATCCACATTCCAACGTACTTTGTATCAGAGAATTCTCTGCTTTGTATTTTATTGTATTTTTACCAAATACTCTATTAAGAGCATTTTTTTTTACTCAAATACTACGAGCAGCTGATTATATATTCATAAAGATGCCACCTTGCAAGGATTTACAAAGCTTATCAAACCGTAAATAGAATAGACTAGTTTCAAAATCGTCAAATGGCAATTAAAATTTAATTTTAATCTATGGACATTTTTATAGGCACATTACTTAATTCAATACGTAGATTCATCGGCTAAGAGAATTTAGCGGTTCGAATACTACTTGAAATATATATAAGGTTTAATAAGTAACACGGCTGAATGGAAAGGAATTGATTTGATTTTTGTATAACGAATTCACTGAGATGAAAATTTCCCATATCCAGTAACAACGAGATATTTCAGTTTGGTTTAGATTATTTAATCAATATCAATTACGATATAAAGTTTTTTTTTTAAGCCGTATCATAAGCGATAAAATTTTAATTCTTTTAGAATTTTTAATAATTTTATCATTTTTTAATTATTATTATAATACCTTAAACCATACTTAATTATATCTGCAAGGGGTTGGAGGAATTAGTATAGCACCATTATTTGAAAAAAAGGAATTCGCCGACAATATCTTTAACCAAAAAATGAAATCATCCTCCAATTCATTCATATGTGCTAATCACAAAATATTTAAGTAATTTATTAATTAAATGCAATTTTGTGTTAACACTGTTCCTTCCAATACACATCTCTCATTTTAATATTAGGCCACTGCTGCCTAATCGGATTTTCGCTTCTACTATCGGGGTGGGAACACTTTTTCAAAATGGCATCCGGACTCACTGAAAAGACTCATTGAGAGAGCAAAAATTATTGAAACGTCAAAAAGTGAGAAAAAATAAATAAATAAAAACGATTAGTAGAAGCATTAATATTTTGATTGCGGGTAGCAGACGGAAGGAATTTCACATTATTCCATTATTTCGTTTCTCTGTGGCATTTTTTTGTGTTATTTTTTGAGTTTGTTTTTATTCGTTTCACAGAATGCTCGAGTGTCAAATAGTTGTGTGAGTGACTGTGTGAATTGTGAGCGCTGCGGCAACTACGGTGACGCCAGCCATTTTAATTTTAAATTTTACCTGCGTAAAATTTTAATTAACAACGCGAAGAATTTTGTATTTGGAGACTATTTTGTGCACACCGTTAATACCAATGAGCCTCATCAATTTCCTGAATGCAAAACTTAAGCCTTCGGTAGAGTCGGACGCTGTTTGCGAAGATGGTTACGAGGCTGCTAATCTAATTGCGGATGACGCAGAACAACTGTCGCGTGGTTTTATGGGCTTCTCCGTAACGAAGCCCCCCGTAGAGATTGTCTTCGACTTTCCGAAAGCCATCGATCTGAAAGTGATCAAGATTTGGAACAGCTACGGGGCCTTGCGTTCGACTGCGTTTGAGGTGCACGGCAAGTATGAGGGCATTTGGGAGCGAGTTGCGTACGTCCGTGACCTCTCCAAAGACGTTGACTCGGTGACGTTTTGCTATCAAAGTGATTACAGCTCGCGTAGCAATGCGGAAACGACAGCGGCGCACCAACGCAGCGAAAAGGTGTTTTTCTTTAAAACGGCCCACAAAATGTTGTCCAACACGAACAGCATCAAAATGACCATACGCGCAACGCAAAGATGTCCACCAGTAATGCGCAAAATGGAAGTCTGGGGCCTTCCTTCGCGTTCATTGGAAAAAGTTGACCGTGAGCTACTCAAAACCATTTGGAACGAGATAACAAATCCGTACGATCAGCACACCAACGACCAACAAAGTGGTCAACGTTCGCCATCGCGTTCCATACCAGAATTAAATGATAGTTCAAAACTCGCGATTCCAGAAGAGTTTCTGGATGCAATCACCTGGGAATTGATGGTATGTCATAGGGGAAACAATGTTTTTGGTGGATATAATTGGTAATTCTTTTTTTTGTCAGATTTTTCCCACGGTTCTACCCTCAGGTAAGGTGGTCGATCAATCGACCATCGACAAACACTCAGAAGTGGAGTCCAAATGGGGACGTATGCCCTCGGATCCATTTACAGGTCTTGAATTTACCTCACACCGCAAGGCAATTCTGAATCTCGCCTTAAAGGCTCGTATCGAAAAGTTCCTCATGGAAAATTCCGAACAGTTTAAGAGAGTGCCGCGCTGCTTGGGCAGTTCACGTGTACGTCGCAGTAAGAATCGCCACGCCTCGCAATTCGCCAGTCTACATCAGAGCCACAGTGCCGTACCGGGCACCTACTCCTCGTTGACCACCACTGGTGCTTCCCACAAAAAATTAAGATCATCGTGTGCCACCGCCACACTATCGTCTACAGTCCAGCCCCCGAAGAGAGCTAAACTCAGCGATTCTGCCACATATCGTTCGGACTTGCCGAATCTTAGCTCTACAGCAACACAGGCTTCGTCTACGGCTACAGCCGCATCTTCATCAACAACCTCGTCTTCCACTTGCGCCTCAGGAATTGACCAAGCTATACAGCTGGCGCTACAGAAAATCACACGCTTTACACAACCACCCGCAGACACAAAACCTGCCCACTGTATTAATTGCAAATCAGAGCAATTCTCTTATGAGATCCAGACGTGCAAGCATCTCGTTTGTCGCGAATGTCTGGTTCAGCTCACTCAGGAACAGATGTGCACTTGCAAAACCAGCTTCTGCAACGCAGACGTCGAACGCTATCACAAGCTGTAAGCAATCAGTCCAGTCTATGTATTTTGATTTGGATTTTCTGGAACTGAAATATGAAACCTTCAAATAGTCGTTAATGATCTAGTTTATTTTTTCTTTTGTTTATTTTTAAATACGAGAATGTAGAGTTTATTTTCCAAACGAACGCTCTGTTATAAAATATTTTTGTGTTTCCTTTAAAAATCGAGTGATGAAATTCCGAGTGCAATGAGATTCCTCGTGTTATGTTTTTATATTTTGAAATGATTTGATTTCTTGTTTTGCAAATTGATATCTCCGCAGTGAAATTTCAATTTAATTACAATTTGGCTAAATGTATCAAGCTTTAACTAAAATATTACAAAGTCGCAACTTTATAACAGAGCAATCCCAATATTTTGTAGTTATTATGCAAGCTTCCACCGCATTCAATCCCGATTTGAAATCGAAGCGTTGAGCACAATATTTGTGACGACTTTGCGGGTCGATTGCTTTACACGTGAATAATTTTTTCATTTACTTATGAGAGTGTTGTAAGAGTATGTTTATCGCATATGCACTTAATAAATTACCTTCAAAAATAAACATTTATACAACCTTAAATCTGGCCAAATCAATTTAATTAGTTGTGGGCTTAAGTGGCTTGCTAGGGCACGAACACTCGGCCAGAAGACACACCATGCATAGGCCCGTTGTGATACTCTGAAAACTTCAATGAACTCTTGGAGAAATATGCGGGGGTTGAGTGCTCACAGGAATGAAATGGTCTGTCTGATACAACAAATTTCTTCCCAAGGTGATAAAGAACAAGGTAGTGAACGTCTTCAAGACATTGGTGATGTTTTTTTGTTACCAAGTACTATAATTGGACACATAATGGAAGAACAAGCATAAACAGGTATCAAATCGCTTGAGAGTGAACGGATTTAGTTATGTTTTGTGGGAAATCCTAGATCCCATGGGTGAATTAACAATTTGTCTATATATTTTTTGGACTACAAAATGCACTTCTAATGTCCACGATTGAGTGAGCCAACACCTCCAAAGAAAAGTTTTGCTGCACTTCACAACTCAATCGAGTTGAGAGCAATGTATGTTTATGTATAAACTGACAATAGACATCAATGTATGAGTGCTTGGAGACCCCCTTCGGGGTTCTCCGGCCTACCACACTGCTAATACATAAACTGAGTGGATGAAGGCCTTTGCTCGTAATGAATGCCAATTTTTCGAAAGAGGATTCTTTCCTACATCGTGGTGTGGTTCATTGCAGCACTTCATATTCCGAAACTCTACTGCTGAGAGTGAACACAGCACTAGCAGATTTTAATAAAAAGGAGGGTTCCTCGCTTCTTAAAGGAGGGCTCTTCGCTTTTTAAAGGAGGGCTCTTCGCTTTTTAAAGAAGGGTTTTTCGCTTCTTAAAGGAGGGTTCTTCGCTTCTTAAAGGAGGGTTCTTCGCTTCTTAAAGGAGGGTTCTTCGCTTCTTAAAGGAGGGTTCTTCGCTTCTTAAAGAAGGATTCTTCGCTTTTTAAAGGAGGGTTCTTCGCTTCTTAAAGGAGGGCTCTTCGCTTCTTAAAGGAGGGTTCTTCGCGTCTTAAAGGAGGGTCCTTCCCTTCTTAAAGGAGAGTTCTTCGTTTATGGTTTGTGGTGGACATGATTGGCTAGTCTATTTGTATCCCCTGTAATTTGTGAGGGCTGTACAGCGAACTGTCTTCGACCACGAAATCTCAACTTTATTCGAAAGTCATATAATTTCCTCACTTGGTATTGTAAGTAGCCCTGTTGTAAGCCAAATCGTCCCTACATCTTATCCTTTCTTAACCTTATGGAGCTTATTCATCCAGATTAGCCCTAGTTGCTTCATGGGTTGTGCTAAGCATTTAACTCATTTAGCTACACTGGGAACTGCAAGTGGTAATTTTTTAAGGAAGGTCTGCGTGGTTTCTATAGAAGAAAATTATTGTTTTTTAATTGCTACTCACAAAATTTATTCCGAGACATTTTTTCACTTATTCAGCTCGTGATAAAATGAGTAAGTATATAAAAGTGCTGACGGAACTTATGTTTATTTACTTTAATTGCTCGATTCATATTTATATTTGTTTAGTTGGCGTAACTGGATCCTAAGATACGAGTTTATTCACTCGCGAGTATTCAAGAAAAATCAACAAACTTTCATTTGAGGCATAAATTACACATGAGACTTTGTCTTCCAATGAAGCCATTTCAATATAAAGTGAACTCCGTGGTTATATTCAATGGAAACAGATTAAAATGTTGAAGTGGCAAATGTTTTAATTAACGGCAAAGGCTTCAATTAACGGCAGGGTGCCATCTCTTACATTCGGAGTCGAGGGCATTGAAGGGCAAAGCAGATCTCTACATCTACGTTCGACCATAATTGGTGTGTAGATGGACTCTAAACGAAATAAAATACATTAACACCGGCTCTCTAATTCAACCCACATTTGTGGTTGCGGCAGCAAATTGCATAAACTATTATAGTGATAAAACAGAGTTGATCGGCAAAGTTAGTGGCAAGTAGATTTTCTCATCCAGCGGCACTGGTTATATGGTCCAGCCGTATTTATATTAGGCGATAATTCAGATGCTTATCATAGTGTGATGTGTTAACTTGACAAGTCCGATGGAAGGTACAAATATATATATATATATATATATATATATATATATATATATATATATATATATATATATATATATATATATATATATATATATATATATATATATATATATATATATATATATATATATATAAATTTGAGCTACTTTCCTTTGCAAAGTAGAGAAATGATTTCTATATCCGTATGTATGAGTTACTATGTCCTTATTTGACCCATGGCATAACATGGTAACGACACCTGTAGAATCTAGTATGTGTCCGAATGGTTTTTGTACGGCTGGTAGAGAAGGCCTCTAGTCTCTGACTTCAACTGACCTTTCACACATATAGGCGATATCTCTGAATTTGTGATTGTTCGATTCGCCAGCAATTTTCCGAACGGTCTGACAACATACACAGACATCAATAAGTTCACAGATTTATCAACTGGGGATTTTCTTGACGCAGTACGCTTATTGCTGTGAATATATTGTAATTAGGCTCTCCATGTAATAATTAAAGTTATCAGCAAATGAAATATGAGTGATTCATTGTTAAAAGGGTATAGTTGAGGAGTGTTAGTAACTCCTATAAGGTCGCTTGGAAATGTAAAGAGAATAAGAACCACCTACTGAGTCAACTGCCAGGCTGGTTCCACACTTCATAATCGGGGGAGTCGTACTGCCTCAGGTGTTGGAAAGGCGCTCACCTCCTTCAACAGATACCAAAATAAGACATCAACAATAGAGATATGGAAGAACAACAACCAACAAACGAGACAAATAACATTGACGACACTCAGGAAATACCCTTCCATACATAGATATCTCATCCCCATATGGTAGACCACTTCGTTTTTTAATAGAGACAGGTGCATCTAGTTCTTTCATCAACCATCAATACATACCTGAGCACGAGCAACAACATCGAGTGGACCAGTTACTGAGCGGTAACTATACTCGACGTAAGTGGTCAGTACGTGTGCAGTGCCTCCACCCGTGGTATCACAATGGGCTATAATTTGTGCCCGAGTATGCATTTTGCTTCCACTCCAACCTAAACCTCCAGAGTCGTCTTACCGAAGTCTGTCTGTGACCACCTTCATTCTCTTCGACACCGCTAACAGATACTGTAAATAACATCGTGTGAGCATCGCCTGGATTTTCGAGGAAAACTGAATTTGAAATCAAGATTACAAACAAGGTCAAAGAGAGAACACGTCTATATCCCATATGTACAGTTGTCGTATACCCTTTAAACTGTTAAAGTTTCATTACTATATTTGACAAATAAATTTTATGGGACTGAACAATTTTTGTTTGCCCCAACCAGGTCCAATACAAAATGTGAGCAGAAAATATATGCCACACCAATATACACACATACTTAGGTATAATACAAGACCTAGAAAAGATTTATGATGCAAATTTCCCATGAAGGATCAGTGAACTGCAAAAAAATCATGGAACTTTAAACAAAGATGTGCAGTGAACATATTCATGAACCGTTTAGGGGCCAGGATGGTGCAATACGAATACAAAGTTTAATGTTAACCGTAAGTTGTATGACGCCATAGACGAAGAAAAGATTCTTGTACATTGTAAAACATATATTTAAAAAATCTGCTTATATGTATATAATGTGGATAACAAATTAAGAATATGTTCATTTATAAAAATACTTCAAGTAATTAGAAAAAAACTCCATTCAACCGTATGAAACGCGAATGGGTTGGAATTTGTAAAAATCTCGGAAAAATCACATCTTCAATCCAAAAGTCATCTTTGCAAGAGGCCTCTGTTGATGTTGGCGGAATATTTAAGAGCGGAGTATGTAGGGTATAAGGTATCTGGCAGCCACAACTCAAAATAATATGATTTTATTTCTGCTTTTCATACTCCAACAAACTCCGCTTAATTTCACTGCCCCAACCATATTTCAATGTATTGCCGTTCTTTCCAATGACTCTATGACATGGAATCAGTATCGACACCTCATTCTTGCCAACGGCACTGGCAACTGCTCGCACCGCCAACGGTTTCTTGATCTGTTCCGCCACCGACGAATACGTACTTGTTTTGCCAGCAGGTATGCTGAGCAGTGCCTCCCAAACTGCCACTTGAAAATCAGTGCCTTTCACCACTACCTCGTGGATGTTCTCCTTTTCGTCGAATATGTCCTTAGCTATTTGTTCCACCAGGCTCTGATTTTGTATTAGAGTCGCCTTTGGCCAACGTTTTTGTAGCAGGTCCTTGCTGTGCTCCTGATTTTTGGTCACAAAGTACAAGGTGCAGATTGCATTGTTTTGGTTACTTAAAAGGCCCAGTAATATTTCGCCGAAATCAGTGCTGGCAAATCCGTAAATTATAGTCTGTTGTTCCTTTTGTTCATAGTCCTTCAAGGACTTGAGCACAATGTTATTTCCGGCTGTCATGGCAAGAAAAAAATTTAAACAAATTCAATTCGATTTAAAATGTGTATTTTGCGCCACAGTTTTCCTTTTTAACTTTGTATTGTTTGAAAACAGCTGAGCTGCGTAGACCAGTCAAATTGAATAGATTCTCTGCTCGGCGTATTAGAGACTTGTCAACGACTCAGTCCTTAAGCCGGCCCCACACCACCAAAGTTGTGTGAAGAAACGCTAGTTTATGAATCAAGTTTCATGATTTAGGTTAAAATTGGAAATTCGTACGAGATCATAACGGAACAGAATATAATATAAGTGATCTAAGCTTAGAGTTTTAGTTTCTGTTATCTCTATCACACATTTTACATAAGAAAAACTAAATACAGATGTGATTTAAATTTATTATTATATACCTTACGGTATTAATTGTGTCTACAAAGGGTTGCGGAATGAGTACTAGCAACTAAGGCATCCGATTCGAAGAGAAAACGATTTAGTAAGAAGCACATTTCAAGGAATGTCCGGGCCAGATGTTTACCACTAGACCACGTAGACCGGCTGTGATTAACAAATCTTTTATATAATTTTTGCCAGAATCATCTTAGCTCTGAGATTTGACTCTTACGTGACAATATGGTTGCTTGGGTGTAGGCTTTCTGATTTTGCCAGCTCAAAATTCGCATTAACCCTTCTCTGAAGTTGCATAATTAAAACAAATATGACTTGTAAGTAATTACCATGATATAGGATGATGAGTGCTGTAGAAAATGCATTCTCATTGTCACAACTACTAGAATCATTTGTCTTTTTTTATATTTTTTGGATTATTTCTATATATTTCACAATTAATCAAATTGGCAAATTTTATAACATTATTTATATTGAAGCGCAATGAAAAGCAGAGCCCTCGCTCTACGAACGAAAATAGCGCTCTATAAGTCCCTCATACGTCCCGTATTGATGTAATGCGCTGAGACGCGGACAATTACTATCATTGATGAGACCCTGTAGGGAGGAAGATACTTCGCAAGATCTATGGTCCAATAAGCGTGGACGACGTGTGTCGAAGAAGATGCAACGATGAGCTGTATGAGTTGTACGCCGACACTGACATAGTAAAGCCCATAAAAATCCTGCGGCTTCGCTGGATTGGTCGCTCCGGATGGATGAGGACGCTCCGGCTAAGAGGACGTATTCTTCGACACAAGGTGATGGCAAGCGCCGAAGAGGAACGACCTAATATCCGTTGGAAAGGTCAGGTGTTGGGGAACCTGTCTGAGCTTGACCTTGTCAACTGGTTGGAGCGCGAGCATAGCAGAGGCGACTTGTGAAGCTTTATTGAAGCGGCCAAGACCGATCATTGGTTGTAGCGCCATCAAAGAAAAATATGAATGAATACTTGAATGATATTAGGTGAATATACGGTTTTTGAGACATATAACTGCTCTAGTTCTAGATCAAAATTATAGGCGTATTCGGTTCGCCACCTTATCGAGGATAGGAGAAATTTTTGTATGGAAAAAATTATCGAGTAAATTATATATATTATATATATTAATTCCATGATATTTGACACAATAAAACTATACTTATGCTAACAAAGTTAACTAAAAGACATAACTATAAAAGAGTCAAATATCGCTCCTACTCGGAACATAGGGCGATCGAGTAAATGATACTCGGATGAAACGAGCGAGTTTTTCTATCCTCGATAGAAAGTCCTTCCAAATTGAAAATTGCTTGAAAATCAGCGAGATTAAAAATTACCCATAAAAATTCCCGTGGGATTTTTTATTTCTCGGTGCTTTTTTTGAAACAGTGCTGCCAACTGTGCCACTTTTTGCTCTTTATTCGCACAACTCGATACGAGCTCGATACAAGATACGAATCGAATACGCCTTATATTACATAGTGAAGTGAATGGAAATAGTTCGCCCAATTAATTGTACGATCATATTGTGGATTCCGTCTTACCTTATTTGAAAAAATTCCACGCAACCAAACAAAGTTAGCGACACTAAATAAAAGAATAAGTAGGGAAAAAACTTTTTTAAATCTACAAATATTTTTCTCTGGAAGTCCTTAATATTTATGCTAGAATGGGTGGACCACGCTTGGTATAACATATTGGAGAAAGGGCGGGGGCACTGCAGAGGCGCCTGGAGAAGGCTGTCAAGGTTGGCTGTAACTCGATACATCCTAAGGTAGTAAGTAAGCGTGGGTGTAAGTAAGTGTCTAGTAGCCAGGAGGTCGGGAGTTGTAATCCCTTCCGAGACCTGGCCTTTTAGTGAGTATTTATGTTCTTGTTTTTGGCTTCGGGTCGCAGGTCTTAACTTATAGCATAGTATTTGGGGTCAGGTATTAATAATATTAATATCTGGATAACGAGTAAAGAGTCTAAAGTCGGATTAGAACGACTTCCAAATACCCTTTACCCTTCCAGATATAATGAATAGGAGTATATCTACGGTAATTTTCAGTAGGGTACCCTGAGTTGATTATAATGTGGGAGGCGTGTCTTTTATCTGATCGTCCCCATTTCTTGTGAATGGGTTTGCAGCGTCAATATACGTATAAAATTTCGTCCACAATTTGCCATAGGTCGTAAGTTTCAAACATGTATCAATAGGGGGTGTGGCTCTCAGAATGTCCCTCCCATTTTTTGTTTTAAGTTTTATACCAGCACTCTGAACCTTCAGTCCCAAAAATTAAATTGGTTAAATGTGGGCATGGTTACAGAAATAATCTGCTCATATTTTGCATGCATGCTAGTACGGACCTAATGTATACTGCTACTATTATATGCATATATCATCATTAGGAGCAAAGATAGGGTAGTTTTTTTAAGTGGCCCCCAAAGTTCATTATATGGGTGGAAGGCTTGTACTTTATCTTATCGACCCCATTTCTTTTGTATAACTATAGCGGCAATATACGCATTTATATAAAATTTCGTCCACCAATTTTATATTGGCGTAAGTTATAAAAATATGTTAAGAGTAGGCGTGGCAGTGAAAATTACCCGATTTTTGTATGTTGTTTAATAGTAGTACCCTGTGAAATTTCGTTCATGAATCTTCTGAGCATTCTTGTATACTTATGTTCATAGATGCCACGCCTCCTCCTGCTAGTTGAAAAGCCCCTCAAAGGCACAAACTTAGTATACCTTTTATAAGGGTTAAAGGTATGCACATTATTGCAAAAATATTGAATATACATAATTTGCTGCTACAAGTAGATTAGTTCGTGGTATTAATCGGGGGCCCCATTTTTATCTTTACCATGCCCTAAATTAAATGAAAAACAAAATTGGAAATAGAGTGCAATTCTATCAGTAATTAAGTTAGTGCCACAATAAATTAATATTTTCTTAAGCGATATATATATCTGGTAATGTAGGTGTAAACATGCCAGTCTTGCAATCAGGTGGTCGGATGTTATAATCCCGTCCTGTAGCTGGTCTTTTAATGCTTTCTATGTTTTTGTTGTTCCTTCGAAGATCGTTTAATTACTTTCCAAATCTTTGTGCTATTATTTGTAAATCACACCTCTGAACGGATACGTCAGTTGAGCATATTTGGATTAATTAGGGATCTATAGTTTTCTGTCAATAGTTTAGGGGTCTTTGGTCTATGGGTCTATAGTTTAGTATCAACAGTTTGGGCTTACCTAATAGTAATGTTTATATATTGTTACGAAATTCCCCTCTTGACAATTTACTCTAACTCTCAATACTCGGATTCGTACCACTGGATTGAGTAGTAATCAAAGAATCGCTGGTTAAATTAAAATAATTATCTTTAATTAATTATTGCAATTTACACACTGAGTATTAGGCTTAGAGTTTACTTTATTACAATTTGCACTTTATTTAGTAATTCAATTATCACTCTATTACTTCTCAATCACAATTACAAATGTTTGCTGTTTCGATTAAAATGCCCAAAGTACACACTGTTACGGTTTCTTTTCAACTGTCCCTTATTTTAATTGTGTGGTGGCTTATATACCTTCCGAATGGTTGAAGTAGAAAAGTCCAGAATATTCCCTACACTATAAAATAAGTTTCTGGAAGGTTCTCGAATCTAATCTACACTTATCGAATATTATCTACACTTCGAAAGAGGGTTATTGAGTAAGCTTTTTTTCCGAATAGATTGTTTCTTGACTTATATACATCTCTCTCGTGGTAACTGAACTTAATAGAGGCATCCTAAAAGTATGCAATCATTTATGTTTCAATATAAACACGATTTAAAGAAATTTAGTAATTTAACTGGAGTCGTTTCTGAGGACACTTCTGGAGGGTGGCATATATTATAATTATAATAATAATATAAACAAAATCTGAAGGCTATATACTAGAATTTATATGACTCAAGAATTGTTGCTCTAGTTGAAAAGTCGTGCTATAAATTATATTTATTAGAAGCTAATTGAGAAAACAAACAAATTATCAATAATCCCATTGTATAAACTGCAGCAATAAGATATCGAGGGTCCACATACTCATTAGCATCTGTTTATATATGTACTCGTATATATGTATACAATTTTAATGACTCTATAATTCGTTCTCATTAAATATATGCAAAATTACCGCCCGCTAATCATTAATAAAGATTACGGTAGCACTTTTAGTGTGGCCCCCCAATAAGTTAAAATTAAAACTAAAATTTCCAGCGATACTATTTTGACGATAACGCCCCGAATATATAAATTAGACCGACATCGCCAGATTCAGTTCAGTCATTGCGTATCTCCGCCATAATTACCTGCACTAATCCTATAGAAAATGTTTTGGCCTCTGTATCTGGGGGTGCTGCTGACCGTGGCCTCTGCGGCCAATTTGCCCGGTGTTCCCACAGAGTTCACTGCGGATGACGATGTTCTAAATGCCATATCGGGTGCGTATTTGAGTTTATGGAAAATTTTAAGGATTAGTTATTAGAAATTAAGTGTTTGTGTTGGACTTGAAAACAAGAGCTCGGTGCAAGTGCAGAACAATCCGCTATAGTGGAGTAATAAATTTTAACTCAAGTGGCCCCACCACTTGAGAATTGTTTTGTTATTGATAACAACCTCGGAATTGCTTTACCGGAGTTGCGAATAAAATTGTAGATTATCGCAGGCAGATTAAGCGGATGAACGGGTCGATATGAGTTACGCGAGCGTGCGAGTGGTCAATGCGTACTATTCCAAGCGAGTGTTGTTGAAACTAATCTGGGGCTTTTACTTATTTCAGCTGATATTGCCAAGAGATTCGAGAAGGAGTATGTCGCGTTTCTGAAAACGGGCATCGAGTCGCCTGCTCTTAAGCAGATGTCCGTCCAATTGGCCCAATCACACAGTAAGAAGGAAATATTCCGGAGGGAATTGTTCGAGCTGGACTCCAGCGATCAGTTTTTCATCTGCACCACTTGTCGCGCCACTGTCAACGTGTTGGCGCGCATGTTCCGCGAGGAGGAAGGCGAACTGAATGGTCCCGACGCAGAAGAACTTGGCAAGCGTATTATGTTGGAGATCTGTGATCGGTTCGAAATGCAAACCGAGGAGGTGTGCTCTGGCCTGTTCGACTCGCATTGGCCATCTGCTCAATACATCATACAAAATACCACCATCGATTCCAGCACATTTTGTACGCTCTTCTTGCAATTCGGTTATTGCAAAGCACCCTTCAAGAATCCCGATTTCAATTGGACGATAAGTGTCGATACGAATCGGCCTGCCAATAAGGAACCCACCACCAAGTTGCCCATAAATGAGACTGAACAGGTGCATATCTTGCATTTAACCGACATACATTACGATCCGTTGTACCAGCCTGGAGCCTTGGCGGACTGCGAAGAACCGCTGTGCTGTCAGAGAAACAAGGAGTCGGCAGAGGGCACCAGTAAGGCTGCCGGATATTGGGGTGATTATCGGGATTGCGACGCTCCATGGCATATGATTGAGGATGCGCTGGAGTTCATTAAGAAGACACATCCGAAAATCGACTACATCTACCAAACTGGAGATATTGTTGACCACATGGTTTGGGCCACCTCCATCGTGAAAAACACACAAGTCCTCACGAAGTTTAGCAACAAACTGGCAGAGCTCTTCCCAGACGTGCCGGTCTATCATTGCATTGGCAACCATGAACCGCATCCACTCAATTTGTGAGTACTCTGCCGCGATGCAAAATAAGGCTCAGATATAACCCATTTACAATTATTTATAGATTCAGTCCCAACGATGTACCCACAAATGTCAGCACCGTTTGGTTGTATGAGCACTTACACAAGGAATGGTCCAGATGGATACCAGCCAGTACCAAAGAGACCATGTTGAAGGGAGGCTACTATACGGTCTCTCCCAAGCCAGGCTTCCGTATCATCGCGCTGAACAACAACGATTGTTACACTGACAATTGGTGGCTCTTCTTCAACGGCACATCTGGCAAACCGCAATTGCAGTGGTTCCACGACACCTTACACGCCGCAGAGAAGGTTGGGGAGCATGTTCATATTTTGCTGCACATACCCACCGGAGACGGCACATGCTGGAATGTGTGGGCTCGCGAGTACAACAGAATTCTGCACCGCTTCAACAACACAGTAACCGGCATATTCAGCGGGCATTCGCACAAGGATGACATGTATGTGCATTATGCACCCACCGGCGAACCATTCAGTGTAACATGGAATGGCGGCAGTCTGACAACGTTCAGTTTCAATAACCCCAACTACCGTTTGTACCAAGCCGAGCCGGAAACCATGGTAAGTAGTGTCAAAGTTTTCAGCTTTCATGTTCCCTTCAATCTCATGCACATCCACATGCTTAGCAAGTGATTGATCACGAAACCTGGATTTTCAATTTAACGGAAGCGAATCTACATGGAGCTGCACGCTCACCCCAGTGGAAACAGGAGTACGTGTTCTCCAAGGAATTCACTACAGACCTCACCACAGCTGGTATCGATGCACTGCTGCACAAGATGGCTCAGAATCCCGAATTGGTGAGACGGGTAAGACACACAGGGCATACGATTCATATGACACAGTAGCTTACAATTTAATCTGTTGCAGTTTTGGCGCTATAAAATGACGTCATCAGATCCCCATCTATCGAAGGGTTGCGATGCAAATTGCGTGGTCGGCATTTTCTGTCGCCTGACCTCCACGGTGAATAATGAAAATAACTGCGAAGAGATGAAAACGACTCTCTATGCAGCAGTAAGTTAATTTTTCACCGTTTATAACAGTCTTTTACAGTAACTATTTACAATTCATTTCATTTCAGCTTGCACGAGAGAATGGCGCCTCGTCCTTGCTAGCGCTGAGCATCAACTCCATTGTAGCCATGTATCTCTGTGTAAAATATATTTTATAATTAATTTAAATGATTTACAAATGTTTTCTTGAATTAGCAGAGAGGGGAGGAGGGCGGGTCGAGGACTAGAATATTACAACCAGAGAACACAGAGAAAAGAAACTTAAACGTCAAACGGCAAAGCAGCGAAATAAAGCAGGACGGACGTTGAACATGAATCCACTGAAAATGGTGTTGAATCCACTCAGAATCGTGGTGAATCCACTCAAAATTGTTGTGAATCCACTCAAAATCGTGGTGAATGCACTCAAAATCGTGGTGAATCCACTCAGAATCGTGGTGAATCCACTCAAAATCATGGTGCGTCCGCTACGGACGCTGGCAGCGAAAAATACCTTCCTTTTTCTGTGTTCTCTGATAACAACCTTGATGGCAGTAAAGAACGAGTAAGTTTCTTTTATTGACAGTTGGAGAGAAATTTACAATTAGGAGTAAGCACTCAAATAACAGAGGAGTTACTCGTCTATCGCAGCAGAAGAGAGAAACAGACGTTCTTGTTGGCTGAGAAATGTTCAAAATGTTGCAGTCAACGTACATTAAAGAGGTGAACCACTCACGGAGAGCTTCGTCTTATACTCGTATGTCAAAATTTGAAGAGAGCGGCTGTGAGCGAAGTTTAAAAGCAACACAAAAAAGGAAAAGATTTTCATTGCAAAGATGAAATTGGTGATGATTTTTTTATATTCACAGTGTAATCATCGCAATGGGTCTATGTATGGCCTCAGTGTGTCTTCTGGCCGAATGTTCGGATCCTTGACAGCCACTTAAAAACACAGTTGAATTCTTCAGAACAGTTCGGTTTGTCCACAGTGAATGAGTTAAAAATATTATTGGGCACTCCACAACGCTCTGTGGGCAGAGACCACAGAGACGCGACACTGAAACGTCTCTCGTTTGCGCACACTTACACATGCGCAGAACTGTAGCAGTGTAGGTGATTTTCTTCTTAACCAATGATAAACAAACCTATACAGATTGCCAACTAACGATAAACAAAACATGTTTTTTTAATCGTCAGAAAATTTGACGTTTAAGTGTCGCTTCTCTGTGTTCTCTGCCTGGCAATGAGTCTAGCTGTCAACATTTTCAGATAAGACGAAAGCTGAGGGGGCATTGCGGGAGGCTTTTAGCGCTTTACTGTGTATTGGTACGAGTACCTTCGTCTGTGGTTGCTGGTGTTGTAGCAATAACAACCCCAGCCGCAAGTAGCATTTTTAATATACCTCTCCAAGTCGTGATTTGTTGTTGAGAATAAACTGAGTGAGAGCAACAACGACAACAAGAGACAATCTTATGCTCGCCTATATTTCCAGTATAATTACTCTTAGCAAAAGTGGGTCAGGTCTTGGGACGTCATTATAAGGTAATTAAAATAAAGACGATGTGTTTTATTCTATAAAGATGCACAGAGTAAATAATCCAATATCACTCCAAGTGTAAATGATAATAAACTAATTTCTTTAATTGTATTGTGAGGCAAACAGCTCGGAGCCATTCTAAGAGTACCGACATTGAATATTGCCAATTGAAATTCGCAGTGGCCCGCATTAAGAGCCCTCTAACAATAACCGACAATAATCGCAAATTAGTTTATTACTTGGTAACGCGTAATTGCTTTTATGGCATTCGATAAGGATTACGGGCATAATTTGAGAGTAAGACTCAGTTGTGCCCGGCGGGCATATAAATACCAGAACCCATCACAGCGGCCAATTAGTGTCCGCGTTGTGTCGTGGCCGCAAGATTTCGGCTAAGAAAATGTTGTTTCACTTGATGTTAGTCGCCTTGGGGGCTTTGAGTTGTAGTTCACTCAATTTGCCCGAGGTGGCACAAATCGATTTCAGTGCCAGCGATGACGTCCTCTCGGAAATTTCAGGTGTGAAAATTAAGTTTGGGTAATTGCGTGAAAATTATGTGGGATTGCTGAAGATTTCGATCGTAATACATTCATTGGTAATTGTGTGAGAAGCTAAAAAAATTTGTATAGAAACAGTGAGAGGAGAGAGAGAGAGAGAGAGAGGGAGAGTGTGCGTGAGAGAGAAGAAAAGGGAATATGTGATATAGTGAACCAAAAGTGAGTTTGCATAAGAAAAAGTGTTTTGAAATTTTCTACCTAAAATGTGCTTCAATTCCATTCACATCAAAAGCGATATTTGTTTAGGCAAAGATAATATAGTAAGAAGATGTAATAATACTCTCTGTTCCCGAGGAATCCCAGCGCTCAGGTGTCCTCCGCCCGGTACCTGACGTGCCATGCTGGCGGCTTCTCTCTGCGGTCCATCAGTACAGTACAGTACGGAGCGAAATCCCCTGCTGTGTGATGGAGTGCGGCAGAGCGGTTGGCTCATGCATGGCGGGTGTCAGGACACACAAAGTTGGCAACCCTTGACAAACTATTCCCAGGGACAAACTACGTCATCTAACGGGAAATCATGCGCATGTCGTAATATCTATTTCTATCATTCTTGGCACGGAAGTTATCTTTTTGTTGTATTGGCGCTGGTTGTGATTTGGCGCTATCCGTTCACTAAAAGCTTTTGGATTCTGGCTCAGCCATATGCACTTGGCAGTTGCCACCGCAAAAAACTCAAATCTTTGAGTGAAGAGTGGAATGATACATCTTGTTAGTATATTGCGCTCAGTTTAGAGCAGTGGCTTCTCTCATGGAGTAAAGAAATAAGAGTCACAATCTGAAATGACACTAATTTTTCGACTTAGAAGAGATCGGTCGGGGATAGTAACCAGAGTGGCTTTGCGATATGAAAATGAGAGCTATTGAGTTATTGGCGCTATTAGCAGCGCCACCACACAAAAAGTTTCTTGTTCGAGAATGTGACTCTTATTTCTTTACTTATGCTTCTATCTTCTGACAATACTTGATTCACTATTTTCTTGCCTATCTGCTTATGCAGTGGAGAAATTGTTGTTGCGTTCATTTTCTCATCACCGATTTATGTTCTTTGGCTCCGCTGCTGTTGAGTGAAGTGGTGTGGTGAAGTATTTTTCAATGTCACTGGGTGCTCTTAGGTTATGATCTATATAAGAAGCAGTTGGCTGACCCCATGGGCAAAAAAACATTCCTGCATCAATAAATCACAGAAATTTTCCACTTGTTCCAAGGATCATGGCTAATTACAGAAAAGACATCCAGCTTCGTCAACCTCTGCATTCTCTCTACGCGTGAATTAGTTCTGTATACTTGCAAATCATTCGTTGTAATCTTTAGAAGTATGATTTTCGAGTATGGCAGAGTGAAGGTACTTCAATGTTGTGGTATAATTATCTTCTTTCCAATAATGTGAACTTCTCAATACTATTATTTTATGAATACAAAGAAAAGTGTATTTTGACCTTCAGATAGAGAGGTCTATCTATCCTATAGAGACATTAGTCAAACAATACCACAGATAGCGAAGGTAGCGATGTGATTGCTACTGAAATGCGATGTAATTGTGAGTCTTCACATTTCTTCTCGCATCGAATGATAGCAAATCTGTTATGACATAAAGCAGAAACGGCAACAGAAACAGAATCCAGTACATTAGCAACAGAAACTGCAAAATTTCACAACAGAAAATGAACGTTTGGCGACAGAACAGTGACAACTCTCGATGAGTTGTAACAGACGCTACCACGAGCCGTGAAACACGTAGATTGTTTAATTTACGTCTTCCGTAGGAAAATCCCACTGAATTCTGCCCACAAAGCATACTCCTCTTATCGTAGTTGTTTCTTAATCTCCTTGAATAATCTCAACCAGAATTTTAACTAAATACATACTTTTTTCGCCATAAATGGCCTTCATAAATTAATAAAAGAATTGCCACCTTCTGCAGCTGAATCTACCCTCAATGCGAGTAGTTAAAGCGCCATAGTGTGGATTCAAACAGAATTGTTGACCTTTAGACTAGCCCAGTATCGATGTTCCGATTAGTTACATTTTAAAAACAAACGCTTTATGACTATTTCCTCAGCTGATATGGCAGCGAGATTTGCCGATGAATACATCGCTTATCAGGCGACTGGCATTGAATCTGCTGCGCTGCGGCAGATTTCCGCACAGTTGGCTGCCACACATACCAGAAACGAAATTTTCACCAATCACATGTCGGAATGGAGCATTCCGGTCCAGTTCTTTGGGTGCACCACCTGCCGGGCCACGTTCAACATTATCGGCCGATCATTTCGTTCGGAAGACGGCGAACTGAATAATCCAGAGGCGGAGGAGAATGGGAGGAAGCTCATGCTGTATATCTGCGATCGTCTCGATATCCAAACAGAGGCCATTTGTTCGGCACTGTTCGACTTAAACTGGCCCCACATACAGTACGTGGCACAGCATTCGGAGGCCGATTCACGTTCCATATGCGGTACCCTGCCTACGCCGATCTGCAACGTCAAGCAAAATGAATTCAATTGGAGCCTGAAGATTGACGGTGGTAAACCTATTTTGGAGGCTCCCAAAGCTGATATACCCAAATCGTCTGGAAAGGAGTTGAAAATTCTCCAAGTTGCTGACATACACTACGATCCCGAGTATGTACCCGGAGCGCTGGCCGATTGCGATGAACCACTGTGTTGTCGTCATGGCAAACCGCAGGAGAGCGAGAAGCAAGCCGGGTACTGGAGTGATTATCGTTCGTGTGATTCGCCGATGCACATGCTTAGAGACGCTTTCGCTCACATGAAGACGACTCATAAAATCGACTACATTTATCCCAGCGGCGATATAGTGCCGCACAATGTCTGGTCTACCACCAAGGAAGGAAACATACAAATCATTTCAGACGTGTACAACTTAATTGCGGAGTCTTTCCCCGGCATTCCCGTGTATCCGTGTGTGGGCAATCACGAATCACACCCAACCAATGTGTGAGTAGTAATGTGGTAATGTGTGGTAATGTGTTACCAACTTATGTTGATTTGCAGCTTTGGAGGTTCAAATGCTCCCGAAGAGCTCAGTGCCAAGTGGTTGTATGCTCATCTGTACAAGGTGTGGTCCAGATGGTTGCCCGCAGAAACCAAGGAAACCATACTGAAGGGCGGTTACTATACCGTCTCACCGAAACCTTCTTTCCGAATTGTGTCTTTGAACAGCAACGATTGTTATGTACTCAACTGGTGGCTCTATCTAAATGGCACTTATGCCATTGAGCAGCTGGAATGGCTCCACAGCACTTTACTGAGCGCCGAGCGCAAGGGCGAGTATGTGCACATCTTGGCGCACATACCGTCCGGCAATCCGGACTGCTGGACTGTGTGGGCTCGCGAATTCAATCGCATCATTGAACGTTTCAGCGGCATTGTCGGCGGCATCTTCACTAGTCACACGCACACCGATGAGCTGAGTGTGCATTACTCAGCCAAGGGGCATGCGATGCAACTGTCGTGGAACGCCGGGAGCTTGACTTCGTTCTCATACAAGAACCCTAACTACAGAATATACGAAGTGGAGCCTGTTAGCTTGGTAAGAAGCAAACTACATGTGCAAGAGACCAGCTACAAGGCAACATGTTGCAGAGTTCCGTCGGACACATTCGTCGCTTTTGTGTCTAGAGAAAAACTCAGCAGCATGGACTCTTGTTGCTGGTGAGCGAATTTGCAAGTCTTTAGCTTAGAATAATAGAATTCAAAATTGCACCTACCTTGGTTGAACTTTTAATTACATTTAGTTTCCAAGTCGGAAGAGAATTTTGTATATGTTAATTCTCATATTTGTTACAAAACTTTGTCATGACATCGTGACAAGAGACCAAAGACAACAATTTCATATAAGGAACACAATCTTGAATTCTACGAGTATCATTTTGCTTCATAAAACATAGTACTAATTCATAACATTTCTTTTGAAACCCCAGCAAGTCGTCGATCATGAGACTTGGATCTTCAATCTGACCGAAGCGAATGAGCACGGTGCGGCACGCTCCCCAATTTGGTACAAAGAATATCAATTTTCTGCAGAATTCACCAACAATCTCAGCCCGGCGGGTATCGATGCTTTATTGGACAAAATGACCCAAAATCCAGAACTATTAAAAAAGGTGACTTGTTTAATTGGAAAAATAATAAATAAAAAACCAACTGACTCTTCAAATTTTAGTATTGGAGCTATAAGTCAACTTTGGCTGCCCCAAAGATAGAGAAAGGCTGTGATAACAAATGCCTGCTGCAACTGATCTGCGACTTGGCGGTCACTCAGTACAATGAGCGCACGCGTTGCAAGGAGTTGCAGGCGAAACTAGAGAAGACCGTAAGTGCAGAACATAATTTTATCATTCTTGAATGTCACTGTAAATTTATTTGGTGTCTCATTTAACAGTTGGCAAATGAGCCCACAGAGGCCCCCATAGAAGTGACGACGAAACGTCCTGGTGGTGCTGCTGCTATTTCAGCTTTGAAGCTGACAACTTTAATCGGGGTGTTGTGTGTTTTGAAATGCTTTTTTTAAGGTTTTCTCTTTATAAATAAAATATTTATTTTTCATATTGTTGTTAAGCGTTTAAGTGTGTTTGCGGTTAATGCTAAAAATGCATAAGTATCAATTATGGCAAAGATAACACAGTAGTAGTTTGGATGACAGATCCTCACAAGTGAATTTAAGTGCATGTCCCACGTTACGGTTTTATTGCTTTTGGAATCCCAGTTCCTGTCAATTGCTTCCTGTCAATATGTTTCTCACATTCGCCTTTACCTGTCATCTGAGTCGACTACTGTGTGAGTTTTCTATGTTGTACACCTCCTTACTTTTTGCTTTAAGCTAAAAGGCCTATCCCTACTAGAGCAACCCGTAGTGTCACCAATGCAAAAGCGACGGTGTATTCTCACTTGAGAGTTCCGTCAGTACCCAAAAAACAACTGAATTCCCCTTTAACGGTCATCTAAGACACCTCCTTACTCCATCAAGAGCAAGGCCAGAAGTTGTCGGAAGGGCTGCAGTACAACAAATAGCCTCATTTCTCTTTAGATAGGGCAGATTTCACCCCCTTGAGAGACAATTTTTTCCCTAGACCACAGATGCGTAGAATAGGGCTCTGAGGCCCTAGAAAACGCGTTAACTACTTCAAAAATTCTCCAAGAATGTAAGTAATGACTTGACTCCATCGCAAGATGGAATTTACTTGAACTTGTTTGGGTTTCGGGATACTGTGGTGTTCGGGGGAAGGGATTAGCTGATGAATTGGCAAACTGTGGATCTGCGGGTACGCTAATGGGACCAGAGTAATTTTTCGCTATAAGTAGCAGGGGGTATAGATTGTATCAGGATCCATGGGAATAATATTCACAAGGACCGATGGTGCAGTTTAGTTGTCTGCAAAACAACAAAGTGCTTCCTAGAGAGCCCCAACAAGAGAGTTGCAGGTAGGTAGGTAGGTAGGAGTGGCCGCCCAGTTTGCCAAAAGCACACTTGAGCACACATAATGGCCCATTGTGATACCACGGTGTGGCGCCGTTCAAGCACTGACTAAAAAGGTTCCCATACTTGGGATGGTGATAGTCTGCGCAAGGACAGCGCCTGGAAAGGCACGACTCCCCCGTCATGTTTCAGGAAACCATCCTGATACTTTGATGAACATGGCTATGTCCCTAATATTAATGGATGACAGCTCTGTCAGGCTTGTAAGAAATGGGGCACCAAAGGTGCGAATTCTTCTTCTGCTCAAGGATGGGCAGTGGCATAAGAGGTGGAAAACCGTCTCGTCCTCCTCCTCGAAGCCACAGCCTCGGCAAAAGTCATTTGAGGGTAGGCCCAGTCTTTCTGCGTGCTGTCCCATTATGCAGTGGCCGGTCAAAACCGACACAGTTGTCGACAGTGATACGCGATCAAGTCGAAGAAGTTGGTTGGTTCTGTCTTTGTCCATGCTTGCCCAAGTTAGTCTAGCCGTGTGGCAGGATTCCTCGTTAGCCCAGGATTTGTAGGCGTCAGCCAGATATTTCCGTTTGACTTCGAGCTTGGCTGTTGCCAGTGGAATGCCGATGTTTACAGAGGGGTGAATGTCGTGCATTAGCGTGCCTGCCTTGGCAAGCTCGTCCGCCTCGCAGTTTCCCGGGATTTCGCTGTGTCCGGGAACCCAGACTAGGTGCACCCGAGAGTAACTTGCGAGCTCATTTAAAGATGTTCGACATTCATGAACTAGTCTTGATGTGGCCGTGGAGCCAAAAAGAGATTTAATGGCGGCCTGGCTGTCTGAGAAGATAGATACGTCAACTGCGCCGATATCACTACACAGCATCCATTTGGCTGCGTGGTAAATGGCCATGACCTCAGCTTGAAAAACGCTGCAATGGTCTGGGAGACGTAGGGAGATGTTTAAGTCCAGCTTGTCGGAATAAATACCGCTGCCGACTCTACCTCCAAGCTTGGAACCGTCGGTGTAGATTTCGACTGTTTCACCGACGATTCGGTTTTCTGAGGTCCAGTCGCTTCGACTTGGAATAGTAAGGTCGAATTCCCTGTTCAAATCGGGATAGACCGACATATAATCGATAAAGTTGGGGACAGGTGGGTCCTGATTCAGAATTGAAGCATGGCCTGTCAGGGTTATGCGCCAGTGCGAAAGAGCATTAAGTCTAATCGCTGTCAGCTTGGCTTGTTGCTTAACCAGGATCCCCGAGGGGAGCCAGTGCAGCATGGCAAAAAGGGCTTTCGTAGGTGTGCTACGAAGAGCGCCAGTGATCAGTAGAGGAATGGATCTTCTGATTTTATCAAGGGGTTTGATATTACAGGCTTTTTCGAGAGCTTGCCACCAGAAGACCGACGCGTATAACAGGTTTGGTTCAACGATGGCCGTGTAGAGCCAGAGCACGACTCGAGGACGAAGTCCCCATCGTGCACCACCTGCTCTTTTACAGCAGTATATAGCGCATGTTGCCTTACGTGCCCTCTCAGCTAGATTGGCTTTCCCATTAAGCTTTGGGTCGAGAATCAGGCCTAAGTACTTAACGTGTGTGCTCAAAGAGAGCGGAGTGCCGTTTAGACTAGGCATTGTAAACTTTGGAATTTTGTACTTCCTAGTGAAAAGCATAGTCTCGGTTTTGGATGAGTTAACCCCAAGTTCGAATTCGCGACACCAGTTCGACACAATAGAGAGTGAATAGTTCAGTTTTTCGGAGTGTTTGGGGGAATTTGCCGGATGCCGCGATTGCTATGTCCTCCGCATAGGCTATCACTTTGCATCCAGTAGATTCCAATCTCACCAGTAGTGTGTTAACTGCCAGGTGCCAGAGGAGGGGTGATAAAACACATCCTTGTGGCGTACCCCTGTTAACCACCCTCCTGGATTGGGCACTGCCGATCGTGGAAGTGATGATCCTAGATTTTAGAGGAAGCTCTATAAATTTAAGAAGACCTGAATTCAGGTTAAGATTATAGAGTGCGGAGATGACAGCGTTGGGGCATACATTGTTGAATGCTCCCTCGATGTCCAGAAATATGGCAAGTGTGAATTCCTTATACGCCAAGGATTTGTCAACTTGAGAAATGAGAGAATGAAGTGCTGTTTCAACCGATTTGCCTTTAGAGTAAGCGTGTTGAGATACAGAGAGAAGAGAAGGGTTGATCGATGTCCTGATATGTAGGTCAAGAGCTCTTTCTAGAACCTTAAGAAGAAAGGATGTTAGACTTATGGGTCTGTAATCCTTAGGTTTGGTGTGCGAGGCCTTCCCAACTTTTGGTATGAAGACGACCCGAGCCGTGCGCCAGCGTAAGGGAATGTATTGCAATCTGAGGCTTGCATTATATATTTGAAGCAGCTATGGAAGGATAATCTCTTCCCCATTTTGGATATCGGCAGGAATGATGCCGTCCGGTCCGGGGGACTTGTATGGCTTAAAGGTTTGAATGGACCATTCAAGGTGACTTTTTGTCACTTGGAATGTGGGGAGGCTATCATGGGAAACCTGCTCCACCTGGTAGAGTGCTTGATCCGCTGAGGCTAAACTCCATGGGAAGTGGGTGTCTAGCAGGATATCAAGGGTTTCGGCGCTTGAGTGAGTCCAGCTGCCATCTGGTTTTTGGATACAGTCAAGGGCTTTGTTACAGGAGTGGAGAATTTTACGAAGACGGCTAGCCTCGGACGTCGATTCAATGCTTTCGCAAAATTCCCTCCATGACGCTCGTTTCCCTCGCCTAATGGCGTATTTCAACTCTTTTTGTTTATTTTTGAAAGGGGCCCACTCAGCTGTAACTTTAGCTTTGTTGAAAAGCATTCTACAAGTTTTGCGAAGACTTGCAATTTCGACCTGTCTCCAATTGGCAGGAGTAATGGTCCCATCGGCATTGGCAGAGTCGACCACAGCACATGTGAGGCTCGCTTTCACAATCTCACTAAGCGGTTTGGAGAGCTTAGGCTTGGGAGTAGCCAGCCTTACGCGCTTAGGGATGCTTTGGGTGGATTGGCCCGGGCGATCGGCTGATCTCTGCCTCTTGGGGTTACCGGCTGCTTGTGCAGTGGAGGAGTGGACACGCACATCAGCGTGTGCTTTTGCCCACTCAAGCTTGCCCTTGTCGTATTCTGACAGTTGAGATGGTTCTGAAGCGTTGAGCCTCGTCAAAATACGGTAAGCCGCTCTACGCGTCCTGTACGCCCTTGTACTCGGGTTCACGTTGGTAGGTGCACCTGAAGGAGGAGCGGTACGGGGAGCAGTTACCATCGACTTGTGAGGCAATATCGAGGCGTTTGCTGAAGAGGGCTTAGGCGGAGCGACTGCTGCTGGTTTGTGAGTCAATACCCTAGTAGCCGCTGAAGAGCCTGGGGACAGCGAAGAGCTCTTGGGTGGCTTATTAGCCGAAGCTGTGGTGCTTGTTGAAGGGGCAGTGCTTATGCTGCTTGTCTTCGAACCAAGGGCGGGGGTGTTGCTGGTGGGCATTTGCCTAGCCAGGGTTTTGCGCGTCCCTGAGGGGATATGCGCGGAAATTTTGTTTGTGTTTGTGTTTGTGTTTTTATTTTTTGTTCTGTCCATGCAATAAGGGTCCCCACTCAAAGCCACTATCTCAGTCCGAACGTGTGGTCACTAAATATGGTCCCATGGTTATCTGTGCAAGCAGGAAGGCCATGCGAGGGTTGGCACAAGCCCTTATGGGGTCAAGTGCTCAGAGCCAGACCAGTGCTAATCGGGAGTTCCACTCAACCGAACCCACACTACCGACCTAACGGTAACAGACGTCGAACGTACTTTGAGGCCTGCCAAGATTTTAACGGGACGGGGGCAGCTGCAACCTTAGACTGGAGCAGTTCACACTCAAGTTTCACCTTGGTGCTACCGTGACAAAAGACAGCTAGGTCCAGAAAATTACAGCTACCAGCCCAGGGCAATCAGAACAGTTACATTGGTCCAAAGAGAAGTCCGGGGACGAAGGATAGGGGTCGTGCCAAGAGAGAGTTGCAGATTCCCATCTAATATTAAGAAGGAAAGATCTTCTATCATTGGTTGCGGTAATCAAGGAGCATACTCTATGGGTCATCATATGGCAAACCATAGGCATCATCGAGAATCCGAACTGCATCTCCTGCTTGGAGGAAGAACAGGACGGCACAGAGCATTTTCTCTGCGCTTGTCCTACCTTTGCCAGAATAAGGCAGCGCATATTAGGGTCAGATGTTTTGGGAATTGGATAATGTACATTCTATATCCCTGGACAAACTTCTGCGGTTCAAAGGTGTAATTTCCTTTCCAAAATCTTCGATCTCCCCCTTTTCTCCTAAATATTTTCCAGGCTAACAGTACAATGGGCATCAATGTCTGAGTGCTTGGAGACCTCCTTCTTCGGCGGCTCTCCGGCCTACCCCACTTCTATCTATCTATCTAAGGCTATCGACTCGAAGAGAAAACTATGGTGTAGAAAGAAGTTTTTTTAGAAAATTATTTTAGTATTTGGTAGCAAAAATCTTGTAAAATAGTGCAATTCGAAGATATTCGTGAGCGTCTTATCTCCTGTTACCATTTATAAGCTCCATGATTGCTGTGGATGTTCGGAGGATGACTCTAATGATCTTTGCGTAATTTGACAATATTTAAACAATTGGCAGCATATTTTATCTGCTATCACTCTAGTGGGTATCTACGTTAATACGTGACATCATCTCAAGCCTACACCAAAATAAATACATAACCATATTGATGAAGGTCAAACAAATCCTGCGATTTATTAGGGCTTCGAAATGGTTCGACGAGTGAATTGGAGGTGCGTTGTTACGCGGTGGTATCACAATGGACCCATTGTGGTCTGAGTGAACTGGTCCGAACCAGCTGCCACGATAACCTAACCTAACCTAACCTTTAATGATGATGCTCAGAGTGGGTCTCTTCTCTAATAATAGTGCTTTGACGTGTACACGGCATTATATGATATGAGTGCTCTTATCGTGTTATAAAATGTTGGCTGGAAATATTTATATGCGGTCACTCTAGTGTGGATCGACCTTAATACATGACGTCATCTCAAGCACACACCAAAATATAGATAACCAATGTAATGATGCTCAGTGTGGGCTTCAGTCTTTATCATCGTACTCTGGTGTGTACTCGGCTTAAGATGATATGAATGCTCGCTTGATCTGGAAAAATATCTCGTAAACCAAAAAATAAAAAACACAGTTATTGTTCATACACCAAGAATAATGAGATATTTAATTAATTGAACTTTTGAACTTCTATGAATACATTTTAGTTTAAGCACTACTTTTAAGTCATTTACATATCATTTACATATGCAACTGTTTGGATTATGCTGGATTCTAACGACGAAACACTTGCAAATGCTTCTTAATTTACTCGTATATATGTTAAGGTAGGGTCTGCTAAGCTATTTACATTGAGTTTTTAAATATTATGCCTAACAAAATTGCACTTAAGACATAATTAAGTAAAATATAAATAAATAACTTAGATAGAATTACGTTATATAAGAAGTTAAATTATACAATAATGCAATAGAATAAATAAAAAAACATAAAATCTTACTCGTATATTAAATCATAGTACAACGCTCTTTAAATGATACTTAAGCCAAGAGCACAATTACAGGACTTAAATAAGGAAAGCATAAGAACTCTTCAAGTATTTCCGTAAGAACTATTCGAGTATTTCCGTAAGAACTCTTGAAGTATTTCCATAAGAACTCTTCGAGCATATCCGTAAGAACTGTTCAAGCATATCCGTAAGAAATTTTCGAGTATTTCCGTAAGAACTATTCGAGTATTTCCGTAAAAACTCTCCAAGCATTTCCGTAAGAACTCGTCGAGCATATCCGTAAGAACTATTCGAGCATTTCAGTAAGAATTATTCGACCATTTCCTTAAGAACTCTTCGAGCATTTCCATAAGAACTCTCCAAGTATTTCCGTAAGAGCTCTTCGAGCATATCCGTAAGAACTATTCGAGCATATCCTTAAGAACTCTCCAAGCATTCCCGTAAGAACTCTTCGAGTATTTCAGTAGGAATTATTCGAGCATTTCCGTAAGAACTCTCCAAGCATTTCCGTAAGAACTCGTCGAGCATTTCAGTAAGAACTCTTCGAGCATTTCCGTAAGAACTCTTCCAGCAACCAGAGCAGGAAGGAGAGCGAAGATCCAGCACTATAGATATCCAGCAACAATATTAGAGGAGTCATAATGAGTGTTGAAATTTCCACAATAATCTGGATAAGCTGCCAAGAAGGATTAAGTCGGATTATGATGGAGTTCTTTTTCACTTCGCTAGAGTGTTCATGTGTTCTACGGGGATTCTATTCTATGGAATTTTTGCCATTTTTATGTATGTTTTCTATATATTTATGTGTGGTTTTATTAGATTTGAAATATTTTCTTCTTATAATTTATTTTAACGTTTGAGTAAGAAGTGTCGCTCATAAAATTGCTTAAAATAATATCAACTTAAATAAGTTCTGTTGTGAAAGTGTGTGGAGCATCTGCTTTCAAACGATTTATAGAGCACAAACTAGCGTAGCAATATCCAAGTCGGATTCATCTGCTTTACGCATAATGACCGCGGCCTGGTTTTGATATCTGCCGGTCGAGACCAGACGAACAGTAGTCACGCCACAGAAAATAGCCTGAGCAGGTCCTGTGGGGAGAAAAGAGAATCAAATTTGCTTTCCAGAAGTATAAAATAAGGGAAGGATCGCTTACATGGTATATTGCGATCGATATCGTGTAACTTGAAAGTGTGGGCATATCAGTAGAATAGCATGAATTATTTATACTATAACTACTTTATTTATTCATAAATCCTGGCAGCATTAATTCATGTACCTTAAGTTCAAAAAGTGAACGGAATTTATCTATCAAACGAACCGCGTTTTATATATATATATATACGAGTATATATATATATATATATATATATATATATATATATAAATAAATATCGATCGAAGATATCATGTAAACGTGGCTTCAGGGTTCTTGTTCTTACCTGGTTCTTTGGTAAAGCCACACACGTCACTGGCCTTTTCCAAGGCAGCAGCATCCAAACCAGGGGAACCACCAATTTCCAAACGATCTTCAAGCATTGAGCACTGCCAGAATAATAGAAAATTTTATAAATAAATAAAGAAAATAAACTAAGTTACGAAGTAATTTTAAATTGACTGCTCACATCGTAGTTGACTTTCTGTTGCCGCACCCCTTTGCCGCCAATTTTCAAATTATCCAAGGACACTACGGCCGGAAACAGAGCGGACAAGGTGCAATTGCGCTGATGACCAAAGTTGGCGATGTTGTAAATAGCTTCGGTGTCCTGAACAAGAACATTGCAAGCTGTCGCATAACAAGGAAGAAATAATATGAAAATATTTCGTCTCTAAAATGTGTGTACAGGAGAAACATCCACTCACGTTGTGTGATTTTGTGGAAGCGCACATTCGCTATGAAGGAGCCACGCACCGGTATGCGATATTGCAGCAGAGCCGCATTCTGGCTGGACCGAAAGAATTTCTTATTCGACAACCTGGGCCTGGAAGTTGACAGATTTTATGTTAGCAATGTTGCTATCCCAGACTCTCATCATACATACCACTGCTTGTAGTTATTACAGAACTCCACAAATCTCTCCTCCAAACGGCGATGATGATCCTTTAAGCCCGGGAAATATTCACCATTCAATTCCCAGCCGTCGACGAACTGCAAATTGCACATTAAACATTTGGGTGGCTCATTAGGAATAAATTCAAATCAGAGCTTCTACGTTCGGTTTCACTTACGGCCATTAACCCTCCCGTCTCGCAGTTAACGTCGTAATGCTTCAGTGTAATTTCCACAATGGTGTCGGGTTCTCCGATTATGTACAGTCCGCACACGGACATGGCATCGTCTGCGACTTCCAAAACGCTTCCAACGCGTTCATTGGCCACAAGCTGAGCTGCTGCTGCCTTTTTAAAGACATAATCGCCCGGCTCAGAGGCCACGTGCATGCAGTCTGCGGGGGCAGCAAGGGTTAAAGTATGCATAAATCATTTTTTAATTACACGTATTTTGGAATTTTTATTATTAAATTTAAACGAGGGCGGAAAAAATCAGTATCAGGATAATGCTTTTTTAAGTGAGCGTAGGAAATTGCCGCAAAAGCATTTTCAAATACATTTGTACAAAATATTGTATTAAATTGTTTCACTTAAATTTAAACAAATCAATTCGATGCCACTGAAGGAAACCATTGAACAACTTGCTTTGGGGGATTTCCAAATCTGTCCTCATGCTCGCACATTAACACTTAAGCGGCTTTGATTATACAAGTATCCCACACCCTATCTGTGGATAAACTGTGGGTGAAGAAAAGCTCATCAATCAATCAGTTATAAGCTGACATATCCTGCAAGGCGTGGGATCTATAAATACGCAGACTATTAATGACCTTTCACCTTTAAGGTCAAACTAGGAGCAATGTGTTAAATTAATGCAAATATGCAGACAAAGGTGTGTGCAAGAATGGTGGGTGGTGAACTGCATATGTCAAAGTAAGGCCACATTAGCATAAAGGAGGAAACAACTGGGGGCAACAAGAGGGTAAAGGCAGCAAGAGGATAAGGCAATGAGATGATAAGGGAATTAGATGATGAGGCAGAAAGAGGATAAGGCAAAAAGACGATAAGGGAATAAGATGATGAGGCAGAAAGAGGATAAGGCAATAAGATGATAAGGGAATAAAATAAGGCAACAAGAGGATAAGGCAATAAGATGATAAGGGAATAAGATGATGAGGCAACAAGAGGATACGGCAATAAGATGATAAGGGAATAAGAGGACATGGCAACAAGGGGATAAGGCAAAAAGATGATGGGGGAATAAGAGGATAAGGCAACAAGGGGATAAGGCAATAAGATCATAAGGGAAATCAGATGATAAGGCAACAAGAGGATAAGGCAAAACAAAGGGAGTAATAACCAGAGAATACTGAGAAATGACTCTTGTTCTGCGCACACTTACACATGTGCAAAACTGTAGTAGTGTGGCTTGATTTTCTTCAGAATCAATGAGAAACAACCCTATCCATAAAGTCAACTAATGATAAACAAAGACATTTTTTTTGACGTTTGAAAATTTGGCATTTAAGTGTCGCTTCTCTGTATTCTCTGGTAGTAACAGACCCCCAGCAGATGTACTCGCATCTCTGCCTCTTTCAGCAGTTAATATTGCTATCTCCTTAGGGAAGCTAAAGAAACGCTTTTGAAGGTATTTTATTATCATGAATAGTTTCTTAGGTTGAATGAACTTTTTCATTAACCCAAATTCTTAGTATTTTATAAACCGAAGCTGAGAAAAATGCAGGGACAAATGTTGTTTCCCGGAGATATATGCATTAGTAACAAAATGTTAATAGTACAAGACAAAAGGAGTACAATGGGCATCGCAATGTTTGAAACAATTTTAGAATATTTGAGAAAATTTATCATATTTTTAGAGAAATTAGTTCTTTTGTTAATAGTTCGATCAATGGATTGTAACAAGCAATACAAAACACTTCCAGGCTTGTGCAACAATAGGCATAACTTCCCTGAGTGCTTGGATACCTCCTTCTACGGCGGCTCTCCGACCTAACCTAATTCCCCTCTAACAAAATACAAGTATGCATTACGAGTATGAAGGCAAAAGAGATGACTTGGAATGTGGTTCTCAGACTAATTTGTACTAACTACGAACAATATTTCTATAACTGACTAATCCACTCAAAGGACGTATAAATAACTTAAAGCACAGTGAACTTAAGATGACAATGTCCTGCTTCAGACATCAGCAGACTTAATTGTCAGTATATACTCGTACATGATTCATTTAGTTGGCTGCTTAACTGGCACTCAGTTTTGTTTGCCAATCGCTCTCATTAAAGTCAATAACAGCCAATACAAAATCTATTGAGGCGATATTAGTTGGTACTATAAACAATTTGTTTGTCTTTTGTTTCATTGTGTCTACAAAGTCCTAGAGAAGCATGTGAGTGTATGAGTGTGTGATTGTGTTTGTATCACATTGCTGGAAGGCGCTTAAAGCTCGGTCAAAAGCAATTAAAACACACTCGGAAACCATGCAAACGCAGTCACACTGGTACACACAGTGGTAAGTATCCCAGCAGAGAGCTGAGTTGAATGCTGGTACCGCAGAACTGAATTCTGATGATATTCTATTATGATTTAGAAACAAACAAAAATAAATTTTAAAATTATGACTAAGTAAAGCTGACTAAGTAAAGTTGACTAAGTAGAGCTGACTAAGTAAAGCTGACTAAGTAAAGTTGACTAGGTAGAGCTGACTAAGTAAAGCTGACTAACTAAAGCTGATTAAGTAAAGCTGACTAAGTAAAGCTGACTAACTAAAGCTGACTAAGTAAAGCTGATTGATCTATGCCAGTAAGATTACCAGCATTCTCGCCATAGATGGCATGTCATTGATAGCCACATTACTTATTGCCAATCGACAGACACATCTACAGTCAATCAGTTATTACAAATACAGGCAATTCTCATGAACAGCGTCCAACCTGGGCTCTATTTCACAAACACTCTTCATTTTATAACTTTCTTTTCTTCCTTTGTTAATCCGAATTATCAATATTAATAAGGACTTTTTAATATTATCCTTTAAACTTTAGAACGGCTACTTTGATAAGCTGCAAATTGCTTATGCAAGTAGTGGATTAAGTAGGGCTTAGAGCTAGGGATAGTTTTCTAAGCTTTCCCCTTAGCTGGAATTTTGGAATATACAGGGTCATGCAAAGTCATACAAGGGTGCTCTTCAATACAAAGAGCCATTAAGGTAAGTAACTTAAAATGTACAACAGCCAATAATGGCACTCATGACATGCTGCATTGTCGGCAGGATTCAATTCTTGTACCAAAGAGACTTCGTAATGTGGCATCAGACCTTTTAGTAAGACACAGTTCAAGCCCAATTCTTGTAAACTCCTTTGTGATTTGCTGGCAGGGTTCAATGTTTGTGTTAGAAAGACTTTCTAATATGGCATCAGATCAGACAGAAGTTGAGGTCTAATTATTGTAAACGTCTTTGTGAATTGCCGGCAGGATTCCATTCATCTTCCAAAGAGACTTCGTAATATGGCATCAGACCTACTTGTAAAACACAGTTCAGGTCCAATTTCTGTAAACGAACTTTGTGGATTGTCGGCTGAGTTCACTTCTTGTGTCGGAGAGACTTCGGCTTCAGACCTATTTGTAAAATACAGTTCAAGTACCATTCTTGTTCGTTGTCGGTTGGGTAGAATTTTTATGTCGAATGGACTATGTAAAGCAGGTTCAGATCGAATTGTAAATACAGTCCAGGTTATTCGCAATACAGAGCAGAATCACTTTGATGGAAATGAAAACTTATGGGTCTTTCATGACACTTTTAGACATAGCAATATTGTTCAAGGATAATCTGACAATAGAAGCTCGTGTTGAGGCCTAAATAAAGCGGAATTTTGAACGATGAAATACACAATCGTGAGGTTAAAAGACACTACTATGGAATCAAAAGTATCTTTCATCAAAGATATATACAATTATTGTGCAAAAACGCGCTATTTTGCAATCAAAACTATCGCGATATGATGTGAAAGAAGAAATATGAAAAAGACTAGGTACGTAGGTTGTGAAGCCGCATCACCAATAAACCAGTGATGCCACTTAGACCACCAGTTGGGTCCGTTGAGTCCGAAGACTAAATATGACATCAATTTTTATATATAATCTCCTTATGGAAAACTAGATATAAATTGAAAACTTGAGGTATCTCCTTACTAATCTATAGAAAAAGTGTAAACATATAAAGTAAATCGTGAAATAGGATTCTGTCTTTATAAATTAAACACTTTTGACTATCAAATGCTTTTCATAGAAGAAACACTGTCAAATGTGTTCCTCACTTGCAACATTCTTGAAGACTTTCGCTGCCCGTTTACTGCTGGGGTGTGTGTAACTCAGCCACCACAATTACCCACGCTCGCACCACACACCTACACCAACATCACGGACGGAACCAACATACTCACTGTCGTATAATATACTCGCTCTAGTATAAAACAATTAATTTGTCGTCTACAAGCCGCACAAAGTGCACATCACTCTCCTCACGTCACCTACACGTGCACTCCCCCATATTTCCTCATATACTCGTACACACAAACAGTCCTCGATGCATTGTGGTTCAACTGCACACATCCCTCGGGGCAGTTTAATGATTAATTGTCGACATTGCTAGTCCCACACTGGCGGCCATTTCATGCAATACGCCCATTGTTTACGACCCTTTTGCCACAATTAAACGCAATTACTTTATGCGAATCACATAATGTGGCATCATAATAAATGTCAACCTCTGCCGCCGCCATGAAACCGTACACGAGAACAAGCAGGTCGCTATAGCACAAAATTGATTACTGCTCCTGCCGCTGCTCCCGCTCCTAAATAGGAGTAAATGCCATAATCATCTGAGTTGGTCAAATTGAATTAATGGCAAGCGTCGTTGCCGCACTATTCACCAATAAAATGCTCAACTGTGCTTGTGTCGCCGAATTTGCGCCGCTTAATGAAACAATTGTTGGCTTTTTCTTTGTTCCTCATATTCCATTTGATTGTAATTGTGGGTTGAACGCGTGGAGTGGCAAATTAAAATTCCATTATCCCATCAATAAATTGCCTTTTATCCAGTTTGACGCAAGTGAAGCATGGCAAGAGTTGATTGCAGCAGTAAACATGCTCACTGCGATGGGAAGTTAATTTATACTCAGGCATCCTTCCGCCCCTAAACGGGGGTGAGACAGTTCCAGCTCCAGGCAGCTTTAAATGGACAAATATGAGAAGTCAGAAGTCAGTGTGCGATATGAGGAATAGCGAAGTTGCTATTTCAAGATGACTGGCAATGGTGAAATGCTTTGGAGTGATTCATAATCGTCTCTTTGATGAAACAAAGAAATTAATGAACCCAGGAATAGCGGGATGATCATGATTGAGAAGACAAATTAGATACTAGCTGAATACCGATTGCTCGAAAGTAGGTAGGGAGGTAAAATGACAGACAACTCTGGGTTAATCCAATTAACACTACTCCCCTTTTGATGCCATATCCTCGCTAGAAAGTATTTTTTTATCATTTGTTGAAGACAAATTAAAGCAACTCCTTAAAGAATTGAAAGCAATCATGGTGGATGACTGCTTGTAGCATACAAGTGGGTTAGGCTGGAGAACCGCAGAAGTTGGCGGTCTCCAAGTACTTAGGCACTGATCCCCATAGTACTACCAAGATTTTAGCGTAGTCTCATTACTAGTAAAGGGTAAAGACAGCTTGGGTACATATTTGCCTGAAAGGATTGAGTGAAGAAATGGGGCTTGAAACTTCGTATAGTGCACGGGTTATATACTCTTACATAATGGGCCTTGAGCAGGCCTAAGTGGGTCTAAGGACAGCCACGCAACCCATATACTCTTCCATTCAGTGTTGCATGGCGTAGCAATACGAACTGCTCTAGACTATAGAACGTTTTTAGAAATTTTCTGTTAAAGGTACAAAGATCTGCCTCATCATGTGTGAGTATTATTGAGGACCAAGGAGGCATATACCCTTAATACATTACTCCCTTTATATACTAATTTTTTAGATTATTGGTATACAAAGCCATTGGGATGATACTCTTCTATTCAGAGTTGGAGTCCATACTCATGTCTAGAACGCTCCTACAAAGCTACTCTCAAAGGTACAAAGATCTATCATATGTGTATTACTGGGGATATGACGACCAATGCAACATATCCCTTAAATACAATACTCCCTTTCTATAGTACTTTTTTAAATTATTGGTATAGAAAGCCACTGGGATGATACTCTTCTATTTAGAGTTAGAGTTAGAGTCATGTATGTAGTTACAATTGGGACTCTCTTAAAAATATACTGTCAGAGACACAGAGATGTCTGATGTGTATTACTGGGGATATGAGGACCAAGGCAACATATATTCTGAATACCCTTTTACTACTTTTTGAGATTCTTGGTGTGGAAAGCCACTGGGCTGATACTCTTCTATTCAGAGCTGCAATCCATACTCATGATAGGCGTTGCAATATGAATTGTTCTAGACAAGAACGCTGTTAAAAATCGATTGTCAAAGGTACAAAGAATTGCCTCACCATGTATGAGTATTATTGGGGCTATGATGAGGCAGAACATATCCTGTATACAATACTTCCTTTACTACTTTGGAGATTATTGGTAAACAAAGAACTAAACTGCTACTGGGCTGAAGCCAGTTTCTCTCTTGACATGGTACCAGAAAGCTCGAGAGCATCCACAGTTGACAATACTCATATTCTTTCAGATACTTACTGGAAGTACTTTCATTATCGCCTTATTTTTTTTATCTTATTTTATTATCTTCTACCATATATAGATGCAGTACGAGTACATTGGTCGCACGGAGTCATTGCTACGAGAGGTCAGAGGTCTTCTATATCCGTTCATACCCAAACCTCACCTACCCAGTTGGACATACTCATATTCTTTCAGAAACATACTTCGGAATTGCTTTTCTCATCGCCAGTTGATTATACGATCTTCTATATGAGTAGATTATGACTACATGGGTATAACGGAATGATTGCTATGAGAGGCTTGATGCCTCTTACGAGTATACGAGTATCCGCTTATAATCAATCCTAACCTCCCCAGTTGGACTAAACTCGGTTTCTATCAGACTTCTACTTGAAATACTCTCTCTATCGCGAGATCTTTAAATTATCTTCTAAATAGGTGGAGCACGAATACAATGGCCATACTGAGTGATTGCTACAAGAGCTCTTCCATATCCTTATATAACGAAGTCTAACCTATCAAATTGGGTTATACTCATATTCAATCAGTCTCCTACTGAAAATACTTTCCTTATAGTTACATCTTTATATCATCTTCAATGTGGGTGGTGGAGTATGATTACAATTGTGGAATGGAGAGATTGCTATGAGAGGTCCGAGGTCTTCCATATCCATTTATAACCAAATCTAACTGAACCAGCTGGACTATATTTATATTATTTCAGACTCCAACTGGAAATTCTTTCCTTATCCGTAGATCTTTATATCATCCTCTAAGTGGTTAGTGGAGTTCGAGCACATTGAGTCAACAGAGTGAGTGGTAAGAGAAGCCAGAGGTCTTCCATATATTTTTGATAACGTAGCCTAACCTACCCAATTGGACTATATTCATATTCAATCAGTCTTCTACTGAAAATACTTTCCTTATAACCAGATCTTTATATCATCCTCAATGTGGGTGGTGGAGTATGATTACAATTGTGTAGTCGAGTGATTGCTATGAGAGGCCTGTGGTTTTCCATATCTGTTCATAAATAAACCTAACTAGAACTATAATCATATTATTTCAGACGCCGACTCGAAATACTTTATTCTCTATATGGGTGGAGTATGAGTACATTGATCGCGCGGAGTGAGTGCTATAAGTAAAGAGTAAAGCTACCCAATTGGACTATACTCATATTCAATCAGACTGCTACTGGACATACTTTCCTTATCACCACATCATTATATTATCCTCTATATACGTGGAGTACGAATACAATGGCCGCACGGAGAGATTGCAACGAGAGGCCAGGGGTCTTTCATATTTTTTTATAACCAAGCCTAACCTACCCAGTTGAACAGAAAAAGTTAAGCATAGGCACAGAGACCAAAATATATTTGCAACGAGTTCACGAACTACTCTGATTTGGCTTCCTAACTGCATTGGTGACAGGACTATTATATTATCCATTGAACATAATATTAGTAGAGGGGGTCAAATTATATATTCTGTTTTTAAGTTTTGTTAGAACAATTAAATATTAATAATAATAATAACAATATTCTGTTTCTGTCCAGTGTATATTCTGGCCGCCACTGAAACATGTTCTTGGAATTCAATCAAATCCTGACCGAACAATTATAGATAAAATATATTTATGGAGATTTCCAGCAGGCACAATAAATTTACGTCAAATTATTGAAGTCCTTATGAAATACTCGCAGGTGCAGTGAATTTGCTAATAGCATTTAAAAAGCATTTTTGTGGCAAGTGGCTAAAAATGACCATAATTGATGAGGCTTCAGTTCAACTTCAAGGCACCTGCTTCGGCCAAATGGGGAACTCATTGTTCAAACTAACACAAAATAAGCGGTTTATGGCTTTGAAATTTGCTTCTATTTGAATCTATTTTCATTGCTTTATTAAAAATACATTCGAAATATGATTTTGATTTTGCGTTATGGCAGAATTCTTTTGGTCTAATTTTGATTCGATTCGTCCTCGCGCACGCTTCTCTCACCCCTACATTAAATATACCCCTCAGAGTTTAGGGCTCAATAATAAAATACCATCAGTTATATTTGGAAAGGAAATTGTGAAATATGAATTCGTAATTATGAGAAGCGATTTGCATGAAGTTCACTTGTTTCGTGAAGGTAAAATTGACGTGATTACCTTCAATTTGTTATGTTTTATATTTTACCTTCTGCTCTGCCAAAGCGGGCGAATTATCCTTATATCCACATATTATTTTTTTATCTATTTTCTTTCGCTTGATTGGACAGAGAAATGCATGCTACGTCAGTAAAGGTGGAGGTATATTAGCCAAGAGAATATGAGTAGCTATACTCGGCATACGTATGTAAGTACTGGCATATTCGATTATCTAATGGAACATCAAAAGAAACAGAACATTGCTCTGGGATAAGAATATATTGGTATTTTATAAAATGCGAGGAGGACCAAGGAATAAATAACAGTAGTCTCGTATGTGCATAGGAAGATGATAGGTTTTTATTGATGAGGGAGGACACTGATGTAGTGAGTGAGAGGAGGGAGGGGTGGACTGTAATTTAAGGCAGAGTTTCATATTGAACTGGAAAATTGCATACTGCGGTAAGAGAAGAAATACTAAAATAAGAACTCAGACATATAAATAAAAAGGACATTTTTTGAACGATGAATTAGGTGGAAAATCTCAAACCAGTCAGTCAAATATTGTAACGACTCAAATTGGCGGGGTATGGTCAGAGTGATTCAGGAGTCGGTTACAGAAAATGTGTAACCAAAGTAAACTTAGTTATGGGTTTAATTTGAAATTATAATCCTCTATTTATATATTAATCCTAATAGAGGATAAACAATTATAAGTTATAAGAGGACTAATACAATTATAAGATATATTACCTAGAACCGATGTATATAAAGTTAGCGTATATTGGGCTTTTCCTTTGTGTAAGGTATATCTTGGTTAGGTTAGTTACAAGTTTAATTATAAATTATAATCCTCTATTTGTATCCTAATCCTACTACAACTCAATTATAAGTTATATATTGCCTAGACCCGGTATACGTCCAAGTTAGCGTACCTTAGGTTTTTCTGCCGCGTTGGTCTCGGCAGAATCGTGGAAAACGTTAGACTGCTTTTCTGTCTGGAGTGTATGATTTGGGGTTTGTGTGGATGAAAATATATATGGTTACGAAATTGACACGCCATCTGATTGGTTGATGGTGTCAACCCATAAAAATGAGCACGCGAGAAAGCAAGCGAAGCTGCGTTCGGAGGCTGGTTGAGGTTCTCGTGTGCAAGAGGTATATAAGCGACTGCACACGAGACATCGGGATCAGTGAAAAAGTGAAAGTGAACAAGTGAACATCGGAGAAGCAGCAGCAGTTAAACATTGAGCGTAGCCGAAAATGAACATCGTGTAGCAGATCAGTTAACCAGTGACAGTGGCAAAGCGAATTTCGTTGGCAGCAAGCAGTCCTGAGAGTGGCAACAAGCAGTTCTGAGAGTGGCAGCAAGCATAGTGAGCGTCGTATTAGCAACGATCGTTAACAAGTGATCGCCGCAGAGCGGACATTGTTGGCAGCAACAGGAAAGTGTGGTGCAACAACTGACTAACTGAAGCACATTATAAGCGAAGACGTGTGAGAAGCGAGCAAACTTTTAAAGCCAATAGTGAGTTGGAAGAATACTAATAAAGCCAATTGTTCTAACTGAAGAGGGATTTGTTTGCTTTTTACACAATCCAGCGATACGAATCCAAGTATTGAGCTTGGAAAAAATTGTATAAAAGGCAATTATGGAACAATATGTAGAATTTAAATATACGAGTATATAATTTTCATCCTCACACTATATTAAAATTTTAAAGGATAATGATGAAAATGGTAAATTTTATGACAGTGTTCCCTTCAAAATATATAATAATTCCAACTAATTAAATTAACTAAACTAAATTAATGTTAGGACCAAGTTAGCTTGCAGTGGTAGCCTCGGACAGGGAATACTTGTGTAACCCTTAAATCAACGATAAAACTCAACAATGTTTGTCGTAATCGGTGCATGAAATTTATTGAATAAAAATGTAAAAATTAAACTGATAAATTAACTTATTAAATTTTAAGTATCACAATTCTTTTAGGTATAAAATTCTTTGTAGAGAGACAGAATCCAGAAAGTGCTTCTAGTTTGCTTCTGTTTCATTATGAAGCACTTTTGTGGTCTGTGAGCTGTGTAACTTTCATAAATAAGGGGCTACATTTGCCAGAAGAAACCATGAATTGAGTTAAGATCGCTGCGCACGTTCAGTGTGTTACATGAACCCTACCTTGCCTATGATCAGGCTCGATGAAGGCTAAGTAAAACTAGTTTAGTAGCTGACGTTGTAGGGTACGGGTATATCTGATGTGTGGCCTTGTATTATATTATTATTTAGCTTGATCCAAGTTAGCAGGAATCTATCTAGAAGCTTCGTTTTCATTGTGATGTATTGTTATTAGTTGGAGATCTCTTAATATCTTAACAGCCGACTCCTTTGAGATCTTACAAGAGATCTTTTCTTTCGCCAAATTTTCGGCATTTTTATAATAAATTTTTAAATTTTTTCTTATTAATATAATATATTAATATAATCCTAAAATAATATAATATATAACATATTTTTCTAAAGAATATTTCCAATGAAATCATCTTAATATTTTTGGAGGCATTGGAAGTAATATCGAGACTGACAACACCTTAAGCAGCATTCACCACAGGCTTCATGGAGTACAATGATGAAAAACATCCACTTTTGGCTGGAACTTCGTCTAGCTCCGGTTGTGAATCTAAGACCGACTTCTCGGTTTAATGAATTAGGAAATTCACAACAGATGGTTAAAAAGTCATTGATCCTTGAACAAAGAGAACATCTTCGGATTGACAATATCGATACTGATAGCGAATCTGTTGGTATTAGTATTGTCGCCTGCAGTCATAAAAAATTCAGGTGGTTTTCATATACTCCTGATACAACAAACAACGCTTGATACTAAAATCACTGCTTGAACTTGAACTCAATCGATATCGGTTAAGCATTTGTTTAGCAGATACATGTGAAACAGTCGCCTCTTACTCACTGTTTCTAGTGATAAATTAAAGGCTCAGGTTGGTTCACTCTGGAGGGAGAAGCGTAGCCACGCCTCGCACCCGCGGCTCACAACGGTCCCAACTGGTGGTCTAAGTGGCATCACTGATTTATTGGTGATGCGACTGCCCAACCTACCTACCTACCTAGTTAGAGGCGTCTTGTCAATGAATAGTGAATGAGTTGGAAGGTCTCAATCAAAGGCTGCCTTTGCATTGCAGGCCATTATATGAAGAACCAGTTCCTGTTCCGAAGGTGTAAAAATATTTACTGATTACTGATACCTTACACTACAATGATATATTTTTGCCTGGGTTAAGGACTAGCAATTAAAGCCTTCAATTCAAAGTGCAAAATACTCATTTCGTGACCATAGGTAGGTTTAAGTGGGTGTTAAGGGCACGAACACTTATCCAGAAGACACACTTATGCTATACATAGGCCCACAATGATACCACAAGTTTGCGGACAAGAAGTTCACTTCCTCAGAGTCTGTGGGGAGCCTTACACCAGCCATTTTGAGAGCAGGACGAGACCATGCCTGGGAATAAACTTGATCACCAATAAATCTGTTGGGTTTCTTTGAACGAGATGAAATGTAGGATTATGGAATATGTTGAGCCCAGTTGCTCTGCTGATTTGAGTTTATTTCAAACTTTACTGGGAACAAAAACAAAAACAATATCGAATGTCATCCAAGTCAAGGAAATTGTTACTTTATGTGAAACCGAAAGCCTGGGTAGCTTGTGCTCCTCCTTTTTAATGATTACTATATTATTATTATATGACTATCTTTCATTTAGTAAATAGATAAATAAATACTTTATGTGAACCCATATATTTTCACGCATATGTATCCTAAGTTGGCCATAATGGGGCCTCAACCTGATTCCGCAGATGCAAGTAACTTATTGTCTAAGGAAGAGTGCTGTTATAAGGAATTAAAACCATTATTTTTTAATTTTAGGTTAGGTTAATCTGGCTGGCCATAAACCACACATACACCTATTAGTCTTTAGCGGTACCAGATCGAGCCCTCGAGTCCTCTAAGTAGAGTTGTAGTAGGCATCTTGAAGGATGTCCACATTTTTAGCGAATTTCAGAAGTGTTTAAAGTTTCACTCCTGAGACGTCTTTCTGCTTTCCAAAATGTGGGGCCCCTAAGCACTTTAAGCTTGTTCTTGATAATGACATATACATAAGATGTGTTCCAAAATCTCGTTTGTATCCGTCTCCCTGCACTTCCTACATATGACGTCATTTGTGTGTTCATCACAATGCAGGTCATATACATAGGACATGTTCCAAAGTCTCATTTGTATCATGTCGTCATTTGTGAGTCCCATCTTGTATGCGTGCGTCGCTGGTAAACTGTGGTCGGTCAGTACACCCACGATAGTTTTGCAGTCTTTCCGTGACAGTGCCAGTACAAATCGAGTATACTTGCCGACGCTTGGCCTACACATGACTTTCTTAGCTTTGCAGGTTCAGCTACTCTTCCTCCTATTACCTGTCTCTTCATATCTTCCATCAATTTATTTTTTACTTGTGTTAAATTTGGTGTAACTTGTATGGAAGGAAAATTGTGTAAAATGATGAGTCACGGAGGCATATGACGAAGGCTGCTAATTAGATTGGCAGTGGGAACATTCGGAGGGACATGAGAATACGAGTGGAGCAGAATTTCAAATTTGAGAATTTTGTTTGGTCAATTAAACCCAACGCGTGGGCGAAGGGCAAAGATATAATAGGCCTCCAGTTGGCATCCAGGGCACGTGCCTTCTGCAAATTTTCAACCTTTTAAGTTGCTTCAATGGTGGGCACTTAACCCTATCCGATTTCCAGACTGTGAAGCATACAAATGAAGAAACTGATATGGCTTTTCATAAGACACGAAGTCACATACACAGAGAGGTATACACGCATTCACCCATAAACACACACTGGCACACGTACACACATTCCCACACATATCATCAGAATCTCTCAGGCATATGTGCCTTTAATGTAAAAATCCCCTTTGCTTTCATGTAATAAAAACTTTTTAAAGTGCTACAAAGTTTCCGCACGAAACAAAATAAACCAATAAAACTTCAAAAGTTTTTTCTTTACGTTTCTGTTGGCCCCTGCTTTTATGCATAAGGACACTCCCAGCAGCAATTTGTTATAGTCGAAGTGTGCCTGGCAGTGAGGATTCACTCCAGTTGCTTACCTGATATTTTGTGCACTTGATATGTAGACGGGAACACTTCAAATGACCTTCTGACGGTGGGCCATGCCTGCAATAAAGAAAACACAGCGGAGTGAGATTAGGAATGGATTAGGCAAATAGCTAAAACTGTACATGAAAAATTAATATTTAAAGTTAAACTTAAAAACTATTTATGAAAAGCTATTTATGCAAATGCATTAAAATCTGAACACCTTCTTCGAAGTTAGCTGAAAAAATTGGAGAGTAAACAACAATGCACCAAAAATGTTTGCTGGTAAATTTAACACGAAAACTCGTGGGGTAAAAATATTCACTTATAAGCGCCGCAGGATATTTTTGTTACAACTTTTTTCTATTAGGACACCATCAACCAGCAGCAAGGAAATAGGGAAGAAAGAACAACAACAGGAAAATAGTAACAACATAAAAAGCCACAAGTCAATAGCGCAACTTTTACAGTCTGTCGTGTGTTGAAATACGCTTACAAGCAAGGACGAAGTCGAGAGTTCGCGAAGCACGCAACAAGTGCAGAGAAAAAGTAAGGAAAAGTACCCTTCACAAATGTTACAATTTTTGTGGTTTTTGTGGGGGTGTGGCTGACGTAGTTGGCAGTATGGGCGTTTGGATGCAGCGCAATTTTTATTAAAAACCTTTTTATTTACGAGTATTTTTAACTTTTACGCATTTCGAAAGAGTTTAAAAGTTTTCGCTTGGAGCAGTTCTTTTAAAGAGTTTCAAGATGAAGGTGGATACTTGGTTTTTAAGGGGATCAAATTGACAGAGATTCTTATTTGTTCACTTTAATTTTTCGTTTTGCAATTAGAGAGAAGAAGAGTCTGCTTTGATGTTTCTACAGGATTCTTCAATAAGGACATAACAATTATTTCATCAAACAATTGTTTGACCAGGTGAGTGGTAAGTGGCACTATTATTGTTGGAACCCTCTATTTATTAGTGATGTCAAGTTCTTCAATTCTGGCCAAAAGTAGTCTTGCAACTTGGTACGATAGTGAACGCCATTGATAGGTAGCATAGTACTCATTTTCATCGACGAAAAAATAAGGTCCAATCATAGCCTCCGGCGTGAAATGAACACCACACGGTCACTTTTTGTGGATATAATGGAGTCTCCTGAAGCTCATGTGGGTTTGTTGCTATCCAAAGGTATTAAAAATATTTAATTTTATTGAACAACATCATCATCATCATCATCATCATTATCATCATCATCATTGCCATGTAACCATTGTTGATCTTTGCCGAGTTATTAGCCTTCGCCAGTCGTCTCTGCTAAGCGCACATTGACGTCAGTTGGAAACACCGAGAGCAGCCAGGTTTTCCTCATCTTGGTCCTTCCATCATAACGGTGGTCTTCCCAATCTGCACCGCCCACCCGGTGTCACCGATTTATCGAATTTATTGAACAGAATTTTTCCAAATAAATTATTAAGCCATCAAATTAATAGCCAGCATAAGAAAGCTGTACAAATTTTACTACCGAAGCAGTTGAAGAGGCTTCACAAAGAGCGGGAGTTGCTAAATTTCCTTAAGAATATATTGTCCTTAATATTATTTCGTTTCTAAAGTATGCTTACTTCAACTGAAATCCATGGCTAAACATGAATCAGCCTCCTAAGATTTGCTGCATTTACACTTGAACGGTTGTCATATGCCGATTGTGGCCGATTGCTTACACAAATGATAATTTAACGAAAATTAGTTTAAGCAAATAATTCGCGACACTGGATTGGGTACAGTTATACAAAAACGTATGTTGGTTAAAACTTAATGTATTCAATTAAACTATTCTTCAAATACTTTGTTTCGTTTGTCTCTTTTAGTTGCCATTCATATGAAAGAAATAGTATTACATACATATATTGTTACGAAACCAACACGCCATCTGATTGGTTGATGGTTTCTGGGTGAGCGTCGATTTCAACCCCTAAAAATGATCACGCGAGACGGCATGCGAAGCTGCGTTCGGAAGCTGGTTCAGATTATCGTGTGCAAGAGGTATATAAGCGACTGCACAAGTGACAATAGTTCAGTTAACCAGTGAAAGTGGATCAGTAAGCAAGTGAAAGTGACCAAGTGAACAACGTAGTAACAGCAGCAGTTGAACAGTGAGCGTAGCCGAAAGTGAACATCGTAGTAGCAGATCAGTTAACCAGTGACAGTGCAGAGTGATCATAGCCCAATCCTGAGAGTGGCAGCAAGCGGAGTGAGCGTCGTATTAGCAACGAGAGTTAACAAGTGTTCGTCGCAGAGACGACATCATTTAGCAACGGGCAGTTGAGCAGTGATCGTCGCAGAGCGGACATCGTGTTAGCAACGGGCAGTTGAAGTGGAAGTAAATAGAAAAATTGTGGTGCAACAACTGACTAACTGAAGCACATTATAAGCGAAAATGAAGTGTGAGAAAGTGAGCAAACTTTTAAAGGCAATAGTAAGTTGGACTAATACTAATAAAGCCAATTGTTCCAACTTAAGAAGGATTTGATTGCTTATTACACAATCCAGCAATACGAATCCAAGTATTGAGCTTGGTATAAATTGTCAGAAAGGCAATTACGTGACAATATAATGGGATTGGGAAAAAGTTCGTGTCGTTTTTTTTTACAAAATTCAACTGGTTTTATAATAGTGTGGAAATGAATTTATTTAAACCAAATATACTCCATTATTATCGACTATTTTGTGCCATTCTTGCACAATTGCTGTGTTATGTCTGGACTATATGATCTATGTATCAAAACTTCCCAATCAAGCGCTCGCAATTGTTGACGGGCCATCAAAGAAGTGTGTGATAACCCGTCCTTCAACCTTTAATACTATTCAATTCGGGCCGCTTTCTTTCAATTGCCTGGCGTAATCTCTCTAGTTGTCCAGAGTAGAGATGACAATCAATCATGGCGGACGATTACCTTGTAGTCACACCACCCACACATCATCACCTTTTCTGGCGTCAATCTTGGCTTCGCAAACGCTTCTGACATCTCACCATCACTTGTCCACGATTTTCCGAAGCATTTCCGTGCAGCAGATTTTGATTAAGCACCTTCACCGTACACAGCACAATTTTGTTCACAAGCCCGTGCAGTGTCCCTCCCTTTGTCGTAATAATATTGGAAAATATAGCGAGATTTTTCATAATCTTTCTCCATTTTCAAACGCAAACAATTTTGCAACCACTGCACCTGTTTCCTGAATTATTTGCAATTGAGGCCATCGACGCCTCGAACTTTTTCCCAGACCCAATTTATTGACTCGTATCTGATAGAAGGATATATCACCTATTGTCATTGATAACCTACTCGTATATGACAGAGCGATATTACACCTATTGTTGTGAATCATCTACGCGTATCTGATAAAAGGATATAGCATCCATTGTCGTCGATAATCTACTAGTATATGATAGAAGGATATATCACCCAGTGTCGTTGACAACCTACTCGTATATGATAGAAGGATATAACGTCGATAACCTACCCGTATATGCTATAAGGATATAGCACCTAAATTCGTTGATAACCTTTTTGAAAAAAGTAACGATATCTGTAATGATCTGATTTTTGGTACCCAGCCGAGAGATAGCAATATCAGGATCTACCTAATTATATTTCTCCGCTAATGTTTATTCATGTTTATTTATGAATAACCTCGAAAATGACAAGATATGACTATCACACTAATATAGAAGTGGTTCTTTGCTCCAATGTGATCAAACATAGTCACACAAAGGAACCATCAAGTAAAGCTATGGCATGGTAGACAGTGTCCATGTGAAGATGGGCAAAAACTTGCCAAGCAATTGACAGGTCTAGTTCGGCCGCCATTTGAGGCTTCTAATGAATTTGTCGCTGGGATTGTGACGATTTCATACCTTGCTAGCAAAAGAAGAAAGAAATCAAATTTTGAATCCTTAAGACACTGCATTTGATTCAAAACATATAAAACAGAGAGCAATCTATCCAGCATATATTGTTCGCAAGTTCTATCCCGATATTCTATAAAAGGCTCCTTCCCAGAGGAAAATCCTATTTTGCATGCAGTTCAAGCCAAATGAGTAGCGATGGATCAGGAAGCGGAATAGTAACGGTTCCATTACCATTCTAGCGGAATCAATACTTTCAAAATTAGGCTTCTGTGGTTCATTGCACACTCTTTTAAATAAGGAAAGGTAAGTATGCAAGGGGGTCTGTGGGTAAAGGACACAAGACATAATCATATACAATATATAATTTGCTAGCCTCACTCCGGTGAAGGTGAATGCGTTGCCAACTACATAATAATCTAATGAGCTGCTGAGACCATATTCGATCCTTTTTCTTATAGAGGAGCACTGCATTGAATATTTATATTTATTTTGTATCAGATTAAATATATTTCCCTAGCAAAAGAAGCACTTAAGCGGAGATAGTTTGGACACCTTTTAGTAGCGACATAGAAACTCTGTTGCTTCCTCAGAGAATTATAAGGTGATTCTTTTACGCACCTTTTGGCTTGTTTGTCCAATCAACATAAATATTATTCTACTAATCCGAAATAATAGTGACCCTCGCTCTCTATTCTTGGCAACAATATTGTAGCAGTGTAGGGAATCCTTTGAAGGACACGAAAGACTACACTAAAGTTAATTCTTTTAAACAAATATTGATGATATTATCTAAAAATAAAGAGTTAACATATGGACTGGGTGACTCTTTGGGCTGCTAGGATGCTGCGAACAACACCTTTATTCTTCCAACATGATGTCCTTCTGCACACTCGTGCAATTTTTGTCAAAAACCGTCTCGTAGAGTTTAGCATATTTTTGTGTTCTTCACAAAGTGAAAGAACCACTCAAGATTAATTTGAAGGGATTTTGAAAGTAAACTTAATTATGATTAAAAGAGATTACACAGAAAGATACAAATTGTTATGCCACCACTTTCTTGTTATGACAAAGTTGCCAAGGCGCTCTGCCAAATTTACTACGAATACTACAATGGGGCGGAATGCTTATTACCCTTTCGGTGGCACAACGTAAGAAGCTGACTTAATAATAAATTAGTTTATTTATTTTTTAAAGTCCAAAATAAGATCAAAAAGATTATAAATGCCATTGGAGTGGCATGGCAACCCTTTTAATATTAATGAGTTGCAAACTGAAGCAAAGTATTCACACCATAAGGTCGACTGAAAGTTACCACAAGCGGAAAATTACATTTCACGGTTTCTGCCGGTGTCAGTGAGCAGAGTGAGCGAATGGAGGACAAAGCAACAACAAAGGGGGACAAAGCAAAAACAAAGGGGGACAAAGCAACAACAAAGGGGGACAAAGAAAACAATTAAAAGCGCAAAAGTCGCCACATCATCAACGCCATAATTATTTATCAATATTCAAGTCGAAGTCTCTGGCGGCGCTAAAGAGTTGAGGGTTTATGAGGTTAACGAGGTTATGAACGTGCAATGACAGCGATGCATTCATCCTTTATGTTGACCAGACAGTGTTGTAACTATGTTACACAGTAACTTGATGGAGTATCCAGGAAAAATGTCATCTATTAAAGGGTAAATTTGCCTATCACACATTACAAAGGCCTGAATGATTAGCCTTAGTTTAGACAGCTAACGACTAATGGCAAGAGGCACCTCAGAACAAAGTACCAACAGACACTATTGTAAGATTGTTACACGGCAACTTGATGGAATTGCAGTACCCAGGAACAAATGTCATTTTAGCTAAGAATAAATTTGCCTTCCTCACTGCACTCTGTGAGATATGTTATTGAATTACGTACAACGATTTAAAGACTACTAAATTAAGTTTATATCTCTGTTACTAGGAAGGTATGAAATCATCGCATATAGGCGGCTACATTGTTCGCAGCTTTAATATCGGGGCAAACCTAAACCTGCCAATTGCTCGGCAAGTTTTTGCCCATCTTCACATGGACACTGTCTAAGATGCCATGGCTTTACTTGATGGTTCCTTAGTATGACCACAGACAACGTAGTCATAGTCATGACTACGTTGTCTGTGGTATGACTATATTTGACAACATTGGAGCAACGAAACATTTTCATATTATTGAAATAGTCACATATTGTCATTTCCAGGATATTCATCACTAAACATGAATAAAGATTAGAAGTACAATTAGATAGACGATCTTGATAGTTCTATCTCTCACCTTGGTGCTAAAAGTCACTAAAGATGTCGTTCCTTGTTCTCAAAAAGTTTATCAATGAATTTAGGTGCTATATCCTTCTATGATATATCACTTGAATATTAATAATATCAACGATATTGGGTGCTACATCCTTTTATTCAGAGAACTGATAGATTAGCATTAATTTACTATTCAGTTGGCGGGTAATGGCAAGAGGGACCTCTGAACAAAATATCAACAAATTTCAATGAGAAGCTAAGGGATCCATTAACTCCAAGCAACTTCCTAGGAATATATAGAAAAAACGCATTCTTCAGTAATATGGGAGGTAAGCGATGAAGAGTAAGGAACCGTTCCTTCTTCGCAGGAAATTAATTTGTCTGCGGGAGTTGCTGATGATGCACGCGGTCAGCCCACGCCAGCACCCAGCCACACACTCGTACCCACACAACCACATATCCGGATAACCACAAACCCATACACCCGTTCACCCGTCCACCGCACACGAGTCCACCACACACCAGTTCACCACACACCAGATCCCACACAGATTCTCAAATCCTACGCCTTTACACCCACAGATTCGTATACCCACACATTCGTATACCCAACCGTACACCCACTCACCCTCAAACCCCTGCACCCACACATTCTTACATCCCGTCACACCCTTACAGCCTTACACCCACGCCCACTAATGATTTGTTGAAAGGTGGGCGGACCATTTATCAAACACAAATTAAAAATCGCAACAGTTGAGCGATTATGATTTTGATAGCGGTCAGAAGCCATTTCCAAGTAGCTGCAGTAAGGACATTATGTAAGGATTTTGGGGCAGACAGCAGCGGGTTTTATAGCAAAGAAAAGAAGCACAACACATTTTTTGTTTTAATTAAAAATTACAATGAAAGGAGTGTATTTACAAACGTTCTCCCGTTCTTCCCAAATCCGTTTTTCCGTTTCTCATTTTCCTTCTGATGGCTCCCTTCCCTTTTGGTTTTGCCTTTCCCTTTCTTGCCTTCCTTATTATTAAAATTTCAACAGTTTCCACTGATTATAATCTGAGGCTTCTCTAACTTTTTTGGACTTTTTCGAATTGATTGATTGGTTTTAAGGGTCCACTTAATTTTTTGCTAATTGAATTCTTAATTAAGACCAATTTTTTGTAATTTCAGGCATATCCTGAACACGCCACACCGCCTACGTAAATAGTCTTCTAAAGAGTCAATGTTGCGGCATATTTTCGTGGGAGGACTTTGTAAGTCAACTCCTGAAACTGCGCTTTGGTGACCGACTCTAAGTAAATGTTTACGCAACCCTCCACAGAATACTTCATCAATTTAATGAAGGAAGATATGAAACTGTTCAAACGTTCACAAACCGCAGCGGCGCGAAATGTTGCCGCTCGAAATGTATGGTAAGGAAGAAAAAAGGAAGAAAAAAAAACGCTAGAAAAAGGATTTTGTTTATGCATGTCAACAAAGTATTCCACACGCAAACAAATTCACAAAATTTACTAACAACTGTGAGGGCAGGAAAATTGTGCTCATAATGCACTGGAAAAAAGGACGCAGAGGTCAGTTAGGAAATATTTTTAAATTACTGAAGGATTCAATAAGCTTTCAACAGGCAATGGCGCAGTAATGCGTGAAGTTGACATAAGAGGAATGCAGGAAATCAATATTGGGATATTATCATATAAGTCAGATAAGATAATATAAGATCACATAAGTCAGTTTTTTTTTTTTTTTTGTAGTGTGGGGCCTTAACCCACTAAAATCACCCCGATGTCCGGACGGATTATCCTCTCGGGATAAGGCAGCTAAGATCACATAAGTCAGTTAAGATCATGAAAGTGCTGTTGCTGTACTACCAATGTGCATGGATCCAACATTGTCAGAGAGTTTTTTAAAAATCTTGTTGAGTTTTTCATAGAATTTACTACGTTTGGACCGTTATACTACTCGTATAGACCAGATTCAATGACTCAGATGCATTGAAACTAGTGCTTCGCTTTGAATCATGCAGTGCTGTTGCTGTACAGAGCTTCAGGTCGTTCGATTAATAGTCTCAGGTGCCTTCTTTCGAATAATACAAGTGCATCATAAGTGAAGACAACAACGTATATATTCCAATCCATTTAGTTCTTCCATAAAAACACATAACTTGAGGTCATTTGAAAGTCGCATAAGTTATATGAAGACGCATAAGTCTTATAAAGTGGTATAAGTCGTAGAGGTCATTTGAAAGTCATGTGAGCTCATTTCTAAGGTCACTTTAAAGATGACATTAGATCACTTAAAGATCTCATAAGGAGACAAAATGTAATTTTAAGGTCATACAAGGTCATATTATAGTCACATTACAGCACTTAAGCTCACAAGAATAGCTGAGAAAAACAGAACGATATATTTTGGAACGGATTACTGATCTGATCTCTCCACTTTTCTTTTTGCGTACGTAATGCTATAAATCCTCTGTAAAGTTACCTGTTCATATAATAAAACGCTTATAACATATTCAGCGTTTCTATCAATTCTGTAACTCGATGTATCGCCGAAATATCATCCTAACAATGACAACTATTTTTGGTTGAACAGTTCTGTAAATACTCGTAATGAGACCAGTTTTGTAATTAATGAGAGTAGTTTTGTTAATAATGAGAGGCAACAATTCAGAAGAGAGAGAGAGAGAGAGGGAGAGAGAGAGTTTAGACTATTTCCTGTTTTGGTTTTGTTCAGAAACTAAGATTCAAGAAGATTCAGCGGGCTTGGCTCTAAAATGCTTCTTTCTATAAAATCCTTTTCTCTTCGAGTCGAAAGCCTCTGCAGCTAGTACTCATTCCCCCAACACCTTGCACTCATAATTAATTATGGTGTAAGATATAATTATAATAATAGTAATAGTAAGACGATTCAGGAGTCAACGAATAATTAATGATATGATACTGACTTAGGTAAGGAGGTTGAGCGGCTGCCAAAAAGCACACTTCGGCCTGGATTGGCCCTTTGTGACGGTGTCACATGAGACACAAGTCCAATTCTCTCTCCAGCTATTAGGAGCTTTTGATAAAGTTATTCATGGAGCTCATTTTTCTCTTGAATAGTTGCCCAAGGAGTACTTGTAGATCAGGTGTTCAATGGACTCTTGCTCCTCTTCACCCATGCAACTCCTGCAAAGTAATTTGAGGTGATTCCCTGTGGCCCTCAAAATGTCGTAATATAGACACATGTCCTGCATCCCTAGCATTCCATTGGTGCGTGGCTTTTAGTCTACAGCTGAATTTACTGCCGCCCTTTCGCTAAAAAGCCGGACAGGATGCGGATTAAGTATGACTTCTAAACCTGCCATTAGAGACTGGCGATGACGACGAAGACGATAAAACTTCTAATCGCTCCACTTATGAACATATCCACCGTTCTTTGTACCTTTGTCACCAACCTATTGGATGTAGACTTGCTAAGGGCCGTCCACGAAGCAAGCATTCCATAAAAATTATTGGTCGTACCAAAGTTGTATATATCCAACAGTCAATTATTTTTTGACATGTCTACGATGCAAAAGTCATATCAGTTCAGTATTGAACTTCATTAAGAGAGGGCGTTGGACGAATTGAGTTCCATATACGCGAAGCGGTATGAGGCCGCGCTTTTATGCCCACATCCGAAAGGATCGAAATTGTCGTATGCTGGCGCAACTACAATAATAAGGGAGTCAGAATACTTCGTTAGGAAGTATATAGAGAGATATGATGAAACAAGCAACGTAGATGACCTAATATGCTAATAATATCTGGAAATCGAGAGAATGTCCAGCGAGCAGGATAAAGCGATTTTAAGCTGTTCGAGCAGAGGGAAGCTAAGGAAAGATTTCCAAAAAAGGGACTAACTTTAGTCTCTATACAATCAGGCATCCCTTATAAAGGCAAAGGTGAAATTTCGCTCTAAAACGTAGAATCAATTGCTTGCGTAAAACGTAGAATCAGTACTTGGAGACCTCCTTTTTCGGCGGTTCTACGGCCACCTTAGGGTTATTCTAAACTACATTAAAAACCGAAAGACCTAGGGAACTGAAAATAGTACGAGTATTAGCGATTGGGCTAATGTGGTGTTTACTGTGGGATCGACTTTTTGGGAACCTACTTTGATGAAGCATGCCTAGTTAACCAGCAATAAACAATTTATACAACGCATTGTCAAAAACCCAGGAAAAGTTAATGTGTTTCGAAGGTTCTCAAAACGGGGTTATGGGATTTTGTTACACTTCTATAATTTCAACATGAATTCTGCATTAAAATTTCGCGTCAAGAGTAACAAAGTTCCAAAACCCCTTTCTGAAAACCATCGAAATATATTAACTTTTCCAGGGTTTTTGGCAATGGTGTTGTATAATTTGTTTATTGCTGGTTAACTAGGCATGCTTCGCCAGAACAGGTGCCCAAAAAGTCGATCCCACAGTCAAGCATCGGTGTCATGACTGCCGCGAGTGGAAAGATCATTGCGACAAATACGCCATATGAGCCATGAAAATCAACATAATTTGTTTGCTAATGATGATACAAGTTGTCAAGAGGAGGACTTCAGCTCATTCAAAACTCATTGAAATACATTGTTGTGTCATTGAAATAGATTGTTGTGTAATGACAGATGCAGTCGAGAGGCATCATCACAATAGATCTCAATATATACTTCAATGTAACAAAAATGTAACAAATATCTTTTAGACTTTCCAAGTTGCTCGCCGTTTCTCTCTTGTTGAACAGACTGAGCCCGTACAAGTGTGGCATCAATTGCAGCTGTTCTAGAAGTTATTCTGCAAAGTTTGCACAAATACTTTCTCATTGCTCCTACTAACTCCTTCATACACAGCTCCGAACAATGAAGTTCAACATTTGAAAAACTTTTCCAAGTGTAGGTGCAGCACTCTGGGCGTCCATAATTTAGTTCCTTTGCATGACTTGTCGCAGTGGCGCTAGAATTTTCACCACAGTTTTTTCGAGTTTGTTTTTTTGCACTCACTTCTGACCAAATGAATTTGCTAACAGTGACAATAACAACAACAAAAGCAGCAGCAATACCAACAAACACAAAAAGGGGGGGGAAAAGAACGGACTGAGAACAAGTTAATAAATAATAAAACACGATCCTTCAGGATACTTTTGCAACGATTTGCATAACAATGAAACCAATGCAAAGGGGAGAAAAGTTTTGAAACACGAATATTTTCGTTGTTGTTATTGTTGTTGTTGTTGTTGCTGGTGAATTTGTTGTTGTATTATTCATAACCAAACCAAACGCGTTGGCAAAAAAAATTACAAAATCAACCAGAAAAGAAATGAAAGAACAAATTCCAAAAAAAAACTTTGCGAGTGGGTTTTTATAAAGTTTGCTTTATTTGGAATGCATCACTAAACAAATATACAACAAAAAAAATTTTAAAAAATTAAAAAAAAAATCAAAAATAAATTAAAAATTATTTTGCAGTGACAGCCACGCAAAAATTGAATAAAGTGCTTTTTAATGTGGACGTGCGTCATTCGAATGACTTCGCTAATTGTATTTCACTTGAATCAATTTAATTTCATTTTAATTAGCTAAAAAAATATTGATCATTTGAAACACAAACATTGAACAGGAAACGTCAACGAGTGTGTTGAGTATAATTTCCACTATTTTCATAACTACCCATTTCGTAAATGGGTCCTTCGCAGGAATCGGTGGCGTCGGTAGTGTTGCTGCTATTTATAGTAGTAGCACTCATACTGTAAGGTGACTCGTTGTGTTTACCAGCTGGAAATAGCAACTCCAGTGCCCTCGTACAATAAACAAGCAACACACATGGAGCTGTAAATTGAAACCCAACTTGCTTACTCTGCTAATGATGGTGCTCATAAGTAAACAACAAGGTTAAAAGGCATCAATATTTTTTAGGTATATCAATCCCCTCCCATCTTGTGAAAGTGAACGAAATTGTAAGTTAATAGTTGATATATGTAGAGTTGTTATTAGACACAACAAAGCACCCGAAGGAGCTCACAACAAGGAAACAACAAACAGTGCAGGATGAGAACAAAACACACATTGCATGAACAGGAACTCGGTGGAAGTATTGCAAACAAATACGGCATAGCAAGCATCAAATCAACATAATTTGTGTGCTAATGATGACGCAAGTCGTCAAGAGGAGGACTTCAGCTCATTCAAAACTCATTGAAATACACTTGGTTAAGAGTCAACAACTGCCGTTAAAGGGGAGTACAATTTTGCGTTCAGTTACTGCTGTGAATCCTAAAGTCATATCATATAAACAAGTGGAAGAAAGACCCAACTTTCTGCGGATAGACGCGACGTAGTCATCTAAGCCTTGGGACTAAGTTTAGTCATGGTCACTCTTAACAATTGGCGGCTGCAGAGACTGTTGGGAAAATAGATATACAATAATCAAAATCAATCAATGAAAAAAAGTCCTGAATATTGAAACTATTCAAAGTAGACTTGCAGGACATATAAAACAGTCACATATCATGGAAAAACTTGTTAGTTAATGCTTTGCAGGTCCGCCTTGGACGTCATTATGCAGCAAGTAACTCATCTCATACAAAGAACAGTATGAAATGCTGAATGCAAAGAGAAGGACTTCGATTACGCTTATTATCTTGCGTCAGAATGACGTCAATAATGAACAACAATCGGGAAAGACCACGTCAAAGTTCTTTGAAATTCAACGTCATGTTTAATGTTTACTTTGACGATTGTGAGATGTTGTCTGCGTGCGTTTTCACCTTCAGAAGGAGCACAAAGTCCTTAAACAATAAATATTCAATAAAACGAAGAAGCAATTCATAGAGAAGGTTAGAAAAGAGGTTTTTGCGAAGAGGATTTTCTAAAGAACATTAAGTTCGAATCAAAATCGATACATTATTTCCCAAGGAAAGTTACAAATAAACCTTAAAACGCAACTAGGCATCAACCTTAAAAACTAACAACTCCCTGGCTAGAACTAACAACGTCAAAGATAAGCTCAGGCTAAATACTTTGAAACAACATACTCGTATACAAATACTTCGGATCAAAATAATACCACCTACGACGTAGCAAACATACCAACAAGGAAAGTATCTACACAAACACTTCTAAAGGATGCAATAAAAATACAAATTAAGACCAAAAAGTATCCAAGATACGAGTTAATAACTGGAGAAATCCTTAAAGAGCTACCTGACTGTGCAATATGATGTGCAAGCAACAAAGTTACTTCCCAAAAGTATGGAAAGCTGCCAAAATAATAGCCATCCCAAAGCAAGGCAAGGACGCAACAAAATCGACCTCTTACAGACCGATCAGCCTTCCAACTACTATATCGAAATTGTTTGAAAAGTTAACCGATGCGAGACTTGGAGGTGGAACCCACCATTAGCAAGTGGATTGAAAATATGCTTGATATGCTCCAAAGCCCAAACAGAGCATCCAATATGAAGTCCATGGTCCTTTTGCTACAGTTTCTGTGTCAATTGAGCCTTGTATGGAAATAATCCGAGATATTTATGTAGAATTCTTCTCGGGCTAGTGCGGCTAATGTTCAGTGGCTGAGATGTGTGGCGGTGGTTGATGTCCTCGGTTGAGGCGCACACTTTCAAGAACAACAGCAGCAATATTCTAAACTGAGCGGGGTAGGATGAATACAAGGATAACTTGTACTGTCAATTAACATGCCCATCTCAGGAATGAATCCACACAAATTTGCGTATAGAAGGCGCAGTGAGGTTGTTTTAATGTTGCGCACCATTTCGGCAACTCAACATTCACTTTGGAAATAAGTCTTCAATGTTTCGAAACTTTGTTCAAGCGGAAAGAGATTCTTTTTGTACCATGGCGATATGATACTGTGTTTTTCGGTTACATCTTTGAGCGCGAAATAGATGACAGAATATAATAAATAATAATAATAAATAAATAATATCTAATTCAAAAGGAAACCACTGATGACACTTCCTGTATATATACTTTATTCATATTTTATATTCCTTATAAATATTCCTATTGATGTGGTTCTTAAAATATAATAAAAAATCTCTGTAAGCCGGAGTGAATACGAAAACAAAGTTATTTTTATATTTAATGCAAAATCACTTTCGTTCTGGTATTAATGGTTATTTTTGTAATTACATATTTTTAGCATCCACTCTTCAGGCTTCGCCAAATGCAAGTTTAATCCTTTCGTAAGCCTTTTCAGCTACTTTCACATACATACCAAATAAGCGTTTACGTTGTACCTCTAATGACTGTTAAAATTTTCATAAGATGGTACATTTATAATCCTGTAATTTGCATTTCAATTTAATCGCACAAGCGTATGAAAAGCAAGTTAAGCAGATTAGAGTTTCCTGTAAAAGTAATTCCAAAGACGAGTACTCAGTTGCACCTACTTCAATTTGGAGGACATGTTTTTTAAGCCACACAAAGTGCTGCTGATTGCTTCAATTATACGTAGGTGTACGAGTACTTCTATGAGTGGGTCTACTGAATAGTCAGAATTTGGAAATTATTGTGAGCACAATACGTTTGCTCTCCAGACTGCTCCCGGTCCAGCACTTCAGTTGTGGGGCTGTCAATTCAACCACAAGTCAAAGGCAACCTTTATGGAAATGCCTACAAATACGTATGCTTAATATGCGCATAATGATAAAGTGCTTGCCAGCCACTCTTAGTCCTGTGTAAGGATTTCTTATTGTGATGTGCTGCGACACTTCACGGCTTCTTTCGCCGCTATGTGGATATGAGATAAGAGATACCTAGGTACTACACACAAGCCGTCACAGCCTTTGTGTGCAAGGGAGGGTCTACAAAGAGCGTGCGTGTGAGGGTCTTTGAAGGAGTATTAAAGTTGCAAGCGATACTAAATTCTGCATATTAAATTGTTGCTGAGTTGGAACTGTCAACGAGGTGAAGGGAAAATTTGTTTAAAATTGTAATAAATTTATAGATTCTAATAAATAAATACATTTTTCTAAAACAAAGGAAAATTTGTGTAAAACTCTAATAAATAAATAAATCCTTCTAAAACAAAGGAAAATTTGTATAAAATTCTAATAAATAAATAAATCGTTTTAGAACAGAGGAAAATTTGTCTAAAATTGTTGTTAAAATTTATAAATTCTAATGAACAAATAAATCCTTCTCAAACAAAATAGTTAAAGAGTTCCGTTCACAATTTAACAAGTCATAAATAACATTTAGCACAGCTTAGTTTGCTGTTAAAGAGGGCGTAACTTAAGCGACTTAGGCGTTCAATTTGGATTATCAATTGTTAAAATCTGTTTAAAATTGACAGCGAAATCTTTTCAAAGCGGATTTAAAGTTCCGTTTTACAACTAAACCCAAAGTAAGACGAGCAAAGTTCAGTTGTACGTGCGTGTGGGGACGATTTGATGTGCTGCCGCAGCCGTTGCAGTGAGATATGGCGGCATTATTGGTGACGTATACGCCCCGTTTGACGAGGAGCAGAGCGAGCATGTTGGCTTCAGGCTGCCTGATAAATTGAATGTGTCTTTCAGTTTGTTGTTGTTTTTGGGTTCTTGTTGGATTGTAGATGCGGTTGGAGTTGCCGTTGTTGTTGGTGTGATTTTACATCTTTTTTTATATATATTATATATATTATATATATTTTTATATATTTTTTGTTGCTATTTTTGCTTACTTTATTTGCTTGCTCTATTTTTTTTTTTATTTGCTTTCTTTATTTGCTTTGTTTATATTCATTCTTTATTTCCTTTGTTTATTTTCTTTATTTATTTGCTTTGTTTATTTATTATATTATTTTTAATATAAAAATTTTGGTTTTGTCACTTATATCAATTCCCTTGCCTTCACGTGTACTTGGAAGGATTCCGAGTTCCTCTTCAATTGTGTCTGTGACAACGGCAACAATGGCAAATAGACGTCAAGAGTATTTTCGTAAAGCACTTTTGCACACTTATGTTCAGCATAATATCCTTTGCTCCTTTTTGCAGTGATACGTTTATTTGCAGCGGCATAATAAAGTTGCATTTGTGCAGCTGCTGCAATGCCTTCATTAGTGTTACGGCGTGTTCTCTAAAGAAATTTATTTCGTGCAATCTGCTTCTGTCACAGGAAACCGGCTGCATGTTGGAATTTCCTACGTGCCGCACATGCTGCTGACGTACGTACGTGAACGGACGTGAAGTCGCTTGCGTCAGCGGCTCATTTGCATTTCTGAATGCAGCATGTGGAAATATGTTTGTGATAAAAAAAGTTAACTTGACAGCCGATATCTGCTGCCATATCAGGCACACTTACACGTTCGTACGCGTACTTGTTGAACTCATTGTGTGTGTGTGTGCTGCACAGCATTGTTCGCCAGGATATGTGCCGTGAAATATGCTTTTCGCATTTGGCTTTTTCACTACTTTGGCGTGACTGTTAGTCCTTCTTCCACGGTCCCTCTATCACGATTGCTGTTGCTACCGTTGCTGCTGACTGCTGACTGCTATGCATGTCATGTTTCGTGTATTGTAATGAATTATTTGATGCATAACTACATCGTATGTAAGCTTTTGCAATTTCTGTTTTCAATTCTGAATATTGCTGGAATTGCTGTTTCCAGCAGCTCGTTGCTTTAACCTTTAAACTAAACTCTCATAATTAATATCAACGAACCTGTGTTCTGTGTATTTGTGCAGTCACGTTTTCTATTCCATCATTAATCATTTGCGCACTTTATAGAAACAGTAATTCCAGTCGGAATCGAGGATATTTGCATACCCTTACTTTGATTGAAGCATTTTTGATGCCAGCAGCAGAGATGGCGAAATTAATGTTGTTCCTCTTAAGCATGTGCTGACTCATCATCGGGGTCATTTTGTGCAAATTATTTGGAATCAGGATATGCCTTGGTTGCATAGAAAGTCAGAAATACAAACAGATTTGTAGCTAGACGCAATGTCACAGGGGAATAGAGTGATGGAGCAGTTGTAATGCCGGAAATACTGAGATGAGTTATCCCACTAAACCCGCAATGAGTTCATTTTTCCAGACAATTAAAATTCACTGAGGCAAGTCATTCATAGTAAGTGGAATAACTTATGTTGAAAGTTACAACGCAGTGTACAGAATATGATGATGAACCTTGGTCAAAGCCCATAGGGATTAGCCATACATCGTATCTTGAATAATTATTATTATAAATAAATAATAAATATAAATAAATAATAATAAATATAATAAATAATAATAATAATTAAATAATAATAGCAAAATCAAAACTAATGATTATAACCCTATCGAAATAAAACCCTGGTGCTCAGAAACTTTTGATGTTCACAGGAAGTACTAATATATATCTTATATGTTATCATTATATCCGACCTACATCTGAGCAGCAAAGAATTCATTCTGAAGGTATGAGAACATCTCATAATTCTTCCAATGGGTTTAGTGTTGGGAAGAAGGTGGCCTAGACGGGTATATATAAATAAATGAAGTCCAGAAATCTCAATGAAGAATCAAAGTGCGTTTGTACGGTAAACAAAAACTCGAATAAATAAATTTTCGAAATATATCAACATTTGTTAAGCCGATAGTTTAGCTAATCAGTATTTTGCTACCCGATCTACATGAAATCATTGGAAAATTACTATAAGTCTCAAGTTTTGTTGCCATTTTTTCCACTGTCGTGAAGTATGTTGAGCCAATCAACCCAGTTTCTATGTTCCGTAAATTTTGATTTCCTTCCTCTGTCCCTTTCACACATTTTCTCGCTCTTTATCACTATTTGAACCGCCTAGAAACTAGAGAACACAGAGAAAGGAAAGTATTCTCGCTGCCAGCGTCCGCACCACGATTTTTAGCGGATTCACAACGATTTTCAGTGGATTCGTTTCAACGTCCGTCTGCTTTATTTCTCTGCTTTGCCGTTTGACGTTTAAGCTTCCTTTCTCTGTGTTCTCTGCTAGAAACTTCTGACAAACTTACCCTCACTACCTTCCTCTATCTCTTTCTCACCCTTTCCCACACTTTTCCACTGTTTCTCACACTTTCTCACAATTTTTCTCACTCTTTATCCCTCTTTATCACTTCTCAGGCCTTATTTTCTCAATCTTTCTCTTCACTCTTTGTCTCTCTTTATCTCTGTATTTTTTTCTATTTCTATATTTTTATTTTTCTGTGTTTTTATGTCTCTTCTCTGTTTTTTTCTATATTTCTTGTCTCTCTTTCCCTTTTTATATCACTCTATTTTCTATATCCTCTTCTATTTGTGTCTCTCTCTATTTCACTCTTTCTCATTTGCAGTCGTTCTTTGTTTCTATCTATCCCTCTCTCACTCTTTATATTCCTCTGTATCGTTATTAATACTTCTCTTATTCTATCCCTTTTTCCATAATTTGTTCTGTCTAGCTCAGTGTCCATCTCACTTTCTCTGTCTCGTTCTCACAGTCTCATTCCTCTCGTTACTTTTCGTTATTTCTACCCTTGACTCTTTATTTTTGTTACTTTTTCTCGCTATTCTCTGTTTCTCCCCTTCTTTCTCTCTCTTTATCTCTGTATTTCTCTCTATCTTTGTCTCTTTCTATATATCCAATTTTCTATTTTTTTCTCTGTTTTCCTATTTCTCTCCTCTCGCTTCTATATCCAGTTCTCTCCTCTTTCTGGCTCCCTATTTCTCCTTTTTTCACTGTCACTCTTTTTATTGCTCTCTCTCTTTCTATCTCTTTATATATGTATCCATCTCTCTCTCTATCTCTTTATATATATATATATATCCATCACTCTATCTCTCTTCATATATCTCTCCCTCTCTCTCTATCTCTCTTTATATATCTCTCCCTATCTCTCTCCCTTGATATCCCTTTCAATCTTCATATTAATTTATTCATCAATCCTCTCCCTCTGTCTCCTTCTGGCTCCCTCTTTTTTTCGTTATCTCTCCCCATAATTTTTTTTCTTTTTCTCTATATTTTTTTATTTTTATTGTTTCTCTTTTCGCCCCTTTTTTCTCTATTTTTCTCGCCCTCTTTATCTCTTTCTCTCTCTATCCCTTTACCTCTGTATCTCTGTATATCTGCACCTCTGTACCTCTTGCTGTCTTTCTGTCTTTCTATATTTCCCACTTTCTATTTTTATCTCTCTTTTTTATTTCTCTTGTCTTTCATTCCTTAATTTGTATCACACCATCTTCTATATCCAGCGCTCTTCCCTTTCGTCTCTCTATTTATCTATTTCTCACTGTCTCTCTTTCTCACTGTCTCTCTTTCTCAATGTCTCTCTTTCTCAATGTCTCTCTTTCCATCTTCCTCTTTAACGGCCTCTCTTTATTTCACTCTACCTCCCTCCCTTTCTCTTTCCTTTTTTAAATTCGTCCTCTATTTGTATATCTGTTTCTCTTTTTCTGAATCTCTTTTTCAATATTTTGCTATGTCTAGCTGCGTTTCTCTCCCTCTGTCATTTTGTATGTCTCTCTCTTTATCTCTCTATTTTTTGTTATTTCTGTACTTTATATTTATTTTTCTTTATCTTCTTCTCTCTATTCTTCTCTTTATCTTTTTCGCCCATTTTTCTTTTTATTTTTTTAAGTCATCTGCTCTCTTCTTCTCTCTCCATCCCTTTTTTCTTTCTCTACTTGTTCTCTTTTTCTATATTTTCTTCTCTCTTTTTATTTCTCTCTTTTCTTTCTATTATATTTCTCTTTTTGTCTCTATTTTTCTATTTCTTCTTCTATCTATTTCCCTCTCTCTCTTTTCCTTCTCTTTAATTTCTCTTTTGTCTCAATTTCTTCTCAAATTTCCTGTTTCTTCTTCTCTCATTTTCTCTCTCTTTTCCTTCTTTTATATTTCCCTTTTTGCCTCCAATTTTTCTCAATGTTTATATTTCTTCTCTTTTTTTCTCTCTTTTGCTTCTCTTATATTTCTCGTTTTGTCTCTATTTTTTCTCCATTTTTCTTTTTCACCTTCTCTCTTTTTCTCTATCTTAACTTCTCTCTTTTACGGTGTTTTAATTCATATATTGGGCGCGATTCTCTTCGCTTTTCATGTCCATCAAAAAATCCCCGCAAAAAATTCGCAAGCCTTTCCAATAGGAACAGATTCCAAGGATTCAATGCACCCACCGGGTAAACCGTTCGTCACTTAAGATCCCTTCCCCCACTTGCGGTGCAGAGCGTGTGTTCATAATCATGCTCAGAGCCTGAGGATAAGTTAGCACAGGATTGCGCCGATTTAACATTTGCCCGGCTTTGATGAGCTCGTAAACAGCAGCTGCAACTTGCTCAATAAATTCTCCTCACTTCTCTTCCTTTCATCACATTTTTGTGCGAAAATACTTTGTGGCAGGGGATTGGTGGATTGAGGCGGTTGAGGAGTGTGCGGAATGTTGTACATTAAAATGGGGGACTTTTTTTGGACCGGAATTGTGATAAAGCAAAATTGAAGAATTTCGCTACTAATTAAAATTGCTGCATTAAATATCAAAAGTTTCGCAATTTGCTGTTCCAGCATTTTCCTCTCCTAATTGTTTCAGCTTTTGTAAAATTTATAAACATTGAATGGGAATGTTCCTAGCTCACACCTCCGGAATCCTCCAGAATAGCTGGCCAACAGCGGGCAACATGATTGTGCGTTAATGCGGATCTTCAGTTTAGTTCCTCTGTGTTATTGTACACCATCATCCTCGCTTAGTCGTAGGCGGATTTGTTATTAAACTTTTCTGACATAAAATTATTATCAAATATTAATCAGCAGTTCCGGGTAAAGCGTCCACGGAGCACTTTTATCGCTCCATGCGCACACATGGCCATTTAATGTGCCAGCGTGAAAACTTCGCCAGCACACACAAGCATAAAAAAGATTTTATTAGAATATGTTGCCGGTGTGGAGGAGGCACTTTGACCCCCTCCCCCACTCACCTCATAAAACTCAGCGAGTATGACAGAGCATTTGGGGATTTATCAAACACGAAGCAGGCAGATATTCTCCTCAGCTCTGAGCACTTTAAATTAATTAGAAAAACTTCTGCAGAACTCAGTCGCAGGTATGCAGTTGGCTCCAAGGAAGGGAAAACGAGAACAAAGCCGGATAAGGATGTTGGAAAACTGCTGCAGCAGTGATAATTAACAAAACGTCACTGAAATGCAGACACAGTCTACCAATTTCCGGTGTGAATTGACAGCATAAAAGACGTGAATGGGCACCACGAGCGCGTTGCATGGAGCAGATGGAGCCGGAGTGTGCGGAGGAGCGGCCACAGAAGGAGCAAAAATATATGAAAATGAAATAAAAGAGCCACAATAAAAAGCAATTATTTAATACTACTAAGAAAATGTGTGTCGCAACGAGATATCGAAATGACACAAATGGCATTGCATTGGCGCAAAAGTGCGCACTCCACTCCAACGCTTCTTCCGCAAGTAGTTCCTTCCCCCCGGCCAACTGCGTACGGGCTTAACACTGAGGCAGATAATATCTGCAAATGCGCCATAACAGCACTTTGAAATTAATTTCTGTCGTTTCTATATAATTTGCTGAGGAACACAAGGAAGGGAGTGAGGTGAGCGGGTATCCAGCATCCTTGAGCAATTTGAGTTGTGTGATTTTAACGGAATTCACATTAATTCGTGCCGCTCCGAGTTGGCTGCGCAATTGTTGATTTTGCAATTAGAGTAGCGGACACCTTCACTCCGCACCTGTGTCAGGTGTCATGTAGCAAGGCGGCATGCTGCTTTATAAATTATGTGGGTGGCAAGCGAAAGGAGTGAACTGCTCAGAACTGCTTATTACCAGCATCATTATAATTATCAGGAGCCACCAGCGCCAACATCTTTCACTTGGCTGCTATTTTTGATTTATTCGTTTGCTGTACAATTTGTGCATCCGCCCATTCTATATTTAGGCAGCTTCTATTTCTGATTTCTTTGCTCTGCGTCGGTAAAAATATACACATTTGCCACCCACTGGAATTACCAAATTCAGATGCTGTAAAATTCCCAATTGTTTGAGGATTCGTTAAGAGAAGCAAAGAATTTGGAACACTTTTAATTCTGTTTAACAAAAAAAAAAGAATGTAAAAGCAACAGAAAATTTACTACGACTCCTTCCAAACAATTTCATAATTAAATCTTCTAAAATAAACCCAAGGACTAACATTATAGATTCTGGGGACTACCTGGATTCTTCTAATATAAATGTTAGGACTAGGTTTAAGTGACTGTCAAGAACATGAACACTCGGCCAGAAGATACATTTATAACAAACATAGCATTTATCACATATATACGCCCATTGTGATCAACTTAGGACTAACAATATATATTCTGTGGACTACCTAAAGGCCACATTCGCCAATGGTTAAGGAAATGGCTAGTTCCAAAATTTATCAGGCTAATAAAGTAAGACAATTTTAACCACAAAAAAATAATTAGTCGCAGACAAAAAAGTACCTAGAAAGTACCTTATGCTAAATAGGAAGGACCTCCGAATCCTCTCCGGATATCTGACAGACCACTTTACACTCAGATATCATTTCGAAAAGCTGAGAATTTCGCCCACGGATAGAGGAGTATCTAGAAAGCTGCTTATGCTAAATAGGGCGGACCTTCGAATCCTCTCCGGATACCTGATGGAACACTGCACACTCAGCTTTCATCTAAAAAATTGGGAATTTCGTCCACGTATACTCGTAGAGGAATATCTAGAAATCTGCTTATGCTAAATCAGGAGGACCTTGGAAGTCTCTCCGGATACCTGATGGAACACTGCATACTCAGGTATCATCTAAAAAAATTGGGAATTTCGTTCAAGGATAGAGGAGTATCTAGAAAGCTCCTTATACTAAATAGGAAAGACTTCCGAATCCTCATTGGATGCCTCACGGACCACTATTCGCTCAGGTATCATTCTCAAAGAGCTCGAAATTTCCTCCTCGGATATCTGCAGATTATGCAACCAGGCTTGGGAAACCTCTGAGTACGTTCTCTGTGAATGCAGTCCACAGAAAATGATTCCTCCAGATGGGGACTGCTAACACAACACCCGAAACTAATGGAAAAAGGAACCCCATATTCATCCGCATTCATATCAAGAGCGTCAATATGGAAGGTTAAAGGTCAAGGCTTCGCAAAAATAGATCAAATTGGTGGAATTGCCAATAGGAATAATAATAAAAATATGCATTATATTTCAAAATTGCATTATAATAAAAAACAAACAATTTAATATAGAAATATACCACTGAGTATATAGACCTGATCAAAAAGTATGGATATAAAAAGGGTATATAAGCGTTCACTTCAGACCGATTTGATGCCTTTTTAAGTCAACAGATTTTGACCTTATTCAGCCATATGAGCCTCATGGTTGCATGAGTATCTTAACTGCGATCAGAGTAGCCTTTAAACTTTGAGCGAAGAGATCTTGGTGGATCTTAGTCATATTTTGATACTCATTCTAAACTCGTATGGAACTGTTTACAACTTCTAAATAGAGGAAGCCACAACAAACTTTCCATAATATGGGTCTCAGACTCGCCTCTAACGACCCCTGCAGGAGTTGCATGGATGAGGAGGAGGAAAAGTCCATTGCTCACCAGAAGGAGGCGAACTTTCCTAGGCAACTACTTTCTGGACTCTTTGGGAGATATCTAAAAAGAAAAGATTAGCTCCATCAATTGCTTCATTAAAAGCTCCAAATTGCTGGACCTTTGAAAGGGATGGGACCTGTCGCCTCATGCGGTATCACAAAGGGTCAATGTTGGCCTAAGTGCGCCCTTTTCGGGTGGCCGCCTTACCTACCTACCTACCATGGGTCTCAGACAGACTGCGATCTCTGCAAACGAAAAAGCGGAGAGTCTTGCCAGGAATGTGGCAGCCACACTATTCATTGGAGCTGAACCATTGTTTGGCATAGGAGCAAATAGCATAAAAGATCATTTAAACCAGCAGGAAGATCACGCTACACCCTACTTCCAAAACTTAGACAATCCAAGCTCATGATTGTGGTCTATAACCCAACTCTCCCAACCCTCTGTCAACACTTTAGTAAAAATAATTTTAAGAATAATGACAGACTACTCACAGGTCAATATTATTTAAGAAGCCACCTCATGAAGCTGGGACTCTCATCAATAAGTCCTTTTAGATACTGCACGGGGGCAAAAGAAACACCAGAGCACCTTCTAATAAACTGCAAAGCCTTAGCTCGCAATGGGAAGAAGCATCTGGGGCAGTACTGGCCTAAGAGCAGAGATATTACATCAATGGTTCCTCAACTCCGTGCTAAGTTTCCCTAGAATTGTGGGACTAATAGAAGTCCCTTAATAAGTACATGCAGGAGGAGTAGGTTGGTAGGTAGGAGTGGCCGCACAGTTTGCCAAAAGCACACTTGAGCACACATAAAGGCCCATTGTGATACCACGGTGTGGCGCCGTTCAAGAACTGACTAAAAAGTTCCCTAACTTGGGATGGTAATAGTCATCGCAAGGACGGCGCCATGCAGGAGGAGTACAATAGACCAAATTGGACGAGGTACTTATTTTCTCTTTATATCATTCCTTCATTCATATACTCATTAATCCCTGCTATGAAAAATACCCAAAAAACCGACTCAAACTTTAAGTCCGATGCCCGCAGCGATTGAATATTGAATTGCAATATTCTTGTAATATAGTTTTATGTTTCTATATTACTAGTAGGAGCTGTCAACATGTCGAAGAAGAGAAAACAGTGGAACACCTCGTGTGTGGGTGCATTGATCTATACAGAAAAAGGTTCTCCACTCTTGGAAATGCATTTCTTGACAGCATTGAGGAGATTTCCCGGATGAAGCTAAAGAAAGTGGCTACTTTTATTAAATCCACTGGATGATTTAAGGAGGATCCGGAGCTGTAGGGGAAAAAGCTCTAGTGGCCACAATGGGCCTTGAACAGGCTGAGTGAGTCTTAGGACAGCCATATAACTTAAGCTAACCTATGATTATATATATATGAATATAGTTATGATGATAGCTCAAGAACATACCACAAAGTGGAGGCTGTAATAAATATCCTTTTCAATACAACTCTGGCAATAAATTTTGAATTCATATCAATCCAGTACAACTCAAATTCGAAAAATTTATGCTTCATCCCATCTTTTATTAATCACTTCGCAAATTTGGCAAATTACTCATCATAACGCTGAATCGCCTTTCAAGAAAAATTTCGTCCCATCATAGCACAGCTCGAAAGCACCACTCGAGTATTCAATGAAGGCTCAAAATCTTGCGTCGAAACATCTGACCCGTGATCGAATAACTAGTTACGTAAAAAATTCTTGTTTTCTATATGAAAAAATCGTCTGAAAAAATATGGCACAGACAAAATATTGTTGAGTTACTCCACAGAGTTGGAGTATGTTCTTAATATCTCATCAAAGTGCCGTCAGTGATAAAAATCCTTTACAACCAGGCAATGAATTTAGAATTCATATCAAACCAATAAAACTCAAAGACAAAATATTCTCACCTCATCCTACAATCCCATCTTTTACTAAGGACTCACTTTGCATATATTAAAAATTCATCTTTCAAAACAAATTTCGTGACATCATACACCAACTCGGAAAATTACAACTCGAAAGCACCACTTGAGTATTCACTGATGGCTCCAAATTGGTGGTCGAATCGTCCGATTTGTGATCGAATAACTAGTGACGAAAAAATGTCTTCTTTTCTGTGTGAAAACAGCTTCTGACAAAATGTCGCATGGACAAACTATTGATTTATTTTTCCACAGATCAGAAGATTTCCCACAATTACGGTACCAACTACAACACTTTATAACTATAGGAAATCCATCAAAAATCGAATCTGCCACCTTTCTACACAGTTTGCTCTGTCATTGCTCATCATTACTAATCCTAAAGTAGCAAATTGAACTGATTTATATTGTATATAACATTGTTAGACGACACCGATTTGTTTTCTATGTGAAGTTTGAACTTCCAATTGAATCCGAAGGTGTCATTTTGCCATTTGTACTAATTTCTTCACATTATTAGATGCTGTACCCGTACTGTATAGGGTGTTTTTTTTAGTTGTGTGTGGGTTTTCAAGCAGATATAAAACGCATGTAATTTAATGTTATGACCAAGAATTTAGCTTAATTGTAAAGATAAGGGTTGGCCATTATGTTCCAAAAATGATTTCGGGCAAGTGGCTGCCGCGAATAAATGCCAGCCGAGAGGCCAATTTTGGACTACTTTTTGCAGCAATTGGGGCCGTATGTCAGCAATAACTCGCCGAATATTCTCTTCCAAGCCGTCAAGCGACTTCACATAACCCCACAAAAAATAGTCCAGCGGTGTTAAATAGCACGATCTTGGAGGCCACGCCACAGGCCCACGACGCGAGATAATGCGCTCACCAAAATTTTCCCTCAATAAATTGATTGTTTCGTTGGCTGTATGGCATGTAGAGCCGTCTTGTTGGAACCAAAGGTCGTCCACATCAACATCCTCCAATTCAGGCACGAAAAAGTAATTAATCATGGCTCTATAGCGTTCCCCATTGACTGTAACAGTATAGCCGGCTTAATTTTTGAAGAAATATGGACCAATGATTCCCTCTGCCCATAGATCACACCAAACAGTGACTTTTTGAGGATGTAACGGCGTCTCAACGACGGCTTGCGGATTATCGTCACTCCAAATAGGACAATTTTGCTTATTAACGTACCCATTCAACCAAAAGTGAGCTTCATCACTGAACAAAATTTTCTTGTGAATATCGGGATCGGTGGCCATCTCGTTTTGGGCCCATTCACCGAACGTGCGAAGCGCTTGATGGTCGTTCGGCTTCCATTCTGTGAAATGGCAAACCAAACTGAGCATAAATCAAGTGACAGCTGTCAAAAATATTAACTCCGAAAAAAGTATTGCCAGATTGAAAACCACTCGTCTAAAAAAACACCCTATATTAATATAGAATCGAATACTACGAATATATTATAAAATATATCGAATACTATACCAATCTTTTTAGAAGTTTAATAATGGGAAAACTTCTAATAATTTTACTGATATGGGCCTCCTGAATCATAGGTATGCTGTAAACCAATTCACAGACCAAGGAACGAAATTTTTATACAAAGCTCCTCTGACCATATTAATAGCAACGCTATAATAACTTTCCATAACAACATTTTACAATAGAGCACAAACGGACTTGGTATTATCTTCTATCATACCTAGCATTCGTATCAGCATATAAACCCAAATATAACCAGTATCATTAAGTCCCAGAATAGTAACCATAAAGATGACATATATAGAAACTTCTTAATAGAACCTATACACTTAGGATGGGGACTGGTGAATCCCAACACATTGACACCTCCTTGACACATACGCGTACCTCTCCTTTCAACTCTCATACTGCAATGATTTTAATTGAATTTGTGATTCAATCAAAATCATAAAACATATTTCGGAATTATTTTAGTCCCTAATAACAAACCTGGGTTCTTTGCTCTTGCTTTTAAATGATTGTAGAAAATATCAGAAAATTGCTTACTTCCTTAACTGTCCAAGGTATACACATTTGTTTAAGACCGCCAAATTGACGCTCATCGTCAATGCCCAATCAACAAACCAATCAATATACACTAATCACAATGCAACTGCAAAGCCAATTGTGCTTCTATTATACAAACTGTAGGCATTTCTAGTGAGGCCGTCTGTGGGCAATTTACCCATCAACCACACCCCGTCAACCACTCCCCGTCAAGCACTCCCCGTCAACCACTCCCCGTCAACCATTCCTCGTCATCCACTCGCCGTCAACCACGCCCCGTCAACCCCTCCTCGCTTGATTTCTCACCATTTGACTGTCACCTTTTCGGAAAAATGCATTTGCCGATAAAAGGAAATCGTTTTGTGAACGTAGAAGCCACTCAAAAGGCTGACGACTGACATCCTGGAGGGCATCCCTGCCGACTATCGAAAGAACTCATTCGACATGCTTTCAGACAGTGCCAATTGCTGTATTGAGTCGGAAGGGAACGATTTTCAGTAAAATAAATCGGTTTTGCCAAAAAGGCTTTTTGTTGTTCTTATTTTTTAAACGTCCTGTTTACTTTGGAGGATAATCTACACCACCAATTCCATAGAGGGGTTAAATAGGCAAATTAGAAAAATCACAAAAGGCTCATTTACCAGCATGACTGCCTTGTATAAACTGGTATATTGTGCTATAAAGCAGACACAGGAAAAGTGGACGATGCCTGTACATTTTGGGGCATGAACTATCTCTCAACTTGAAGTTATGTTATCTTTCCTGGCAGATTGAAAATTGAGTTGAACTAAAAATGCGTTCTGACACAGTTTAATTAACACTCCCGAGATTCTTGTGTGATGATTATATCATTATCATGGCTTCCACTTAATCCTGAAATACCAATAATAACAATAACAATTCTCTATTTAATTCTGTCCCTAATATTTCTGGACTTAGAGTACTATAGCCATCATTGCCTGAGTGCTTGAAGACCTCCTTCTTCGGCGGTTCTCCGGCCTACCCCACTTCTATTCTATTCTACTATATATTAAATTAAACGATATATCACAGTTCAAATAAACCTTCTTCGCATGTGAGGGAAACTCTGAATGGAAAACTATATGAGATACTGACAGAAATTCTACCATCGGTTCTGTCAACACTTCAGATCAATTGAATGATTTCTTTTATTTTATGATCATTAATTTTCAACTCGAAGTACTCTTAAAACCGGCTCTTCTTTCAGCTAACTCTAAAATGATTTTTCCTATTCCCCTGACGAAATTGTCCACCCCTGAACCCGTTCATTTGTTCCCCAAAGCTTGTCACAAATAATACCAGGTGGCTTCCTAACATAAGTGTTAATACCGTCGCTAATATAGCCATGGTCTTCTGCTGTTTTTACTTGATTGCTTCTAATTTCCATTCTCTCTGTGTGCAGTGTCACAGAGACTGGTGTGCCCAGTCAAGTGTGGGAATCTGTATCAGTCGGGGAAACTTTTGAAGCATGAATAGAGCAACTTTTACTTTGTGTCCGAGTAGTTGGTGTCATACGCAGCCATTGTATGCAAATTGCCTATTTGGCGGCGCTGGTTCGAATCGTTTGCATTGTCACAAAATAATCGTACCTGCAAAGTGAGAACAAAACAACAACAAAAAAGTGTCAAAACAAACAAAACAATTCTGACAAAGAGTTAAATGTAGTGTGGCAATTTTGTTGTTGTTGTTGCTGTTGTTGTTGTTGTTGTTTTGGTTGCTGCTGTCCTTTGTCTCCTAATGGCTGCCATTTGCTGTCATATCAGCAAACAGAATGGCTGCCCGTGCAACACGGATGTGTGACATTTGAGCTGCTGGCCATGTATTTTAATGTCATGTCGTCAGCACATGTGTTGCAGCACTTTGCTGAAATTGCAACAGCAGCGAGCAACAGCAGGGGCAACTGCCACTGCAACTGATTTTGGGAAATGGCTGCTGCAGCAGATGCAAAGTTTCTTGACAGTTGGAAAGAATCTTTGGTTGCTTCAGCAGTAGCAAACAATTAAAGTTGGAAAGTTGTGTTCGGGGGCATTCGAGCGCACTTTCCTTTTCCACATTTCTCGGAGTTATATGAAGGATATTTTTAGAAACACTCGTGCAATACTGGATTTAAAACTTGAAATTAAGACAGACACTTGCCAGCTATGCTAATTGCCTGTGTTTCTGATTGTGGAAGAAAACTTATTCTTGTACTTCCTAAAAGTATGCAATCATTTTATATGTATATTGGCTCTTGTGGCAAAAAAGTTCGAGTTGGACACAGTAGCGAAGAATGTGGCATATTTTTAGGGTTCATATTTATAGCACAGTAGACGAACGAAGACACACTAAAAATTCAGTAAAACTAGTCAAGCATTGAATGTAAATTTGATGCTTCTTCTGATAGAACAAGAGAGGAGATTTGTAGGGACTTCTTCTCTTGTTTCCTGTGGGAACTTGGTTCGGGCTTTGTAAGGAATTCTCCTTTTTTCTGAGGGAATAAAAGAGAGGATTAGTAGTGACTTCTTCTCCTTTTTTCTGAGGGAATAGGACAGGGCTTGGTAGCGATTTTATCTGAGAGAACAATACAGGGGAGTTGCAGGGGCTTTTTCTCCTTTTTCCTCAGAGAACAGGACAGGAGATTTGGAAGGGCTTCTGCTCCTTTTTTCTGAGAGAAGAGGACAAGGAATTAGTAAAGATTTTTTTTCTTAGAGGACAGCACAGGGATTTAGGAGATTAGCAAAGATTTATTATCCTTTTTCTGAGGGAACAGGGTAGAGAATTTGTAGGGGCTTTTCTTCTTTTTTCTGAGAGAACAGGAGAAGAGATTTGTAGGTACTTCTTCTACCCCTATTTTATGAGAGAACATGACAGGAGATTAGTAGGGGCTTCTTCTCCTTTTTCCTGATGAAAGAGGACGGGGGATTAGTAGGGATTTCTTCTCCTTTTTTCTGAGAGAAGAGACAGGGGGCTAGTAAAGATTTCTTCTCCTTTTTCCTGAGAGAAGAGGACAGGGGTTTAGTAAGCACTTCTTCTCCTTCTTGTCAATTATTTGCACAAACTCAAAAAGGAACTAGAAGAAAATACTTCCAGGTGTTCAAGTGTTGAAGCCGAAATTAATTTAAAGTACTCGTAGCTGCTTCAGCCTAAGTAAGAAACGGGAATTTTTGCTATATACTAACATCCTGAAAGAAAGGAATTATACTGAATATTGAAGCGCAATTTCCATATAGGAATTTAAATGGAATTCTTATACGATTCATAGTTGATACAGAAGAATCCCCTTCAAATTCCAAAGGGAATATTAGTTCTCATGAAGTTTGAGGATGTTCATTTTCAGTTTTAGGAAGAGGAATAATTTCGCGATAGTACCCTTCAAATATTGACAAAAGCACTGAATGAAATGTGTATGCCAGCAACAAAGCAATCAAACTAGAAAGGTATTAGTAAGAATATTGAAACATAAATGATTGCATACTTTTAGGATCCCATTTGGAGTTTGTATATAAGCCAAGATACGATCTATTCGAAAAAAAGCTCTTGAAACTTATTTTATTGTGTGGATAATATTCGAGAGATAAGTTTCGATAAGTGTAGATAAGATTCCTCTTTTATAGTGTAGGGAATATTCTAGAATTTTCTACTTCAACCATTCGGAAAGTATATAAGCCACCACACAATTAAAAAAAGGGACAGTTGAAAAGCAACCGTAACAGTGTGTAGTACATCGGGCATTTTACTCGAAACAGCAACATTTGTAATTGTGATTGAGAAGTAATAAAGTAATTAATGAATTATTAAATAAAGTGCAAATTGTAATAAAGTAAACTTTAAGCCAAATATTAAGTGTGTAAATTGCAATATTTAAATAAAGTTAACTATTTTAATTTAACCAGCGATTGTTTGATTACAAAACAATCCAGTGGTACGAATCAGAGTATTGAGAGTTAGAGTAGATTGTCAGGAGGGCAATTTCGTAACAGAATAAATTGTCGAGAGGACAATTTGATTCATACTTCCCAGGTATGTCGCCAATATGCCCCTAGAATATCATCCTCCCGGCTGTTATAGTCATCAATATCCCAATGAAATGCTGCCAATATTGCTCTAGAATATAATCCTCCAGCCAGTTATGAATGAAATACCTAGTATATTGCCAATATGGCTCTAGATCTTTGTCCTTTATTATCTTATAAATTTGAAATCCCTCGTGTGCTACCAATATGCAACTAACTAGATCTTCGTCCTCTATTAAGTTAAGAATGGAACTCGTAACATTTCTTTGTCGGATCTGTTTCAATACCTCGGATTCATTCATTTTACTGAAACAAGGCAACGAATCATCACATACCGCATTAGAGTCAATTGACATTCCTTCCTTCGACTGTGGAATTCATGAATTTGTGTCTCTTTGTCACTTCCTACACACCATGAGCCCAGCTGCCTCTCAATTAAATAATGATAAAATGCACGTACTGAAGATTAAGGACTCGAAAACAGCGACGGTAGTCTATGAAAATTGTGTATTTCATATTAAATTTATAAAAGGAAACTATTTAAACATGTTCATTTGCTAATGAAGAACTTTTCCAAAACCAGAATAATGTATTTTAAATTACAATGATGATTTTTATGACTTGAGCACCTGCATCGTGACTTGGAAGATATATCAATAAGCCAGTCATTGATACATTTCTTATTTGATACATTTTGATATATATTTTTAGATTGATACATTTCTTATGAGGAGTTTTTCGGTAAGGATTTGAGATGCTTCTACGCGAATTTTGTTTTAAGGCTTCAATTGTTCACTGCGTATTTAAATGCTTGTGTGTATTGGAATGTGTGTTTAAATGAGTGTTTAAATGTGCGTTTAAGTGTGTGTTTCAATGTTTTCTGTGTGTGTTTTAATGTGTGCTTAAATGTGTGTTTAATATTATGTTTAAATGTGCGTTTTAGTTTGTGTTTAAATGAGTGTTTAAATGCTTTCCACGAAGTAGTTTATTTGAGTAGGACAAAATCAAATAGATTCATGTTTGACGAATCCTGTGCTTGACCAGTGAAATTAGTTAATATTTGGCAAGGAATTTTCATGAAATATTTCATAACTGACCACAGTGCTTGAACGGCGCCACACCGTGGTATCACAATGGACCATTAGGTGTGCTCAAGTGGGCCTACAATGATTATCATTAAACTGAATTATTATTAAACTGAATTATTATTCCACTGAATTATTAATAAAATTTCACAGGTGAATATGCCTGGCAACTTTAATTGACTGCTTTAACTGATTACTACGTATCCTGAATAATTTATGTCTAAATTTCACAGCTATAAAAATATCACTGCCTACTTTTAGGCTTTCGTAGAACATTAACATAATTTAGCAGAGTGATGAATGGCCTTAAGTTTTCTTCAGTTAATTAAACATTAATTAATTAACGTACAAAATCTGCTCTATAAATAGTTCACATTATTGTCGATGATTTAATGGCATGGTTTGTCTGAATGTGTTCAAAGTGAAGGATGTATTTGGAAATATTGAAAAGAATTTGTAATAAAAATCAACTTTTTTTTTCTTAAAGCAAAATCTTTTATATAAATTAATAATAAATTTTGTATTGCCGACGCATTCTAATAATGACATCATTTTAGTTGAATTCACACTTCCTTCCCAACGATTATGGCATTTTAGTTTAGTTTAGGAGGAACTTTCCTTCATTCCTCAATCTTAATACACTATTTCCAATATTGTTAATATTCTCATATAGAAATGTCAGTAAGTTGGGACGCAATTTTCTGCAGGAGGACACGGTTTCCATATGGATTTTTGAGGAGGAGGAAAAATAGGATAGTGTTGATTATGGTCCCCTCGAATATTGATGAAAGAACTGAAGAAAATGTATACACTGGCCATAAAGCTATCAGACTTAAGAAGTACTGGTAAGAAAATCATTCATTCTTCCCAGGTATGTTGGTTGTATCTGTACTTCTGTACAGTCTACTGAGATTGCTAACTCTGGCAAGATTTCTGGTACTTATGAAATGAGATATCTAACTCTGGTGAGATTTCTAGTACTGCTGAGATTCCTAATTATATTGAGGTTTCTAGTTCTGCTGAGATTTCTAGTTGTCCTCAGAATTCTGGTACTGCTGAAATTTCTAACTTATGACTTTTCTAGTACTGATGAGATTCCAAGTTCTGCTCAGATTTCTGGTGCTGCTGAATTGATGAGATTCCTAGTTCTGCTGATATTTATAACTGTTGAGTTTTCTAGTACTGCTGAGATTTCTACTTCTCCCGAGATTTCTAGTCCAGTAATAACTCCTAAACTAAGCTAAGCTAAGATTTTATATATGTCCTATTGCATTACTCTCAGATACAAATGCTATTACCAACTCTCCTAAATTGCGCACTTCTTTAGCAATAACTTTGCAGTTCAGAGCGCTGGGATAAGTCTTTGACGTCATCCCACGAATAACTAAAATCTAAGTTCTCTAATGAAGTTGCTTGTAAGTTGTTCCACCATCCACCCACTGATATATCAAAATCTTGTTAAAAGGGGACACTTATTTTTGTATTGATCAAATTACGGCTAAATTTGTGTCTCACTCAACTTACCTTAACGCCCAGCACGATAATTGACAAGGATAAAAACAGTACCGCCTTCATGCTGAGGAATGCGGCTGAACTTCGCTTAGTCAGGAAACTTGAGTGCAAAGGAAGAGGTCCAAGCAACAAACGGAATTTTCTCCTCTTAGCGCACAAATTCAATTACGCGCGATTTCGAGCAACAGGAGCACTAGCAGCCGGATGAGGAGCGGTAATATTAGGAAGCGGCAACAAATGCTGCAAATTACTGAGCACTTCAGTTCAATTGCGTATCTCTCTGGGCCGTGCAGCAGTGCCAAATACCGAAATCGCTGCCTGTCAAATGTCGTTCGTGGTTTCGTGTTGGATTTCTAAGCTGTAATTTTATTTGCTGCAGCGGCTCCTTGTAACCTGACACGCATAACTAAATATGTCTAAGGGTGTTCACAAAAAACACTCGGATTCACACACCCACAATGTCTCTGGTCACTGGTGTGGTGCGATAAATCTGCACAGTGGTAAATGTGGCGAAGTGTCGTGGTAATTTGATTAGCGTAAATTGACACCAAAATATGGCACACACTTTTTAGAGCCACCACGGTCCACGGATCACCGCGACCACGCACTGAAACTTTAAATCACAACTCAACAATGTTCACTGGCGTTAATTGAGTCCTGCCGTCGCTGTTCGCACTGAGCGCTCTTCCGTTCAAATGTGCACAAAACGCGTTCAAGAACCGTTGGTAAAGTGGTAATTATGAGAAGTGGCTGCTTGCGACGACGCTTCCTTTTAGAACGACCGTTAACGTTGCCAAACGTCGGCAAAATGATTCTGTTATCAGTGGCGCATATCCTTTTATAGAGCGAGCAGCAGCATCAAGTATACGAAGTGGGTAGCAAGAAAAGCTTTCGACAATGTGAAAGCAGCCATTGCCGCAGTCACAGGAGCAGCAGCAGAAACAGCCACAGCCACGGCGGCAACAGCAACAGGAACAGCAATAGCAGCACTTGCTGGCTGCTGAAGCAGGCAGTATTTGTGGGTGTGCTGTTCTGTTGGTGTTGTTGTTCTTGGTTTGGTTGTTGTTGTTGTTTTTGCTGCTGCTTTTATTGCATGTAGAAGAAACACTTGTTGCCCAGTAGGCACCCAATGCGAACATGTGCAAAGCCAACTATCGAATGAAACTATCGAACGATATAATTGAGACTCGAAAACTGAAGTGATGCGGATTCTCGATCAAGTGAGCCACAAACAGAGTGAGAGAGTGCGGTAATCTGGATTGGGCTGAGGCTGAAAGACCTCTCCAGTAGTGCTATCATGCAGTTTATTATACAAACGTTGATGTTCCAGATTAAGAGTGATCAGGGAATCAATTTTCAGTTCTGTAATTACATTCAATATGATGCTTTGGTACTTTATTCGTCTTGAACGAATTATATTTTTCAACTGAATTTATCTTGTAGTTAATATTACATCTCTTATTCTTTTGTTTCTATAATAGTGTAATCGATTTATTTGTCCTAACCCCTGGGTAAGGATTAAGGACAAAATGTAGTTTGTAAGATCGAAGTACTTATTGTTAGTTCTAATTTAGAAGATACAATATATTGTTATGAAATCAACACGCCATCTGATTGGTTGATAGTTTTAGGGTGAGCGTCATTTTCAACCCCTAAAAATGCACACGCGAGAAGGCATGCGAAGCTGCATTCGGAGGCTGGTTGAGGTTCTCGTGTGCAAGAGGTATATATTGTATATAAGCGACTGCACACGAGGCATTGGGATCAGTGAAAGAGTGAAAGTGAACAAGAGAACATCGGAGTAGCAGCAGCAGTTAAACAGTGATAGTGGCAGAGTGATCATAACCGAATTTTGAGAGTGACATCAAGCAGAGTGAGCGTCGTATTAGCAACGAGAGTTAACAAATGATCGTCGAAGAGCGGACATCGATTGGCAACGGGCAATTGAGCAGTGATAGTCGCAGAGAGGACATCGTGTTAGAAACAGGCAGTTGAGAGTGATCGTCGCAGAGCGGACATTGTGTTAACAACGAGAGTTTCCTAGTGATCGTTGGCAGCAACGGGCAGTTGAGAGTGATCGTCGCAGAGCGGACATCGGTCAGCAACGGGCAGTTGACATCGTCGCAGAACGATGTAAATAGAAAAGTGTGGTGCAACAACTGACTAACTGAAGCACACTATAAGCGAAGACGTGTGAGTAGCAAGGAAACTTTTAAAGCCAATAGTGAGTTGGACGAATACTAATAAATCAAAATTGTTCTAACTGAAGAGGGAATTGTTTGCTTATTACACAATCCAGCGATACGAATCCAAGTATTGAGCTTGGTCAAATTGTCAGAAAGGCAATTACGTGAAAATATAATGAAATGTTTTCTTAAAAAACAAATAAATTATGGTCCTTAAGGCTTCGTTTCAGGATCAAATACCTCGAAGTGCACTATAGCCAATTATAATAATAATAATAATAATAATAATAATAATAATAATAATAATAATGGTCTTAGTAAAGTTGTTGACATTGGAAAAACTTATAACCTTTGAGCAGCTTGTAATATTGTTAAGACCAGCGCTAATTAACAATTGTAAATATTGATTTTTAAACACTTTTTTGAGACAGTGAGATAATGAGATAAAATACTCCTGCAAGGACTCATCGAAAATAGTGTCATGTTCGACTTTGTTTTGAATGTTAGAATATACTTCTTATGAAAAGATTCTTATTACGCTTTGGAAGAACCAATTTGCAACTAGTGAAGTCATATTGAATCTGTCAAGAACTGTAGTGAGAACTTTACACTTACATTGAATTCATTTATTTATTACATGTTGAAAAATTATATTATTAATATCATATTTATACCCTACATCATCATCAATTATGTCTTCAAGGGTTAGGAGAAGCTACTGTGGCCTTCGACTCGAAAAGAAAAGAGTGTAGAAAGAAGCATTTTTGAGACCATACCAGGGGGAGAATTCGAACCCTCAAACCTAGATTATATTATTGATAATTAATATACAATAATTTATAATATTATTAATAATAATAATATAACTATAAATAATCAATATACAAGAGAAAAAAGAAGATTAGTCCCGTTTTCAGCTCTATCGAATTCATTATTTTCAATATTCTTATAAGAAAAGAGAGGATAGTTGTATTTATGTTTGTTCAGTTATAAAAATAGGTCTATAACAAAGAGCCGAATCAATAGCTTGGTATGAGGAATAGTGCAACTAGATCTTTAGCTAGTATATTAGGCCATATATTTAAAAATCTGTCCAAGGTCCTGGCACCCAGTGCTTTAGTATATAAGAGAAATATTTATTTATAATTATTAATTTTCTAAATAAATAAATAAAAAAATTTAATTAAATTTAAAAAACATACTTTTTGCTATCCTTAAACCAATTAATTACATCGAATTCCCCATCAACAACCAACGATCCACACAAAGTCAAAAATGTACCATGTTTGTCCCTCATTCAATGTTCTCTCCATTATATGTATTCTAGCACACCCTTCATTTACTTATATTTATTTTGTTTTCACTACCTCACAATGTTTTTGTGGGCGTTTTCACCACCTCACAATGTTTTTGTGGGCATGGTTATTTAACATAACAATTTTTATACTTTTATCATATGTTTTCTCTAACCAACTTTTCCGACTGGGTGAGCCAACCCCAACTATATGAGAACGTGTGTGTCTATGATGGTTTGTGTATTGGATAAAAGCTTCAATACCCACTCAACAGAGTTGCCAGCTGCCCAAAACAAATACAACATTTCAAATTTACATTTATTATTATTATTATTATTATGTCTATACCTTGCAGCATAATTCAAGAATTAGAAACACTCATTTTTCAGACCTTGTCCGTTGCAGGATTCGAACCCAGCACCCCCTCGGTGTGAGTCTAGCATGACCACGGAGACCGAACTTCAGTTTATTACATTCGCTTTAGCATTGCTTTAAAGATTATTTACTAATGAACTATTTTTGCAAGGCTAACTCCATGGCCGGCGCCACTGCCACACTGGGCACATTCCTTGGATGATGCAAATCTCCGCGATCGTAGTAGCCACCACCAAAATGTTCACCAGGCACTTGATACAGCCCGTAATGCACTCCGCTGCTGGCTACCTGTGAATTGATGGAATGATGTTGGTATATTGAGGGCATGTTGAAGGCTGATTGGTTTACCCGCTTCAGCCCGTTAATGGAGGCCAACAATAGCGCCATTTTGGCGAGAAGTAACGCTTTGCCACTAACCACTGACAATAGCTGGAAGCCCAGGGGCACCAGCACAGCACCCAAAGCGGTCACACCGAACATCATTGTTATGATCATGTTAAAGCGTTGTCTGCGATGACGGGCAGTACCAATTGGATCCGTATCTTGTAGAGGCATCTCACCTGTGGGGGGCGTAGAAGATTCTGCTTTATTTTTATTACACATATTCATGGATCTACCTTTCGCTTCCATGACATTTACGAAGGCGTTGGTGAACTCCTTGAGATTAATTTGCAGCATATATGTGGTCAAGGATTTGGCCAAGCTCATGGCTAAGCGATCAAACCAGGTGAGATGCTGCATGTCCTTACGACGATAGGCATCAGCAAAGCTAATTTTTGGGATTTAAGTTAAAATTTTAAGTAAGAGTAATATTTATTAGGGTGGCATTTTGTTGATAGTCAAATACAGAGTTGGAAGGTCCTTTAAACAGCTACTTTTAAAATAGGTCCCTGAGAGCTACTTTTAAAAAAAGTCACTACTTTTAAAATAGGTCACTGAGAGATATTAAATTGTTAGAAAAAGTCACCTTCAGTTATCTTAGGACTATCTTAAGGACAAAGCACTTTATATATAGAATTCAAATAGTTGGCATAGTTGAAACAATCTGATTATCTAGTATCTCCATAGTTGATAGAATGTCCATCTGACTATTGAAAACTCGTCCTTTTGGCTCCAAACTTACCCTTTCGCTTCATTATTTCCAGCCACCATATTGCCGCGAAGTTCCTGGGCTCTCTCCAAGCGTACAAATCGTATGCCATGCCAAATGTTGATCACCCTAGCTGCCAGTACCTCCTCAAAGGTACGCAAACTGCTCTCCTTGAGGCAATTCCAAGTCGTTTCGTTTTGAAGCTGTGAAATTGCATTTCGTATTATTGCTGTTTATGCAAATCTGTGGCAAACCAACCTTTCCACATTCCTTGAGACGGCTCCGTAACAATTTCAAATGCTGCACGCCCGTCAGTTCCGTGCGAGTCGTCTCCACGTTGATACTTTTCGCAACTGTGTTGCCAATGGTGGCATAAACTATGAACACAACAACGCACAACAACAACATCTCTTTGGAGGCGTCCGCACACATGACAAACCGCTAATCCTCTTTGCATATGCCGCTCCTTTTCTGTTTAATATCCTTTTCTGACTGTTTTCTGGCGAATCTTGTTTGATATTCAACCGCAGCGCTCTGTGCACACTTTTCCACTGAAAGCATTGGACTACTTTGCTGGGCGCATTTATAGAGGAAATACGCGTTCGCTTGGTGTGCCATTTCATTGACCACTTGGCTGTGGAGACGAAGAAATCGATGCGCTGTCAAGGCTGTAATTACTGGGGGAGTACGAAAGCAAACATGCACACAGAGACCGTTAAGCGTACGGCTGAGTTAGCAATGCATTTGCCGGCTGCATTGAAGGCATGTTTAGGAACCGCTGCATTTGGTGCACTTGCTGCACTTGGTAGTCAGTGTTCGTCTTAACCCAATAAACGGAGTGCTTGGCCGGAGCACACTGTAGCGGAAAATTGCAGACGACAGCAGCTGAAGAAAGAAAAACTGTTGAATCCGAAACTGAATGTGATTTGGAGAATTTGAGAAACCGATACTCAAACGATTCTGTGGCCTCCCAGTAATTAGGGTCAGTAAGCAAAATGCGGCAAGGAAGGGCGTCTTTAGTCCTACTAAGATATGGGAGCCTTACATAGCCTGTGGTGGTTGAGAGAACTTAACTAAAAGGTTGTCCTTGTGAAGCGGACAAGTCGCAAATGGAATATTGAGTGAAATATGTTTCGTTAAGAAGAGGGGACTTTAAGAGCGAAACCATCACCAGTGTTAAGAACTCCTCCAGTCCCTCAAACCAGGGGGCTGACAGATGTGTCAGGCGCTTTTTCGAGATTGCGGAACATAAGCTCAGGAGATGCTTCAAAGTTTCCCTTGTGTCCACACTTACTGCAACCGTTGTTATTTGTGAGGCACATCCTTTTAGCGTGCACTGTCGTAAGATAGTGACCTGTCAGTATGCCTACAATCTATCTGCAAACCTTTCTCGGGAGTGCCAGTATGGATTTGGTTAGTAAGGTTGGCAAGGCGAAGTGCAGACAGGTTTCCCAGCATCTGGCCTTTCCAACGGAGATTATGTCGTCCTGTTTTGAGCGTTCCGCCGCCGTGTGTCGAAGAATACGCCCTCTTAGCGTCCTCATCAATTCTCTCAATATGACCAAGGCCAGCGGACTCACTTGATTCTTATGGGCTTTCCTATGTCAAGCTCATGCAGCTCATCGTTCCATCTTCTTTGATACACGTCGTTCACGCTTATTGGAGCAAGTATCTTGCAAAGTATCTTCTCTTAAGTGCTCCCAACAGCCTCTCACCATTGGTGACGGTCATTTATATGTGGGACTTATAGAGGGTTATTTTGATTCGAAGAGACAGAGCTCTGCTTCTCCATTGCCTAATGAGCCGCTAATATCTCCTGTTGGCAAGAGTTTTTCTTCGCTTGATCTCGTGGCTGACATTATTTGCTGGCGTTAATCCTGGATCCTGGATAAGCAAAATCCTTCACGACTTCGAATGTATAATTTGCACAGAAACATTTTGTCCAAGACATCGTGACTCCTTGGTTGCTGACACAAAGTATTTGTTTTCTCCTCGTTCACTACTAGACCCACTAGAACAAGACTCCTTTTCCAGGCTGGGTAATGTTGTCAATATTTTCAGCGTTTTTTCTTTCTTAAAGTGCAGAGTGGCATAAAGAAACGGCAACAGAAACAGAAACGCAACAGAAAATTATTATTTCTGGAGTAAATTCAGTTTCTGTTTACGTTGTTCGTGCAGCCAATTAAAGGTACAGAGTGACATAAAACATAAACGGCAACAGAAACAGAAACAGAGCATTAATATTTCGGGATTTAATTCTGTTGCTGTTTGCATTGCTCGTGTAGCCTCATAAAGGAACAGAGTGACATAAAACAGAGCTCACGATAAGTTGTTTCTGTTCTATCGCCAAACATTAATTTTTTGTTCTTAAATATTGTACTTTCTGTTGCAAATGTACTGGATTCTGTTTCTGTTGCCGTTTCTCCTTTATGTCACTTTGAAAATTTTTAGTATACAGTTCTGAAGGAAATTTCTCTTTCGAAATAACGCCGAAAAACGCTTCAGTGCAACATCTTGGAGTAAATCGCTACTTCATGTTGTATGAGAGATTTTGTACTTATAATTTTTGCTGAATAAAAAAAACATTTAGTGCGCACCTAGCATTATGTCCTGTTCATTGAGGAAATAAAAGTTCGCATGTGCATGCATATACAGTCAGGGGCTTAAGTCTTCATACACCCACAAAAAGTCATGAATCTGCTGAACCAACAACATCACAAACAAATTGTTATGCAGAATTGTTTCTGATGTATTATTATTATATATGGTCTTGCATAACTAACTTTAATTAGTTTCAGCTATCACTTCTTTGTGCTTACTAATCATGGGCCCATTATATCTTTTTAGGGTTGTATGAAAACTTAAATCCCTGACTGTATATACGAAATGCCAACACAATTGCGTCACTTACTGAAAATGCACACAAAGTGATAAAGGAAAGCTGTTTGCTTTGCTAGTGGCATGGCAGATTAATTACCAGGTGGATACTTGCGGAAGCGTTGCTCAATGAGAGGAAAGTTTCATGTGTGTGAATAAAGACTCCAACAAACACATTGAAGAAAATAATGTGTTTAAAAATACAACAGTTAGATTTGTCAATAGAGTTATGAGAGTTTGAAAGAGTGTTTTGAGAGGTTTAAATAGTGTTTTGAGGGATTGAAAGGGTGTTTTGAGAGGTTTAAATAGTGTTTTGAGGGATTGAAAGGGTGTTTTGAGAGAGTAAAGATATACAATTTTCAGAGAGGATACGATCATATAAATAAAAAGGCGAACAATGGATTTAAAATGTGGCAGCAAGTTACCTTCCCAGCACTATCCGCGAAGTACCTCCAACAGTCTCCAAGGGGAGATATTAATGCTCCTTGGAGTACTCACTTCGTCATCCCTTTTGCAAAGGTGTGTTAATTGGCAGACGAGTACAATGCGAAAAACTTAAAAGCTATTCCCCTTGAGAGAACTCAATTTAACATTTTTTAGAAGCATGATGGGAGAACTCCTTCTCTACTGACGCAACCCAGGAGCGCAACAATAAAACTGATTTCTACAAAATATTGGCAATTTATGTAATAGTAGGGGACCCTAAATATCTGGGCCCCAGCCTTCAATTTGCCACTGTCCTTGGTTACTATATTCAACTTTCTACAATCGGCATTTGAATACTCGTACATAAATATTAAAGAAAAATCCCATATTTGTTTATTTTTAAAATATATGTTTCGTTTTTATCTGAATCAACGGTATTTTTGGTATTCACAAAATGAAAACTTTTACAGGAAAAATTAGCTAACTATAATTTTATTTTAATACAATAATAATAACAATATAACAATTTCACTAATTCACAAAGGAAGAAGTTGTAAGTTGCAAGGTACAAAAGGCAATTCAATGTTCACAGAGTTCGAAGTGGTTTCTTTGGGGAGGGGGCATATACGGGGAGCATGACTTCAAGAGGAGTCCTACCAGGGAGCGGTGAGATGCGAGTTTGCCTTCTGTTTTGGGCGGCAGCGTGTTTGTCTGTGCATTAATTAAACACTAATTGAAGAGATTTGGATAGAATTGTGAAAAAAGTGTCCTCATAAGTGAGAAAATTTCCTATTTACTCTATGATAATTGTTCAAAATTATGCTTCGGTTTTCGTTTACTCGAAATCTTCGACAGATTATGATTATTCATTGTATTTGAATTGATTTTATACTAATTCTAGTCGTGTTTCGTAAAATTCCATATTTTAAAAAGGGTATGTGTCTGTATGTTCAGGAACAATTTTAGTGGGCACTTCAAGCAGACCGGTGGATCTAGATGCAAGGTCCAAACTGGAAGTTGAGTCGGGGGACATTTTTAGGGGTGTGATGAATAAAAAGATGCAGGGAATTTGTACTACAATCCTTGAACAGGTACACAAATTCCAAGTACGCACAAAATCATGGGACACACAAAATCCTGGTACACACAAAATCTTGGTATACACAAAATCCTGGTATACACAAAATCACTTAGAAAAACGTAATTGAGAACAACGCTCTGGTATGAAAAATGGGCACTTGTGCAGGAAAAGTTCGACTTGCCGAGACACTCACGTTGAATATACTTATTTTCATGTGCTCTAGTATATTCACAGAAACAGGAAACCCAGTTCGCAAGGTAGTCTTCTTATTTGTATGGCATATAAAATAGAGCTCCATAGTGACCACAGCAGTCGAACAATAATTTTACGTGAAAAACACTTTAAATAAGAATAATTTGAGCTCTTTAAATTTGAAGTCTTTAGAAATACTTTCCAAAGAAACGAAAGGGGAACTAATGTCATCTTATCATATTATTTCAAAGCATCTCGATCACCATGTCTGCCTTGCAGTTCCTAGGGACTAGTAATAGGGGCTTTAAATATATATACTTTTGTTTTTTTGGACCAAAATATTGAGTATCAAGGTTTTTTTTCTTTTAATTTACTCACAATGCTTTCAGGTTACGTATAAAATTGTGGCTTCACTAGCAAAAAACAAAAAAAAAAAAAACGAAAATGTACATTCTCAAACAATTAAATATTAATTTAAAATTTTTCTTATTTAAATATGTAGTTTAAAAATAATTTCTCCTAGCAAAAGATATATTTGTATGTATTTTCATTCGCTTCCTTCACTTGTATACTGCATCATCATCCAATCAATTTGTTTTGCTTTAATCTTAGCTATCAGTAAACAGATGACCGTATCATCATGAGCCGGCAGTGGTAGTGGGAGTGGCCGATGCGGGGCGTCCGAAGCGTGGCAAATAGAGACCGAACTTCGATTCGATGCCATTGAGGAGCGGCACAGCAGCGCGATAACCGCCAATATGATCGGTGTGCAAACTGTGTTGTGCCGCAGCCCCATCGATCGGCTTGGCTGTGCGCCCCTCCGATCCGGTGGGATGTGAACCACCGAAGTCAACATAGAACAGACGTTGCAGCAGTTCATAGGTAACTAAAGTAACACCGAATTGTGGCGATGAGCGGAAGACACGGGCTGAAAAGTTAGAAAAGTATTAGATTATATGTCTGTATAGAGTTAGATATGGATGGGTCCGTGGAAAAGTATTGTAAGTCGACTTAGAATGGGCTCAGGAACTATATTTTACTCTCTTTACTTATATTCTCGACGTATTACCTAAAGGTGAGGTCCCGAGAGGATAATCCGTCCGGACATCGGGGTGAATTTAGTGGGTTAAGGGCCCCACACTACAAGGGTTTTTGACTGCTTTACACCTCGAAAAAAAACTCTTTTACTTATAACTCTTTTTTGCTTATAACTTTATGTTTCTTATAACTCTGTTTATAACCCTCTTTTACTTATAACTCTCTTTTACTTATAACTCTCCTTTTCTTTTAACTCTCTTTTATAACCCTCTTTTACTTATAACTCTCTTTTACTTATAAGTCTCCTTTTCTTGTAACTCTCTTTTACTTATAACTCCCTTTTACTTATCATTCTCCTTTACTTATAACACTCTTTTACTTCTAACTCTCTTTTACTTACGACTCTCTTTTACTTATAATTCTCCTTTACTTATAACTCTCTTTTATTTATAACTTCCTTTAATTATAAATCTCTTTTACTTATTACTATTATTCTTATAACTCTCCTTTACTTATAACTCTCTTTTACTTATAAATCTTCTTTACTTATAACACTATTTTACTTCTAACTCTCTTTTACTTATAGCTCCCCTTTACTTATAACTCTCTTTTATTTATAGCTCTCTTTTAGTTAGAAGTCTCGTTTACTTATAACTCTATTTTGTTATAACTCTCTTTTTCTTATAACTCTTTTTTATTTACAACTCTATTTTATTATAACTCTCTGTCACTTATAACTCTGTCACTTATAACTCTCTCTTTTACTTATAACTCTACTTTACTCTTTTAACTCTTTTTTACTTAGAACTTTCTGTTACTTCTAACTCTCTTTTAGTTATAACTCTCATTAACTGATATCCCTCTCCTTTACTTATAACTCTCTTTTACTTACAACTCTCCTTTACGTACAACTCTTTTTTACTTATAACTCTCTTTAATTTATAATTCCTTTTTACTAATAACTTTCTGTTACTTATAACCCTCTTTTACTTATAACTATCTTTTACTTATAACTCTCCTGCACTTATAACTCTCCTGTACTTTTAACTCTCTTTTTCTTATAGCTTTCTTTTACTTGTAACTCTCTTTTACTTACAACTCTCTTTTACTTACAAATCTCCTTTACTTATAACACTCTTTTACTTCTAACTCTCTCCTAGTTATAACCCTCTTTTTCTTATAACACTCTTTTCTTTAAAACTCTCTTTTTCTTATAACTCTCTTTTCTTTAAAACTCTCTTTTTCTTATAACTCTCTGTCACTTATAACTCTCCTTTACTTATAACTCTCCTTTACTTATAACTCTCTTTTACTTATAACTCTCTTTTACTTATAACTCTTTTTTACGTATAACTCTCTTTTACTTACAACTCGCTTTTAATCTCTCTTTACAACAATATCTCCACAAATTTCCGAGAAAGTCCTCATAAATAGATGTGAATAATTACATTTAACCGCTTCGACCAAGAAGACTCTTTCACGAACTCACCAATACGTACGCTACGTCCACAACTTACCGGCTGTTCCTTTCCAGAAGGCTCGCGGACCCTCTTCAATCATGATTTTTTTCGTTGCATCCCACACACCAGTATATGTGGTCTGCCCACTTCTGGCCACCACTTGCAAACGCGTTTTAATCACATCGGCAGGTGTAACGAGAGAAGCGGCAGGCACGCCGGCAATGGCACCAGCCGCCAATAAAGTAAGTGGATGATTGTAGCTGTGGTGGATGATAGAGAAAACTTAAAGTTTAAGGGAATTTAACACACTACTCCAAACATTTGTGTGTACCCATCTTCATCGGCAAACAGTGCCTTGGTGTGGGCATATGTGGGGAAATAAATGGCAGAGAATGGCACATCGCGCAGGAAACAGGCCCGCGATCCTTTGTACAAGCCAAACAGACCCAGATCACGCACAACCGTCAAGGCACGAACCTTAGCTCCGCCCGCAATTTCACCAGCCACTTGCAGTCGAATTTTCACAATTTCCAGAGGATTTGTGAAGATAACTTGAGACGCACCAGCCTGATATTGAAAGATAAAAACATTATGAGTACTAAATTGGCATTTCTTCCTTCAGTTGGACTTACACAAGCGCCAGCGGCAATTTCAGCATAACCGGATATGATGCCCTGTTTATCTGTAAATTTATCACGCACAAAGTCATTCACAGTCAATTTGATGGCTTTCTCGGGCGCCACGCCCATCAGTTGTGGCAGCAATCCGCGGTACAGACCTAAGGCACCTTCGTGGCGTATTACCTGTGGCAGAGGGAAAGAGATTTGAATATGAAAAATATACACTCATTGCGGATAAGGCGAAGATCTATAGATGAGACTATGCTCATCTTTTAAATAAATAGGGGCATTATAATAGATCTTCAAGGTCGCCTTAAATAAAGGTAATCTCGGATAAGGCGATCCGGGCCATTGTAGATTGGTGGAGTATCTATAAATATAGATCACTCTGGTGAGCCCACTGGTGTGAGACGGAACTTAGCATTATTTGAAGTACCTTTTTGAAACAGTCCCACGAATTCCTGTACGCTATTTCCCCAATATATGAACCTGCGCGCTGATTCTGCATGCGTGTTTTCACTAGATCAATCGGATACACTACGGTGGCGCCCACGGCTATTGTAGGAGGAGATGATAGGATAATTAATACATGTAATGATAATTAATATAATGTGTATTGAGATAATGTTTAAACTTACCGCCAGCCAGGGAGCCCAGCGTAAAACGATACGTGCTCTCCAGGATCTGTATGAAGGCCGAACGATCGGCAGGACTAGCCACAGCCTTGATCTCAGCCAAGCGTGTTGTGATATGCTTCGTGTAGTGTTCAGGTGCTATATTGCTGAGATCGCTGTAGACGATGCGCCTAAAGTAGGGGAAGAATGGGAAAATATATATAATTATATAGAAACAAGATTATGTTAGATAAAGAATATAAAAAAGGGGGAAGGGGAGGGGACTAATAAATATTGCATTATACAAAAACAAAAAGAAAATTATATATTAATCGGTTTAGGTGAAGGAAATTAATATTTGCTTCGAAGGCTCGCAAAGCATTGAAACAAACAAACAAACAAAAATTGGGAATAGGGTCATTCGAACAACAGTACACTTGCCTATTTGCATGAATCTTTTTGCGGCGCCACCAACTTAATTGAATTAGATATATATATATAAATAAATTCGATATTATTTGATATCAAAGAAAGTGTGATTAGAGAAAAAGACAAAAACCATATAAATATAAATACAAATTCACAATAAGTACCATGATTCAAGGATATGCTTCACAATATACAAAATCCTAAATACATATTTGCACATGAATTTCGAAGTGTGGTTAATGGGAGTGTCACTGATAGAAGGAATTCCGCCGTGTGGTTAATGGGAGTGTCACTGATAGAAGGAATTTCGCAGTGTCGTTAATGGGCGTGTCACTGATAGAAGGTGATAATAACAAGTATATAATCCAAAATGTATGATTCCATAACATAAGGCAAGTCTTTAATTCTGAAGTACTCCAGAGAGCAAACATTTGAAAGCATTTCTTACACAAACTTGAAGATCACTCGCTGGTAAAGAGCGACAGACCAAAATAGAGACTTTAAGACACCAGTGTACTAAAGTTTGACTGTATTGTGGGGTCTGGAACTATAATTTTCTGCTCAACATTTACAGAAGAGTTTGTTTTGTAGATATCAGTCTATAAAAGCACTTGAAAGAGCTCTTCTAACTGACGAACTTGGATAGGACGGAATCTTGAATAAGAAAAAGCTCGTGTGAGGAAGCTCTTCTAACTGACGAACTTGGATAGGACGGAATGTTGGATAAGAAAAAGCTCGTGGGAGGAGCTCTACTAACTGACTAACTTGGGTACGGCGGAATGAAAAATAAGAAAAAGCTCGTGTGAGGAGCACTTCTAACTGATAAACTTGGGTAGGGCAGAATCTTGAAAAAGAAAAAGCTCGTGTGAGGAGCTCTTCTAACTGATGAACTTGTGTAAGGCGGAATCTTGAATAGAAAAAGTTCGTGTGAGGAGCACTTCTAATTGACTAACTTGGGTACGGCGGAATGTTGAATAAGAAAAAGCTCGTGTGAGGAGCTCTTCTAACTGACGAACTTGGGTACGGCGGAATGCTAAATAATTTCAGTCCTTTCCCCGACCCTCACTAATGAACTGAAGCCTGGCTTTACTTCGCATAAAAGCAGCTGTGAAATTCAGCTAAATTAGTTTTCAATTTACTACTCCTTTCCCTAATTCATAAAATAAACATTTGTGAGTACATTAAAAAAACAATTAAAATTATGTTCGACTACAACTTATTAGAATTGTGTGTTTCAAGAAAATGAAGGGTGTATAATGAACTGTTGTTATGCTTGAGCCAATTCAATTAGAGTGCACTAACTTGGAAATGGATTCCATTTGGACTCACCCCGTCTGATGCAGTGTGCCGGTTAGCTGAAAAAGTATGTCAATTTCGAGTGGCGTTATTTGGCTCATTGTTTGTGCGGCGTACAGCAGCTCATCCTTGGTAACAGGCTCTGTCCGACTGCCCTGTGTGGCATGTAAGTAGATGCGCTTTATCAATTCCATGTTATTCAGCAGCGAGGTAAATGCTATAAAGTAGGGGAAGCTCACTTTGTGACCTTCAGTGACCTACAAAAAGAAGAATGTGTGTGTGAGTGAGTTTTATTAGATTAGAGTTGACTATTGTTATATTTCATTATTATTAATTACCGCTACTAAATTATCCTTGACATCAGGAGTGAGTAAATGCCTCTTGACTTTAACAATAATATCCTGAAAATCTAAGGGTGAAATGTATCCAGAACCAGCTGGATCTCTGCTACGGAATGCTTCCATCGCATATTCCTCATGGAAATCATGAAGGAGTTGAGTAAATTCAGCATAATTGATTAGACGTTGCTTCTTCTACAAAGGGGGGGAAGACAGTTGGAAGAGTTTTAATGCAAGTCACAAACGGAATTATTCAAATACCAACCTCACCGAAATAACGTTTAATGAAAGAGCTGTCTAGACTAAAAGGAATTTTCGAATGCAGTTCGGTCTTTTGCACAACTTCAGCGAAATCACCTGTAAAAAAAAATGAAAATGTCAGATTGTGTGTTATATATTGATATATATTTGTTATGTGTTATATAGGGGTAAGGATGTGGAACCCTGCTGCCGTTCTTATACATATTGAAAGAAACAGGATCCATTGATGTCTATTTAAGAAAAGCGGGGGTCGATCTGAGCCAGGGGATTTTGCGATTTTCGTAAGAAAATACAAAGTTTGCTTTAATTAACATAAAATTACTTTTATGGGGGTCGATGGGGATTTCGAAAAATTATATAGGGGTCGTAGATCAAAAAAGTTTGGCGACCCATGCTTTATATGATAAAGCAGCTTTAGAGGGTGACACATAAGTCCGGTTCACAGGACTTCCTCACATTCAAGTGTAAAAATTTTTCACATGAGTGTAGTTTATTTACAATCAATTTCTGCACCAGGTTCAAAATATGAAAAGAAATATAAAATGAGGAATTGAGCATATCAAAAACATCAATTTAACGCATTTGATCGCACATTTGGGCCACCGAAAAGTGTTTACACCGATTGTTCCGCACAAACTGACTGACGATCAAAACTTGCTCAGAATTCAACATTCGAAGGACATCATCAAGGAGGCCAAAAATGACAAATTCTTCCTTTTCACCATGGTGGCTGGCGATGAAACATGTTGTTTTCAATATGATCCAGAAACCAAGTGCCAAAGTGCGGAGTGGAAGGCACCAGACGAGCCAAAACCCAAAAAATCTCTTTCGAGAAGTCACAAGTGAAGACAATGTGGATGTTCTTCCACAATTTCAAGCGTATTATCCACATACTTAGTTTCACCGGGCCAAATTTTTAATACACTACTCTATATTGATGCTTCGAAGCGTTTAGTGCAAAGTCTTAAGCCAGAATATCGCCCAGAAAGAAGTTGATGTTTGTTGCACGATAATGCGCCATCTCATCGATCGACACTTGTGAACAATTTTTGGACTAAAAATCGCCTGTTCACTGTTAATCACTCCCCGCAATCGCCTGATTTGGCACCGTACGACTTCTCAGAAAAATGCATTTCCGATAAAAGGAAAACGCTTTGTGGACGTAGAAGACATTCAAAAGGCTTGTACCGACATCCTGAAGGACATCCTAGCCGACAATCTAAAACACTCATTCCATAATGCTTTTAGAACATGCAAATCACTGTTTTGAAGTCGGAAAGAAAGTCTTTTGAATAAAATAATTCGGTTTTACCAAAAATAAACATTTTGTCGTTCTGTCCTGTTTACTTTGGAATGCTTCTTGTAGTTATTAGATTAGATTAGATTTATTGAAGGGTATTATACATTGCGAAAAAATTATGAGGATAGTCTCATCTATAGATCTTCTGTCAGGTTTATTTCCGATTCAAGATTATTTTGTAGGATACAAGTTGAGGTAGGATCTTGCTCATATCTAAGATATATTTTCCAAAGCACCTGTGCCTTTTGTGTGCCAAAGGTGCGCAGCCTGTGATCAGGTGCAGTGAGGTTTCATCACTATCTCCACAGAATCTACAAATGGCATCTTAAAATAGACTCAACTTATTCTTGTCATAGTTATACTAAGAGTTTCAACTCATTGTCTCCAACCTCCTTACATAAAGACAACGGTTTCGTTACTTTCTCCATAGAATCACAGATGCCATTCAAAGATAGACCCAACTTATTCATGTGATAGTTATATTCAGTTTCAGCTCCTTGTCTAAAGCCGCCTTACATGCAGATATCGGTTTCGTCACTTTTTCCACAGAATCTACAGATCCCATCCGAACCTTACTTATGTGTTAGTTATACTATGAGTTTCAAACTCCTTGTCTCCTACGTCCTTACATACATCGGTTATATATAATTGCATATGCTTCCCAGTAACTCACCATAGGCAACCGTGCCGTTGCCCTGCCGATCGAACAATTGAAAAGCAGTTTTGTAAAGCGCGTCCGGTGTGCAGAGTAGACCCTCAAAGGCTTGAAATTCTGAGAATGATATAAGTCCATCTTTGCTGGTGTCGGCGATGCCGGCCAACAAGCGTACTGATTCCTAAAATAGATAAACAAACATTTTACCAATCATGCAGACAATTCGAACACCAACGGTAAACCGCCGGAATTATTATTATTTTATTGCCTTGCTCTAATCTAGTTAAAGTTCACATTTTTAATTTATATTTTTATGGTAACCAAATTCAAATTAAATACGTATAATTTTTGATTAATAGTCTCGAGTGAGTGAATTGGCGATCTTCAAAAGAGCACAAAAGTAAAGGTTCAGCATATGATAAGAATTTGGATGCAAGTGATTCAGTGCAAAACTCGTTTATCACGCGGTGAGCAAGTGATTGACTGTTTTGCTTCCAGCACTAGCGGCGATAAACGCCAGCCAGCTGTCTAGCCATGCTGAGCGTCATACTGACGTCATAAGCTACATGCTCAGAATCGAAAGAGAGCTCAATGAACTCAATGTTGTATTTGCCCATATGTATACGTTACTTAAGGCACGTACGACAATTGAATATTTTCACCTTCATTAGTCATAGAAATACGTATATACATGTGTTTAAGGGTATACGTGTTTGCTTATAGAACCATAGGAAATAAACTGTGACAATTCAGTATGGTTAATAATACCAGAAACTGATACTTGAATTATTATGTATATATATGTTTCTGATAATACTTTTTAATGGAATCTAAGCAAATAAATTATATTTTTTGAACTCGAATATTGCTGCCTGAACTTTAAACTTACATCATTAAATGCAGCGTCTGTGAATAGTCCCAAGAACTTGCGGACAAAATCCTCACTGGTCATAAAGTGTTCACCATTCTTTTGCTGTGAGGCGTACTTCAGGAAGACTTCGCGTAGTTTATCGGTACTGGCACGTTTTAGAAACGACGATGGACCCTGTAAGTAAGAAAAGCAAATCAATGAAAAGACGATAAATAAAAAAAGTATGACGACAATTATATTCTTTTCTTTTTTGTTTCGTATTTGGATTTGGCACGTGTGTTAATGGCACAATTAAATATGTAAATAAAATGAAATTCAGCAATTGTAATTTGTGTGGCATTTGTAAATGTGGTGGTTACACCTACTGTAAACGATTTCTTATTTGGCATTGTGTGGACCTCAGAAGTCGTTTGGTATTAATTTATTGTTTTGTTTTTAAATATTTTATTTATTATGCAAAGGTTTACAAAAGTTTACTTTGAGTTTCCCTCTGCCGTAAGTCACATACACGCACACGCAAACGCACAACCGCACTACTCACACTCGCTAACGCAATTCACGAAGAACAATGAACGCGTTTGCTAAAACTTTTACAATAACTCAAAAGTACTCATTTCGAAATCACTAGCAAACTAAGTGTTTAGAAAATAACTCAACTACTCAGCTTAGTTTATAGGGGCATCTTATCTCAAACTTGTATAAACAAGAAATACAAATAACACTAAACAAAATAAAATAAACAAAAGTCGAACTTATAAATCAGACCTGGCCTAAATAGATTATATGAATATTATTATCAGGCGGTTGCATATGTTTCCTGAAACGATCACCCGGAAAACATACGAGCAGATAATTTGATAAATTTACTTCTGAGTGAGAGTTGCTAAAATTACTTTGGACTGAGAGTTGCTAAAATTACTTCTGAGAGAGAGTTGTTTAAATTACTTCTGAGTGAGAGAGTATGAGTTTATTAGTATGAGTATTAATTCAATCAAAGAATATAAACACTGCAAAATTACTACCAGGTAGAAGCTTAAGGAATATCATTGTGATAGTTTAAATGTGAAAAATCTAAATAGGGTTAGATTTTCAATTAAAACAAATTTATGTTCCATTGTAATTCTTTCTTAGCACATAAAATATTGAACTCTATGAATTATTACCAGGTAAAAACTTAAGGAATACGTGCAATAGGTCAAATATCAAAAATCTGTATAGAGTTATATACGAGTATATATATATATTCAATTAGAAAAAATTTATATTCCATTGTAATTCAATTCAATTCAAATTTAATTTGTATCTTTACCAAATTTTTTGGGTTTTCTCAATGTGATTGTAGTCATTTTAGCTACATAGCACACATAAAATGTTTCTCTATATGAGACGCGCCATCGTAGGTGTTTGGCTGGTAATGATTTTGCTATGGTATAAACAGTTATTACTCAGATATTTCAAAAAGAATTATAAAAAGCAGAAAAAAGGGTATTATTATAACATATACGATTATTATTATAATGTATTATCATAAAAAATACTATTATTATTATATTATTCTACATTAGACCGTAATAAATTTTGTCTGCAAGGGAGAGCGGGGTTTTGGGGCTATGAATACTAGCAACTAAGGCTTTCGACTCGAATAGAAAAAGTTTTATAAAAAGTAGAACATTTTCTGTTTTTAAAATTTTTTGTTGTAACTGAACTAGTGATATCCGACTTTTTAACAAAAATATACATTGAGGTAAAACTATGAAGGTGGCCAGTCTAGTAGTGCTTTCAAGGACGCACTTAAGTTTGTTTCGGGTGCAATTTATGGAACCTGATTTAAGTGATTTGTAAACTAATTTTTATATAGATGCTGATATTTTGAAAATATACTTTTTTAAAGTGAGTGAATTGATCATATACGCATAGCTTACAGCAACTAGCTGCATGCACCACTAAAAGATACTTCTTGCAAAAATGTGGTCTTGATAGACCAACTAGTACCCTTAGAGAATGTATCAAATCAAGCGACCAATACAAATAAGAGGCAGTAAGAGTACCATTCCAGATAGCGGGATACAAAGTTTATGACACCAAACACCCCGGTGGCAAAGCACGTGGTGGTATAGCCATTCTGATCAAGAATAGAATAAAGCATTTCCCAATGCAAGGATACTGTACCGATTATCTACAAGCGACGACTATTCAGCTCGAAGAATACGTCGAAGGCTTGACAGTATCATCCATCTATTGCCCACCCAGGTTTAATATAGATGAGCAGCAATACAAACAATTCTTTAGTACTCTCGATGCTAAGTTCATTGCTGTTGGAGACTTTAATGCAAAGCATACTCATTGGGGCTCACGTTTAGTAACTCCCAAAGGCAGAAAACTCTTCTCTGCGATAAATGCTCTTGGTCTTAATGTCTTGTCCAATGGTAAGCCTACATACTGGCCATCCGACAAACAGAAGATTCCAGATCTTTTTGACTTCGCCATCACTAGAGGTATAAATAATGTACACTCTCTTGTGCATTCCTCTCTGGAGCTGTCCTCTGATCACACTCCCACAATAATAACTATCTTTTCTGAAAACTCCTATCAGAAAAACGTGAGTGGTAGTTTCGACTACAAGAATACAGACTGACTTAAATATAAGATGTTCACATCTTGAAATAAAGACTGAGTCTGAGCAGGAAATAAACTCCGCTATTTTCAATTTCACTCAATTGCTATCCCAAACAGTAAAAATTGCTACACCACGTTCTAAAGCTCAAACCCGACAAGAGTGTACTCCCCAGGACATTCTGAAGCTCCTCTCCGAAAAAAGATCTCTTAGGAGAGAATGGCAATTGCAGAGATCACCTTCTCTGAAGAAGAAACTGAATGAATGTACTAAAAAACTGCATCACCTTCTAAAAGAAAAGGAAACCTCCGAGTTTCACGAATTTGTAGAGACCCTCTGTCCTACAGAAGCCTCAAGCTATTCTCTATGGCGAACGGCCAAAAACTCGAAAAAAAACCCATTCAAATAGAGTCACCAATACGCCTTCCCAACGGCAACTGGGTAAGAAGTAATGCAGAAAAGGGAACAGCATTCGCAAATCATTTGGAGCAAGTTTTCACCCCTAATCTTGCTAGTTCCGACAGTTCTCTAACGGCGGTTGATGCTATCCCTAGCGTCAATGGTATCTCGATTGCCAAAAAGGAGCTGACAAACGCTATCAAAGAACTCAATGCCAAAAAATCTGCAGGGCGTGATCTGATTACGGGCCAAATGATAAAAGAGCTCCCAGCAATAGCCACAATGCATCTCTTGCATATATTAAATGCTATAATACGCACTGGATTCTTTCCTTACTCATGGAAAATTTCTCAAATTGCCACGATTCCCAAAGCTGGAAAGGACCCAACAAGCGTCTCTTCCTACAGACCAATTAGTCTGCTATCAATTTTTTCAAAACTCTTTGAAAGTTTGATAATAAAGCGTATTAAAGACGTTGTCAAACAGTGTAATGTTATACCAAACCACCAGTTTGGGTTTAGAGAAAAACACAGTACTATCGAACAAGTTCATCGCTTTGTAAACACTATACAACGTTCGAAAGGAAGCAATACTGTTTTTCTCGACATCACTCAGGCATTTGATAAGGTGTGTGGACAGTGACGGAGAGTGACGCCACCCGTTAACTCATCGCTTGACAAAATATTAAAGAGAGCAAATCATCTTTAAAAAAAAAACTAAACAATTGCTCCTATTGTAAAGTGCTCATATTTATATGAGAACAAAGTATCTAGATAATGGTTTGTTTACATTGCTCAGATTAATACTCACAGTGTTGATCGAGTCATGGTGTAAGTATTGGTAGCAGACGTAAAGAGCGAAGCATTTATTTTATTATTATAACTTACACCATAATTAATTATGACTGCAAGGGGTTGGGGAATGAGTACTAGATACTGAAGCTTGCGATTCAAAGAGAAAAAGAGCAGTTTTGAGAACAGAGCATTTTTGAGAACAAGCCCTCTGCAGAGACCACAGAGACGCGACATTTGAACGTCTCTCGTTTGGCGCGCACTTACACATGCGCAAAACTCTGGTAGTGTGGCTGATTTTTTTCAGAACCAATGATAAACAAACCTATCCATATATCAAAAAATACAGTTTTTTTCTGTCTCTGTGTTCTCTGCCCTATGAATGATAATTTATTTTATTTTACATTATAAGGAACAATGCGACAGACATAAAAATCAACGTTTGTGCCTTGCTAATGAAAAAACAACGGCCGAGGGTGAAGATAAATGAAATGATATATGTGACCATAGACGGGGCAAACGCTCAGGCGCCACCTTAAATTCCACCATGCACCGAGTTATCTGCTTAATTTCTCTTTGTGAGTAGCGCACGCACCAGAAATGTGCTCTCACACATTGAATTCATTTATCTGTCAGATACATGTTTCTTTGAGTGTATTGTTTTGGCTTTGAGCATTCGCCAAATGGTTGGAATAACTAAAAACACACAACAAACAAACGTGTGTTTTAATCTTCTGATGAAAAGTACACATGAATGTATCATTTAATGTGCACATATCGAAATTAGAGTATCTAATTAAAGCGTATTTACGCTGAGTTGACTCATTCAAAAGTTCTTTGTATGTGTATCTCTGCTGTAAAATCCCTCCTGGGTCTCTGGCAAACTAATTTAAAATTGAGTGTCATTCTACCTCATCGAGTATGTTGGTATTGCTCAGTGTACTGCATCCTTCATCAATATTAAACAAATTCAATTTAAATTTTTAAATTGATTTATGAACACAATTTATTTGTGCAGTAAATTAAAATTTTCAGAGAAATGAACTTATTTGCAGTCATATCATGAAATTATCACGCCTGCTACAATTGTCGAGTCGCCTGACTGAAATTGCATCATCTTAATTAAGAGTCTGCATGGCAATTTGCTGACGCCTGTTTACGTAGGCAAAATAGCAAAAACCCACACAATCAATATCAAGTATAAACAATCGCTGAAAAAACAAACACAAAAAACAAAAATACAAACTCGTAAATAAAAAGAAAACATTATTTTTGCAGTGTGCATTTTTATTGTAAATAAGTTTGCTGGTGGTATTGAAACGATTTATAAATTGGAACTTATCACAAACAAAAACATATTTTTACATTTATTGCGAGTATTGCTGATAATGAGTGAAAATATGAAAACAACAACAACAATTGCAACGGCAAATGAAAAACAACTTGTTTACATGCACAAATTAACTGAAACCTGAATTCATTTTAATTTAAAAATTTAATTTTGTATTTTAAATACAAATAAAATTAAAATTCATCCAATGACAAGGAGATATTGTACATAAAATAGTGTTAAAAATAAAAACTACCCACACACAAGAAAACCCCCTTCACTGGTGTTTCGTACAAAGCGCCCTAATAAATTAAAAATTTAATAATTTCAGTCTTAGTAAATAAAATTGAAATTTCATACAAATTTTTTATATAGTAAATTAGATTTAATAATATTATATTTAGAATTAATTTGTGGTATTTAATTAAAAATAAAAATTTTCCATTTTAATTGAAGAGTTCTTTTGTACTTTATCCATTCGAACAACTAAAATGGCCTTGACCTACGCCGTGCAGGCAGTAAACCATTTCTGCATTTTTGCCCATTCTCTCTGAAATAAACACAAATACACGCATACACGCACACAACTAAATGCCATCTGCTTCGGCTGCATTTGCATGTATAGTTGTGGTCGTGTGGTTGGTCGCTCTGCTTATGGTTGAGAATTTGCTGCAAACGACAAAACTCATTGCCAAGACCAATTCTGACCCGCTGCTGCTGACGTAGTGACTCCCCGCCGTTTGGATCTTTGTTTCTCTGAATTCAAATTCAACTTTCCTGCCCATGCACAGGTGGCGGATGTGAAGCTTTTTTCTTCTTCTATTTGTGAATACATTAATTGCGGGAAGCCAACGAAGAAACGTCACTGAGAGTTTCAGCAAGCATGAGTGTCGTTTAATTGGAATGACAGTTTGTAGTGCGACTGTAATGGTTGTTGATTGGTGCAATTAGTGTGGGAGGTGGTTTACACCTGCTCTCTGCGTATATGTATTTGAGTTCGTACATCCATGTTGGACAATGATTTAATTGGAATGGAGTGGGAATGGAATTATCTAATTTTGTTAAATATTAATGGAACGGTGGAACGGAAGTATGAGAGAGTGCTCGTTTCATATACAGTTAGCATGCAACATACTCAAATATTTTCTCTATTATGTTTAATAATAATGTTGTTGCTCTAGATAATGGAGGTGCAACAATAACAACAACAAACATAGCTACAAAAAAAACTACAAAAATATGTAAGCACGAGTGTTGCCATCTAAGGTGGGAGAAATATTGCCGGACTTTCTGGAAATGATTGTAAATATTTCATACAAAATAAAATCGTTCTGTAGTGGGAGGATGTAACTATCGAGAGGAGAGGTTTAATGCCTATTTGTGAACTGTTATTCCGAAGAATAAATTGTGAAAATCTCATAAATGATATTTGTTCATATATGCAATAGTATATATGTATATGTAGTATATATATGAAATAGTATAGTACATATATGAAATAGTTACTTATACGCCTCATATGGTTAAAAAATGTCCGTAATTAATTATTAGGTTACTCAATCGGCCTAAAACCAAGCTCAGGTCTGAAAATCTCTTTGAATCATAGCAGTGCCTAATTTTTTTGTGAAATTTGTAAATTTCACAGCATTACAAACAAGATTTATGAATTTTTGATCATGTCATCAAAAATATAATGATATACTAATATAATGCTAAAAGTGGTATTTGTTGGATGATAAAAATAAATTGTGATGAAGAAATCTTTAGGCAGATCTATAAATCATCCGCATGTAAAAAGTTATTATTTTTATACCTTGCACCACAATTAATTATGTCTGCAAGATTTTGGGGGTGTCGTGAGTGAAGATGACACTACCTCCGAGTATATGTTCATCATAGCTTCCAGCATGCCGTATATCAAGACACTGCCGTCAATAGGAATATGCCTGCTTAATCATGAGCAAGTCCTTTCAAACATTCGGGAGGACTCGCTGCCTATTTTGCGTATCTGAAGTCAGGCTCTGACTGCAGAGGAGATACGAATCACGGGAAGAAGGAGTGGGACCCCGTCCAACTGTATAGAATCCTGACGAAACTAGAGACTTGATGGGGTCACCGGAAGTACTTCGAGCTGTACTGGAGATTGGGTTGTACTTTACGACTCTGTCCGGACCAGCAGTAGGTCCATATTATATTATATATTTATATATTATTTATAATAATAAATTTAGTAATATATTTATATTATTAATTATTTTTATTTATATTTATATTTATTATATAATATATTTATTTAATTATTAAATATTTTCAAACAAACTTATTAAATTAACTTATAAAAATAAGTTATGTAATAATAAAAAATAAGCATGTGATCGACTTAAATGTGACTTATAAAAAAAAATCTTTATCCAGAACCTTGTTAAAATAGTGCACGGATTAAATTAATGAAGAATATATAGAAAGAAGTCCGATATATATAATTGCATATATTTTTAGTTATTAAGGCGTTGCTGGGCAGCCAAGAATATCCTGGTAACTCAACACTATTTAATATGAACCTGAAAGTACCATACTCCAGTGTCGAAGTGAGATTTGTGATTAACCTCCCAAACGTCCCTGAGAATGGTGACCTGTGGATTAGATGGAATAGGAGCGGCAAAATGGGAATTAGCTCTCAACAACTGGAGCGCAAACTTGTAAACATTCAGTTCATCTAATTGTAGTTGCATTTATGGTAACTTTAGTTAAAGCCAGTGATGGACATTAATATCTATCAATCAAAAGAGAGGATAAAATGTTACCGCGAACAAAAAGTTAACCGGGATGATGATGAAGTAGAGGAAGCAGAAGGAGAAGAAGAACAAGCACACTAAACAACACCAAAGAAACAAACAAGAAAACGATGTCTAGCAAAGCCATGAAACTGACCAAACGGTGAAATAAGTTATAAGTGAAAATTGATTTTCGATATAAAGGAGCGGCAGAATTTCTAACTCCCCGCGATATGCCTGCGAACTGAGGCCTATGAGAAAATTCAAGATGTCACCGACAGAATTGTTACCAAGTTCAAGAAATAAATGGTAAAAAATGGAAATGGAAAATAGAAACAAGAAAATAATTCAGACATTCAGTTTTTTCAATCCTTTTACTCCCATAGCTCGGAATTGCTTTATGTAGAGAGAGCCGCCCTCTGTGGTCTAGCGGTAAGCATGCTAGACTCACACCCCGAGGGTCGTAGGTTCAAATCCTGCCAGGGGCTTTTGGTGTCCAAAATGCTTCTTTCTATAAAATCTTTTCTCTTCGAGTCGAAAGCCTCTGTAGCTAGTACTCATTCCCCCAACACCTAGCACTCAAATAATAAATACTTTATGTAGATGATCGAATTCCCACATAAACACAATAATAATTGGTAAGGTGGCAACACTGGCGGCGATGCCTTCGACTGTCTGCATACTTCAACAAATTTTGTTATGCTCTTCAAAAAGTAACTGCAAGCTCTCTTGTTTGTGTTGCTTTATTTGTCGTCAGCAATTTGTTGTTACTGTTAAATGTTGGTGTTGTTTGGCTAGGTTTGTTGTTGTTTTCGCCTTTTGCTCTTTGTGCTGTTGTGCACAAATCTTGCAGACATTGCGCGCGCGAGCCATAACGGCAATGACAACGACCTTCATTGAGGCAATTGCGAAAATTTGCAATGCTGCCAACTGACACAGTGCCACACACACGAGCATTCAACCACTCACTCACACAAACAAAGACACGCGGTTGCCAGGGCAGGAAGTCACAGTAAAACCACCGTCTGCATACAATTATGGCAGTGGATATTGTAGCATAATGGGCATTCAAAGCTAAAGTGACACGATGCATTGCTCACATTTTAAGATTATTGTGTTATACACAACAACAACTACACTACAAATACTAAAACAATTCAGTTTAGCTAAACTAAACACACATTCCAAGTGGTGTGTTTATCGTGCTGTGCTTGTGTTTGTTTTTGCTGATATGCCTGAGTAAATTTAATAGTGCACTGCATCACTTCCTTATACACTCAGATAAATATTTAGTCTATGAAGCACAGATAATAATTTTCACAAAACCGGTATTTCAGAAATTTCATTAAGAAGTGGCTTTCAAATTAATCATTTAATATATAAAATTACTCAAGTATGTATATACATACATACATGTACATACCTTATGACTTGCTCCTTATTCCATTATTAATAAATAATACTTTACTAAATACTCACCTTAACAAAAAGATTTAAATACACAAAATTTGTGTAATAATTTGCACGAGGAAATGCCTGTAATTATCTGCTTGTGGGACGGACACGTCATTAGATAAATTGAAGCGGTAAAGTCAAACAAGTGGCAGTCGCACTCAAAGATAATTGCTACACTTGCAGTGCGCTCATATGTGCACAGGTACATGCCCACACACATACACCAATTCATATGTGTCTATATCTAAATCTAAACAGGCACGTTATCTGGTGAATTGTTTTAAATCCACAATGAAATTGCTGTGACTTTTCCAAAGTCATAGGAAAAGCTTTCGGTGGCTGCTGCTGCCTGCAACGCTAATAGGTGCTGGGATAGGAAAGGAGAGGTGTTGTAAGGGGAAGCGCTGGGTCTCAGTGGGAGCAACGCAAATATTTTCTCATAATGAAAAGAGCTTTTGATGTTTTATTTTAATGTTATATTCACGTATAAAAACAGATAGGAAGGTTAAGTGCCGACATGCTCGAATTAAACACACTCTACATCAATGCAAACGTATGAAATATGTGCAAATATTGTTGAGTGATGATTGGGAGAGAGACAGGACGTGTGGGTTAAGTTGGATTTATCATGCTTTTTTTCACTATGACAAAATAATGTTTTGCGATAACGGCATAAAGGAAGTAGGTCCTCCATGTCATTGAATGAACACATCGCGGTGGTGACAAAATAGGCTTAAAAATGATGTGTATACACTGACAATGACTGGAATAGACTATGGAAGAACTGTGTCCACAGGAAACACGTCTACTCGTTTATGATTGATTCGCGGCGTGAGTAGTTATGGATGCAATTTTCGAAAATGGCAGATTCCACAGCGGCAATTTCTTGCCATATGTTCTAAAGGTTCTAAGTGGCATGGATGAGTGTCTTAAAATAGCCCCACAGAAATCTTGGTTGTTCAAAATATAAAATAAATCAAAGTAGTCGAGTCGGATTTGGATTCGTTTGATTCTTCTATTTGTATGAAACCATTTCTCAATCACGTTAAACTTTCAGTAGGTTAAACCAAATACTCTATAATAATAGAGAGTAAAAAGTGATTGAGAATCTTTCAGAGTGTGGAGTAACAAGCGTTCAAAATAGCAATAACAAATCGAAACATCAAGCAGAGAACAATAGCAAAGACCAATAGCCGTTGAAATCTTAATAAGGACAATCGAAATAAGATCAACCAAGTCCGCAGGAGACTCAGCCTTAAATATTCTCACTGGGACATGCTCACTCCACGGCAAGAAGGACTTATTTCTGTTGACGAACCCTGAACACAGCTGATTTACTCTTCACAAAGTAATTTTTGCCATATTTGCGTAGCACACAATGCCGTCTTGAAGGTCCAGATCAAGTTAACAAAGTCGCAACAGATTAGAACTCATATTTGATACCTCATATGACTGCCATATCAAGTTAACAAACACGGAACAGATTAGAACTCATATATGATACCTCATATGACTGTCATTACTGCTGAGTCTAATATTGTTTACGAAGAATTAAAGTTCATTGATCATGACCCAACCAACGAATCCCATTTAAAACTGAATTTGGTCCAGGTTGAAATGTATATGCCAAGGTCCATTATTTGCACCTCACATACATCTACATATGTATATTGTTTGTTAACCAAATGGATTAGGCAAGAATGCTTCTAGCAGCGAAGATTATGTTTCTCTATTTGTTTGAATTTCAGAATGGTAATTTTCATAGCAATCTTTAATAACTTTAAGACAATATTAAAATTGCTAAAGAAGTCCTGCCTATTCGGGTATTATGAAATATGATCATAGCTCATCGCATGGACACTTCTGTGTGCCTCACAGTACTGAAATGGCAATCATGCCAAACTATTTATATCACTACGAGCGCAAGAGCAAAAATTAAATGGTAAAAATTATTATACGACTACAATCCAGGCATATAAATTAGAAAACCATTTACTAATTTTTTACTAATATCCACGCATATAAATTAGAAAACCATTTTTTTCAGATTTCGAAAGCAACTATAAAAGAAATATGTTTTTCGGACCTTGATATTCTTTCTAAGGATTTCAGAAGGATAAATAAAAAAATTAAAATTTTTAAGCTGAAACAATCAATTGAAGAATCAGTTCTTAAAGTATTTTTTCCCACTTTACTGTGATGATAGCAATATCACTAAGTAAATATTTTTTCTTATTCCACAAAAAGTTTCTGCAAGTTTCCAATTAGAGATTTATTATCTATTAGATATACGAGTATATGAGAAATCTTCAATATAATGTATTTATACTCGTATATATTAGCTATATATTAGAAATCTTCAATATAATGTATTTATATTCGGTTCTAGGTTCAAATCCTGACACGGGCTTGGTGTCCAAAATGCTTATTTCTGTAAAATCCTTTTCTCTTCGAGTCGAAGGCCTCCGTAGCTAGTACTCATTCACCCAACACCTTGCACTAATAATTTATTATGGTGTAACATATAATAATATTCGTATATATTAGTTATATATGAGAAATCTTCAATATAATTTATGTATACATTTATGTGCATTGTGCATAGACCTTTATATTCCCATCGTAGAGTGTCTGAAAACTTTGCACATAGAACCAGCTGGCTTTTCATAGACACATGTAGGAGCAGATTTGACTTATTTCAGGCCTTAGTACCTGAAACTATTTTAGTCGAATCTGCTCTGTTGACTTGTAGGAATTCTGTTTGGGGACAGTTGCTAGTTAGTGAATGAAATTATTTATTTTAATTACAAAAAAGAAACTACAAAGTAAATGAAAACTGCTGCCACGAAATTGCTACAGAAACCACATGGTCCTCTTAATTTATGTGCGACAGTGCATTTCCCCCTTTTCCGGTGTGGTCACAATAGCTCAACTATGAATGCGTTTATGAGTAAATATCAGTACCACAGTGCTTTTCTCCTATCTCTTTGCACTGTGGTCACAATGGCCCAACTATAAATTTGCCAATGCGTTTAGGTGTAAATGCATATACACACATACACATATACACACTGACGTGCTTACATATCTTTGTACCTGTGCACAGGTACCACAACTGTGGTAGGCTTAGAAGCATGCATACGTGTGACTGGATTTAAGTGCACACTCAAAGATAAAAATTCCTTCCCTATGCTTCCATACACACACACATATTTATATAAATATATAATTGCAATTATTCCATACCTCGCTGACATCATTCTCAGGCATTTTTTATTTCCTCGGTGATAACCTCTTCGTGAAATTAGTGTAAAATATGTGCAGCAAAACAATAATTTAAAAAAAAACCCACAAAATCCTCTGATGTTGCTGTGTTGTGCTAATAAATATTTGGTAGACAAATTTTTCTTTTTGCGAAAATTTAGCACTTGCTTTTTTTTTTGTGCCAACACTTGTGTATAATTTTAAATATATTTCAAAATATTTTCTGCACTTTGCTTAGCACTGCACACGGATTTTTCGCGACGTCCCGCAAGAGTCTATCATTCAATCACAACTGATGGAATCCAGTCACATAAGACTTGGGCCGTGAAAATTGCTCTGCCCCCTGTGCTCTTCGAAAACCACACACGAGCAACAACAACAACAACAGCAGCAACAACAACAACAACAACAAAAATAATACAGCCAGAAAACTCTTTGGTACAACAACAAAGATTAAATATTTAAAAATACATATATTTATATATAAATATATATATTCATTTATATATGAAAATTAAATTATATTCGAAATAAATAAATAAATAATAATTAATTGACGTAGAATTTGTATCTATTCGCACACGATTCGCGACGATTTGCTTCTGGCGCGCAGCTCTTCCGTTCTAACAGCGGGAAGAGCTTTTGTGGCCGTTGTGACTTGTTGTGTTCAAATTATTATTTTGTTTTCACGTTATATTATTTTTTGTTGTTATTTTCAATAAACTTTTTGCATTGCAAACAAAACAAACACAACACCAACAACAAAATAAGAACAATAAAAAGTTAATTAATAATTTTCCTATAATAATAATTATTTTTTGCCCAGTAATAGTGATGAATATAGTTTTATTGCTAATTTCGATTACTGATTTACTCACTAATTTGTGTGTTGGGTGTGGTGGTTGCTTTATGATGAATACTCACTTTCCTAGGAACAAAATAAATCTGTAATGCGTGCATTAACCGAACACCAAATGAGTAGGTTGGCAACCCAAATCATAGAACTTATGTGTGACGTCACGTAATGGAACGACGGGTTTTGTTACAAACTTGACGAAATCGTATCAGATAAACGCCTGCCAAAAAGAGAAGCTCAAAAAGGTATACCAAAGAGTATAGAAACATAGAGATTGAACCTCAAAGTTTTGTGTAATTGAAGTGATGGTGATTTCACAAAAATCGGCGAATGGAGATGCAATGAGTGTGTTATGTTATGTGTTATGAAAAAGGGGTTTTCTAGAAAACTCTTCAGGCAAAAATTTTGCAACAATAATTTCGTTCGTCATGGGAGTTCGATATATGCATACTCTTTGGGTTTACCTACATTTTGAGTGAGTTATAGGTTCGTCAAGTAAGCTCTATATATGTATACTCTTTGGGTATACCTAAATTTTTAGTGAGCAGAGTGATATAAAACAGGGGCGGTAACAGAAAAAGTAAAGGCACAGAGAATTATTATTTCTGGAGTAAATTCAGTTTCTGCAGAGAGATATAAAACAGTAACAGATCATTATTATTTCTGGAGTTAATTCTGTTTCTGTTTGCATTGTTCATACGGCCACATAAAACAGAAACAGACACATAGATAGAAGCAGAATTCATGAGAAAATTATGCAAAATTATATTTCATTTGTACCGCGGACGACAGAGAATTGTGCCATTATATTTATTGGAAAGGTAAATAAATTACAACGTAGATATGGACAAAAAATGGGAAGGGTAAAATGAAAAGGAATTGTGTGCAGCCTTTTGTTACGCTTTGGGAACAAGTTAGCCGGAAAATAAGCTACCATTTAATTTCCAAACTTAAAAAACCATAACAAAATAGGAACAATATTATTGTAATAAGTTCACAACAAATTTTCATGCAAGTTTTTATTAATATCCAACATTTAAATAGAAATATTTGATATAAAAAGTTCCTGAATAAAAATATCCTTTACTGCTGAGAACTTATGTTGTCCTCGAAGTTGAGTTTCGCAAATAAGATGAGGAAATTGTGTATATGGAATAACTATTGAAAAAAATTTACTAATCATAATTATTACCAGCTACAAAGTTTAAATAATTAAAATACATTTTGTCGTTAGTACCAATAATTCCTCTATTATTTTTTTCGCTTTCTGTTACAGAAAAACCTCACTATGAACTGTTTTTGTTGTGTCGGTGAACGTTTATTTTCTGTCGTTAAATACATAAGATAATCTATTACAAATTCGATTGTTGATTTTGTTTCTGTTGCAAAATATACTAGATTCTATTTTCGATGCCGTTTCTGATGTTAAATACTGTAGCTAATATATTACAAATTCGTTTGTTGATTTGGTTTCTGTTGCAAAATGCACTGGATTCTGTTTCTGATGCAGTTTCTAACGTTTAATTTTGTAGCTAATATAGTGCAAATGCGTTTCTTGATTTTGTTTCCGTTGGAAATGTACTGGATCGTGTTTCTGTTGCCGTTTCTCACTTTAAAATTTGTAGCTAATGTACTACAAATTCGTTTGTTGATTTTGTTTCTGTTGTAAAATGCACTGGATTCTGTTTCTGATGCAGTTTCTAACGTTTAATTCTGTAGCTAATATAGTGCAAATGCGTTTCTTGATTTTGTTTCCGTTGGAAATGTACTGGATCGTGTTTCTGTTGCCGTTTCTCACTTTAAAATTTGTAGCTAATGTACTACAAATTCGTTTGTTGATTTTGTTTCTGTTGCAAAATGAACTGGATTCTGTTTCTGATGCCGTTTCTAACGTTTAATTCTGTAGCTAATATAGTACAAATGCGTTACTTGATTTTGTTTCCGTTGGAAATGTACTGGATCGTGTTTCTGTTGCCGTTTCTGTCATTAAATTCTGTAGCTAATCGATTGTAATTGTTGATTTTGTTTCTGTTGCAATTGTATTTGATTCTGATGATTTCTGTTGCCGTTTCTTCTCTATGTCACTCGGTACCTTAAGCGACAAAATTATAGCATACACACTGACAAAAATAATCCAATTGAAGAAACAACATATGATATTGGCTCATAGTATCTGTTGGTTAGGTTACTCGATTTCAATCTAGTTGAGTGCATCCTGCTACAAAACACAGAACTCCAACTTAATATTCCTTCTGTTATAACAGATTTCATTGTTGTTGTTGCCTGCCTTTTGCTTTAAGAGCATTCAGTTGCATTCACTGTCAGAATAAAATATATAACTCCCATTCTGTATGCACCCACCCGTACTTCCGCTTCATATAAATTATTATATTTCTTTATTTTGTAAGAAAAACAAATTTTGTTTAACTAATTTTCTCGTTTTATGACTCTCCGGTTGCATTGAATACTTCCCCTTGTCTCGCATGTTGGTCACATATGCACATATACGTGTGCAGGTTTACTTCTAAACGAACACGTGACGTTATGAGTGCATACGATGAATAGGCAAAAACAAACTCCGACTACTGTGTTTCATATTTCAATTATCGCCACTCAATTAACAACTGCAGCCATAAACAGTGCCACCCACCGAACAGCAGCCGGAACGTTGGGGAAACGGTAGCATTTATAACACTGAGTTAGTTGATAAGCGTATGTACGAGAAACGGTGAGAGACTTGAAAGCTGACAGCCTTGTTGTTTGTAAATGACTAAATGCATCCAGCAGGAAATGAAGCAACGAGAGAGCGGCAGATTTACAAGCTTCGTTAAATTGTTTGCAACACTTACATACGTCTTGTTAGGCAGCTGAATTAAGTGGCTCGCAATTTGAGTGGCTTAGGTTGCAAAGGCAATGCGTAAACATAATGCGGTGAAGAGATGCAGGAACGTGATGCGGTAAAGCGAAGCGGGAATGCGATGCGGGAACGCGGTGCGGGAACGCGGTGCGGGAACGCGGTGCGGGAACGCGGTGCGGGAACGCGGTGCGGGAACGCGATGTGGTAAAGACATGCGAGAATGCTCGCGGGAACGCTATGTCGATGTGGGCACAAACCAAGCGACACAAATGGCACAGCATGCAGTGGGTGGGCAACCTTTGTGGTAGGGATGTCCCTATAGTCGCTCACCCTAAATTATATCTTAATTGTGAGCACATATTCTATGTTAATTGAAAGCTGTCGGATAGTATATAGATATGTATATGCAACAGAGATTTTCTTGGGTAAGCATTCCCTTGTGCATACCTATATGGCATAGGTCTCAGCCTGGAAGATTGTTGCTAGTCTTTCCATTGAGATGGCTTTTCCAGGGCTATAAATGCCAGCTCTAAGGCTACTATCTTCCAGTTTGGACCCAACCGTGTACAATACCTGTGAGCCTGGTTCAGAGATGAATTAATGTGTCCTCCAAGATTCTCTTCATGAGATATATTTTTTGATTTTCTTGGAGAATTGCACCGTGGGGGAACTTTTGAGGGTTGGGTATATTTCGAGGATTTTAAGTATGCTCATTTCATGTGTCCTCACTCTTGAGTTAAAAGGAGTAGATTAGTCTCAGAGCCTGATAATTATGATTCGTGTCTTTTGAAGGCTAAACTTAGTGGAGGTATTCCTATAGCACCTGTAGTGCTATCGTTGGACATGTTTTCATTGCCCCATTTATACCACTTCATGCCTTACTGTGCAGTTGGTTTAATTTGTTTACTGCAGTCTTCTGTTCAACCTTATGCCACCATATTGAGGAGGCATAGGCGATTATTGGATTGACGATACTGTTGTAGGACCAGCCATGCTCATGTTTTACCGTACAGGCTTTGCATACATCAGATGTTCAGATGGTAAATCCACGTTAGTGTTTTATCAAGGATCACTCTGCGATATTTCACCTCATCTGAGAAGGGTATTTCTTTTCTTTCCAGTGAAGGTTTCTTAATGCCTCCTTGGTGAATGGTACAAGTGCCTTTTTAATTGGGTTGAAGGATAATCCGTTGCTTTTTGAACCAACTTTTAGTCACGTATAAAGCTTGTTACATTTGACTCGATACATTGGAGTCGTTCCAGCTTGTAGTGCATATGACGATAATATCCGCATATCCTAAGTTTGTGTTGTAGCCAAGGGTATTCAGTTTATGAAGGAGTTCTTCGATTACCAGAGTCCACAATAGTGGTGGCAGTACTCCACCTTGCGGCAATAGTAGACACTACTATTAGATTCTGGTTTTGACCTCCCATTTCAAAGCTGATTACCTTGGTTTCCAACATGGAAAGTATCCACGAGGTGATTATTTGGCTTATATTTTTCCTGATCATTGAATTTTTGATAGCAGTGTAGAACGTGTTGTCAAATGCGCCTTGAATGTCGATAAAGGCACATAGTGCAACTTGAGTTGCAACTAAAGCCCGCTTTATTATTGTTGTTAGGCTATGTATTGTGGTTATCGTAGATTTGCCCGTTTGATAGACAAATTGAAATCTGTGAAGAGGGTTTTCTTTAATGTTCGAGTAAGCCTCTCTAATTTGTGAAGATCCAATAATTTCTCCCATTTTTTTAAGAATAAAAGAGCTGAGGCTGATGGGTCGATACGATTTGGGCAACTGTTCGGGCTGCTTGCCCGCCTTTGGTATAAACACCACCGTCTCCTCAGATCAATTGTTTGGTATGTGGCCTAGAGTTTGGCTGAATTTGAGAATCCTTGAGAGGGCAGGTACCAGTACATCACCACCTTCTCCTCAGACCAACTCTACCTTCACCTCAGACCAATTGTTTGATATGTGGCCTAGAGTTAGGTTGAATTTGAGATTACTTGAGAGGGCAGGGGGGTACCGTACATCTATCCCTTGTTGAAAGTGAGTATTATTTTATTTAAAGAAAGCCCTGATACTAACTAATTCCTCTTTCACACATTAAAAGAACAGAATGTGTAGTTTGAAGGCTTTTGGCGAGAGAAGTAAAGGTGAAGGCTGCACACCCGTTCGTGTCGTACCGGCAATATTCAAGGAGAATAGATACAAATATGTTGCTAAACTCTTGAATCGTGTTAAAGAGGTGTGACTATAAATACATATTATGCTCATACATATTTTTAACAACAAAAATCATAATAAAATTCTATAAGGTCATTCAAAATTCTTATGAAGTTAGTTTAGACACTCATGTATGAATTTATTGGCTATATCAGAATTTCCATGCTCATTGCAAAAAAGCTTTTGCTGCATATTGAAATTAAAATTGATTTTAGCCATGAGCATTTTCAAAACAGTTTATCCAAATAATATTTTCGTTTCACGCATGTGGCGGTGTGTGACGTATACGCACCCTACGTCGACAACTCAAGGTCACCGCGAAGAGAGAGAACTGAAATGAGTTCACACTCTCAGCATTAGTGCAGATGAGCATATGAAAAATAATAATAATTAGCAATATAATTAAAGTAATTGATATGATGGCACAAGTACAAATTGTAATTAATGTGTCCATATGACAACCAGCACGCACGTGCGTATGCGTGCATACAAAAAAATTGCTCATACGCCCGGCCATGATCTTCACGTGAATGGAGCATGGTGGCAGTTTAAAAATAACTAATTATATGCAGAGCATGCCACTTGTTACAGTGAGCGCTAACAATTTTATCTTCTGCCTATTCTTATGTAGTGTTATGAGCAGCACACAGAAACAACAACAACAACAAAAACAAGAGCAAAACATTAGAAAGAAAGAGGAGGGAAAATTGTCAAGCTGCTGGCCTCTTTCCACGCGCCATTCCACAAGTGTGCATATTCTTCATCCCAGCGAGTGAGTGCAGCAACGCTCGACAATCAGCATGCTGAAAAGTTCCTTTGTGTTGGATTTGCCGCATGCGGCGTTTGGTACATAAATATATCAGCAAGAGGCAGAAGCTGCATTGTTGCCTACTTAACCGAAGTGTGCAGCGGATTAATGTAATGCGGCAAGTGACGAAATCTCAACTAAAAATAAATGCACTCAACTACTTGCTGTGAAAATAATTGCAATCATAAATTTTGCTTACTTAAATAACTATTAATTTAATAGTTTTGTGTGGCAATAAAAAGAGCTAACAACTAACTGAGTGATACGTGCTACAAGCTAATTGGCTATCATATCCTTGCCATGCGTTCAATTTCCGTTACTATTTATAAACGCATAAATATGAAAACGACCCAAGTACCGTGCAGTAATAATAAGGTAAATAGTATAAGAAAATAGACAATTGCTCTGCCTGCACCAGACGCTCACTCTCTCATTACCAGACGACCTCTCCAAAACGTGCGGCACAAAGTTATTTCCAGCTATGTTTGTGTGTGTGGCGTGTGTACGAGTGAATGTCTACTTTCCAACTATGAAGGTTAAACAAATGTCAGCGCACAGTGAGAGCCCATGTAAATTGCAATAACAAAGAGGCCAATCGAACATGCAATCACTCGGTGTACAAAAACAATTGCAGAAGCACATTAAAAATCAGACTGAATCCAAATGTTTATCAATACCCTTTCGTTTAAAGGAAAGACACCGAGCGCCATAGAATAAATACAAATATAAAAGCCAGCACACAAGACACAAACACAAACACACAGCAGAGTGCATACACTGAAGGCGACGCTTCCTTCCTGATTAAGTTAAAAGCATGCAACGGAAATGAAACGAAAAAAGAACAACAACAACAACCAAAAGCAAATAAGTAAAAATGGAATGGCAAATAAAATTAGACAAAAACCAAATAAAAAAACCAAAAGAAAAGAAAACCACAAGAAGCTAAAGCAAAAACCAAAAAGAAAATCAAAAATGCAAACAAATTCAAAAGTGAAAGTAAATAAAGTTTGAGCGCAATTTTTGCATACTTTCCAACACTGGCAATGTAATAATTACGTTTATTACACAGAGCCATGTGCTCGTTAGCTGTGGAGGAAGGAGCGGACTGGTGGGCGGACCCGTGCAATTTGGTGTGTTTACATTTATATTATAAAAAATAAGAATAAGAATTTTAACTTCTGTTTTTATTATTATAAAAAAAAGAACAAGTATTTTAACTTCTGTGTAGGAAGAGAAGATGACGGTAATAATTTTATTATAAACCACATACATACATAAGTTTGTTTACATTGGTTTGCTTGAGCCGCTCATTAGAGTGTATGTGAATAGGCGTGGAGTTTGGATAAATATACTTACGTCTTGGCATTGAACTGGCTGGAGTATCCAATGAATTGGACACAAAATATTCATTATCACACACGCGCTTTAAAGGAAATGCACACTTTTTTCAACAATATTACACGAAAACCTCTCTCCTCGCTCTCGTTCTCTCTCACTCTGCCGATACTTTTTACTTCTTATTTAATTTTATGTTATTTCACTTAATGTTCAGAGCTCAATCAAGGGCGTGCTTAACAAACACACACACACACACATGCATAGGTGCCGGATGAACGAGGGGCAGAATAACAGCCTTCTGCGGTAGATAGGCAGAGCTCAGTCACTCTATTTCTTGCATGTTACCATGGTGAAGCTTTGAATTCTTATTTTAATATTGAAAATATAGGTATATATTTTTATATTTAATTATAATAAATTTCTTATTTAATAATTTGTGAAGTTTTATTGATATTTTAACAGCCTAAGTTGTAGTGTCCTGCGTTCGTTCTATGTTCTACCACATTTGACCAACAATGAAGAACTGAAAATTGTGAAGTCAGCAGTCGCATATGTTAAGGTTGCTGCTGCTGATGTTGTTGTTGTTGTTGGTTTTGTTGGTGAAAATTCCACCACAGCGTATTTGAAAGCTTGGAGCGCCAAATTACCGCTCGTTTTGAACGCATTTGCAGCAGCAACAATTGCAGCTGTGTTTGGGTGCGAGAGCTCAGAGTGAAATTTGCCTTTTAACTCTTGGCTGATGGGGTGGTTAAATGGCTGCAAATGACAAATGACATGCAGCAGAAGTGCAACAGAAACCCTGCGGAGAATGAGTCAAAATGAACAACCAACAAGCCCAGTGTATTTAGCAAAAGAAATATTTATTTTAATGAATTATTTATTTGAACTAATTATCTAATTACTATTTTTTAAATTAATTGTTTATTTTAATTAATGATTTAAATATTAACTATTTTAATTAGATAATTATTTATCTTAATTAATCATTTATTTTAATTAAATATCTCTTATATGAATTACCTCTGATCCCGACAGTAATACTTGTTCCTATAAAGCTTCCATTCGGATTGGGTTATGAAACACATTTTGCAGATCCCTTTAACTTGGTCTTAAAATAGAATGAGCGTACAAAAAAAAATTGTATATATAAACTTTCCAAAAATCTCCCTTGTAATATACATATATGACTCAGGATTAACTAATTCTTGAGTAAACTGACAACATAAACGAACGAATCCCAAAGGAATATACTCAAAGGATACTCAGAGGAATATACTCAAAGCTCTCATTTGTGTAACCGCTACGTCGGACCGGCGCAACAGCACAGAATAATAGCATAGCCCCCAGTTGCTTTAAAACTGTCAATGCTGTAATGTTCGATTTTTTCAAATGCTTCGAAACAATGTTACCTTCAATTTGAATGTAGCCAGAAATATAACAATACGACTGGAACTTTTTATATGGTAGTGCCAATTACTCAATAGCTCTTATTTTCATATCGTAGCGACACTCTGTTTACTACCCCCGACCCATCTCGTCTATGTCGAAAAATTAGTGACTTTTCAGATTGTGACTCTTATTTCTTTACTCTATGCTGGAATGCATGCGTCCTTCTAATGAAGTAGTTTGAGTGTATTAAATATTGATGGAGTCTTTTGAGGGTATTGAATATTGGTGGAGACTTTTGAGTGTATTGCATATTGGTTGAGTTCTTTGAGTGTTTTGTATATATATGGAGTGTTTTGAGTGTATTGAATATTAATGGAGTCTTTTGAGTGTATTGAATATTGATTGAGTCTTTTGACTGAATTGAAATTGATGGAGTCGTTTGAGTGTATTGAATATTGATGGAGTCTTTTGAGTGTACTGAATATTAATGGAGTCTTTTGAGTGTATTGAATTTCCATTTTTCGAAATTGCGTTGCAGAGGAAAAAACATCATTCATTATCAGACTTAAGTCGATTGGTATGCTCTACTACGTTGAACACAACTATTTGAAACAGGTAAAATTATATTCAAAGACCATCATCATTCATTGAATCCTTCTTCTACGAAAACTATTCTCCGAGTTGATACCATCAGAAAGAGAGAGAGAGAGTGAGAGAGAAAGAGAGATAAACAGAAAGAGAAAGATAGATAGGCAAAATAGAGTGGTATAGATATATAGAGAAAGATGGAGTCGAAAATAAAGAGAGAGATAGATAGAGAAAGAGAGATATAGATATTGAAAGAAGGAGGGACATATAAAAAGAGATAGATGGAGACAGACAGAGAAAGATGGAGATGGAGAAACAAATTAAGTACTATATTCTTTTAATGTCACTTAGGAAACCGTTTTTGCTACTGGATTTTAACCGGCAACTGTGAATTATTGGAAGTAGTCATAGACTCACATACAATGCGGGCGACTGTTTCAAACTTGTTGTTTTTGTTGACTTGATTGTTAATACAGCATAATTTACTATTGAATTATCAAATTTACTATTGAAGTATCAAATTTACTATTGAAGTATCAAATTTACTATTGAAGTATCAAATTTACTATTGAAGTATCAAACTATAATTTGCTATTGAAGTATCAAACTTATCAATCGGCCTTCGGCATTGTTCCGAATACACAAATTTCATTCTCTTATCTGAGTAATATTTTTCGGCTATATTGCCTTATGACTTCGGAGATATTGCCTTATGTCTTCGGATGTATTGCCTTAAGTTTTCGGATATATTGCCTCATGTCTTCGGAGATGTTGCATTATGGCTTCGGACATATATCCTGATGTCTTCGGATATATTTCCTTATGTCTTCTGATATATTTCCTATATCTTCGGACATATTTCCTTATGTCTTCGGACATATTTCTTTATGTCTTCGATCAGTTGACACTGATATCATCCAAACATGGTGGACAACCTTTCTTATAGCAGCTAATTATCAACCTAGATGTAAACCCATATATAGCCCGAGTTATTTTGATCAGCAATACGTATTATTAGCAGCTACTGTAATATAATACAATCACACCAATTCCTGAGTGCTCGGATACCCCCTTCTTCGACGGTTCTCCGGCCTATCCCACTTTTATCTAGCTCTTATAATCCTTATAAAAGTTGGGCTTACCTTGACAAATGAAAACACAGTTTCTGGCTTTAAATAAAGATGCATTTTTTAATATTCGTATAACGTGTAGGTAGCAAGTCTAACGATGAAACAAAAATAAAATCTTTTGAATTAATAGTACATATAATTGTTTAATAAATAGTTAATAATAATAATAGGTTTTAAAGACTCTCTTTGCAGGCTTAATTAGTTTAAAATAGTTGGCAGCGCTGGCGTTGGCCCGACTGCTCTGAAATATAAGCCACAATTTAAAATCACATAAAAGTGCACTCAATTTTACTAGACTACAAAATCAACAAAAACAATTTCAAGATAAAAACACTAAAAATAAATGAATGAATTAAGTCATTAATTAAAGCTCACGTAGATGATGATGATGGGAACTAGAGTATTAGTGTTAAATGATCAGGTTCACAATTTATGCTTGTCGTATGACAGGGTAAATGTAAATGAGTGTGTGTGTGTGTGTGTGTGTGATATTTCATATATTTATATAGATATTTAGTTTTAATTATTTATTATATTCTCTCTAAGTCTTGCACAAAAAGCTCCAAAAAATATGTTCATTACTTTCTTCTCACATAGTTTTCATATCATATTCTTACTTTATTTTGATTTTCATATAATTTTTTGTTTGGTTTTATTGAAGCCACTAACTTAAAGCACGATATCCTTCACACATCTTTAAAAAATAGCTTCTCTCTGTTGCCTAAGGACTAAGCTATAAAGTAAATTTGCTTTCTCATTCAGCGTAAGTACTTAAATCGTGTACAGCTTCTTTGTTTCTTTGTTTTGTTTATTAATGCCGTTGTGGTTCAAGTTGTTTAACTATTTTTTGTTGGTAAGTTTTTTGTTTCTAGGAAATTTGCTCAATATTCAATTCACTAAGTTATTGTTTTTAGTAGTTATCTGCCTGTTTAAATTCGCTGGAGATGCTTGCCATACACATTCGTTTGCCTCCGTTTAAACGAGTAACTCCACATACTATCTGCGCAGATCAACAACCTTAATTTGGGAATGTGAATCCATTTGTATGTGCTGAGCGTCCTGTAGAAAATTATAAAAACAAAATTGTGTTAATCATTAAACGATTTCAGGTGATTCAAGGACCTTACCATAAACAAAGGCGGATCATTTGGATGAGGGTGGAAACCTGTTTGCCGACATTGGGCTATATAGTCTAGGCCATAAGTAGGCGTTAAAATGTAGAAACCATTACTGCAAAGGGAGATATAAAGAGAGATGTTTTTCATATTATGCCATTAACTAGATTTCGTAGTAGATTTGTATCTTCTAAGAACAGAATTGTTAGCAAGTGCTTGTTAGATCCAAACACGAAGTTATTCAAAGCGATTGTGTATTTTACACTGTAATATCAATCTATTTTCTAGTAGATTTGTATCTTCTAAGAACAGAATTGTTAGCAAATGCTTGTTAGATCCATACACCAGTTACTTGAGACAGTCGAGTACATTGCTCTCTACTCTCCATCTATTTTCTAGTAGATTTGTACCTTCCATGCAGAGAACTGTTATCCGGTGCATGTTAGTGTACTTTGCTCTCCTACTATCAATCTATTTTCTGGTACGCCAGTACACACACTTGTTTGATGCACACACGAGAGTTGAGTCACAGCACAATATACGCGCTATAAATATAGAATTTGGTTGACTCACCTTTGATATTTTGGCGCGCACACAATTGCAATCGCCTCAGGCATCATCATTTGATACGAACAGTGCGTGTGCAGATCCACCGATGATAAAAATGCGGTCTGCGTAGGATGAGTCTAGAGAAAAACATTCATTTTTCCATATTCTAACATTTATAATCAAACATAAAAATCTTTTAATCCACTTACATGTATCCAGCCTAATGTGATGAGATTTTGCTGATCCTGCACATCAAAAATCTCCTCCTCATTCATGGTGTTGCAACTGTCCGGAGTGCCTTGCTGCTTTGGCACTATAACATGTGTGATGAAGAGGCGATTCTGTGCCAGATGTCCAGCCAGTATGCCGCACGTTTCGATGTTGCTCGTGGTGTTGCGCTGAACCAGCTTTAGGAACACATCCATCGTATTCTGGGGTATAACAACGGTGCGCAGTGACCCCGCCAGTAGGGAATCCGAACGCTCGATGTAGTGAGGCTTTTGGCTGCGATCGAAGGAGGGCTTACTGGCGGAGGAACGATTTTCAGATAAGTTACATTCACGTTGACATTTCAACAAAACAAAGGCGGATATAAAAGCAATAAAGCAAAATAAAAATAAAATTGAAAACTTATGATAAAAAAACACATTTGAAATTTAAAAATAAAAATAAACTTATTTCGAGACAGGAAAAGGAAATAGTAAATTATATTAACATACTTTGCCGTCTTTGCTCCTTCTCTATCCGCTTCACCGGGCAACAGCAGTCCCGAATGTGGCAATTTCGCACGATGCGTGCCAACGGGAAAGTCATTTGGATACACCACTTGGTCCAGCAGCGTCATGTCGGGCGCACTGGGCAGCAAACCCGCATCCATTTGCACGTGCAGATTGGCTGGTATGAAGGAGCCCGTTGTGCCGCTGCTATTCGCATTTCGGTGCCGCTGCCGTTCACGTTCCAATTCGCGCGCCTTCTCCGCCTCCTTGTTCGCCAGAAATTGCTCGTACTCCTTTTGATAGCGGTCGAGCAGTTTCGTGCGCAGTTTTTCCGTGGTGGGCATAATCTCCTCCTTGATGCGCTTATTGATATTCTTTACCTCAGCCTTAATGCTCGCGTAGTCCGGATGCGTGCGTATCTTTTCTATGAACAGCGTCATATATTTCATGTAGAGTATGAATGCGTTCTCATGATTTCCCTCGGCGAGATAAACCTGAGCCATGCGTAACATTTCCGTGCCGGAGCGATAGTAGCTGCAAGAGAAGAGCAACGTTTTCAAATTAGTTTAGATTAAATCGTCCAATTAATTTAAATTTAACCCCCCACTATTGCGCCCACCCCACACGACACAAAACTCACTGCAAAGGACAAACTCCAACAACAATACAAGGATTTTGCACACATTGCATGGCACAGCCCAGTCATGAATATCCTTCAAAGATAATAGTAATAATACACTATCAAGGTCACCACGACAGGTTGGCACAAACAGTTAGCATTGGAAGTTTGATTACACGGATGGAACAACAAACCGTTATTATTATAGGCAAGCTGCTTACCGCGTCACTGGCATGTTAGGATCGACTTCTATCATATTGCCATAATTGGACAGGTACCGTATTCGAGCTTGTGGCTCCACAATGCTCATGCCACAGGAGCTCATGTAGTTCACTGCGTTCGACATCTTTTTTCCAGCAAATTTTGTTTATTCCGCATATATTCTTCTACTAATTGCAAGCGTTCCTTTGGAATGGATGGCGAGTCCTCACGAGAAATGCACACTAACACCACAAACCGTTCCAAGACTACCTCTGGTCGGTTGGTTGATTAATCACAAAATTTTCGAGTTGGAATTGGAAATTATTTGACATTTACTTTTGCCCTCATATTCTCCAGTGAGCGATAAGCAGAAGAGAAAAAGAGAGAATGGTTGTTGCTCAGAGTTGCCGTGTTACTCCAATAGGTGTAGATATGTTCACAGCTGTGATGGAGCGTTAATTATAAATATATTTTAGAGGCTGTGGATATTTAAAACAAGATTTCAAATACCTTCAGTATTAGAATATTGTTTATTTATTTTATTTCTCTTAATTTAGAATATTTTTTTAGTGAATAATGTTGAAAAGTAGAATTTTATATATAAAAAGGAACAGAGAGCATGGTTTGTGCTCAGAGTTGCCGTGTTGCTGCAATAGTAGTAGATTTGGTTACAGTTGTGTTGGAGCCTCATATAAAATACTTTTTAGAGGCTGTGGAAATTTAAATAACAATTGAAACACCTTTAAGTATCAGAATATTATTTATTTAATTTTTAATTTATTTTCTTTACATTAAGTTAATTTATATTAGAATATTATTTTAGTGAATATTGTGGAAAAGTAGAGTTTTATATTTAAAAAGGAAAGGAGGGAATGGGATATGCTCAGAGTTGCCGTGTTGCTCAAATAGGAGTAGATTTGTACACAGCTGGGTTGGAGCCTCATATATAAATAAATTTTCAACGCTATATAACTTTAAATAGTACTAATACTTTTAATTGTTGGAATACTATTCTATTGAATAAGCCGATAATAGCCTTGACTTTCTATTGATTTTAATAATAATAATAATTGAATGAATGTAATTAATAACTAATAATATTCAGCCGAAGGCCCTGGTGGCCAGTTTATAATTATTACTCCTCTAAATAAATAATTAAATACAATTAAATAATATTTTAATGAATATTGTTGAAAAGTAGAATTTTATGTTTGATTGGCATGTTATGATGCTTACTTGTATCTACGTATACTTTCTTCGTAGTATTAATATTAATGACTCGTTATATAGACAAAAATGAACAAGGAATTTTATACACAATCAAGTAGTCCAATGAATTTCTAACTGAAAGATCGCTTCTCAGCAGGAAATATGAGAAAATTTAAATAAATTATTCATTATATATGGTAGGTATAATGACATTTCTGATATGATTCAGGACATCTCGACTGTTGTTTGTTTTGCACAGCTCAATTTACAATAATTTTAAGCATGGGAAGGAGCATTCCAAATCATTATATATCCTTGATTTATACGAGTATATGCATACATGAAAGTTTAAAAAGTGCAGCTATATATAACTAATTAGTCATTATTCATAAATGAAAGTTCTCAATGGAAACAATTGATTCCACATAGAAGAAATGTTAATATCCCATAAATATCAAAATTAAAGCATTTAAATCGTTTTACTTTGTTTTTAATAAAGCTGGTAAAAATTATTCATTTGCAAATACATGTTTCTTAATTTATAAATAAATTCAGAATTTACCCATAAATTGCCCTAAATTTTCAAAGTATTTGCAAAATATCTTTTGCAAACCAATTAATTGTGATTAATCACAAGTTATAACGATCTTTTTTGAAGATATCATCACCAATCTTGAAGACTCCTTTGTTCGTGTAGTACGCAATTGTGCATACAAATTTTGTTTTGGCTTCTTCGAATCTCATAGATGAGTATCATACATAGCTCGTTGACTATTTTTATACATTGCGGTACTGGTTCTATAACTATTATCTTTATTGTTGTTGTATTTGATATTAGGGTTATCTGTTTATTACTGAATATTAATCTAAGTGATAGCCAAAAATGGATTGATTGCGTTGGAAAAACATAATGAAAGTGGTTTATTTTAATTTAGTTGTTTCTTGGGGGTCCTCACCATTGGAACCAATCGTGTATACTTTAAACGAAATTAGCAAAGAATTGGATTTCTGCAAAAGGTAAATTTTACAGCTCAAAATTTCAATTATTTTTTTATTTAGTAAATATCAGAAACTCATCTTTCAATTTAGTTGGCTATAAACTTGTTTCTTTTCACAATAAAATTGTTATGAGGTTCTATTCGCATTATATTTCCATATTAGGACTTTTTATATCTAAACGCATTATATTTCTATAACAGATTATTTTTTATCTATTGGCATTATAATGTATTTCCATATTATATGTTTTTATATATATATATTTTATATATGTATTATTTTTTTCTATCTAATAGGATTTAGTAAAGAGTAACTAACTCATGCCCTTTTGCCAAAACACTCAAGTTTGAAATTATCCCGTGTAGAGCCATCAAATCACTTAAAAATATCATAAATTCTATTTTCCGTTGGATCATTCGTTTATTTTCCTACAATTTATAATTTCCACAATTCAAATAACGTAATTTAAAATTTTTCTGAAATAGTTCAACCTTCTGTAAATTATTTTCGTGATGATCAACTAACTTTTTTGAACCTGTGTACTTTAATCTCAGTTTTTGATATTCTTGGCGCAAGAATGGAGAAGTTCGGGAGGCTCCTACCTTCTATACTGTATCCTGTCTGATGGCTACCACATACAAAATATTGTAATATTTTTAAATGACCACTTCAGGAAAAATTAGCTAATTTAAGTGTATTAATAAATAGTATTTTTTTATCAGTTAATAGTTGTAGTAGTTTATTAATAAATATATTAAATATCCATAAGGGCATTAATTAATTAATAATATCGATAAGGGCATTAAATAATTGGTATATTCCATATTCGCATCCTCAGTAATGCGGTCATATACATACGTACCTCTAAATGTGCCTTAGACTGTCAATCATTTGACATCAAATAATGCCGATGTATTAGCGAAGAATGTGTGTATGCGTCACAGGGAAATCGGTTGAAATCAAAAAGTTTTGATATTCGAACAATTGGTATCCATGTGACGCATAAACACATCTTTCACGAATCCATCTACTTGATTGATGCCACCTTATTAGATAGTCAAAGGCCGGCTTAATTTCCCATGCACTTGCTCATTTGTTTCTTAGATATTTCGTGATACCACAATTCACTCTCAAATATATAAAATACACACCGTATATAGTCTATATTTTATTTCCTTACTGCAATCCCTAAAAATTACCACAATATAATGCAGTTCCCATGCTGGCTGCATTTTAAATATTACCTGCATCAAGCATTTCCTTGTTGGGCATTTCGAGAGGCGATCATAAGAATACTTCACAATTAGCAATTGCCCAATGAACAATGTAATAATAAGAACAGCAACAACAAGCAGAAACTACAACAACAACAAATGGCAAAAATAGCAAATACGAAAACACAAGGTCAAAAGGTATTGCTCAAAATTTGAATGAAATGAACGGCAACAACAAAAAAAACCACACAAAGGAAACAAACAACAAAAAAAACCACCAATACTGCTACTGTAATGGAGCATATGACTAACTACGAAATTCGAAGCTGACCAATTTACAAAATATAACAGCAACAAAAGCAATAACAACAACAACGACAAGAATAACAATAACATCAACAAAAATGAATACAACTATCACAGTAACAAAAGCAACAACAACAGTAACAGAACGAAAGTAACGACAACAGTAGCAAAAGCAACAACAACAGTAACTGTAACAAAAGCAACAACAATAGTAACAAAAGCAACAACAACAGTAACTGGAACAAAAGCAACAACAACAACATTGACTAAATCAACAACAACAGTAGTAATAACACACTGAACTTGATAGCTGCAGGCAGCAAACAGCAAGCAGCAAGCAGCAGTTACTGATACGCCACGATATGCTGCGGCGAGAACTGCGCCTTATATTATACGAGTGAGCACTTTAATTCTCAATTCACACAATACATACGCGCATCTTTGCCATTGTCCGGGGCTCAGCCAGTGTACAAAGCCGACCGCCCGACCGACCCGACCGACGACCGCCTGATAATGCGGACTTGGACAGAAATCGTTGACTGGCCAGCAAACGAGTGGCAACTTGGGCGCGAAGCGGGTGTACGCGCACATTTTTCAAATTATTATAATAAGCGTATGCGTTTTCGAAATACTCTGTCATTTGCATACTATGTTGCAAATGTTCAAAGCCAAAAACAACACTCAAGAGCGCCATCGACAAATTCACATCAAAACACTGGAATTGGAATTATGTTGTGCTAATTGTTAGTGTTGTTGTTGTTTTTATAGTTGTTGTTAGTGTATTATTGTTGTTGTTGCTTTGCAGCGCAGTGCATTAATACCGCTGAATGGGCATTTCCAGTGTAGCCACGGGAAATTGCAACTGATCAATCACTTCAATTGTAATTAGTAATTAGTTCGTTTCAAAATGAATTAAAAAATTATTTATTAAAAAAGAAAAATAAAAAAAAACATGTTAAAAAAAGTTGTAGAAAAATTATAACACAATAATATAAAAACACTGTTAACAAAAATCAAATTTAAAAAAGCACATTAAAAAGAACACATATTAAAAAAAAATATTAAAAAAACGAAAATGCAACAATTAAATAATAGTAATTATTTTTAATATGTAAAAATGTAAAAAATTTTATATTTGATATTTGCGTGTGATAAAACGGGAACAAGCTTTGGAAATAAAAATGCAATCAACTTATTCTGCTGCAAATAATTCGAAAATAAATAGAAGGGAAAATTTTAACAATCATTAAAAGAAGGTGCCAGTGACCGAAGTGCTCTTTTAAGTTAAAAGATTAAGTGAAAAATATTAAACAAAATTAAATAAACCAAAATAAAAACAAGTTAAAATATAACGAAAAAATTAAAAATAAAAATTAATTTAAAAAATTTATTAAAAGTAAAAATATATTAAAAATAAAAATATATTTAAAAAAAATATTAAAAATGAAAATATATTAAATATAAAAATACATTGAAATTAAAAAATATTCAAAATAAAAAATTATTAAAAATAAAAATATATTATTAAAAATATATTAAAATTAAAAGAATATCCAAAATAAAAATATTTTAAAATTAAAAATATATTGAAAATAAAAATATAATAAAAATAAAATTATATTAAAAATTAAAATATATTAAAAATAAAAATATATTAAAATTAAAAATATATTGAAAACAAAAAACATGTTAAAAATAAAAATATATTACAAATAAAAATATATTAAAATTAAAATTATATTGAAAATAAAAATATATTATATATAAAAATATATTTAAAAAAAATATTAAAAATAAAAATATATTAAATATAAAAATACATTGAAATTAAAAAATATTCAAAATACAAAATTATTCAAAATAAAAATATATTATTAAAAATAAAAATATATATACTAAAAATAAAAATATATTAAAATGAAAAATATTGTGAAAATAAAAATATATTAAAAATAAAACTATATAAAAATTAAAAAATATTAAAATAAAAGTATATTAAAAATAAAATTATATTAAAATTAAAAAATATTAAAAATAAAAAAATTATTAAAAATAAAAATATATTAAAAATAAAAATATATTCAAATAAAAAAATAAAAAAAATAAAAAAAATATTTAAAAAATACATTAAAATATATTAAAAACAAAAAATATGAAAAATACAAATATATTAAATATAAAAATAGTTTAAATTAAAAAAAAATATTCAAAATAAAAATGTATTAAAAATAAAAGTATATTAAAAATAAATATAATTTAAAAATAAGAAAATTTGAATACAAAAATTAATGAAACATTTTTTTTGTTAAAATTAAGAAATATTAAATATAAAAAACTGTGAAAAGCAAAAATATATTAAAAATAAAAAATTATTAAAAGCAAAAATAGAGAGAAAATAATAAAAAATTCAAAATAAAAATGTATTAAAAATAAAAATATATTCAAAAGAAAAAAAAATATTAAAATTAAAAAAATATTCAAAACAATTAAATGTTAAAAAGGAAAAAAAATATTAAAATAAAATTATATTAAAATCAAAAATATATTAAAAAGAAAAATATATTAAAATTGAAAAGAATTAAAATAAAAAATATATTTAAAATAAAAATATATTAAAATTAAAAACTTTTAAAAATAAAAAACTGTTAAAAATAAAAATATATTAAAAATAAAAAAAACTATTAAAAACAAAAAATATTGAAAGTAAAAATATTTAAAAAAAAAATATTCAAAAGAAGTTTGAATAAAAATTGTCAAAAATATTATTTGCAAAATTTGTCATATCAAGAAAGAAATTATAAACAAAAAAATATATTTGTACAAATAAAAATCCAATTTATATATAAACAATTTTACATCATAAAATACAATTGTAAAAACAAACAAAAAAAAAAAAAATAAATAAAAATATACAAATAAAATTAAACACCATAAAATACATAGTAGAAAAAAAACACATAAATAAAACATAAAAAACACAACAATAATAATAATAATAAATCAAAATAATATACAATATTTCTCATCACTACAGAAAAGAATAAAAATAATACATTATACAAGAGTACAAAAAAAAAAAACATTACAAAAATAAGCCATAAAAATAACACAAAAATATCAGAAAAAAGAAAATTACATAACTGTGCGCACCTCTTTTCCACTGGCGACACTTCAATTCTAAGAGCTCGGATCATTAAAATAAATAAGCCAAATCAAGCGTTTTAAACTGAATCTTTTGTAAATTGCTTAAGTGGGCATTTTGAGTACGTCAGGCAGGGAAAAAAGCAACTGTATCCAACGGATACACTTCCAGCTTGCTGTGAGCAGCGCAGCGCTCTTCACGTTTTTTCTGTGTGTAAGTAAATTATAAAGATAACAAATTAAATAATATGGAAAGAAAGATAAGTAAAAACGTTGCTGCTTTGTACTCAGTTGTGTACCGGAGGCATTGTTGCGGAACTTGATTTCTGTTGTGTTCATCTCCTTTTCGCATTTTGCGACTCTGCATTTTTGTACACTGTCCTGGGAGCAGTGATGAAATCGAAATAAAACCAAATATCACACAAGGGCGGCACTAAAAAGTGTCTTATGAAACCGTCCATAAATGCAGATGCAATGCAGCCAAAAAAAATTGTTAGTACTTTGAATTACAAGTTTAACCCTGCGATTGAAATGTGGGCGAGCATACTACAAGGACACTAGCGAGGTCGCTTAATTTGGTCGTTTGTTTGTTTAAGCCACTTCTTGTACTCTGAAAAGTCCTGCGTCTGATGTGTCAGCGAGAGAGTAACAAGGATCATTGGTGAGATCGCCTAATAAAGCGATTTGTGGTTGGGTTACTTATTCTTAAGACACTTCTTATGATCCTGCATCTGATATGGCAGAGAGAATGTAACAAGGAGCCTTAGTGAGATCGCTTAATAAAGCGATTTGTGGTAGGGTTTTATAGACTTGTTCCGTCTATGATCTTCTATGAGATTTTAATCCTGAAAGGGCTAAAGAGTTAAAAAACTTACCTGGGAGTACATTAAGAATCATCACAGGCGTTTTAAGAGGACACCGTAGACTCAACTATCACATGCATAAGTTGTCTATCTTTAGATGCCATCTGTAGATTCTGTGGAGAAAGTGACGAAACCTCTCTGCACCTGATCACAGCCTGCGGGCCTCTGCCACACAAAGGGCACAGATATTAGGGAGAACATATCTTTGATATGTATCAACAAGATCTCTCAATTTGATTGATAAATACATGAATTCCTGTCGGAAATTAACCTGACAGAAGATATACAGATCCTCATCTTTTAAATAAATAGGGGCATCAAAATAGATCTTTCCGGTCCCGCAGTGTATGCCAGCCTTCAATAAATCTAATCTACGTCTGTGATACGAAGTCAAATTTTAGATAGAATATAAACTCAGCGTGGGCGGCGCAGAAGGAGAAGACCACCGTTACGATGGAAGGATCAAGTTCAGGAAGAACTGGCTGCACTTTCTAGCTGGCGTCAGCGTGCGCTTAGGAGACACAACTGGCGAAGGCTAATAACTCGCCAATGATCAACAATGGTTGTCTGCCAATGATGATGATGATGATAAACTCAGGAATTTGGATAGAACATTTTTTGGCAGTCCTGACAACTATTGAACAAATATCAGGCCTCCGCATGGCATACGTGTGTCTTTTGTCCGATTATCTGTTCCCTTGACAGCCATTTAAACCTGAAGACTCTGCGATTAGGGAGTAAGGAATCAAACATAACTATATTCATACTATTTGAGAGGTTTAGTATGAAGTCTGGAGAAAGAACGAGGCAGCACAGCTTCTTTTCGTTGCGTTGGTCCTGAATTTGCCAGAATCAGCAGGCACATATTAGGGTCAGATGTATTGAGAATGGACAATTCCTTATCCCTGAACAGACTTTTGAGATTCATAAAAGAGTCAAAGAAGTTTGAAAAGGTATAACATCCCTTTCACAATCTTCTATCATCAATCTCACCTAATATTGCTTAGAAAACAATGGCCGTCAATGTCTTAGTGTATGGATACTTCCTTCTACGGTAGTTCTACGGCCTATCCCAATTCAACCAATCTATCCATCTAAGAAGCTAGGCCCGAGTGGGATCTACTCTATTGGAGTCTCAGGGTATATTAATTGGGGTTCTGGTACGGAAGGTCAATTTAACCAGCCAACAAACGAACCAATGGAATTAGGCTGCGATTCGTGACGGACTTAAGATCCAACCTTGTTTGAATATGTTTGTTACTGTATACTTTTTTCTTGGAAAGCTCCCCGAAGAAATGGTCTCAATGGAGATTTAATCACACTATTATACCATATGCATATATAGGATATTCCAATTATCAAAATCTTTGGAGCTTGCCTTGATAATTATAAAAAGTTAGTTTTGTTGGGGAATTCTGTATATAGTTTTGTGTGTCGATTGAAGTCGCGTTTTATGATACTATGAATGCACCACCATATCACCCTAAGGACCTGAATGATTCGACTGGTGGCTCCAATATATAAAGTCGAATTTTATACAACTCTCATAAATGTTACTGAGACCAATTTTATATGATTACATTAATGATACTGAGACCAATTTTATAGGACTTACATTAATGATACTTAGACCGGTTTTGTATCACTCCCATAAATGATACTGAGTCCAATTAAATATATCTCCTATAAATAAAGCTGAGTTTTTCCTGTATGATATTCTGACCATGAATTGTTTGTGAAGTTGACTAATTTAATATAACTCATCAAGATTGAGTCTAATGGAGTGAAATTGGAATCTCTTTGTATTTTCCGATGGGCGAAACATGTTGGCATCTCTGAACTTTTCGGCGAATGGGTCAATTGGGAGTGTTGAAAAAATATGTCAGTAAGATCACAATGATAATGGAACTGGGCCTGAAGTAAATCACGGACCAGAGCTGGAGATGTGCATAAGCCCCAGATCCTGCCAACGCATTTTCCTCTAGATTTACAGTGACGAAAAGGAGTTGTTTTATTCACTAGAAGAGTCAACTCGGTTTTTGTTGGATACATCAGAGTGCTGTTGCAAGAAATGGAATGTAATGGTTCAAATGGTTCTGTGGCGCTCTTGAAGCGTTTCCAGTATGTCTCAGTAGAAATATAAGTGACTGAGGAGAGTTCACATACAAGCAAGTTCCATTCCAATGTAAACATGACTAAGACTAGAAATAAATAAACAATCATCACCATAAACTAGGTTCATCAACTGAAATATTTCGGTAAAAATTTTACCAAGTTTTAGATCTAAAGAGAAAGCTAAGCAGAATCGTCTGCATTTGAGCTGAGTTCCCGGCCACGGGAAGCTTTATATTACTTTCTGGACTCTTGGGAGATATTCCAAATAGAAAAGTGAGCTCCATCAACTGCTTCATAAAAAGCTGCAAATGGCTGTACCTTTGAAAAGGATTAGGGCTTGTGCGGTATCACAAAGGCTCTATCATGGCCTAAGTGTGCCTTTCTGGCGTCCGCTAAACCTACCTAACCCTCCTAAAACTAAACTTGAAATTAGCAGTGTGTTCGATGCTCAGTTTTGTACTGATCCACAAACATACTGTCACTTCAGACGCTATAACTCCCATTCTATTGGCCCAAATGCATTGAAATGTTGAAAGTACTTCAGTGAGGGATCTACAATTGCCAATATATGGCCTAACTAAATAGTAATAAAAAGAAATACCTATTTTTAAATAGTCCTGTTTACTTTGTCCTGCACATTGTAGCTTCATTTCAGAGCTTTGGCACAAGTTTCATCAAACCTTGTTATGGGTAATTTGGAAGATACTGTAGTTCAACGCCCGTTCTAGTTTACTGCCTGTTTTACTAACGTGGCTAACATCAGGAAATTCAGAAATTAGGATATTCTTCGGCTCCATTCGAAGCTTTGGCATGCATTTTCGGGTCAATGACAGAGCTCTGAAAAGTTCCCTTTCTTAATGCCCAAACTGACTTATTTGAACTCAATGAATTCATTACGTTGTCCGAGCAGTGTTTGCTTTTTAAATATACATTTACAAAAAATAATTACAATGTTAAAGTGTGTCACACGTTGACCATTTATTAAGCTGACACGGAGTCCAAGTACGCCAGAGTACAAAGGTACTTGAAATAATTCAATTTGATGTTTTTGAACCATTTCATTTCAATGTCAATTCACCGCGGCATATAAAAAATGCCAACCACGAGTCTCAAATTCAACGCGTATCTCCCCACTTAACTTCAACGCGTACCTCCCCACTTAACTTCAACGCGTACCTCCCCACTTAACTTCAACGCGTACCCTCACCACCGAACTTTTCTTTTGTAATTCACTTTTTATTAACAATTTTTTCATTATTCAATTAACACACGACCGCGGGTCTCGTCGATGAGTCAAATTTGGAGCCCAGCGTACAACTCCATGTTGTCTGGTTACCAAATTAGTACATGGTAAACATAGCAGGCATATAACCAGTGATTTAATTTGATCGGAAGCTTTTGTTAATGAGCCCAACAAAAGAGATGCCCATCTAAAAAAAATTGTTAATAAATAAATTTGACTACAAAAAAAACTTACAATAAAAAGCAACCTTTTCCCCCCTCGTATAACTGGGTTTGTTGTGAAGATTAACTGAGCATGCTCACACGCTGCTCGTGAGCTGCCAATGCATTTAAGCCATTAAGCAATTATATTCACGTCAACGCGTTAACACACATTTGGCTGGGCATTTTGTTGTTGTTTTTGTTGCTTTTGTTGTTATCGGCTTAGATTTTATAATGCATATCAATGCCGCTGATAAGCGCATTATCTGAGAAATGCAGAATTATGGGGGCCCACTTAACAATAATAAATAATCAGCAAATTCTGCTGCTACAGAAGTGAATCAATTACTTAATAAATCGCCACTATATGCGAATATATAATAATAATATTTCACATCTAAAATGTTGACGAAAACCAAAATAAAACAAAACAAAAGACTTGAAAACCTGCTTCCAATTTGATTGAACTTTTGAACTGAGCTTAAGACGCGGGTTATGTCATTCGCCCAACAGCGCCACATGATTTGGCATATTCGCAATTGTTCAAAACCAAGTTACAAACGAACTTATAGAAATGGTTCAGCGGCACCGCACGAAATGTTCCGCTATTATTAGTTAAACAGTCCGCCCTTGAACTCGCTTGAACTCACTTATTTGGGAATTTGTATGGGAACAGAATAACGAAATTTATCATACTCGATTTTAGGTAGCGAGTTAGATTCGATTCACTTGTATGTAAAGGGCTGGTGTTGCTAAATGTGCAGAGTGATATAAAGCTGAGACGGAATCCAGTTTTTTGCAACAGAAATATAATCAACAAACGAATTTGTAATTCGAATTAGATTAGATGAAGAATTTAACATCAGAAACTTCAATAGATACATAATCCAGTACAATGGCAACAGAAACAGAATCAACAAACGAATTTGCAATAGATTTGGTGCAGAATTTAACATCAGAAACGGCAATAGAAACATAATCCAGTACAATTGCAACAGAAACAGAATCAACAAACGAATTTGCAATAGATTTGGTGCAGAATTTAACATCAGAAACGTCAATAGATACATAATCCAGTACAATGGCAACAGAAACAGAATCAACAAACGAATTTGCAATAGATTTGGTGCAGAATTTAACATCAGAAACGGCAATAGAAACATAATCCAGTACAATTGCAACAGTAACAGAATCAACAAACGAATTTGCAATAGATTTGGTGCAGAATTTAACATCAGAAACGGCAATAGAAACATAATCCAGTACAATTGCAACAGAAACAGAATCAAAACACGAATTTGTAATTGATTAGCTACAGAATTTAACGTCAAAATCGGCAACAGAAACAGAAACCAGTACATTCGCAATAAAAAAACGTATTTATGTAAGATTAACGACAGAAAATGATTGTTTGGTGACAGAATAGAAGCAAATCGTAAAATATATAAATTTCGAAAGTTTTGATTGTAATTATAGGCACTTCCTGTCCGATTTGCTAATGCCTTAAGGACACTAAAACTGTCAGAACATATTAGCGTCTTCTTTTTTGAGCAGTTGCATATTTACCTGCAAAATATATTCCCACTAACTCAGTATGAAACACATCTGAGTGAAAAGGCAATAGACCTGGTGTCAGAAGTATTTGCATTTTCTTGTAGAAGCGCCTAGGAAGATGCTCCTTTAAGATATGACCCGTCCGTATAGAGTGTTATTTCTGATGCAAAATTTGACTTTACTTCAGAAAAAAGTTGTGTGAAAATCACAGGGCTGGTACCATTTTTTACATATTGTGTCAATGTTGATGTTGGAAATAGAATTTCTGGCTGTTGTTTGCTTAGGTTGTTCTGGAATCAGAATGTTACGTTCAATAAGCAAAGTCAAGATGTTTTTGAAGCCACACCATCTTTTGGCAATGGAGGAATGTTTCCCCACTATGTTTTAGTTTCTCCCAAAAAGCATTCGTAAGCGCTTTAGCTCCAAGTCTGACCGCCCTATTTTCAAGCAGCCACTTAAAATTATGAAGACGTGTTTTAATTTCTAGGGTGTTTATAGGCGTTATACTAGTAGCTGTTCAGAAACATTTTCTAAGAGCTGTGTCCAATTTCTTTATATTGGTAGGACATTAAATAGTAGTTTATTGTTCATCTAACTTTGCTGCCAAAGCTTAACAAAACGCTGCATATAATTCCTCTTCACTACACCCTTCCAATTCTTAGTCCATGTTCGTGCATTAAGTTATTTCCCTTTCAATAAATATATTGAGAATTTCTATTCCTTCCGCGCTACAAATGTGACACAATTTTGCATAATTTTCTAGTGAATTCTGCTTTTATTTCTGTGTCTGTTTCTATTTTATGTGGCTGCACGAACAACGCAAACGGAAACTGAACTTACTCCAGAAATAAATATGCTCTGTTCTGTTTCTGTTCCCGTTTTTGTTTTATGTCACTCTGCACCTTGATGTGGCTGCACGAGCAACGCAAACGGAAATTGAATTTACTCCAGAAATAAAAATGTTCTGTTCCGTTTCTGTAACCGCTTCAGTTTTATGTTACTCTGCACATTTTATTGGCTACACGAGCAACGCAAACGGAAACTGAATTTCCTCCAGAAATAAAATTTGTCTCTTCTATTTCTGTTGCCGTTCCTGATTTATGTCACTCTGCACCATTCTGTGGCTGCACGAGCAAGGCAAACAGAAACAAAGTTTACTCCAGAAAGAATAAGCTTCTCTTCTGTTTCTGTTACCGCTTCTGTTTCATGTCACTCTGCACCTTCATGTGGCTGCACGAGTAACGCAAACGGAAGCTGAATTTACTCCAGAAATAATGTTCTGTTTCGTTTCTGTTTCTGTTGCCGTTTCTGCTTAATGCCACTCCGCACCTTAAATTGGCTGTACGAGCAACGCAAACAGAAAATAGAAATAATAAGTTCTTCTTCTGTTTCTGTTACCGCTTCTGTTTTATGTTATTCCGCACCTTGAATTGACTGCACGAGCAACGCAAACAGAAACTGGATTTACTCCAGAAATAATAAGTACCTCTTCTGTTTCTGTTGCCGTTCTTGATTTTTGTCACTCTGCACCTTTAATTGGCTGCACGAGCTACGCAAACAGAAACTGAATTGACTCCATAAATAATAAGTTTCTCTTCTGTTTCTGTTTCTGTTACCGCTCCTGTTCTATGTCACTCTACACCTTAGGTGGGATTTCTAATGGTTTGTGCATAGAAATAATACACGTGAAGGTTTCTTCATAGAATAAGTTTTCCTCTTGTAAAAAGGACAATCTTAACGAAAGAGCAACTTTGAAAGGAACTGTTATTGAAAGAGTTAAAATTTCAAATTCTTACATTGAACTAAGCTAACCTTTACTTTGTGCGTAGAGTACATTCAAACAAAAAAACATTTGTAAAGAATTCTCCAAAACCTGTAAGTTTAAAATTAAGTTCCAATTCGCTATTACGCATTATACAAAATTGCGTATTTCGGAATATTGTACTATTAAAAGGCTTATAACTTTTAAATTCCTCAAAATTTAATAATATATTTTGTTGTTTTATAACTTTTTTATGTGAGTATTCGTGTATTTTTGGTGCTATTTTTTATTACTATAAACAAATCTAATAATAAACCCATCCTGTCCAGGGCAAGGCCTGTAAAATGATATTTTTCTCTTCGGGTCGAAAGTCTTAGCTGCCAGTAGTTATTTCCCCAACCCATTGCAGACATAATAAATTATGGTGAGAGGTGTAATAATAATAATAATAATAATAATAATAATAATAATAATATAATCACCTCTTTAGACCCACACAGAGTGATAGCGATCTTTAATTGAAAGTAGAAGTATGGAAGGTTTTTGTGTATTTATTGGGAGTTATTTTATGGTGCTATATCTGTAGAGAAGTGCACCAGAAACCTAGCAAGTTCGTTGTTCTAGACTTTGTTCTACAACAAACTTGCTAGCTTTCTGAGGTAATTCTCTACAGATTTTCATCAAATCCTAAATATCGTTTCTTCCCTGAAGACAAGTCATTGTCAATTTGATCGATTCTTCTTTGACCTGTGATGGATACTTTGGAACAGCTTCTGAACAGTAATTTATTATTTAATTAAAAAGGAGCTTTCCTCGTTTAAACGGAGCTTAGAAATTGTGAAAATAGACTGACATAAGTATTGGAGAAGCTACTCGTATTACGAAAGTATTGGTAGCAGAAAAGCTCCTTGTCTCATCACCATTATGAATGTAATCGACATAGTTTACTCAAGCTCTTTGCAATGGAAGCTACTTAGTTCAGACCTGATCTGTGCCATGATTTTGCTAATTATATTCAGAATCCCATCCTAAATTGGTGATCTTGATGGCATCGGAATGTATAAGCCCTTCTAATTTAGGTGGAAAAATCACAACCGACAATTCGTGACATAATGACCCCAGTGAGTTATAGTGTCATTATACCCTTTACCCTTAAAGAGGGTAAAATGGGTATACTAAGTTTGTAAACTTGAGCGGTTTTTCAACCAGAGAACACAGACAAAGGAAAGTCTTTTTTGCTGCCAGAGTCCGTAGCGGACACACCATGTTTTTCAGTGGATTCACCCCGATTCTGAGTGGATTCGCCACAATTTTGAATGAATTCGTGTACAACGTCCGTCTGCTTTATTTCGCTGCTTTGCCGTTTGACGTTTAAGTTTCTTTTCTCTGTGTTCTCTGGTTTCAACTACCCGAAGGATGCATCGCAGGGATGGAGAAAATTATACTCACAAATACTCAGAATTTGTTTCTGCCTGGGGCCACTTTCTTCCTATTCGAAAAAAGTGGTATGATTATTGATCATGACTCATTATTGATAATGACTCATTATTGCTTTGAGTGGACAAACCAAATTTGAACCAAGCCAAATTTACCATATGATTGTCTGTCCACATGAAGGCAGTCCACTATGTGTGTAGTCTATAGCAATGTGTATATGAGTCCCATCAAATAACAAAGGAAACAATGGGCTTAAATATAAAATCAAAGATTCTGTTTCTTGCTTACCCTGTTAAATAAGTCCTTTTATATTTTCTCAATTCATCAGAAGTTATTTTGAAAGGACACTATTCCTTAATCCACATCAGTCTGCTGAATGTCTCATTCTCTCTTCTCTTCCCTAATTTTATGTATTGTTAAGGATATTAAATGTATCCCCAGGCTCTGAAAAATTGAAACTCACCCCATAATTCTTTTACTAATCATTTCAGTAACACCAGGATAAGAACTCAGTTGCTTTGATTGCATCTACGCGGCTGCACGTAGGAACATGGAACTCCACAAAATGCCTGCACTCACTGTGCTGCTGCTGATGATGATGCTGAGTGCGTGCATTTTTCGGGGCAGTAATGTGGCGGCGTATCAAGTCGGCGTGGGACGTGCCGACGTCACGGGGCCACCTGTGGAAATCCGTTTCGTAAGCGCACGTGACTTTGCCAATGGTTTCGGTTTAATTGAATTGAAACGAATTTAATTTCATTTATGCACTTTGCACAGATGGGATACGCCAACTTGAAGCAGGTGGGGCAGGGTCTGCATCTGCGGCAATTCGCGCGTGCATTTGTCGTGACCGATGACAATGACAAACGCGTCGCTTTCGTGTCGGTGGACGCTGGCATGATGGGCTACGGTGTGAAGCGTGAAGTCGGTAACCTTATCGCTTGTGTTATGCTTACGAAGACAACACTGAGTGTATCCACTTTTTACATTAAAGGTCATCAAGCGCTTGAAATCGCGCTACGGGGAACTGTACACCAATGAAAATGTGGTGATCAGCGGAACTCACACACACAGCGGTGTCGGCGGCTTCCTGATGCACTTGCTCTACGACATCTCTATTTTGGGTTTTGTGCCGCAAACCTTTGAGGCTCTGGCTCAGGGTATTTACTTGGTGAGTTGCAATTTTCTATATCTCCGGATTTCGGTAGTGATCATATTTGTCTGTGATTTCAGAGCATCAAACGTGCCACCGATAACCTGGTGGAGGGTAAAATATATCTGGCCAAGACTGTGGTGTTGAATGCGAACATCAATCGTTCGCCTAGCTCATATTTGCGGAATCCCCCAGAGGAGCGTTCACAGTATGAACATGACGTCGACAAGACTCTGACCCAACTACGTTTCGTCGATTTGGAGAACAATCTGCTGGGGGCCTTCAACTGGTTCGCCATACACGCGGTGTCTATGAACAACACCAATAAGCTGGTGTCCAGCGATAATGTGGGATATGCATCGCTGCTACTGGAAAAGGAATACAATCTGAACAAAGTGCCTGGTCGAGTGAGTAAAAAGCCGTACTTCTTACGCCGGTTTAGCTTGAAAGTTAAACTGGATTAAGTTGTTTAAGTCCCGTTTGCAAAACCCATAAAAAGCATGCTGATTTTTGAAGTTTAACACTTGGTTTCTTATAGAAGAGATGACACAGAAAGCGGGTCAGTTAATTAGTAGAAAGCTGCTTTAACCAAAAGTTTCCCATTAGAAAACCTCAAAAATCATGTTTGGAGGCGTGTTAAATATGCATGCTTTTTATGTGTTTGGCTCTAAATGCTGTACTCTTTGATCTCTAACTTCTCTCTCTATCTTATCTCTCTCTCTTCTCTCTCTCTCTTCTCTCTCTTTTCTCTTTTCTCTTTTCTCTTTTCTATTTTCTCTTTTATCTTTTCTCTTTTCTCTTTTCTCTTTTCTCTTTTCTCTTTTCTCTTTACTCTTTTCTCTTTTCTCTTTTCTCTTTTCTCGTTTATCTTTTATCTTTTATCTTTTATATTTTCTCTTTTCTCTTTTCTCTTCTCTATGCTCTCTTCTCGCTTCTCTCTTCTCTCTTCTCTCTTCTCTCTTCTATCTTCTCTCTTCTCTCTTCTCTCTTCTCTCTTCTCTCTTCTCTCTTCTCTCTTCTCTCTTCTCTCTTCTCTCTTCTCTCTTCTCTCTTCTCTCTCATCTCTCATTCTCTCTCTCTCTCTTCTCTCTTCTCTCTTCTCTCTTCTCTCTCTCTCTTCTCTCTTCTCTCTTCTGTCTTCTCTCTTCTCTCTTCTCTCTTCTCTCTTCTCTCTTCTCTCTTCTCTCTTCTCTCTTCTCTCTTCTCTCTTCTCTCTTCTCTCTTCTCTCTTCTCTCTTCTCTATTCTCTATTCTCTCTTCTCTCTTCTCTCTTCTCTCTTCTATCTTCTATCTTCTCTCTTCTCTCTTCTCTCTTCTCTCTTCTCTCTTCTCTCTTCTATCTTCTATCTTCTATCTTCTCTCTTCTCTCTTCTCTCTTCTCACTTCTCTCTTATCTCTTCTATCTTCTCACTGTTCTCTCTCTTCTCTCTTGTCTCTCTCTTCTCTCTGTTCTTTCTGTTCTCTCTGTTCTCTCTGTTCTCTCTGTTCTCTCTGTTCTCTCTGTTCTCTCTGTTCTCTCTCTTCTCCCTCTTCTCTCTCTCTCCTCTCTCTTCTCTCTCTTCTCTATTTTCTCTCTCTTCTGTCTCTTCTGTCTCTTCTCTCTTCTCTATCTTTTCTCTTCTCTCTCTTCTCTCTCTCAATCTCCTCTTTTTATACAGGGTAAATTTGTAGGCGCCTTCTGCGCCGCCAACCTGGGCGATGTTTCGCCGAATGTCATGGGCCCCAAATGCTCCATCAGCGGCAACCAATGCGATATTTTGACCTCGAAGTGCCCCTCCAAAGAGGGTGACTGCTTCTCTTCGGGACCTGGACGTGATATGTTTGAGAGTACAGAAATTATAGCCACTCGTCTGGCAGACGGAGCTTTGGTTGGTAACTCCAAAATAAAGTACTTTAATTCATTTAATTAATCAACTTTTCCGATCATGGCAGCGTCTGCTTAACGAGAACAGCCATGAGAGCACCAGCCGTGAGGTCACTGGAGATATCGCCTATATACACCAGTTCATTGACATGCCCAATTATAATGGCACTGCGTACAATCCACTGACACGTAAACTGGACAAGATTCGCGGTTGCGAGCCCGCCATGGGTTACAGTTTCGCCGCCGGCACCACCGATGGTCCCGGCTCTTTTGACTTTGAGCAAGGCACCCTAACCGAGAACGCCATGTGGAATGCCGTACGCGATTTCATTGTGCCACCCAAACCGGAGGACATCAGTTGCCATCATCCGAAACCGATTTTGCTAGCCACCGGAAGGGTACAGAACGCAACCCTGCTACTCCGGAGTAAAGCTTGATTAATATTGAATTTCCTTGCAGGCCACTTTTCCCTATGAATGGCAGCCGAAAATTGTGACCGCTCAGTTGCTGAAAATTGGCGATCTGATGATCACGGGCGTACCGGGCGAGCTGACGACTATGGCCGGCAGGCGCATGCGCAACAAGCTGAGTGCGGCCGCTGTAGCCGCTGGTGGCAGAGACACCGAAGTCATTTTGGCCGGCTTGTCCAATGTCTACTCCAGTTATATTACCACGCCCGAGGAGTATCAAGTGAGTTTGTTGCTGTCGCACTGTTCAAAGCCCGTTTCCCTATTTTTTGTTCGTTTCAGGCTCAACGCTATGAAGCTGCTTCCACCATTTTCGGCCCCAATACCCACACCATTTACATGGATGTCTTTGAAATGTTAACCAAGGCAATGATGCGAGGGGAAACAGTGGCTCCAGGGCCATCACCGCCATACATGAATGATCGCATGTTGTCCCTGAATACTGGAGTCATTTTCGATGGCCATCCACGAGGCAAAGATTTCGGTTACGTTGAAGTTCAACCGCGCAAGGACTACAGAATAAATGACACCGTGCAGGCTACTTTCATAGCGGGGAATCCCAGAAATAATATATTCCATGAGAAAACCTACTTTGTGGTGGAGCGCAAAATCAACGAGGAACGCTGGAAGGTGGCATACACAGACGCCAGTTGGGAAACAAAGTAAGGACTCACTTTTTATTACCATAGTGTTTTTGTGGCTACGAATCTTTTTCTTTCTAGATTCATCTGGGAGCGTGTGCAAACCATTCTTGGCTTCAGTAATGTGCACATACACTGGACTATTGGACCGAACACTCTGCCCGGCGAATATCGCATCAGACATTTCGGCAACTACAAATACATTTTAGGCGGTATATTCCCTTATGAAGGGCAGACGCGCTCGTTCACGGTAACGGAGGACTAAGTGGCGGATAGCTGAGAGTTGGGACTAGTCAGAGACTGTGCGCATCAGGGTGTTAATAGCAAACTAACAAAGAAAGGCAAAATAATATACAAACCTAATTGTAAATTGTAAAAACGTTGTTTAACAAGTGACAAATATACCTACTGATATTTATTTTCATACCATAAGAAGCACTTTTCTCTATCAACTGCAATTGGAGTTTTCTACATATGCAGAATTTACGCGGTGTAGATAAAACTAATTGTAAATTGTAAAAACGTTGTTTAACAAGTGACAAATATACCTACTGATATTTATTTTCATACCATAAGAAGCACTTTTCTCTATCAACTGCAATTGGAGTTTTCTACATATACAGAATTTACGCGGTGTAGATAAAACTAATTGTAAATTGTAAAAACGTTGTTTAACAAGTGACAAATATACCTACTGATATTTATTTTCATACCATAAGAAGCACTTTTCTCTATCAACTGCAATTGGAGTTTTCTACATATACAGAATTTACGCGGTGTAGATAAATGTGTGTGGAAAGAGATGCCGAAAGAGTATATGGAAAGAGTGTGTAAAATATTATGTTATAAATATAAAAAGTGTTATATTACTGGAAAAAAGTATAATATATATAATATAATAATATCAGTTTTTGAATTCTACATGGAGTATTTGCTATGAAGAAAATGTAAAATACCGTGTAGAATATTCAAAAATTCATCGTATCGTGAAACTATAGACATTTTTTCGTTTCTACTTTTCAAGGACACCTTCCAATTACGCATTGATGTGTGAATAAAAATTAGAAAAATTTCAAGGTCAAATTAAACTAAAGTCATGCTCTGCATATCTAATAAAATAAGTTTGACTGTACGTGTCTCGCAACCATCATAACGGATCAAAAATATACTGTAAACAAATTAATTGAAAACAATTATGCTGCCGCAATATCGAAAATAGTCGATTTTATAAAGCATTGTTATGTTGTCTTAAAACATAGTTGGTTTAGATTGGCTTGGCACTTTTGTTGGGTTGAAACAACGCTGGCTTATTCGGATGTCTTAATTAACATGTAAGCTACCATTGCGATGGTCTCTTGTGTGAACTTGGCCTGAGGCTTTTGTCTGTGTTCTCTGTGAGCACACTTGACAGTTTTACACAATATTTTCTATTATATTTCCTGCTTAAAGCACTCTATAACTTTTTGTTCCATTGAAATCCGAACCAGGAATATCTTTTGGGTAATTCTGGGTTATACTTTGTATCAATTTGTTGTCGAGGTTTGTATCAATTTGTTGTCGAGAGTTGTTTCCCTTTTTCTATTTTGAAATACTCTCCTTGTATTTAATTTTGTAGGAGTATGAACCAGTTTGGTAGGGATACGCTGATTGAAACCCAACTAGAGTAGATCAGTGGATATCATAAGGACGGATGAAAAGACACCACATATGGCTTTCTCGAAGCCGTTCAGGTCGATGATGAAACTCTTGTCGTTGACCCGTTGGATTACCTCATAGGGGCCAGTATATGGCGGCTCAAGTGGCCTGGGGATTTTGCATAATACGTGATGCGCAGATGCGCAAGTCCTTCAAGAAAAATGGATTCTGTCTCGAGTGGTTCGACGCCGGTACTGGCTTGATTGCTTTTACCAGCTTACTCAACTTCTCGACGAAATCCGGTTGGTTGCAAGAGTCATCGTGGGGGCCAAAAAATTCCTCCGGCAGGCGAAGCTGGGTGCCGAAAAGAATTTCGGCTGGAGTCGTTTTGAGGCAGAGAACACAGAGAAAGGAAAGTCTTTTCGCTGCCAGCGTCCATAGCGGACACACCACGATTTTTAGTGGATTCACCACGATTCTGAGTGGATTCACCACGATTTTGAATGGATTCGTGTACAACGTCTCTGTCAGAGAAAACAGAGAAAGGGAAGTGTTTTTCACTGCCACCGTCCGTAGCGGACACACCACGATTTTGAGTGGTCTCACCACGATTTTTAGTGGATTCTGGTTCAACGTCCGTCTGCTTTATTTCGCTGTTTTGCGGTTTGACGTTTAAGTTTATTTTCTCTGTGTTCTCTTGTCTCTGTGTTCTCTGCTTTGAGGTCCTCCTTGTACACAGTCCGCATTCGCAACAACACTGTTGGCAGGGTGTCCGGCCATGGTGTCTCTGGGCTGCACATCAATGCCGCCTTTAGTGTGCGGTGTAGTCGCTCCACCATGTGTTTGACTGGGGATGGTAAGGCGTTGTATGGATGCGGTTCGCACCCATCATTTTGGTGAGGACTGTGAAGAGCTCCACCTCGAACTGACCCCCCTGGTCGGAAGTGATGGTAAGCGGCGTGCCGAAAGTGCAGATCTAACTGTCGAATAACTCTCATAATAGGCTCCACCATAGACATCTCAGAGTATATAATATTTAAATCTCATAATAGGCTCCTCAGAGTATAAGGCATTCTCACCATAGACATCTTAGAGTATATAATATTCATATACACTATATTATTATATTATATAAATAGAGCGTATTTGATCGAAAGACTTAGAAAAGATATGAAACTTTCATTCCACTTCAGCAATTTGGCCTGCAACATCTTCACTTTATCATCAACATGCTGCCTGTCCAACGCCAGCAACACGATTTAGTACTGGAGAGCGATTGTTGCATATTCTTTTTATACGATATTTGCTCCATATTCTTATTATACGATATTTGATATTGATTATTGATATAGCCTCTCACCATATACACCAAATACGATATTTGATAAACACCCCAGAAGAAGAATGATAGAATAAATATTATTATTCTTGCCCCAGAGTATACAACAATCTCACCATAGTCACCACTTACCATTTCACCACTGTGTACACCACAATACGATTAAAAAATTCACCATTCCAGCGAACTCCGTAGCAAATCTCTGCACCCTGGACAACAACCCCAAACAAGCTGATTAAAAATTGAGTACACAAACCGCTCACGCAAAGCCAGTTATCAAACTCATTGAAATCCACAAAATCACAACAGATACAAATACGCGCAACAGCAACAACAAAGACCACAACAACAACAAAATCAGCAACAACAACAAGAATCGAAGCAAAGTAAATAAAGTGCTGCGCTCAGCACGAAACGCGCATATGAACAAAAAAGTATCTGTACAAAAAGTATCTACACAAAGCAAACAGTTCCATTCTGTGATTCTCAGCGCGCGGACGCAGTATAAACGAAAGTGGTGTCCAGCAGAAAGCACTGACAAAGTGTACAAAAAAAAAGGAAGAGTTGTTGTTGCTGGTGTAGGAGATAGTCTCGTTGCTTGCTTTGTGCCAATTCGTCACTAAATAACAATTTACGCCAATTGGCAGACACGCCACATTCTCCCCCAAGCACCAAGGCAAGAAAGAAAATAAAAACAACAACAACCACAAGCGGAAAAGTGTAGTAAAAGTGACGACAAAACGGTAAAAAGTGCGTGAGGCTCGGCAGGCAAATAACGCCAGAAAGCGTGAGAAAAAAATAAATCCAGATAAGCAAACAAAAAGTAAAAAAAAAACCTCAAGAAAAGTGCGTCCGGCGTGCTGATCGGCGCTCACCCTCAGTTGTATCTATCGATTTGTTTACATTTAACGTCTTTGGAAAAACCTGTCAAACAATTTGTGAAAGAAGTGCAGCAAAATTGTACACTTGCGTAGATTGCAGGCGTCTGGGGCGTGAAAACATTCTCCAACTACACACGAGCAGAACTGAAGAGGAAGTAAGTACATAAATATATGCATGGGTACTCAAGCAAAGAAAATATTGTGCTATTTCGATAGAGGAGAAGAAAAGTTCTTCCAAATTTGTTTGTGGTTGTGTCAGAAAATTTTCAAATGACCCAAAAAAGTCTATTTCAGTTGACGAGGATTGGTGTGAGCACAACTTTAAATGCGCCTTGGTTTACGGGAGGAGTGTGCCAGGCCTTATTTAAAACTGCGTGCTCTGTTTTTAGGAGTGTATCACAAAAATTCTCCTGTGTTCTATGAAGGAATTGCGAGGTCTGAGTTTTAGAACGCACTGTGGGGAGTTTCTTGTCATATAAAATTAGGGTGCACAGATTTACATACTCTGTGACAGACTCATTCTATGCGCTACGTAGTATAAAAAGTTGAGAGCTCCAATGTTGGTAGACCAAGTTATGAACTTATTGAGGATTCTGATACAGAGAGAACCGACTGAGCGACCCATATTCAGTTATCATTCATATATCGGTTACCATTGAGAACACCCTGAGGGAAATCACAGATTCAAAGCCTCAAGCCAGACCCAGTCTATGCGCCAACTTGTATTTGAAGCTGGGTACTTGAATTTTGATAGACCAGGTTATGAACTTATTTGAGATTCTGATACAAATAAATCTGTCTGAGTGTCTGTTGGCTCATAGTCAGTAATCGGTTATCACTGAGAGGTCCCTGAGCGTTATTTTTGATACTATTAAATTAGGAGTCACCGATTCAAAAGTCTCAAGGCAGGTCCAGTCTATGTGCCACGTTGTATTTGAAGCTGAGTACACGAACTTTGGTAGACCAGGTTATGAACTTATTTTGAGATTCTGATACAAATAAAACCGACTGAGTGACTGGTGACGTATATTCGGTGATCGGTTATCATTGAGAGGTCCCTGAGCGTAATATTTGGAACCAAATTTAGAGCTCATAGAATTAATTGCCTCTTGACAGACCCGTTCTTTGCGCCCACTTGTACTGAAAGCTGAGTACTCGAATTTTGGTTGATCGAGTAATGAACTCATTGAGGGTTCTTATTCAAAATGAGAGCTCTTTGAAAGACTGGTAATCATTCATAATTCCCTGAGGGTTATTTGTCATACCAAAAATAGGACTCACATATTTATATACTAAGTGACAGACCCCCTATTAGCGCGAAATTGTATTTAAAGCTGAGTATACTAATTTTGGTTGACCAAGTTGGGAACTGATTGAGGATTCTCATTCAAAATTAGGGCTCACTGAGGGACCGGATCTTATTGAGAACTCCTTAAGCATTATTTTCCATATAAAAATTAGAACTCATAGATTGAAAACCCTCATGGCAGACCCAGTCTATGCACCAACTTGTATTTAAAGCTGAATATTCGAATTTTGTTTGACCGATTGCCAAACTTATTGGTTCTTATTTGGTTCTTATTCAAAATTAGGACCGGCTATCAATGAGAACTCCCTGAGCATTATTTTTCATACCAAAATTAGGACTCATGGCAGACCCAGTCTATACACCAGCTTGTATTTGTAGCTGAGATTTCAAATTTTGGTTGACCAAGTAGTGAACTCATTGAGGGGTTCTTATTGAAAATTAGTACTCTCTGAGTTACTGAATATCATTGAGAGCTCCCTGAGCGGTGTTTTTCATATCAAAATTAGAACTCCCAGATGTGAATGCCAAGTGCCAGACCCAATCTATTCGGCAATTTGTATTTAAATCTGAGTATTCAAATTTGGTTGACCAAGTAGTGAACTCATTGAGGTTTCTTATTCAATATTAGGACACGCTGAGTTGATCGGTTATCATTGAAAATATAGAGAAGGTTCTTTTTCATACAAAAATTAGGACTCCCAGATTGAAATGCTTCATGAGACCAGTTCTCTGTGCCAACTTGTATTCCAAGCGGAGTACACGAATTTTGGTTGGCCACTTTGTGAACTTATTGAGGGGTTCTTATTGAAAATTAGTACTCTCTGAGTAACCGGATATCATTGAGAACTCCCTGGGCGGAATTTTTCGACCCAAAAGTAGGACTCACAGATTTAAAAGCCTCATGGCAGACCCAGTCTATACACCAGCTTGTATTTAAAGTTGAATATTCGAAGTTTGATTAACCAAGTGGGGAACTGATTGAGGGTTCTTGTTCAAAATGAGGGCTCACTCAGTAACCGGATATCACTGAGAACTCCCTGAGCGCTATTTTTCGAACTAAAATTAGGACACACAGATTGAAAGCCTTTATGACAGACCCGTTCTATGCGCCAACCTGTATTTAAAGACGAGTATTTGAAATTTGGTTGACCAAGTTGTGAACTTATTAACTATTCTGATACAAATAAGACCGGTTCAGTGAATGGTGACGTTTATTCAGTGATCGGTTATCATTGAGAACTCCCTGAGCGCTATTTTTCATACCAAAATTTACTGCTCACAGATTTAAATACTAAGTCTATTGGTCACGCAGTATTTACAGCTGAGTACACGAATCTTAGTTAATCAAAACATACGCGACTTTCAGTACGACCGCATTGAGGGTAGATTTTTTTCTGTGTACCGAATGTAGGGCACACAAATGTATTCATTTTCTGATAGGCAAAACTGCACTCTCAGTGCGCACCTTGCTTTACACCGGCGTAATTTGCATGCACCTGCTGTCCGCCCGCACGATGGTTATTATAAATTCATTTAGCGTGCAATTTGAGGCTCTCGGGGATGGTTCTGCTGTCGCCGTGATTATATTTCACTTGATAATCATTATTTTCTACTTATTGTATAACATTGCAGCATATCTGGGAATGGAGTACATACAATTTGACCCTTTAGCTTGCAAACACTTTTGGCTGTATTCAAATTCGAGCGTTTGCTGCTGATAAGCGTTCTGGAAGTCATGCTTGAACAGTATTTGAATAATGCTCTGGGGCCAGTTGGGGCTTTTGTAGTTCTTTCTTATCGCCGCGAATTGTCGGCAATTGAAAAATTGTGACACTGATTTCATACAAAAATAATCCAAAATAATTGTTTTAAGATTTGTTTTATAAAATAAAATGTCGAAATTTCCGCAAAATGCAGGCACTCAGGGAGTGAGAGAGGTAGACAGAGTGATAGAGGGATAATGGAAGAATGAGGAATGGGTCAAAAGAGGAGGGGGCCAAAAGAGGAGGGAGGCGAAGGAGGAGTGGAGGGGGACAAAAGACAGGCAGGGTAAGAAATAAAAAGCGGGAAGAAAGAGACAGAGAGAGAGAGAGAGAGGGAGGGAGAGAGAGGGTAAGAAAGCGAGAGTCATCCGGAATTCTAATGAATGGATGCCACACAAAAATAATCGGGTTTGTGTGCAGTTGCGTTTCCAGCATGCCTGGTGCGCTCATGATTAAATGCTTGCATACATTCGCTCTGTTCTTTTTGTTGTTGTTGTTTTTATTTGTTTTATTTTTAATTTAAAGTTTTTTTTCTATATATATGCATGTATACTCATATACATGAGTATTGAAGCACATGTTAAATTATTATTACGTCTGTGGGCACTATACGAGGCATATCTGAATGATTGGCGGCGCTGAGCGCTACTAATCTTAACTCATGGCGGATTGGAAAAGCGCCAATGCGCGTTTCAAATTTAGAATAATAAAAATATATACATATATGTATATATATATACTGTGACAGGACGGGAGAAGAGTCACGTACACAATTTTGTTAGGTTAGTGTTACACAGGCGATATGTGACTCAAGTTTCGTTGATGTTTCAAAGTGCATTTTGAAGACACAAATTTGCTGTTTGAATACCGAGAGCGAGTAGTCCCTTGCTGGCAATTGCTGTTGTTGCAGCAGTTGTGGCTGGTGTAACAGGGCTCTTAGAGTGAGAAATTGCAACTGAGAACAGAGCAACTACCCCTTTGGTCTGTCAGAATTGAGGTAGATAAAAAAGGGTTGCCAAGTACCGGGAAAATCGTTCGTATTATTCCAAGTTGATGCAGAAAAAGGTTTGACAAAGAGAGAGTAATAGAGAGAAGGAGTGATAGAGAGAAGAAAGTATAGAGAAGGAGAGAGACGGCAAGAGAGGGAAAGAGAGGGGGAGAAGGAGTGATAGAGAGAAGAAAATATAGAGAGGGAGAGAGACGGTAAGAGAGGGAAAGAGAGGGAGAGAGGGAGTGATAGAGAGAAGGAAGTAGTGGGAGGGAGAGAGATGGTAAAAGAGGGAAGGAGAGGGGGGAGAAGGAGATAGATATATGGAGAGGGAGAGCTAGAGAGAGGGGGAGATAGAGGTAGGAAGATAAACAGAGAGAGAGAGAACAAGCGTAAACTGTTTAATGCCTTCAAGTTTTGCCTTGTACCTGCATAAAGCAAGGAAGGAGCGGAGGTCCTGCTGGTGAATTGCGCACTTTTTAGCAAATGTTGTTGTTTGGTCTACAAATACTGCATTTCCAGTCAAATAATATTTGCACTAGGATAATATTGGATTAATATTTTAGTAAAATAATATTTAATGTAGGATAATATTTGAACTTTTAGTAAAATAAGATTTCAGGCTGAATTTTTACTAATATAAAATTTACATTAGAATAGTATTTGAAACTGAATTTTGAGTAAAATATTTACATATGTATGAAGTGAAAGGAAAATATTTGACTTAGTATGAATAACATAGAAAAATAATTAAATAATACTAGTGGAGAATCGTATTTATTTTAATAATTTATTTGAAATATTTAATAAAATGTTTGTTCCTAAATTTCCATACGTTTTTCTATACTGAATATAAGAGAATATAAGAGAAGAGGGGTAGTCCGGAGAACCGCCGAAGAAGGAGGTCTGCAAGCACTCGGGCATTGTTGCCTATTGTCCTTTAAGCCTGAAACAATTAGGGGGGAGGGTGTTCGGTTGGTAGTTGAATAGAAGATTATGAAAGGGATGTTACCATTTTCAAACTTATTATTCACATGGCTCTTGATTCAATCAATAGTCGCTGCGAAACTCATATATCTGGGCCCATTGCAGTACCCTCAGCTCCACAGTTTGCCAGCGCATCAGCTACTTTGTTCCCCCGTATACAACAGTGTCCCGGAACCCCTATAAGTTCAAGTATATTTCGCCTTGTGATAGAGTTATTTATTTATTTATCTCTAGAAATTGATCGTAAGACATTAAGGCTAAGTTTTGATTTACATTCTTGGACAATTTTTGATGGTATTACATTTTTTCTAGAGGTTTCAGAGCAGCCTGACTGTCGGTACAGTCTCTAATCTGTCCACCACGCCATTTATTCTCAATTACCCATTTCGCTACCTTCAGTATAGCAAACATTTTCGATTGAAATTCCGTTGCCGTACTTCCCATAGCCGGGAAGCATCTGACATTTTCGTTCAGATGCCAACTATCACCAGTTCCTATTTCAGTATTGGAGACGTCAGTAGAGAAAGTGTTCGCCATGTCCCCTAGAAGTAATTCTAGATCTCTCCATTGCTCCCCTATACTGACAAATAGTCAGACATTAATAATAATAAATTAAAAATTATTTGAATTTCAATATTTTTGTGCTGATATTGACTCGATTATGATTACTCTGAATCTGATATTGTCTCGATTATGATTACTCTGAATCTGATATTGTCTCGATTATGATTACTCTGAATCTGATATTGTCTCGATTATGATTACTATGAATCTGATATTCTTTCGATTATGATAACTCTGAATCTGATATTCTTTCGATTATGATTACTCTGGAATCTGATATTCTTTCGATTATGATTACTGTGAATCTGGTATTGACTCGATTATGATTACTCTGAATCTGATATTGTCTCGATTATGATTACTCTGAATCTGATATTGTCTCGATTATGATTACTCTGAATCTGATATTGTCTCGATTATGATTACTCTGAATCTGATATTCTTTCGATTATGATTACTCTGAATCTGATATTGTCTTGATTATGATTACTCTGAATCTGATATTCTTTCGATTATGATTACTCTGGAATCTGATATTCTTTCGATTATGATTACTGTGAATCTGACATTGACTCGATTATGATTACTCTGAATCTGATATTGTCTCGATTATGATTACTCTGAATCTGATATTGTCTCGATTATGATTACTCTGAATCTGATATTGTCTCGATTATGATTACTCTGAATCTGATATTCTTTCGATTATGATTACTCTGAATCTGATATTGTCTCGATTATGATTACTCTGAATCAGATATTCTTTCGGTTATGATTACTCTGAATCTGATACTGTCTCGATTATAATTACTCTGAATCTGATATTGTCTCAATTATGATTACTCTGAATCTGATATTCTTTCGATTATGATTACTCTGAATCTGATATTATCTCGATTATGATTACTCTGAATCTAATATTCTTTCGATTATGATTACTCTGAATCTGATATTGTCTCGATTATGATTACTCATATTCGATTAATAAAATGCTCATTTACAAATTTCTCACTATAGCTCTGTATATAAAATTTTAGAGAAATAGAAGAACAAACATTTTTGAGATATTCCGATCATGTGAGAGCAATGATCAATCAAATTTTTCAAGAGTCAAAATATAAAACTTTGTGAATAGGTCAGAAACAGAGCAAATGCGCCAGCCCAGTAATTAAGTACATAATACATTAAAAGTCAAGGGAAAAGCTGTAGAAAAGAGTGTTCTAAGTGAAGTATAGTTCGGCATAAAGGCAAAAATATTACTATCCTATTATAATAAGCCTCTATAGAAAAACATTATAATCACTTAATAAAAACCCTCCATATCTGTAGTTATAAAGATGGGACAATCAGATCACAGAAGGTTCTGATCTTCATAGTGGGCTTTTCATCAAAACGTAGTAGTCTTATTTTTATTAGATCTTTCATGGGTTGAAAATTCGAATAAAAATAAGACCACTACGATTTGAGAAAAAGCCCACTATGGAGATCAGAATTCTTCATTGAATCCGAAGAACAACCGATATCACAATGGCTGAATTTCTACGGATTATCAGAGCTTCTTCTACTCCCCACTGCACCAGCAGAAACCCTTTTACACTGTGGAGTACTCGGTAATCGCTGCTCTCATGAAACTATGCACACTCTCACAGGCTCTCTTCTGTTCAGAGCTTATACGGGCACTTCTTTTCTTTGTCCTATTTCACTTATCTTTGTTCTATTTATTAAGATTAATTTTGGATGACGTAAAAATAATTAATTTCTTCGTTTCTTAGTATATGAAGTCTTCATCTGAATAGTTTGTTCTCTTCAAGGAGATTCATTTGGAATGCCGGAAGTAGAAATAATTCCTTCGATCCAGTTGTCCATTGATTTTATTATTTCAGTTGTGATATTTTGTTTATAGATCTTTGCGGCTTCTTCTTCTTTGTCATGAAGGGAGGACATTTCAAAATATATGCATTGGACCTCTGTCATCGTGAATCTACTTAACGGCGATTGGCGGTCATTGTTCCTAAACCCATGCTGGTTCTTGCAATACCCTTTATGTACTATTAGTATGACAAATTCTTTGAGATAAGGATTGACCTCTCCAATAGTATCAACGTATATGACAACTGATATTTATGTGAAGTGTAAAATCATTTGTATCTTACTTCCAGGGTACTGCAGTTCCCCTCTTGGCATCTTCATTCTTCTAACTTAGTTTCTGTTGAATTCTTTGAAGTGTGGTATAACTGAGTCCATTGTACCTTGGTTCCAGAGTTTTGCTGTTCCCTTTTTAGGATCTCTTTCCATCTAGCTTAGTTTCTGTTGAATTCTTTGAAGTGGTAGTATAACTGGGTCCAATGTACGTTGCTTCCAGAGTTTTGCTGTTCCATTTTTAGGATCTCTTTTCTTCTTACTTAGTTTCTGTTGAATTCTTTGAAGTGGTGGTATAACTGGTGATTCACTTATATGACCACTGATCTTTATGTGAAGTGCAAAATCATTTGAACCTTACTTTCAGGGTTCTGCAGTTCCCCTCTTGGCATCTTCATTCTTCTAACTTAGTTTCTGTTGAATTCTTTGAAGTGGTAGTATAACTGGGTCCAATGTACGTTGCTTCCAGAGTTTTTGAGATAAGGATTGACCTCTCCAATAGTATCAACGTATATGACAACTGATATTTATGTGAAGTGTAAAATCATTTGTATCTTACTTCCAGGGTACTGCAGTTCCCCTCTTGGCATCTTCATTCTTCTAACTTAGTTTCTGTTGAATTCTTTCAAGTGTGGTATAACTGAGTCCATTGTACCTTGGTTCCAGAGTTTTGCTGTTCCCTTTTTAGGATCTCTTTCCATCTAGCTTAGTTTCTGTTGAATTCTTTGAAGTGGTAGTATAACTGGGTCCAATGTACGTTGCTTCCAGAGTTTTGCTGTTCCATTTTTAGGATCTCTTTTCTTCTTACTTAGTTTCTGTTGAATTCTTTGAAGTGGTGGTATAACTGGTGATCCACTTATATGACCACTGATCTTTATGTGAAGTGCAAAATCATTTGAACCTTACTTTCAGGGTTCTGCAGTTCCCCTCTTGGCATCTTCATTCTTCTAACTTAGTTTCTGTTGAATTCTTTGAAGTGGTGGTATAACTAAGTCCATTGTACCTTGGTTCCAGAGTCTTGCTGTTCCCCTCTTGTCATCTCTTTCTTCTTACTTACCTTCTGTCGATGATTCTTCTGGCTGATTCGTCTGATCACTCAATTTAACCCTGCTTCAGCTCGTCTTCACTGGTTTATGTGTGCACTCGTATTTAATTGAAACTGACTACTTTGCTATACGCTTCCACATTTCTGGTTAAAAATAGATCTGGTTTTTTCCAATGGAACTGTAAGGTTACCCAGTTAACACACACAGTGTTAACTTAGAAAACAATAAAAAAGTTATAGTATACATTTTAATTACTCATCGTCCACAGTTTAACTGTGATTGTGTCATGAAATATTATAATTTGAGACAACAGAGTGTGGGATTTTTTAGATTAGGAGACAGGTTTTGATAACCTCTTTTATACCTCTTCCTCTAAGGAGGTCAAAAATGCATACACTGTTTGCATATTATTTATAAAGCTCAAGAGGAGGCTTGACAACTGAGGATCAGCCTCAATTACACGGTAATATCGTTCTGTTTATGACCCTGTGGCAATTTTTTTCCCCACATAGAGTTATATTCCTAAAATTTTGGCACTTCAGTATCATTGGGCAGCATCAGAAATTGGACTCTAGGGTCTATAGAATAGAAGAATACAAGTGGGGTAGGCTGGGGAACCGCCGAAGAAGGAGGTCGTCAAGCAGTCAGGCAGTAACTTCTATAAAGCGTATCTACGAAGGCGCTGACCGGCTATTCGCTGAAGATGTAGCTGTGTCTGCAGAGTGTTCTTGTGAAGATGGGAGATTATTGGTAAAGGGGGCGTGGCACCTCCCATACAAACAGTAACTTCTATAGAGCGTATCTCCGAAACCGCTAAAGCGATTTCTACGAAACTTTTGGTAAAGATTTAGCTGTGTCTGGAGGGTGTTCTAGTAATGATGGGAGATTATTGGAAAATAGGGCGTTGCACCTCCCATACAAACAGTAACTTCTATAGAGCGTATCTCTGAAACGGCTGAACAGATTTCTACGAAAGTTTCTGGGAAGATTGGAGAGTGAACCTGATCGCTGGAGAGTGTTCCTGCCCATTATACTATAAGAAAATATTTGGAGGAAGGGTGAGACACAGGATTGTGTAAGGGAAGTTACACCGTCACCCTAGTGGCTACTTTGACTGTGTCCATTTTATTTCCAACCGAAACCCAAATATAACTTCAGCTTTAAATCACACCAGTTTTTTTCCCTTACACAGTTGTTCTTCACCCACAAGTTCCAACAAAATCATCGCTTTGCTTAGTTGGTTATAAAAATCATGACTTGTGATTCCCTTTTCCAGCTCATGTGTGTCTTCACCCCTTCTTGCCGATTCCTTTAAAAGGAAATACAGATTCCTCTAAAAAGAAAAGGTCTCAAATTACTGCTTCAGTATTTTTTCTTTGGTGCCTGGTTTGGCTTTGACATTGTTTTTAGGGTGATTCCGTACTGTTGTAATTGTTGAAGTTGTCATTTTTGTTGTTGATTTCTCTCGACTCTTTGATATCTGGTTTTACTCTGGCATTGCTAATTAGGGATAGATTGTTAGACGGCTATCTCTGGTCGTAATTATTGAAGTTGTCATTTTTATGGCTCAGCTATTCGGCCTTACTACTGTGGCCATTACTGACCTACACCAGGAGATACACTGGTATCTAGACCCATAGAAGAGTGTGTATAAAACCACAACAAGTACACGCCCACCTTTCATATATGCAGCTGTGGACAGTTGAAGCTAAATGCACCATTTATAATTTGTTTTTTCATAATAAGGTTTTAAGAAAAAGTTGTCGAGAACGTAGATACTTCCATGCCTACAATTCCTGCGTATTCTTAATTTGATAGCTTTATAAAATGAATGTAGGAAATTTGGGATTTTAGAAACTATACTCATATAGTATCATTATAAAGGCATGTGTGACTAGCTGATTGATATATAATTCACATCAGGACACAATTATCGCTCATTCCATAGACTAGGGGCGAGTACTGAGGCCTGTGGGGCGCCGCCAGTGATTGCATAGCGACACAATACCCGCGTGTGAGTTATAGTGAGGTGTATAATACATGTATAGCATCATTATAAATGCATACATGACTGGTTGATTGATATATAACTCGCATCAGAACGAAATTATGATTCTACAGAGTAGGGCCGGGTACTCACTCCTGTGTGACGGCGCCAGTGATTGCACAACTCCCGCCTCCATGCTGGCTCACAACAGCATGTGTTTCGGTATATTATAAAGGTATAGTATAGACTCATTATATAGGCATATGTGACTGTTTAAGTGATGAATTACTCGTATCAAAACACAATTATCACGGATCCTTCATGGAGATCATTGCAACTCAGCATAATGTTCAAAGAAAGCATGTTTCCTCACACATATAAATATCTACTTCGTTCCCCCTTTTGCAGCGCCTGGATCCGTTACAGATGCGCACTAACTTTTCACACTTTTAAAAGACTTGTTTCACAACAAACCCACTAACCCTGAACTTGAGCTTTTAACATTAAATGAAATATGGAAGCGTGAATGCAGTGCAGCCTCTCTAATAAGCGGCAAATGACGTTTACTTTCAGCCCCAGTAACCTCAACAATGCACACAGCCAGCTTGCACAAAACTACACCAACAACAACAACACTCACACACAATACAACAAAAATAAGCTGGGAAAATTGTGCACAAATTACCTTGAATTGTAATGGGAAAACCGGTTGCGAATAAATTAAAATAAAATGCACAAATCAAAAGTCGCAGACGAGACTTACACAAATCCATAAAACGCAGTAATCAAAGCGGCGCTTGCGCAGCCTGCCAACCTGCCCGCTGGCCACCCAGCCAACTTGCCCGCCAACCAGCCAACCTGCCCGCCACCCAGTCAACCTGTCCGCCACCCAGTCAACCTGCAGCTGAGTTGTACTCGTACATACACAACGCCTCATACTGGCGATCGAGACGCCGACAGCTGGCTGCAAGTGTTTCCAGCCAAGATGAGTCCAGCAATTTCATTGGTGTGGCATCTGCTGCGCTTATGATGCACTCTCGCTTGATGCTGCGCGACAAGCACGTACGCAGTGAGGCAATTCCAGTCAATTACGCTGGCGCAATGGCAAACATATTGCCATACATGTCAAACGTGCCACCACACCACACCGCATCAGTCTGTACCGCACGCCACAGTTGCATATTAATTTGGTGCAGAAGGTGGCACGTGATCTGAGCCGTTTGTGATGGGAATTCGGTTGATGTGCAGCTTCGAGTATGGCAGCTTCGAGTAGCATGAATGGGCCGTGCAACTTTCATTTCGCAATTGAGTTAGAAGCTGTTTTCATGGAAAGCGAAAGCGAAAAGTGCCTCACATATCCGGCCACAAATGTTTATTTTGATGTTAGTTTCTTCCATTTAATTATATTTAGTTTTTCCTTTTATTTTTGTGAATTTATTTGTTGTTTTTCTGGCCCCTTTAATGGGCTGTCAATTGGTGGTGTGAATTGGTGTAATAATAAAACGAGTTCCCATTAAGCGTTGAATCCACTTTTTCCACCAAACTAATTTTAATTTAATTAATTTGTTTAAAAACATTGTATTGACATCCAGTTAAGATACGAAGTTCGAGTTAAGAAACAGACTCGAGTACCGGTTGCATTGAACTTGCCGAAGCTCGCTTAGTTGGCAGACACTTTGGCAGAAGTTGTTAAACAATTTTTGTTTTAAGCCAAACTCACTGAAAAATTGTGTTTAAATTGAGTTGAAATTGGGTTGAAATTCAGTTGGAATTGAGTTGAAATTGAATTGAAATTGAGTTAAAATTGAGTTGAAACTGTGTTGAAATTAACTTTAAATTGTGTGCTCTTTCTTATGATCTTGAGTAATTTAGTGTGTTAAGTACCCGGCAGCCAGGGGAATGACATAGTCAGAAGTCAGTGGCGGGTTTGAAATTTTGGTGAGGGACTCTGTGAATATTGTTTATAAACACTTCCAGACCAGTTCTTAAGATCGATTCTCACTGCAGCGTATCCAAGCGTTACATAGTGGGGTTCTTTGTCGAACAGTATTACAATCTTCACAACTATGGAGATCAACAACAAGAAGCTATGCATAAAGAAGGATCGATTGAGTCACATAGTAGGTCAAAGCTGCTCCAGAAATGGACAAATAGTCACGAAAAAAGATAACCCAAAAAATGCAGATGTGTTAAGCAAACATATGGCAATGAATATGTTGATCCCAGTGGAAATATATCGGCTGAATCTACTAGCAAACAGATGGGATCACAACAAAACGATTAATTTACTACTGCATTAAAGAAGAATAAGAGTCCATTGCTCACCCAGTGTCCAGCGCTGTCCAGAAGGAGGCGAACTTCCTAGGCGACTACTTTCTGGACTCCTTAGGAGATATCTAAAAAAAAAGATTAGCTCCATCAACTGCTTCATTAAAAGCTCCAAATGGCTGGACCTTTGAAATTGATGGGACCTGTTGTCTCATGCGGTATCACAAAGGGTCAATGTTGGCCTAAGTGCGCCCTTTTCGGATGGCCGCCTTACCTACCTACCTACCTGGAGAAGAATAAAGCATCCAACTTCAAAATATCCATTACAAGAACTGAGAAAGACCTAACAAGAAAATATGTAAGAACCGAGATGATCCTCCTACTAAAGGAGAATCGACTCATTCACATAATATGCTCATTTTCTGATGTTACTCTTATTTCTTGGTCCATCACAGACATATTAATGCGGATTGACTCATAGAAAAACATAGGTAGGTAGGTAGGAGTGGCCGCCTAGTTTGCCAAAAGCTCACTTGAGCACACCTAATGGCCCATTGTGATACCACGGGTTGGCGCCGTTCAAGCACTTACTAAAAAGTTCTGTTACTTGGGATGGTGATAGTCAGCGCAAGGACCGCGCCAGGACATAGAGAAGTACTCATTTAGCCACCGACTGGAAACAGTAACGAATAAATAATAGTAATGAATAACAATAAATGATCAAAATACTCAGTAACATACTCGATACTTGTTCCAAAGGAAAGGTCCGAAGAGACTAATAATAACAAAGAAGATGTTTCTTCCTACATGCAACTGCAATTGAAAGCCGATTAGTTCAAGTTTCGATATACTTAATAGAAAAGTGCAATATGTGTGATCACACCATTTTCATGCCATTCTATTCTCTCAAAAGAAGAGATACGAGCTTGACTCGATCAGCTATTCACACTGTTTCGGAACTTTTGACTGAGCACTGTCGAGTAATGAAACACCTGTACAACATGAGAATCACCCAATATGACCTCTGTAGGTTGTGTATTATTATTATTATTATTATGATTATCGTTGAGGGGATGTTGCACTGCGACCTATAAGATCTATTGTGCCCCCTTCGTGGACCTAGAGTATTTCTCTTAGCCCAATTCCCTCTATGAATTGCAGTATTGGTCCTACTTCACAGAGTCTGAGTTCGTCATCGAGTACGATGAATACGCCAAGGTGTTTCCTTCTCTTGTGCATCAGGGCGGAGCAAGTTCCTAACACATGTTGTGAGGTCTCGTCCTATTCCTTGCAGAACCTACAAAGAGCATCAGGTAAAATTCCCAGTTTGTGTTGTGTAACGAAGAGGAGGAAACAGCTGAACATCTGCCTTGTCACTGTAATGGTCTCATATGGACCCGGCTTCTTTACTTATGTAACCATTTCCTAGAACCGTCAGATAAGTACCCTAAGGAAATCTCGGAATTCGTAATGAATACTAGACTTGGGGAGTATTTGTAAATATAGAGTGTCTCACAATAGGTTTATTTGGACCCAGTGACATGGTGCCTAGTTCCCGCTCTCAGTATAATCTAATCAAAGCTAAAATCACTCCATAGGAGCACTAAAGCACGAATTTTTAAACATGTCCATAACTGTGATATCGCCTTTTGACATAATGTATAAATAAGCACTACATAAATTATTACAATAAGAACTACAATAACCACTACAATATGTACTACAATAAGCACTACAATATGTTTTACAACAAGTACCACAATAAGCACTGGATATGTACTACAATAGGCAGGAAAGAGAAGCACCACAATAAGTACTAAAATAAATACGACAATAAGCATTACAATAATCATTTCAATAATCATCACAATAAGCACCGCAATAACCAATCCAACTGTGAACTTGTAAAAACCGAATGAATATATTCAACATGAAACTTGTAATACAAAACAATACAAATGATATGAACTAACAAAGAGCATAGTCTCACAGATGATATATAAAAAAAACTGTTTATAATCTATATTTACAATCAGCTTCACTCTTCATGAACATCAGCATCATGAGAGTTGTCAAAATTCCCCGGGACAATGACCTTTTTGAAGCTACCAGCCTCTCCGCCACGCTTAGTGACGCTCAGGTGGGGGCTCTTCATAAAGCACCGGTAGTAATCTACCTATCTATAGTAATCTACCTATCTATAGTAATCTACCTATCTATAGTAATCTACCCATCTATAGTAATCTACCTATCTATAGTAATCTACCTATCTATAGTAATCTACCCACTGAACCAGTGCGATCATTTCTTCGGCTATAGTTGCCACTAGCTGGGCAATTAAAAGTATACAGAGGATCAAAACTCCTTAAAGGGTTTGAGAAAAAATCTTCGAGAGAGTAGTACAAGAAACCGAAATCCGATGAGATATCTTCCTTTATATTTGAAATTAGTTTCTCATGTAAATCTTCAGATGCCGTGGTTTAAAACGTTATGAATCGAGTAAACCCCGCCCCATTTCATGGCATAAAATTTTCTGGTTATAGGAGTATTCATTTCAAGTCTATGGGTCTTCTTCTATTCATCTTGGGACTTCCCTGGCGTAACTGTCAACGTTATTTAAGGTCATATGCGAGATTTCTCTATCAAGTGTATAGAAGATTTATTTTTTGACAGAAGAAATCTTGTTTTCTTTCTCTCTTTATCTTTATCTTTATCTCTATCTCTATCTCCATTTCCTTTTCTATCTCTATTTCTATCTCTATCTCTATTTCTATCTCTATTTCTATCTCTATCTCTTTCTCCCTCTTTCTCAAAAACTGTTCTAAGCTCCTCTTCTAAACTTCTCTTTCAAAAACTGTTCTTTCAGAGAGGAAAGTTTTTATGTTTTTCGCTCTGTACTCCTCTGCCAAAGACATGCCTATGCATAAAGGAGGACATAGTGAATACTACAGGGAACAATAAGAACTCCCCTTTGAGACTACCCGGAGTACTCTGAGGATTATTCCCCTTCCTGCTGGAATAATACTTAATCACATATTGAGAACATAATAATATATAACATAATATTTGGTAGACAAATGATAGCATAATAATCAATAGCATAATGTGAACATAAAAATGATAATGATAATGATAATATATAATAATGATAATGATAACATAATGAAGGATAACATTATAATTAATAACATAATTATATCATAATAAAATATAGCATATACTCGTATATCCAATGTCCGTTTTTAACATTTCTACTGTCATTCCAAAATGTTAGCTTCCCTACGTTTTGGGTATACTAGAATGAAAAAGAAAAATTAGGTGTCTCTGTTATATGTCTCTGACATAATAATCAAAACATATTGTAAACATAAAACATATCTCAACGAATTTGTTGACAAACAACATAAAACATAATGATAACATAGTTATAGATAAATAATAAACAATAGCATAATGTGAAAATCAATAGCATAATGAGTATACGTATAAAAATCATTAGCATAATAATAACATAATAAACAATATAATATAATGTGTACATAAAAATCAATAACATAATGGAAACATAATAATCAGTATCATAATGTGAACATAATAATCAATATCATAATAAGCAATATCAATACCATAATGCTATAGATAACTTAATAGTAATAAATAACTTAAACATAACAAAATAATTATGAACATAATAAAATTTAATATAATAATCAATAGCATAATGTGAACATAAAATATAACATAATATTGGATAATATATGAATAATATAACAATTAATGACATAATGATAATATAATAAAACATAACATACAAATCAACAGAATAATGAGAACATAATATTCAACACCATAATAATATATGAATAATTGGATAATTTATGAATAACATAACAATTAATAACAAAAGTAATATAATAAAACATAACATAAAAATCCATAGAATAATGAGAACATAATATTCAACACCATAATAATCAATAGTACAATGTGAACATAAAAATAAATAACATAATGATAACAAAATTATCAATATAATAACATGACAATCAATAACATAATGATAGCATAATAAAATTAAACAGAATGATAACATGACAATTAATAACATAATGATAACATAATGATGACATTAATGATAGTGTAGTGATAACATATTCATTAATAACATAATGATAACATAAGAATTAATAACATAATGATAACATAAGAATTAAGAGCATAATTATATCATAATGATACTGTAATGATAACATAAGAATTAACAACATAATGATAACACAATGTTTACATAATTATAACATATTGATATTGTAATGATAACATACTAATTAATAACATAATGATAACATAAGATTTACATTATGTTCTAATATAAACAGTTTACAATTAGCTCACAGGTATCCATCACTGCTAACTCATGGCTCGCCATCGTAACTGACTCTCACAAAAATTGTCACAGATTAAATGAAAGGTAAATGATGGCCATGATGGTGGATTCTTACTTGTATAAACTAGCTCCAAACCCTTTGAACTTTATGTTCCGAGGGGACTTTAGCTGCAATTCCCTTGTAGCTGCAACAAAATCAAATTGATATTTGATACGGTCGCACAGATTTGTGACGATGCCACGCATCACCGCACACATTGCGTGTGAAATGAGAACTCGCTACTGGCAATTAACTCGTTTCATGTGGTTCACAACGCAAGTAGTGTGTGGCTGTCGGCGAAGTGTGTAAAAGCCCATTAAGTGCCAGAGACACTTGTTCAGCTCGTTTGTGGATCCTATGAATTCATTAATATTTATGAGTATATTCGTACATCGTTCCAGTAAATATCGAAGAAAGTAACGCATTTTTAGGCTAAATTGTGGAGCAGAAATCAGCGGCTGGCTGAGCGAGAGATGGAGGCTACAATGTAAATTGAACTGGTTTGATTGTTGATGACTTCTGTTGATCGGTTTCGGGGAATTGGACACTGCCGATACACTAATGCAGCGCTACAATTAAAATCAAAGAGATCAATCAAAGTAATTTCAAGTGGATACGATAAATATTGGCATTAACAGGGCAACAAGGGGGGGGGGGGAGGAGGAGACAACCGTATTCTTAATTGTGCTTTTTTTGAAGATAAACAATTTTTTTGCCCCACACTTCACATGGGATTAGAGAACATAACACTTTGAGCACATAATGAGACCCCTTTGTTCCAGTGGAACTCTTGAGAGAGTTCCCTGAAGCTTTTGTGAGCGTTTGGGTAAACATCTCAAGTGGGTGTGGCAGTGATCATATCAAGTGCTCTCTTTTGTATTAACACATTCGTTAAATCGCACTGGAAGATCGCTTAGCAAAGACCAATTTACCGCTTTTGAGGCCAACGGAAATTCACCGCCCTTCCCATTAAAAATTTTAAACTCAAATTAAAATTTAAACAAAAGAATTTAGTTCATAAAATAAAGCAAAAAGTCATAAATCGTTTATAATGTTTTAATGCGCGTTTAGTTGAGATTTAATGACTTCAAAGAAATAATGATTTACTTGTTATGCCTGATAAACACACGCTATATAACTGAAGTCGGGCTATAACGGTTTGGTACTAGCATATGAAAAGAGATAAATATGTGAATGGAGTAGGAACTGAATGGAGAAGGGAATGAAAAGAGGAGGGAATGCATGGAACAGGGTATGAATGGAGCAGGGAATGAATAGAGGAGTGAATAAATGGAGGAGGGAATGAATGGCGGAGGGGATTAATAGAGGAGGGAATGAATGGAGGAGGGAACGAATGGTGAAGGGAATAACTGAAGGAGGGAATGAATGGAGAAGGGAATGAATTGAGGAAGGAATGAATGGAGGAGTGTATGAATGGAGGAGGAAAAAATGGAGGAGGGGCTGAATAGAGGAGGGAACGAATGGAGGAAAGAAGGAATGGAGGAGGGAATGAATGGAAAAGAATATGAATGGAACAGTGATGAATGGAGGAGAGAATGACTGGAGAAGGGAATGAATGGAGGAGGGAATAAATAAAGCAGGGAATGAATAAAAGAGGGAATGAATGAAGGAGGGAATAAAAGGAGGAGGGAATGAATGGAGGAGGCAATGAATATAGGAGGGTATGAATCGTGGAGGGAATAAATGGAGAAGGGAATAAAAGGAGCAGGGACTGCATGGAGTTGGAAAGAAAAGGTGCAGGGTATGAATGGAGGAAGGAATGTATGGAGGAGGAAAAAATGGAACAGGGAATGAATGGAGGAGGGTATGAAACGAGAAGAGAATGCATGGAAGAGGGAATAAATGGAAGTGAGAATGAAAAGAGGCGGGAATGAAAAGAGGAGGTTATGAATCGAGGAGGGAATGCTTGGTGGGGGCTACGAATGGAGAAGGGAATGAATGGAGGAGGGAATAAATACATCAGGGAATGAATGGAGAAAGAAATTAATGGAGGAGGTTATGAATGGAGGATGTGAATAGAGGAGGGGAAGAATAGAGTAGGGATTGAATGGAGAAGGGAATGAAAAGAGGATGGAATGAAAAGGGGAGCGAATGAATAGAGGAGGGAATGAATGGATAAGGGAATTAATGGAGGAGGTTATGGATGGAGAAGGGAATGAATAGAGTAGGGAATGAATGGTGGAGCGAATAAATGGAGGAGGGAATGAATAGATAAGGGAATGAATAGTTGAGGGAATAAATAGAGGAGTATATGAATGAAGGAGGGACTGAATGGAAAAGAAAATGAATGGAACAGGGATGAATGGAGGAGAGAATGAATGGAGAAGGGAATGAATGGAGGAGGATATGAATTAAGGAGGGAATGAATAAAGAAAGGAATGAATGGAGGAGGCAATGGCTGTTGTTTCCACTGCAGTTTTAGGGGCCTCTTGTAACAAACTTCCTTGTTCATAGCTCAGCTATGAGTATCGACAAGGAAGACCTTCAAGGTACCCTGCCCATCCCTGTTCCGAGTAACAACTAAAATAGATTAGGCCTCTTAACCGCATATTCTACTTTCTGCTTCTTAGTCGTAGTTACCGTATCATCAGTTTCCCTGTGGGTTTAGTCCCCTTTATTCAATTTGGTTTCATTTCTATTGATAGTGCTGCTTGTAGGGTGCATGAAATATTAATTTTTAATGATTAGCATTTATGTTTTTCACTCATTTCTATGCCATTGCTCCCATCCCACATTATTAGTACGAGTGTGGCCTGAAGCGTGCCTTGGACGGCAGAAAAAAGGCATCACTTTCGCCAATTAAAGTCTTCATTACAGAAATAAACAAAATTCCAATTTTTTACTAATTTTGCGTCTGTGTATTAAATTATTATTTAAATTTTGTAATTAATTTATGTAAATTAAGCGCTTCAAAACAGAAATTATTGAATTAAACATATTATTAGAGCCCAATTTCACCAACTAATTTTTCACTTTGCAATTTAGCACTCTTTTTTGCGAAGCTTTCAGCATTGAAACATTAAAGAAATTTGATTAAAGAAATTAATTTGCAGTGTGGGAAAATGTTGTGTGGAAACAGAAGATTTGGAGAAATTGGATATCAGAACTATAGAAGATGACCATAACATTAGCGGAGATTTTCTGATACAAGAGAAACTCAATGGTATCTTGGATAAATCGCTACTGATTAGGTTTACAAAAGGTTTTGATCTGTTGCCGGTTTGTATGCAGTTCCAAGCACTTGAATCCACTCTGTGTCAAATTGTTTGATCACAGATTTAGACTTGAGTAGGAAAATAAATCACATTTTTCTTTTTAAAGCCGAGTGAATATGGCGAAGAATACAATTTCGGTCCTCTAAAGTGGTAGATTGATAGTTCAAAAATGTATCCCTAGACAGACTCCTGAGATTCATAAAAGGATCAAAGAAGTTTTAAAGGATGTAGCTTCCCTTTGGAAATCCTCTATCTCTCTCTTCCACCAAATATTTCCAAACTTATAAGATAATGGGATCAATGCTTGAGTGTTTGGATTCCTCTTTCTTAGGCGGTTCTCCGGCCTACTCCACTTCTATCTATATATCTACGAGTATCTAATTCAAAAATTGATGCCTACAGTAACAGTGGTTGTAGACCCTTCTCTGGGATCTCGGTCGAATTTAGCACTTGATTTTCAGTTTTTCTTAGGCCCATTCATACATAGTAGACTCCGAAACCATTACTTTTCTACAGGGGTGCTTTTCTCTGACAGAAAAGGGTCCTCAAAGCATCCTCATCCTAAAGTTTTTCTCTGATCTTGAAAGAGAATGTTTAGTTTATGGAATTCAGCTTTCTTGGGCACCACATCGCTGTGGCATCAGAGTTAATGATAGTGGCAATGGAATAACAGGGCTCAGTTTGTGAGCTGGCACTGAATCCTCATCAAAATTGGTGATTGTTGTAAATTGATGGGAGAGAAATGGCTATCATATAGCTACCTTCTTTTGATAATGAAATGACAGGGAACAGTTGGTAAATTGGCATTGCATCCTCTTCAAAATTGGTCATTGTTGTAAATTGATGTGAGATTAATGGCTATTTTACTGGGATCTTGAGTTTACAATGAAATAACAGGGATATGCTGGTAAATTGGCACTGAGTACCGACTGAGGTACCTTCTACAGATGATGAAATGACAGGGAATAGTTGGTAAATTGGCATTGGATCCTCTTCGAAATTAGTTGTAAACTTATGGGAGATTAATAGCTATAATAGCTATCACTGGTAGCTTGAATAAGTCTCACTTCTGCCCCTTAAATACTTCACCATTTCTAGGATTGTGGACCTTTACGGGTTTTGTAGCAATATGAGCTTCAATACTTCTACCAAGATAAGTTAGCTCTGGCAGATGATATGGCATATCATTTGTCTGTGGAGGCTGAAGAGACCAGTACGCATTATATAGAATTGTCCATTTCGGCTTCTGTTTGAGAATGATTTTAAGGGCCCACTGATGTCAGATCCTAATTAAAAGATAGTCCAGTTGAAGTTCTGTTTAGCATAAATTTCAGGTCCCACTGATGTCAGATCCTCCCTTAAAGTTTGTCCAGTTGAAGTTCTGTTTAGCATAAATTTCAGGTCCCACTGATGTCAGATCTTACTTAAAAGATTGTTCAGTGGAGGTTCTGTTTAACTCATTTTTAAGGCTCCACTGATATTAGATTCTTCTTAAAAGAATTTGACCATAAAACATATTGCACGTCTGGTCAACTTCTTCCCCTTAGTCTTACCTTTCAGCTGTCACTTTAAAGAAGTAAGGTGATAGTTAAGTTTATGGATAGGATTAGGTCCCATGAGGAAAAGTAGATTCCCCACCTACCTAGGTATAATATATATTATATAGAAATAATTTGATGAAATATTAAATAAGTTTTTAGTGCTTTATGACACCTTTTATGAGGAGTATTTCATCCATTCCGTCCTTTTTGTATTAGAATACAATACAGTAGAATTCGATTCGATGCCCCAAGCTAAGCGACGCAGGAGGAAAAGACCACCACTGAGATAGAAATGCCAAGTTCAGGAGGACCTGTCTGGACGCGGCATTTTCAACTGGCGTCAACGTGCGTTTAGCAGAGACGACTGGCGAAGGCTAATTATGCGCCATTGACCCTTTAGGGTTGTTCGCCAGCTAAGAAGAAGGAGACGAAGAGAAGCTGGGTAGGCCGTAGATGAAGGAGGTCTCCAAGCACTCCGGCATCTATGCCTGGAATTATTTGGGGGAATGTGGAGACAGAAGATTGTAAAAGGAAAGCTACACCTTTTGAAACTTCTGTGACCCTTTTATGAATCTCAGTAGTTTGTCCAGAGATAAGCAATGCACGTTGTCCATTCCCAAACCTTCTGACCCTTTTCTTATTAATTTAATTTAAGCCTTCGCAAAAAGGGCAGAATTGAAATGGATATTTGATTAAAGAAATTAGTGTGTAAAAATGTTGTGTTGAAACAGAAGTTCTGGGGAAATTGGAAATCAGAACTACAGAATAGGATAACCTGAGATTTATTGATACATAGGAAACAGGACTTGAATAGGGACTTGTACTACTTGAATAGGGACTTTTAATTGTACTGCATATTTTACTCTACTATTCGATAATGCTTCCAAACTGGTATTTAATTTGATTCCCACCAAAACTCTTGTTTGGGAATTAAATGGCATTTGTTCTCACCCGGCTTCCTCATTTGTTTTATTGCAGTTGTATTCAACTGTGAGCTCCGAAGTCACTTACCAACATAGAAGCTTCAAAAACTAATTTTGTACCCCCCAGTTGTGAGTCTATTATAGCCAAGGCCTTTAACTGAAAACGCTTTGTGGCAGTTTTTTCACCATTTCCATTTCCATTTCCATTTCCATTTCGTATTTCATGCAAACTCGTGGCAGTGCAAATGTCGATGAGGAGCTGAGGTCAATGCTTAAGACGAACTCCATCGAATCTGCCAACAGCCAACAACCAACAGCTGAGTAAGCAGTTAGTCACACTGTTGTTGTGTTTATGTTTCAGTTGTTGTAACTTTGTTAGCATTGCCGCCGCAGTTGGCATTTCCAATTGGCAGACACTCACGCCGGCAGCCAGCAGTGCCATTCTTTGTGCTAAGGCGTAAAAACTTGCCAAATACTGAGCCGAGTTGAGCTCGACTGCGTGTAAATGTCGCAAACATTTTAGGCCAACTTCGTAATAGATTTTGCAGGCAAGTGTTGCCATGATGATGGATTTGCAGTCGGTTGGCTGGCGGCACTAATGAGCATCACCATCATCGAGTCAGCAAAGCGTGTGCACCCGAATACTCGCGTATCCCCCCCCCCCCCCCACACTTTTTAATTAATTCTCATTTCCATTTCATAATGATGATCGTTTTTTTGGTTTGAGTGTAGACAATGGGATGGGATTGGGAAATTTTCGACTTGGCGGTGACATTTTCAAATGCTACACTACTGTGTAGGTTGGAGTTGGGGGCGGTGTAGGTAAGAGTTGTGGGCGGTGTAGGTATTAGTTGTGAGCGTTGTAGGTATGAGTTGGTGGCGTTGTAGGTATGAATTGGGGCTGTGGGCTGTGAACGGTGCCGGCAGCAATCGTTTGCATTGCCCCGATAAGTGTGGAAATTGGCATGAATAGGCAAGTAATAATAAAAGTAATTATAATTAATTTCAGTTATTTGTTATTTGCAGTGCTTATTCAGCTTTAATGATTCCGCATTATTCGAATAGTTTTGAGCGCAAATTTGACTCTGTTGTAAGTGGACTCGGGGCATTATTCAATTGCAGTTTGTTAATTTGCCAATGCAGTCATATTTTCGACGCCTACTTCAAGGAAGTGGTTATTTCTTTGCATTGATTTAATAATCAAATTGTGAACTCAAGCATGCTGCTTTGTACTTAATTGTCGGTAATACTCGTATATAAAATTATCCATTATTGCTGTTATGAATATGCAAATTAAAGCTCAATATTAAATTACTCTAATTATATAATAAGACTATAACAACATTGCCAACGGCCGAAACAACAGCACTGATTGTTTAGTTAAGCGTTACTTCTTAGTACTAGTTTCCTCCTCCAGCCTTCCCCATGATCGAAGTAATTACTCGAAATATGTTCTGTACCCTACATACGCAGTTAGTGCCTTCGAATGTGTAAAGATACACAGCACCGGAATTTTTGACATATATTTACACAGCTTTAATTAAAATGTGGCTGACACAGAGAGTTCAGTACATTGTGTTTCTAAGCATCCCAGTGGGAAAAGGTACATTGGCATCAGTGATATGGTATTTTCTAAAGTGATGCTGAAGTCATTTCGGCGCATTTTATAAGAAAATACAATATATTAGCTTTTTATATATAATAACTTCCAAGTAAGTCCTTCTATTGCGCCTTTTAGATGCAAACATTTTCTACTACATATCTTATATAACATCTTCTCAGTAATGTCAAAGTCATTCGCTCACACTCTTTATCAAAACACTTTCTATTAGCTCACTTTTAGTAGGTCTGCTATAATACCTTCTCAGTAATGCCAAAGTCATTCTCATATACTCTTTAACCAAACTAAACTAAACTAAACTTTCTAGTAACTCCCCATTAACATATCTGGTATAATACCTTCTAAGTAATGTCAAAGTCATTATTTTGCACTCTGTAACAGCTTCTAGTAAGCTATCCATTAGCATATCTGTTCCTTAGTAATGTTAAAAGCTTTCTAATTCACTTTTTATCAAAACACGTTCACACACAGTAGCTCACCTTTAGCTTGTCTGCCTTCTAAGTAATGCCAAAGTGACTCTTGTACTCTTTACCCAAACACTTTCTAGTGACTCCTCATTAGCATATCTGGTATAACACCCTCTAAGTAATGCCAAAGTGACTCTTGTACTCTTTAACCCAACACTTTCTAGTAACTCCTCATTAGCATATCTGGTATAACACCTTCTAAGTAATGCCAAAGTGACTCTTGTACTCTTTAACCCAACACTTTCTAGTAACTCCTCATTAGCATATCTGGTATAACACCTTCTAAGTAATGCCAAAGTGACTCTTGTACTCTTTAACCCAACACTTTCTAGTAACTCCTCATTAGCATATCTGGTATAACACCTTCTAAGTAATGCCAAAGTCACTCTTGTACTCTTTAACCCAACACTTTCTAGTAACTCCTCATTAGCATATCTGGTATAACACCCTCTAAGTAATGCCAAAGTGACTCTTGTACTCTTTAACCCAACACTTTCTAGTAACTCCTCATTAGCATATCTGGTATAACACCTTCTAAGTAATGCCAAAGTGACTCTTGTACTCTTTAACCCAACACTTTCTAGTAACTCCTCATTAGCATATCTGGTATAACACCTTCTAAGTAATGCCAAAGTGACTCTTGTACTCTTTAACCCAACACTTTCTAGTAACTCCTCATTAGCATATCTGGTATAACACCTTCTAAGTAATGCCAAAGTGACTCTTGTACTCTTTAACCCAACACTTTGTAGTAACTCCTCATTAGCATATCTGGTATAATACCTTCTAACTAATGCCAAAGTCAGTCTCTTGTACTTTCTAATGGAACACCTTCTAGTATCTCTGCATTAGCATATCTGACATAATATCTTCTTAGTAATGTGAGAGTCGGTCCAACATACTCTTTATCCAAACACTTTCTATTGGCTCAGGTAAGTACAATACCTTCTCAGTAATGTCAATAGTCAGTCATTCAAACACAACTTCGAATAATAGACCTTCCATTAGCTTTCTTCAGAATATGGTCGGTAAGAAGTCGTTTAAGTTTGAAGGTGTGAAGCATAACTGAGAACCTGTCGGAAAAGGAAACGGTATTAAAACGTTGAAGCGGGGAGTTTAAAGGGATTATATTATATAAAGGGTGTTATAAAAAAGGGTGTTGTAGAAGAATATTTTTTTTAAAATTCATTAACTTCAAAAAAACCCTCTACTGAATAGTGAAGTCGGGTTGCACTACAACTCGCTGGAGATATTCCTTAGCTTAAGATCATATTGAATATAAGAAATAACTATTTAAGCCCATAGAAATAAAGTGGCCGATTGAGTTGGGCCATTATGATATGGATCCCTAATACTAGACATGATTTTTTGTAGGCAAGCCTTTTAAATAGCTGAAAATGTTTTATATTCAGACAGCTGGGCTTAACAGGGTTTTATTACACCCATAGAGAGCTCTAGTTTTATTTCCAAAATTAGTCTTATACAGAACTGGAGTTACTTGTATCGAGTTTTTCAATAAGAGCGCTACAAAATAAAACAAAACCGGTTTTAGATATCAATGAAATTCTTTATTCCTATAAAAGTACGTTCGATGCCATTATGTATGGAACTCGATTTCTTTTGCATGGCCACCACGGGCACGCTTGCAGAAGTCCAGACGCTAAACCCAATTTTCAACGGTTTTCAAGCATAAATCGGCCGATACTGCTGCAATTTCACGTTCGATATTCGTACGAAGTTCATCAATCGTCGCTGGCTTGTTGGCATAGACCATAGCCTTGACGTAGCCCCACAGGAAATAATCTAACGGCGTCAAATCGCACGACCGAGGCGGCCAATCGACTGGGCCATTTCGTGAGATAACACGTTCACCAAACTTGGTTTGCAGTAAATTGATTGTGGCATTCGCTGTGTGGCTTGTGGCGCCGTCCTGTTGGAACCACATGTCCTCCAAGTCCATATTATCCAATTGGGGCCAAAAATATTCGGTTATCATTGAACGGTAGCGATTCGCATTCACAGTAATGTGCCGGTCTTGATCATCACGGAAGAAGTACGGCCCAATGACGCCGCCGGCCCATAAACCGCACCAAACCGTAATTTTTTCGGGATGCAATGATGACTCATGGAGTACGTGGGGATTGCTGTCTAACCAATAACGCATATTTTGCTTATTGACGAAGCCATTCAGCCAGAAATGAGCCTCATCAAAAATTGGACGTAGCGCTCTTAAAGTTGAGGCGACTGACTCCGAATTTCGGTAGTAAATTTTTATAATTTCGACTCGTTGTTGGCTCGTATATCTTTGCATGATGAAATGGCAAACCTTACTGAAGAGAAATGTCAAAAGAGCGGGAAAAAATATGGCGTCGTTTGCTGTCACTATCGATTTACTTTTGTAGCGTTACTTTTGAAAAACCCTTTATATATTAAAGGTGGGTATATCCCTGGAGTTATTCTTTTTGATTTACTTATAATTCCCCCTTCTTAATATACAATTTAGATGAATCTTATAGAATATTTTAGTTGAGTGAGTATTGTAGGCGGGGTAGTCTGTATATGCCGTTTACATGTAATATATAGCGTAGTATATGCAAGTTTAGTTTATCACCATTAAACAATGTTTTCATTTTTTTAAGTAAATGGAATAAAAATGCCTTTGTCAAGGTTCCAGTAACCTCTGAATCAGTAAATTTGATACCTTACCTACAGAATTGGCTGGCATGTCTAATAAAAGAGGTTTCCAAGAAAGCTGTAGAACAAAACTTTGGGCTAACTACCATTAAAAAAGAAAAGAAGCGATGGTGGAATGTCTTCTACTTCTGGCTAACGACCATTAAAGAATAAAAGAAGCGAAGGTGGAAGGTCTTCTGCTTACTGCTGACTGCCATTAAGAAAGAGAAGAAGTGATGGTGGAAGGCGTTCTGTTTCTTGCTAACTACACTAAAGAAGAAAATAAACTGTGGTGGAAGGACTCCTGATTCTTGGTAACTACCATAAAAGAAGAGAGGAATCGATGGTGGAATATCTTGTTGGGTTTAGTGATAGGGATGAGAATGCCTTCTGAGGTCTTTCTACATCTTCCTACATCTTTCTTTGCAAGTCACAAAACAACGCTTCTTTCTAACCACTAAAAAGAAAAGAAGCAATGGTGGAGGCTCATCTTGGTTTTCGTGAAAGTCATGAGAATGTCTTAAGAAGTTCTTCCATATCTTTCTTTGCAAGCCACAAAGCAAAGCTTCTTGCTAACTATCATTAAAGAAGAAAAGAAGCAATGGTGGAAGGTCTTCTTAGGTTTAGTAAAAAGTATGAGAATGCCTTCTGAAGTCCTTCCACATCTTTCTTCTCCACACTAGAATATGATAGTCTGTAATTATAACAAAAATGAACATTAATATCAAAAGTGAATGATTAATAATTTATCCATCTATTTCCGTGCTTTCAGTTTCGTTGCATGACAAATTTCCTACTGGGCTACAAATACACAAATACTGTGATGGCATTATACGCGTATGGGATGATGTCAACATCCAATAAAGATGTTCTAATATAAAATGTAAGATATTGGCTTCAATGCTGGTTGGCTTTCCATGTGAAACACCACGGTGATGCATAGTGGCATTGGAACTGGGTATAACCTCCCGTATGTGCAGATACCCGCATATCAATGCAATTATTTTCATTTTCGCCGTTGCAATGTGGTAGGAAATTGATTTGTATCTGCAGCAAAAGTAGCAATTAAATCGCAATCTCAATTGAAATACAAATTTATGCCAATTCGTGAGGAAGTGGCTTTCGTTGAAATTTATGCAATGCACTGCCAGAAACAGCATAAAAGCAAACGCAGTGAATTGCATGCGGCAAATGTTGCATAGTCGGCACTTCTGGTTGGAGCAGTATGTGAGCTCTTTGCTGTTTGCTTTATGAGGTGGGCTGATGGTGTGTTGTTGGTGTGTTGTTGGTGTGTTGTTGGTGCCGTGCCACCACCTGGCACCTCAGTAGCCAAATTCTAATTGTGCGGTACGAGGAAGGCACACCTGAATGGTCTTGGGCACGATTCACTTGCACGCCGGCTGCTTCAAGTAATCTGAGCAGACAACTGCATAGAAAATTCATGCAGTTTATTATTACTATATAGTCACATACATATGTATGGATGCGAGAAGTTGGCTGGGCAATTAAAAGTACATTTTGTGGAATTTCAGTGCTTCGTTTAAATATTCAATTTTCAATATTTTTAATGGCCGTAATAAATATTTCATATATGAGAGTACACAATTCACTAGGAGAGAAATCCATTCCTCTATTCAAAGCAGTCAGTAGGAAAATTCACCAACTGCATTTATTTAAACTTATTTGAAATAAGTGCAAATAAATGCAATTTATTCCCTTGCAAATCACTCCAGCCTCAGTTCTAAAAGCAAAGCATCCGCAACGACAACACCAGAGCTATTGAAAATCTATCGATACTCTGCTTTTTGCCCTCTCCCTACAGGAAGGTGCTCTTTTGTAAGCTTTTTTTGTTTTGCTTTGCTGATAAATGCAAATGCCACAGCGTGCCACAGCGTGCCACATCGAAGGAGTGCGAAGGGAGGAGAGCAGTATCAACACTCCTAACTCGATACTTGTTGATGTTTATGCAAGGCACCATCAATACGAGCAGCAACAGCCTTTTCGCAATATTTGGAAGCTGTTTGTTGCATGTCTGTTTTAGTTGCCCCCCTCCCTTGAAAAGTGACACCCACTCCCTTGAAATTGACACCCACTCAACAGGCTGCCAACGACAATGCACCCACAAAAAGGAGACTTTTAAAAAGATAAGCGTACTGCATATGCAATTACAATTAAAATCTCACACTACCTGACAGGTGAGAAGAACTCTTCTTGTTCTGGGATTTCAGAGACCAGCTTTGTTTAGAATATCACGACGAAGCAGTGAGGCACTTCATCGCTTTTAATGACGTTTCACTTTTCACCGCCTACTCGAGTTACTCATATAAAGTTTTAAGAGCACAAAAACTTCCTGAGGATGCTCCCAATTAACTGAACACCAGTTGCGAGTGCATTTAAATTGCGGTCGTGCCAATTTGCACACTTGCAGACCCATCAACGCAGTAAGACTCCATAATAACTTATGCAAATTGCTTATACTCGAGAAGCCACTCCGAGAACACGTGTCTGCAGCGATCGGCTGATCAAGCAAACTGCGTATAGTGAACACATCAGACAATTTCAAATTATATACAACTAGCTGATGAGTTATTGCCTACTCTTAATTATGAGTTTGTGGATTTTAAGTTAATAACTTTAAGACTACCAATACCTACCTACGATTGGGCTAGTTGAAAGGTCTGAAAAACTTAACATTAATCGCCATCGCATGATGGTGGAGGTCTGAGAGACTTAACATTAATCGCTACAAGTGCTCCCTAGGATACAATACTATATAAGATACTTTTTCTGAGCAAATCCATAGTCGTCAAATTCAGTTTTATGAAAGTAATTTTCTTCTCTTTAACAATTATGGTTAACTTTAATTGATCTGCTGACTCTGTAATTATTAACTCTTACAATGATGACCTAAATCCATAAATTGACTATAATTAAACAGCAAAAGAATAGAAGAGTTGCAGTTCGATGCTTATACATTTAAGCTGGTTGGTATTGCTGTGGCAGCTGGGAAATAAAATTGTATGGTACTCAGCTTACCAACATGCCACCAGATAGATCTTAGAGAACTAAGTAAACATTTTCTGCTCATAGAAGTTGATCTTTTAGCAATGGGATTGGTTTTAAAAACTATTGCTATTCATTCAGTCAGAATTATGGTTACTTCCCATCTGCCCAAAGTAATGCATAAAAATGCCAAAGTGAACTTGAAAGAGTGTGTTTAAAGGACCTTCGGTCTCTTCCTTTTGATTTAAACATTTTTTGTTCTTAGTGTAAGACTAAGAAATTTTGTTCTAGGCAGTCTTGCGAGATATCAATGAACACCTCTCTTCTGTTGATTACGTGGGTTTGTTCTAGACATCCATTCTGTTGATTATATGGGTTGTTCTAGGGAGTATTTGGAGACATCAATTAACACGTTTCTTCTGCTGATTATTTGGGTTTGTGCTAGACAGTTTTTCGAGGGATCAATTAATAGCTTTCTTCTGTTTATTATGAGGGTTGTTCTAGACATTTTTCGAGACATCAGATAACTCCGTTCTTCTGTTGATTATAGGGATTGATCTAGACAATTTTGTTCTGTTGATTATTTTGGTTGTTTTAGACAGTTTTTCGGGACATCAATTGAAGCCTCTCTTCTGTTGATTATGTGGGTTGTTCTAGACAGTCTTCGAGAGATCAGTTAACACCTCCGCTCTGTTGATTATATTGGTTAGTCAGTTTTCTTCTGCTGGTTATATGGATTGTTCTAGACAGCATTTGAGACATCAATTGAACCTCTCTTCTGTTCATTGTATGGGTTGTTCTGGACGGTTTTCTTCTGTGGATTATATGGGTTGTTGTAGACAGTCTTCGAGACATCAGTTAACACATTTTTTCTGCTGATTATATTGAATATTCTGGACGGTTTTTCGAGATACCAACTAACACCTGTCTTCTGCTGATTATATGGATTGTGCTAGACAGTGTTCGAGACATCAATTGACACCTCTCTTCTGTTGATCATATGGGTTATTCTAGACAGTCTTCGGGACGTCAGTTAACACCTCTGTTCTGTTGAATATGTGGGTTGTTCTAGACAGTTTTTTTCTGCTGATTATATGGGTTATTCTAGTCATTTTTTTTCTGCTGATTGTATGGGTTGTTCTAGACTGTTTTTCGAGACATCAATTGAACCCCTCTTCTGTTGATTATATGGATTGTTTCAGACATTCTTCGAGACATCAGTTATCATATTTGTTCTGTTGCTTATATGGATTGTTCTAGACAGTCCTCGAAACATCAATTCATACTTGTGGTCTGTTGATAATATGAGTATATGACTATCTGAGTATATGCTGTTAACTATAGTCAATAGCCTTCTAGACCTTAAGAGCATATTTGATTCCAAACTATTATTTCTTCATAATATCGATAATGTTTCTAATATTTTCTTATTCTTAATATTTCCAAAGCTTCCTCTGTTTGAGTTCAAATTGTCTTAATTTTCTATCATAAATATATTCAGTTATTGTCGTGAATTGTTTAATGGAACACAAAATATTCATGTAATAGTCCCGAAGGATTTTTTTATCTTAGGAATATACCCGATTTGCTTCTATACTCTTATGTCAATAAGTAAGTCACTTGATGAAATATTCCTTGAGGTCAATTTCTCCTTCTATGAGTGTTGTTTTTTGGAGCATCAATGCCTTCCAAGCAATAAAAGTTTTGAGAAGAGGAACAATTTCATTATAATCAATATATTTCCGAATTCAAGACATATCTAGTAGAAATATAATGGAAAATCTTCCAAATATATTAATGGAAAATCTTCAAAATAAATTAATGGATAATCATCCAAACATATTCTGTGAATAAAGTATCCCGAATTATGTTGGTGGCACTGAATATTATAAACAATTGTGTGGTCAATGTGATTATTCGGGGACAATCTCATGAAGTAATTTCCAAAATATTATTCCCGATATAAACTGAATATAGGTACTGGAAATTTATCGGAACACGTTTTAATGTAATATTAGGAGTATTCGATTCGAAACTTGTATCGACCTCGTATCGAGTTGTGCGAATAAAACGGCAAAAAGTGGTACACTTGGCAGCACTCTTTCAAAAAATGTACTGAAATATAAAAAATCCCAGGGAAATTTTCATGGGTAATTTTTAATCTCGCTGGTTTTTAACCAATTTTCAGTTTGGAAGCACTTTCTATCGAGGAGAGAAAAACTCGCTCGTTTCATCCGAGTATCATTTACTCGATAAATTTTTCCACACAAAAGTCAGTCCTATACTCGATAGAGTGGCGAACCGAAAACGCCTATTGTTAGTATGGAAATTTATCGGTCCAGGGTTAATGTAAAGTTATTAGTATGGACATTTTATGAAAAATATATAATATAATAATAGGTCTGGGAAAAAGTTCGTGGCGTTTTGAAATTAAAATTTAACTGGTTGTCTTACAGTGTGGGCGCTGTCCCTGCGCTGACTATCACCATCCCAAGTAAGAGAACTTTTGAGTTAGTGCTTGAACGGCGCCACACCGTGGTATCACAATGGGCGATTAGGTGTGCTCAAGTGTGCTTTTGGCAAACTAGGCGCCACTCCTACCTACCTACCTTATAGTGTGGAAATGAATTTATTTAAACCAAATATGCTCCATTACTATCGATAGTGTTTGGACATTTTTCCGGTACAGTCACGACGCCATCGGTGAAGTACGTCTGTGGCTTCTCGTTGAAAAACTGAATCAAGTGGTTTTCACAGGCTTCCTTTGAAAGCAGCTTCATTCTATTGGGAGAGTTCCGCAGAACAGAGAGTTCTGAGAGAGTTCGGAACAAGTGATAGTCAGAAGGTGCCCTGTGTGGACTATACGGTGCATGCATCAAAACTTCCCAACCAAGCTTTCGCAATTTTTGACGGGTCATCAAAGAAGTGTGTTAGTTTGGCCTAATATACTCTTCGCGCATACCTAATGAGGAACCTATACTATACATCGAGTTTCTTTTGGTAGCCAACTTTAATAATATAATATATATATATATATATATATATATATATATATATATATATATATATATATATATATATATATATATATATATATATAAAATACATAAGAATATACCAAATAATTAGTTGCAATATAATTCTGTCGTTTCTTCCTGATCAAGTTGCCATCAGCAGGTTTCAGGTTTTTTAATTGTCCGTGGCGGTTTACGTGATGCGGCATTCTTAACCGTCAATGAAGTTTTAATAATGATCATTAAGGAAGCAAAATGTTAATTAATTAGTTTATTGCTTTCAGTTTATTAGAAAAATAAATCCAGTAAAAAAGAAACATTTCAAATCTCAATCAATCAATACAACAGGAATCCCCATTTAGACAATCATCTTCTAATTGGCACATCATATTGATGTCTTTGTCACTTATTGAAGGCTTCAGTGTCTCTCCTATTTCAATGTCTTATTTCATAGCTAGTTAGTGACTGTTTTACGGGACGTTTAATGCCCCAAAGTGTTAATTGCTCTTAGAACCGGAATTCGATAGCTTTAGTAAATATTTCCTGTGTGTTAAAATTGCACTTTAAGACTCACTGAGGGACATTTCTGTCAAGCAACTCCTTACTTACTCCTACAATTTGGTTACATAAAATCCTGGCCGGCCTCCGTGGTCTAGTGGTGACAATGCGAGACTTGGGTGGTCGTGGGTTCGAATCCTAGCTCTGGCATGATGTGAAAAATGCTTCTTTCTAAATCTTTGTCTTTTCAAGTCGAAGGCCTTAGTTGGTAGTACTCATTCCTCCAATCCTTGCAGACATAATTTATAAAGGTGCAAGGTATGATAATAATAATAACAATAATAATAATAAAAATACATACTCGTATAACCAGTAAGCACACAATCCAAGTAGGAAAAAGAGGCTCCGAAAGACTTGTTCCAAAACTCACTTCCAAATTCACGAGATCCAAGGAGGCAGTCCATATTTACTTTCAATATTCTTTCATTTTTGAATGTAACAGGTTTTCTAATGTGCCCCTCATGTACGAGTATTGAAAGATCGCTATCAGATATTCCACCCATTTCCATATGTGAGGAATTGGTATATTCAGCAGCTTCTTTATAATTTGTTTTAATTGAAAATAGCACATAAACTTAAAATGGATTATAATCTCCAAAATTGTGACCTTGTTTCGTAATTAAAACAACAGCCTTTTAAATAGACACCATTTGAGGAGGAAATGCTTACCTTGGTTGATTTGCAATTATATTGGCGAGCTGGGTATGGTAAAAGGTTGCCTCCCAGGGCCCCCCAGGGTTTACTAGAAAACCCCTCGAACGAAATTTTTGCAACAATAGCTTCGTTCGTCATGCGAGCTCTATATATGTATGCTCTTTGGTTTGACCTTCGTGCCGTGTATATCCGCAAGAGAGCTGAAAGTGTATTTGCCTAAAGAGCCCGCTCTGCTTCGAGCTAGACCGGGCACCTACGGAAGAGATGTTTCACACAGTCCTTCTACTCCTCATCCCCACAACTTCTTCAGTATTCTTGAGAGAATACTTCCAGCCTCAGAGCATACTTGCCGAATAGCCAATGATCAGTTACACAAGGTACGACTTTATAGATTTCCTCGCTTGACAGACCATGGAAGTCTCTCGATTTTTTCCTATTAAGCTCCGGCCACATTAACCGAGCTGTTATGCAAGTGCCTTCGTCTGCCCAAGACGAATTGAGCTCACGCATGACGCTATACTTCAACATTAGTTTGCAGGCGGCAATTGGTATTCCAACCTCGCATGAAATTGCAGTAGGTGTAGTCCACTTTTAAAGCCGACGATGAATAAAAACAATGTCCTAGATGTAGCTAGATATTTTCTTGAGGAGGATGAGGACATGTTGGCGTGTCATTAGTTCGATTTTCACCACTTCTGTACAACTTTTCAACTCATCGCAACTGATCTCAACTCATCGCAACTGATCTCACCTTATATCAAATGATCTTAAATGATCTCTACTGATCTCAACTGATCGCAACTGATCGCAACTCAACTCAACTGATCTCAACTTATATCAAATGATCTTAAATGATCTCAACTGATCTCAACTGATCTCAACTGATCGCAACTGATCTCAACTGATCTCAACTGATCTCAACCCATCTCAATTCATATCATTCAAACTTGAGGAAGTACAATATCTCAGTCCAAGTGACGCTCAAGAACTATTCTCTCCATATATAATATAATATAATTAAGCTTTATCTAAAAAATAATCACCTAGAAATATTACGAATAAAAAATTAACTTTAATTTAATTGTAGTATATTTTTATTACATTTCTTTATTTATACGTTTGTTTATCATTATTTTATTTTGTGCCATTATTTCAATTTTAGTATGTTTTTATTTCATTTTAATTTAATTTATTTCATTTGGTTAATGCCATTTTAGTTCTTTATAAGTTTTGTTTATAGAAAATTGCATAATTATTTTGCATAGAAATTGGCTGAATCGTATCTTCTCTGGGTGCAGAGAGACGGATGGTTGCAGTGACGCATGCGACATTCTTGTTTTCCAATTATTTTGCATAAAATACACGCTCGATTTGCTTCGATTTATTTTATGCTGACAAATTTGAATTTAAAATATTTTTAATGGAACTCACTCCACACCGAAAAAGCTATAAATATTCGTAGAATTTATTTATATTCATTGTTTAAGTTAATTAAAATATAGTATTTTATTTATGCCATTAAAATTTATCTAAAACATAAGTTATCAAATGAAGTCTTTGTAGTGATCAAAACCAGAACAGAATAGACGCAAATTTCATGCAATCAAAGATGAGTCCATTAAAATTGAATGAATCAGGAGCTGAGGAACAACAAACTAGCATGATATGAAATTAATTGTGCCAGAAAGTCAATAGTAGTTGGTTTAGGTTCGGTTAGACTGGGTGGCAGAATAGGCTACGTTTGGACCTGTTAGGTCCTTAGCGATACCAGATGAGTCTTCGCCTAGGATTCGCGGTAGTACATATTATTACGAAATTGCCCTCCTGACAATTTATTCAAACTCTCAATACTCGGATTCGTACCACTGGATTGTGTTGTAATCAAAGAATCGCTGGTTAAATTAAAATAATTAGCTTTATTACAGATACACACTTCTGAAACCAATTGTTACGATTTACACTCTTAATAGTTGGCTTAAAGTTTACTTTATTGCAATTTGCACTTTATTTAATAATTTATTTAATCACTTTATTACTTCTTAATACTGTAACTGCTACAAGTGAAATGCACGATATGCACACTGTTACGATTAAAATTCAACTGCGTCTCTTCTTTCATTGTGTGGTGGCTTATATACCTTCAGAATTGTTGAAGTAGAACATTCTAGAACATTCCCTGTACTTCAGTAGACACAATGTTGAGATTAAAATGCAACTGCGCCTCTTCTTTCATTGTGTGGTGGCTTATATACCTTCAGAATGGTTGAAGTAGAACATTCTAGAACATTCCCTATACTTCTGTAGAAATTCGAGAACATTATCGAATTTTATGTCCACTTCGAATCTTATCTCTCGAATATTATATACACAATAAAAAAAGTTTCTGGAACTTTCTCGAATCTTATCTACACTTATCGAATCTTATCTCTGGAATAGTATCTACACAATAAAAGAAGTTCCAAGAGGGTTCTTGTATAAGCTTTTTTTTCGAATAGATCTTGCCTTGACTTACATAGACCTCTCTCGTTGTGAACTGCACTTAATAGAGATATCCTAAAAGTATGCAAACATTTATGTTTCAATATCATTGAATAGGGAGGTGTTCTTTGCTAGCCTCATGAGTGCAGTCAGTCACAGGGTTGAAGTTTTTCTATTCCCTCAAACCAGGAAGCCCTCGAGTATTCTGAGAGTGCTCTAGCGATTGATGGACAGAAACTTAGGAGATACTCCAAAATTTCCTTGGAGCGTTGTTCCCTGTATTACCTGCACCAATCACTGCTTGGGGGTCTCCTCTTTTTCTCTCTCATCTTTAGGTAGTGTCAGTATACCAATCATCAATCTGTAATCGTTCTGTCGAAGAGCCAGTATAGCCGTGGTCTATTGCTTGTCATACTGCTTTGCAGTTCTGCTGGTGGTCACATTGTTCCACCTCACTACCGCCTTTCTTAACAAACTGTCTCCTAAACGTCTGTAAATTGCTTTTGAAGGCATCAGTACGCAGGTGATCTGTCCCTCTGGTAAACTAATTCCGCATGTGGCAATATTGTCTCCTATCCCTCTATATCTTTGTGCTCTGGCACTCAGTAGATGTATAGCCGCATGTTAACGAACAGTTTCTCCATTCCAGCCTTGCACTGAAGAACATGTTTGGAAGATGAACAACATGATATTATTATTGCCTTAATTGCGGTCTAGTCGGCAAGTATGACGGGAATCTCATACATATTTCAGGATTGAAGGCCTTTTTCATATATATATATCTTTATATATATCTTATTTCTTATATATTATATCTTATATATTATATATATATGTTTGATTACTATGTTTGATTATTATGTTCCTATATACTTAAGTGCCCAATAGATAGTTGCACTGAGTACTCGTATGTGTCTATTTAGATCTTTTATTTTAATTTTTGGTGGATTTCATTTAATGGACCTTCGGTATAGTTCCCGGTATAGAAGAGAATAGAATAGAAGTGGGGTAGGTCAGAGAACGCCGAAGAAGGAGGTCTCATAGCTTAAAGGCACTGATGCCCATTGTACAATAAGTAAGGAAATATTTGTAGGAAGGGGGTGATAGAGAATTGTGAGAGGGAAGTTACACCTTTTCAAAGTCTTTGACTCTTTTATGAATCTCAGAAGTCCGTCCAGGGATAAAGAATGCACGTACATTGTCCATTACCAGGCCATCTGTCCCTAATATCCGGCTCCTCAATCTAGGAAAGGTAGTACAAGCGCAGATATAATGCTCTGTGTCATGCTGATCTTCCTCCAGACAGGAGACGTAGTTGGGGCTCTCGATGATTGCGTTCCCGGTAAGTTGGGAGGTGTCGCAAATGTCTCTTGTCTGGCTGCTACTGACATCGACACCATCATATTTAGTGAAAATTTGGTACAATCCCTGATAAGTTGGATGGCTTAGAACATTTTTCATACGGATGCTAGCGACATTAATACCATCATATTTAGTGGAAAACTTTGGTATATGATCCTGATAATGTGGTCCACTTAGGACATTTGTTATCCGGATGTTTGTGACATCAACATCATCACATTTAAAGGCCCTTTAGTATAGTCCCTGATAAGTTTGGACGGTTTTGAACATTTCTATAATGCCTGCTTATGATATCAACACCATCATATTGAGTGGAACTTTGGTATGCAATCCCTGATAAGGTGGTAGGTTTATAACATTTCTTATGCGGCTGTTTATAACAACAACACCATCATATTTAGTGGATCTTTGGTATACAATCTCTTATCAGTTGGATTACAAGATTTCTTCTACGCCTGCTAATGAGAGTATAATATCGATCCTTACCATACTCATTATTATACTCGAATAATACTCATAATTTTCTTGAGCAGTAGCATCATCTGCTTTCTCTTGCCATCTAGTTAGCTCCACTTTTTCCAAACTAAGTCAAGAAACCCTCAGCTATTTCCTCGGCTTTTCTTCATCTATTTCCCCACCAGAAATGGAAAATTTTTCAATTAAAAAGAAAATTCTTCATTAAATTAAAATTCTGTGCCCCTTTTCGCTCGCTGCAATTCTAATTAGTTGTAATTGACGGCACTTCTACGAAGGCAATCTGAAAGATACCCACTCCAGTCCATTCATGAATACGAGTAGTAAAAGTGCCCTCAAAGCGTTGCGTGTGTTGCATCATTACTGCAGCAAAGGCGGAAAGCGAAGAATTTTTTTTGTATTCTTTGAAATTAACTTTCGCATTGCGTGACCTGAAATAAAAAACTGCATACTTGGCTATCGAAAGAGAACCATGGTAAAAAAAAGCGGCCATCACAGTTGTTTATACAATCAGCAAAGCCATCAATTATTGGAGGCGTACTTCGCCTTCGATATTCAACACCCAAATTGGCTGTTGGCGAGAAATGATGTGGCAGCATTTTCCTAGGAGGCCCGTGAAACACTAACCATGAGCCCCCTGGTTCAGTGACCCGCGTGTAAAGTGTTTATAACACTAAAAATTATGTCATTTATTTAATAAAATAGCGGAACATATTCGCATAAAGATTCTGAGCTGGCACAATTCATTTGCGTGCAACCTCTTCGCTCATTGTGTAACGCAGTATTTTAATTACCGTTATAAAAAATCCAACACACACACACACACTCTGGCGTGTGGCAAGCCACAATGGAAGAATAATTATATTAGCTTCAATCCCCCCCAAGCCAGCTGAGCATCAGGCATTTGTAAAGAGTTCTTTGATTGCGTTTCGGTTGCGGTTACTCGTATTTTTGCATATGTAAAGCCCGCCCATAAACACTCATTTGCATTTGAAAGCGAAGCAAATACGCGCTCATTCAGCTCAGATAAATCTGACACGCCAAACACCGCTAAGCAGCATTCTATGTGGCTGTTGAACTTTGCGGGGGTGAGCGCCCCCATGGGCACCTCTGCCGCTGCCGCAGCGATCTTGTATGAGAGAGTGCGTGCAAATTTGCCAGGATACGGCTTTACGAGCATTTTTTTTGCCAGATTGGCGGAAACTTTTCCGCTTTTGTGGAATGTGTTGGAATGCTCAAATGATTTGAGTATTGTTATTATAATTTGCTTGGGTGCGTGTGCGAAAAGTGGCCTCGGGTTTATGTGGCTCCAGTGTAAGCAGTAAAACTCTGACAGCATTACGAGCCTAGCTGTGGCATGAGTGCGGCTTGAATGCTTGAGCACTTACACGAAACGTCTGTGATTCGGTTGACCTTTTCTTTTGAGTTTCCAATAAACATAAAGTTTCATTAGAAGAGGGTCATATGTATAAATAGCAGTTATGGTTGGCATTTCCATCAGCAGCTCACGGAGCTGGCACTGAAATTTAAATGGCAACCGGCGCAAATATGGGAAAACTGCTCGGGTGTAAAGCAAGTTTTATAATTTTTCCAATCCATAATAAGTTTACTCTGTGTTTCGTTTTTTTGTAGTCTTCGCAGAGGTTATTTTGCTGTAAAGGAAAAAAAAAATGGAAAATGGCTACTTCAATAAAAGAAAAAATGAGATTTTTTTAATAAGGGAAAAAGGAGCTTTTTGAATAAGGAAAAAGAAAATTTCTTATGCAATTTCTAGAGTAGAATTTAAATACTGGTCCAAACAGGATAAAATGTCCTTAGAACTCCTAAGGGTTATTTGCTATTTTCCAATTGAACTGCCCCTAAGTGCACTTGGAGGTGCTTCAGTATACTGGTACACGCCCTTTGAATTATTTCTATCCACAAAACGCATTCCTTTCATCGGCGAATGCATTTGTCCGAAAAAGCAAAGAGCTAGAGTGATAAATACGCGATTAGGGGGGGGGAGTAGTTGATAGTTAAATTGCCAATATGTGCCCCCACTAGAAACACCTATTCCTGTTTACTGTGGCATGCACTTTGTATTAATAATTGCCCTTCGAAGTGGCCTCCATGGTGTTCTAAGCATTGGCTTTCTTCTTTCAAATCGTAAGCATTCTCTTGAATCAACTCTGATAGCAGTTCAGCCATAGTATGTGCCCATAAACCCGTTTTCCACACCACTGATCTTTGATTCATTAATAGGGATCCCTTAGATATATTGGGATTAGATAGTTCCCTATCTAAGGGATTGAGATAGATCCATATCTAAGGGATCACTACTAATGAATCGATAAAATGACCTTACTAAACTTTTCTTAAATTCATTGAAGTGCCCCCAACAATATTCATAATTGGTTTTTCCAAGTGCTCTTCTTTATATTCTTAGCTCACTTAAATCCTTTAGAATCGTTCTGTAGTACTCGTATACAAGTTTTAAACACCACTGATCCTTCATCAATTGGTAGTGATCATGTAGATAGGTAGTGACCTCTTATCTACTGTTCTTCTCATATTGTTCTATTTTCTACCAGTTTACTTCCATGAGTCGAATGGCACTCTAATGACAATATACTAATAAGATACGAGGGAGGACCAACAAGCGCATATTATACAGAGCTGTTGGATTGATTCGACGTCGATTTGAAGTAAAAACGACCACATTTAGCGAGGAAAAAAGTTCTCTTCCACCAGGAACGCACCGGCACGCAAGTCCGCAGTCGCACAGGCAAAATTGCATGAATTAGGTAACGAATTGCTCCCTCATCCAGCATATTCTCCAGATTTAGCCCCCTGTGACTATTTCCCGTGTCCGAATACGAACAAATGGCTCGGCGCTAAGACATTTGGGTCGTATAAAGAGGTCCTCGATGAAACAAACGAGTATTTTCCGGGCCGCGAGAAATCGGATTATTTGGAGGGTATCAAAAAATTGAGAAACGTTGAAGTGTATGGAACTAAAAGGATACTAAGTTGAAGAAGGAAACACTTTTTTGCCGAATAGAGTGTTCCTTATGTCCATATTCAGAGACTTCTTGATCTACCACTTCTTCGTAGAACAATCCAATTTGGGTCATAATTTTGAATTATATTTTGTATTCAATCGATAGTTCCTCGGCTTCATAATATTCTGATTTGTATTTTATATACTCGTAGATGCAACTTTTTAACACAATTGCTTTTTCTCATTAAAAAGCCATATAAAAAATTCTCTCTATCTCTCTTTTTACCTCTTCCTCTTTCTATCTATCTCACCTTTTCACCTTTTCTCCTTTTCTCTCTCTCTATCTCTCTCTTTCTCTCTACCTCTCTCTTTCTCTCTATCTCTCCACTATCTTCTTTTTCTCATTTTCTTTCTCTCTCTCTACCTCACTTTCCCCCCTTTCTCCCTCTCTCTCTCTCTAATCTCCACAATGAGATATCAAATTGCTCTTAAGTGAAAGTTTTGAATTATAATTGATTTCAGGTTCCACCCAAAGGGCCTGAAATATGCCACCAAATATCACTCAAACTTTCACTCAAGAGTGATTTGACATCTCTTTGGGTCTATTCTTTTTGCCACCAGTCAAGAATGATGAAACATTATACTAAAGAGTATATATATATATATAGTTCTGCCACTCCCTTCTGCTGTCATCAAAGCCACTGCAAACAAGTGGGTTGTTTCGACCCACAAGCGAGTATGGCGGGCTGAGAGAAGCTGCGGATGGACGAAAATTATGCTACCTGCTATCTCTGACCGATGGTCACGGTTCCTTCTATCTTTAGGTAGGAGGGACTGCAGGCTGTTGGTTGGCGTGATGACAGGTCACTTGGAAAGGATTGGCATATCAGACAGTGCGCTGTGCCCAGCCTGTGGAGAAGAAGACGAGACGGCGGACCATTTTCTTTGCGTCTGCCCTGCCTGTGCTCGAATCAGGTTTGGGATTTTTGTCACTGATGTGCTGAGGAGTAACCAACCCTCCTTGGCATCACAGGATCTACTTCTATTTCTTCGGAGGTCGGTAAATTTAAAGCAGAGTAGAAGGGATTCTTTAGTGCAGTACAATGGATATATACTCTGTCTGAGTGCTGCGCTTACTATATGGTTCCGACAAAAAATAAAAAATAAAAAAAATATATATATATATATATATATATATAGAGCTCTCATGCCGAACGAAGTCATTATTGCAAATATTTTATTTTAGAGATTTTCTAGTAAACTCCTCGAACATAAATACACTCATTGGATATCGCTTCAGCTTGGCGCTCACCGATTTTTGTGAAATCGCCTTCGCTTCCATTTCACAAAATTTTGAGTGTCACTCTATGTATGTATACTCTTTGATTACATTTTCATATTGAAATCAACTTTGTTGCGGGTGAATTGTCTGAATATAATTCCTGAATTTTCAGGATCAAAATACTTCTCAATACCATCATCATCGTAGCCTAAAGAAATTCTATTAAAGAGCTCTGCTAACTTGATAAAATACAAGCAATTATTACCTGGTGAATAGTGGAAAAAGAGAACGAAAGAAATAAAAGACATCGCGTTGTAGCCGATGAAATGTTTCGTGAAGGCTCTGTGTCCCACAAGGGACGAAATGAACTAAGGGAGAAGAGAGAGAGATAATAGTCTTCAATACTACTCGTATATGAAACTGCTCAGAATAAAATGCTGAACATATCCTTTTTTTGATATCCCCCAAATAATCTGTTGTACAAGAAGAAGACAAATATAACAGACTAGCGTTTCTTCTCCTTCTTAGCTTTGTTTGGTTCTACCAAAAAGTATGGTAGGTATCAAAAAGAGGTATCATTGGTGAATTCTGCGTCCAATGACTGATTAGTAAATAATTCCGGAGATATTATAATACCTCTTTATATCCATTTTATTTTCTACTCCACTACTCAGCTAGTAAAAATTCACTATGATAAGTTCTGATTAAAATGAATACGATATCCTATAAGGAGATCACTATTTACACTGATAATCAGTCCGCGATACAAACGCTACTAAGCGCACATCCACACTCAAAAAGAGCCCTACATTGTAGACCATCTCTAAACGAGAATTCGGAACAATCTGATACACAGTTGTGCTGGGTCCTTGGACACAGTAATATTGAAGGAAATTGTGTAGCAGATGAACTGGCCACAGCACGCAACGAGCTACATAACATAAGCGCGGCACAAGAGACACTAATTGCAAAATGGCTGAAGAAGGTACATAGAATACCTGAACAAGGCAAATGCTAGATGGCTACGAGAACTGACTTGCAGCAGTGCCAGGCAAATCTAGCCTAAAATAGCCCCAAACAGGTCTAAGGCAGTTATACTACTAAACAAACCGTTTATCGGATTAATAGAAGGCACCGTAAACGCACACTGCGTTATTGGAACACCTGCATACAGACTTAGATTCCCTCATAAGGATTTCTGTGTAAGCTGCGAAAATGAGGAGGATGAAGAATGTGAAGAATGGCTGTGGACCACCTTTCATACATATACCCAGCGCTGGAAAAGGGACTATCCACTATATGGGAAACTACTTATTCACCCAGCTCTAGGAGCTGGAGGGGATTTCAATACGAAACATACTTCTATTTAGCAGCGCCAGTAAATAGTTACCTAACGCGGGTAGTTTAAAACAGAACTCTTCGTGATAGCTCAATGGGTTTAAGGTCTAAGTGATGAATTTATGGGCAACCTCATGAACTAACTAAGTGAGTTCTGTTTGATATGAGAAAGAGCTTGGCATAGAACACTGTCCAGACTTTGCAATCAATCACGGAATGCGTCATCAACTTCTTAGTCACTCCACTGTCAGTGGCTGAATATATGAGAGTAAGTGAAAGCATAGAGCAAAGAAATAAGAGTCACATTCTCGAACAACAAACTTTTTGTATGGTGGCGCTGCTAATAGCGCCAATTACTGAATAGCTCTCATTTTCATATCGCAGCGCCACTCTGGTTACTACCGCCGACCGATCTCTTTTATGTCGAAAAATGGGTGACATTTCAGATTGTGATTCTTATTTCTCTACTCTATGCTGAAAGGCTTGCACAGATGCTTAAATATGAGTATTTGGTACCGCTTCAATGGAGCTCTCTCATTGACTTTTGAGACCGTTTTTGGAGGGGCAATCGCCATATGCACATCATTAAAACTATATTTGTGGATGCAATCTGCTATCTCTCTCACTGATTTTTAGGAAAACTATTGAAGCGTCATTCGCCATATGCACATCATCACAATTGTGCTTGCCTATGCGATCTTCTGCAGCTTTCATTGTCTTTTAAGAACGCTCTTGAACTGACTTCTAAGAACGCTCTTGGGATAGCATTCACCACAATTGTGCATATCGTCACTATTGTGTTTGTGTATGTGATCTGCTGGATCTTTCATTGTCTTTTAAGAACGCTCTTGGAGTAGCATTCGCCATATGCACATTATTAAAACTATGTTGGGGTTTGCAATCTGCTGTCTTTCTCATTGTCTTTTGAGAACGCTCTTGAAGCCGCATTCACCACAATTGTGTAGATCGTCACAATTGTGCTTGCGTATGCGTTCTGCTGGTTCTATTAACACGATTAGCACTATAACTCTAACAGCCTGTGAAGAACTAAGCAGTATATTCACTTACGATTTAATTAACCTGCTTATGGACAACAATTTTTTTTCCTTGCTTACAAACAACTTTGGTTTTATTTATATTTTTATTTATAGGTTTTTCTGTGTATAATATTGTTTCCTATTACTGCGTTGCTCTTATTAACTCAGATCATTCTCTAAGCAATAATTTTACCCATTTTACTACTACAATAAAACAATTTGTACAATAATAAATCATTATGAAAGGTGTTAAGTCGCACGCGTCATTGAGTCATTGGCCATAATTCCTTAGTAATCTTACCACATATAAATTATATGGAATACTTGTGCGCAGTTGTGGCTTTTTCACAATGCACTGCAATGCAATTCCGTTGACAATGGACCCGCTTTTCAAGCGCGCCCAGCAATGAGACACGGGAAACAGCTTATTTGCCATTCCTATCAAATTGCTCAAGCCTGAAGAGATTAAAATTTGTAAGCAGCTTAAGTGAATAGACAACTGTCGATATTGTTAAACACTATTCAAGGCAATATGTTTTCTACAATGGATCTTCGCACATTCTTAGCACATCTGAAGCGCATTTAAACAAATGATGTATTTCACTTGGAATATTATAATTATTAATTATGAAAATTTCGAGGCAGACACATTTTAAAGCATTTAAAGATCGCATATCGAAACGAACTGCGATTTTAGTTATAAATAAAGTATTTGAGAGCCTTTTTTCGACATTTCCCATGGGCCCACTTACTCACCCAATCAACTGAGGGGCACGTCTTCATAATGTACGGAACCGGTGACCAATCAGCAACAGTCCGGACTGTACTGAACTCGCGATCGCGGCCTCGACTATGGGATGTGAATCATAGAACAGCTACAGATTAACTAATCAACAGCTGTGTGGGTGAATCAAGCAATCAACTATTTAAATATGACAGTAAAGAAGGGGAGAAGAAAAATCAAACAATGAAAACAATGACAGTAAAGATCAACTATTTAAATATGACAGTAAAGAAGGGGAGAAGAAAAATCAAACAATGAAAACAATGACAGTAAAGATCAACTATTCAAATATGACAGTAAAGAAGCGGAGAAGAAAAATCAAAGAATGAAAACAATGACAATAAAGATCAACTATTCAATTATGACAGTAAAGAAGGGGAGAAGAAAAATCAAACAATGAAAACAATGACAATAAAGATCAACTATTCAAATATGACAGTAAAGAAGGGGAGAAGAAAAATCAAACAATGAAAACAATGACAGTAAAGATCAACTATTCAAATATGACAGTAAAGAAGCGGAGAAGAAAAATCAGAGAATGAAAACAATGACAATAAAGATCAACTATTCAAATATGACAGTAAAGAAGGGGAGAAGAAAAATCAACGAATGAAAACAATGACAATAAAGATCAACTATTCAAATATGACAGTAAAGAAGGGGAGAAGAAAAATGAAAGAATGAAAAGTATTTGATAAACTCGTCACTATTGCTAGAAAGAATAATCCCACATCTCCACAAATTACCCAATCACGGCACTATAGAACAAGTTCACCGTTTAATGTCGCAAATGAGAAAGTTGTTCGAGGTGAAAGTATATTGCTCTGGAGTGTTCCTTGATGTCGCACAAGTGTTTGAGAAGGTGTGGCACAAGGGTGTTGTTTACAAAATAAAAACTCTTCTACCTCCCAACACTCATAGTGTCTTGGCTGAAGGAAAGAAGTTTTGAAGTCAAGTGTAAAGATTACCTTTCACCAGACATGCATGAGATAGCTGGAGTGTCACAAAGTAGTGTGTGTGGTCCTGTTCTCTATTTACTAGTTATGTCTGATGTGTCAACAAATAACTGCCTCGATACTTCACCATTTGCTGATGATCAGTACAACAACAATGCAACATCAACAACATAGTACAATATAAAAGTCCGCAAAGCACCACTCCTGACTTAAACGAACAAAAAAGAAAGATGTAGAAATGTGGCTGCAAAATTGGCGAGGTTAATGAATCCATATCTACACACATCACCTTCACTTCGAACACAAATATATGTTAAGCCGTATGACTAAACGTAATAAAATTACCTCACGCGAAAGAAGTAAGATACTTGGGAATCCACTTTGACCGTAGGTGAATTTGGAGGAGACGCATAGAAGCTAAAATAACTTAAAAGCCATCTCCCTGAATTGGTTGTATCAAGCAGCCTAGAAGATAAGAGAACCAAGAGCTAGCCAATACCTTTCTTATTTGGTTTTACAGTATTTTATTGAGGGGTATATTACCATAGAGAAGCAGGCCCCCTTCGTACGTCAATCAAATGAAGATTGTTAGATTTAGATCCTGGAAGCATTCTTACTTTTATAGAGATTGACGAAAGCCTTTATGACAATTCAATACTTAAATGGCAGTAAAACTATTCATAGCTAGGAAGAGTTCATTGAGCGTGCACCAATATACATGAGTACCAATGCCGACTGGAATGGTTTACATCCAAATCGATCACGAAGAAAATAGACCCGATAGAAATGCCGAGCACACTAACAACTTGTTCCTCATTTTAGGCAAGCCGAAAACATGGCCATTCAATCACCTCAGCTCTGTCATACAATCACCTCAGCTCTGTCATACAATCACCTCAACTCTGTCATACAATCAACTCAGCAAACTGCAGTAAAATATTTACAGATCGGTTTCTTTTCTGGCCACTCTCTTCTCTGTATATCTGGTAAAGAAATTATGTTGTCCTGATGAGACTGAGGCTGCGTTTGGGAGTTAATGAGACAAAAATACACATTCCCTATAATGGTCCAGACATGGCTCGGTTTAGAATAGGCATCTTCAGTGATTCGTCTTCAATGCTCTCTGATATTATAATGTAGGTAGGTAGGTAAAATGGGTGACAACCCTCGGGCTGCCCCAATTTGCAATTGTGTCGGTTTGGTGCTATATCCTCGCGATCCTAAGTGTGGTGATATACTTTGATAAAATAACAAATTTGCTTAGGTCTGAAAGTTCCAAACTAGAGCAATACCCCAGATACTCTTGAAAAGGACTTTCGAAATATTTGAGTCTTTGAGGAACTCCATATAATACAATAAACTATACTCTAACTTCTTATTCGGTGGATTATTTTCTATGGACTTCTTTTTGTTTGTAAAGATTTTTGTACTCCAATTTTATAGAAGCCTCAATAAAATTGGTTGCCCTCAAAAGTGTTTCACAAAAAAATTGTTCTTCTTTAATTTAAATTTTAATTCACCTCTTCACCGTCTTCCTTAACAATCCCACCACTTTTCAGGCATTCGGATTCTGATTCTAAGAAAGATATGCATTTCGAAAAGAGTTCATTGCTCTCCAAATTGTAATAAAATCTAAACTTCATATAACGTTCTTATAAACCCAACCATGTTCATTTCGAAATAAAAGAGAGATAAAGGAAAACGGTTCAATAAGAACCGTGGTATTGTTCCACACTCATAAATACCAATAAAATCTTCTTAAGAATCCATCACTAACGGTGCTGTTGCTGGCGTTGTATGTGGTAGAAAGCAAGCAGCTTGAGTAGATGACATTTATATGACAAATTATGATGCCAATTTACGAGTATAGCGACGGGAGAATACCGTATTCAAATAGAACTCGAGAGATGAGTTCGTGTTTGCATCTGATAAAAGCATTTAATGAATGAAATAAAGTTCTCATGGGAATTGGAAATGGGCAATAAATTAGACACAGAGAACAGCGGCAAAGTTGGGCATGTAATGAGTAAAATGGGCAATAGAGTGCATGACAAAAGACAGTAGAGAGCATGGTCAGAGGACAGACAGCTCAGCACCGCACAGTGGAACAACCTGTTCGTTTTGCTCATCTCTAATTTTGCGCTAGTTTGCTTTGCCTGCTTCCTTGGAAGATTGCCATAAAATACATGAATTTAGTGTTGCTTTTTAGACTTTAAATATTCACCGATGACGATAACAATGCCGGAAAGCCACCTGCCAAATTTCTACACGCGTTTCAGATTATTGTAGTTTATTGACTTACTTAGTTTTTAATTTATTTATGAAAACATAATTTCAAAATGTTTAAAGCGAGTATGCTAGGTCAGCGCAAAACTCCTGATACAGCTTAATCAGGTTTATTGGGTCAACTTAAGAGAGTAGTCGGCTAAAAGTTGAACTAATGCAAATATAAGAGTAGTAGAATTATATCCAGTTTAGCAGCAATTACTTTCTTCTAGTTATAGGATGGGCGTTAGGAAGCAAAATTCCAATTTAAAAAGTTATTGCACTGATCACTTTAGAGATATAAATGATTATAAAACTGTTCGAAGCATGTAAGAAGTCTCTAAGAAGTGTGTGTGAAGTCTGCATGAAATCTGCATGAAATCTTTATGAAGCATATTTGAAGTCTGTTTGAGTTCTGTTAGAGGTCTGTGTGAATTCCTAACTAAGTCTAAATGAAGTCTGTATGAAATCTGGATGAGGGCTCTATGAAGTCTGTATGATATCTTGATAATGTCTGCATGAAGTCTGTATGAAGTCTGCATGAAATCTGTATGAAGTCGTTTCGAAGTCTGCATGCCGTCTGTTTGAAGTCTCTGTGAAGTCTGCATGAAATCTTTATTAAGTCTCTTTGCGGTCTGCATGAAGTCTGTTTGAGGTCTGTTTGAATTCTTAGCTCAGTCTGTATGCAGTCTGCATGAAATCTTCTTGAAGGCTTTATGGAGTCTCTATGAAATTTGTATAATGTCTGCTTGAAGTCTGTATGAAGTCAGCATGAAATCTGCATGAAGTCGATTCGAAGTCTGCATGAAGTCTATTTGAAGTCTCTGTGAAGTCTGCATGAAATCTTTATTAGGTCTCTTTTCGGTCTGAATTAAATCTGTATGAAGTCTGTATAAAGTCTCTTCGAAGTCTATGTGAAAGCTGATTGACGTCTGATTGAAGTCTATGTGAAGGCTGAATTAACTCTCATTGAAGTTCGCATAAAGTGCGTATGAAGTCTGCATTAAATCTATATAAAGTCTGTTGGAAGTGGATATGAAGCAGCATGAAGTCTGTATGAAGTCTCTATGAAGTCTTTGTGAAGTCTATATGAAGTCTTTTTGAAGACTGAAGGAAACTTTTGTGAAGTCTACAGGAAGTATATATGAAGTCTCTCTGAAGTCTGAATGAAATCTCTATGAAGTCTACCAGAAGCTCTTTTGAAGTCTGCATGAAGTCTGTTTGAAATCCGCATGTAGTCTATATGAAGTCTGCATGAAGTCTGTTTGAAATCCGCATGTAGTCTATATGAAGTCTGTATGAAGTCAGCATGAAGTCTGCAAGAAGTATGTTTGAAGTCTGCATGAAGTCTGTATTAAATTTGTATGAAGTCCTCATGAAATTCTATGAAGTCTGTATGCATTTCAAATCTGAAGGAAGTCTGCATGAAGTCTGTTTGAAATTCGCATGTAGTCTATATGAAGTCGGCATGAAGTCTGTTTTAAATCCGCATGTAGTCTATATGAAGTCTGTATGAAGTTAGCATGAAGTCTGCAAGAAGTATGTTTGAAGTCTGCATGAAGTCTGTATTAAATTTGTATGAAGTCCTCATGAAATCTCTATGAAGTCTGTATGCATTTCAAATCTGAAGGAAGTCTGCATGAAGTTTGTTTGAAGTCTGCAGGAAGTCTGTATGAAATTTGTATGGAGTTTTTATGGAGTCTCTTTCATGCCTTATTTGGGTAGTGAAGCGTGTTTTAATGATGCAGAAGCTTGAGTAAGTCTCAAAATAGAAAATCAAATCTTAAAAAGGAGAGAGAGAGTTATAGCAAGGTATTTACCTAACACAATATTCTACCAAGATGTATCAATTTTCTCTCACTCAAAGATTTGAGTTTTTTTAGTCATCGAAAGCTACTCAAGAGAGAGTTGATACATGTTGTTAGTATGCATATTGCCTTTGGCTTTAAGTAGACTTCAAGCAATCGTTTTTTTCTTAATAAAGGAGTAATTTCTTGATCTTTACTCTTCTCACTTATTTGAGTCTTTTCCTCAGCAAAATACTTTCCACTCTCCAAATGAGAGTTCTTATAGCAAAAAGAGTAGACACAAAGTCTTAAATCGCTCTTGAGAGAAATTTTGAGTTTATTTTGGTGGCAAATTGCAAGCACTATGCCAGAATTATGAAAATTGCTAGCAAATATAACTCAACTATTTCACTCAAGAGCAATTTGATACCTCTTTGTGACTATTCTTTTGGCTTATAATGTATTCTATTGATATAATTAACGTAATATTCATTGATTCCAATTATTTGAGCAGCTGAAAAGGAATCCATGCGGATATGCGGATGATTAAAAATTGTGAATCTATATGCGACTATCCCTTAACTCTAGTATATATACTATATTAATAAACAATTATACTGAAATTTGGCCCCACAGCTCCAACCTTAGATGGGTGAAACTGTTACTTCAGACTATTTGGCTGCTAGTTATGCATCACACGAGTAAACATATCATTTAAATGTCAGTCCAAGACTGTTGGCACAGTTTTTATTCCAGTTGCATACCAGATTTGTGCGAGTAGCATATGCAAATTAGCTTAAATGCCGCCGCATTCATTTGCATTATGCATGAAAAATCCGTTAAAAGAAAAAGATGATGATCCGACTTGTTTCATGCTGAGACCGACAAAAAACCTTATAAATCTGCACCTAGCGTCGACACGCCTTGTCAACAGTGTCTCCAAGCTGCTTGTTAGCTTGTCTAGATAAGAAACTAAATCATACGCTACAGTCAGATAAACTTCAGCATGGAGCAAATGGGGGGCTCTACACGATAGTGGTATGTTGTGGGATGATGACTCAGACAAATCTTTGTAGCACCCTAGAGGGAGTCGGAAGTACAAATAGGGGAATGTTTATTGTACACCAATGAGCGCCATCGGCGGGTAAGTATATTTAGCCTATAATTATTTGGTAGTTTTCATTGCTCATACGTAGCCTGTGGCAGCTGTCAAGAACAAGGTGAGAAAGAGACAGTTGTCCAACTACTTTGTTACTCTTCGGTCGCAGGGTGTCCCCTCTTTAATGACCTGGACGATCTCACATTAATCAATATGAAAGACTTGTTGAGGTTTGTTTACTCTCAAAGTAGCTGTAATATGGTTTCACACAGACCCTGAAGTGTACTTTTTGCCCCCCTAACTTCCCCTAACTTATGATACCACAATGAACCAATGTATGGCCTATATAAGTGTTTCTTCTGTCTGAGTATCAGTGCTCTTGACAGCCACTGAAATCTACCTACCTACCTATGCAGAGCTTATCTGAATAACCTCAAGTGAGATGTTTTAATGACATGTTTTACTGAAACTTTATAAAGTGCTTATATACTCGTATATATATATATATATATATATATATATATATATATATATATAAATATATATATAGATATATATATAGATATATATATGTATATATATATATATATATATATATATATATATATGTATATATATATATATATATATATATTTATATATATATATATATATATATATATATATATATATATATATATATATATATATATATATATATATATATATATATATATATATATATATATATATATATATATATATATATATATATATATATATATATATATATATATATATATATATATAGACTATATATATATATAGTCCTATGGCTCCGCGGGGGAGCAAAGGGCCGCAACAAGCTCCAGGTTTTGTTGGTCGTGAATACGCCAGCTTCCAGATTCCTCCTCCAGGTCAGTGCTGGCCTGCCTTTGCGCTGTCTTGAGGATTCCAGTCGATTGCACTACGGGTGATGTCGGTTTGGTCTCTTCTTAACACGTGCCCGATCCAGCCCCATTTCCGTTTCAGGATTGCCAGGCGCATTGGTATCTGATTACAGCGATTATATGATCAGTGCTTATTATCAGATGAGTAATTCAAGTTGGACATATATTGTAGAACACTGGCAGTTATCTTCCATGCTATTATATTCTTATCAATATATTATCTCAGGAACAACATATTGAATTAAGATCAGAATGGGTGATATCCCAAGTACTGTGGCAGGTACTGAGTGATCTCTCTAATATTATTCTTGATCCTCACAAATTGCTGAACACATTTTTTCAGCTTCCTTTCAATTTTACGTCTGCTTCTTCACATTTCGTGTCAAAAGCATATCCCAATAATTAATAGAAATATTGTTCTTAAATGTTACAGATTGTCTGGATTTATCTCTCAGAAGATCTTTGTAGATATTGGTATAAATCGCTGAACATATATGACTTATTTTCTATATACCAGTAGCTACATTATTTTATAATGATGGGATCATATGTTAATAAGTTCAAGGAATATTTCTTCTGGTTCTAGAGATGTATCACTCTGAAGAGCTGGTAACAAAATATTAAAAGCTAAAACACTTCCAGATCTGAGGAACTGAGAAAATATAATCATGAAATCATAAGACTGTATAAGTCTTATATAATCATGGGACTGTATAAGTTTGGGGTATTTTTGAAGAGCTGACAAAAATCATACAAATAAAGGAAAATCCCATTCCTCTCAGAGTTCTCAGGATCTGAAAAATATATCATTATGAAAGTATGTTTTCATTGTGACTGTATAAGTTTGGGATATCTTTGAAGATCTGTCAAAAGTCGTACAAGGAAAGGAAACACCCCCTCTTCTCGGAGTCCTCAGGATCTGAAAAATTTGTCATTATGAGAGTATGTTTCAATTCGGACTGGATAAGTCTGGAGTATCTTTGAAAAGCTGTCAAAAATCGTACTAGGAAAGGTAGTACTCGCTTTTCTAGAAATCTTTACGATCTTAAAAATATGTTATTATGAAAGTATGTTTCCATTTTTTTATCCATTGAGATTGTATACGTTTGGGGTATCTTTGAAGTCTAACAAGGAAAAGAAACACCCGCTCTTCTCGGAGTCCTCAGGTTCTGAAAAATATGTCATTATGAAAGAATGTTTGCATCTGCTTATCCATTGGTACTGCATAAGTTTGGGGTATCTTTGAAGATCTGTCAAAAGTCGTACAAGGAAAGTAAATACGAGCTCTTCTCGGAGTCCTCAGGATCTGAATAATATGTCATTATGAAAGTATGTTTCCATTTCCTTATCCATTGAGACGGTATACGTTTGGAGTATCTTTGAATAGCTGTTCAAAATCGTACATTTAAAGGAAAATCCGCTCTTCTCGAAGTCCTCAGGATCATAAAGATATATCATTATGAAAGTATGTTTCCATTTACTTATCCATTGGCACTGTTTAACTCTGGGGTATCTTTAAAAGGGTGTAAAAATTCATACAAGGAAGGGAAACACCCACTCTTCTCGGAGTCCTCAGGATCTGAAAAATATGTCATTATGAAAGAATGTTTCCATTTCCATTATCTATTGGAACTATATCCGTTTGGGATATCTTTGAAGAGCTGTCAATACTCCAACAATGAAAGGAAACACCCATTCTCCTCCGAGTTCTCAGGAACTAAATAATATATCATTAAGAAATTATGGAAAATAGTTTCCTTTGAATATACAGAAGCCCTACACAAATGTTGGCGTATAAGGGAAAGCAGTCACGCCCCTTTGTAACGATCTGTTTGTCTACCATATAAAATATACAAATTCACAGTTCTTAATGGAGTGTTCCACAACACTTTCACTTTCAGTCGATCACACCCTATTTTCTGCAACCCGGAAACGGGGGCCTTACTTAAGCTATGCAGTAGTCGGCACTGCTGGTTGTAGTAATTCCCTTACTAGTTATACTCGTACTCGAAATGGGATAAAACTGTTTTTAATCAGGTTTCCCGTAGCAGTGCGCACACAAAGTGAAAATTTAATTAGCGTTTAAAATACTGAAACGTTTCTTAATTTGTAATAAATTCAATTTAAAATTAATTATTTTTATTTACCCACTTCTCGGGGCGTTTGTGTTGCCGTGTTGCTCTGTTCAGTGGGCAAATAACTTTTAATAAAAAACAAATAAAACGATAATATTCAGAATGAACAAAATTGGAGTGTTCCAAAGGCTCTTTTGTGTAGTGCGAAATCGTGTTTGATTTACGAGCTGATGCTGGTGTTGTTGTTGTTGTGGTTGTTGTTGTTGTAGTTTGGTTATGTTGCTGATGTTGTTGGTGTGGTTGTTGCTAGCATTGCTGTTGTTATTGTTGTTGCTGCTGTTGTGGTTGTTGTTTGGGTATGTTGTTGTTGGTTTTGTTGTTGTTGTTCGTGTTGTTGCTGTTATGCGTGAAACAGGTTCGTCAGCTCTGCAGTTTAATTACGTAAAAAATGCGTTGAATGCATTTTCTGACCCTTTTGCGGCAAGATGAATGCGTGCAATTGTGTTTGGTGTCATTGACAGCTGACAAGGTTAATTTTATGTTTATATTTTTGTGAAATTTATGAGAGTGCATAATTCGCGCAGGTTGTTGATGGCCAGTGGTGTCCTTGACAGGGACGTACTTAAATGGCTGCGTTAGTGATAACAGCTTCGATGGTTACAGGGTATGTGACGGTCAACTGCACAAGTTGAAAAGCAAAGTCTTTAAGGATTTAATAGCAGGATTAATTGTGTTGGAACAATTTCTTGTACCTAAGTCAGTTTTTACCTGATTCGGCCAATGGGAGCAATACATTCGTAGTCTTCGTATTCGTAAAATTGTTCCTTCAAATATAATTCTGGATATCACCTCAATTTCTATTCAGAGAAGCACAAAATGGCACGGATTTTCCAGAACAGTCTGCCAGAATATCAGCAGTACGATGCGCCGTAGAGATTTCGGATCACTAGAAGAGTGGAGCTGACCAGGCTTGGTGTGACTAATTGGAGAAGGAGCGCGTGAAGCAGAGGCGCCTGGAAAGAGGTGCTCAAATCGGGCGTACCCCGACCAAGGGCTGTAATGGCCACATAAGAGGAAGAAAAAGAGGGGATAGAAATGGCTGAAGACTTGGAGTGCATACGGGGAGAAGGCCAACTACTAAAAGCGCACCCACTCGGAGAAGAGAAAGTACGGTCCACCACGAGAGATAAGGAACCGTCAGGGTGATGTTGTTGTTGGTGCAGCAGAGTGGCACTCATAGCAGCCAGAACAGTCTGCCGGCCTTGTGGCCAAAATGTTCACAAAGCTCGCCTATGTCGTAACCCGCAGATTTCTCTTCTGTTATGAGTGTGGAAGTAGGGGTATCAGGATGATTAAGTATCAGGTAATGGGTATCAGGATGATTGACTATCAGGCATTGGGTGTCAGGATGATTGAGTATCAGGTATTGGGTATCAGGATGATTGAGTATATATCAGGTATTGGGTATCAGGATTAATGAGTATCAGGTATTGGGTATCAGGATAATTGAGTTTATATCAGGTATTGGGTATCAGGATGATTGAGTATCAGGCTTTAGGTATCAGGATGATTGAGTATCAGGTATTGGGTATCAGGATGATTGAGTATATATCAGGTATTGGGTATCAGGATTAATGAGTATCAGGTATTGGGTATCAGGATAATTAAGTTTATATCAGTTATCGGGTATCAGGATGATTGAGTATCAGGCTTTAGGTATCAGGATGATTGAGTATCAGGTATTGGGTATCAGGATGATTAAATATATATCAGGTATTGTGTATCAGGATGATTGAGTATCAGGTTTGGTATCAGGATGATTGAGTACTGCAAACAAGAGATCAGGCAATTGTGGACTATCAGCAGAAACGCAGCATGGTTCAAAGCAGAGACATCAGACCTCCCCAGGGAAAACCGCATTGTATAGTGTCAGGCAACGAATCTGCGCTAATGTTGGAGACTATCACCAGACTATCACCGCGACATTGGATACTGGGACAATATACAGTCTTGTGAGCAGAAAGTCAGTACGCAAGTTACACGCTTCCGTCGGCAAACTGGGAAAAGTCAGAGAGACTTTGTGACGACTGTAAGACTTGGAGGGCAGGATTGGGTGCTGAAATTTCGTTTATGTTGAAACAGATATTTTCATATCATCATAGACTCCGTTGCTACTTCGATGAGTGTGATATTTTATGCTCAGCCAGTTCTGTATTGGAGTAGACTGGTTCGCAATGTTATAGAAGAATACTCATATAATAATCAAATTATAAATTCTTTGAATTGTACTGCATTAATTGTTTATTCTTCCTTATATTATGGAATCCTAATTTATCCATTTGCACAAGAAAACATATTGAACCCCATCTTTCATTTTTGGCAGAAAGACTTTGTAGCCTTATATAAAAGCCCTATAAGATTTGCTACAAATCCACAAGAGTTCTTATTGCATCAATGAAGGGAAATATTGCTTTCTGATTAACGATATTTTGTGGTCCATTGATAGGCCAAAGAGTCCTTCTGTCAAAAGAGTTATTTTGTCAAAAGAGTCTTTTTGTCAAAAGAGTCCTTCTGTCAAAAGAGTCCTTCTGCTAATCTAATCTAATCCAATAACAATTTCTACTCCGTGAGTCCCTTCATCATGCAACTTTACGAAGCGCTATCATTATTTATATGTTCAGATCGTTTGATTTGATATCTTTAGACTTATACTATACTTTTTTCTATAACTATTGAACATAATTTTCTTTTATAACATGGTCTCAACTTTAATATATTTTTATCCAATTTAAATTTGATTTATTATCAATTAATTTTATTTCTTTATATGTTTTTCTCTCAAAATGGCATAAAATCCATGCTCGATTTGTCTTAATCTATTTTATGTTGACAAATTTGAAATTTAAAATATTTTTATTTGATACTCCAACACGTCGAAAAAGCTATAAATTTTTAGTAGAATTTAGTGTGAAATATTTTTTTATTGTTTTAGTTAATTAAAATATTGTTTTTTATTGTCATTAAAATTTATTTCAAAAATACATAAAACATAAGTTATCAAATTGAGTTTTTGTTGTGATCAAACCTAGAACTGATGGTGGGAAATTTGAGTGAATCATAATTGAAGGAATTTGAGACTGTCAAAATGAAGGAATTTGAGTTTATCAACATTGAAGCCATTAGTTTCAATCATAATATAAAGAATATGAGTCCATCAAAATTGATGGAATTGAGTCTATCAAAATTGAAGGTATTTGAGACCATCAAAATTGAAGGAATTTGATTTCATCAAAATTGAAGGGATCTGAGTCCATCAAAATTGATGGAAATTAAGGAATTTGAGTCAATCAAAATGTAAGGAATTTTTTGAGTTAATCAAAATTGAAGGAATTTGAGTTCATAAAAATTGAAGGAATTTGAATCAATCCAGATTTTCAGGAGTTTTAGTCCATTAAATTGAAGGAATTTGAGTCTATCAAAATTGAAGGTATTTGAGACCACCAAAATTGAAGGAATTTGATTTCATCAAAATTGAAGGGATCTGAATCCATCAAAATTGATGGAAATCAAAATGTAAGGAATTTTTTGAGTTCATCAAAATTGAAGGGATCTGAGTCCATCAAAATTGATGGAAATCAAAATGTAAGAAATTTTTTGAGTTTATCAAAATTGAAGGAATTTGAGTTCATAAAAATTGAAGGAATTTGAATCAATCCAGATTTTCAGGAATTTTAGTCCATCAAATTGAAGGAATTTGAGTCTATCAAAATTGAGGGAATTTGAGTGTATCAAAATGAAGGAATCAAGGAAGGTCCACCAAAATTGAAGAAATTTGAAAGCATCAAAATTGAAGGAATTTGAGTCTATCAAAATTGAAGGAATTTTAGTCCAACAAAATTCAAGAAATTCGAGAGCATCAAAATTGAAGGAATTTGAGTCTTCAAAACTGCAGGATTTTGAGTCCTTCAAAATTGAAGCTATTTAAGTCAATCAAAATTTGAGCAATTTGAGACCAAATTGAAGTAATTTGAGACCAAATTGAAGTAATTTGAGACCAAATTGAAGGAATTTGAATCAATAAAGATTGAAGGCATTTAATTTGAGCATCAAAATAGATGGAATTGACTCTATCAAACTTTAAAAGGAATTTGAGTCCATTAAAATTGACGAAATTTGAGGCTATCAAAATTGAAGGAATTTGAGTCTATCAAATTTGAAGGAATGTACAACAAAATTGAAGGAATTTGAGTTTATCAAAATTGAAAGAATTTGAGTCCACCAAATTGAAACCATTTGAGTCCACCAAATTTAAGGAATTTCAGTCCATCAAAATTGATGGAATTGAGTCTATCAAAATTGAAGGAATTTGACAGCATCAAAATTGAAGGAATTTGAGTCTATCAAATTTGAAGGAATTTGAGTACAACAAAATTTAAGGAATTTGAGTTTATCAAAATTGAAACCATTTGAGTCCACTAAATTTAAGGAATTGGAATCCATCAAAATTGACAAACATATATATTGACAGTTCATGTTTTTCCTAGGCCAACGGTTTCTCAGTTGAACATTTCTGTCTGAACAGCTTGTGGCGGTGTGTCCACTCGTAGGAAGTCTCTTTATCGTTGAAGACTATGGGGATGGATCGTACTTTTTAAATGACGATGAAGGTTGGGAATTTACTGTCGAATTCCACATCCAAGTCCATCAAATTTGACAAACATAAATTGAGAGTTCATATTTTTTCAGGACTCCCTTTTTCAAGGGCTTCTTCATTTGAAATGATTCCAACTGAACAGCTTTGTAAACTTTTGTCGTATTTGGGCTGAAAAGAACTCTTAAGAGATAAAGGAGCCTTCATTGTAACTGAGTTTTATGCATATTATGGGGGTAGATTGTACTTCTGAAGGCGGAGCATTTAATGCCAGATTTGGCATATTTGGCTTCTTTGGTGAGATCACTCTTCTGAAGCAATTCATCAAGAATGTTTCAGGAGCTGAAAAGGACCAATGGAGTATAATTTGATATAACTTATGCCAGATAGTCAACAATATTCACACCTGTCGTATGCAGTATCACTCTTTGAAGAGACGAGGAATTACAAATTCATGTCAGGGTCCAACCAATCTCTTTTGCACTATTCTTTTAAACAAATTTGAATAGTTTTTATATGTTTTCTTTGCTCTCCGATTAATTGTGTTTCAAGTCTTAAAGGAACATTTTTAGAAATGTTTTACTTTAGTACTTTCCAATTAATTGGAGCAGTTCGAAATCTGCGGATTTCAAATTTGTTCTTTCATATACAATGTTGGATATGCCCTCAGCTATTACTCTTCTAAGTGTGGCATTTGATCAATCAGTTCAGTGTTGATGCGGACTGGTTTCCAAGCTTAGAGTATAATATTCACAACAAAGCCTTTGAATTGGTACGGACTGGTTTCCAATCTCATAGAAGAATACTCACATATTCACCACAAATCCTTTGAATTGTACCGCATGCATTGTTTTACTGCTCAAGAGCAATTTCAATTTGTATATTTCTATGGAACTCTATAATCGTTTATTTGTTCAAACAACCCATTCCGAATTCCAGTTTTTGGTTTATTATATCGAATTGGATTAAAATGTCATTTCATAGTTCGAAACGCGTTTTTGACATCAATTTTGTTTAATTTTATTGCGGCGCTTTGTTTCACGTTGATTTATTCAAAAACAGCAGTAAATCTTTTCATATTCTCTTTTATAACAATAAGTTAACTAGAATTCAAGCCTGTTTTCCATCGACAGCAGAAATCCGGAGGCACAGATGCTTGTTTATTAAATATTCTGAACATTTTCGTGTCTGATTTCCTTAGCAGAGATTAAAGCTTTGATCATGCCTTTTGCAGACTACCAAGTTTTGTTATAGTAGATCAAAACCTGGATCATATTTTCACTGATCATTTGCCAGGTTTGGTTAGTTTAGTTTGCAAGGACACTCGCACTTTGCTTGCGACTCCTCTCTCTGAATATTTTATGTCACCACTAAAAAGTGTTCCCTGCGACAGAATGATTTATCCATTTAGTTTCATTTGTTAAACTTGTTTGCCAATTTGATAAAAAGCAAAAATTTCAATCTTCCCGCAGTGGTGTTCGGCGAGCGGCACTAAAATACCTTTGATATTTCTCACCGTTTACACACTTTGCATAAATTGCTGGCTTGTGCAGCAGGAAAGTTGCTCGGAGGAGAGCACTCAAGAAAATGTCAATTCCGGCAAAGTTTCTGCAGCACACAAAAAGTGCAAATTTAATATTACAGCGTATTTGCACATAAAATCCTCGTCCTGCAAGGATGCACTTTGAGCAGGGGTGAGGGTGCGTTGCTCTCTTAGGAATACTTAAAATGGAGCATGGCACTTGCTTTAATGGCATAAGAAAAACGTAAATGCTTCGGAGCGTTCTCCCCGCACCGTCCATGAAATAATTATTTATGCCCCACGACGCCGCGGACACATTGGAGCTAAGGTGACTTCCCCCAAGTTTACAATTGTTGCACGTCCGTAGTCATCAGTGCAAAAGGTTGAGGTTTTGTCCCCTGCGAACAAGTGTTCAAGACCAAGAAGCTGTGAATATTTCCTGAAATTATTGTAAAACATTTCCTCTCTGACTGAAATGAGTTCCAACCTTGCATAGTTTGCATTCTAAGCAACATAATTTCCTTGAAATTTTGCAAATGCAATCAAGTAAATGTCCGTTGCTATACTAAGCAACCCCGCAACCCCCTCCCCAACGGAGAGCATGCCTCCTGAAAAGCAGAATTTATTGATTTAGCATTTAGTTGCTTGCGGCGTGTAGTGTCGTTGTCTTACTGCCAGCCCCTGTGACACCAAAGGACCTGCAGCAAATTTTGCGCTCACCTCGCACACAAAGCGATTTATACTTGTATGGCATTTACGTGAAACTTTCGGAATTACACGAAATTGTAGGGATGCCGACTTTGCAGAATGCATCATCTTGCGCTTTGATCAACTCTGCTCCGCAGTGGCTCCGTTCGGCTTTGTAAAATGGAACGAACTACTGCATTTATTCGAAAACTTTTATAATTTCTTGTGTAATAAGATTTTAATAGAACTTTCATAATATCTTCCATTTGCAGCTGAAGCCATTTGAAGCAATACTGAAAACTTTCTAAAATGTCACCACATCGAAACTTTGCATCCTTGCTACTGCCAATATGCTGCATACTGTACTGCATCAAATCCATCAACACAGAAGTGTACACAGCGCTGGCGGAGATGGAGGAACTACTTGAGACTGAATCTGTATTAATTAGTAATTTAGAGGGCTTCATCAGGGTGCAACAAAAGAAGTTGGACTATCTAAAGAAGTAAGTGTGAACATATTCGTAATGGCAATCTATTATTTTATACTAGGTATTGGAGAGATATATTATGTCCTTAGTGGGTCATGGTGAACTATTATTTTCGTATACTTTCTATTTGTGTTTCATAAATAGATAAATTACGATATTGTGGATAATTATATTGTCTAAATCTATCAATATAGAAAACATCATAAGAGAGGATTCCTTACTTCTGGAGAAAGGTTCATTTAAACTGAATGGGATTATTTTAATTCCTCTCTGTCGTATAAAATAAATAAGATCTTCAATATAATTTGTGTTCCAAACATGTATCTAACAACACTGAAAATGCTATAATAAAGATTTCTTCAACCTTTCGAGGTTGGTTCAATGGACCTGAAAGGGACTATGATTAGTCTCTCTATCTAAGAAATTACTGAAATATTGATTGGAACTGAATCATTTGAGATATTTCTCTCAAATTCCAGGTATAGAAATCGTTTCAGAAACTGTTGAAACTGATGCTTCGGTCGACTTGAACGAGAATATTTCCAGGAATTCTGTCAATAAAGCAAATTTTCTAGAAACAGTTTGTTCAAGAGATCATTGAAGCGATTTGAGTCACATTTTTATCTCACATTTAATCAATGAAGAACATTTTATGGAATTGAAGCAGTAATGAACTCAAATATATCAAGTATATCAAGCATATCAAGTATATCAAGTATATTAAGTATATCAAGTATATTAAGTATATCAAGTATATCAAGTATATCAAATATATTAAGTATTGCAAGTATATCAAGTAAATCAAAAATATATAGTATATCAAGTACATCAAGTATATGAAGTATATCAAGCATATGAAGCATATTAAGTATGTCAAGTATGCCAAGTATATCAAGTATATCAAGTATATCAAGTATATCAAGCATATCAAGTAGATCAAGTATATTAAGAATATCAAGTATATTAATTATATTAAGTATATCTAGTATATCAAATATAGCAAGTAAATCAAGTATATTAAGTATATCAAGTATATCAAGTATATTAAGTATATTGAGTATATCAAGTATATCAAGTATATCAAGTATATCAAGCATATCAATTATATCAAGTATATCAAGCATATCAAGTATGTCAAGTATATTAAGTATATCAAGTATATTAAGTATATCAAGTATATCAAGTATATCAAGTATAAGAAGTATGACAAGAATATGAAGCATATTAAGTATATCAAGTATATCAAGTATATCAAGTGCATCAAGTATGTCAAGTATATCAAGTATATCAAGTATATTAAGAATATCCAGTATATTAAGTATATTAAGTATATCAAGTATATCAAATATAACAAGTATCTCAAATATAACAAGAATATAAAGTATATCAACTATATCAAGTATAACAAGTATATCAAATATATCAAGTATATAAAGTATATCAAGTATGTCAAGTATATCAAGTATATCACGAATATCAAGTATATCAAGTATATCAAGTGTATCAAATATACACAGTAAATTCAGTATATCAAGTATATTAAGTATATCAAGTATACCAAGTATGTCAAGTATATTAAATATATATATCAAGTATATCAAATATATCAAGTATATCAAGTATATCAAGTATATCAATTATATCAAGTATAACAAGTATATCAAATATATCAAGTATATAAAGTATATCAAGTATGTCAAGTATATCAAGTATATCACGAATATGAAGTATATCAAGTATATCAAGTATATCAAATATATACAGTAAATTCAGTATATCAAGTATATTCAGTATATCAAGTATACCAAGTATGTCAAGTATATTAAATATATATATCAAGTATATCAAATATATG